>JARDYH010000007.1:12672124-13968393 GCA_029215795.1 Anniella stebbinsi
AAAGAGTATTCAAATTTGAACAGCTAATGGAAGCCTGGAAAAAACTGTTAATGTCTATATCTTTTCTCTAAGGGACTTAGATTTCGGTATTCTTATAAAAACACATTGAGTTGATTTCATTTTTGTGTCTCCACAGACTGCATTCTTGTAATTTCAGTAAGTGTTATAAATGTTATTTTAAGTATTATAATGCTAATCCCTACTGACAATAAGGGGTTGGAAGCGTTGCTTCCATTACTAAGGTAATGTTTACCTCAGATAGCATATAATTGTTTGCTTTTTTTTTTCACACAGTAAACTCTCTGCTCCCAATTGCTTAATCAGCCATGGCAAAAGAGAGGAGACTTGTACTGCTTAATGCTTTTTTTGTGATCACATTAGAGTAGTATGCAAGCTTTTGCGGGTGGAGCTTGGGGTATGGGAGAAACCGTGTATGCATGTTTGTCCACAGTTCCTAAGGCAAAATGGTTTTGAGCAGCGATCCTTGCGACGCCTTGAATGGCTTATTAATATAAATATCACGGATATGGCATAAATCTTCCCTGCCGCTGAGCTCTCAGGGCATTTCTTCATTGCATGAGATTCAACAAGGGCTTCCTAGAACCTTGCAGTAGTTCAAACAGCAGAGTTGTATTCCAGTCACAGCTCTGGTAGTCCCTCTTGCTACTATCAAGAGATCGCCGCATGCTCTCCATATGAGTTTTCTCCTGCATCACATCATCCTAAACAATATTTCATTATGCCTTATGAAAGTTAAACTTTCTTCTTCAATATTTTCTCTTTTGCTTCTTCTTCTGCCGCGGCTGAGCTACTGCTTGGGTTCTTTGTTTAAGGATCAGATTTGACCTTCCCGTCTTTCGCACCCGGCGCACCACCTGTGCTAACAAATCTGAGAGCAGGGAAATCGTTTTAATTTAACTTACAGTTGCGAATGGCATGTCTGTTTTATGGCAACCAGTACAAAAAGTGCAATCCGGAGGAAGGGATAGTGGAAATGATAGAATGGCATCATCAGAATAAAGTAATTGACCTGATTTGGATGTCATGCTAAACTTGAGCATCATGTCCACGAGCCTCAGGCTATGTGCTCCCTGCTCCTCTCTTTCCCCCTAGCGTGGTTGTGAGATGGAGATCGGAAGTTTTCTCTTTGTTTTCAATGAAATGTAGTTTAGTATTATGTCAGAACTTTAAATATCATGTCATAACGTTTAGCAATCTTAACTATAGTTTGAAGTTGGATTGAGGCAAAGCAAAGTTTGGCCAGGTTCAGACATAATACTAAGCTGCAGTTTGCTAAAACTGGAAGTGAAAGCTCTGGAACTCTTTGTCATAGTTTATTTTTTATTTGCAATTTTTATATACCACTCCATATCTAAAATAGCTTCTGGGGCAGTGAACATAGGGATACAACAGTAAAAAGATTAAACGATTAAAACAGCAAATTAAAATTGTTCAGTTTAAAACAAAGTATCAATAAAAATGGTGACTGGTCAGTTGAGGAATGCTTCCTGGACAAGAGTTGTGTTCAGGAGGCGCCAGAAGTAGCGTAGCGTTGGCGCCTGCCTGCCTGAGCAGGCAGGCGCAAAGTTGGGAGGAGCCTGATGTCCCTCACCCTCTTTCACATAATGCTAAGCTATATTTTTGCATCCCATCCAATTTAGGCCATTGTCAGATGTTGTTTTTCTAGCCCAGATGTTTTTGAGTCCAAGTGAAGGCATTCCCATGCTGGCAGCGGCTGAACTGTAAAGCATCTGGAGGACACCAAGTTGGGGAAGGCTGTTCTAACCTATACTTTTCCACTGTTGGACTACAGATCCTAATTTTGTACAATTCAGTGGGTGGTAGGTTCTCAGCACCACCATTCTGAGCACTCGAAGCTTGATCTGTGTAAAGTGTTATGCATGGGGCTGTTTTTCCTGCCTCCTCTGTTGGGACCACTGGTTCCTTAGCCTCTAAGTGTATGTCCAGGTAGCTGATGAACTCCAGGTTCATAAGTCTTCCTGGCATCTGCCATTATTTGCACCCAAAATTCTCTTGAAGTGACCTGCTCTGCATGCCCGCCCTTCCAGTCTGGGGGCTGGAGATTGGACCTTTGCAGTTGTGTTGCTGTGTACTTGGAATGCATTGTAGTGCTTATCTTTTAGAATAAATTTTCTGTTGAAGAAAAAATTGAAATCCAACATATGAGGGAGAGACTATATTTATTCCTGTAGTATATATCCGAATGTGTTTCGACCAAATAGCTCTTCAGTCGAGGAATCTGTTAAAATGTCTTAGAAGATTTGCTCCAACAGGAGTCACTGACCTACTGATCCAGTTCACACGACACAAGCTTGGTTAATATTTATTTATTTATGATTTATTTATTGCATTTTTATACTGTCCTATAGCCGAAGCTCTCTGGGTGGTTCACAAAAATTAAAACTATGAAATCATCTTAAAAAATATAAAACAAACCACAATCTAAAAACACAAAATAACATACAATATAAAACCACCAGAATAAAACCAAGCAGCAGAAATTAATAGATTAAAATTCAATTTTAAAACAGCAAGGATTAAAATTGAGTTAATTTAACTGTTAAAATACTGGGAGAATAAAAAGGTCTTCACCTGGCGACAAAAAGAGTGCAAAGTAGGCGCCAGGCGAACCTCTCTGGGGAGCTCATTCCACAGCCGGGGTGCCACTGCAGAGAAAGCCCTCCTCCTAGTGGCCACCTGCCTCACTTCCTTTGGCAGGGGCTCATGGAGAAGGACCCCTGTAGATGATCTTAGGGTCTGGGCAGGTGCATATGGGAGGAGGCGTTCCTTTAGATAACCTGGCCCCAAGCCATTTAGGGCTTTAATAAGCTTGTTAACCACCCTGCGCATCAAAGATGAAGGAAGTAATGATGCCTTTTTAAAAAAAATTACTGTAACTTAAGATTTGATAGGATAGATAGTATGGAGGAAATGGGGTTTACACAGTGGCTGAATTCGGACAACACGATAGTCAATGGTGGGGTAATAATCAACTTTACAGTTGTTCATCTAGGGGGTGCTCCCCACACAACATGGTAATAAATAATCAACCGTGGTGTGATTAGGATCAGTGCTGAGTTGATTATGTCAGCTGTCTTGACAACACGATAGTCAATACAACTGACGATTGTTCCCCCCCCCCCCCAGTTGCTTATTGTGTCGTCCGAATTCAGCCAATGTGTTCCAAAGAAATAGAAGAGACAACTGGAGATGTATCAAAGGCAGCCTGTTTCTCCATACCATTTATTGGGGAATCTGCATGGTAAGTTGCTATTGTGCTCATATCTTTGTTATGGGCTCCCCATAGGCCTCTAGGTGGCCACTGAGGGAAGAGAATGCTGGGCTAGATAAGGCTTGGGTCTGATCCAGCATGGCTTTTCTTATGTTCTTATTTCTATGCAGAATTGTAGAGAAAGACAAATCAGTCTATTTCCACTCTGGATCATTTTCACATGTATTCACCCATGTCCATTCTGTCCGATTTCCACATTGATCTGCAGTTTACACAAATCTGCACGAAACTCTTTATTTAAATACACATTTTCAGTGTTTTCTCTCTCAAAATACACATTTTGATGCCTTTATTTTTGAGCATAGAACTGTGTCAGAATATTTGAGGAGTGTGAAATCTGGAAGATAGCCTAATTCCATTCATGTCCATTTGTATCAGAATTCGCAAAGCCCAAATTCCTCAAGCGTTTCTACAGAATGCAAATGAATCCAAGATCAAGGTAGGCACACCCATTGCTAGCCAAGGGGGGGCACTGATGATAAATGGGTTTAGCAAGAAACAGTGTTATAAACGTCTGGAATGGAGTAATGAATTTCTGTAGTGAGAAACAAAAGACCACTTCTTGGGTCGCTAGGGTTGTGATCAAACCCACTAGAGACCTCTTTTAAGAGATGCTGGGGGAAATTACACTCCGTACCCACGCTGTGCATGAAAGAGAAACCCTGGACTGTCTCACCATAAATCTTGCACTCAGGAAGGATACTCCGAGCCATCTCGTTCATGACAACATTTCTACGTCAGAATCATTTCCTTGTTGGAATTTGCATAATCATTCCTACAGTATGGAACCTTTCCTGAAATTTGGCCCTATGCATCTCTTTTGTCTGCAATGCTACAATTTTTCATACAAGGGTGAAGCTACTCGGAGAGCCCCCTGAATATTTTAACGGCGTCCCTTAGCACACGAATCTATGGCATCCTGTCTTACTCCAACCATCCAATCAATACGACCCCCCGTGAACAGATGCATAATTAAAATACAAACTTTCATAAGACAGGAGCATATCAAGTGAGCAGGTGTAGAGTGTCCATTAAAGTATTCAGCAGCAAATGTTCTTTGGCTCTTCTCGATAAAATTGCAGGATCTTGGAGTACTAAATGAGCCACAGAAACCAAACCAGGAATAATAAAAAAAAGCAAACTATATTTTCTGCTCATCTGTGGAGAGGGGATAACATGGGCCCAGAAGTACGCGTTTGCGAAGCAATCTCAGTCATAGATGAGTGCCTGTTTTCCCCTGGAGCACAGACTGCAAAAACCTTTAAAAACACTAGTTTTCTCTTTCCTTAATATCTTGTTTTGCCGAACTTGGTGGTGTGATGAGGGAAAGAATCACCCTTTTAAAATTCTTCTTGTTTATAACGGGAAACATTGTGGCATGTTGAAATGTGCTGGGCTGTTTTATAAACCACTCTTTGGATGCTGCCTGAGGCTCGAACCATGAGCTGTTGTGGGCTGAAGCTGGACTCGACCCTACTGTAATGCCTGACCAAAGCACCAGTCTGGCGTCTTCTTCTCTGGGTAAGATTCTGAGTCTGAAGACCCCATGAAACCCGCTGACTCCAGCATTCCTGTAGGCACCTCTCACACCCCGAAGAGGCTACTCCAGACCTTTCGCAAGAGTGTTCTTGAGGCACCCATGGACAGAGCTCTTGATAAACTTACCTCAATCATGGAGTCAGAGGAGGAGACCAAACAACCATCCAGTCCTCAAAAGCACTGGGCACACCATCCAGTCCTCAAAAGCACTGGTGCCAAAAGGCACAGCAATGGGGCATGGTTGTGGGACCCAAAAAAAACCGGACTCCTCAGGAGCAGAGAAGACTGGAGGACTGGATTCATTGTTTCCACCTGGGTCTTGGCGGGGCTCTGAAGACCAGGCTACACAAGCCTTCAGTACTAATCTACCCACTGCTGGAACAAGTAATTATGCCATTTTTCTACTAATTTGAAGACACGAAGTACAGCGTTGGATTTTCTTGGCGGAAAATCCGTGGGGCACAATCTGCAAAGCTTCTACCTTGTTGTTTTATTTCAGTAGCTTGCTAGAACTCTCCCTTTGAATCCATGTGCAGCCAAACTGGTGTTCTTCTGGTAATTCATGCAGGTATAATAGTGCAGAAAGTTGGATGTGCTAAAATGACTTCCCTGAGTGAAGGTTGTAGCTTGTATTATTTAGCTAACAGGAGAAGCCATTTCACTTTTTATTGCCTCTTGATTGCTAGGGCTATTTAATATAGTGTGAAGAATCCCAATAGCAAATGGTGGTAAAGACAAATTAGAGACTTTTGGCTCTCTTAGTGGGTCATCTCCCAGCAGACTTAAGCAAGGGCACTGTAAAGAGACTCCATCTGTAGAGTCTGACAATTCCGTTTTCCCATCTGCTAGATGGACACTGAACCCGGCATACTGTAGAGCAGGCAAACAGAGCTCAAAGCCAGCTTTCCAAACTAAGCTACGAAAGATGAGATAAAGGACACGTTTGGGTTCAGATGGGAAGCTAGCGCCTTCTGCAAGCCATATCACCTTCATCTGGTGACAAACCTGGCGTCATTTGAGAAAATTATTATTATTTTTTCAAATCCTTCTCCTTAGGACTGCGATAATGCCCACTGTTATGTGTGAGCAAATGGGAGTGGACTGAATGGGGCTTCTTGATGTGAAACTATGGACGAGATTGCTGTCCAGACATTTGGAGGGGGGGCGCATAGGTTTGAATGTCACTGAATGCTGCTTTTGAAGAGTGGTAGTAATGGGGGGGCGTTTATGGCAAAAGTAGAACAAAATATTAATATTTGGGTTTGGACTTTGGTGAACATCTAGTGGAAGCAAGTTCCACGGTCTGTAAGGCAGGAATGCCGAATGTTAGGGCCAGGGGCCAAATGTGGCCTTCCTAGGTTCCCCAAAGGGCCACAATCCCTACACTGGGCCTCACTCCTTTCCCCTGACAAACGATACTTTGGTGGCTTACCAACTTTTGTGCAATTACCTTTCCACATTCTGAAAGATTGAAATGCTTTTCCTAAGGCTTCATCACTTGCAGGAAGAGATTTAAGCAAATTAGGATGTTGTTTCTGGAATTTGGCTCCATCTACCAGCACGGCCCCCAAAAGCTTTTCCGAAATGGGATTCGGCCCTTGGGCTGAAAAAGTTCTGCACCCTTGCTGTAAGTCAAGAGGGGGCAGTCTATCCAAGTTGATCCCCAAAGCTCTGCTGTTTTAACTAGTCATTTTCACGGCTCGATGCCAGAGGAACCAGGCAAAAAATGCAATTGCTCACATATACAAAGGAGAACACTCACCAGATAAAGCAGCTACCTAAGTAGAATGTCATGACCCAAGTTTCTTGCCATTTTTATTGCAATACTATTGTATTATGGCGCTCAAGATGGAGCATTAAAAGTGAATACCAGTCCCTTGAGTTGTGCTTTGGAGATGGGGCAGTGTTGTCTAAACCAGATAAAGTTTCTGAGTTCTCAAAGGCAGACCCACGCTGAGCATGTCATAGTGTTTTAGGTTTTGAGGCATGAGTGACTTTCACTTTGTGTTGATCACGTGGTATGGTTGATTAATTTGTCCATTGATGGCACTCTAGAAATGTGCATTTTCTATCTCTTTGAACGGGGGCATCTATGTGAGGGAGAAAGAAATCCAAGAATGGGAAATCTTCTTTGA
The DNA here is from genome assembly GCA_029215795.1 of Anniella stebbinsi. NCBI lineage: Eukaryota > Metazoa > Chordata > Lepidosauria > Squamata > Anniellidae > Anniella > Anniella stebbinsi. The sequence continues at coordinate 12,679,112 of JARDYH010000007.1, forward strand.
GAAGGAAGCGGGGAAGGTTACCTCACTAATTGACACAACATGGTCCCTTATATTGCGTTGGCTGTTACACATGGGAGTAGACTAATTGGGGCATATCGTGGAAGACATCAGGAAGGGCCTCACTTTCATGGACATCCCTGGCTCTGATGAGGAACTTGGGTGTACCACCCATACATTCATAACCCATACAGGGTTATGTAAGCCATACATTCTGTCTGCTTCATAACCCAGGCTTTCATATGACCTCCTCCTGCTCCAAAGGAGCTTTAAGATCTCTCTCTCTCTCTCTCTCTCTTTCTCTCTCTCTCTCTTAAATGCTTGGCTTCTAAAAAAAAATTGTTTTGTTTTAGTAAGTGTTAAAAGTGTTGGCAAAACACAAGGATTTGTCTGAATGCTCTTAGCTCTTCCCCTGTCTTGGGAGATACGGTTGGGTGCTAAGGAATTCATTACCTCTCTCTTAAATAATGAGAGTCAGCGATGACGCTTTCCTAATAATTTCCTGGTCTCTTGCTTTTCTCTGAGGCCCATTGCGTGGGAGCTCTGACCACCGCAATACGCGCATGTAATAAAGACGCCGTGGAAGCAAGAGACAGGAAGGAACAATCTAAGGTGGGGAGGGGCGATGCTCCATTAGTAAATGGCGAGGCATCAGGACAGCTTAATCACTTAAATGTAGCCTATTAGTAAGTTTAGCGGAAAGGTGTTAAAAGAACCCATTGCTGCCTCTACGCTGGCATGTTTTTGAAGGGAGTTCAGTTATGAGACTATTAAAATGTTATTTTGATAATTAAGCCCACAGCTGTTGTGAGGGCGTTGGGGGCAGGCGCTGATGAAGCAGCAGACTGCACAGTGGATTGGCTAAATAAGAGGGGAAAAGAGAGAGCAGGAGGAAAGAACAAAAGGAAAACAAAGGCCTCACGCTGCACGCTAAAGAGCGTTGTTAGTTGCCGCCTGTGGGCGCATCTGCGCATAGTTGTTCCGCCCTTCCAATTCGGCGCTTTCTCCTACTACGAAGGGACACGTGGAAAACAGCCTCTCCCAAAGGAGAAGGTGTTATGTAGGTGGGGCTTCTTTCCAACAGTACTGCTCTATCCCCATAGGTACATTGCACATCTATTTTCGCCTGTGGCGTGGCTATGGGGTGTGCTGAGCAATGCCGATGTCTTGGTTTTCAGAAATCAGATGAGCTCAAAGAGTGCATCCGATTTCCAACGTGCCCAGCGTTTTTGAGGGTACTTTCAGAATCTTGATAGAACTGGTTTTCCTAACGGAAGAAAAGAGAAGGCCTGCAAATGAAAGAGTCACACGCACCCATGTCTAGGGTGGCATTTCTGCCTCTGGAATACGTGTTTTGTAAAGAAATCTAGGTAAAACAAACCAAGTAGGATACTTCAGAAAAATAATTGAGCAGAGGCTGGATACTTCGTTCCTTTTCTTTGACGAGGTCCTAGTTCACGCTAGAAGTTTAAATGGCAACACTTTTGGGAAACCTTTTGCATTTCCAATTAAAAGCTAAAACGTTTCATTTCAGCTGGCTGGGGATTTTTGGTTAAAGGTCCAAGTTCAACTTTACAAGTTGAACTTCTCCCAAGTAACGGTACATGGGATTGCTGGTCCTAATACATTGGGTATGTACTGCAGTATATTATGTACTGCTGCTCTTTGGGGTGTCTGTGTGTGTGTTGTTGTTATTATCATTATTATTATTATTATTATTATTATTATTATTATTATTATTATTTCTTACCCGCCTCTCCCTCTGGATCGAGGTGGGGAACAACATCAGTATAAACAATATAAAATAAATAAACTGATTAAAACATATAAAATTAATACATGATTAAAATCAACAAAGCCTTGAAATTCAACTGGGTAGGCCTGCTGGAAGAGATCAGTCTTTATAGCTCTATTACATTCTTGAAGACTGGTGAGTTGGCGAATCTCTCCCAGCAGGTCATTCCACAATCTGGGAACGGCAGAAGAGAAGGTCCTCTGGGTAACAGTTGTTAGTCTAGTCTTGGCTGACTGTAGTAAATTCTTCCCAGAGGACCTGAGCGTGCAGGGCAGATTGGATGGGAGAAGGCAATCCTGCAGGTAACCTGGACCCAAACCATGTAGGACTTTAAAGGTAATAACCAACACTTCGTACTTCTTCCAGAAACTAATTGGCAGCCATGGAGTGATTTTAAAGCTGGTGTGATATGGTCACCCCTAGGTGTACTGGTGACCAACCTGGCTGCTATATTTTGAACTAGTTGGAGTTTCCGGACTAGGCACAGAGGTAGCCCTATGTACAGCGCATTGCAGAAGTCAAGCCTCGAAGTTACCAGCGCGTGCACTACCGTTTTTAGGTCTTCTAACTCTAGGAAGGGGCGCAGCTGGCATATCAGCTGAAGCTGATAGTAGGCACTCCTTGCTGTCGCATCTATCTGAGCTGTCATTTAGAGTGACAGATCCAGGAGCACCCCCAAGCTGCGAACACAGTCTTTCAGGGGGAGTGTAACCTCATCCAGAACTGGTTGACACACCTCCAAACCCAGGTTGTGACCTTTGACAGTAAGCACCTCCGTCTTGTCTGGATTCAGCTTCAGTTTGTTTTTCCTCATCCAGCCCATTAACGCCTCCAGGCATTCATTCAGAGGAGACACACTATCCTTAGCTGACGCTGTTGTCAAAGGCATGGAGAAATATATTTGGGCGTCATCAGCATACTGATAGCACCCCACCCCATGCCTCCGGATGATCTCTCCCAGCGGTTTCATGTAGATGTTAAACAGCATTGGGGATAGGATGGCGCCTTGATGTACGCCACACAACAGCTCCTTCTTTGAGGTACAACTATCCCCAAGCCTCACCATCTGGAACCTGCCTGAGAGGTAGAGCCAAAACCACTGAAGCACAGTGCCCCCGAGTCCCAATTCCTTCAGGTGTTCCAGAAGGATACCATAGTTGATGGTATCAAAAGCCGCTGAGTATATACACACTGTCATTGTGAGCTCCTGCACTTCAAAATGTACCACTACAACGCTGTGCCCATCCTCTGTCCCTAGCAATGAGTACTGATGCATGTATTGTCTTTGTAGATGGCGGTTCCATTTAATAGCCACTGAGAGATCTGTCCTCCGTAATCTTTTTTTATTTACTATTTCTTGCTTGGGCCATGAGCCATTCGCATACATAACAGCTAAGACGAAATAAGACAAATACACCATAAAACAAGATCTAAAATGTTCAAGCTAAAGTAGATTCAAACTGTGTTGTATAAAATTCATTTAAATTAAAATACACCCATTATTAAAAAGGGTAATTATAGTTTGAAAATACTCTGGCTTCTCTTCAGATCGTATAAATCTTTCGCCTTTTACTAAAGGCCCTGTCCTCCATGAATTCGTTTAATGTTTATTTTTTACACAGAGATGTAAGGCAGCACATGTCTGTGGTTAGCCTGTGATCTCTCCTCTCCCTGCCATTGGCCTCAAAATAATAGGCATTTATATTGGGCAAAATGGCAATTGCACGAATTTAGCTTGTCCATCAAGGCAACCCGTAACTTTCAAAAACACCCTTGTCTGGTTATGTCAGTGGTAACCTTTCTGTATTTGCTCTTCTAACTCAAGCTGCAATGTCAGTTGTGGTCCCTTGGTGACATTCGTGCCGCACATGCTGTCTTGAATACACAATCAGAAACTGTTACATGGGACTTGATAAAATAAACCACAAACAGAATGTAAAGTGGGAGAAATTAGCCTTTTGATGAAAAGGGGAATGAAGCCCACGTGGATCTCCTGCTCCTGTAAATAAAATAAAATAAATAAATAAATAGAATCGTTGCTCTTGCATAATCTCTTCCACTTTCCAAAGATCCTTCTCTTCCCACTTATCTTGAAAACATCTTTGGCAACATCTGTTTTCTCCCTCAATCAATATGTTCCCTTAAGAGAGATAACTTGTAAAATATTATATAGAATATCAAACATGTATCTGAATTCAATTAGTTATTTGGTAGTGTCAGAAATTATGTTAATTGGGGACACTCTTTTCATACCCAGTTACAGGTACTAGTTACATCCATCTTCATTAAATCCCAGAGAATAGCATTGGGGTTGTTTCGTTGTGATTGTTTAAACAAACAAACAAAACCACCATTGGTTTTAGGTCAGAGACAAAACTGCACACAAGCCAGGGAATCACCAAACCGGGGGGGGGGGGGAGGGAGGGAAAGGGGGGCAGGAAAAGGGAGGGGGCAGGGGGGCTGGATTTGGCCCGCAGGCCTGAACTTCAACACCTTTGCCTTAGAGGGAGAGAAGGATATCAATGTAATAAACAAATAATTGCACTGAATGGTGGCTTTTGACATGCCCTCTCTGGAGGAATCCTCTTTAGAGGGCAAGCTGGAGCCTCCTGTGCTGCATGTCCCCAGGGAGCAAACTGCTTTAGGGGACCCTGGGGTTGACCAAGAAGATCCTGGGGCTTTTAGGAGAGAAGGCTTCAGATCTTCCCCTTGAAAGGTGGAAAACTCTGCTCCTGAGTCAGAGGGGGATGCTGGGCCACCACCCAGCCCCGTCTGAAGGTACAGGCTAATGCCATGGCCAGGTGAAGAACAACCCGCTTGCAAAAGGACTCCTCAAGAGCAAAGGTCTCCTTGTGAGCAAGGCTCTCCTCATGTGTAGGGCTTTTGCTAGACAGCCTGTAATGATCTGCAGCTGAGCCTTGGGTGGGGCGCTAGAAGCTCTAGCTATGTAAGCCAGGGGTCCTCAACCTTTTTGGACCGGTGGGGACATTTGGGAATTTGAGAAACTGCTATGGGCACCACCTCAAAATATATAATAAGTGGGTCACTATTTTGGCATCTACCTATCACGGCTGTGCATCCTAGGTTGTTTATTATTTCATTAAAAATGTTTGTTTTATGTATCTTAGACACTGCAAAGTCTCATTAACAAGGGATTGTCTAATTCTGCTAATTGCTGGTGGTGCAATACAGCTAATGCTCCTTTTAAGCATATGTTCTGGCAATGTCCAGTATTTGCTTCTTTTCATTGGGAGGTTATTATGCAGATAAATTTTGTACTGGAACAATACAAAATTGTGCTGTTAATATTCACTGATGTACATGTTTCATGAAAATTAACAAATGGTCAGGGTAAATACAACATCGTAAGGATACTGATAATACCACATTGTGAGGATAAATACTCACCTCCTATAGTGCAATGGATTGAGGACTTTACAATGATTTCATTATTTGAATGAGTGGCATGCGGAGGCCACCTTCAAATGGATACTTATTTGGATATTTGGTCTGCTTTTGTTGAAGCGTATATATAATTGCTAGAGAGTTGTATGCATTTCATACAAATACATGTACGTCTATTGGAAAGGGGGAGGGAATTCAGGTGCCTCCAAGCACCATCTTGGGGATCCCATCACTATTGGTCTTTGGACCCCTGATTGACTCTGCTTCTTGGACTGCGATTGCATCTGACTGCTAACCTGTGTTTGGACCTTGGTTGCCCCTCAGTCCTCTCTCTTAGAACTCTCCCTCTTGCCTGGTAACACTGTCCCTTTGACCATTGCCTGTTTATTGCTTGCTGTTGGATTGGCCCCTCAGTTGCCTTAATGCTGAGTTTGAGCTAGCCAAATCAGGAGAGTTTTGTGATCTGAAGGGGCCGTGCTGATATTCAAATCCTGTATCTGTGCTTCCAGGACCTCCCCCGCCACACACGCATATACATAGGTATACACTACGTGCCCACTTGTAGTTTACATGCTGAACCTTTTGTTTACATAGGTCCATCCCCCCCCCCCCGAGCTTCCCTGAAATGAAATTTGGCCCCCGGGTTGAAAGATGTTCAACACCTGGTGTAGAGTGTGTGCTAGTTTGTGGAGATGTACAGGTCTTGACCCCTATGCACAAGGGATGTTTAACGTGTAAGCAACAGGTGGACACTACATGGCGTGTACCTGCGCAGTTTGACCATTTGCTGCGCATTGAATTTTTAAGGCTTGTTTTGGGGTTTACAGTTAAATGGTACAAATTTCATTATTGGTGATATTGCTACCACCATGAGTAGTTGTTGCCATTGTAGTAATTTCCACTCGTCTTATTTGACCTTGCCTGGCAATTATTTTTGTGACAAAGTTCCAAATGCATATAGTCAGAATGGTGCAGGGGTGCGAATCCTCAACAACAAATGCAGGATAATTCCTTTTGAAATGCTCATTTTAACCAATGTAATAAGGTTTTAGCCTATTGGCTGTTGAATAAAGATTCAGGAGCTCAGCGATTCAGATTGGAGATCAGAGGCCAAGAGAGTTGCTGGCCTAGAATTAGTGAGTGACGGCTATTTTGTTCAATGTTTACGTCGTCTTCCTTAGTGTGCAGAGCGCGCTCCAAGTTGTCACCAAGGAGAACTTCCCAACTGTTCAAAAATGGATGTCTTCAAAGCAATCTGTTCTGCCACAGAATCAGAGTAACCTAGTGGCGTTGCCACATCTCCATTAGGCTGCTCAGTAGCTGCACATCAGCGCAGTAATCATTTTCAGATTTACAAGCATTAAATATTTTAATTTAATGCCTTGGCTCTCTTGTAATTCATGCACTTAATTATATGATAATTACTCAAATTAAAGAGATACAGCTGCTGCTGTATCAATTCTTCGAGGGATCTATGCTTTTTCTTTTATTTTTCGGAATTGCCCTTTGATTTGTGGGTATTTTCTTCTTTGTTTCTTGGCGCTTCCCAAAACAGGTGGAAACATCAAGCTAATTTTAAAATGTATATAACAACGATGACTTTCAGGTGTAATTACTTTACTCTTTTCTCTCCCCGCTCACCCCATTTCTCATTGGAGAGCAGAATAAGCTTTTGGCAGCTGGGGAGCTGGGCTGTTTTTTATAGCTCCTGGTGGATTATGTTCATAAAAACACAGAAGCTTAGGCAGAGTTCTCTGTGTCTGGAATCTTGTTTGTTTATATGCCTAGCTACAGGAAGAGGAAATGTTGGTGTGGATGGGTGTTGCTGGGTCCCAACTAATTATAAGCTAACAAATTTTATCACATCCTTATTGGTTAACTTCTAAAGGCTCCTTCATGTGCTACGATTTGCCTACTCAGGATGTACGTCCACGTAGGAAATAACACTGGACTCATGTGCAGATCCACAGGATTGCCAAGTCTCGAAATAAAAAATTCTGGTTTCTGGGTAAGGCCGTGGGGCAAAGCTCAGAGTGGACCCAGGGAACAGAGTCCAATTATTTCTGGCAGGTCTGGAGGCAGAGCCAGAACAAAAGCTGTCTATTCACCGAAGGTGTGCAGCGAAAAAAAGAAACAGCTGGGGTTCATAAGAATGACCCTGCCTGTTGCGTTCTTGGCAACTGGGCCAAGAGGAAAATCAACAACAACAAAACTGGCAGGCCATTCTTTTTCAGGTTAGTTGGCAACCTTAGAAGTCGAGCTTCATAGTATATATTTATTCCTACTTTTATTTGAAAAATTTGTACTCTGCCTTTCTACCACCATGTCCCCAAGGCAGCATATATGTGAAGAATAAATAATGTCAACATGAAATTCAAGCTGGTAAATGGAGGATGGTGGGTGAACATAAAAAACAGGGAAACATCAACACAAATCCCATATCGCAAACTATTATCTTCCTTCAAAAGCTTGGGAAAACAGAACAGATTTCATCTAGTGCCTGAAAGATAACAAAGTGGCTGCTGGGCAAATACCTTTGAGGAGGATGTTCTGCTGCTACGGGGCCAACACATAAAAGGCCCTGCGCCTTGCAGCTACACATCTAACCTTATCCCCAAAGTGTGGGGCGCTACCCTGAACAGGGCCTTGGTGGATAATGTTGGCGAACAGGCAGGTTCGTGCAGGAGTTGGCATCTCTTCAACCTGATTCCAAGCGGCTTAGGCACATTAGGAAGTTGTAATTGGCTACAACTAATTTCTTCCCCTATCACAAATGGCTGTGCAACATCAAATGTCTCATGTGAGAGGCAGAGCAAGAAAGAAAGGCATCACTTGCATGCTTCTCCTTGGACAAGCAGAACAGAGCTCTTTCCCACTACAATGGCCAGGCAGCTTCATATGGCTCTGAGCAGGCTGCAGGCAATGGCACATACTGCTACTCTTGCTGCTGATACACTGCCCTACAAGTTACATAGACAAAACAAGGCAAGACTCTGCCGTCAAGGAGTTTACAAAGTAAAATAGACGATGGTAAGATCAACAGCAGGAGGGAGAGGAAATAAGGGTAGAAAGGGGAAACTGTGAAGTGCTGAAAATTGCTCCACTCTCATTTCCCCTGTGTTCAGAGGAGCTCACCCTTCGCTATGTGTGGGATGGCTTTGTTGTTGTTGAGTTGAATATTTTACTGTCCCGTCCCCGTCCCCCCCACTCACCCTGGGTTCACCCCTGTGGCCTGTTTCTATTATAAGCCCAGTTAAATTGGGGGGGGGGGAGGAATGCATGTGGATGAGGTGACTGTTCTGTATTTGAGAATGGACAGGTGTGTGTGTGTGTGTGTGTGTGTGTGTGTTTGTGCATGTGTGTGCACTGTGCAGTGTGGGTTTTATGTTTGTGTGTTGCGTGGGGTTTTGTGTGCTTGTGGGAGGAAATGATTTGGGTGTTATCTTCCTAGTGATTTTAAGGAACTTAATTTTGGAGGAATTTATGTAGAGCTGATTTGTGGAAATTGGGTTGCTTATCTGGTGTTTTGTTGGAGTGGAAGGCTGTGTGTTCAGAGGAGCGTGTTTGTGTTTTGGGGCTCAGACCACTACCACTGCTTTAGTTTGTTTTGTAGGTGTGTTACTTGCCCTTTAGCCTCATTAGTTTGCTTTTCTGTGAAATACCGCCTGTTGCAGAAGTATATTTTGGGTCGGTCGCACCCCATGGCAGCCATTTTGTGACAGTGCCCACAAAAAAAATCTCCAAAATCTAGATGTGACTGCAGGCCTCAAAAGTTTGGAGAGTCCTGATACACACTTCTAAAAACAAACCACGAAGAATTATCATGAGAAGGATTTGCCAGTCCAAGGTGCAGGGCCCAAGTTTTATTTTCTGGTGTAAAGCAGTGAAGTATCCCTTCCTAGTAGCGATCATTTTCCTCCTCTGTCTAAAGTCTCACTCAGCTCTTAGCCTCTAGTGGTATCAGGAGAAGGGACCTGGGGTGGATCTACACTGCTGCTTTAAAGCGCTTTAAAGCACTTTATAACAGAAGTGACAACTGTTTTGGAGTGTGTACTGGTCCCCAACAGTTGTCACTACTGTTATAAAGCACTTTGCACTTTATAACAGTAGTGACAACTGTTGGGGGCCACGACACACTCCAAAACAGTTGTCACTACTGTTATAAAGCGCTTTAAAGCACTTTAAAACAGCAGTGTAGAACCTGCCCTGATCTGTAGAACACATATTTTATGTCAAAGGATCAGATCGCTGGTGATAGGCAAATTTTGGTCGAGACCCTGAAGAAGTTTTGGCAGTTAGAAAAAACAATACTGCTCCAGATGGACTCTGTAGGCTGACCATACATCCGGTTTCCCCTGGACAAGTCTGGAAATGGGGTGACAAAATGGCGTCCGTGGGGAAATCGGCGTATTTCGGCAAAAGTCCGGGAATTGTTGTCCTCCTAGGGGCCATCCTGGGCTTCTCCTTGGCCAGCACGACCGTGCAGGTCTAGAAACTGCCCTGATCGGCCCTTCCCCGGCCCATCCAGGGCTTCCCCTTGGCCAGCGCGATTGCGCAGGGCAAGTACAAGCCCCGGATAGCCCTGGGAGAAGATCTGGAAGTCGTATTTTGGACGTGCCGAAACACGACTTCCAGCTCTCCCGCCAGGCCGATCTGGGCATTTTCTAGGCCTGCGTGGTCACGCTGCCCAAGGAGAAGCCCCAGATCGGCCCGGGGAAAGGGTCTGGAAGCACGTGCGAGCAGCAGGAGCGGTAGCAGGAGTAGCAGCAGGATCAGCAGCCTTGGGTAGGAGGTGTGTGTGTGTGAATAGGGTGCATGGTTGAATGGATGTGTGTGCGTGTGTGTGTGTTGATCCTGAGGGTCTTTGTGTGTTGGGGTGGCCAGTGTGTGAGTGTATTGATGTGATGGGTGAATGGGGCTGCATGGCTGTTTGTATATGAATGGATGTGTGTGCGTTTCTTTAAGAGCGAAACCATAGAGTGCAGTGGGCTAGAATGGCAAAAAAGTACTCTGTGCTTTCTCTCTCAAGAGTCTGAGAAAATAACTAGAAGATGATAAGCTACAGCACTCCTTCTGCTCTTTTCCCTTAGGGGCGTGTGCATGTAGTCCACATGTGTTTTGGGGATATTATCAGAGTTGTAGAAATCTGAATGAATTAAAGTACAGTACACACCGATCAGCAGGCAAGTAATGGCTTTGCACCCATATGGTAAGTGCAGGGTGCAGACTTTGAAAACTTCCTAGCTATTGCTTGCAAGAGTTGTAGCTCCCTGTAAACAGTGCCTGGGCTACCGTATTTCACCAAATGTAAGACGCCATTGATTGTAAGATGCACCTAAATTTCAGGGCCACCAACAGGGAAAAAGCTTTGCGTCAATTCTAAGATGCACCTTAATTTCAGCACCCCTTCCCCCTCACCTCCATCGCCAGTCCTCATTGCAGCCACCGCTCCGCGCAGCTGCCAGCGCTCGCCTTGGCCTGGCAAGGCCGCGTTCCCAGTAACGAGGCGAGCGTTGCCAGCAGCGCGGAGCTGCGGCGGCGGCAGCGAGGATGGGCGGTGGCGATGGAGGGGAGGGGGGTTAGGGCCCCGTAAGTCCCCCCTCCCCCCTCGCAAGTCCCTCCTCCCCACTTGATCGTTGCTGCCTCGGCCTGGGAAGGCTTCAGTACTGGGAAGGAGGCCAAGATCTCGTGAGATTTTCTGAGATAGCGGCCTCTTTCCCAGTATTGAAGCCTTCCCAGGCCGAGGCAGCAGCGATCAAGGTGAGTGGGGGGGACTTCCGACCGGCCTTGTGGGGTCTCTCAGGACCCGCTAGGGTGAGTCGCGGGGGGTGGGCATGCAGAGCCCTAGTGTCTTCTGCAAAATGTGGGAGAAATCCCTTGATTGCAAGGCGCCATTGATCTAAGACGCACCCCATTTTTACAGATGTAAACATGGGCGAAAAAGTGTGTCTTAGAATCGATAAAATACAGTATTTTTGTGTCATGGGAAGACTATACATATTCTGAATAAGGTAGTGATGAAATGTAGGGCATGGAGTAATGTTTTAGTCTGTGGAGAACCTGCCAAATTCCCTGTTCTACACTGTGATGGAACAGAACTGTCCTACATTTATATATTTGGTTTTACGATATTATGGGGTTCAATCTTTTTTGGTGCAAGTGCTAGTCAGTTTCGGCAAAAAGATTAATAGTTTAATTCTAACTAAACAAAGTTTAGTGAGAATTTTGATGGCAGGAAGTTGTGCTCAGAGGAGCAAGGGATTATAAAGTCCATCAGAAGGACAGAGGAAGAGAGAGAGGGAAAAGTATTAACCCAGGAAATAGAAACTTAGTTTGAAGAAATGTACAACAAGGCACCCCCCCGATAGGTTGGAGTTCGGGAAAGCAAAAAATAATTTTAGAGATGTAAGATAACATTTTAGAGAGAGCAAGGAAAACAGAGAGAAGGAAGGAAGGAAGGAAGGAAGGAAGGAAGGAAGGAAGAAGCCCAGAGTCCTAGAAGAAAGAAAGTGTCAGAGCTGCTGGAACTGGAGAACTGCTGGAAAGAGCTGGACCAATGACAGTAAGATAATTGATTGGATAAGGGACCTGAATAAAACAGAGACACAGTCCAGTCAGGTTAGCTGAATATATTTATCCATGGTTGTTTCGTTGCTCTGTTGCTCAGATGGGGGGGGGAGTGCGTGTGTGCGTGTATCTACTCAGATTTTAAAACATTTTCTGTTTTGCACACATAATGTTCTTGACACAGGTCATCAGGATTTTTTTTATTATGTGCAATTCTTACACAGTTTGCACTTTCGTGCTTCTCAAACTTGCTTGTAAGATATATATATTTTTAAGAGTTAGCCACATTTTAACCTATGGGGAAGTTAGTCATAATTAATTTGACACTTTGCCATCTGCACTGGCTGATTTTAACCTTTAAAGACCCAAATGGCTTGGGGACAGGTTACCTGAAGGATTGTCTCCTCCCATATATGCCTGCCCAAACCATTAGATCTTCAGAGGCCCTTCTCTGGGTACACCCACCAAATGAGGCAAGGCCAGTGGCCGTTTCAGTGGTGACACCCCATCTGTGGAATGCCCTCCCCAGAGAAGCTTGCTTGGCACCTCTGTTGTTGTCTTTTCATCACCACGTTATTTTAAGAAGTGTTTTAGTGTTCTTCGCCCCATGCAATTTTATTTTCTGCTGGTTTTACTCTGCTGTTGTGTTTTTACTGTTTACGGCTGACTTCATTTTGGTTTTATTATGTGCTGTTTTTAATTATTGTTTTATTGTTTGTATTTTATATTTTAATGCATTGTACACCACACAGAGAACTTGGGTTATTGGGTGTAACAAATAGAAAGTATAATTAACACATAAACAAGTAACATAATTAAAGTCCTATTGATTACAATGAGAAATGCCCTATCCTGTGTCCAGCTTGTGATATCATCTTAAGGTTCTTTTCTTTTGTTGTTGTATGCTTGGAGAGAGAGAAAAAGCATGCACAGACTGCTATCACTGTGCTTTATTTTCATGTATTGGCAATAACAAGGACATATCAACCTCCTCAGCTCCTACCTGGAGACAGAGGCCAGCTCATGGACCAGCAGCTATTACCTCAGAAATTGTGGTTAGAGTTGTATTTCCATTGGAGTTCTACTGATGAAAATTCTGACCAGCAAAATATCTCAGCCTATGCCAATATGAGTGAGATTTCCTAAAACCTTTGCTGGGTCTCTGTTTTCCTCTTTTCTGCAACATTTTTGTCATTAGGTATTGCTATGTCAATGAGGTAGTGGTGTTTTACTTTTATATTTATGACTGTTATGTCCGGTCGCTTGCAAAGTATTGTCTTGTCCCAGAATTGTTCTGTCCCAGCATAGCATGGCTTGGCTTGACTTGTTTGAATGTGTCTGGATCTCCTAGGCTCTGAAAGCATCTTTCTGGAGAACACCTGCTGGTTGCATGATCTAGGAGGCCAGGTTCTGTGAGTGCATAGTTGTCCTTGACAGGAGGGCCTTACACTTGCTAGAGTTTGGGGAACAGATGTGAAGAGGCTGCAATCCTACATTCATTTATCTGGGAGTAAGCTTTATTGAAATCAACAAGAGTTCTTTCTAAAGTTTCTTTGGGCAGTTTTCTTTGGGTCCCTGATTGGGATTTCTGTTTTCTGCACACTGAGGCAGTGTAAATTCAGGATATACTTGGATAAAAGGAGGGAAAGATCCTTGTCTAGCATTGTGATAATGGGCATCTGTTCTGGCCTTTCTTTGTATTGCTACTGACCATGGTCTTGTTTACATGGCTAATGAACTAAAGATATAATGGCACATTTTTAGATTAGTTTCTTACTGATAAACTAGAAGTTGAAACAAGCTAACTGCAACAAGCCTTTAGTCTGTTTTGTTCCATGGCTAATGTTTGCAGGGCAATTGTATTTTATACTCTTCCTGCATGCTAGGTTGCTAGTTTATTGTACTAGATTTTTCTGCACTTGTCAACTGCTACATTTGTTCAGTGGTGGCAGTATGCTGAATCTGTGAGTATGGGTATGAAAAAGTGATGGGGAAAGAGTGTTAAATGTTAGGAAAGTTGAGACTATGGTCATCCAGTGAGGGATTTGCAGTCAGAAAAGATATTTGAGGGAAGGGGAGACTGTATCACACAGAGTATAGCAAAAGCTTCAAAGTACAGCAAAAGCTACAAAAGTAAGAGTGAGTAAAGTTAATTTCAGATACGTTGAATGTTTCCCTTGTCCTTTATTTCAGCGATTTTAGCATTAAGATGTTGTGTAGAACAGGTTTGTCTTAATTGTATGCTGTGAAATCAGTCATGTGACCAAGGCCATGTTAGGGTGGGCACACCCCCTTGGGGGCTGGACATGTTGATGGGCACACACCCTTGGGGGACTGCCATATTGGTGGGCACACCCCCTTGGGGCGGCCATGTTGTCCTCCTTTTTGGTTTCCAAAATATGGTCACCCTATATAAGGCATTTATTACATTTACATTCTTCTGGATTGGTAACTGGTTAAGGATCCAAAGGTAGAGAGGAGGAGTAAATGCAATTGAAATTTGTAAACAGTGGGGTCTCCTAAGGTTCTGTATTGAGACCAGTGCTTTTGAACTTGTTCATAAATGATCTGGAGTTAGTGTTGGGTAGGGTAGTGACCAGGTTTGCAGATAATGTCAATTTTTTTAGCATGGTTAAAATAAAATGGGAAAGCAAAAATCTTTAAAACATTCCTCCAAACTGGAGATATTGGCATTAAAATGGCAAATTTGGTTCAGTAGAAGCAATTGTAAAGACATGCACATTAAAGCAATATATATATATATATATATATATACCAACACATGCGCATTGATGTAGTTAGCAGAGCTGGCACTGACTGACCAGGAAAGGGATCTTGGGGTTGTGGTGGATGGCTCTATGGAAAGGTCAAGCCAATATGTGGCTGCTGTGAAAAAGGCAATTCCATGTTCATTAGGAAGGGATCAAAATGAAACTGCCAACATCATAATATACAAATCTCTAGTGTGATTACGCTGGGAATGCTGTGTACAGTTCTGGTTACCGGAACGCAGAAAGGCTATCGTAGAGTTGGAAAAGGAGCAGAAGGTGGCAACCAAATTGGGACTGGAGCAACTCCCCTGTGAGGAAACATTACAACATTTTTCGCAAAGAGAAAAGGCAATAAAAGAGAGGCATGATACAGGTATATAAAATTATGCATGGTGTGGAGGAAGTGGATAAGGAGAAGGGGTTTGCCCTTTCATAAAACTAAAACCTGGGTTCAGTCAGTGGAGCTGAATTGTGGGAAATTCAGGACTGACAAAAAGAAGTACTTTTTCATACAGTGCATAGTTAAACTGCAGAACTCACTACCACAAGGTGTAGTGACGGCAATCAATTTGGAAGGCTTTAAAAGGGGATTAGACAAATTCATGGAGGATAAAGCTGTCAATGGCTACTAGTCACAACAGCTTGGTATCAGAGGCAGTATGTCTCAAAACACAGCTGCTGGGCAACATGAGTGGAAGGGTGCTATTGCACTCATGCCCTGGTTATGGGGCTCCCATAAACCTGTGGTTGGCCTGTGTGGGAGCAGAAGTTGGATTAGATCGGCCTTTGGTCGGATTTAGCAAGGGCTTTTCTCATATTATGTTCAACTTTCTTCCAAAGAGCTCAAAAGCAGCATATATCTCGACTCTCAACCCTTCACAATAATCCTGTAGGGTAGGCTAGGCAGAGAAATAATGAGTGGGGATTTGAACCAGAGCCTTCCCAATCTAGTACTCTAACCACCACACCACACCAGCCCTGTGGCCTTATCTAATGCGGTCAGATTTATTTATTTTTTCTTCCGATGCGAACTGGCAATTGATCTCTTGAACTCAAGGCAACTCCTAAACTGTTCAAAGGACTCCCATTTTCCGCCCGCTTTTTCTGTGCCGGAGGCTATTAGCTCTAGCTTTCCCTTTAACTCTCCAGTCCTCTGTGACAGAATGTCTGAATTGCTGCCTTAGCGTGAAGTTTGCCACCAAAAGGGTTACGAAATTTTTAAGCCCCTGTATGCAGGCAATTTTCAGTTAGCTTACAGCAGCTGCAGTGTCGTGCTGTTAGATTAAAAGCAGCTCCCAACCCCAGAATGAAGTACATTCAGACTCCTGTGGAGCTAAGCTGGGGCGAGGCCCTCCACAACTGTCACTTAGGCCAAGTTTCCATCTGAACTCCCAAGGAAAAGGATGCAACTTTTTAGAGCAAAGTGAGACGCTTCTAAATAAGGCAGGCCAATTAGCGACAAAATATAGATGCCTTCAACTTGAAGAAGCTGATAGTTTGGCAACAACAGGGTATTGTTTTCAACAACCTTTATCCCCCACCCCCTGACAGCAGATTTATTTTCAATGCTAAACCCCAAAAACGTGCATCTTGGATAATAATAATAATAATAATAATAATAATAATAATAATAATTTATTTTTTACCCGCCTCTCCGTTTGGATCGAGGCGGGGAACAACAATATGATAAAATACATAAAACTGATTAAAACATGACACACATTAAAACTGCATTAAAACATCATAAAAACATCCTAAAAACGTTCTAAAATTCCACTGGATATGCCTGCCGGAAGAGAACAGTCTTTATAGCTTTCTTAAATTCTAAAAGACTGTTAAGTTGACGAGTCTCCTCTGGCAGGTCATTCCACAGTCTGGGAGCGGCAGAAGAAAAGGTCCTCTGGGTAACGGCTGTCAGCCTAGTTTTGGCTGACTGTAGTAAGTTCTTCCCAGAGGACCTGAGTTTGCGGGGCGGATTGTATTTACAGCTTCGTCTCACAAGAGTTTCTAAAGAAGGACTGGCACACAAGAGCAATTTGCTCCCGGCTCCAGCCCTGCTAAAGCATTGTGGCAGCCATTTTGGCCACCCAAAAGATGAAATAGGAGCGATACTGTGGTTGCCAAGCAAGGGCAAGAGAAGACGAGCGATGGAAAGACAAGGGAAACATAAGTGTGACATTCTTGTGTGGGTGGGAAGAGTGGGAACCTGACAGGCGGGGGGGGGGGCAAGGATCCAGGCATAAGCCCCTTCCCAGGGTGTGCAAAAATCTAGACAGTAAGGTTGCCAACCAACCAGAAAAATACCCAACCTGGTCTGCTTCTATCCTTTGCTTGCACCTCGGTGTGCAAAAATCCTCAGGCAAAGCTTTTCGTGGCATGGAGATCAGGCATTGGCCGGTGGTAATGCGTTAGATCAAGCCGCCATTAAAATCACAGGAGCAGAGGCTGGTGAAAAAAGGCAGCAAACTTCTTAAGGTGTTTCAGGACAAAACAGCAACATGACAATCACCTCCATTGCAACTAAGGGTGCAATGTAGGCATACTATATTTCCGATACTATATTATAGCATGCATGCTATACTTTCCAATATGTGTTTTCCTTATCATACCCTCTTGTGTCACGCTGTTAGACTTTTGTTGAAATCCCAGAAATACTTGTTCTAAATTTGCATTTTAAAAGTCTCTTAGTTTCTTGGTTGAAGAGAAGTACTCAAAAATATAATGAGAAAACAAATTTATTTGGAAACAGACTAGAAGGGAGGTACTTTATTTATTTATTGGATTTATATCCCACTTTTTTCCTCTAGATGTTTGTGAGCACACATCCCCATTTGCTGAGCTACTATGATGTCATAGAATGTTCACAAGCAGGAGTCTTCAAAGTTTGGCTAGGCTTGGTCATTGTAGTCGTTCAGCTTTTTCACACCCTATACAGCAGAGGAAAAATAAAGGTATCCTTTTATACCCACTGGCCAGCAAAGGAGTTTTTCAGTGCGCATATGTGTGATAACCCCTACCCTCCAACCAATGGCACAGATGCTGTGCCCTGGCGCAAAACACAGCCTGGCACAATTTTGAAAGAAACGCACTCTGCCTGACAGTGCTGGTGGATGACTTTTTGAAAACATATTACTCCTATGGTGAAGTATACTTGTGGCTTTCCCTGCTGGTTATTAGAATCAAATTTAAGGTTGTCACCAATAATTTGTTGACTGTATTTGCAGGCTCGCACTTGTCAGCATTCTAAGTGCTTAGAAGGAAGCTGTCAGCAAAAGAATGTTAATGAACAGTACAACTTCTTTGTGGGAAAGGAAAGATGAATTTGACCCAGCTGTATCGTGTTGGCAGGAAAAGAGTGGTTGTGTAAGGAAGCTGATCTAGGCTGGGGGACTGTTGTCCATGGCATCAGTGGTGGAGAGAGACCCGACATAGGGGTGAGGCTTAATTTCAGGTAACTCCATGTTCAGCCAAATCTTTGGCTGTGAGTCCCTAGTATTAATTTTGTCTTCTCTCGTATCTCCCCAGTCTGGGAACCCCTAAGGGTGATTCTGAGACATGTATACTCAGGGAAGATGGATTGGTGAGGAGATAATTGGAAGTGGTGACATTTTGCTGTGTGTTTTGGTGGAGCAAATCGAACCATCTGCTCGGCACCAAGTCAACCATTTTGCCCAGCGCTTCCTACAGACACACTGGACGGAATCGGCCTCAGGCAGGCCGTATTGATGCATGGCCCGCTCTTGTGGTGTTCGTGAAGGTCAAGTTAGCGTGGGATGTTAGCAAGCTAGGGCTGGGTTTTATTTTATTTTTGTTTTGGGCATAAAAATTGAATAAAGCCCTTGCTAAGAGAGAGCACTGCCCCCTCCCCCCGGTTGTTATTTTATACTTGAGATTCACAAGCCACCGTGATGAATGTTCTTAATAAGGATAGTTTAAGGAAGCGCGTGCATTACCGAGTTTCCTTAAGAATAAAATTAAATAATACATACAACAATTCCTATGCAACATACCTGAAATTAAAGACCGCAAGAGGAGCTCCAGCTAGGCTGCACTTCTTTTTTTTTTTTTTTTTTTAAAGGAGAAAAAGAGAAAAGAAAGGAAAATAAATCCTGTGCTCCCTGTTGTTGGCAATAACAGTTTGATAGCAAGATGCATTTTGTTTATTTATTTGTGGAATCTTTCTCCCCTCCCCACCCACCCCTTCTAAGCTGTCTGTTAGCTACTGTATGTGATCTTCTTGCATGCAGCATCCACTGTGAAAGATATAGTGAGGTTTTACTTGGAGAGCCCACAACTTACACCTTGCAGGAAAACAATACCCAGAAATCACAGGCATGTGCAAATAGAAGCATTATGCACTGCAAAATTTTAGACACAGACATCTTTGAACACATCAGGTATCTTTGGGTATCGTGGATGGACATTTTCCCCACTGCTCAAATGCAGAGACATTCCTTCTGCATGGCTTTTTTAAAAAACAAAAATTAACATTATCACGATTAGTATTGGCTTAAAAAAAAAAGCCTGCCTAGATTTGACTCACTTCTCCCTTAAGCTATTGTTCTTCCTATTTCTTTCCTCCTCCTCCTCCTTTTTTTTTTTAAAAAAAAAAAGCATGGCGTTTGCACACTAGGGAATTTCAGCAGTTGGAATATACATGAAAAGAGACCCGCTCTACTTTCATACGGTCCCTGGATGAATTGGACGAAACCTCAAGGCCCCATGGTGGAGCACAGCCACATTCATATTCCTTGCCCATCGCCACACATATGATAGCATGAAGCCCAGACCAATCGAAAACTTGACAGTAAGCCTTTTGATTTTGCGGGGAAGCCTTCGTCAAGCTGAGAGAGGGAAGGGAATATAGCCCAAACTGGACTTCATACTGTGGCAAGTCTGAAATCCCAGCCCAACCACAGAGATGGTTGATTGGAAGAGTTGGAAACAGTGTCCAGGAATTCAGCTGTAGGAACTTGGCTTTTGCTTGTTCTTTCCCACTTGGGTGGGTGGGTGGGGACCCAAAATCACTGCACAGGCCTTCTCTTAATCTGCCGGTGGCTTAGATTTCTGCATTCACACATGATTTTTGTATAATACGTGCAGGTTTTTATTTTAAAAAAATAAAAATAACCCACACATTTGCCTGCAGTTTTTGTCTGTTACATATTCTCGAATCCGTATAATCAAGCGTCCCAGGCAAGCTCTTGGATAAGACTGCTGTACTTGATTACATGATTCAGTGGCATTCGAATTATTCACATAACAAATCCTCTTTAACGCTGTGTATGCTAACATTAGCTTTCTTCGCGGATACTGTTACTAGGATCGGCCACATTATAGATGCGTAATGAAACGGATAGCACCTTATTAGTGGGAGTGTTTTATTGCCGCTTCAGTGCCATTGGCTGTGATTCATGAATGTTCTTGCATCTAGTTATACGAATCCTTCCCATCCTCACTTCCACTGTTTACCTTTATCACTCTATTACACATTGCACTTGTGGGTAGCTTTTTATAGTCGATGTAGCTGAATGTAAATATATAAAGGCTTATCATCTGGCATATCATTCTTTTTAAAAAAACAAACTTATTTTTTATTATAAAATTTTAGACAAAAGAAAAGGAAAATGTGACTACATAGATTTGGAGATATCAATTTCAATGCATACATATGAAGTGTGTGTGTGTATGTATATACAGCTTTCTAATAACTACACAATCTTCAACAAAAGCAGTCAAAATTAGTATCCATTCGTAGGTGCAATCTATTGCATTATAGGTGGTGAGCATTTATTCTTCCAAAGTCGTAATATCAGTCTCTTAGTTGTCAGAAGGGCACAGAGAATCCATTTGTGCTGATTGTGTGTTAACTTCCAGGAAGCAGGTAGATAATTTATTATTATTATTATTATTATTGTTGTTGTTGTTGTTGTTGTTGTTGTTGTTGTTTATATACCGCCCCATAGCCGAAGCTCTCTGGGCAATTTACAAAAATTTAAAAGTGCATGTACACCAGCAAATATTAAGGAGTGTTCCAATACAAAATTTATCCGTATAATGACCACTTCCCAAAAGGAGCAACTAGTGGGCATTACCAAAACATATGCTTAAAAGAAGCATTAGCTTTGTTACTCCTCCAACAATTAGCCAACTTAGACAAATCCTTATTAAAGAGGCATTGCAGCATCCAATAAACACGAAACAAATGTTTTTGCTTAATAAGATGCAATCTGAGATCCATAGATGTATCAAGTACGGACACCAAGGTGGGTGATCCATTGATTAGGCAAAATGGGACAATCCAGTTCCCTATTCCATTCCTTCTTAAGACCCTGTATATCATGTTACATATTGCAGTTGTGTGTAGCATTTTCTAGTTGATGTGGCTGAACATAAACATGCATGCTTATCATCCAGCATATCATGCCTTGCAATGGCTTGGGTATCCTGCACATCATGAGTTTGCAGAAGAATGGCAAAAACATCTCCTTTATGCAAGGGATGGTGATAGTCCTAAAGAAGATAAAAGGCTGGATGGAGATAGACAACAGATTGTATGAGAATTGAAGATGGCACGGTGAAACCCGACTATTGTCTTCGGTTAAACCGGGATGCAGAGTTTTGGATCAATGCATTGTACATATCCTACAATATTTGAATTGCCTTCAAAGCCCTCACTTACTGGGGTACAGAAGATGCTGCCCCTTCCTGGCCTCTTGGCTCTTTTTAGTTCTGCTTTTCAGTATATTTCTGAATGAGCAGAGCACATTTTATTTTGCAAAGCATAACAACCTTTGTAGATCTCTGATGGTAATGAGACACGATGCTTAGTGACTAAATTATGCTTGTATAGGTGGACTTGATCCCATTGTGCATTATTTATATGAGGAGCAATGCATAGGACTCTGAAAGCAATAATGGATGCTCACGCCAAAATTTTAAAGGCCAGATTAAAATGCCAGGGACTTAATACAAGTGATTCCGTTTTCTATAGTTCGCTGCTGCAGGGGGATACCAACCAATGTCAGCGAGACATTAGAATCTGTATTTTATAATGGGCTGATAAATATTTTAGTCCATATCCATTTTCTTGTTGCGTTTAATGTAAGGCTACTATACTTTCCAATTCAAAAAGTGTCAAGGGGGTGGTTTTTGTTTTGTTCTGCTGTGTTGGTTCCTCCCCCATTCTGTAGTCAGTATTTCAAAGTTTTAAGTCAGCAATTTTTAAAGGAGCCTCTCTCTCTCTCTCTCTCTCTCTCTCTCTCTCTCTCTCTCTCTCTCTCTTCCTCTCTTCCCCCCCCCCCCCCAACTCACACATCTGAATGTACAATAGCATAGCACCATCTTTGTGTGTGTGTGTTTGGGATTGTTGGGGTGGTTGGATTGTTTTTTTGCTAAGGCACAGAATCGTTGCTGTTCGCAGAGCCGTCTGGCCCTGCAGTTTCTCTTACCAGGGGCTCATTTGTATGCAGAGGGGATTAAGCCAGAATTTACTGTAGCTTCGCCCTAGGGAGTTGTGAACTCCCTAGGAATAGGCTCTGACGAAAGCCAGGCAGTTGGTAAGATTAGAACAAACCCGTTTGCAACAGCAAGCGCCTTGGTCCACTTGCTAGGCCTCCAACATTGAAATCATTTTCATTTATAACCTTTTTGATCATCCAGCCTCAAAGAAGCCTTGGCTTTTCATGACAGCTTGCGCCAAAATTGGCCAATTATTGGGGGTGGGGAGGCTTGTGAGGGGAAAAGGGCGCATCTGAAAACAGATATGCGAAGGAGGGCACTCGTGGCCTCCTCTTTCCCCTTCCCCCTTACCAATATTTTTACAGCTGTTGACATATATTGAGTTACATGTGGTTGTGCCATATCCCCATGGTATAGTTTCAAAGATCTGCTCACCATAAAGTGTGCTGTTCTCAAGTAAATGACTCTGACTTCGGGAAAGCGCAGTAGTTTAAATGTTACTATAAATACAGGAGCTGAGACATTTTAATTATAATTTTTGAGTTATGTCGCACTCCGTAAGTATACAAGGCATTTACCAAAGAATTCCACGACTGCTCGTGTTACTGTGCTCTCTTGTGGATAAGGCAGTAACTGCAAGTAGCTAAATCCGTTTGTGCCCTATATATAATACCCATACATGTTTTCCCAGGGGAACACGCCAGTATGTTTATATAGTATTTGTTAGCAACAAACGCTCCATTGATATCAAGGGCTGTTGTTTTTGGTGCGTTACAGCATGTCTGCTTAGAAGTAAGTCCCATTTTGATAAGTGGCGCTTACTCCCTGATAGGTGGATACAGGATTGCAGAATTGGTAGAATTTTGGCACTTCAGAAGTAATAATAGTTTATTTCATGAAGAAAAGGCTTGGAGGAGGAAGGGAGAAAAGACTTTTCTGAGAATCTGGAATAAAACTCTAATCTTGCATTTGAGCTCCCAAATGTGACCCAAAACTCGGTTCAGAGACTTGGATTTTTGTGGCCTGCTCTTGTTTGTTTCATTACCTCGGCTTCCATTTTGAATCAGGCTTATGCACATAAAAATGGCTGTCCTAAAAATTAGTTGACACTGCACAGTGAGACCTTTCCCTCCACACGCTTGACAAACCCCAACGTGTAGGCACCCTATACAGTCTATTCCTTTCATGGCTCCTCAGGATGCCGCTTTACCTTTTTAACAGTTTCACTACGGGCAAACTTTTTCTCAACATGGTGATGGTAGGAAAAGTTTCCTCTGTTGAATTTCTCCCTGTCAGGTGGCAGCTAAAGACAGACTTGGGAACCTATCTGGAAAAACGCTGCAATTGAACTTCTTTGTGAGGGTCAAACTGGACTTGACAACAGCAGATCCATGTGTTTAAAGCTGGGTGTATTATAATCACATAGAAAGTGGGGCAGATTTATGGAGCAACTTGTATCCCAATCCATGATTTCCCCAATAAGGTTTTCCTCATTTGGGGGTCTGATAACGGGGGGGGGGGGGGAAATGTGCTTAAGGAGAGGGAAAACAAGGTGTAGGTGAGTGGTGTATGTGTGTTCAAATCCCCTCACCTACACACAAGTCGTGTTTCATAAATATGACCCCCAACCCCAACTTCCATTGTGGCTTGTTTAGAAATTGACCAGGGCTTGTTTTAAACCAGGAATCCTGATTCATATGTAGCACTATGCTAAGATCATTTGAACCTGAAAGTAAACTTGCAGAAGTCCTCCTCCTGGTTGTGTGGGAGAGGGGAGCACACAAGCCCGCTGTAGTGCTTGGCCTTACCATGGTTTAGTGTTATGTGCAAACCAGACCGTTCTCTTAGCCAGCTGTGCAAGAAAGCCTTTAGAAGAGTGCAGTGGCTTCTGTTGAGAAGGCTACCACTTCAAGATTTAGGCTACTCTTGGGGAACCTACGGCTGTGCAGATGTTGGTGGACTACAACTCCCATCATGCCTGTCCATTGGTCACACATGGAGTTGGACTCTTAACAGCATCTGGAGAACCACAGGTTTCCCACCGAGGCTATGGACATTTTTGACTTTGCATATATTTGAATGACTTTACATGTGCAAATTATCTAATCCCCCCCAATCAAATATGTTTACCGGTGATAGTAGTCTAGGTTATTAAATATGGCCTTCACCTCACCACCTGCGGCTTGCTATCTGGTCTCTAACAGGGGCCCTGATCCCGTATCCCCTCCACCACTCTCTCCCAAGCTTCAATACAAGCAAAAAACCCCATCCTCATCACCTTTTCCCAACCTCTGTTGTGTCTTTGGTAAAGCACTCCCTATCCCTATTGTGCATCTCAGCATTGCAATGGTTGCACAACCCAAGATGCAGGGAAATGATAGCAAATATTTATTTATTCATTCCATTTATAACCCGCCTTTCTTCCATTGTGGAACTCAAAGTGGCTACATTTGGTCCCTGGGTGGTCTCCCCTCCAAGCACCAACCAAACCCAGACCTGCTTAGCTTCAGCAAGGTGGCTGCTTCATGTGCCTTCAGACTATGCCCTGGGAATAACTGATGGCTATCAAGCGACAGGCCAAAGCCCATCTTGATGAGGGGCAGTTAAAGAGCCCTTTCGGCCCTTTGGTTCTTGGCTTGAGTGGTGTGGGGGGGCAATGTTGCTGGTCTCCCCTGGTGAAAATCCAGCCCCTGTTAAAAAAAATAATTCATTGACCAAGAGGCCTTGGTGCTTCCTGTGGCACAGAGACGGAAGGTCTGTCTTCTCTCCTGTTCCCAGTAATAATTAAAGGCCTTCTCATTTAGGCTGCCTCTTTTTAAAACGACTTGTACTTGTCATTTTTGTTTAAAGTGCAACTTAAAGCGTGTCTTCTGTGATACAGACTGACACGTTTCCTTTATGAATTCTTGTGCATTACTATTGATTTTTCACTTTGGTTTTCAAAATCCTACCTCTGGTACTCTAGAGATCTCTCTGCTGCAGTAATAATGTATTGTCATTCTTAATATCTCAAATCCTTGACAGTATATTCATATTAAAAAAAAAAATCCCTCTCCCCCCCCACCAAAAAAAAAAGAAAAAGGGAAGGGTGGAAAAAGAGCAGCGTTCAAGCTATTCTGCGCCTACAGGCTTGTTTTGGAACCGACTAAAGCTAGGGAAAATCACAGCGAAGGCTAAATATTGGGACTGACAAGGTGGAACTCATCCTGCCATGCCTGGGAACTGCTGTGCAATTTCTAGAAAAATCACCCTCTCCCTAGAGATTGCCTCCTGGATATGAATGGGCTCTAAGACGCCTTGAGTGATTTAATACTTCCCTTATTGGAAATACCACTCTGACGTATTATTAATCATTTATCAGCTTTTAACGTGCATCAGCTATTGCTGCTTTTACCCCCTTGTGCTTACTGCCTGTCAGGACCTGCCAGCTCCCAGAGCCTGGGTCAGGTGGGGACCCCCTGGAAAGGGGAAGGGGAGGCCATCAGACCCCAGTGCATGGTAGCCCCTTATGCCACAAGAACTTCTGTGATCATCCACTTGGACCCCAAGAACAAAGATGGCAACAAACTACAAGAGAAGTCACCGTCAGAATGCAGGGTCTTCATTTGACACCACAGAGTCACCCTTGTCTTCCAGAGTCCGCGCCTCCACTGATGCACTAAAGGGGTAGGGCTTCAAGGCTTCCTTTGCTGCCTGGCTAGGGCAGCATCTGTTCTGCCTCACTCTGTGCAACCAGATCCTAGAACACGACTCTCATTAGTCCTCCTTTCCTTGTTGCTCAGCTCCCCTGCTTCACTTGTTTTGCCAGGAAGCCCACCAGCTCCTCTTCTGATGGGAACATAACACGCCTTGCACCTGCCACGATGAACAAATCTGGTGCAAACTTTTGCCTGATATTGGTTGGAAGAGTGGGGCAGGATCCCCTCCAACCCCTTTTCTGAAGCATTATTATGGCTCTCCTGGATCCACTGGAGAGGTTGTTACAGCGATATCCCTTCATAGGCTTCAAGTTACAAGCAAGGAGCTGGAGAAGAGAGCTTGCTTGGCTGTGAGGTTAAGGATAGGGTGCCATTGGGTTGCGGCAACAAAGCTATCCTGAATCAATGGGAGGGCATGGCAGGCTATGGCTCAGTGTCTTAGGCTTGACTCCTAGCTTACAGGCTGCCACGGAGTCGAGGTTGGATACAGATGGGGTGATCTTCACATGGGCCAGAGGTGGGAGATGTACTCCTGAACAGAGTGGAGACAGAAGATACTAGATCAGACCTCAGAACCAAGGGCCAATGGCTGGAGACATGAAATCATCCTCTATGCGATTGTAGTTGTGGGGCTGCATCAATGCTGTCCACATGTGGGAGGTAATGTCTGAAGAGGGGAGCCTTCTCTGCACACATAGGCTCTCTCCGTGGTTTAGAATCCTTCGTGAAAGCTCCTCCAAACATGACTGTAGATCCATTCTCTTCCTCTGTACAATTACAGAGGACAACACCTGAAGGAAAAAGTAGTCATGAACAGGCTGGAGGTCAGATCCCAGGCTAGGCAAATCAAATGAGGTGAGGTGAAGTATGTGGGAAGGAAGGGCAGGCAAGAGAGTCAGTCTGTGTTGCTCCTTGTTGTGACAAGGGGCTTAGACGGCCAATGTTTTTTATGGGGCCAGGCGTCTCTCTATGGGTTTGTAAGGTCAGCTGATCCCTTTCAGGCAGTGGGGTCAGTTAACAGCTCTTAGGCTGGTACCATGGCTAGAGGCAGGAAGCCTAGTCTGGCAGGCCAAGGGCCCAGAGCGCTGGTGGTGCAGGAGATAGGCCGCCAAAGGCCTTTCTCAAAGGCCTTACTCAGAGTTTAACTACACAGTCAATAGAATCAAATGCTGGGGCTGGACTGTCGGACTTCAAACATAATCGTGGAGGATCGTAAGAACAAAAGAAGAGCCGTGCTGGATCAGACCAAGGTCCCATCTAATCCAGCATTCTGTTCACACAGTGGCCAACCAGCTGCCCATGGGACAACCACAAGTAGGACATGAGTGCAAGACCAGCCTCCCACTCATGTTCCCTAGCAAATGACGTACATAGGCACACTGCCTCTGATACTGGAAGTAGCATATAGCCATCAGGACTGGTAGCCATTGATAGCCATCTCCTCCATGCATTTATCTAACCCACTTTTAAAGCCGTCCAGATTGGTGGCCATCACTACATCTTGTCATAGCAAATTCCATAGTTTAACGATATGCTGTGTGAAGAAGTGTGAGCCTTCTCCTCACCATGCTTCTTTTTTTGTTTGTTTTTGGCGGCAGGGGGAGCGCGTGCAGGGAACTCTACATGGGGGAACAGGGACGGCATTCTCCACCACTGCAAATCACCTGGAGAACTACCAATACATTCCAAACTACCTTCTGACTTCCCCTGGAACCTGTTCCCCTGTGTCTACTTTGAGATTGTACCTTGGGGTAGGAACCTATCCTCCCATCGTTTGTGAAGCACTATCTATACATAATAAAAGGGATTGAAGCTATAGATTAAAAACACAAGACAAATAAGTGATTGCCGTGTGCATGCGTGTGCCTGCATGTGCAGCTCACATACATCTAAGTGCATGAAGGCACATTTGTATGCAGGGCATGGACTCTCTGTCAGTGATATTAGCCTTGGTGCTTTAACCATTTTTTAAGTGGAATTGTACGGATACACTGTTGGTCTTAGTGTTGCGGATCTTACATCTGATGTATTAGAGTCCCCCCTCCGCCAGATGTCAGATAAATGGAAAGCAGTGATAGTTTTGATAGATGATGGGCACCATTTCTGTTGATTTTTTTTTTTAAAAAAAAATAGACAGCGATGTCCTGGAACTGATTCTGATGAAGGGCTTTTTCCTTCGGAGAAGTGTTCTTTTTTCAAAGAGTTGCGACACCTTTGGATGTCATGAAGCTTTGCTCTAGAAGAGTGTGAAAATATCAGTTATCACTAAGCTGTCCTGTAGTAGCTTAAAGAATTAACACATTTACGGTGCAATCCTATGCAAGCTTAGACAGAAAAAAATCTCTACAACTCCTAGCCTTCCCCAAGCACCCATTCTAGCTAGGGAATACTGGGAGTTGTAGGGCTTTTTTTCTGTCTGAACCTGCATAGGACAGCATCTTCGACGTGGCCCGAGAGTCACGAGGCTAGAATGTACTTCATCAGACAGGAAGTCCATGTCTGTTGTCTGGGTGGTGACCCTTTCAGGTAGCTCTAAATTCCCTTGGATAGAGTGGCCTAAAAATGCTTCCAAGGCAACTGTGCATCTGATGAAGTTGCCTGTGACTCATGAAAGCTCTTGGCATAATGAGAGTGTTGGTCTTCTAAGTGACCCAAGTCTGGACCATGTTTGTGATGCTACCCTCACCCCTGTACTGAAATGAGTTCTGTGGAACTCAATGGCCTGCCCATTCCCTTCGTCAGAAACCGGTGACCACATGTTAATAGCACACCCAGATCTCTGAGCATCTGATTATCCAAATGGCTTTGGGGTATCTTGCAGAACTTTTCGAATAAACGAAGCTGTGCAGTATTTAGAAGCACAGCTCAAAAGGAGGTTTGTATTATTCATAGATTACTAAAACCTGGCTATGTATAGCTTGCTTGAGTCCCAGCAGGTTTAGCAAGAAAAGACCAATGTCAAAGATTTTGTGTGCATGTATGTGTGTGTATAAGTTCCTTGTGACCCAGATTTTCTTTCTTTACTTTTTTTTTTAACCTGAGTTTCAAACATAATAATATTTTAGCAAATGCAACTCACACGCGCCTACTTAAGGCCTTCTTCATCTCCATCAATCCAAAGCTTTAGAACTGAGCACCGGTGTTCGTTGGAAGATCTGTGCCTTTTCTCTCTGAGAATTTCCGTCTTGTTTGATAGTTTGCTCTTTGTGTCCTGCCAATCTATTTTGAATTACCTGAAGCAGGAATAAATTCTGTTCCAATAACTAATTTTCCACCTCTGTTTCTATTTCTCTCTCTCTCTCTCTCTCTCTCTCTCTCTCTCTCTCTCTCTCTCTCTCTCATAGTTCAAGTTGGATCTATATGAAGTGATATTAAAAAAAATTTTTTTTTAAATGGAAGTTTGAAATTGTGAGGAAAACCTGTTCACTGGGCCAGCCTACAATGCAGTAAATAATAACCTCAGATGTAAACAATGGAATGTTCTAGAATAAAGGCATGGAGTGAAATTTTTCCTTGCCTTTCCTCCTCCTCCTCCTCCTCCTCCTCCTTTTTAGCACATGTCAGTCTAGGAGAGAGAAGGGCTTTTATTCTTCAGTAAACCGCCCAGAGAGCTTCGGCTATGGGGCGGTATACAAATGTAATAAATAAATAAATAAATAAATAAATAACTTTTTCTGATTTTGTATATGCGCTTCTCTGGTCAGAAGGAGCAAGGTCACTCCTACTGCGACGGGCCTAGGCTTTGTGCCTGCTTTGGCGATGGTTCCTCTCCCTTCTTCCCTTTTCTTCCCTCCCTCCCTCCCTCTATCTCTTCTTTTCTTTTTTCTCCTGAGGTGCAGATGGCCACATTTGCAGGTTAACTGGAACAGCTGGAGGCACATTATTAGCTTCCTGCTGCTACCTCATATTTGCTTAGAATATTTTTTTTTTTAACAGCAATATAATTTACAACTAGTCTTGCCACGGACAAAGCTGGCGTGTTCCAAATCTGCCTCAGATTTATGTAATGCTGTTGCTTATCAGTGAATGAAGTCATAATTATTGCTTTGTACCATTAAATAGCGTAAATATATAAACTGCTATACAAATTGCAACGAATATTTCCTCAAGGGACCTCTAGACCAAATTTTAATGCAGTGCATTTGTCTGTAGTGGCAGTTTCTAAGGTATATAATAATGTTGATAAATTTTACTGGAGCGAGTGACAGTTTAGAGCATTAATCTTGGTGGTAAAAATAAAAAAGGCGGCGACTCCTGCTCTCCTGGTGTCACAAGGAAAGCACAAGAGTGTATGAGACTGGTTTTAAATTGTCTATTCCCAGACACGACTCAAGATGCTGGCCAATGACTTTAAAGCCTTTAGCAGCTTAGGACAATGATATTTTAAGGACTTCCTTCTCAAGTATGGATCTGCACCTCCTGGGAGGTCAGCTACCACGGGAAAGGAAAGTTTCTGTGGTGGCACCAAAGATGTGGAACGCTTTGCCCCAGGAAGTTCCAATGCCTCCCACTTGACCTGTGTTCCACCAGTGTTTGAAAATGCTTCTTCCCAACAACTTTAAGTTTATCTACTGCCAGGTAGTTTTTGCGTGTTTAGTTCTGGCTCTTTCCAGTTTTGACTTTTATGGCTGGTTTTGTATTTTTAGCAGATTTGTTTTTGTTTGATTTTGATAATCGTATTGTTTTATTGGCCCCGTTCAGACGACATGCTAAGCCATTTTGAGCTAAACAGGTTGGTTCACTGAAAAAAATGAGGACTGAATGGACTCCTTAAGCATCTCTAGTAACCCTAGACAAGCCACACTCTGCCTGTCTCGCCTGTAATATCGGCATAGTATTGGCCTACCTTACCACTTTCTTGTAACTAAATCCAAGTGTTTGATGCATGTTCAACTTTTACAAAAAAGTGCTATATGAATACTAAGAGATAATGATACTGACCATGATGGTGATGATGAAGGGGAGAACAACTAGGATTATGAATTGAAATCAATTATGTGGTGATGTTTTGAAATAACTACGACTTACTATTAGTCCTTTAGTCCACTAAGGCAGCACACCTTGCTGTCTTACACCAATAAGGTGTGGATCCATGATATGTCTGTCTATCTTCTTCATGTACCATATTTTTGCTGAAGCACCTGAAATGGTTTATAGCTGAAAATAATGGCTGATTAACACATTAATTAATACATTTCTACATTACTGTGTTGGAGGTGGTAAGAAGGAGAGCTATTAACTTATGCCAAGGGTAGGCATAACAACATTTAAAAGTTCCTCCAAAATTTCAGAATTAAAAAATACGGCATGACTGAAAAATTCAGAATGAAGAATAAAGAGAAGAAATGCTGTAGAATCTGCCCACTGCTGGCCGTTTGGCGCACAGCTGGTTTACGTAAATTGCTACCTGAATTTTGATTTTGGGAACAGCAAGATTTATGGACAAGAGGGGTTTTTTTACATGGAAATTAGTAATTTGAGTAAGAATATTTTTGTTCCTCTCAGAATTGATTTCAGCCAAATGTACTGTTGCTGTAGTTGCAAAATGACTGTTCATCAGCATCTGTTGAAAACACTAAAGGCTGGATGTAGCCAACAACTTTATAGCTGCTGTAAGTGGATCCATCTTTCTAGACCACAAGAAGTTATTTGTGTAATGCTCTGTTAGGTGCTTTAAGTGTGTGCTTAATAAAACACATGTTCTGATAACCCCCAATAATAGTTTCGCCCAGTAAATAAGAGTGTCAGACGTATCTACCTAATGCAGTCATTACTGTGCAGATCACTTACTTGCATTTATTTGGAAAATACCCTTGTGCCAGCTACTTCCTCCCAATACACAACTTGTATTAACATATTGGTTATGAGCCTGTTGAGATATGCACAGCTTTATATATCTCTATATAGAGATAAATCTATCTATCCATCTAAGCCAGTTTCCAACATTTCATCACGGTTTAGTTCAACAAAGAGAAGACAGGGCCAGTGTCAAAGGCAGGCATGGCCAGGCACCTGCTGAGGGCCCACATCACAACAGGATCCCCCTGAAAAGCGCCCCCTGTGCTTGCTCCTCCTATTCTTCATTACAACCTGCTTGTTCACCTGCCTCTCACTCTGGCCCATGCAGTGGTGGTGGTAAGAAGGAGGAGCAGGAGATGCCACTGCCTACTTGCTCCCTGGCTCAAGCAAGTGGTAGCGATGATGAGACAGAGGAGGAGGAGCAATAGCAGCTGGTGACAATGATGTGAGAAGATACGACTCACTGAAGAAGGAGAGCCATTGAGGGTGTCTTGTCCAAGGGATCTCAAAAACCTGGAGCCAGCACTGAAGAAAGAGAAACTAGGAGAGACCTATGTCGATGACAGAATGGGGCCATATTCAGATGGCTCAGTTCTCAAAAGCTCCTATTGGTTTGTATGGGTCAAGAGTAATTTGAGATGGACCTGGGATGTGGAGAAACTGGCCTATGTGGCTGCCATGACTCTGGGGCTGCCATGAGCGGATGGATAGTTTAACTTTTGTCCCAGATGTGTCTCCCAAGTCCATTCCTTTACTTTTTCTGACTGAAGGGCAAACTCTCCTGCCCCAGTCTGGAATCATAGAATAGTAGACTTGGAAGGGGCCTGTAAGATGGCTGTCCAGCTGCCTCTTGAATGCCTTCGAGTGTGGGAGAGCCCATGACCTCCCCAGGTCATTGGTTTCATTGTCGTACTGCTCTAACATTCAGGAAGTTTTTCCTGATGTCCAGCCAGAATCTGGCTTCCTGTAAGTTGAGCCCATTATTCCGCGTCCTGCACTCTGGGATGATCGAGAAGAGGTCCTGGCCCTCCTCTGTGTGACAACCTTTCAAGTATTTGAAGAGTGCTATTATGTCTCCCCTCAGTCTTGTCTTCTCCAGGCTACACATGCCCAGTTCTTTCAGTCTCTCCTAATAGGGATTTGTTTCCAGACCCCTGATCACCCTTGTTGCCCTCTTCTGAACATGTTGCAGTTTGTGAAGTGTGGTGCAAAGAATGACTATTGAACATGGGAAATTTATCCAATTTTGACTTGGATCAATTCCAAATTGTCTTAGAAGCCTCCCTATCCAGTCCTTCCCATGTCTAGAACCTGTTCTCTCTTTTCCACCCTTTCTAGAATAGAGTGCAAGGCCCTGTCTTTTGACATAGGTGTCAAGCTGATGCAAGTATGCATGGCAGGATATAGGGGCCCTAAGAAATATAGGGAATTTAGTTCCCATGGTTCCTGACCTGGTGGTTTCTGCCTTTTTTATTTGATTGACTGACAAAACTTTAACTGATAGGTTGGTTTGTTTATTTGATACTTCACTCTGTTGTGTTATTTAAGGTAATATATTAAAAAACAGTTTTATACTACTCATTTGTCCATTTTTCTCTAGATAGTTAGAATGTGAGGTGGATGGTTTAGCCATGATATTTTTTATGGATTCATCCCTCTTTAGACAAATGTTGCAGATGAGCAACAAACATGTCTTTGGATAGGGCTTTCAGTTTATGCCTGTTATAAGCCATATTTGACGATTGATTTTGCATATATGATAGTAGTGAGCGGTAGGCATTTCTCCATCCCGTTTGAATTGGGCATGAGGTATTTTACAGGACTTCAGTTTTGTTAAGTTAACATTTGCCCAGATTAGAGCCCTGTTCTGTAGCTAGTTTCGGTAGGAGCTCCGTTTGAGAAAGTGGTGGGGCAGGCAAACCAACGCCTTACCCTCTCCTCCTCCAAAGCAGGGATGGGCAATCTCCAACCCACAGCTCGCCTGTGACACTCTCCCAGTCTACACCCCTCCAGTGGCCCAGTTTTCATTGTTTAAAACTCCCTTCCCAGTGCACCAGAATGGGATGGGGGAGGAACCCTCAGCTGATCTGAGCTATCTCTCGTCCCAGTTGACCTGTGCGGTGTGTGAATGGCATGTGCATGTATTTGTGAATGAATGGGAAGGAGGGGAGAGAGTGAAATAATGATGCCCAGTGTTTGACACGGTACTGCTGGCATGCTTTCATGTAGGTGGGGTGGGGGAGCCCAGAGGGAGAGAAGGGATGGGATAGAAAAAAAATGGAGGGGGCTGGGAACCAAAACACGTGGAAGAATGAAGAAAGGAAGACTGCTGCAAGCAAAACAGGGGTAAAGCTGGGGAGTTGAAATGGACAGAGTGATAGACGGGTGGGGGAAATTTGCAATTTGAGAGGAAGAAAATCAGGGCAAACCCGGGCCAAGCTATGGTCTGCCCAGGTCAAACTTCCACATTCAGCCAGCCCTCCGTGTGCATTCAGGTGCATGTTCAGATTCTTTGCAGCTTGCATTGTTCCTCCGGTCGCGTTTGTTTAGAGGACGATGCGTATTTTCTCCAACGCCTCTTAAGACTGAACTGTCCCTCTAGAGCTTCATCATTATGCAGATTAACACGATTGGATGTGCTCCCAAAGACTGCACTCCAGGCAACATAAG
This sequence comes from Anniella stebbinsi, assembly GCA_029215795.1. Classification (NCBI taxonomy): domain Eukaryota; kingdom Metazoa; phylum Chordata; class Lepidosauria; order Squamata; family Anniellidae; genus Anniella; species Anniella stebbinsi. The sequence continues at coordinate 12,713,275 of JARDYH010000007.1, forward strand.
GGCAGGAGGCGAGAGGGTGGCGCTAGTTTCTTCTGGGCTTGGAAGGGTAGCGGGAGAGGACAGGCACGGATCAGGGCCTCATGTTGAAATTTGTGGGGGATTGTTATTTATCCTTAAGATAGTTGAGCTGTCGGATTCACACTGTAGATAGCTAGGCTTTTAGGATAGCTTTTGTCAATAAAGCCGGAGGAAAACCTTCCCCCCTCTCTTTTTTTGGATTTACTCTATGTGTATTGAGGCCTTTTATGATTCATCAGTAAGTAAATATAAGCTAAGGGAGTGATTTGTTCCTAACAAGCTTATAAAATACTAGAGTCATTTGTGAGTTTATTGGAGTTCTGATTATAAACATTCCCTCATGCACACTTCTTTTTGTCAAATTAACATTCAAAATACAAATACTGTAGCTTAGATTTTATTATTATTATTATTTTTGTAATCTCTTTCTAAATATTTGAGTTTGGCACAACAAGAGATTATGTGTACCACATTTCTGATTAACTAGCAGCTCTCTGGAAATATTTTATTATTCATATTTTGGGGGGGTTGTTTTATGCATTCTGTTTCTAGGTAACTGCTCCCAGTTTCCAGCTTTTGGTTAATTGATGCAACATGTTGGTCTGTGAGACTCATGCAAGAGAAAAGGGTACTAGAATGCTGAGGTGGTAGAACGGTGGTGAGTTCTGTTTTTGAATGCTCTTCCATGTTAAAAACAAAAAACACAAAATAATAAATAAAAATAAAAGCCTGCACATAGAAAAGTAGCACTACAGGGAGAAAGGTTCCATTCCTGCTTGTTGCCTGAAGTGCTGGTCTTCTGTTTGCAAGGAGTTTTTTTTTTTTTAATCATTGAGGAACATTAAAACAAAACAAAATGTTTTGCAGTCTGGTGGTAGAGTGTGTTCTACCACCCCAGTAGTCCACCACCTCATTCTACGGCCTGAGTAGACCAAGCTGTAACCTGAATCCATCTGATTTCAAACGCATGCTTCTTTTGGCAGACCATGCCTTGTGCACATTACTTCCCAGATCATCCATTTGGTTTTCCTTACGAACTGAATAGATATCTGCATTCATAACATTTTATGCGTCAAAGCTCCTTCGTCTTAAGTATGCCACGGGGATTGGATGCTTCATAGAGATCTAGTAAGTCAGTAGTGGCCAAACTGTGTTCTGGAGAAACCTATGCGTTGCTCAGAACTTTATGCTTTCAGAATCTCCCCTTGGGGAAGAAACACAGCTCACTGGGGGCACACATGCTTTGCGTGCGGAAGCCCCCAGGTTCAGTCCCTGGAATTTCTTGTCAAAAGGGTTGGGCAGCAGGGGATGGAAAAGACCCCATGGAGACCTTGGAGAGGCACTGCCAATCAGAGTGGACAACACTGGGGTAGATTGACAGAGTCTGACTTGGCATAAGGCAGTTTCCATTGTTCGTGTGTTACATCTTTTTCAGTGAGAAGGTTGTAATGGTAGACAGGCATCCCTGAAAGATATTTGTCCACCACTACTAAAATTCACCTGACCTGTGCAGCTCAGGGCTGACCCAAGACATTTTGCTGTCTGAGGCAAAATATAAGATGCTCTCATCCTCCCATTTTATGCACAGTAGCTGAGTCTTACTTCAACACTGGTGATGGGATAGTATCTTATGCTGCAGGCTAGTGGAAGGGTAGCAGGCTAGTTTAGGGGGTTCAGAGCAGGCTGTGTAGCTGTTTCCTCCAGCTGAAGATCTGCTGCCCCCCCCCAACATCTGCTACCAGAGGCGGTTGTTTCACTATGCCTAATGATAGGGCCAACCCTGCTACAGCTGCAGGGGAGTTCTGAGTGCATTCTAGAAAGGTACTCTCAGTTATTGTGGGATGATGAGGAAGGCCCCCATTGAGAGTGCAAGAAACCTCTGTATCACATAGAGAGGTTCTTCATGAGATGCGCAGGCCAGCCCTGTGGAACTCCAAAGCGTATCAGCTTAATGAGAAGTCAGATGGTGGAGAAGCTTCTTTGGAGACAGCTTTCCAACTTCTACGGAGCTTTCTGTGCAAACCTCTGAAAGGGAGCGTTGGGTATGTTCTTCATGGCACTATCCATTTGTGCTGCCGTAATGGCGAGGCCCAAAGACTTGGCCAGTCCCTGTGTGAAATGGGCATGTGCCGAGGAATGTGCGCCAGGATCCTGTAAAGCAGACTTCCCCAAGCTAACACCCTTCAGATGTTTTGGGCTACAAGATGTGCAAATTCTCTCTCTCTCTTCCCCCCACCCCCAGGACTAATCATGACTAAGCAATTTGTGTAAAGGTAATGGTAGGCAATTTGTTTAACTGCAGCGGAAATTGAAAAGCGGAGAATACTCTCTCCTTCCCTCCCTCTCTCTCTCTGGACGCCTTTGGCCCTTTTTTAGAACCAGCTTTTCCATCTTGGACGACAGAGCCTTGTAGGGAAATTCTGGCCAAGCCCACTATGGTGGGAAAGCCCAAAACACATAAGGTTTAATAAAGAACATATGGTTCTTCCATAAAGTTGATCCATAGCCAAATGCACACTTTGAAAATTCAGCTCATCTTGTTGCCTTTTTATGCAATATCTAGACATATCAAACTCCCAGTGTTATCTTTTTTCATTAAAGTGATGTTTCTAACCACTGTGGACAGCCTGAAAACATAATAGTAAAATTGTCATAAGAAAGAAGCAGGCATAGCAGATTTTATTAACCAATCTTCAACTCATAAAAGACATCAGTATTGTGCCACCTTAGATAATATAGAAGTATTTTGAAAGCAAAATCCTATTTCAACTGAAAGATAGAAGGCTAAAGATTATGACTAGCAAAATGGTAATGGAAAACAGGATGCCTAGAAAGAGCAGTTCATTGAGAAGTGGACAAAACAAGACCTGTAGACTATGGCAGGATCTACACTACTGCTTTAAAATGGTTTATAACAGCAGTGACAACTGTTGGGGCCCAGGACACGTACTCCATATACAGTTTTCAAACCTTTTTCGAAGTGTCATATCCTAGTTGGTGTAGATCTGGCCTAAATCCTATCTGGCAAGGGTTTGTTTTTCTCCTTTCCCCAAAAATGGCCAGCTTACTTTGCTGCAATTGCCTTGGTAGGGGAGTGGGCTTCTAAAGGCCAAGAAAACAGCCTTTAGGCCAGGGTGGCCCTCCAGATATTTTGGGCTACAATTCCCATCAGTCCCATCTGCATAGCCAATGATGAGAGATAATGGGAATTGTAGGCCAAAGCATCTGGAGGGCACAAGGGTTGTGATGATGGGGGCAGTTGCAAAAGACGCGGTTGTCCCCCCCTTTCCCTTTGAGTGAATAGGGTTGTGGGTTTTTTTTTGCAAGGAAGCAATATCCATGGGTTTGTTTCAGGGGTGGATAAAAGCTCAAATTCTACATTATCTTTCTGCGCCATGATACATACGCACTGACTTCTTGTTTATTTCAACCCGTAATTCAGAATTTTCTATTCCTTCCCTGAAAGGGCTTAGTAATGTCAAAAATCATCTTTGCTTTCTCATCTTCATTCATGTGTATAAGCATGATGGTGGTTTTTTTTTTCTCATTGGTCCTCAACTGGTGAGTCGTAGGCTGACCTAAGGTGGGTCTCAGTAGCAGCACTACCACCATACAAATATGCGATGAGAAGTTATCAAGTGGCTCTTCAAATAAATCTTTGGACTAGGGGTGACCACATAACACCAATCTTAAAATAACTCCACTGGCTGCCAATTAGTTTCCGGGCAAAGTATAAAGTGTTGGTTATTACTTTTAAAGCCCTACATGGTTTGGGTCCAGGTTACCTGCGGGATCGCCTTCTCCCGTATAATCTTCCCCGCACATTCAGGTCCTCTGGGAAGAATTTACTCCAGTCAGCCAGAGCTAGGCTGGCGAGTGTTACCCAGAGGACCTTCTCTTTTGCCGCTCCCAGACTGTGGAATGGCCTGCTGGAGGAGATTCGACAAATTAGCAGTCTTCTTGAGTTTAAGAGAGCCATGAAGACTGCTCTCTTCTGGCAGGCCTACCCAGTTCAATTTTAAGATGCTTTTAATAATGTATCTGTTTTTATCTGTTTTAATGGTTTATCTATTTTATTGTTTTTATATTTATATTTATTGCTGTTCCCTGCCTCGATCTGGATGGAGAGGCGGGTTAGAAATGAAATGAAATAAATAAATAAATAAAATAAAAATAAAGGTGGGTCCCTGGTCCAAAAAGGTTGAAAACTAAATCTAATTAACGTACTAGCTGCAGTTTCAAACCAATAGAGAACAAAGCATAAGAGTTTAGCAACAACAACAAAAATACACTTCTAGAATGCATTTATTGAAATGGGTACATGTCAATTTTTACCTCCAGGTTATACCATTGCTCGGTGCCTTTGAGGACATTTTGTTCTGAAATAAGACAAAAAAACACAACTGAGTAGCCTATCACCATGATATGTGTGTGTTTCTCCAACAAATTTAAAAAGGCAGCCAATGCTGCCAGATACCTGGACTTCAATCTGTTAATTTTTCCATTCCAACACCTTGACTTACTCAGTCCTTCCAAGTCAAGACAATGATGATGAGAATGATTATGTTGTTAATGTATCATTAATTCAGTACCAACAGTATGATTGGCCTTGGCTGGAGATGTGTGAATTGGATAGGAAGTGAGAAAGACAAGATGTGAACAAAATGTATTTCTGGGATACTAAGGTAGCAGTTTAAATTAAGGCCATCTAGAACTCAGCCTTCTCACTTCAAACTTGTTAGGTTGGCTAAAGATGGAGACTTGCCCAAGACCCACCTCCCCTAGTGAGTCATATGGCTGAATAGGGATTTGAACTCAGGTCACCTTGGTCCATATCCAACACCCCCATCCATTGTATCAGATAAGATTTCCTGGGAGTGCTTGAGCATTTCTCTTTAGAAATGAAACAGCCCATCATTATCTGATTTCCTAGTTGTCTGGAACTCATGTCATCTGATTAAAAAACAAGAGTAAGCAGTTAATGGGCACTTTAGAGACTAACACATTTATTTTGGCATAAGCTTTTGTAGACTAGAATCTACACTATCATGCACCTGATGAAGTAGAATCTAGTCCATGAAAGCTTATGCCAAAATAGACACGTTAGCCCCTGAACTGCTGCACAGCCCTTTGTTGGTTTTGCTACAACTGGCTAACATGGCGACTACTACTTGGGTAATCTGATGTCACTGTGTGGCCTTTGCGCCATCCCACTTTTTTTTAGTATACATCAGTGTAAATGGTATGCCGAATTATCCAGACGCATGGTTGCCTGAATATTTTGAGGTGTCATCTCAGTTATTTGGTACCCTCACCTTCTGAGATCAGTTATATGATGATCAGGGACCAAGTGGCTTGTCTGTGGTAGAACTCCATTTGTGGACTTCTTTCTACAGAGGCACTCTTTTTGATGCTCAGTCTTTTTTTTTTCTTTTTGACATAAAGATGAGATTTCTCCCCCCCCCCCCCAAGGCACATGGTATTTGATTTTACTTTTAAACCTGCCTGTTTCAGTATGCTTTTGTCTGTATTATATCAGTGTAGGATTTTAATCTATGCTTTAGTATGTGGGGTTTTTTTACATTTATATTTCTCATATTTGCAAGCTAGTTCATAGGCTTTTTAAAGTCGAGGGATGGGATATAAATCTTCCATTTAACTAATGAAACAAATTAACAAACCTGAGTCAATGAAGCTGCACCAAACTTCCCAGCATGCATCTTAGGTGGGTTTCTGGGTTGTCTGTAATGCAGATTAGTTACATGCAGGCTTGCAAAATGCTGTACAGACATTAAGGGTGGGAGGCACTTAAGTATAGCAAAATCACCCAAGCAAAGGATTTCAGCCTCTACCTGGGTAAATAAGTATAGATAGTTTTCTTTATGATATGTGACTGGATTATTTTCCAGTTGATTTCCAGCTCTGGCCCCAAGTGGCCAACAGATCAAAAAAAGATAAGGGTCAGTTACAAGGTTGAGCTCATTCTCTGTTGCTATAGTAACTGACCTCCAGCAACCCTCCGAGACTACACCCAGTTCCCCAGGTGATGTTTCGGCTGTCCACGCCATCAATTCCATGCTTTTCAAAAACCCAGACTCCTTAATTGTCAGGGTACTGTTCTGATGAGTTCCTTTTGTCCCACTGGTCCCACGTGAAGACCACCCAAACTCGTTTGTGGTTCCCAAAGGCGCTTGGGTGAGAAAATGCTTGTTTGTGGGAGTGTGAGTGGGGGGGGGGGGGGAATCCCATCTGTCCAAAAAGACACTGGGAACATATTCTCTAGAGGATCGGTTGCAGAAAGTGAGGGAGGGTGCAACTTTCCTCCTGGATTAAACTGGGATGATGTAACTGCAAAACCTTGACAGAACGTTTTGGTACTTCAGTAAGGGATGGAAAGCAAACTAAGACCTTGACAATGTAAAAGAAGCGAGGTTTCTTAAACGACACACGGAACTAATGACATTCCGACATGACAACAACAATTAGATTAGCCATACTAAGGCTTGCTTTCTTGCTGACAGTCTAAATGGTCCGTTGCCTAGAATTGGGTTCTGTTATCCTGTGTTTAATGACAAATCAATACTGTAATTGTGTTGTCTGTCTGGAGTGTGAAATGAGTATGTTCCTCATTCAGGCTGCTTTCGAGAGAGGCTCATGTGCCTCTTTCCTACTACAACTGTACAAAATAAACTCATGAATAAACGGTGTCTTGAGATTCAGGGGGCGGGTGAGGTTTGCTAATTTTTTTGTTTGAATGTATGTTTTAAAAAACGCAAACTTACCTTGTCCTTCATAAACTTAGAAACGACTTTGCTAAATATTTCCCTACCCCCCTTACATGTGTATTCTGGCGCTAATTAAGATCCCATTTGCTGAGCCTTTAAAAAAATGGGGGGGGGAATTAACAGATAAGACAACAGGGTGAGACATGTTCTCTTTGAATGGTGGGGGGAGCATATTTGGCAATGGGCTGCACTGAATTTGAGTTTCCCCACATTCATTAGGGCAATAGTTAACATGTGCCTCACTTCCTACAAGTAAAACATCATCCGCTTTCATTACCTTAATTTGTTGCAATGAAGCAGAAATGGACCGTCATGGGAGAAAAAAACAGTATGGGATTTACATGCCAATGCCAAAAATGAATGGCAGGTTGTCTTAAATGTCTTCACAATAAGGCAGGGGACTCCCCCCCCCCCCCCCCCCCCGCTTTCCTTAAGGGAGAATGTTGTTTTATTAAACCAAACTGTAGCGGGAATGAATGGTGTTGTATTGTTTTGTTTTTAAAGTAGCTAGAAAGGTGATCGTCTTTTTCTTAATGCTACACATCTCTTATTTATCTTTGGCTTGGTAATAAGTCTGCCTGCGGCAATTCACTCGTGGTGATGTTCCTTTTATGTCGCCATTAATATAGTGTATAATTAGAATTGCAGCAGCTACAAGTAGATGGGCTTCATACAGCATTATTAATTATATAGAGACCTTGCCAGGAGGATGCCATTGTCTGCTGTATTACAGGCTCAGAGACTCGTGGTAATATGTATTAAATGTGCATTTCCTGCCACTTGAATTGCTTGAATGCCAAGGCGTGGTGCCACAGTGACAGGCAAAGTGGGGCAAGAAAGTAGGAAGTGCCGTGTGAAGCATGGTCCTATCAACACCACGCAAATGCATTTGAACTCAAGAACAATGGGAGCCAAGCTTCACCATCGCAGTTCAACCGGGTCAGCGCAACTCACTAATCCTCAGTAACAGGCAGTAAATTATGTACCTCCAAATTCGCCCCTCTGCCTGCCTTTAGCATCAGCGGGCACCACCCAGGTTTCACCTTCAGGATTCAGATAATCAGCTCTCGTTCCTACTGGCTTTCCCTCAAGACCTATATGGAAATAAGTATATGTGTCTGCCAGGGATCAAATGCTTTTAGAGACAAAAGTAGGTACTGGGAACATTACAGAATGCTATCATCTCCCCATGATACTTTTACACAAAGCTCTCTGTTCCTCTTTTGGCCTGACATAGTTTCTGCCTGATAAAATCCCGCAGGTCTACTTGTTTTAAACAAGGACCGCGTTCTCTCTCTCTCTTGCTCTCTCTCTCTCTCTTTTTCTGTCTCTCTTTTTGTATGGAGAAATGAAGTGTAAAATTAATGCTTATTATTCCGAACTTGGGAGACCGAGAAAGAGACCTTAAGAATCGGTGATTTGATGCAGTGTTTGTTCAGTATTGAATCAATAGATCCACAAGCAGATTAAGGGCTTAAGGAGAATAATATGGAACCGGCTGGCACAGTGAGTGGTAGAAACCTGCTTTTTGTGTTTAAAAATTAGAGGGGTTGCATGTAATTCACCCATTAGTTTGGTCTCTCTTATGGTTGACTGCCATGCTGTCTGTTTTGCCCTTCTTTACCACACGCCCTTCCCTTCCACACGTGGAATAAACATGAAGGAAATAACTGGGTATCCTCACACCTCACGTTCAACCACTATGTTGCCAGCCCCGTTAACCTACCCCAATATGTCTGTGTGCCGTACCCCAAATTCCTGCATGCTCCTAGCCTCTGCAGTTTTATTTTATTATTGCATTCATATTCCGCCTTTCCTCCAAAAATACACATGGTTCTCCCCTCCACCCATTTTATCCTCACAACAATCTTGCCAGGTAAATTAGGTTGAGAGATGGCACGTGGCCTACAGTTACCCAGTGAGATTTATGGCCTAAGTGGGAATTTGAACCCGGGTCCCTCCATTGTAGCCCAACAGTCTAATCATTTCCCCACATTGTCTGTCACTCTGTGGCCATAAGATGATACTGAGAAGAAACCAGCAATTTCCATATATATATATATATTTGGGCTCCCCCCCCCAAGGTTGGGATGTATAAAAAAGGGAAGTGTTTCTCATGCTAAATCATAATAGTTTCTCCTTTCCTTTCCTCTCTCTCAGTCTTTCTTTCCACCATCACCCCTTCCCCCCTTTTTTATTTCTTGCTGGATGGTTTCATTGACATAGAAAATATATATAATGGACCCCTGTGGGAGTGGAACAAAAAACAACAACCCACCAGCAAGAAGACGGCCTTATAATTCAGAAGTGGATTTGCAAATCAAAAGGTCTTGCCTCCGGTGGGATGAATTTCCACATCTGTGGGAACCTATTACATTTTTATTTTTATTATTATTATTATTATTATTATTATTATTATTATTGTTTGAGTTTTATTTGTCATGGCTTTAACTGTTGGAAACATTTTCAGACTTAGCCCTAAATGGTATACAATTAGCATTAACCAAACATGCAAAAACTGGAAATATAATTCCCATCCATGGATTTAATTGTTTGGCTTTTGGCTGACATAGCTCTCTTCTGCCGTGACATCGCTAGGTGAGAGAGCCATGTGTTCTCTCTCAAAGCAGGAATGATAATATTGCCCTGCCTTATAGGATCATTGTAGTCAGGATTTCAATAAGGTAACGCATCGGCACTAAGGTCTCTATTCCCCCTACCCCCAAAGCTAGTATTCACCCTGCGATGGTAGCCATCCTTAGCACCAACACACTCACACAAACACACCTGGTATTTTTTTGTTCTTGTATTATCTTATTTGGCCACAATCTGCAGAAGATTCAGCACCTTTCTCACAGTAGACGTAAGAAATACAAATCCATATTGAAATGACAGCTTCAAAGCCAATATTGCAAGGGGAGAAATGACCATTAAGTATTACCACTCAGAACTGAAATACAGAAATCTGACTGGCTTGAACCCTCACTCTGGACTCCTGATACTTCTTAAGATCAGCATCTTCTCTTTCTTGAGTTCGTTGTGATGCAGACTGAGTTGAAGGTGGCCTTTGCGCTTCCTTTTGGTGGCCTCGCCTGAACTCCTGGGCTTAACTTTGCTTTTCAGTGTGGTTTGAGTATTCATATATATATATATATATATATATGCATTATATGCCCATAGCAGTGATGTTCTGCACAGTATTGTGTCGCAAGCCTGGGGAAACAGGAGTGTCTGTTACTGGCGGGTTTGATCACAGTGTCACTTTCATCACGGCTGAAAACAGAAATGCCCCTCAAATTTGACTTGCGGCTGTACACCTGAACGCAATGTACAAGCGTACTCCTGCGTGCTTTTTTACAGGGGCCCCGTAGAAGTAGCAGCGTCTTTGGGTCCCGGAAGCCACGCACAATCCGGCACGACGCATCCTCGCCGACTGCTGCATTTCAGACGCTAATCTGCTGTGTCACTAACAAGTTGTATCATTTGAACCTTGCAGAGGAAGGCATCAATCATGAGTGCAAGCTGTGTAACCAGATGTTTGACTCTCCGGCAAAGCTCCTGTGTCACCTGATTGAACACAGCTTCGAGGGGATGGGAGGCACATTCAAATGCCCTGTTTGTTTTACAGGTAAGTCAGTCAGCCCCAGACAAGGCTCAGTGTGCATGGCTTGATCCAGAAATGACACGCAGGGGAGTTTTAAAATACAGTCTTCCTTTCCTTGGAAGAGGGGGTGGGGAGAAACACCTCTACTAGGATCTCTTTAGAACTTCATATCTCAAACTGGAGCCACTTGGAAGGAGGACTTCCCCGACCCCTTTATATGGCACTTGCCATACAGTATTTTCCACAGTCATTGAACATTTCTGGTATGAGGATTGAATGAATTATTTTCATATCGTCATATATGGAAATGATGCCATGTGGCCCAGCTGTGCATCCGGATGTGGGAGAAGGGTTCAGATTCTTTACTAACCAGGTCTACTGATGGCCAGCCATATTTCCGCATCTCTAAAATGACCCCCTCCACATGCTGAATGAAAGTTTGGCAGGAGAGTGTAGAGGTGGCACTCTGCTCCAGCAGTGGGCAGGGCTAGGGCATGCAGCCCCATGACCCACTCTGAATGTTCATTCAGCACATGGATTGGGTTGTGGCTACCTCCCCCTAGTGATCTCTCCTATAGGGTTGTTAAGGTAGGTAAGATGCCCAAAAAATAGTGCACACGTTTTGTGTGTGTGTGGCTATTTATTAAATTTCTGTTTTGCCTTTCTTCCGTCATGACCCAATTTAGATGTAACCATTCCAGTCTCATACACAATGATTTATTACACTGAGAAAGAATCTTGTGCCCCCCCCCCACATCCTCCTTTCACTTGTCTTGCACACTGAAATTCTAATTTCATCCAAATGGGGGAGACTATGGATTAATCTCTGTTTACAAACCAGGATATAAAACCAATATCTGATGAAGTTAGGACTGAGCAGGAATTTGATTCCCCCCCCCCACTCAAAAACACTTGGTTTGTTGGACTCGAGAGCGTTAAGTCTGTACCAGCCCAAGATGGCATCCAAAGAGTTCCCAGATGGTCTCCCTTCCAGACTGTGACTAGACCTAGACTTGCTAAGCTTTAGCAAAATTGCCACATTCTGTGCCAACAGACTGTGATTCTGATGTTACAATTGGTATTAAAGGGTAGATAAATGTTCCAGTCTTCTATAGAAAAGAAGCGTTTTCCAGTCTACGTGAAGCAGGTGAATAGCCTCAGTCGCCATGTTCCTCTGTTCCTGCTGGGCGTGGATGTTTGGGGGAGGAGTCAGCTGTTGGGTACTCCTAGCAATAAGATGTGGGGGACCTCAGTTTCAATTGAACCACCTGCTGGAACATGACCCACCAAATTCAGAGGCATCCTTGTGTGGGAAGGGAGAGGAAATTATACTAAAAATGTATAAGGAGCTGTACTGCACCCTCTGCTTGTGCAGGTATAAAAGAACAAAAATGGCTCTTTAAATATAACTTATATGCCCATTTAGAAAATGTATCAATTTCCTGACAGTTGTATTCCTTACACATGGTTATCTTAATTTGTTTATCGCATTACTTTTACACACCGATCTTTCTTTCTTTCTTTCTTTCTTTCTTTCTTTCTTTCACATGGAGAACTGATCCAAGGACTTGATGCAAACTAAACTCTCATGCCGCACTTGATGGATAACCATACGCAGGAAGGGAACCTGGGGGCTTAGCCCTCCTCCCTTGGATAAAATGTCCCTTAGTTTCCATTTTATATTTTTATCCATGGGTGGAAAGATGGATTTTAATTGTAAGCCTCTTTGGAAGCCAAATTTAAAGCTTTGACTGAGAAGCTGCTATAAATATAGGGTTTGGTTCCCATTGAAATCAATGTGAAAGAGTTTGTCCTGCCTAACTTAAGTCCCATTGATTTCAGCGAGACCTAAATGTGGCTAAATTAGCCTGGATCCAACCTATAATTAATGCACTGATTAAAGGGAAGGGAGGGATCGAAAGCATATGAAGATGCAACCTGGTCTGGATCTCTGAGCGTGGCAAAGAAAACAGAAGCATCCCGTCTCCACCAGGCCAGAGATACAGGGACACGGACACGGGCGGGGTGAATTTGCCTCTACTGGTCATGCTGTCTGTCTCTGATAATGCCGTTTGTTTTTCTTTTTCTAGTTTTTGTACAGGCAAATAAATTGCAGCAACATATCTTTGCTGTCCACGGGCAAGAGGATAAGATTTACGATTGCTCCCAGTGCCCACAGAAGTTCTTCTTCCAGACCGAACTTCAGGTACGTGGTTCTCTTTTTTTTTTAATAAAAGGGTTAAATGCAAATCCCCATTGTTTGTTTGCTGCCATCATTATCTGTGAGAAACAACTTCATTTTGAGAGAGTATCGGGAACATCTCCGTTTTCCTCCCACCCCACCCCACCCCTTTCCTGCAACATCAGAAAATTCTCCTCTCCCTCTCTTTCTATCTCTCTGGGTGCAATCGCAAGAAACAGGCCTCTGAGCATGGGCCGCATAAATAAATAAGACCCGACAACTCTAATCATTCGCTCTGAGGATTTCTTTTGACAGTGCGCGTTGCGACACACCGCCACGTCCACGCCAAACACAGTGTAAATAATTTCTTCCCATTGGTTAATAATTTAAGGAAAGATTAGCATACCAAAACTCCGCTAACATTTTGCCATTCTCTGTCTCCACTTTCCCCGCCCCACCCTTACGCACACGGACACTAAAATAGAGAGGGGCGTGGATGAGGACAATTGAGGAACTCAAGATGGGAGGGGGAAACAGAACCCATTCGCCTTTTCATTATAATTTGAGTACGATTGATGGGTCGCGTGCCATTTACATTTCACGGTTGAGTGACGTACGTCTTGGCAAGGTGAGGTCCATAGCAGAGGCAAGGCAACATGAGGCTCAAAGCATGCCATTGGCTGTCTGGCAGCTAGGAAACAGGGACCCGAGTGAGGAGGGCAAGCAGGAAGTTTGAAGGTGAGGTTCCAGAAACAAAGATATAAACCCAGGCAGAATTAGGGACTCCAAGGGAAGTATCATCAGTATTATTCTGCAATCCCAAAGTAGCACTAATGGAGTTCCGCCGAATCTTTGCCATGTACTTTACGCTTGCTCAGGTGGCTGCGCAAACATAGCTTTAGTTGGATTCTCCTCTTGCACATAGATGAGAACCTAGTTGATGCTAGCATGTTGCGCTAGTGGAATGACACTGTTGGATACTGCCCCAAGTTGCTGTGTGCTTAAGAGCTTTAAGAGAAAATCTGTGTGCCCGTTTCACCTTCCATTCACACGGGCTTTCAGGAGCTTCGGCAAGCAAGGCCAGGGCGGCCAAATCCCTCCCAGCAATGCACATTCAGTGCCAACCGGGTAGGGCTGAGCCATGAATACAGATGCTCATGGTACGGTCTGCATTTCGAAGCGAACCAGCCTGATCCGCCCCTCCGAGGTTAGTTATGCAGTTATCCTTTGGATTTCGTCCTCTGAATTTCGCGCTGTGGTTCTTGGCCCCTAAACCTTATAAAATGTGTACGTTAGGATGCAGTACATGTAGTAATGTGTATTTTGTGGGGAAAATACATTCAAAAATGCATATTTAAGTGCAAATCCTTGTGTGGATCTATCTATCTATAATTGCAGATTAATGAGGAAATGAGAATGGACTTGGGGATGAACGTGTGTGAAATTGACACAGACCAGCAAAAGGCTGATCTGTCCCTAGTTGTGAGTCTTAGGGGCTAATTCCTCCAGACAGCAGATGAGGTGGTAAATTTGTGGCTGTCCAATTTCCATTGCCGGTGACCTTCACATGATTGAATGCTCCTCCATAATATACTAATAATCCTTGCGCAAAGTAAACTACATGTTGGAGTGGAGGGCTTCAAGTCTACTCTTCTCCCTGACATACTAGTTTTCTGTATGTAAGGGTATATTTTTTATGTACATAGGAGCATTCAGTCATATAACCACCCTGACACACACACACACACACACACACGCACACACCAAAGTGGTATAGCCCAGACACAGGTTTATTACCACATCTGCTGCTTGGCAATGCTGAACTTCAAACAGCATGAAACAAATGTTAAGATGTGTTCTGCAGGCCAATTTTGCAGCTTGCTTTTTTGTTGCAGATGTCTTCCCTGGGCATGTTGATGGGTTGTAGTGTTTTCCATCTTCTACCCCTGCTGGACATTGCGTCATCTAAGTATTTACAGTAGTTACTACCAGCGGCAAAACTGGGACCAGCCCAAACATTCTGGCTCAAACCCCTTTAACCTCTGGCAGAACTGCCATCCACATACTATATTTCTTCGATTGTAAGACGCCATCGATTGTAAGACGCACCTTAATTTCAGTACCACCAACAGAAAAAAAAAGCTTTGATTCTAAGTGTGGGAAAGTCGCCATCGATTCTAAGACGCACCCCGTTTTTAGAGACGTTTATAGGGGGGGAAGCGTGTCTTAGAATCAAATAGGGTACCTACTTTGCAATTTCTCAGCCAGGGTGGTAGTGACAGCTGCAGTCCATGCTCCCCTGACGCTCTCAGATACCTTAGGCCAGCCTCAGGCACAAGGATTGCCGGAACTCCCTTTTGGATTCCTTCACCCTCCTGTTCCGGCAATCTGTGGCTGAACAGATGCAGTTTGGGCTGAGGGGAAGTAGGGCTTGATTATATGAGTTGTAGATAAAATACCCTCCAAAGCTCCAGTTTTGACATTCAGCATGAAGCCTCTCTGACGCAGAGGGACACTTAAAAATAAAAACTGTAGTCATTTACTTAATTATTTACAATATTTGCATACCGCTCCCCATCCAAAGATTTCGGAGCTGTGAACAACAGATCGAACAAAAGAATAAAAACACCATGTTAAAAATTACATTAAAAAAAAAAAAAGAACAACTTCATCCTGAAGTTGCACCACTCCTGAAATTCTCCACTCTTTTATCTTTTCTTACTTTTAAGGCACGCTGTTTTATGGAACGGTGCACTCTGTCTCATTTAAATCTATTAACTTTAGAAACCATGATGTACTTAAACTTTGGAGGGGTTTGTGCATGCGTGCGTGTGTGTGTGTATTATTTTTTTAAAATTTATCTTCCCCAATTCCCAAGCTGCCGACTCTTGTGCCGTGCTGTCATGCTGCAGAAGGGATGGTTGATCTTTTCACTTTGTTGATTTTATATTCTTTCTCCCGGGGGAGAATCTCTTCCTTCCTCTTGTTCTGGCAACCTCATTTGCATAAGTGTACAAAAGTTTTAACTATACCTTGTTAATATTTTAATAAAGTCAGCAGATTTTTTTGGGGTTTTGTTTCTGTGCTTTTGCAGCGCCTGGTTTTGAGAAAGCCGACAATGCGCTCCGGAAATGCAAAGTGGCTTTTTAAAAATATTTTTTCGGGAGAGGGATTTTCTCTCTCCCTTTCGTGTCTTGCTAAAGAGGTCTCTCGTTAAAATGCCAGTATAGTTAATAAGGCCCTTACCATTTCTTTAGGTTGGTGTATTGACTTTTAAAACCAATTGGTCTTTTAAAACTATTTTGTTTTCATGCCCTGTTAATGAGTTCTTATTCTGTAGGCTGCAGTCCCAAAAAGGGGTAGGTTACCTTTTTGGGCTGTGGGTACAGCTGGCAATTTGGAAAAAAAAAACCTGTCCTGGGCACCACCACAAAATGGCCACTGTGAGAGGCTTGGCAAAGGTCAAGGAACTTGCCCAAAAACCTGTGTATTAGAGAAAGTCCCAGCATACTAAACAATTCCTTTTTGCCCACTTTTTCAGCGCCAGCGGCACTGTATTTCACAGCAGTCCTAGCTGCTGGTAAACAAAATTGTGTTTATTTTTTTTAAAAATGGGAGGGGTTGAGCATCTTGGTGGCCGACAAGAAAGGTGCCTGGGGGCACATTGGTGCCCGCAAGCACCTTACCGTCTACCCAGCTATACACACTTTCCTGGGAGTAAGCCTCACTGAAAAACATGGGACTCTGTCAATACGTATGATTGCGTTCTTAATGGCTTTCATTGGGGCTCTGCATCCAATCTGGGTTAAGTCAGAACCAGCCAGAACTCTAAAGGAGCCATCCAAGATGCCGAACCCATTTTGGGGGGTGGGGTTCAGAACCTTGGAGTTCTGGGTGATCTGGCTGAAGCTCAGAATGGATCCATAGCCCCAACCAAAACTCAGAGTCACCAGCCCCCACTGGCTGCACTCGAATGGTTTTAGTCTCATAAGGATGCTTCAGATGGTCTTAGTAAAGGATTCTGGCAAATTCATGGAAGCAGGACTACTGTCAGCATTTATGCAGGCATTTGACCCACTGCGGGATCTGGCATGGCAGTGTGGAGCCTACAGGACCTAGATATGCTTTTTCTATCTCTCTAATTGTGTGTGTGTGTGTGTGTGTGTGTGTGTGTGTGTGTGTATCTCCTTAAAAATCAGAGCAACCCAAAACATTTTAGGTTCCAGCATTGCAGCAGCATCTACGGGTGCTCTGTCCAGCACTTTTCTTATTAGCGCTGGGCTGTCCACCACTGCCCATACACCCTGTTGCCCGTTGTGGTGCCACCCCCAACCCTCCACAACCTGGTATTTGACATTCTTCATCCACAGGATAAGATCTAATTCCTAGTTGAGGCTTAGAACACCTGAAACGTGATAAAACCCCTTCTGCTAGGCAAATACTTGCCACACTTGATGGAAGCATATTTGCCCATAATCGGTAATACATTGCTATCACTAATTCTTCTATGTCTCATACTGGAATGTATTTAATGACCCTGGGAACTTGTCTACTTAGCTCTTGAGTTAAATTTAAATTGAATTTATCCTTATTCATACAACAGAGAGACAAAAGCAAGTCTTTTGAATAAAGGCAGGATTTCTACTTGCCTGTCTTACAAATTGCTCTATAGCTCCTTTTAAGCATCTCTCTACAGCCACCCGATTTGCTCACTGTAGAGGAATCATTTGGAAGTCCTCTACCAGAAGCACGTGGAGTGCAATCTTATGTATGAAGGCAGAGGTACTCCCATCGAGCCCCAAAAGGGGCGGATTTCTAAGCAATGGACGTCCCTACCTGGAGCACCCTTCTAGAGAGACGCTCCTGATTCCATCATTGTTGATCTTTTTATTGAGTTTGTTGAAGCCACTTTTGGGCCAACAGAAATTCACGGTAATTCTATATAGGATTTGATCTGCCGATTTTTTAAAAATGTTTTTTGCTTTTTCCAAAGCTGCGGTTTTTTTAAATGCTTCATATTTGATATAGATGATTTGTGTTAAATATGAAGATCATTTTTTAAATATTTTATGAACTTAGGTGATATTTGATAATGCAGTGTTGCATTTTGTTAAATCGCTTTGGCTGTTACATTGAAGAAAGAGTGGTAAAAATGTATCAAAGCAAATAAATTGAAGAGACCCCAGAGTTGGGGTCCTGTGGGGTCCCTTTTAATGGGGGCCAAACTACTGCGTGTTATGGAGCCATAGAGGATAACGCCATTAGCCATGATGGCCATATATTAACTCAAGTATCAGAGTCAGTATGCCTGTCACTGGGAAAGAGGAATGTGAGGGTGCTGTTGCGCTCATGTCATGCTTGTGAGCTTTCCATAGGTATCCGGTTGGCCCCTGCGCAAATAGAATGCTGGACTAGAGAGGCCTTTGGTTAGGCTGACCATATGAAAAGGAGGACAGGGCTCATGTAACTTTAACAGTTGTAGAGACAAGGGAATTTCAGCCAGTGTCATTTGTATGCATTTAGTTCCTGGTGAAATTCTCTCTTCACCGCAAGTTAAAGTTGCAGGGGCCCTGCCTTCTTTTGTATATGGTCACTCTAGTATAGTGCCTGCAACTTTAACTGTTGTGATGAAGAGGGAATTTCACCAGGGACTAATTGCATACAAATGACACTGGCTGAAATCCCTTTTTCTCTACAACTGTGAAAGTTACATGAGCCCTGTCCTCCTTTTCATATGGTCAGCCTACCTTTGGTGTGATCCAGCATGGCTTCTGTGATCTTACGAGCTACATACAGATTTAGGCTGTATACCTTTCTTTCTAATGGTGACCCTCATGGCAACCCAAATTCTTTGTTGCAAAGAAGCCCTTGAGAGATGAGCCAGCCTCCATCCCCATACATGGGGGATGTTACATTGGAGAGTGATAAAAAGACAAGAGTCCAGGAATTGTCGTGTGTGCTTTAAATACATGGATGCTGTGTTTCACTTGTTGAGATTATTGTCAGCTCAGAAGGAATTTGTAACATTTGTAAGATGGTCTTGACTATCTTCTTTCTGACTCCACCTCCCAAATTCCGTTCTCTGTGGGCTTTAAGATTTGCAGCATTCTCTCTCCTTTGCAAGTTTTCATGTTTATGAGACCATTTGGTGTAAAACGGTGACTGTGGGATGGATGAGTGCAAGACAATGGCCAGCAAAAATCAAGATTAACTGCCCACATCCCGGACCTGCTTTTCTGCATCAATGCACAGAGCAGCACTTGGATTGTGTTTGATTTCAGCCATGTCTTCAAGGAATCCAAAGCCATGACAGCCTGCAAGGAAACTTAGTTTTTTGGGCAGGGGTGGGGAACCTGAGATCATTTTATGCATCCTAGATAAAGCCTGTGGCATTTAATCAGAACAGTGGAATCTAACATCTTTAATTGCCTTAAGAACTGCATTAAGCAAATTGTGAATGAGTAGCAGGGAATTTACAGGAAGCTCAAGGAGGGTTTTGTCTTGATCTTCCTCCCCACTGTTTTGTGAGGAACCATCGCATAGCCACTGAAGTATTTGTGTTTAAAGGATTAGTTCCTGCTGTTTGCTTGTGTGCTGCTAATCATACCATTTCCTCTTAAATGATTGCAAGTGAAGAAACCTAACGCAAGGGATGGAGCAACCCACCGATGAGGCAGGTATGGAGGGTGTAGGCTAGCTGCCAGTTCCTTGCTAGCCCTGGTGCTCTGATGTTTGATAGCCTGTTAGGAAGCAGCGACGGATGCAGTCCATTTTTGCATTTGGTGATGAGTCAAACCACCAAATTGCTGGAGCTTTATTTCAGGTCAGCACCGCATGTTATGAAAAATGCCGTCTGCCTCTGAAAGCAGAAGCCTCACATCACCTTTTCTCCCATAACATCCAGAGAGGTAGATCCGTTCGTCTATTGAAGCAAATGCAACAGAGAGACTTTGAGGACCTTAAAGACTAGCACGTTTATTTTGACATAAGCTTTCATGGTCTAGAGTCCATTTTATTAGTTGTATGAAGTGTTGTCCTCAGTTGGCAGATGTGTACACGCAGGTGTATCGTGTCTCTACAATTTCTTTTTGGGTTTTTTATTTCTTTATGATTGTATTTTTGGGTTTGTTCTTACAAATTGCTTTGAACTATTTGGAAAAGTGCTCTGTGTGTGTGCGTGTAAGTAAGAAGGCGGGAGAGAGAGAGATTATGAAAGGAATTATTTTCTGGAAATGAATAAATGACGGTCTTAGTTGGTTTGGTTACTTGGCCGTTTTGTAAAATGAACTAGTCATTTCATGAAACTGCCGAAACAAGTCATTTGAAACTTGAGGATTAATTCAAGGTTTGGACAACTGCAACGGCTTTCTCCTTGTTTCCCAGCTCAAGAGGAAGAAAAGGGACAGGAAAAGAGGCATTCACAATTTCTGCATCTGGATTTTTATGTTCTTATTAGCTTTAAAATAGGCTCTGTACAGCTAGCAGGTTCACAATCCAATGATGAAAAAGGGCAAAAAGTAAAATTGAGATCTACTTTCAATATTGCTCCTTGATTCTCTTCTGAGATACAAGTAATAATATAATAATACTAATTTTTATTTCTTACCCACCTCTCCATTTGGATCAAGGCGGGGAACAACAGTAAATATATAATATGATAAAATACATAAAACTGATTAAAAACATGGTACACATGATTAAAATAGCAATAAAACATCCTAAAAACATCCTAAAATTCCACTGGATATGCCTGCTGGAAGAGACCAGTCTTTATAGCTTTCTTAAATTCTAAAAGACTGTTAAGTTGACGAGTCTCCTCCGGCAGGTCATTCCACAGTCTGGGAGCGGCAGAAGAGAAGGTCCTCTGGGTAACACCTGTGTATGTTGATGTTCCTGTAAAAAATACTTAGGAATAACTCCCCCCACCGATCTGTTGTAATTTCAGGATTGGAAAGGGGAAGGGGCAATTGCCTCACTTTGTTGTACCCCCTCCCCCAATTGCTTTATATTCTTCCAACGGAAAACTAGGGATGGATTCATGCAGTGTTCCTTTCTGTTGAGAAGCTTTTTACAATGTATATATGTGTGGAGCCTGGTCTTGTGACTGGGTTGTGAAGTATTGATAACTCTACTGTCCTTGTACCAGGCAGTCACAGTTCTAGACTTTTCCCCAGATGTATGGTAATTGGGAGAACCAAAGGTCAGCTTGTAATGGAAACAGTGTTGTGTGAATCTACAGGAGCAAACAGATTCTCTAACTTGGAGATCAGGAGCGAACCCAACACTCTTCTCATCCCGTTGCCCTTCCAATTTGCCCTCAAAAGAGAATAATGGTGACTGATGTCATTGAATGACAATATGGATCTTCTAGGTCAGGGTGCACAATCTTTTCAATTCCGTGGCCTGCATTGGCTGTCTGCTGGAGTGGCAGGGGCCACACGTGGGTGCGCATGTATATCGGTGCATGCACATACACACATCACATGCACCACACACTCACCACTCACTGAAATCCAGTTCAGAGGCTTGGCACCTGCTTTGATCAGATAAAACCGACACTCTTTCCAGAAATCTCAAACAATCCAAGAATCCCGGTTTATCGCCCTTCTCCCTCCTCTAATCCGCTCTCTTGCTTGAAGGCTCATGGCATCTCGTATTCTGTTACCTGGAACCTGTTCAGGGTGGGGAGGACAGAAGAAAGGGAAGAAAATGCTTTAGGAACAGGCTCTGTGGTTCCTGCCATAGATAGCATGCTCCTAGAACGTCCTAAGGAGGAGGCATGAGCCTCCAAGGACTGCTTCGTAGGACACTTCAGGGATGCTTGGGTACATGGGAGGCACCAGACAGGGCTTTGGAGCACACCTTTTGCACTCCTGTTCTAGATGGTTCACTGCGGTTCCCAATGGTCTGTTATACTATTAATAGCAGTGTACTATTAAAGCTGTTACTAAGGAGGTTTTCAGTCAGTAGCTGGAAAGTGCCAAACTGCTTCGGAAGGGCAACTCTTGGTTTGAAGGGGCTCTTGGCCAAAGATCCTCTGCTGGGATCCCATTGGGTTTAACTGGCAGCAGCAAGCAGTGGCAGAACGCTGGGAATTTGAGGGTAGCTATTTTAATTCACCACAATGCACCAGAGCAATGCTATGTCAAGGTTATTGTGGGGAATTAAAATGGTGGCTCCAAGATCCAGCCAGCTGGTGATTATATATATATATATATATATATATATATATGGTGTAGAGCAGGCATTAGCAGTGTGCCTTGTTGGGCCAAGTGAAAGTTGCCATGGGTTGACTCCAGGCCAAGTGCTGAGGTAGGAGTGTGATATATAAGCCAACCCTGAGTTTGAGAAGAGTTAACCAAATACCTGCTAAAGTCATTGCTTTGGGGATACTTTTAATTAAGGTGAAAAAAAGGTTTTTTTAGCCCTTTATAAACTCTAAATCATGACTGTGAGAAGAACCAGCTTCGTTACTGTAATTTGAGTTGTATTTTACAATTTGTGCTTGGCTTAGAAATTAAACCTCAAGAGACAATTTTTGGAAATAAACCACAATCATTCTAAATTCAGTGGAAAGCATTAATTTTGTACATAATTTTTGTAGGTTTTGCAAGCAATGTATGGTTTCCCCTCCCCCTCCCCTTACCATTTTAAAACCCGATTACATACTTTTCATTTAACTATTGAAGGAATTCCTAAAATCAGCATCTCCTCCTTCCCCAGTCAGAGCATTACTTGTCTTCCTCTTAAGAATCAGATTTAGTCAGTTGCTGTAACAGATTTGGTTACAGTTTCAGGGTTGTTTTTTTAATGGAGGTTTATTACAGAATTTGCTTGGAGCATTTTATTTAATTTTTAATTATTATTAGTTCTAAAACTAATAAATTACAAGGAAAACAAAATCCATTCCAACCCTGTTACTGAGTCTCAGTCAGGCACCGTCAGATAATTATAACTAACATTAATTAAAAATTAACAGTGCTCTAGGCTCTTAACCATCTCTTGTAGTCTGGTTTTGGCTGCAAATCCTTTACGTATTAGACAACATTCTGCTTCTCCAATGTTTTCATGGCTTTAAACGGACATGCCCGTGTTTCAAAAAATCTCCGATTCTCACCCTCCCACACCCACCTCTGGAGTTCACCCAGTGTTTATTTGCTTCTCTTTAAAACTATTTTGGCATTTCATTCACTCCTCGAATGTGTCCACAGATCAGAGCTTGAGGTCGGTTTAGGGGCAGGGTTACTATCCTAGCCTTGTAAATGAGCCCACATAAGTTACTAGCCCGCTGTGCAACCAGGATAGAAATGCAGGATATTAGCCTCTTAGCAGGCTAGTTAAAGAAAACAGACTTCTACTGAGTAGGCTGGCAGAAGAGAGACAGAGCCTGAGGGGTGGGTTTCCTTCTTCCACAACCAAGAAGAACGGCAGAAGAGGAATGTGAACATCTGTCCCTTTGCTACCAGCCTGCTTACTTGCCTGCTTGGAATTCTATTCCTGGTCATTTATTGTGACCAGGTGAGTTGCTAAAATACAAGCCTGTCCTAACCCAAAATGAGGATTTCTGTAAAAAGACCTTGTATGACCCAAGGTAACGATAAATAATGTCTGTCCCAATTCCTTTACCCTATAGGCTGAGGGTGTTTTCTCAAGGTAATGACCCCAAGATACTGTTTAAATTGCAGGGAGGGAAACCTTACAAAATTCTTCCTATCCAATTTTCTTCCTAGATTTTGAGATCCCACCACGTCTGTTCGGTGGCACCAAGGAGGTAGCTATTCAACATTCTAATGTATTATTATTATTATGCATCTCTTTCTCGCTCATGGCGGTTTTTCTAGATGGACATGACGGGCTTTGCCAAGTCATGCTGTCTTTTATTGATCCAGGAATTTCCTGATGATGAAGCATGTTTTAATTATGATTGCTTTCTGGATGTTGGTGTGGATGTATTCTGGAGTTCTCCAGTTTCTGGAGATTTTCTGTATAATTTTTTGATGTGATGCCGGTGATGGATGTGACTAATGGAATAATTGTGACCTTTTCCTGTTGCCATAGTTCTTTGACTCCTATGGCCAGTGGTGTATATTTTTCTCACTTTTTTTCTTCCTTTTCAACAACATTTTTGTCATTCGGTATTGCTATGTCAATGACTGTTATATCTAGCCGGTTGCAAGGTATTGTCTTGTCCGTATGAACAGTTCTGTCCCAGTATATTTTGTGACCTGATTTTTTAAAAATTATTATTATTATTATTATTATGGAACTTGGTTATTATTGCCATGAGTGTGTAATTTGCTGTGACTTTCGATTGGCTTCTCTCCTTTTAGGTTACCAACGTATACAAGCTCACACCTGAATGGATTATAATTGCAGAAGGCACACTTGATGAGATCCTACCATTGCATTAAGACTTTTGCATGTGCTTTAATTAGTTAGTGTGCATCTGCATTTGTGTATATTGGTAACTTGTTAAAAAGTGGGGAGGATGCAAACTCAAAGTTGTGCCAATGTAGCAATTCCAGATTTTATTCTTTAAAAATTCCAAGTTAAACCAGAGGGCAGGTGGAGCGGAATGTAGGCCAGACTCCCTGCACAGAACCCAGACAAAACCGAGGACACCCTCATGCCCCAAGCTGCGGAAGAGCTGCAGCAGACGGGTTGGTTTTTTAAAACATTTGCTTTGGTGTAAGGAGTGTGTATCTTTGGGAACTAGTGCTGTATAATTCACAATCAGCCATGAAGACTTGGGCAAACCGCTATCTCTGCCTGACCAGCCTCGCAGGGTTGTTGTGAGGATAGAATATGACGAGGACGGGTGTGCATACAAATTAATCAGTGCATCTACCCCACAGTATCTTATGCCGGTTTCAGTTTGAGAAAAATGAGTGAACACTCAGGATAGGTCAGATTCATCTGGGAAAATAAGCAGCCTTTTCAGCAGTCTCTTCCGCAGCAGTAAAAGCCCCTCTGCTTTGAATGCTGCTAATGCTTCTGTTCCAACTACCAGAATGTGCATCACTCAGCATTATAGCACGTGTCAAATACCCAGCAGGGACAGAGGCTGGGGAAAGGCAGAGGGAACCAGGTGAAAACCATTGGTTGAGCCATGGATGCACTTAAGTGCACCCAAATGTCAACATGTGTGATCTAGTGCAAGGAGGCATGCATTTCCAGTGTGGCCGTGTTGGCATCAAGAAGGGACTTCCGACAGGAGAGAGACGGAGTGTGGAGCCAATGTTCAGGCTGCCCATCGAAACCTATTGTTGCCTGGCATTTTATGCCCCCGGGGCAAAGGTCCAACCAACTTTTGTGCAGGCATCTTGCCATCCCAACAGATGGGTAGGAGTGTAAGCGGCCAAGAGGCAGGCAATGTATATGCATCAGTTGTGTTTACTGAAAGCACAGCTCCTCGTCGTAAATGTCCAAATGTCTAACTTGAGCCACAGCGCCTCAAGACCCAACAGCACAAACCTCTCTCTCTCTCTCTCTCTCTCTCTCCCTCTCTCTCTCTGTGCTGCTGCAAAAGCTACTAGGGACACATGCGATAAAAATATACACACCAATAAACATTCTCGTTAGAGTCCAATTCAGCGGCTTTGTAACAATAGCGTATATAAAAAGAAAAGCTGTTCTCCTGCAAATGGAGAACAGCATAAGCATTTTTTCATGATTACACGTACATGCTTCAAGGTTTTAGAAGAATTTCCCCTTTGCCTGCAGGTGGAGAAAGTGTGTGTACTCAATGCATGCTTAGTCAGAGTTGAATTTCCCCTCATTCAGAGTGACGTGTGAAAACATTTTATGTTTAGGATTATATTACTGGTTTGCCCCCTCCCAAAGCCTTGAGGATGGGTAACAATGTGTTAATTGTACCCCCCCTTCTTGTTCACACTCACACCTACACACCCAATCACACTGACAAAATCCAAATTGACGTTGCTGTGAATTTTGTCATTGATATGGTATGATGGAGAGGGAGGGTGCATAATGCAGTCTGAAGCTCCGTTACCCCAAACCAGACCATTATTCCATGATTGGCTTCTCTCACCAGCAGACACATGCCAGAGTCTCAGGTGGAGGGTTTTTTTTGTCCTTCCATATGAGCATCTTTAACTGGAGATGCTAGGGATCAGACCCAGTTAGAGATATTGGAGAAAGCAATTTGGGGGGGGTGGAGCTTGAGGGTTTTTACTTGGCTCCCCCCCCCCCCGGCTTCCTTTCGACCCCCACTGTGGCACCCATCTTCAATCGGCAGCAAGTCAGGCCAGTTTGCAGATTTCCTGGGAATTTTGTGCAAATTTCTGAGTACCACCCCAAACCACCTCCCTTCCCTTTCCAATTGTCATTTCACTCTCTCCTCCCTCCACACCGTGCCCTTCCCAGTTTATGCAGCCCACATTCTACGGCCCTTAGAGGTAAGCATTACATCAGCGCCAGCCAGTGCTCAGGGAAGATGGGAGTGGAAGGGCACAAATTCCCCAAACCTCTGTTACGGGAAAACAGAAAGCTGAATCATTGGTCCATCTAAGGCAGTAGGATCTGCTGTGACGGATGGTGGATCTCTGGTGGAGAAGGGTCTTTCCTCCTCCTTGATTCTACTGATGGAAGATGCCAGGGATTAGACCTGGGACTGTCTGCATGCAAAGCAGGTGCTCTACTGCTGAGCTCTGATCCCTTTCTTAGCTTTATCTGACCATTTTAAAATTGACCAGCAGACTTGGCAACTTGTGCCAACAGCCGTGGTTTGCATTCTCTACCGGCCTGTCAAACCAGTCCATTTATAAGTGCAAACATGTGCAACCCGTCCATGCTGTTCCTCAGTTTTTAAAGGTAAAAATGTTTCTAAAAAATATAAATCCTGGCTGCTATACAATGCAGCTGTCTAACACATCACAAACAGAGAGCAGGAGAGGCTAATGAACGCTAATGCCAGAGGCCCCTGTTCTTACCAAGTTCTAATTAGGAGGATATGTCTTAAGCAAGCAAGTTATGTCCTGCACTGCTGTGGAAGTCCAAAAGGTGTCACGGTGGATGTGTTTTGTGAGCAGGAAAGCAAATAGATGGGGATGCTGATGTGGCGCTTCCACCAGCCTCTTCAATCAAGGCTAGCTTTTTACTACCGTTGCTGGGTGTGGCTGTATGTTAGGGCTGGCAGCTGTGCATGTCTACCAACTTTTTGAAATGTAAGGTGTTTGGGGACCTCCTTTGACTTAAAAGTCCTCATTACTTGACCTGTGATGAAAGAAAAGTAAAAATAAAACGGTGTAGATATTCTAATATTGGCATTCATTTAAATAACACCTCTACATTTCTGATCAAAGGAAACCATTAACTTACCCACCTTTAAAGAGTTGTCTTTTTGTTCTGCAGGTAAATTCTCCTGCGAGATCTGCTTGCAAGGCCTTTGTTCCGAGCTAACTGTTCACTCATACTTTTGCAAAAAACTTAAAAATAAATCTATCTTAAATAGCCTGCAAAGGTGTTGAAATTGCTTTGCTCCGCCATCTCAGGTCCTGCAAAGGCATATTAAGAGAAGATGTCAGGAAGGCACTTTGGAACATTTTTCTCTGGCTGCCTCTACAAGAGAGGCTTAATGCGCTTTGAAGGTTCATTAAAAAATTTACCTCTACAAGAATGGAGCGCAAATCGGGCGTAGAGGCGCGTTATCTCTCCGATAATGCACATTTTCGAATGCGCGTTAAATCGCGAGTTTTATTTTGCTCCGGCCGTTAAAGCGCATTTTTCCCGTGTGAACAAGCGCTTATGCGCATTAACTTCTTGTAAAACGCTTTTCGGACATCTATTAATGTGTTTCGCCGCCTCTCGCCGCCTCCCGTGCAGAGGGATTAGGAGTAAATGCGCGTCTGCGATAATGCGCATAATCGCCGAACCGGGCGCAAAAGCGAATCCTTGTAGAGGGAGCCTCTGCTGATGAAGAGGCTGAGCCGTGTTGCAAAGTGTCAGATCCAGGTGTACCTGCTGGCAAATAACACTGTTTAGGAAATATCTATGAAAATTTACATAAGCCAAGTCAGAATATGTGATTGCAAAGCAAGAAGGGTTTGTCATAGCATAATGGCTAAAAGTGTGGTCTGTGACTTTAGTTCAAATCTTACCTTGTCCACAATTTCACAGGGTGTCCGTAGGGAAGCTGCCGTGGTCTTACCCTCCTCTCACCCTCCACAGTCTGTACTATGAGGCTAATAATATTGACCTACTTTATGGGACTGTTGCAAAAATGATGGGGAAGTACTTTATATACTAGAAGTTGCTAAATATGGTTGTTGTTGTTGTTGTTATTATGATTAGCTCTGGACGTTTTGCTACGTGGTTGAAATGGTTGCCTCTCGTGCCAGAGCGTCGCATGGTGCAATACTCCAGAATGCAACTTCTCCACCAACTTATAACATCGCCATTTTGCAGTTTCCACTATTTTTCTAAATACTTGCCTGGAAATTCCACACCATTCCAGAGAGAAACTCAGTTTCAATTTTGCATGAAGGATGCAGCAAAGCCCTATTGCTTAGTCATAGAGCGCATGCATTGGATGGAGAAGGTCCCAGGTTCAGTCTCTGACACCTCCTGATACTGCTGCTGCTGTTGTTTTAAAAGGATCAGGTAGTAGGTGACGGGAAACCTTTCTGCCAGAGACTTACTTCTGGTTAGAGTAGAAAGTCCTGGACTAGGTGGATCCAATGAGTAAGGCAGCTCCCTTGGTTCCTAAAAGAACCGAAGGGCAGGCACAGTCTAAATGAGGCAGTCCCACCTCATTCTGCCATTACAGCTAAACCAGCTCGCGAAAGCTGCTGCCTGGCGTGGTTGTGTCATTGTGCTCTCTTTATTTGCTGCCGCCAGAGCAAAAACGAGGTTCCTTGTCCAGACATAACAATCCGTGCCTGAGTGTTTTCACAGGAACCGTCTAGATCATTAAATATAATAGGTCTCAGCTGCAGTTTTGATCACTGAAGCATGCACACAATTCATCACCGCAAATTAGGTATGTCTTCGTAACTTATCTTTCTGCTATTTGCCGGCACTTTTGGTGAGCTGAAACTGAGATTGTCAGCGCTGTAGAAAACCATTTCAGATCGTTCGTTCCTTTATTCATATATATATGAATGAACAAGGATGCACTAATAACAAAAAATGTGGGGCATTCTGTGATCCTTTTTTTACTCCCAGCGTCTTGCAAATCTAGCAGTCATGGCTGTGGAGATCCCTGGCCACATTCATTATTTATCCATTTTAGTGAATTTCTTGTCCGCAGTAAAGAGAGAGAGATGTACGCTCCAACAACTCATTCTGCTTGTGCCAGCAACTGTACTACAATGCCCTCCCCACTCTTTTAAAAAAAAAGAAAACCTAAAACAACCTTTGTTCAAAAAAATTACACAGACCATTTATCTGATTGGAGTTTGGCTTGGTCTGACTTGCTGAAATGCTGTTTGTTCTTTAAAAGAGCTCAAATTGACCTTCAGAGGGAAAAGATATTTAGTTTTGGGGGGAAATGGAGCAGGCGGTGTCTCCTTCAGTCTACCTAAAACAGGAATTGATATTCTCAGAACGCTCTGATATTGAAAAAGCAATAAAACTTTGGGCCGGTTGAAACTACAGAAGCTATGCGGAGACGCTTTGAACTGCTCCGTGAGCCATCCTAGGATCTTGGTTGAAGGATGTGGCAGACATATTTATAATAAATAAAATAACGTGGTAGCAGAGTTGCATTGGAACTACTGTGTTCACCCGTTCGGCAATGCAAAGCTCTTACTTTGGGATGTTTGTGCTGGGTGGCTGTGATGAGCCAATGTGTGTGAAAGCCATGGCCATAGGGGGCCTTTTAAAGTAGGACTGGGCAGACCTCAAGCCTGTCAGATTTCCTTAGATGCTTCTTTTCCTAGAAGCTCAAGATTCACCCATCAGATGCAGGTGCAAAAGACATACACTTAGAACTAAAGAACAGGATGCCTTCAACACATTCTAGGCCTAGGCATTCGTGTTCAGTACCAGATGTGAACTGAGCTCACAGTCCTTTCCCCCGCCAAATGCTCACATCTGGTTAATCCAAGTATTCCTCAGCAACTTAATTTAGGTCTAGGGTATGGGAAATTGTTTTGTTGTTGCTATTGTGAAACAGTTGGGATTTAGAAGCCTTTGCCACAGGGTGGATAGAAATTGATGATTTTATTAAGAACACGTTTTTTAAAAATCAGATTTTTTAAAAGCAGATTTTTACATTTTTAATCATTTTTTCTTTTTAGAAAACATAAATAAAACACCAAGTTTCTTTCTTACTTAAAAAATAAGTTACAATTAAATTTCATTAAGAATATGCTAAAGCTACACTTACAATCTCATAAAAATGAAGCTACTACCAATCAAAGATGGGCATTAATTTCAGTTTTCATCTCATGAAAATGACGGTGTAACCAGCCATACCACCCATTCTTGCTTGGAAGTTCTGGGTGTTCAGCTGCAATGACCCAAGCTAGATAGGATTATTCCCCCTATCTCTGCCAGGCCAAGGTTATCCTACGGAGCAACCAAAGAGGTCTCTGGGTCAAAACTGAAATGGACCCCCGATTGAATTGGATCTGGAAAGTCTCTCTCATCCAACAGTGCCTAGAGCTGGTTCTCCAGAGTCTCATAGAGAGGCCCTTCTCAGTATTGCTAGCTGATTCTTTTAACTGGAAATGCTGGAGATGGAACCTATCTCCATGCAAAGCGTGAGCTCTGCTACCGAGCGAAGGCCCCTTCCAAAGCTCCCAAAGGGTTGATGCTCGTAACACGGGGCAAACTCCACTTTTCACACTGAGGACAGTTAAAGATCTCATGGTTTGTGCCTCTAGCTCCCACGGGAGTCAGCAGCGCCAATGTTCAGCCGTTGCTCAATTCAGAATGTGGGTACAAATTAATTCCTGACCAAAGCCACGATGTGTAAACCAGCCTTTATTTCAAGTGGGGACGACCTGGCAATTCTATTTCAGTCGAATGGATTGGTCTGCTTTAGTGGTTAGTTAGCCTAAGAGCAGGCTGTTACGTTAACACCAATTTCTCTCCTCTTGCCTCTAGGCTGATTGAACTACTGGCCTGATTTTATTTAATTTAGGCAAGATGAGGAGATGGTTGATCTGAGCCAAGATTCCTAATTGAAAGGATTTCTGGGGTTGTGAGGAAGATGATATATGGCTGTCTTAAAGTGAAAGGGACAGAATATCCTAGAATATATCCCCCGTGATACCGCAGGAAGAAGAGAACCACCTCAGCCTCTGTTGTGGTTAAATCCCTATGGGACTGAGAGGAGGAATTCTTTTCAGTGGCCATATATTTTTTAAACTCTGTGGATGATGCATATTGCCAGATATTTACAAACTGCATTTCCCACTGCCTCTCACCATTTGACTCCCTCAATACAATCATTCAGATTAATGCAACAGCATGTCTTTAAATATGCTGCCATCCCCAAATTGTAAACAACATTTGATATTTTAAAATTGTAGTTCCTTGCATTCGAGCCTGAAATTTACATTGAGGAATAAATCCTCAGACAGTTTGCAGAGAAAAGATGTGGGACGTTCTCAGATTTAAACTTCTTTATTCTGGTTTGATTAATCCAGAACTGAATACCCTTTAGATCTCATCTAAACATTTATTTAGGGTGAATATACACATTAATTCTACTGTAGATGATGAGCCACTTTAAGATTTATCACCTTATGTTGTTTGGCTCTGAGCATCGGTGTCATGGTCTTGATGTGTGAGGGGTAGGGCCATCGTCAAGAGTGGGCATGGTTGGGCACCTGCCGAGGGCCTATAACCCAGTAGGGGCCTTGGACATGCTCCTCCTTGTCATCATTGCCACGTGCTTGCTCACCTGCCTCTTGCCTTGGACCAGACAACAGTGGGGGTGAGAAGGAGGAGCAAGAGATGCCACTGCCTGCTGGCTCACTTCGTGCCAAGCAAGCGAGTGATAGCAATGAGGAGGAAGAGGATGAGGAGCAATAGCAGCTGATGATAGTCCCAGTCAGAAAGTAGACTCACTAAGGGAGGGTTTCTATTCGTATCATATAAATAACAGTAGGTTAGGAAGGGGCCTATAAGGCCTTCGAGTCCAACCCCCTGCTCAATGCAGGAATCCACCTTAAAGCTTCCCTGAAAGATGGCTGTCCAGCTGCATCTTGAAGGCCTCTAGTGTGGGAGAGCCCACCACCTCCCTAGGGTATCTGGAATCAGCACTCATGAAAGGAAATCATGATTCTTAAGCCCACTAAGTAGATGGGTGTCCTCTCCAATGCTTAGGTAATTACCTAAGATCTGGGGGTGGGGTGTAGTCAGAGGATCCTGGGTAATTTTTCCAAGTCAGTTAGAAATTTGAAAATCGGAAATAGTGGACAAGCATCCCTGAAAAACAAGTTGCCCACCATTATCACTTTTGCTCTGCGCCATGCAACAAAAAGGCAATCTAGAAGGTGTTCTCTGTTCATGAGGGTGGGAGGTTCAAGAGACCTGACCAGTATCTTGTGTGAACTGAGAGTGTATTCTAAGGTACACCACCAAACCAACTAGGGCACATAGGGTTTCTTCAGCAGAAACAGTGCGATGGAAAATGGAACATTTTGAGAGTCAGTCTATATATGATATTGGCAGACCTCTTTGTTTAAGAGTCTTTCTACACAAGGCTTTTATTGTGTTTTCGTGATTCCTCACTCATGCTAGTTTGTGAGTTCTTTATATGACGTCACCATCTTCCAGAGCCTCTCCTGTGTTTTGCAACCATTCTAGCAGTTGTTTTTTTCCCCTAACTAGGGAAGTCTTGTATATTTCTGAATGGCAGAATGAAGTCTTCTGCATTTGCACGATTCTGCTATACCACAGCACCATCTAGTGGCTGTATAAGAAAGGCAGAGAAAGAAAATCCCCCCGGGGTGGGGAACATGTAATGGAGCTGATCTTAATCCCACAAAGAATCTGGAAACAGAAGCTTCGGTAAAGATGTGGGTTAAAAGCCTGATGTAGAAAAGCCCTACATATTAGCTACCCCAATCTACATAAATTGGGGTATAGGGATCTGATCTTTAGAGCAAAAGTGTCTTCCAGGTGTGAGAAGCAGTACTCTCTCTGTACCTGTTCATTTTCTCTCCAGAGACTCACTTTCCAAGTGGTCATCTTGTAGCAGAGCTTAATTCCATTATCAGAGCTTGGTTTGAGCAGACCTAAGTTTGAATGAACCAGCCTGCTGCTATCCTGGTTAATCCAACCAGAAACTTCTGTGTTTAGTGAGTCTCCAGTGCCTCATTTTTGCAGGCCAAACCAGCACAGAAAGCTGAAGAGATCCACTTCGAAATGAAATACCTGTTCTGATCAGTATGGCACTTCTGTATGGCAGCTGCAGAAAATTTAAATTCCATTATCAGTACCTCTTAGTAAGGTGTGCCCTCACATTGAATTCCCGCAACAATATCGCCTTTTCCCATGCGGGTGTTTTGAGGGTGCCTTATCGTCCGCATGTTCCGAACTGGTGGTTAGACACCACATTCTCCAGTACTGCATAGGGAGTTCTGACTTCAGTTTTCTTTGTATCGTCATGCTTTAATGCCATGGTGCTACACTAAAGGGCAATTCTTTTTCAAGGGGGGGAAACTGAGTTGGGGTTTCGAATGTGTTGGCCCTAAGCTGGCACTGCTCATCTCTTGTCACTTCGATGTGAGACAGCTGGAGTTTGTATCCCAGGCTCCTTCTTCTTCCAAGGCTGTCAAGACAGAGCTATAGAAAACGGCCTCCGAATCCCACAATGTGAGTCTCATGAAGCACGGCTGCAGCAGCAGTGTTTTGGCATTCCTTTGCTCAACAGCCGATGTGATTAAAGGAAGCCCACGCTGGCCTCAGAGAAGATCCTTTCCTGTCCTTGTTTGGATGGATGGATGGTGGCGGCAGCAGCAGCAGCCAAAGGACTCTTGAGCGCAAAGAGGAGAGCTCAGATAGGGTCAGCCAGAACAAAAAGAGAGGGCATAGTTTAAAAATAATTCTTTTAAAAAGGTTTCAGAGGCTTATTTTTAAAAAAATATTAAGAGAGAAAAACACCCTGTAGATCTCTACTTAGAAACTGCACTGACTACACACTGCATGAGCTGGTAAAACATTTCTGTGATATAATCCCCTTTATAGGGAGTTAAAATTTGATTTAATCTTATTTATAAGGAGTTAGTTCTAGCACTTTTGTGTGCTTAGAGCTGGGTACTTTTTAAAGAAAAAGCCGCGTGGCCCCTCAACCCAAATTGGGATTGGAGCCTGTGGGAAGGGGGTTTATCATTCCTTTTGTCTCTGCCCCGTTTCCCCACTGAATTCCCGTTCCCCCAAGCTGCCGTTTTTAGTGCAAATAGCAGCATCAGGAGCCAATAATTGCCCAGCAGCCTGTCTCCCATGGTGGCCAACCAGGTGCCTCTGGAAGCCCACCAGCAGGACAGGAGGGCAAGCGACAGTCTCTACTGGTGTCCCCCCAGCAATTGCTTTTTTGAGGAACACTAACTCTGCACCTGAAGATTTACACATAGCCATCATGATTAGGGACATTCCATAGGCATGCACAGCACATTTCATTAGGGTGTGCACCCAGGGAATTTTATTTATTTTTAAAGGTGAACATTTATTGAATTCTCAATCATAAAGGACATTATTCTTATTCGTTTATTTATTAAGCACTGTAAAGACTGATGCCCCATTCCACATTCAGCTTGCCTGACCACGGGAGGTCATGGCAGGGGATGGGAGGAATGAGGAGATGCTCCTGAAGCGCCAACGTTGGTGGGCTTTGTCGTGAGACTGGCCGGAGGAGAGTTTCACGAGGTGATATTAGCCTTCAAGGGCCCTCCTCCTGGCCTCTTTGAAATGCGGCTCCCATCAGAGCAATTCCTTTTTGCTCCTTCTTCTGGGAGCAATGGCGTGCTGACAGGGTGGCGGCAGCAGAGCAGCTGGAGGGCCATTTCTGCTGTGTCTCAGTCCCCCTCTGGATACTTACTCAGCGCCCCCCTCAATTCATCACTTATTGCCTGATACATTAGGGTGTGCCTGGGCACACCCGGCACACCCCGTGCGCACACCTATGGTGCATTCCCTCCTTGGTGCGCTTGCTGCATGGTATGGCTTATTCTACGCTAGATCTGAGCTACATTTACCTTGGATAAACTTTGGCTGAGCTTCTTCATATTGTGTTTGTTTTGTTACATGTTGCTAGAATGATCAGGAGTCTGCGTTACCATATTAAAAACGGTCCACTTGGAGCAACCGTGCACCACTTCTCTATGGCAAACAACAATAAATGCTTGTGAATGGCCCCTAAGACTTGCCTACTGTGGGACATAGAAACAGCTGCACCCGTGCAACGCAGCAGAGATGCTCAGCTGCTATTGTAATGAAGTTATGGTGGCCTTGCAAGCGGAAAACACTGGCCCAAATTCAAGGGACAGATGGAACGGGAAGCTGCAGAATTCAAATTAATTAACTAATGTGACACCGTATCTCATGGCTTAAATAAGGATTAGGGGTGCTTTGCTGCAAAAAGTCATTGTCCCCCATTTGGTGCTAGAGCAGTTGTTTAGTATTCATGCTTTGATGCGCCAGAAAATGCAGATTGTATCTAGATTATGTTTTGTATTAATGGTTCACATTCCAGCTATACAGGCGTGTTCTTTGCCTTCCTATGCTCATTATTTTCTGGTTAACTTGGGGGGTTTTTTTGGTTTTTTTTTTTACTGTATCTCACTCTGAGTTTCTATATATTGAATATCATCTTAATTCCATCTTGGGCATTATCTGAAGTATAATTCCTATGGATAGTGGTTAACTAGGTAGCTTTTATAGTGCCAGTGGACTTTTTAAATTTTGCCTTGGCACGCACTTAAGGGTGGTTCTCCCTTTATTGTGTTTTCAATATAAGTTCAAGGCCACGTCTTATTTAGAAACATCCATCCAAATGTGCTGTTTACGAGAACATTCCACTGAAACTGCTGTTTGGTGGGTTTTGTTCTTTCTGAGAGGTAGGTTGATGAAATCAGATGTTTGCTTTCCCTTGTAGTGTACCGTCAGCACTCATATAGACAGCTGGGGATGGAGATGTAGTAAATTAATGTGCAAATCCACCGCCAACATGGCTGGATTTTCTGGAAGTAGAATTTTATTAGAACTATTGCAAGTTGGTGTTTCGCAAGGGATCATGTGCATGGGGAAGGAGGGAGATATTAATTCAGAAGTTCTTCACACACGTGTGTGCAATATTCCTGAGCCCTAGGACTAATAGCCTAGAATCTCAGCACTCTAGCACTATGGTGCAATTGTCCTACAGTATTGGCTGCTTTGATTCAGGGCTAGGTGAGAAGGAAGCTGTTCATCTAGCCCTGAACCTGAACGGCACAGCATGAACTGGGGTGGGTTATCTTTACTCCCTGGTGACCCCAGTTCTGCTTCGTTATATATTATTAGACTTTAAATAAACCAGCAAAGCTGTGGTCCAGAGAAAACCAATTGCTAACAAAGTTTAGAGGAAAATAATTGCTCTCGAGCAAAACAATTCTCATTTAGATTAGTTTCGTGGATAAAATATCGTTGGCGTTGACACTGGCTTGAGATTTTTTGACTTAGTGCTGGAAAAGTAGATGGGGATGCATGGAAGTTTGGGAAGGAAGGAAGAAAAGGTGACATCAGTTCAGCCCTGTCGTGAGAAAAAGATAATTTAATGGGTGCACATCTCAGATTGCAATCCGAGACAAATGTATTTGAGAGTAATTCTATTGAACTCAGTGGAATCCCCCACAATAGGATGTGCTGTCAGTGTGAACCTTCTGAATTTAAGGTCAGACCACTGATTTTTATTTAGAGAGTAGCTACTATTGGCCTAAAATATTACCTCGAGAAAGGGCCATCTCCTCTGAAAACCAGCAGGATTTGGCTACCTTGCCATTTATGAATAATAAATATTCTTTGCACCCATTACATTCTTCTTTAACAACATTTAATTCCAGGTTGATTGTAGTTTGGAGGCTGATGTCTTATCTTGCCAAAAGCCCACCCAACTACTACATCGTAGTTAGCAGCTGAACATCCATGTGTGTCAGGATGGATGCAAATAATTACAATGTGTTCAGTAATCTGAGCCAACGTCTCAGAGATCAGAGAAGCCAAGCCAGCCCTTTTCCTGTGTGGAGCTATTCCCTACAACCAGGGCAAGGAGGCATCGCTTCGACAACTTCTCAAGTAGACTGTGGACTTGTCCAAGTTGAGGTCAGGAGGCCAACGACTGTCAACAATAGCAGCATGTGTGCTGGGATTCTCAACTCTCTCTCTTTTTTTCTACACTTCAGATAAACAAAAACACAATGACTCAGTCAGATGGAAATGATGTGTGCACGAGTATCAAAGATTTTTTAAAAAATATTCCATCGTCATGTGCTTCGGACAGGGGTAATTAAATTTGGGAGCTTTTGCTCCTTTCGCATTTTAGGAG
Source organism: Anniella stebbinsi (assembly GCA_029215795.1). NCBI lineage: Eukaryota > Metazoa > Chordata > Lepidosauria > Squamata > Anniellidae > Anniella > Anniella stebbinsi. The sequence goes on from JARDYH010000007.1 coordinate 12,750,360, forward strand.
GAAATGCTAGGTTCATTCTGGAGTTTATTTTGATCCTTGGCATGGGGTACTGAAGAGTACAAATTGTAGACAGGTTGATGACGATCCATCTTCACAAATAAAATTCTCAGGAGTCCACCATCTCTCGAGACTCTGGGTATTATTAGTTGCCTTGTTTCAATGGGTGCTTGAGTGAATCATAGTGTGTTTTCAGATATATTCGCTCTCTCTTTCTAACAGAGAACTACTGGTTATCTCTTAATAATGTATTCTCTAGTGCTTCTTTTTTATTTCCAAAGTACTGTGCTAAGGCAATATTCCCAGGGGCTTTGCCTTACTTTTCTTCACTACAGCATTTTATCCAGTGGGTTTAAAATAATAAAATAAATAGGGAGTACACAGCTCTTGCAATGCAACTCTTGATGGAGTCTCTGAAACAATGCCAGCCTCAGCTCTGTATTTGGAGGGGATCCTGTCAAATTATTTTCCTGCTCACCTATCCTGGGGTTCAAGGAAATAGGAAAGAAAAATCAACAGCTGTGCTGATGGGACTTCAAACCATCACCACTATACTGTAACTTGTTCCATGAATGCACAAGTGGAACTCCCCGTACTTTTCAAAGTTGGAGGAGCGACAGAAGAACCAGGTGGTGCTGGAAAAAAATTCTGCCTGAACCCCTGGAGAGCTACTGTTGGTCATTGTCAACCGTACTGGGCTAGCTGGACCAGTGGTCTGACTAGGAGTATAAGGCAGCTTGCTATGGCCCTAGCAAATCCCTATGCACACTTCTTAGTGTATCTGGATTTGCTTCTCTCCCCACTCCCACTGGAATGAATGGAGCATCGAACAAGAAATCCACGATATCATTGGAGAACATACATGTCTCTAGGTGGAGGTAAAGCACTGCAGTCCCAACAGTGAAATCCTTTTGGCCATTGATATCAGTGGCATGTGGGTTACTTAATAGAATAAGGTTATTTTGCTATTGGGTCAGGTTCAGCCCAGGGCTGTCCATGACAGAACCCAAATCCAGGCCTAGAAGTGTGTGTTCCAAGTCTGGGAAATCAGTTGCTGGAACCAGGACTGGAGCCAGAATAGGAGTTAGGTTGAAGTGGAACCTGAAATGAAGTAGGCAGAAGGCCTTGTTGGCCACTTGAATGTGAGGCTCCCAATGTTGACATTAGACCCGACCAATTCAGAGGCTTCGCAAAGACTGATGTCTGTTGCACCTGAAGATGTAGCCTACCTGCGGCCTGAGTGTGCTCTGCAATCTTTGGATCTCTCTGGAGTTTTCCATGTTTTGGGTTATATGGTTTGTTATTCAACATGCTCTCAAGTTCAGGTCAAAAGTCCCTAGAAATATTGAGCAACAATTGAAATAGCCTTTTCTTCCAGTCCTTCTGTGTTCTTCCCATCTTATTCAGCCAGTCGTGTTCTCTCTTGCTTTCCACTTGCTGCCTCTCCAACCATCCCCCTTGTCATGGACGTGGCATGATAACATCAACATTGCACATGCATCTATTTCTCTCTTCAGCTGAGATCCCACCGAACAGCTGTTCAGCAGTAAGCAGGTGATAGAGCTGCCACACCTGTCCTCCTTTCTTCTCCGTCCCACTGCTACAGAAGAACACTGAGCTAATGAGCTCCGAGCAGCTTGGACTTTGGCATATTCTAAAATGTGTCACATTATCACTTAATTTTACGTTCACAACACTGTAACTGAGGAGTGGGGAGAACGGAGACACAGCTCGACTTGGGGGATAAAATAAAATGAAAACTTACCTTGAAAGGTGGAGGTCTTTTCAGAAGAGCGGTTCCCCCATTCCCTGGATTGTTTAAATATAAAGCTTACTTGGGTCCAAGGGCAGGTTTGAGTGGGACCTGAGCAAGGTGCCCTCCTGGTGGGCCCTCTAGAACATGTTGGGGCAGAGGGGATGGGTTGCGGCAGTCCAAGCAGGTGCTCCCTCAACCTGGTGCTATGAAGAAAACAGCTAGGGGAGGCAGCTACCTCTGCCATCTTCATTATTCCCAGTGCCTCTAGACCCAACACCCTGACACACCGTAGTGCATGCTGGGGCAGGAGCCAGAGACCTTGGGGATAATAAAAATGGCAGCAGTAGCTGTAGACATTTAAACAATAACATAAAAGGAGGCTGGTGTCAGCTGCAGCAGGCCCTTGGGGCTGATGAACTCCAGCATTTGCCGTGCAATGTTGGATACTGACGCCATGCCTGGGTTTACTTCAGTTACCTGTCGCTCTCACTGCTCCATAGTCTTTCCCGTAGCTGTGCGAAATATAGGTGTGCTTGCTTCTCCGGGGCCATTATTACAAGAAGGTTCAGTAGCAGAACTTGATGCTTCATTCAGGATGCTGCCTGGTCTAAATTTAAGAGCACTGTTTTGCATGCTGTGAATCATCCATGGCTCCCCCCCCCACCCCTTTTGTTAAGTGCATGTTATGCTATAAACAATGAATGGTATTTTGAACTAAAAGTTCCAATTCTAGCTTTGATTTGAGGGTCATTGGCCATGTCATTTGGCAGCAAACCCAGGTCAGCCATTGAATGTCTACTTGATAAGGAATCGCATCCAATGCCAGCTCTCTGTTATATATGTACCTGTATGATACAAGCGTTTCTTCCACATAATGTACAAAAAGGAGAAATCCTGTGGAGAACTGATAACCTGTTAGAATGGAGGTGCCCTATGAATGCCCCCTTTGCCTCTCTCACCAGGCTTGCAAATGATTGTAATATAGTACTCGCTTCTTCTTTGATTCCCATTATAGGTCAGATTCACATGTACCGTTTGTGCTGTTTTACTTGGCCTGTAAGTGGGTCTCTTGGTTTAGATGCTGTTTCTGTTGTGTTTTTATTGCATTTTAATGTGCTGTATTGTTTTGATCTATTTTAAATTGTTTTTGTAAGCTGCCTTGAGTGGCATTTTTGGTAGAAAAGCAGGATCTACATCTAATTAATGAATTAAATAACTGTTGCATAGTTTCAGTAAAGGATAGGAACTAAGAGGTAGGCTCAAGGTTTGAAAGAAAAACATTTCAAGGAAGGATTTGAAGCAAGAGAGAGATGGCTTTGGAAGTTAATGAAAGAGATTCTCACTTGCATCAACCCAGTACATTCATGTTGGAAACAAATGGTCACATTTCCTGCCAGGTGTTAAGATTGGAAATCCATTGGTTAGTAGGAGTGTTGTGTTTTTGTACAGTATCTAGTTTTGATTCTTTATAAACAATTTTGTTGTTCACAGAGGATGTTTTTGAGTTTATTTCCTTCTCTGCTTCAAGGTTTGCTATAAGGCTTCGTGTTTTCCAAGCATATAATGTAATGGTCGAAAGAGAAAACCAGGTAAGTGGCATATTTCTTGGCAAATTGCGAACTAGGCAGATAAGTAGCCACACTTACACGTTACCTGGAACAACTAGACTGGGAATTAATGCCCAGATTTAGGAGAAGCTTTGGTTACCCACTATCAGTTTTAATGAAGTGTGTTAACTAAATTGGATTTGGAGTACTCGTTGAAATCCATTTATGGCACGCTCTTGAGTACATTTACCGTTTTGTCGGAAGTGTAGGCTAGCGAGCGTGTGAGTCTTTTAAGGCAGCCCATCTGTTAGTGTTAGGCCCTTGGATAATTGTCAAACCATTCTAAAAATAAGCATATATACAAACGGCCCAAGAGTGCAAAGGCGATTGTCTCTCCCCCCAATTTTCTCTCGCGTAGCACAGAAAGGAGAAAAATAGCAAAATACAATGAGAGGGTCATTCTGCTCTCCCAGCCTGCTCACCCCTTTCAGAAATGCTTTTTGGATTTGCAACCACAACGTGCGCACGCACACACACACACACACACACCAGCTGGTTGTTGGCTGCCACATCTCAAGGTTCGGATTAGCACAGTCCCAATGAAAGACTCATGGGATGGGGGAGCGTTCCCCTAGAGGAAGCCATAACATAAGCTGTACTGGCTGAGGCAAGAACCTTTCCAGCTGAATAATCTCTTTATTAAAATCCAAGACACAAAAGATCCTGATCTCTAGTGATGGGTTGCTCGCAATTGTGTTAAACAAAAAGGAATATGATGGGTACAATTAAAGCAATGCACACATGCAGTGCCCATTTGTCGGAGAGTCTTCCGATTCCTTCCAAGTCCTGGATGGTAGTTTTAAAAACAGATGTATTTCCTATGGATCTTGCCAGTTGTGAAGAAGGGCATCCTTTTCCCAAGCTGCAGAAGTGCCAGGCAGCCTTCCCTAACCTGGTGCCCTTCAGATGTACTGGCCGTGCTGTTTGGGGATGGTGGAAGTTGTAGTACAACACACCTGGAAAATGCCAGGTTGGAGAAAGCTGGTGTTAGGGATGGGTAATGAAAAACGGAAAGGAGAGCAATTCATAGACTGTGAAGTAGACCCAGAGGAGACTCCCTGGGTAGGAAAAATATAGTGGTTAATGGGTATGACCTTCCCAGATGTCACCAGGTCGCTTCAGCAAACTACTGGAACCAATACCCCCCTCCCTGTTTCTGTGTTGCCAGCTGTGGCTACAGTGACTTTCATTTATTTCAGCCTGTTGTGCTGGACAGAAAGGTTGATGAAGTCCTCTTAAGGCCTGCTTACAAGGAAGAGATGAACGGGCAAGAGATTTTTATATGCATTTACTCGTAGTTATCCAGGTATGCCTAGTTTTCGTGGAAGAGCCTGTTCAACTTGATGCTGGCGGTTTTATTATGTGGCTCTATTGTGAACGATTAAAGGGAAAACCTCTGCCCCGTTTGAACAATGCCCAGCCTGTGACAGGGCCTTCTTAGCAAAATGGCACCATGTGCCAATCAGCAAAACTCGAGATTGCCAAAGGTCCCCGAAATTCCATCTCAAAGCTCACTCTGACTCAAGTCCACATTAGATTGCAAGCCTTGTTCCCCACCCCCTTTCGCATGAAAATCCATGCGTATTTCCATGCATATTTCCCCAAATGTATGCATCAGTTGTGCACATCTTTGAAATGTAGCCATCCTTCTCCCATCGATTAAAGAGTATTTGTCAAAAAGTGCACATTTTTCAAATGTACACATGCTGTTGAAGGCATTTTTTTTGGGGGGGGGAACCGCAAATCATACTGCAAGCGCTGAAATGTACGGATTTCGGCAGCAGATTGCGTCTAAATCCGTGTTTGATCCGGAAGATGCAAATTGGGTGAATCTGGATCAAAAACGAACTGAAACAAATTTCTCATACATCTCTACTCTGGGATTGTTAGATGCGTTGTGAATTTTATTCTCGGACATTGGGGAGAGACTGTAGCTAAATGTAAGAGCACATGTTTTGACAGTCCCAGTTTTAATCTGCGGCATCTCTAGATAAAGGGGTTAGGTAGCGGATGATGAGAAAGATCTTCTTTCTGAGACCCTGGATAGTGACTGCCAGTCACAATAGACAATGCTGCATTAAATGGACAAATATTCTGACCTGGTGTAAGGCAGCTTCCTTATACCTGTCCTGTTGATGGGCCATCTTTAAATCAAATATAGAAACAGTGGCCAAAATTCAAAGGGCCACACAGCTGTTGCTGCTTGCCGAAGGGGACTTTAGACTTGTGCTTCCTGAACAGCAGCCTACCGGTGGTAAATTGCAGTTGAAACGAGAACTTTAAAAAAAAATCCTTGTGTGATATTGCAGGGTGGTCTGTTATTCAAAGGGAATGGAAAAACCCATCAAAGATCCCAGCTTTCATGCCCAAGCCCTAAAGTATGTATAAAGTCACTTTTTGGGTCAGCGTCCACATTCACCCAACTTTAACAACTCCTTTAAGAGTTTTCCTCTCTGGGAAACTATGGGATAGTCTCCCATGACTTCACTGAATAAGACTCCCCTGGTGGAAAATGTACATAGGGTGTCCAGACAGATAGGTGAGTTGCAGAAGTATTGAGCGCTTTTAATCTCTGTCCGTGTGAATGCAGCCTCAGTTGAGCCTTGTTCCATAATCTAGATTCCAAGATCTCAAAACAAACCACAAAGCCCCACCTGGTACACAGAAGATGCGTAACAGATGCAAAGAAGCACCATCAAATGGATGTGTTATGGCCTCAAAGCATCATCACTTCCCTTGCAGTAGCATTTAATTTTTTTTCACCTGTTCCAGTTGCAGTACCCCTGTGATTTACTGGCAGGGTCTCTATCTGTGTGAAAGATTCCCAGCTTGAATGCCAGCTTTCTAGCTTTGCTTTTTTAAAAAAGGTTGTTTTAGGTTTCCTGCCCGCCCGCCCGCCCGACTCCTGCCCGCCCGCCCACCCGACTCCTGCCTGTGTTTCCTTACCTTGTTCTCAATGTGCTTTTAAAATCTACTGACTTTATTGCTGTTCTGAACGCTGAGTGTGAGTGCCATAGATGTGCCTTTGTTGAAATAGGTTTGGGATATGCACAGGAAGAAGAAAGCATTTGTTCTTAAAGGCGGTCTTCTCACCACAAACATATGTGCTGAATTCCCAAAAGAGGCTAAATTGCACTGGGTGATTGACTGGCATAATGCATTTTACAAGCCACTGTTCACTCTGTCTGAATCTTGGATACTCAGGCACAGCTATAAAAGAGAGGTGGATTCAGCCAACCTGTAGTCTCTTAAACATGCACTGCGTGGTGCCTGTAACCATGTGGGGAGGTGGCTAGCTTACCTGTAATAGTTGTAATGTCACTGAGGATCAGAATTACCTGCCTTGGAATATGAAATTAATCTTGCTCATAATGCTCAGGTGCATTATGAACTGGGCACTATTTATCCCCAAAGAGCTTTCCTGGCTTGGATTGTAATCTGAGCCAGTGCGCCTCCTTCCCTGGCAACTTGAATACTGTACAGCAGTGGTTCAAGGACCCATGCCCCTGGGAAATGTAGTTTTCCCAGGGCACCTGACCCCTTAGTATAGCATCAGATGCTCTCGTAACAGCATGTTTCAGGGCTACTTGTATCTAGAACATTCCTGTACATGAGATCATTCGAAGCACAACTGGTTCCAAATTTCAGAATTGAGCTGGGGTGGAGAAATGGTACTCAGTTGATTTGACTGAGAGCTCAAAGTTGTTTTTAAATGGATATTTTTGTATGTTGTCTGTTTTTATGGTTTTAAATTTTGTATATTGATTTTTAATGTTTAATGTTTTAATCTTTTGTAAACTGCCCAGAGAGCTTTGGCTATGGGGTGGTATAAAAATGTAAATAATAATAATAATAATAATAATAATAATAATAATAATAATAATAATATAATGATAATACGTTTCCAACCGGAGGAGGAGAAATAACTCAGTTTTCTGAGCCTAGTTCTAAATTGATCCAAAGAGGGTTTGCTCCTTTTCTATGCAGTTAACTCCAGATTTGCCAGCTCTCTGCTTCTTTGGATGTTTGAGGTAGCGATGCTGGACGTCTCCAAAACCATGTGTCCCGAGGCCCTGAACTATCACAATCACACAGTTGCAGGACCCTGCAGTTAGACCTTTACAGCAGTAATAAGAGAGAGGCCTGTTTTGCTGATTCCACATGATTACTTTTCCAATCCTGCATTCTTTTCACCAAGCAGGAGCTCCAGTATGCAACTTCGGGCTCACGTGCATGTAACACAACCAAGAAAATGACATTTGAATGAATAGTTCGCCCTTGCAGTGTTAATCATGATGACATCATGAGGAGCACTGACTGACCCCCCCCCCCCCCCAGCTTGTAAGGGCATTTGCTTGCAAGTCAATCCGTTTATAAGCACCCCAGCCTGCTTCTTGATATAGTACATACTTGCAAGTGATTCTTGTGCTGCGCTCGGCATGTGTGACCTTACAAGCCTGCAGAGCAGCGCAGAAGTGTTCTAGGACAAGGAATTGATAGCTTGCCCCCCAGCTTGTCCTGGAAAGACCCACAGACAGGGTGGCAGTGAGGTCAAAGTCTTAGGAAACTAAATGCTGGGGACGCTGCATTCTTTCACTACATTCCACTGACTGCCCTTCATCTCTTTTCTGTAAAAGGAGTGATAGCTTCTGTTTTAATTGAAGCCACACACACACACACACACACACACACACACACGTTCCTATCATGAGAAAATACATGTTTAATCACACAACCACATGTCTGCTCTTAAAGCCAGAGGTAAGCAGCCACAGAAAACTGACATTGCACGTGAATTTTAGGATTACTTGGGAAAGGGAGCTTACACTTTTTGAAGCTTTGGCTACCTTTGCTTTATGCAGATGTGCGGCTGTTCTGCTTGATGTCATGGGGATGGGGATGTTTTGCATTTTTGCTAGATGTGATTATCTGGGATACCACCCACAGGGCTTCCCCCAAGGACAACCTGATTTACCTCTGGTTTGATTTACGGTGAACATCCCTCCAAATCTTTGGGACCGATGGGTGGCATGACAATCCGTCGGGGTTGTGGGCCTTTAGTGGAGGTAAAGAGTGAGTGACCTCACTTCTGAATCACTGTTGAATTTCGGTGTAACCAGTCTGCATCTCTGCCCGGCCTTTTGCTTACAAAAACAGTGTGCTCTTTGTATTAGATGTGCGCAGAAGGTATTATTAACCCATGTTTGAGGAGAGAGGGTTCACAAGGAGAGCTTCATTATCAGGTTTAGAGCCACATACCATTCTCTTATTGACCTGCCTGGCGTAATCAATGCAGCAGGCACACAGGTTGCAAATCATGTTCTCGGCCTGTAGACTGTATGCCTTGCCGCTAGTGCTGATTGTGCATTATCTTTTAAATGACGCTGCCTAAATAAGTATGGATCTGCTGAGCACCAACAGCCTTTGCTTCGATTGGAGATTGCGAAACCTTTTTGCATTTTTCTTGTCTCCCCCCCCCCCCCCAATTGTCGGTATTCGGGTTCATGGAAGAAATTGCAATTAAAGGCTGAGTAGAAATGTTGGGGCGTAGAAAGAGATGCAAAAATATAAAACTGTTCTGTTGTGCTTTCGAGACAGACTGGTTTATTGTGCCAGGAGGTGCACGAAGGAGATTGAGAGGAGAATGTGAATCTGTGCATTTTGCTTAAAATGAGTTGAATGGAGAATGTGCGTAAAGAACAGTAGTAGTAGTAGTGCACATGAAGGCAGGGAGCATGTCCTCAGACAGACCGCCTAAATCGGCAGTTGCTTACACTACTGCGTCAATACGCACAGTTTACACAAATAGCAGGTTAAACAGGATTTCTTGCACCACCCAATCGTAGCAAGAGAGGAAGCTGCTCTGATTGGCAGCAGCTGTCCAGCAGAAATCTTTCATCTCACCTGCCGTCTGATGCTCTTAATTTGAAATGCCAGAGGTTGAAGCTGGGACCTTCTGCATGCAAAGAACATACTGTACCACCGACCTTTCCACAACAGGGGGCAGTATCCAACTGTGTCGTTCCGCTCGCGCACCTGACTTTGTGCTGGCGGGAAGTCGTTTCTGAACTGTGCCCACGAGAACAATCCAATTGAAGTTACAGCTGCGCAAGTATGGGTGCCCAAACGTTTTTGCATTCTGTTTGTGCAACTAGTTACGCAACTGCTTACACCCGTTGGGCAATTGCTTTGCAACCGGTTGTGCAACTGCAGGGAGTCTGAGGATATGCACGCCCTGCAGAATATATCGTTGGACCTTTTCAGCACCAAAATTAGGGGAGTGAAAGAACTAGGCGTGTTTAGCCTGGGAAAGAGAAAATTGAGGGGAGACATGATAGCACTCTTCAAATACTTGAAAGGTGGTCACACAGAGGAGGGCCAGGATCTCTTCTCGATCAACCCAGAATGCAGGACACGGAATAAAGGGCTCAAGTTACAGGAAGCCAGATTCTGGCTGGACATCAGGAAAAACTTCCTGACTGTTAAAGCAATACGACAGTGGAACCAATGACCTAGGGAGGTGGTGGGTTCTCCCACATTGGAGGCATTCAAGAGGTAGCTGGACAACCATCTGTCAGGCATGATTTAAGGTGGATTCCTGCATTGAGCAGTGGGTTGGACTTGATGGCCTTACAGGCCCCTTCCAACCCTTCTATTCCGATTCTATGAGTTCGGGTATTTGTTGCAGCAAGCTTGTGACGGGCTGTCACGGGGAGGCATAGAGAGTTCTTCCCCCCACTCCCAACAAATTATTCTCAGATCCCTACTTATCAGCCAAAATCCTTTTATTCAATTGAAACCGTTTATCATTTCTGAACTACAGCATTACCAACTGTCCCTTTATTATTTATTTAGCATAGTGACTCTAAGTTAGCCTATCCAGCCAAATTAAGTGTTCTCTCACGGATGTCTGCAGGTTTTGTCATCCCTCGTCCCTTTTTAAAATGTGTATTCATCATATTATGTTTCCAAAAGCCCTCTTCAATTGATTTAACATCTGCACTTGTTTGCTTGCGTTGTTCCCACCCTGAGCAGTTAGAAACATTTGTAGCACATAATTTTGGGTTAGTATCCACTCCATCTCCTGAACAGCGCATGGCATTGCATAGGTTATTACGCCATAAAGGTGTTAAATATTTACATAGTCAATACTGTGGAACGCAGGACAGGCTTTTTGCAGTGGTTATGTTGACTCATCTAATGAATAGTTTCATCAAGACTTTCTCAAATGCCTGCAGAAGAGGGCTGTGTGGTATCTCATACACTTGCAACGCCTGTCAATGCAATTTTAATTATTAGAAAATAGCACAAAGCAGCATTTTGAAGGCATCGTTTTTAGGGCAAGTTGTAGCTAGTGATCTTTGCTAACACATGTAATAATTGGAGGCTGTCATCTGAGGGTGGTTATTGCAGAGAAACAGATCTGTGATAACCCTCTATAAAGAACAAGCTATCCCTGGCTGTTATTGGGATGGTGTGTGTGTGTGTGTGTGGAGTCACTGTGAGCGGGTTTTTGTGCCACAGTTAGGGATGTTCCAGGCACCCAACTGGGTCTGGGAGTCCAATGGACTCCTCCACATCCATAACCCCCAGACCCAATCGGGTGCCCATGGCGTGTTTGCAGGCCTGTGTGGGTCTAGTATCCAGCAGCCGTCCGCTGTTCTCTGGAGCCTCCATTGTGCCTAACGGCCACTGTTTCCTCAGTGCGGGAAATGACTTGATTTCCGGAGCCTCCATTGTGGTGCACAATGGACGCTCTGGATGATGGAGGACAGGCTTGCATCGTCGTACGCTCACTGAGACAGAACGGAAGCTCCCGCTGAGCCACAAGTGGGGGCAGCAGGGCGAACGTCTAACAAATCGGACGTTCGACCATCCCTTGTCCCAACACAGTGGTGCTATAATTGAATCATGCTTCCAACATGATGCACTAACTTCCTGATCTCTCTCCTTCTCAACCGCTCCTCTTCATTATACTATACTAGCCTTCCCCAACCTGGTGTCTTCCAGATATGTTGGACTACAACTCCCATAATCCTGTAGCCCCTCTCTGTTGGTCCCCCGCCAGCAGGCGATGGCCTTTTCTTTTAGGCAGGCCTTCAGCTTGCTGATCGCCAGCTGCTGGTTTGTAACTGGTCGTTGCTCTTGGCTTACTCTACCATTTGATCCGCTGTTGATTTGGGGTTTTTTTGGGGTATGTTTGTTTTTGTACTGAGTTGATACGTTATTATTAGCCATCTAAGGGGACAAACCTGTGCTCTTTAGGGCAGCAGCTGAGGGACTCATGGCTGCTGCGGAAAGTGGTCTCTGCTTCCTGTACAGAGAGGAAAGTCCAATTTCGGAGGCCTCCTCCCCACAGTGGCAGAAAGATTCGTTGTCGTTGCTGCGCCTAGAGGGGCCAGAAATAGGGCATTCCTAGGACATGTTACTCATTTATTTACAATATTTATATACTGCTCCATATCTGAAATGTTGTGGCAGGTCGGGAGAAGTGAGGATCTGCAGGGTCTTAATTCCCTTGTATGTCCCCCCCCCCTCCCACTCACATTAAATGGGTCCAAAGCCACACCAATCCTGGAGATGACATAGTGTATTTATTTCCTCCCATTGCAGTCAATAGGGGTGGGAAAGAAGGCGAAAAAGCAGCAGAAAAGATAAAGCCCTCCTACCCCACTCTTGCTGCAGTGAGCCAGCAGAACCTCTGGGAGATTTTATTATATTCAGAAGTATATAAATAACACAAGTAAATACTAAATAAACTTTGGATAGGGCAGAGCAACTGCCGTGGATTCGGACTCTCTCCCTTTCCCCACCTCAAAATAGGGATTGTTTGTCAAGTGCCTAGCACAGGAAGGTGGGGTGAAAATTTAACAAGTAATGGCATTAGTTAATTAAATAGATAGGGATTTTTAAAGTTCTGCGCCCGTGGTATACAGTGTTTGTATTCATGAGCAATACCAGAACCCCAGCTTCTTATTGCCAATACAATTGATAGAATTGCCTTGCAATTTAGAAGCTCCGAGTTCAGTTGGCGTTTTCTCTCTTTCAGGTTTTAGTTTCAAAAGGTCTTGCTGCATGTGTTGTCATTTTTTTTCCAAATGGCGCAGCTCTCTGCCTTTCCCCTTAACCTTTTGTCATGTGGTGTGCGGAAGAATGAGCATCATTATGTAGAGTTTGATAGGAAACCCATTGGCCACAATACCGCTAATAACTTTGACATGATTTGGAAACTCCACAGCACTTCTGACACCTGGTGGTCGCTCTGGGGAAGTGCACAGTTCAGCGACTATTGTACCAAGGATTTAAATGGGGTCACCGCTACCTCTGGAGACCAGGCCTGCAGATGGAACCTCCATTAGTTAAATGTTGTCACCAGACAATTTTCATTAGACTGATATCATCTCAATAACGAAGGATTCAGGAGCGGGTTACTTCCGCTCTTCTTCTGGTACAAAGAATAACTGTTGGCCTGCTTAGGAGGAAGTAAATGATTTGTAGAAAGTTAAATATATTTATATGATGTTAAGACTGCCATAAGTCAGCTTTGCAAGGAGGTATTTCAGGTAAGATGATTAGGATTGTGGGGACACTCATTTGGGGACTTTTTCCTATACAGGTACACATTACAAGGGGAAATGTAGCAACCTCCCATGAAATGTGAGATGGGTGAAAAAGTTATTTCAAGCCTTTGCATTGCTAGATGAAATGGCAGAGAGACTCTGATGAAAAGCATACAAAAGTCCCTCTTAGAATGAATTTGATTTTATTGGTAGTGACAAACTTGTTCCATTGAGTTCTGTAGGACTTTAGCACACTTCATTTTCTCTGAATCCGGCTCACCATCTCCGGTTCATGGGAGAAGCTTCCACTCATACAAACAAAAATTGGCACCCATGTTTAGGCTCAGGCAGAACCCCTGCTGTGTTGAACCCAAGAGAAGGGGGACTGAGCTTTCACTCATTCCGTGCCACCAGATCAGTATGAGACAACATCCTTCCACGGGCCATACTGAGAAAAGATCTCAGACTAAGTGTTGGAGGAGTCGCAGACTGGGGCACAAGGACTGCATGACTGGCAAGAGTTCTCCAATACTTCTAGGAGCTGGATATTCCAGACACTGTCCCTAAGGTGCTTGTAACTCTGAGACACGACTTCCGTTCGCATTAGACTGAATATGCAACTTCTGTAGAGCATTAGGATTTATTTAGCCTCTTGGCAAATGACAGACAGGATGTCTGAACTTTAATGTCTCCCTCGAGGGGGTTGGTTGCAGCTCCCTTTATGGAAGGATGGAAACTAATTGCAGAGTTGTGCGGTAAATGTCTTCCTTTCACCAGGATTAAACCACTGAACGACACAACCACAATTTTCCCAGCATCTCCATTACCCTTTTCTTTCGTGAAATGCCTAGTGCACCCTATTTGTAAAAGTTGGAGCATTCACAGTTCCTTTCTGTCCCCTGATGTGGGCACAATATTTTCAGTTTCTCTGTGCTGCAAATTAGGGTGGGCTGTTCTCCCTTGGTGGTAGGAAGCCAGCTGCAGCTGGATGTGCCGCTGGAGAGGCGTAGCGACACTTCCTGTTCTGCCATGAGGCCATGGAAGCCAGTGTACCTGAGCCACGCCAGACTTGGGTAAGGGCCGGAGCGCAGCAACTGGTACTTCGGTTTCCAAAGTAGCCCTCCAACTGTCAAGTGTACGCATCGCAATCTGGCGACTCTTTCTGCCAAGACTTTCTATCAGCACCGAGCGAGAATAGCGGAGATATGGCAAAGAGAGAGGGTGGGTGTCCCTGGGCGTTGGAGAATATTGTTTAATTGTTACAGCGAAGGAAGTCCCAGAAGGCAGGGCTTCCATGCAGAGTGTTACCACTTTGCTTGGATGTAGAGAAATCCTCACGGCGCTACTTGGCTAACTGAATTTGGTTTCGTTGTGTTTCTTTTTCCTCCTCCCCCCCCCTTTTTTGTTTTTCTTCCTTAAGTTCATGCCAGCATTAACAGATCTATCGGTACAAAGCAAATGTGTCACATTGGCAGCTGTTACTTAGGAGCGTTTTCTCTCTCTCTCTCTCTCCTCTTTATTGCATTTTGTTCTGTAATAATTGCAAAGCTTTTATGTTGAGTTCCGCATAAATGCGACTGAGTAGGAGGGTACGGGGCTTTGCTTTCTATTATTCTGCCCCTCACGCACGTCTCCTTTTCCCCATCTTTTTCCAGAACCACACGTTGAGCTTGCACGCTCAGTGAGCCCCTGGCACTACAGGACACCTCTCTGCAGAAGACTTGACGGAAACTCAGTGGGGAGGACCATTTGAACATTACATCCAATCAAAGTGTCATTTGCAACCCAGATGTAAAACTCTAATGATTTGGCCATGAGGCGCTGCTATTATAAGCAGCTGGAAATGAATATTAATGGAAGAGATTAAAAGTATTCCATGCGCAGTATTTTTTATTGTCCTGCTTGAGCATAGTGTACTTTAAAGCTTCTGCTTCTGACTGAATTTATAGTTGCTAGATAGGAATCTGCTTTGATGCTCTTTGCCCTTTGTTGCTTCTTGTATTATACAGATAGTTCAAGATTTAGAAGTGACCCCCCCTTTTCTTTCATTTTTTTTCCTTTTCTTCCCTGTTTAACTGCTTTTTAATTGCAATTTTAGGTAATTGTGTGTTGTGATGTGATGACTTGGCTATTGTCTGAATATTTTTTTTTACACTTTTTTGGGTTTTTTTTAAAAAAAAACAATTAAAGACTAATGCTTTGATTGGATTTGCCAGTTCACCGGACAGTGATTAAAACAAAAACAAAAAAACCCTATGTAATGAATATCATCGGTTTTCAGTGCAACTGGATGGTCTGCTGTATAAATGTGACTTAATCTGATTGCATTAACTAATACAGTTCAATAAAGGGAATACATTGGATGAGTGTTAAGAGTCTCAATCCATTTACTGTGGTTTGCTGTGAACAAGGTATAAGTGTAACATCGTTGGTCAGATGTGAGATGTTTATTATCCCTAACCCTACACCAGCTTCTCCAACCTGGTGCCCTCCAGATGTGTTGGACTTCCATAATTCCTAACCAACGCAGCCAATGACCATGTTGCCTGGGAATTATGGGAGTTGCAGTTCAACACATCTAGAAGACATGAGGTTGGAAAAGGCTGCCCTACTATCCGTTGGGCCATACACATTCATAGAGAGGCAAGCTGAGTGAAATGAAATGGGTTTGCCCAGGTTTTGAGAATCCCACCATTTTAGGGAGTTGGACTGGCCAGCCTACTGATTCTAATCCCTGACATCATATATAGGAACGGTTTTACATAAGAACATAAGAAGACCATTTAGTCCATTTAGTCCATCACTGTGTTCACACAGTGGCCAACCAGCTGTCGACCAGGGATCCACAAGCAGGACGCAGTATAACCGCACTCTCCCACGCACGTTCCCCAGCAACTGGTGTATATTGGCCTTACTGTCTACATTGTAGCCCATAGAGATACATAAAACTTACTCTAAATCAGGGATGGGCAACTTGTGACCCTCCGTATATTTTTTTGGCCTACAAGTCCCATCATCCCTCACCATTGGTTGTTGTGGCTAGGGTTAATGGGAGTTGTAGGCCAAAACAGCTGAAGGGCATCGTTGCCCACCCCTGTTTTAAAGGATTATGGTTATTATCCAACAATTATAACAGGGATACTGTGCATTCTGCAATATTCTCTACGTTCTTTTGATGGTGACTGCTACAGACAAAAAGGTGGAACTCATGACTAAATGAGAGAAGATCAGCATGTTCAATGCAAAAAGCACACAATTCATTCTCCATCAATGACATAGAGTAGTTACAAAGGCCACATTGATTCAATTCACATGTCACATCTACCCAGGGTTTCTTTAAACAAATGGGAGTAAGTGAGCGTCCTGTCTGTTGAACTAAACATCCCAGATATGCTCCATCCCTGGCTTGTCTGTGATGTCCAAATCTGAATTTGTGGGTTGTTGGGGAAGAGACAACTCAGTTAGAACACATGGTTTGTTGATGGGTTCTAGCCCTAGGTTGTCTCTCCCCAATAACCCACAATTCTCACAACAGTTGCAGCAGAAATGATCGAAAGCGAGAGCCAGCATGCTCCCTCGCTCCTGCTTCCTTCACAACAACCAAAGGTTTAATGAATCATGAGTTGTTTGGAGTAATGTCTCATGATTCTCCAAACAGGTTCTCATGAAAGGAACATAAGAGCCATGCTGGATCATACCAAGGGTCCATCTAACCCAGCATTCTATTCACACAGTGACCAGGGACCCACAAGTAGGACCCAGTGTAGCAGCACCCTCCCTCCCCATGTTCCCCAGCAACTGGTGTATACAGACTTCCTGCCTCTGATACTGGAGTAGTACACAGCCATCAGGACTAGTAGCCATTGATAACCTTCTCCCCCAGGAATTTATCCAACCCCCTTTTAAAGCCATCCAAATTAGTAGCCATCACCACACCACAGGAAACTGGTTTTCAAAGTACAACAGTTAAAATTAGTGATCAGGTATACTTTCCTCAGCTCAGTTGAGAATCAGTTTAGTATTTTATACATTTCTAAAGTGCGTTCAGAAAAGCTGTCAGTTTCCAAGACTTCTCTCCCAGCTTGTAATGTTGGCATGTGTGCACTCAACGATGCCATACATTTGTGTCTTTTTAGGTTATCCCCTGGGAATTGTAGCTGGCAGCATTAGCCATGGCTGACATCTACTGGAAATTCAGTGGCCCATTCCCAGACTAGAACAGTGGCACCCAGGAACAAGAGTGGATTTAAGATATGAACAAAATGTTTGCACAATAGCTACAGACAAGAATTTCATTTGAAGAGTTAATACTGAAGGCAGCTGGCTTTGTAGGCCATGTTTCACACTGATCAACGAGAGTTTCATCAAGAGTAAAGGGCTAACATCAAAGAATACTGAATCAGTGCACCTTCAGGGCAATATAGTCATCCTGAATACTGGTTGCAGATTCACAATAATGTACATTCCAAGCTAGAAGTTTTAGGGGAAACAATGCTTGGATTTTAATACATCTGACCATTTTGACCTGGGCAAAGTCGTATTCCAAACCAGGTAACAATATCAAACTTTAGAAATATCTGTACTTAAAGTAGATGCTTTTAAGGATGCCAGATTTAATTTGGGAGTTAAATCTGATACACGCACTTGGCAGGGCTCACAAAACAAGTTTCCAAAATCTGACAAAATCAAAGCACAGGAACACCCTCAAATTTGCATTTCAAAATATTTTTCCTAAACACAAAACAGAACAGGAAACACCTTGTGGAAAATGTGTCGCGTTCAGACAAGATAACACACCATGCGGAAAGGCGGTGAGCTTAGGCATCTAAATAACCCACCCTGCACAAAAAGCCCTGCGTTCAGACAACACGCTAACCCACAGTTCAATGGCAGAAGATTTGAATCCGCATTTTCAGCTGATGTAACAAGAGAGGCAGGTGGCACCATGCAGGCCTGTCCAAGGCCTGTCTGCAATGGATGTCACACTTACAATGCAGTAAATCATGTCAAAGGAGAGGAGGGGAATATTAGCATGAGCTTTGTATCTTCTGTTCAAATGAAGTTTAAAGAGCTCTTGTTCTTAGTTCTTAGCCTTATCCACTGATGATTAGCTTGTCCCTTCTGGCCATTAAGATAACCATTCGTTCATAAAGAATTAAGTCCCAACGTACTAGAGCAGCAGTTAAGAGACTGAACTATGATGTCCTTGGTTCAAATCTCACCTCTGCCATTAGCTCACTAGCTGGGCTTTGCCTCGTATCTGAACTGACCTACCTCACAGACTAGTTGTTAGGATGACCGAGAGGAGGTAAGTGAAGCTATTCAAGCATTTTAAACATGGAGTTGATGCAAACTTGCCCTTCTGCTAATGGGAAGGTTCGTTCTAAACAGGGGAGACTGAATTCCATCAGAGACTCCCACTGGGGGGGAAATGAGGAGAAGCGATTTTAACTGATCACTTCTTCCTGCCCCCACCCCAATGTCATGTCTCACAGAGTTCCAAAAGGGCCCTCAAACCTCCAGAGCAGATTTTTGGGAGGGAAGGGAGAAGGAAGAATTAACAAAAAATTGCTTCGCCCCTCTTCCTCCAGCAGAAGCACTTTTTGAGTAGAGCTCTCTTTTTGTAGGTTGGATCCAGCGTTCCGTTTATGCATAGGGCAAAGTTCATGACTAACGTTAATTCCTATCGATATCAATGGGAGGTAAGTGCAAGTACATTAGTTTGGCTCCAACCCAATATAAAGGCAAAATATTATTAATTTACTTTTGACACTGAGGTCTCCTCCCAAGTACCGCACTGTTCGTACTCTTATAAGGAACGGTGCCCAATTTCGTTTGGCAATGCATGCTATTTTTTTTATAAAAAAACCTCTTTAGACCCTTCTGTGTCAATGATCTTAGGGTGATTATCATCTGCCTACAAAAGAACATGCACCTTATCATTGGAGACACGGGTGGTGGTGGTGGTGGGGGAGGCAAGTCACGTAGTTCTATAATCTTGTTAACATAAAAAAAAGTTTTTTTTAAAAAAAAGAATGGGCTCAGTAAACAATAGCCCTGCTTTAGATTTATTGCCAGAGGTATATTGTCAGTCAAAAGGTCATAAATCCTAATTTTTATTTTCATGACCATAAATAACATAGAACTGCTGTGTTTGCTAAAAACTGAGAGCTTTAGAAGTAAAAAGAGAGGTAATACGGATACTCCATATTTTGGGAGATAATTGCATATAATTTGGGTTCTTTAAAACATTTGACTGATTGGTTATTAATGATCACAGCTGCAATTTTGCGCATGCTTACACGGGACAGCATCCCATCGAAATAAATTGGATTTACTTCTGAATAATCATGCATAGGATTGCAGGGCAAAGCTGGGAGTAAACCCTATTGAATTCAATGGGGTGTAATTCTAGGTAAATATGGAGAAGATTTGGACCGCATGGTATACATGCCAAGTTTCCGTGGAGGTGGAGTGAGGTTTCCTGCTACATCCTTTGATATTTGGCCAAAAATTTATTTACCCCTAATTCAAAAGCAGACAGAATGTTATAAATGTTTTATACTAAATCATTAATTTCAGTAAAATACACACACAGGTATGCCAGTTTCATTGAAGGCATAACCTTAAGGAGATAGGACAGTGTATCAGACTTTGGTGGTAGATTTTCAGAAGATCACAACAATACAAACCTATACATGTTTACTCAGAAGTAAGCCCCACTGAGTTCAATGAGATTTCCTCCCAGGAAAATGTGTATAGGATGAACCCTGCATTCCTTTCTAGAGATCAGCCCCTTCCTCATGAATTTCAAATTCTGACCAACATATACAACCAAATGTAATAAAAAGAAAGATTTTTTTTGAAAAGATCTTTTGTATGATGACATTTACATAAGCTTTGATTTCTGCAAGGCGAGAGCAACACATTACCAACCTTCGCACATGTTAAACACCAGCACAGTTAATGGTTTTTTACACTTAAATTTATCTACATAATTACATGTCATGAGAACAATTATAAGTGCCCAGAGGGATAATTATAAGATATCATTAGACAACTTCAGAAGTCATTTCTGTACCGTCAATTTTTATAGGGTTCTGTTTTGACTTCATAGAACAGAGCTTCTGACATTGCTGTATTTCTCACAATTTAAGATGGAAAAAGCATTAAAATACATTGCCGTGAAACCATGTGATTGGTTTTACTGGAGAAGGGCAGGGGAAAAGTGGGGATTTCAAGAATCTGTACATGCACATCACACATATCCTGGGAAGAGAAAGTGTAACTCTGCCAAAAGTAGAAGTTAAAAGTTGCACGGATATAGAGAGTTTGTTCAGGGTGCAGAAACAGAAGGCGTTTTTTCCTCTGGAGTGGAATGGATTGGGAGGCTTGTTGTTTCCAATTTAGGCAGAAGCAAGTTGGGGCTTATGCAAGGTTGGCTTTACTTGTTATAAGTTGCCAATTATTGTGTCCACAGCTTAATTTTAAAGTGAGGTTCTGGGGCTGGGACAACAGCTCATCCATTCCATCTCTGAAGCTTAAGCCCTTTCCATGCTTGCTCAGTGGACAGGGAAACAGATATATCTCTATCTATAGATATAGATCACACACTGAAACTGATGGAAAAAACAGGTTCCGGATATAGGTGAATATGTGGAAAAGCTTGAGAGAGAGGCGTCACCCAATGAAATGGATGGGCAGACAAACAGATTGAGAGCAGACAAAAGAAACTACTTCTCCACACAGCATGCAATTAACTTATGGCACTCGCTGCCATAAGACGTGGTGATGGCTAATAGTTCATGGAAGGGAAGTCTATCATGCCCTCTAATACTGAACTCTGGTGGCGAATGTCAATAGGATTGAAGCCAAAATGAGGCCACTGAGAAACAAGAGGGAGGTTTCAATCTGCTCCAGGGAAACCCGAGGTTTGCAGAAGTAAACATGCATAGTTAAAAATAACAACCTAAGGAGACACACACTCACCCCCCCCCCCCCAACACACAAAGACAACTCAAAAGCAACTCAGGACTGTGCAAGTCTGAAATCTTTGGTATGCAAAGCATGCGATGTACCACTGAGCTACAGACCTGCCTCGGCCATCTACCTAGATGTCGGATCTTCATTTATAGATACATATGTTTAGATTAGCAGCATTTCCATCCTGATAATTCTTCACTGTTTATCCCCATTTGAGATGCTCAAAGGGCTGGATTCAACAATCCGTTAGTGAAAGGAAAATAACCACCAGCTTGCACTTTTCTGGTTGTGCAAGAGTCCGCACAGTGGTAGGTTCCATAGCAGTTCGTGTGCAAGAAGATTGCAAGCGGAAAGTGGTCGTTGGATTTAGTTCCATTTTGTTTGCACTGTCATCTAGCTAGACATGCGAGACAGCCCTTCCATAACCTGAGGACACTATCCAGATGCATAAAGGTACCACTAAATCCAAACCGTTAACCTGAATATACTTACCTGTATCTATTATGTATAATAGCATACTTTATCTCCTTGTCTGCTATACACCCTCCCCCCACCCACTACATTCCCTGTATTTTCTTTTCTACCTTTTTATTTCCCCCATCTTGCCTTTATTTGTCGATTTTTTTAAAAAAAATATTCAATGCATTTGTTGGCATAATTCATGTTATTGAAAAACTCAAAATAAAAACACAATAAGAAATATGTGAAGCTTTACCCAGCATGAATATCCGCTGGTGCGTGAACTGGGCCCTTGGACTCCCTTGTGGTTGGGGGGTGACGGGGGTGGAAAGTGGGGTGGAAAGTGGGGGTCAAGCAAGTGTGCCACAGAACAGGTGGACTTGGGGAAGGCTACCTCAGAGAGATAGCAACAAGCAGGTGTCTTGGGTGAGGCGGAGGAGGAGTAGAGCTCAAGATTGCATACATTTTAGCCATATTTTTTTTCCACATGGGAAATGCAAAAATACTAATTTAAGTGTCACTTCTGAAAACAGCCTATGTAGGATGGGGAACTGCAAGCACTTAGCAAAATCGTACGTATGGTTCTATTGAGAAACCTGTACGTTTCACCGTGGGGAGCTGTCGGTGACAAATACTGAAGTTCAAACTATGCCGCTATAGGTGTTTCAAAAAGTCGAGCTGCAAGTTTCGTACTGCTGGCCTTCTAACCATGTAATAAAGAGCGAGGGAGAAAGCTGTATTCAGACCCCATGCCGCACAAAATCTTAAGTGTTCCAGTGCACAATTCATGCTATTTTTTGAATCTCGCTCTCTCAGCTTTCTCCATATAAAGATTTTTAATTTCTGCCTTGGCTGTTTGTGTTCTTGAATTCCTCTCTCTCCTACCCTGCTCGGTAGCCAGAGGAGTACATGGGGGAATAACTGCTGGTTGAGGTGGATGCCGGCAAAAGGCTCACAATAAAAGTGGGAAAGCTGACGTTTAGCTGGGCGATGGGTGTGACAACCCTTCAATGGACAATTTGGGGCAGAGCAGAATAGAATGGAGGGCTCAGCTATCAGGCTCAGCATGGGGCATGAATATGCCAGCAGCGAGCTGACCTTCATCTCAGGCAAACTGCTCGTCTTAATAATAAGCACCTTCAGCCAAAGTTCTGAAAGCATGTTCTATAAGCTGATTACACCCCATAACACTGCTAGCTGTCCACGGGAGCAAAATGGGTAAAATACAGACCATAGTTGGCTGATGAGCCACCGGCCAATTTTTGATGGACCTCCTAGTACTTGCTGATTGCTGGCTATATTGCAAAGAACGTCGCTCTAAGTAACCTTAGGCCAACCTTCCCCAAACTGGTGCCCTTGAGATGTGCTGGGACTACAACTCCCAGCAGGCCCTAGTAAACTCTGCCTTAGGCCTTGGTTTGATCCAGGGAGCAAGGACATCATCAGCACCTGGCCCCCTTCAGCAGCACTTTGGCAGGACTGACACCTGCCTTGGGTGTTCGACCGCCTTTAAAACAAAATCTGGCCTGGCACTTTAGGCACAACCACACAAGTGTGTCTACCTACCATTTTAATTTCCCACAATGCTCTGCAGTGGCATGGGGGAGGGGGGAATTAAAATACCAGCTGGACTCAACAACCTGGCACTGCTTGGATGGTGCCCACTGCTGCTAGGTAAGACCATCAAGGCCGACTGAAGGAGGGGGGGACTGACCAGAGGGCACTTTTGCACACACACACACACACACACATACACACACCTCAGATCTGGAGCAGGCCCTACCAACACTTATACTCCTAAGCCAGAGCATGTCTTCAGGATCTTATCTTGACTTCTCATAGAATATCAAAGGTACCTAATAACATTTCAGGTCAATAAAAGCAGTAACACCAGCAATAAAAGAGAAAGAACAGCAGATAAAAAGAAATGTCAAGCAGCTTCAAAACAAAAAGAAATCATGAAGTGACGATCCAACACACCAACCCAATTGTCTCTAAAGAGCAGCTCCAATGCTAAAAATGCCAGGAGGGTTCAACAACGTACCAGGAAGGGTCCAAAACAGCTTCCCGTAAGACAAATGCCTTTCTAAAAAGTAAGGTCCTTTACACAGTGGCTGAAGGCCATCCAAGAGGGAGTGAGGCAGGTCTCCCTAGGCAGGGAGTTCTGCAGATTAGACACAGCTCAGAGAAGGCTCTCTCTGCCTGATCCCAGACAAACACACATCCGATGATCACGGGACACATAAAGCAGCTCCTGCAAGAGAATTACCTTCTCTTGATAATTTCTTGCAGTCTCCCAATCAAAACCCCAAACCCCTCTCTTGCTCCTGGGTGCATCGTTTTGGGAGTGGGGGGGGCTGCTGACTGCTTTGGGGGACAGTAAAATAAGGTTCATGCACATGGTGTCACCAACACCCTGCATACAAACAATGTTATGTGCTAGAAGAGCACTCGTAAGAAAAAGGAGAGCTTTTCTCATTCTCCAAGAAAGGTCGTCGCCCCCTCAATTTCCAACGTTCAGAGTGGAGTGCCTTTGCTTATTAAGACAAAACAGTGCCAACATCCACACCCAAGACAGCATTATCAGCAGGGCTTGGGGAAATCCTGAAATTTGCAGAAGTATATAAAAAAAATCTTTAGAAAAAAATCCCTAAGGTGAGGAGGACCCCAAAGCAGCCAATGAGGGCTGCCTGTACTGTTGTGGTGTGGGGGGGGGGGGGTTAGAAAAATGGGTGCAGCAGAATGGAATGGGATGTCTGCAAACCTGAACAAGAGAACTCCGCACTGCAACCTTTTGTTGCAGGCTTCACTTGTATCCGCTGACTCCAAATCGAACCAAGGAGAGTTTGGCCATCGCTAGGACTTGAAAACATGATTTCCTTCTTCTTCACAGAGGGAAGTAAGAGCAACGGCTTCACTGCACCATATTTACATTGTTTAGAACTGCTGGAGGTCAGCTGAAATTGTCCCATGGGATGAATATCGTCTGTAGGATGCCAGTCGCCCAACCCTCATCTAGGTCACGTGCTCCACAAACTTCCCATAGCCGCTTCAAGGGTGATTAAAATGAACATCTACATCTAAAATATAAACTGGAGATGGCAGGCAGGGCATCCCCCAGCGTAGGGAGCATCGTTATCTCCAATACCCCCTCTTTGACTTTCCACCGAGAGTTGCTGACACAACTGATTCGCAGCTTTATCAAGACACTCCAACTGTGATCAGAGACAAGGAGCTGAGTGGAGGAACCTTGACACAGTGTCAGAACAGCGGAGTTGGAGAGGGCGGATGCCACATTCAGAAGCTTTTGTCTCCCGAAAAAGAAGGAGCAGGATGACTTTCCTCTTCTTCGTGTTTAACGCCACCATCTCTTTTTTTTTATCATCATAAAATGCCACAACTTATTTAACGAAGAAGGGGCAGAGAAGTGTTATCATAGAACACTCCAGTAGACAATAACTCTGCTATGCGCTACAGCAGCCCTTGCCAACATTGGGATTGCAACTGCCATCATTCATAGCTAGTGTGGAGGGAGGGTACCAGGTTGGGGAAGGCTGCACCACACCATCACATTTTTGTGATGGGAACTGGGGGAGGGGAGGACTAATGGAAAACTGTAACTTCTATCTTAGACATGGGGCTGTTAGCGTGTTGTGCAAACCCAGTCATTGACCCTGTTCAAAAGACATGCTAAGTCACAGTAAGTAGTTAAGCATTTTGAGCTAAACATTATGGCTTAGCATGTCATGTGAACCATTCCTAACCATGGTGGCTACATAACCACAGTTTAAACATGCTCACTAACCATTTGCTGCAGAAGGGTTAGCGACCTAACTATGGCTTAGCATGTCATCTGAACAGGGTGACTGTGTTCCTGAAAACCACTGGGCTTCCTTGGAACCCTAACAGAGGTCTTTCAAAGGGATGATCACTAAAGGTGTGGAAGCTTCCCTAAAAGGTAATTGGTTTGCGCACCACTACCAATTTATCCTGGCAATATGGATCTGTACAATAATGTTTTGGGTATTCCAGGGTATGGTCTCAGTTCACACAAGACAATGCCATGGCCCAATAACCCTGCCTGGTGCTCTGTATGAACCAACCGCATACCGTACGTAACCCAGAATTGCCTGGAATGCACACGTCGACTCCATGGATGCATACTCAACCTCTCTCTGATGGGTTCTGCCCCAGATTTTGAGGTTCCACTTTACCACATTGGTTCCTGTTGCAGAACTACAACTTCTGGAAATTTTCAGGAAGTATGTTTCCAGAAGGTTGGAAACCTTTTAATCTATATCTATACATATTATCATTTTTTATTTTAATTTTGTCATTGTTTTTTGAACTCGGAATTCTACAAAATGTAGAATTTTGCTTTTAAATTAAAACAAAGGTTCTGGGTTCTGTCCCTAGCCTCTCCACCATGGATCTCAGGCAAGAAGCTTGGAAAGACCAAAGAACTTGCACTGACTGCGGATACAGGTTTCCTCAGATGTAGTTCCCATCAAGTTCACAATGACTTACTCTCAGGTAAGTGTTCATAACATTGCAGCCATGTAGGAAAATCCTAAACATGTTTACTTGGAAACAAATTCAACTGACTTCAGTTGAATTGACTCCAGATTAAGCATGTCTACACGTACAACTAATCAGCTCAAATGGCAGATCAATCAAGCATTGACGGATTGATGGCTGTTTTTTAATATAAAATAGAATTTTTGCAGCCATGAGAGTAGCTCCCCACCATTTCAGAAAGTAGTCTTTCTTAGCTCAAAGTGGAGATGCCTGGACTGAACCCACATGCAAAGTATGTACTCTCCAGGCTACAGACCTTTCCAAGGAGAAGGCAGAGTTTTGCATATCGCCACAAAACAGCAGCTACATTGTTCCTGGTCATGACTATCAGCTCCACAAGGAAAACTAGAGATCTCAAAAAAGATGTAAAATATTTTAAACCTTACGTGGTATCAATCGTAACGAGTGCGTTTGTGTGCTGTATTTCTGCTTTCGGGGTTCTCTGGCTCGGTTATATTTCAGCGGCGTTAACGACGCTCTCGCTGCCTTTCCCTCCCAATTCATCCAACCACTATGAATGTCACTTTCTTGGCACCTTCCATCAAGAGTGATTAGCGTAATTGCGATAATATTTCAAGCACAAGACAGGGTTATTTTCTTATAGGTAGGACAATATCAATTGCAAAGCTACTTCTGAACAGCAAAACCTTCTACTCGTGTGCTGGATCCTCTTCTGAATGTGGAGAAATTGTGATGATTACAGAGCCAAAGACTGGGGGAAACCAAGAAGGATGCCTCACTGCTAATTGTTCTGAATTAGTCCTTTTTTCTTTACAGAGTCAATCAGTAGAGGTATTGAATATACTAGATGGCAGTATTTCTGCTCCATTACATTACAATGAAACAATCCTTTAAAAACTTTTCCGGACAGAAACCAACCAAGAACAATGCCAATGAAACGTGTTTCATTTTCTCCTGGGCCTTTCCCAAAAGGAGGGTGATACCAACTCAGTTCTAAAAACCACATACTTAAAGCCAATCGCCGGCCAGCACACATCCCCAAGGGCAACCCGGGTGGGCAGGATGCCATCTGAACAGATGGGCATAACTCTAGGCAACCAAGAGACCACGTATGTGAATCAAGTATGGGTGTTTACCGCGTCAATTCCCCAACGAGAATGTCAAAACGGCAGTCCAAACTCAGCTCGGTAGCTTGGAGAAATATGCATCTCGCCGATTTCATCTGAAGGTGGACGAGGCTTTAAAAATTCACTGGCAGTAGAGAGGTGGTTTTCTCCTCTCCTCCCTCCCCCCCCCCCCCGCCGCCCCTCCTGCTGAATCCAGACAGAAAAGACCACTGTGGGGAGATGGCAGGGCTCATTAAAACAACTGCTTTGCTGCCGAGCCTTTTGTCTATGTAAGGGCAGCTCTTGGGACAAGAAGACAGCCCCAAAATACTCTTTGCTCCTTCTCACAGTTTAAACAAACAGATTAACCCAGTGGATTCAGTTATGAAGAATTATGGAGAATGATGGGATTGTTTTAAAGCTTAAAAAATTTAAGGTGTACACTGGGATCCTCCTGAAGTAACATTTTCCATCATACCTTATTGTATAAGCTCACCCAGAGAGATGGTTGGGGGTGCATTCACAAGAGGGCTTACTTGTAATGACTGTCTAAACATCCTTTGAGGATGTTGTTGTTTTGACTCCTTTTCTGTCGCTCAAGTGAGTATCTCACTGGCCAAACCGTTCCATTCCACACCACCCCATTGCTGCTGTTGGGTAGAAGCTGAAGAGACAACAAATTGGAGGGAAGGTCTGTCAACTTACTGAAGGCAACAACCAATTCTTTATTCAACCACTGGATGACAGCGGCATCAGCCTGTCCAGAACCTCTATACAAATGCAGGATGTCAACACTTATGCTGTTATGTATCAGGCCCATGCCTATATATGAAATGCAAACCCTCCAATATTTTCACAGGCGAAAAGAAGGACGTTGTTGCAATACTACACATCTCGTACTAAGAATGACTCCCCATGCC
This sequence comes from Anniella stebbinsi, assembly GCA_029215795.1. Lineage (NCBI taxonomy): Eukaryota > Metazoa > Chordata > Lepidosauria > Squamata > Anniellidae > Anniella > Anniella stebbinsi. The sequence continues at coordinate 12,778,287 of JARDYH010000007.1, forward strand.
CCATTCCCGTCACCACCTACTCTATGCTACATTCACTTATGCTGCATCGGCTCACCCTTCACTGGACTAAAAGCCAGTAGAGTACTTGTTCTTGTAGAAAAGATATACTAGAAATCCATATTCTGGGGAGGGAAGCCATGCTACGCTGCTGGCAAGCGAAAACAGCAAAGAGCCTTGTGGTAGTGGTGCTTCAGTGCCTTAGTGTTCATGTGCATACAATAGAGACAAGAGGCACCCATTCAGAAAGTCAACTCTGAACTATAAGGAGGAACTGAAATTTGAGGAATGAAACAAATCATACAAAATAACCACTTTTATTAAAAGCATCCACAAACAAGGCAAAGAGAGAGACCAAATCGTTCTGCCGCCAAACCCCACGCTATCCCTGGCGCGTGGTGGTAGCAAGTTGTTCTAATGAGGATAGGCAGCGTGGGCTTTCCGGCAGCCATTATGCTCGCCGGACACGCCCCCCCCGCAGCTTACATCAACCAATAGGAGGTTGCCTTCCGCCCAGGAAACACCCCCTGCCCCCTCGTGGCTCTGAGCGAGGACAGACTAGCGGAAGAGCTCAACTGACCTCATTGTCTGGCAGGAAAAGTTGGGGTAAATCCCTGACTTTTCAACCACACATCTTTGCCTCTTTGCCCCAGGATGGCTTCGAATCTGCGACTGAGTCATCTAACTGACACAGCATGGATTCAGAGCCACCCTGAAACAAAGACAATGTCAAGACAGCCCCAGGGGTGGTGTTTTACAAGGAACTGATCCTAAAAAGTAGGTACTGCCCTAGGTCAATAGGGGCATTTGGAGAGTATGGAAATATATTTTGCAACACAGGTCAACACAGATATATATATATATATGTGTGTGTGTGTGTGTTTACATTCCAAACCTGGAGAGGCACCATTTACCATTTCAGCCCACAGAAGCCCTGGGGAGAAACTTTCTTCCAGCTATTCAGTCCCTGCCTATATTTGAATCCAGACCTTGTATATCCTGCAGAGGTATGAGCCCCTTGGGCCTCCAGTCGCTTCCTCCTAACCTTATGCAATAAGATAACCTCAGTTCCCCTCTCCTTCAACCACCCCAACGAGCCCCTTGCAACCAACCCCCAACTCTGCATGAAATCGTAAATGCTACAAAAATTCAACTACTGCATTCAGAATGAAGTAGGCAAACTGGGAACTGTTCTGTAATTATTATTATTTTTTGCCCAAGTCGCTTTGCATAGCATATTCCAAGTGTAAAATCTGGACGTCTCGAATGCATAAATATGGCTCACTTTGGCGCAAAAAACATACAGCCCCTCTTGCAAAATCTGTTATGTTATGTATACAACCATCACCTTAATGCTCTTCAAGTCTAAGTGCAATGTTTTAAACACGAATTTTAAATGTATCTCTCTCTTAACCGTGGCTGGTTTTAGGAAACTAAACAATGGTCAATGACATAAAATTGCATAATCTAGTATTTATTTGCATCATGTTACTCATTAGCATATTTTTTCCTTGGCATCGAATTTCATTGGTTCAGATTCTCCATGTACGTTTGCTCAGAATTTTACCAGCCCCGTTAACAGAGAAAGCGTGTGTTCGTATCTGGTCCCTCACTCTCCCAGAAAACATATTCCCTCCTCTAAATGACAAATGCCTATTATTTTCGGAGCTGAAATTGTAAAACTGTATTCTGCTGTCCTGCTATTTTTCTTCCTGTGTTTTCAGACCCAACCTGATGTGCAACTGGGGAGGTTCGCAAGAAATACCTAGAGAATTCGTTACCCACCCCTTTTTCTACAGCTTTGCATCCAGACACACAAATATAAGCCTCTGAAAAATTCATTCAAAAAATAAACATACATTAAAACAACAGCATACAGTCCATCTCTGTCACTTTTAGAACAAAGAACCAAGGATCTGAGAAATAGCCCTTCTCCTTCTGTATGCAAACACAATTGTAATATTCGCTTTTTCGTTTCAAGCCATCAAAATAATTCTTTTCAGTGTGTTGCCTGTAATCTGTTATGACGGCTCTGCGTTTTGTCATTAGACTTGCTAAAATGTTCTGCTATCATGTGAGCCATTTTCCAGGGAGAGGAATGTTTATTTTCTTTCTTGGTGTCATGGAAACAGAAATACTTACCTTCTGTCGGGGTTTGTCCATTTGATAACAATGGGGCACATAACAGAGGCCAGGTGGCACTCTACTACTTAAAGGATAAGATATTTCGGAATCCTCTCCTATGTTCCCTGATCGCTGGTTGGGGGCCACAGGTGCACCCTGTCAAAATTTGTTAAAAAGATTATGGGATTTGCTTTGGCTTGAAGTTTTGTGCCCCGAGCCAGAACTCCGGCCTAAATGCTCGAGTGCACGTGTGGAGCTCCACCTTGTGAGACAGTCCTGTTAACTTATCTCTTGTCTTAATTTCAATTTTACATCTGTTAATATAACCAGACTGACAACAAGCCCCTGCCCTGCTTTCATGAAGACAAAGGCAATAAGTAAGAGCTAAACGACACATTCAGAAATATCTCATGGCATAGATCCTCCTCTAAGTGTCCTGGCTCAGATGAAAAACTAGACCAGCCTTCCCCTCCAGAAGTGTTGGGCTACAACTCCCATCATCCCCACCCACCATGGGCAATTAATTGTTCAAATGAGATGCTAGAGCTGGAATTCTTCAGGGCCCAGCGCCCTCACCTGATGTCAGGAGCTGCTGCGACCTGTGGACTGCCCCGTGTGGTAAGCCGCTGAACTGCAGGAAGTTCCTCTAAACCCATCATGGCTTGTCATGATTTGCAAATCAGCCCCGGTGAAAGGTGTATCCTGATGTTAGGGAATTGGGAAGAGGTGATCCCTACTCGTATCTCCCTCCTGCCTCCTGGCTTGTTGTTTGGTTCTGATAAATGCTTACGGCCTGATTACTGGCTTGTCCCCCAGTTCCTGGCCCATCTTAGACTGCTACCCAGCCCTGATACCTGGGTCTCTTCATACTTATACCCCTGAATGAAACAAGCAGATGAGTCTTCCTTTTGCACAGGCATCTAAATGCATGCACATGAACCATGCAATGCACAGCCAGCCATTTTGTACTCTGCTGCCATGTATATTTCAATCTGCTGATATCATAATGTAGAGAAAATTGGGTTTTTCTATTATAAGCAAAAGAATGCACACAGCATTGGCTTTAAAAATCAACACAGGACCAGTGATCCCAAAGGAAACGCATGCCACAGAAGAGGAAAGCCTTCCACAATGTGGACGGGGGACTCAGGCAGTCATCCTTTTAGGAAAATTAGGGTGCTGCAAACATGTCCCCGTTTCTAGTGAAATTCTGGAAGGGCACAAGGCTCCCATAGATCCGAACAAAAGATCCGATACAGAGATTGGTAACGGGAGGGACCTAGGACAAATCAGCCTCCCCACACGGAGAAATGCCAGAACAGATATAGTAAAAAATAATGGACACAAATAGGGGTAAGCCTATATACACCAGTTGCTGGGGAACATGGGCAGGAAACTGCTGTTGCACACATGTCCTGCTTGTAGGTCCCTGGTCAACAGCTGGTTGGTCACTGTGTGAACAAAGTGCTGGACTGGATGGGCCCTTGGCCCAATCCACCAAGGCTCTTCTTATGTTCTCTAGTGGCAGCGTCATGGGTAGGCATGGTTGGGCACTTGCTGAGGGCCCGCACACCTGCAGTGGGCACACTAATCAGAAGTTGCTCCTTGTCTTCCTCACTGCAACCTGCTTGTTCACCCGCCTTTCACTCTGGCCCAGATAATGGCAGTGATGAGGAGGAGCAGCCTACTTGCTCACGGGTGCTCTGACTAGCAAGCAAGCAAGTGGTAGCAATGAGGATGATGATAATGATGGTGAGAAGACAGACTCACTGAAGTGTGTGTGGGGGCGGGGGGCGGGGGGAGTCCATAGAGGGTGCCTTGCCCAAAAGCTCTCAAAAGCCAGAAGTCAGCACTGGAGATATAATCCGGCCAAAGTGAAGCACATATCGGCTGCAATCCTATACCCACCTACCTCTGGGTAAGCCCGCTGAACTCAATGACTCTTCCTTCTGCAGAGACATGTATACATTCACGCTGTTGGATATTATTAATTTAATTATTAGTTAAAGAGAATTAAAGCCATGCTTGCCTTTCCCACTGAAATCAATGGGGCTTAAAAGTGCTTCACTTTGGATGGATTATGTACAAATTCTTAGGGGGTGGTGGTGGAAAGTAAGTAATTGAATTTGTGAATACATAAATCTGGCATTGACTTTAATGAACGGATTTCCTTCTTTGACTTTGGGATTCAAGGCATCATTTTTCAGTGTGCGGGATCTGACCCGAAACTGTCTAGATCTGAAAATATGGGATTGCCTGTGACATATTGGTACCTGATGGCGACTGAACTTGAAAGGACAAAAGAGGTGCTTTGTGAAGTTCTGTGTGTTTTAAAACGCGATGGCTTAGGATAGGAGAAGCCTGCAATACGTGGGAAACTGAAAGAAAGTCTGTGTGTGTGTGTGTGTGTGTGTGTGACAGAGAGAGAGAGAGAGAGAGAGAGAGAGAGAGAGAGAGACTCCCACAAGGTGAAGCCCAGGAAATTAAATGAAATATTAAAATGGACAGTTACAGGATTTGAGTTCAATAAATAGTGGGCTTTTCTTTACACTAAGTAATTTTTTTTATTGTTATTTCCAACACTAGTATCTGCTTCTTATCTTAAGAAGGCTTACAAAAGATTACTGTACTTTAAATTATAGGGGAAAGGTACAGAGGATGTTTTTAGGATGTTTTAGGATGCTTTACTGCAGTTTTAATAATATGTGTCACGTTTTAATCAGTTTTATGTATTTTATCATATTGTTGTTCCCCGCCTCGATCCAGACGGAGAGGCGGGTAAGAAATAAATAATAATAATAATAATAATAATAATTATTATTATTATTATTATCTTCTTCTTCTTCTTAAGACAGCCCCTATAGCTACTATTGTTGCTATTATTATTAATAATAATAATAATTGCATTTATATCCCACCTTTTTTCGTTCAAGTAAACCAAGGTGACATACATAATCCTCCTCTTCTCCATTTTATCCTCCTCCTAACAACAACCCTGTGAGGTGGGTTGCGCTGAGAGTCTGGCCCAGAGTCACCCAGCGAGCTTCCATGGCCAAGTGGAGACTAGAACCTAGAACTCCAGGCTCCCAGTCCAACACTCTAACCGCTACACCACACTGGCAATGGGTCAATTTGCAAAAGAAAGGGGAACACTGCTTTCCTTCTTTTGCTTTTCAGGGTGAGGATATCTGAGTTTGAGGTGGGTCGACTTCACCCTTCAATCCTGCAAAGACACTTGGGTTGGTGGCCACATATTCTGGTAGCGATCTTCACTATTTATTGAGCAGGAATCACTTCAGCTCCAAGCACTGACACCAAGACCACTTGGGGGGCTTTTCCAGGCCATGAGGCGCTTCTCCTCTCCCCCACCCTGGCAAGCACTGAGGGTGGGGACTAGACTTGACTCCCCACCTCTCTCCATGTTGGTCACCTAGGGGCTGTCTTCACAGTGCCGATTGGAGCCGCCTCCCTCTTCAACTCCACACTTTCCCTCTCCCTGCAGCAGTAGGTTTGAGAGGGCAAGGGTTCTGAATGGCCATCCGGGTCCCAGAGCCATCCCCACCCTCTTCCTAGTGGAAGGCAACCAATCGCTGATCACCTTCCACCACGCTCCACCCCTGGGTTGACCATGGATTGGCTGCGGAGCAACGTTACACGACGGAAATGCCACATTGACATCACATCCTTTGAAAAAGTCAGGGTAAATCCCGGATTTTTTCACATCGCAGCATCGCCGGGAAGCCCTGCAGTGGCTGCAAAGCTGCGCTCACGTTGTCTAACTGATGCGGTGTCCCCGTATAGTCAGCCCCCAAGTCACCAGGCAGGCAAATGTCAACAGGCTCCCTTGGACCTTGGATTGGGATGGATCTTTTTCTTTTCATTGGGAGAGTGTTGTGCTGTACACAGTGCTGCAAAATCTCCCAGCGCAGGTCCACCACATTGAGCTCTCTCTCTCTCTCTCTCTCTCCCCAGCACATTTGAATTCCCCCTTCGCCTCCATTTCCAGCAACCCGCCACTACAGCAAACAAGGCAAAGCCTTGTCAAAAACACTTTGAAGTACTTTTAAGTATTAAAAAAAAAACTTGAAATAAATAAACAAAACTAAAACAGCTACAACAATAACGGTTCAATCCAATGCATGTTTTGGTGAGGTCAATGCTGATAGCCAATAGGGACTGTGTACTATAGCTGGCATCTTTCCCCCAGTTCAACTTGAGCTATGTTGAAACCCACATAACCTTTAAAAACAGGTATGCCACCTGAATAATTTTTAAAAAATGTAAGTATGTTTTCAGAGCACTGATGGCAAGAGAGCAGCTTTGAGGGCACTGCAATGGGGCAGCTTGCAAAAGAAGTGGGAACGTTGATTTCCAGCTTTTGCTTCTTGGAGGGAGGATTTCTGAGTTTTAGCTGGGTCAACCCCCCCCCCCCCCCGCCCCTCATTCCTGCAGTCTCGCTTGGATTGGTGGCCACCATTTTTATTTTCCAATAATGCCGTTTAGGGCACATTCCTATGCGAAGGATTACTTGCCGAGGAATGTTGGAAGTTGTAGGACTGTTTTCTGTCTAAGCATGCATAGGATTGCATCCTAAGGGGATATGAGAGAGAGAGAGAGAGAGAGAGAGAGAGAAAGGTTTGCAGAGAACCGCATTAAAGGAGTCTGGGAGCCGCCAATGACCACTGCTGTTTTGAGACAGCAAGGAAGTTAAGGCATAATTTGGCATTTTGTTGCGTGAGGCGAAGGACAAGATGCCTACCCCACCTACTCCACGGACATGAGCCAACCCCAGACCAGGCAGTGAAATCTAACTGCAACACTAGGAGTGGGGCAACTTCCTACACTGGTGCTGAGGGCAGCCGTCTACTTTAAGAGGTGCAGGGCAAGCCATGTAATATGCATAACTCTGCCTTCTAACACCCCGCAGCATCTACCACCTGAGGCAGCTCAGCTGCCTCACTCTGCCTAATGACACAGCCGGCCTGGGACAGACAATGTGACTTCGGGATTTTATTGAGGGCTTATTTACCCTTCCCCCAATAATTTCAACACCGAGATTGTTCCAGTTTATCCTCACAACCGCCTGTAAGATAGGTTTGACAGAAAGAATAGCATCTTGTCCAAGGTGATCCAGTAGGATTCATGCCAAGTGCATGGAGGCTACCTAGAGTTCATGTCCAGCATCCCATCACCCACAACATCAGTTTGACTCTCTAGTAACCCTTCTCTTCTGCCGCTCCCAGACTGTGGACTGACCTGCCAGGAGAGATTCGTCAACTTAAGAATCTCTCTGACTTTAAGAAAAAGCCATAAAGACCGATCTCTTCCGGCAGGCCTACCTAGTTGAATTTTAAGATGTTTCATTGTTATTTTAATAATGTATTAGTTTTATATGTTTTTAATCAGTTTTATGTATTTTATACTATTTTGTATTTTATGTTGTTCCCCACCTTGATCCAGAGGAAGAGGTGGGTAAGAAATAAATATATTATTATTATTATTATTATTATTATTATGACTACACAGAGAGAATATAAACTCCAAGTAGTTTCTGCAATCAAACTGAGGTCTCTAAAATTTATTATTTTTCTTACTATAAAATTAATATATAAGTAATTGGAGTTCCCCAATTGGACAACTTGGTCCCCCACATTATCTTCAAAAATTCCCATAATCTCTGCACATGCTGAGAGGAACTCTTGCCTGCATGAAGAATTTATATAGAATCATAGAATAGTAGAGTTGGAAGGAGCCTATAAGGCCATCGAGTCCAACCCCCTGCTCAATGCAGAATCTACCTTAAAGCATCCCTGACAGATGGTTGTCCAGCTGCCTCTTGAATGTCTCCAATGTGGGAGAGCCCACCACCTCCCTAGGTCATTGGTTCCTTTGTTGTATTGCTTTAACAGTCAGGACGTTTTTCCTGATGTCCAGCCGGAATCTGGCTTCCTGTAACTTGAGCCCATTATTCCGCGTCCTGCACTCTGGGTTGATCGAGAAGAGATCATGGCCCTCCTCTGTGTGACAACCTTTCAAGTATTTGAAGAGTGCTATCATGTCTTCCCTCAATCTTCTCTTCTCCAGGCTAAACATGCCTAGTTCTTTCAATCTCTCCTCATAGGGCTTTGTTTCCAGACCCCTAATCATCCTTGTTGCCCTCCTCTGAACACACTCCAGATTGTCTGCATCCTTCTTGAAGTGTGGTATTGTACGCAATACTCAAGATGGGGCCTAACCAGTGCCAAATAGAGGGGACGCAGTATGCAATACTCCAAGCCTGATCTCCATACAGCTGTCTCTCCTCCAGATTTTTCGGAGATGCAGAGAAAAGAATAAAGCAGGGTGGAGCATTAACACAGCAACCCCCTTGCATACACTTGTTCCTCTAAAGCATGCCCAGTTTTTGCAACAGACAAGCAGAGAAAAGTGTGGAGATTTATTTTGGGATATACATGTGTGCACACACGCATTATGGACGCTACTTTAAAGCATGTTAGCTATTCCGTGCAGGGGAGTTTTGAGGGGTATCTTGTCTCACCATGTCTTAAGTGAGGTTCAGATCTCCAAATATTAATTTGATGAGGGGGAAAAAGGCCCTTTGTAATGCTAGCAAAGGAGCATGGCGAGGACGTGAAAATCTGTGCACACAGCCTCCGGCACAGAGGAAAGCAACTGCTCTGATCTTCAGAATCAAGTCATAGTTAGAGGATGCTTACAATATCGGATTGCCTAGGGTTGCTAGCCTTAAGAAGCAGAGCTGTTGAAATGAACAGCACATTTATAGGAATAACCTTAAGGCTGCCATCCTAAGAACACTTTCCAGAGAATAAGTTCCGTTTATTTATTTAATTGATTTCTATCCCATGTTTCAATTAGAATCCTTGAAGTGGCTTACAATAATTATAAAATCCAAGCGATACAGCAAGAGCCTCATGCTCGAAAAACAAAACTGGACAAAACAACCAGGTCCTCTTCAGCAATAGCCTGATATTCCTTCCCAAAGGGCAGTTGATGTCAGCTGGCTCTGGGTGATTTATTGCATGCTCGTGATTGGCCATTCACAGACATTAGCGGGTCCTTTACACCATGTCATCAACATTCATGACGCCTCCCACACTTCCCCCTTTTATCCCATTTTCAAAAAGATTGGAGATAAAGCGATAAGGGATGTTAATGTGATTATCAGCAACACCATCTAGTGGTTGTATAATGAAACATAGAATTTACGAAGAGAGGAAGTCTTTGATTCAAAGCAGGTGTCCGCCCATGTAAAGGAGCAGATCTATCCAGCAAAGAATCCGGAAACAGAAGCCAGATTCTTTGTGGGATAAAAAGTGTGGTGTGGTGAAGCCCTGAGTAAATCTACTGAGGGGCAAACTAGACTTAAAGCCAAATTAGCAATTGCGTAAATCCGGACTTGCAGGTATTGGGAGCCTGATCAAAGTCAGGACCCATGTGTTGGGGAATAGGGGACTTTAATCCTTTGCCCCCTCCCCCACTGCAGTCCCAATCCAAATTGGACCCATGTACCTCAAATTTGCATTGGAAAAGCAAATTTCTGCAAGGACAAAGGGTTGAAGTCCCCCCCCCCAACACACCTTTAATGCTAGAGCCTGATTGAGATCAGTCCCCCTGATCCTACAGTTTAATTTAAAAAATACCTTCCACACAATTGCTAATTGCATGAATGCCAAGGAATCTAGTTTGACCTTTCAGAGTGGTTTGTACTTATGTCTAAGAAGGGCAGACGACAGAATTGCATGATCTACCTTGTTTCCTTCTAGAACAAGGTCCAACAGGTGGTGTCAGATGCAAAGTCATGATTTAAGGAGTAGAGCCAATTACCTACTATGCACCATGAGCTATACAGAACAATTATCTACTATGCACCTGCATATACAGAACAAAACTACACCTAAATTTTACAACAGATAAGGGATTCTAACACAAACCTCTAAACTGGCCAGAAGAGCAGTACAAACACCTGGTCAAAATCATCAGATTAATACGCCTATTTTACAGGTGAGGAACACTGAGGCCGAGAGATGAGTGATGAGTACAAACTCAAAACCTTAGCAGACTTTTTTTCTTGTTTTTTACTTGCAATTTTACTTGCTATTGTTAAACTACCGCAAGTTGGAAGCCCATTGCCAGTCTACTGTAGGATGACCATATGAAGAGGAGGACAGGGCTCCTATATCTTTAACAGCTGAATAGAAAAGGTGAAATTCCCTCTTCATCCCAACAGTTAAAGCTGCAGGAGCCCTGCTGTCTTGATCAGATACAAAAGAGGGCAGGGCTCCTGCAGCTTTAACTGTTGAGATGAAGAGGGAATTTCACCAGGTCCTGCATGCATACAAATGACACCTGGTGAAATTCCATTTTCTATACAACTGTTAAAGATATAGGAGCCCTGTCCTCCTTTTCATATGGTCACCCAAAAACTGCCTCTATTTGAAGGTGCTTCTTAATCTGCTCCAGGCAGGACTGGCTCTACCATTAGGCAGGGTGAGGCAGTAGCCTCAGGCAGTAGATGCTAGGAGGCAGCAGCAAGGTGTTCAAGGAGAGAACTGTGTGCTTTGAAGCGTACTCTGCACCTGCTAAGTTAGCCTGCTGCCTTCACATTCAGTGGAGAACCTTGTCCCACTTGTTTATCTGCCAGTCCAGTCAGCTTTTGTACATGCAAAAAAGCCTTACATGGCTCGGGACTGCAATACTTACTCATACACTATGCTCAACATTTAAGGTCCTCCTCAGGGTGCCTATTTTGAGGGAGGCTTAGCAACAAGGGAGAGGGCCTTCTCGGTGGTGGCCCCCCAATTCTGGAATGATCTCCCCAATGAGGCCCGCCTGGCACTTTTTCTCTTTTCCCAGGCTTTTGGCAGTATGTAATGAATTTTAATCAATCCCAGATTTGTTTTTATGGTTTGGCCGATTGCTTCAAGTTGTTTTTATATGCATGTTGTCTCTGCGTATAGTGTCTGTTGTGTGTTTTTATGTTTAAAATGTTTGCATATTGTTTTTAACGTTCTAATCTTTATAAACCGCCCTGGGAATGATGCTGAGTTTGAAGATGCCTCACTGCTCCAACGTTCAGGTGGCTTTCAAGGCCGGAAGGAGGTGGAGGAAGGAGGTGCTGGAAGGAGGTGCTGTGGAACTACAGCTGGAATTGGTGGTGGGAAGGTTCATGAAAACAACCGTCATAGAGAGTAGAGGTCAGCAGAACCACACACTTCCGAAATCAGAAGTCCAGATACAAAAGAGGGTAGGGCTCCTGCAGCTTTAACTGTTGTGATTAAGAGGGAATTTCACCAGGTGCTGCATGCATACCAACGACACCTGCTGAAATTCCCTTTTCTATACAACTGTAAAAGATACAGGAGCGCCGTCCTCCTTTCCAAATGGTCACCCTAGGTAGTTTACCTGCAGCTGCATTGCTCCATGAAGGACAGTAGCCAAGAAGAGTGTGATCTACTCTCTCCACCCCAATGCAAATTATTGAAACACATACAATTTTTAAAAGATAGTATTTGTTCTTAAAGCCGTGTACATTTATATTAATCTATGATTTAGAGAAAACCGTGCTTGAGATCCTTGTGACTCAAATAGACCAGGAGATGGAATGGTTAAGCAGTTAACATTTGCAAAATAATAATAATAATAATAATAATTCTTATATTTTACAACACGAAAGGTCATTTTATGATAACGCATTAGGGGGCATATTTTTGGTACAATGTGCATGAACTGAACTGCGTGATTCCCATTAGTTTTAATAGGAGTTTCACAACTAAATCTATGTCCATTTTACTAGGGAAAAATCTCTCAATGTATTTCTTTGTAGTGGCAAAACCCATTTCTAATGAATTTAGAGCTGGTTGCTGTCTCAAGGCTTCAATATGAAGCTCATTTGTAGAATGGGATTTAAAAAACCTGCAATTGTAATTTCAATATTTTTTGGGTATACAATTGGCATGTAGAAAATAGGAGCAAGTCAACCTTTACAATACGGGCACTGTAAGCATTTGTTTCTAAAGCTACCAATAAGCACTGTGAAATGTGAGCCCGGGAAGAGAGCGCAGGCCGCCAAATAACTGCCATTCTCTTCTTTGGAAAAATTAAATGTTTCGGGGCAATTTATAGGGTTTGTTTGTTTGTTACATTGGGTATTTTGCTATTCAGTGAAGAGCTCAGGTTTGTTGAAAAATGTTATTTGGCACAGTGGCAGGGTCCCTGCTGGCAGTTCCTGAGGCTGTTTGAAAGGTAGATCCCAAGGGAAACAGTGGCACAGGATTCCACAGCTAGCCGAGCCAAAATCCCATTAATGAAACTTAACAGAATGGAGACGTGTTCTGCACCCATGAAACATGTAAACGGGACAAAAACATTTCCTACTGAGCAATCCTGTGCATGTTTACTCCGAAGTAAGTCCTACCATATTTAGCAGCGCTTACTCTCAGGTAAGTGCATAGGATTGCAGCCTCAGCACTTAAAAAAAGGTATAGTAGTCATGTGGCCTAGATCAGTGTGTCCTTCAACTTCATCAGAACCAAAAGACACCCAAGCTTTTTAGGCATCTTAAAAGCAAGCACCAGTATTCCAAATTGTGTTTGAAAACAGCTTAGAAGCCAGTGGAGATCTTTTTACATATATCTTTTGTCTCCTTCAAGAGAAGCTGGTACAAAGAAGGATAGCAGTTACTGTAGAGCAGTCTTCCCAACCAGGTGCCCTCCAGATGTTTTGGACTACGAATTCCTGGAAAGGCTGTCAATGGCTACTAGTCCTGATGGCTAAGTGCAACCTCCAGTATCAGAGGCAGCAAGCCTGTATACACTAGTTGCTGGGGAACATGGGTGGGAGGGCGCCGCTGCACCATGTCCTGTTTTGTTGGCCCCCTAGTCGACAGCTATGGAACGACTGTGTGAACAGAGTGCTGGACTAGATGGACCCTTGGTCTGATCCAGCGTGGCTCTTCTTATGTTCTTACGTGTAGAGAAGCTCACAGTTTGAAGCCATACCTGTCCTGTTAAAGGTATTTCCTAAATGCTTAATCCTTAAAACGACGCTTTCGCTTACCTTGGGGATCCAGCACCTCTCCTTTCTCTGTAGCAGAGCTGAAAGTGAGCCAACAGCAGGCACAGGCAGGCCTCGCAGTGGTGGCCCAGCTGAGCCAGGCAAGCTCCAGGGGCCAGCTGAAGCCTCAGGAGGAACCACAGCTGCAGCTAGAGGGACGAGGGGCTGGTTTCACACAACATATTAGGCAACGGAGGGGGAAAGAGCATACGGACTGTGGTGCTCCCCACACGACACATTGCTACTCTTTCCGTTGAGTGGCTAAAAGTTACGGCGTCCATCTTGCTTGCAGCGTCTCCTCCCTGCACCCTCCCTCAGTCCTCCAGCCGTATCCCAGCATGCACCGCAAGTTCTGATGGCTGTAGCAGAGCAGCTGGGGTTTTCGGCTGGTCAGGCCGGCAGAACTCTATGCTCAAATGGAATAGTGCACGGGGGGGTGGGGGTGTGGTTTTGGATGACACTTTAAACAACGGGCTTCGGGCTAAACAACTTGCAATCCCGTTGTTTCCCTCCGTTGCTTAATTGGGCGGGATAGCGTACCGTCAGTTGCATGTGTGTTGTGTGTAACCCTCCACACGACACAATAAGCAACACAACTGATGGTTGCTTCCCACACCCAAGTTGCCTAATGTGTTGTGCAAAACCAACCTGAGGGGGTGGGTGGAACAGCTCATTAGCCAAGAAGCTCCAAAACACCACCTCAGGGCACTGAGGGAAGGTGAGGTGGAGAAGGAGAAAGAAACAACAACCTTTTTTCCCCCTTTGAGGACCCAAAATGGCACCTTTTGCTGCTCTAGCCCACCACACTCTGTGGTTACTCTCCAACGGCTAACGTGATTGAGAGGGACTCCACATAGTATGGAGGACCAGAGCATTTTTTTGCCACTCTAGCCAGTTGTATTCTATGGCTTTTCACAAGGCCAGGAAGGGTGGCTGCTCTAGCCTGCCAAGCTCTATGGCGTCCTTCAATACTATTCATCAGAGAGAGGCCACAGAGTTTGGCGGGCTAGAGGAGCCACCTCTCCCAGTAGAGGGAGGAAGGTTAAGATTCTGACCCACAGATGTGGGGGTGGGGAGATGGAGGCTATAGGTGTGTTTATGTAGGCTGACCATATGAAAAGGAGGACAGGGCTCATGTAACTTTAACCATTGCAGAGAAAAGGGAATTTCAGCCGGTGTCATTTGTATGCAATAAGTTCCTGGTGAAATTCCCTCTTCATCACAACAGTTAAAGGTGCAGGCACTATACTAGAGTGATGACCAGATACAAAAGAAGGCAGGGCCCCTGCAACTTTAACTGTTGTGTTGAAGAGGGAATTTCACCAGGGACTAATTGCATACAAATGACACTGGCTGAAATTCCCTTTTCTCTACAATTGTTAAAGTTACATGAGCCCTGTCCTCCTTTTCATATGGTCAGCCTAGTTTATGTAAATTTGTGAGGAAGGTCACTGCTGCCATGCAGCCCCTGACTGCTACCAGTTGCCACCTGCAGCCCAGAGTGGCAAAGAAGTTGCCCACTCTGCCTTAAAGGGACAATGACCTGTTTGTATGTGAAAAGAATGCAAAAGTCACAGTAACTGGAATCCTGAATAAAACCTGCTTTAAGTTAACTCCTTGGTGTCTGTTGAGGTTTTCTTTGAATATCAGGTATGGATGTAAGACATTTTGATGTATCCCCCTACCAGGAGGAGGGGGGAGTGTTGAATGCATATTGTGATAGTTTATGGGTAAGTTGGTAAAACTTTCTTGTTTCGGATGGGTTTTGAATTCTCTACCATGGATTCAATGCTTGTCTAAAGGCTCTTGGTCCCTGTGATTCTAATCTGTAAAATGGGTACTAGAATACCTTCTGAAGGTCATTGTGTCATGCTGGCCTGCACACGTGTCGTGATCCATGAAGCCAAATGCTAGGTGCTCAGTAACTCTACCCTATCTGAAATCTTTGGTAGGCAGCAAACTCATGATATTCCTGAGTATTCTAATACCTGAGTGTTCTAATACCTGCACATGAGGTTCTTCACCCACTGCTTCCAATACCAATGAAGGTAAGAGGTTTGCATATGTGGATCGCTCTGTCGATTGGAATGATTTGTCCAAGAACTGCCAGTCAGCGTAAACAACATGGGTCTGTGTGCGTGTGAATGATCTGTTTTAGTATAAAACATTGTTGCATTATTCAACTAGCTGACTCCCGTTTATATTATTATTGTTATTATTACATTTATATCCTGCCTTTTTTCCTCTTGCAAAGGTCACTTACATAGCCCTCCTCATCTCCATTTTATCCTCACAACAACCCTGGGAGTGTCCGTATCTGGTCCAAAGTCTCCCAGTGAGATTCCTTCATGGCCGAGTTGGGGCTAGAACCCGGGCCTCCTGAGTCCCACTCCAACACTCTAGCCGCTATGCCTCTTTGACGGAGCTGGCGTCAAGGCTACGCATAGTCAGGCACCTGCCAAGGAGGGCCAATGCCCTAGCTGGGGCCCACTAACTAAGGCCCCTTGGAGTTTCTACTCTTCACCATTGCAACCTGCTTGTTCACCTTCCCTTCATTCTGGCCTAGGTAATGGTGGTGATAATGATGAGGTGAAGTAAATGCCACGGCTGACTTGCTTACTGGCTGTCAAGTAAGCAGGTGGTAGCAATAATGGAAAACAAGATGGGAAGCAGTAGTATCTGGTGCCCATGGTAATGAGAAGATAGACTCAGTGATGGAGGGGGACCACTGAGGAGGTGTTGCCCAAGAGCCCTCAAAAATCTGGTGCCAACACTGACATTTGGAATACATTCTCCAGAGCTTCAGGTTTTGTTCCCTGTACAGATATTCACTTTGTTCTGTTTCTAAAAACCAGCCTTCCAGAAATGCAATGTGACAGAAGGTTACAAGTAGCAGCAAGGTATTTATTATCCCACAAGCATTCCCTGGCTTTGAGCGTATAACAATAAGCAATGTGCTTATTTAATTTTTAGTCATTTTTAACAAGTGGACCATTTCACCTATGAATACAGAACTGATTCATGCAATATAAGGGGAAAGGGAGGCAAAGAAAAGTTTTGATTTGAGGCCCATTCTCCTACAGTCTACGCTCCACTGTAACCTTTTGGTTGCAGCGGGCCACAATTACTTTGAAATTGCTCCTTTTCTTCAACAATCTAGCTATATTTTCCTAATTTTCTTTTGCCATCCAGTGCTCTGAACAAAATAAGTATTTAAGACACCTGACAGTCAGGACTAGGGCCAGATCTACACCAAGCAGATTAAAACAAGTTGAAAATGGTTTGAAAACTGTATATGGAGTGTGTCCTGGGCCCCAACAGTTGTCACTATTGTTATAAACCGTTTTGAAGCAGTATTGTAGATCCTGTCTATGTCTCCTCTAACACATTCCTCCCTCTTTTCTGAGTAAATCATGAAAACTCAGATCCACCTTCACATTTTGTTCTGAATAGATGGAACCGGAGCCAGCCCTACCATTAGGAAGAGTGAGGTGACTGCCTCAGCCAGCAGATGCTGGAGAGAAGGGGCAACAGCCCCTTCAGCTTTTCCTCCGAAGTCCCTGGCTGTTTTCCCACTGAAGGAGGACAAAGCTGTATATGCCATACAGCCTGTTCCTGGTCCCCCTAAATTAGCCTCCTGTCTCAGGTGTGATGGAGTACACTATCCCATCACCATTGCTGAAGTAAGATTCAGCTGCCAGGGCAGTTGCCTTCTGTACAAGGAATGGGAAGGGGAAGTTATCTCGTCCTTCACTTCAGAATGTCTCGGGCCGGCCCTGGTTGGAGCTTTGACACAGACGTCCCATCCAGTGTTTTGGTTTTAAATATGTCAGATCTTTTTCATTGTCGCAGGTTATATGGTACTTTTAAAACACAGGACAAGCAACTCTCGCCCCACTGCACAATTTCTTTGTCAGTTAGAATGTCTGTTTCACTTCACACTTTTTAATGGTTTTCCTTTTGTGTGGCATAATAGCCACTGTTTTTTTTAATATCCCCCCCCCCCAACACACACACACACACACACACACTTCTGGCCGCACAGATGATAAAAACGCAGTTTCTCTGTTTCTGCCCACTGATCTGGCCTCTTTTTAGAGCCTTCACTTTGATTCTGCACATACTTGGGTGGCTTTTCTTTTGTCCCTTCGTTTGGATTTAGTGGGGTTCCCGCCTCCCTCTCTTGCTTTCCCCCAGCCACTGTTTTCCCCCAGGTCCATTGTCTGCCTAGCATCAGCATGCTCTGCAGAGTTGCTTTCCTTTCCTTTTCATCCTTCCCATGATTTCGGCTGCATACGGTGATCACTTTTCTTTAAAAACAGCTTTTGCTATCACTCTTTAAAAAAATAAAAGAAAAGAAAGTAAAAGAAATCAGAATCCAAGCAACGCACTGATCTATTTTGATTATTCTTATCTCCTTTTTCCCCCTGCCCCGATTCCGGGTCTGTTACTCTGCGTGATTGAATAATTAAAATACAATTGGCAAACAGTTTTGGCTCTTATATGTTGGCTCGCTTTGGGTCTTCAGGTTTTATCACCCCTCTCTGCTAGAAAAAAACCTGTCTCTTTCTCTCTCTCAGCACCCTCTCTTGAGCACGGTTCCTTTTTCTCCTTTACTGTCTTTGTCTATTGTCTCCAGGGCTTCTACTGTCACATCATACAGTTTTTCCATCATATTTGGCATTTTTGACCTGATCTACCTCTCTATCTTGCCAGCATTTTCTTGTTAGCTATAGAGCATCCCCTACTGATCTCGTCAAGGCATTTATTTTAACCGTTTCCAACCGCTTTTCTAATTTGGAAAAAAAAGAAGGGGGGAAAAAAGGACTTTTTAAAATGTCCTCTATCCACAAAAGTATGCTGGTGGGGGGTTGATGTTAAGAATGTTCTTTAAAAATGTTTTTTCCCTCCCTTTTCTAAAAAAAGAACTCTTTTTCATGCAGGTTTTAAAAACACACAGATATATTTCTATTACCTTGTGCAAGCCTACAGATTGATTTTTGGAACAATTGTTATTGTTGTTTAGATTTATAATGTGCAAAATATATGACTTGCCATCTTGGAACTCACGAGAACCATCACCTCCATTTGACAGGCTGGGCAATGCAACACCTGTTTGGCTAGAAATGATAGCAGGATGGGGAACCAGTGTACAGACAAGTAGCAATAATAGCTCTATCATCATGTATATTAACAGTGAATACATTCTGTTGGTGCTGATCTTTTGGTAACCAAAATAGCACCATCCATGCACAAGTTGGGGGGGAAACCTATAAGCGTCTTTCTTTTCCAGAAATAGAAAAAAGGAACCCTTTAGAGATGACTAGCTGAGGAATGCTGGGAGATGTAGGTCTTCTTTCTATCTAAACATACACAGGATTGTGCCCTAAAGGGCATCATTGAAAAATGAAAATGGTGCCACCAACCCAAGTGAGTCTGCAGGACTCAGAAATCCTCACCTCAAAAAGGCAAAAGAGAGAAATGTTCCCCCTTCATTTGCAAGCTACCTCACTACATTTCCCTCATAGCTGGTCCCCTGCCATCAAAGCCCTGAAAACACATGGTTTCTTCCTTCATGTTTCTATCTATAGCATGGAAATAATACTGGCTTGCATCGCCAGGTTGTTGTGAGGGTGAACTTAGCACTGATATTTTTTTTTCAATGGAAGACTAGCCAGGACTACTTCTTCTGGGTTTTGAATCCATGAAATGAAACAACAACCATACCCTCAGATGGTAGGTTTTTGAGGACACCCTCAGTGAACCTGCCTTCTTGTCGCCAATATCACAAGCTCCTATTGTTCCTCATCCTCTTTCTCCTCTTTGCTACCACTTGCTGGTTTGGTAGGCAGAGAATCAGGGAGCAAGTAGACAAAGGTATCTCCTGCTCTTCTTTCTCACCATCACAATTGTCTGGGTCAGAGCGACAGGCAGGTGAATGAGATTACTAAATGAAGAGGAGAAGCAAATCCAGGGGGCTCATGCCAGTGGGCCCTTGCTTGGATATGGGGTCTTGGCTTGTGCCCAACCATACCTATGCTTGGTGGCTGGGGTATGCTGGGAGTTTTTGGGGTTTTTTTTTTCTTCTAAACATCCATAGGATTGAACCCTTATTGATTTGCTGCCACCCCATAATGCAAGTTCTCTGAGTGACTCTCAAAACAAAGACAAGATTGACATACAGTAAATGCTGACTTGACACTTGAGGTGGGCTTTTGTGTGCCCCCAAGGTTCATTTCCAAACCTGGCCTGGGAGAACTTCACTGGTAGATCTTGCTGTGATTCTTCAGAGGGGAAGAAGTTTTCCAGAGTTTTCTCCCAGCTCATAATGTTGAAGGATGCATAGTGATCATACCATGCACAACCAATCAATCAAACTCAGGCACGGATTCTTAGGGCCAGTTCAGACCATCATGCTAAGCCATGGTAGTTGAGGGGTTTGACCACTACCACACTGGTTCAGGAACCACCGCAGCTAACCACCCCACTGTAGAAGGGTTAAGGGGCCACAGGGTGGCTTAACATGACGTGGTGGGCTCCCTGGTGGTTATTACAGGCTCCGGGAGGTTTCTAGACCATGACTATGGAGTCCACCAGCAAAAGTGACTGCCATTTCCGGCAACAGTTGTGGACTTTGTCTATGTTTGCATGGCCATTTTTGAAGTATTTTTTTAGATGGAGAGGCCCCGGAGAGCTCATTCAGAGGAGGCCGGGATGCGGGGTCAACCGCACAGAGGTATATCCACTAACTAAGTAGGAGCAGTGGCATGTGGTTCCACAGACATGTGGTGGGCCCACTTGCAGTGGCTCTGCTAACCTTCCCCTCTCAGAAGTTCCCCTAAGCACCCCCCCCTCCTCACATGTGTGAATGGGACCTTAAGGTTTGATAGTAGTTCTTAAAGTGGAATAGTTCAGGGAAATGAAGAGCCCCATGGAGCCGGCATTTCAGCAAAGCTACTGGAATGACCCCACTTCCCATCTCTCCTTCTACTACCACCTGATGGAATGACCATTGAGGGAGGGAGGAGCCTTTTGCAGGTGATGTGTCCAAATTACAAGCTGGAAAAAAAATCATATTCTGAACCAGGTCGTTACCAACTTCAGCAACATCAGTCATGCACAGTCGGCTGGTTTGAGGTTTATGCAACTTTTTTTTAATACAGTCTTATGACACAATTGATGAGCTCCAACAACCTCATTTTGTACAAGAAATAATATATTTTAATTATGCCCTTTCTGTTCCCTTTAATCCTTACCTCCTGATGATGTAGAGTGCTTTCTGAAATATTCTGCGTTTTGTTTTAAAGTTTGCATGAAAGGAATCAAAAGTTGAGACAGAGGATACTGTGCTGGATTACATTTTCAGGTAACAGAAAGATTACCTCTGGCCGCATTTGTCTTGATGACATGCAATAATGGAAGGAGGACATGAAAGGTGCCACCTAAGAAGTGGAAATCTGCCTCCTTCAACTTGAAACACCTTCCTTTAAAAGAATACTTACAACCTTTTCCGTACATCCCGATTTTCCCTTTCGTTACCTTGAATGCCTTTTATGAGATTTGCCTTGAAGTTTGATCCGTTACCCTTTCTTGGTTATCTTTGTCTAATCTTTTGCATTGTAATATTTTTTTTTCTCTTACAAAAATTAATACTTTCAGCCTTCTCTGATCTCTGATTATTTTACTTTTTGAGCTTTCTCAAAAGTTTTCACCTCCTTTCAAGATGTGTTTTCCTTCTGTTAAAACTTGGCTTGTTTCAGTGAGTGGCGTGGGGACATGTGGGATCGGTATATAGGCTAGACCTCTGTCTACCCATTTGGTCATCTGTGTCCTGCAAGATGTGCACAGAAGAAGTGGTCCCCTTTACCATCTGCTGGGGAATCTTGGGTGCAGGTTGTCATGCTTCTCAAAACTTCTTGCTTTATTGGGAGACAATAAAGAGGTCTGCCACGTAATCCGCAAAGCTTTATTCAGGTAATAAACATCTCTTCCCACCTGAAGAAAGTCTAACCTCTAGGAACTTTCCTCTAGGAAAACGATGTGATCAAAGCAAGACAATTGTCCTTTCAAGAAAAAGGGAAAGCATTTTCCCCAGAACACTTTAACTTCAAGGAGGCTGGTTCTGAGGAAGCCTTTGGTGAGAAGATAGCTGGGTTGACCTTCTCTTGCGTTTCTTTCGCTCTGCCCATTTCAGCCTGCGGCGGACTCTAGACTCAGCTAGCCTTGAAGTGCCCTCCCCCTCTGAAGAATAATGATTCCCCACAGACTGCATATTGTTAACATTTTCAGTGATAAGGTCTGGCGAAGGTTCATCCCCAGCTGGTGAAGAGCCCATGAGAATCACTTCTCCCACTTCAAGTGTAGGCTGGTACATTTCTGGCGCTGCCTCTTCTGCTTCTGAATCTGATTCTGATTGATCGCCCTAAACGCCTTCTGCCAGCCTAAGGGGAACAGGCCTAGTCATGACACAGGTGGGGCTGTTGTAAGCAAGGAACCGATCATAGTGCTGGAGCAGAGTGATGCAGTTGGCTCAGGCAGCAGATGTTGGGAGGTGAAAGCAAGGTGTTGGAGGAGAACTCTATGTGCCATGTGGCCTGCCCTGCACCCCTAGGCCAACCTGCTGCTTTCAGGTGCAGCGTTGGACACTGTCCCATTCACAGTGTTGAAGTTAAGATTCAAATGCCAGACCAGTTGGTGTTTGTACATGGAATGGGATGGAGTGCCATCTTGTCCTTTGACTCAGATAACAAAATGTCTTGAGCCATCCCTAGTGGGAAATCTCTTTCAGCCCAAAGGCTGAATTCATTTTGGAGAAGCTCTTAGGGTCCACATTCCAGTAATGAGCAGCCCCCGAAGGCAAAGGGAGTGGGACAAAAATATGAAAAATGACCATCATAGTTTAGCTGAAAGCTCTTACTGCCTGTAGCTAAGCCTTAGGCAAAACAGTTCAACTTTTTAGAATGGGGAGCAATTACACAAAACCCGCAAAATAACCAAATAATCAGTGATTGAGTAGGAGGGGGAGAGGCCAAGTGAAGGTGGCATGGTCATATGGGAAACCCTGGAGGGAGGGCAGATTTGGCTTCTGGGCCTGAAGTTCCCCACCCCATCATAGCAGGAACTTTGAGGCTCAGAGTCTTCTAGGAATATTCCAGCCCTATCCCTGAATTTTCAACTGTCATTATAGAAAGAAAGAGCAGAGCCCTTTTACTAAGTGGAGATATAAGGAAAACAACGTGTAGGCAGAATCCTACCCCATTTCTCAGGAGGAAATAAATTTGCCCCCACCTTCTTATGGTGCGGCCAATGAATGCAAAGGCTTGGAATACTTGATAAATATTTTAAATTTGATGAAATTAAACATAATCTGTAATGAATATTTAATATTTAATTGCTTTAACTGTAGAGATGGTTTTAAAATATTGTTCAGGGGTGTATAAATAAATCTATTAAATAATGAAATAAAAATAAAATATATTAAACTACCTGTATTTAGGTTCTGGTTGTTTTGTATTGATTCTCTCTCTCTCTCTCTCTAACGCACACCCACCCAGCCACCCACTACCCATCAGGAAAAAGAGATACTGTAAGTGCCTGTATCTTTTCCCTTACTAGGTGAAAATCAGTTTAAGACAGAAAAATGGGCCTATAACTTCCAGCATTCCTCAGACAGTTAGTTCAATCTCATTAACAAAACATAGTTTGTTAACCACAAACAACCCAGAAAGAGAAAACATGGTTTGTTGTAGGGCTGTGAACTCTGGGTTGTTTAAACCAGGGGTTGTTGTTATGTGTGAACCCAGAACTGTGGTTTGTTCATGTGTTGTTGCTAGGCTATAGAGGTGGTGAATAAAAAAACCTAGTCACTCTACATGACAGGACTACAGCAGTACAATGCATTCGGGATACAGGGAGAGCAGGTGAAGGAGGAAGAAAACAAACAACCCAGGAATTGATGGGGAAAATGTGGTTTGTTTGATCATCTGTCAGACAAATCCTGTAGAACAGCAAACCCTGGGTTAAATAAACTGTGAGGTAGCTCTATGTATGAACCAGGCCTTTGTGTTCTTCCCACCCTCATGTGTCATGCCTGCTGCTCCACACTTCCTCTCCCCGTTTGGTCTGACTGGATCGGGCTACAAATATTGGCCCCTTCCCTCAAATTGTTCTTCATTCTGGACTTAAGAATTTACATTTCTTTTCTATGAATAATTGGTGACAAAAAGCACTGAAATTCAACCTTGAAATTTTATTTGCAAATTGATGTATCTTTAGAAAAGTCACTACTGGTTTTATTTATAATTAAATTCTAAGTGGTTTATGGAATCTGCCTCTAACAGAAGAAGAAGAAAGTAAATTGCTGAATGTCATGGAAACTTCACGGAAATTTAATCTGATGTTTATTAAGCAGCCCTGTTTTTCGAAGAGCTACCTGTAGATGTGAAGTTCGGCTGGGGTTAGCGGTGGACAGGTGGAAGGAAGGAATAATCTTTTTAATAATAATAATAATGATGTAACAAATACCTGTAAAGTTGGATTTGTAAAAGAGTATTTTTGCTGCATTTTTTAAGTCTTAGAAATTCTCACTGTTGTGGAGGAATATTGTTTGATGACCACAGGGCTAATACAATGATATTAAAATTCTTTTAATACCTACAATAATTAAAGTTGGGTGAACAACAAGGAGGAAAGCTGAATCAATTTAACATTCATTGAGCAATGATTAAGGATCAGTTCAATAACCGAAAACTGGACATTTTTTCCTAAGGTCACTACACCTGCCATCTATGTGGCAAAATACTCATCTGCACACTCCATTACAGCACCATTTTGCAAGGCTGTCCTAAGATATTTCACTGCCTGAGGGAAAGAACAATATGGCGTACTCTCCCATTCCATATGCAAAGTTGAAAGTTGAACTTTCTGGTGATGGGACATCATCCTTCACTGGCAGGCTAGTTTATGGGATGCAGGGCAGGTCACATGGCACACAGCTCTTTTCCCCAACAACTTCCAACACCTGCCACCTGAGGCAACTGCCTCACTCCATCGAGTGATGGGGCTGGCTTTGCCGTTTTGTGTTCCAGCCTGCACTGAGGTGAATAATATTTTGTACACACTTCTTCACAGGCTGAGACATCTACCAGGCCATGCGATGAAAGAATCGGAGGACAGCTTCACCATGCGGTCAACTGCCGTATGTGTTCAACTAGCCACATAGCGAGGGCTGTTTTCTCCTCTGTGCTAATTGCCTAAACATTGGCAACAAGGGAAATGTTTGCTAAACTCTCAATGGCCAGATCTACACCAAACAGGATATCACATTTTGAAAGTTTTTTGAAAACGGTATACGGAATGTGTCGTGAGTCCCAAGAGTTGTCAATACCATTATAAACTGTTATAAAGTAGTAGTGTAGATCCTGCCAATGACAGTCATTAATTCCAGCATTCGACACCAGCAGGCGGTCGACCTAGGTACGCAGATATCCTGTGCTGCCTTGTTGATGTGAAGGGCAACATGGAGATTATTGCTGATGTTCTTTGCTCAGGGACTAGATGAAGCTCAAAACCCAGGCAAAAGCCTTTTCCAAGGAGGCATGGAGGGAGGAGAAGAACTGAAGAAACCATGGGAGAAACCATGGCCAGTGAGAAGGCCATGTCTTGCAAAATGGAGAATGTGCCCTTTTGCTCATCTGCCCTACAGTCCAAATTTTTAATTGTCCACAATCACAAATTGGGGCGAATTTTGAAGAGCTTTGCTAACTTTCCTTTGTGACTTGGATAAAGACCAGGTTCTGCAAAGTACCTAGTGTATGGCTGGCGGCAGCTTCCATTCAGAAGATCTCAGCATGCTGTGTAAATGGGATTTGAGCTCTTTTGATAATTGTTCGCACATGGGCCCTGCTGAGCAGCCCCGAAAATCCAGCCCTATGTCCTAAACAATAATTTGAGGTAGCGTCCCACCGTTGGACCCAGCTGAGGTGATGATGGTGTAACAGAGCTTCAGATGCCAATAATGTCAATGTGAGAAGGATAAAGCAAGTAGATTACTTACCATTGACCTGTTCTCTTTCCTTCCTTATTGCAATCTCATGCTCTTCAATTGCCCGTTTACTAGAAAGGCTGATTTTCTGATAACTGCCCCCAGTAAATCTTTGTCCCTGTTTTGCTTTTTGAGGAGTTGTGAGGTGCCGTTTTTGGATGATTAGGAGCCGATCTACAAGCTAGGTTTTTAATGTTTTATAAGGGTTATGAAAACTCTTTGGGCCACATGACGCACTCCCTATAATGTTGTATATCTGAGTTTTTTTAAAACTCACTTCAGTTATATACAACGGTTTCACTTTTAATAAATTGTTTTAAGTAAAATAATGTGTCCTTCCTTACTGTTTGTGATTTATGGGGGCAGTGCTTCATTTACTGGTGCCCAAATGCTTAGCAGTTGATTGATGGAGAAGAAAGCGGGGCTAAGGAGGAAGTGGGAGAATGAACTACAACACCCACAATTCATAGCCCTATACTCACTAGGGAATGACAGAGGAACGAAGGAGGAAGTGGGTGACTGAACTACAACGCCCACAATGCCTTGTCCTAAACTCATTGTAAAAACGAAACAGAAAGAGACAGGGCAGAAGAGTGTGACTGCACATACCGCTTTAAAGACTGAAGATTTTTTTTCCTGTAATGCGAGTACTCAGTAATGTGGCCTAAGACGTTTTAGAATGCACCTATTTGGAACGTTTTAAAATACTATTTAAAACGTTCCAAGGGACTGTGTAGATAGGCTCTAGTTTTCATCATTCATCATCTGACCACTGGTTTATAAAAGTTCATGTATATTTCCCCCGTAATTCCATCCCATTCTCTTTCTATACATATCTGAATTAAAAGCGCGAGAAAAAAAACATATCAAAAGTGGGAATGGAAGCATTTTGCTTCAGTTCTTTTTCAAGAAGAATGTACAAAATATTCACATATTTCTTCTTGTTGAACTTCCGATTGAAAAAAAAATCAACTGTGGAAGAAATCAGATGCTTTGCTCTTTAAAGTCTGGGTTTGACTCGTTGTGTATTCATCGATGTTAATGTTGAAATAGAGGTTCCACCTCTTTTTCCAAACAGGCTCCTCCTCTTTAATAGCTACATGGCAAGGCACGTACAGTATGGTCCTCCATGTTGAGGAAGAGATGTATCCATCACACTTTGCCAGTGCAGATGGGTAAGAATTTCATTTCAGTTTGGTTTTGATAAGGATTTACCAACATCCCCAAATCTCTTCATATTTAGAATGGAAAGAACTTGAGATTTTAAAAATCTGAATGTTGGAGAAAGTGAAACCAACAGATCAGTCCATTCCTAATATAAATATGTATTGCAATGCCTATTTTCTCCTCGAATATGTATTTTCAGTGTAGATTTTGATGTGTTTGAATGTCCGAGAATTGCATTGAAGCTTCCAGACAGATCTGGTTGATAAATATCTCTTTTAAGGTGTACAAGAGGGCTGTGGAACCAGTGACTCTCCAGATGCTGCTGGGCTACAACTCCATCATCTCTGACCATTGACCATGTTGGTTAGGGTTTTGGGGAGTTGGAATCCAACATCATCCGAAGGGCCATAAGGTCCCCCCCTCCAGTGTAGATAAATTCTAAAGCTTCTATTTTTAGCGGAAGGGCTGTAGCTCAGTGGCAAAGCACCTGCTTTGCAAGCAGAAGGTCTCAGGTTTGATTCCAGGCATCTTCGGTTAGGGCTAGGAAAGAATTCTGCCTGAAACCCTGGAGAGCCACTGCCAGTCAATGTCAACAATACTGGGCTAGTTGGATCAATGTTCTGACTTCGTATAGGGCAGCTTCCTATCCTTGGTGTGAGAGGGGGCTTATATATAAGATATATGACTTGTTAAATCTGTTCTGTCTGTGTTTTGTGGATTGTCAGGTGTCATTCATTCCATCATCCGGTCATTGACAGAACTGTATTGTTTTTAGGGACATGGGAAAATTTATCCCTCTTTGCACATGCGCAACTGTGCGTCAGCAATTAATGTACACTTGCGCAACTGCAGCTTAGCGATAATCTGCACTCACAAATGCGCATCTGCGCAAATACCCCCCCCCCACGTAAACAACAGGTCCACAGGTCTGTGGAATCCATGCAGCTTGGAAAAAGCCAGTCTGTGCTGAATTCGCAGGTTGGATTCAGAGAAATCTGGACTCATTTGAATCCATTGTAGATTTCTATGACTTCGCTACCTATACACTCGAGACATTTTTCAGTTCTAAAATGTTGGAGGGGATGCTGTCAGTCTCCTAAGACAGAGTTGTGTTGCTTAGTGGTATAGAAAAAGAAAAGTTCATATGTACCCTCTAAATCAGAAAGAACGTACATTCCCCCACCAACAATTTAAATGGTTTCCATTAAGGTGAGCTGGTGCTTTGGACGTCTGCTGCTGTATTTTTCCCCACTTTCTCTCTTTGGATAGCGCCTGCTGTTAGGTCTGGAAAGCCCTGTACCATAAAAAGCTGGAACCCTGGCAAAATAAAGACAAAAAAAAAATCCTACAAGAAGAAGTTCAAAAGAAACACAGACTAAGAATGAAGTTTTCAAGCTATGTTCCAAGGCAAGGACTTTTTCATCTTTAAACCTTTGAATTGTGAATTCACGCCAGTAAAAGTTACTACTAGGTTAAAGTTTAAATGGCATAGAAAAAGGAGAGAGAGAGAGAGAAAAAAAAAAAGATTAAACATATTCTGTCTGGACAGTGGAACAAAGACTTTGAATCTTTATCTATGCACCTGCCTATAGACCAAGTTCTAGGAGTCCCACAGAGGGTATGTGATGAAGTACCCTTATTGTTCGTATTAAGGACGGAAGTAATTGAAAGGAAAAGGTAAAGAAGGAGAGAAAAAAAACCCCACAAATCAGATATGACTGCCTGTATGGTTAAAAAATAATTTAAAGAGAAAGTGACTGTCAAGCGGTTCGTATTATGGAAATCTGACCATTGAAGATAGAATGCCAACCCAACATCCCCCCCAAAGGGTTGGGGAGCTATTATTCTTTGAAATAATTTGTCCTGTCCTCTCCAAATTGACTGAAATATAACATTGAAAATGGCTGAATTTTTATAACTGCTCCAAACGTTGTCCAGTTTCAGTCGTGAAATCAAAGCTTGGAGTTTTGGTGGTGTTGATGTCTCCGCCACCCACCGTCAAAATAGAATACTTAAGGCATTCTTCTCCAACGTGGTAGCCATCAGATATGTTGGACTCCAACTCCCAGCATAGCTGGAAGGCGTCAGTTTGGGAAAGGCTGACTTAAGGGACGATCCACAGTGTTGCCTATATAGGCGAAGGACTCCTGAAGGGCAGCCTTTCCCACCTGGTACCCTCCAGGCATTTTGGACTTCAACCCCCACCAGGCACAGCCAGGATGGCCAATGTCAGGAATCCTGAGACTCGTTGTGCAAAACATTTGGAGAGCGTCAACTTGGGAAAGTCTGTGGTACGGCATAATAGAGCCACGTTTACACCTACTCCTAAGGGAAAGGGCTATGGCTCAGCAGTAGATCTCAGGTTCTGCATGCAAGTGGTTCTAGTTTCAGCTCCCATTTTCTCCAGCTATGGCTGAGAAAGACTCTAGTGAGAAATGCTGGAGAGCCATTGCCAGTCAGTACAGACTGTAATGAACTAGTTAGATTGTCTGAGTTCGTAAGGCAGCTTCCTATGGTAAAATCTAATTTAAGTCCTACCTAGAGTAGTTCCACTGACATGAATGGGTCTTAAGTTGACTGATGTAAGGCCCATTCATTTCAATGTATCTACTCTAAGGAGGATTTATGTTGGATTTAACTCTATGTCCCTAACTTGTAAAGCAGGGGTGTTGGACCTCTCTCAGTCCAAGGGGCTGGATTCCATTTCGAAGAAGTTCTTGGAAGGGGGGGGGAATTCCGGTGGTGGGCGGGTTCAAAGGCAAAATGGGGCAGGGGCAGAATACCCCATATACTGGCATATTTTAGCTTAAATTTATTATTGCCTGTAACTAAAGTGCTAAGTGAGGCATTTTGACCTTTCAGGATGGGGGAAAACTGCTCAAACAGTTTTCCCCCATCCTGAAAGTCAGTGTAATGGGCTGCCTGGGGAGTCAGTGTAATGGGCTGCCTGGGCAGTCAGTGTAATGGGCTGCCTGGGGAAGGGGGCATGCCTTTTGGGGAACCTCAGAGGGTTGATTTGGGACTCCAGGCCGGTCAGATTTGTCCCTCGGTCCGGAGGTTCTGCATCCATTGTAATTCATGGAGAGGGAGCCCTTGGGGAAGATATGACAGGAACACACAGGCTTTCTTTTCTCTATAATGGCCCATGAATTCACACCGAATTAGGGTTAGGGGGTGGGAAGTGGGAGCTGTATTGGCGTTCTTCAGATATGGGAGCTGTGCCTATGCTGCAACTGCATTTCTCTATAGATTGGGGTCATGTTTACTTTTTTCAGTCCTACTTGGCAGCATTGTTTTTCCTGGCTGCTGCTTCTTTGATGATGTCATTTCCTCCTGGTGGAGGCTGCTTCCTCCGTGCTGGATTAATCACATGGGATTTCCCAGCCAAATAGGGACCCCACAGTGACTGGAATGACATCACAACACCATGCAGCCAATCAGATCTGGTGGTGCAGTGACCACCAAGGACAGCAAGTGAGGGCAACAGGGCAATATAAATTAATGTTTTTGCAACGAGTGTTGAAATACTGCTGGATAGGAGGGGGGGGGGGAGTCAGATACAGTATAAGGCAGCTTCCTTTGTTTCCTGTGTTGGAGAGACGCGGGGGGGGGGAGCTACCTATTTAATTTAAATTCAGATGCTGTGCGAATTTGACACAGCATCATTAATTTTACAAAATATATGTCCGACTGGGTATTGTACACAGTGTCACTTGCCGTATGTCTTTGTTCATTAGAATTTGCTGATTTGTTACTTCTCTCTGACACCTGTCCTATGGACCAAAAATGTATTCTCACCAATCCTGAGACTCTTGCTTCCAGTTAAGTAGCTGCTGCCCATCCAATTCATACAGTGAAGGCTTTTACAGCCATTGAGAAACCACTCCAGCACTGCAATGTCCTTTCTGCCCCTTCTGACTTTTATTTTACTTATAAAGATTTTTTTAAAAATTAAAACAGTTATGTCTGAGCTTCAATTGTTTCAATTGTTTGTCTTCTGTGAATTGAGTGCTGAGATAGAAAAACGCGGTTTCAAAATAGTGCTTTTCTGTTTTGGAGCTCAGAATCAACTTCTGCCATTTTGTAAACAGCCAAGCCCCCTCCCCATGGCAGCCATTTTATGAAAGTACCCACGGCACTTTCAACATTCCAGGTGTAGCCAGTGACCCCCCCAAAATTGGGGACCTCTGACCTAGAGGGATATAAGTCGTATTGGTCCCACAAGCTGGTATGACGTATCCCCTTCTCCTTTTTATAAACATGAAATAGAGAATATCCCTCTTCTAATCTTTGGTACAGGTTCATGTGAGTAGGTTTTTGCCCTTTAATACCTTTAGAATATTTTTTCTGAGATGAACCTAAACATGAATTATGTAGGAACTCCATTATAACATACATATAGCATGGGGAAAATGGGAAGAAGGTGGAAGTGATTTTTTTTGGGGGGGGTGTCCTTGTTTAGAGACAGAGAGAAAAAGACAACTAAGACCACATTCCTAAGCACACTAACAAGGGAGCAAGACCCCACTGAACTCAATGGGACTTACTTCAGAGGACACATGAATAGGATTGCATTGTAAATGAGCAGGTGGGTTTGGTGAGAGAACACCATGACAGAGTTTTTATAAAATTATGGACCTTGTGGACATAATTATAATAGTACAACTCTGGGGATGCAATCTGAAATACATCTACTAGAGAGAACCCTGCTGAATCCAATGGGACTTTCTTTTGAGTAAGCAAACATTGGTTTGCTCTGTGGATCACCCAGCTGCTTAGCAGCAGTTTCAGGACTGCCAGAAGGTAAGGCAATCATGTGAGGTGAGGTAGCAGAAGAGATGGTGATTGGTTTGATGTGAGTGAATGGATGAAAGGAGAGTTGGACCATGGGCTTAGAGGGCTTTCAGATTGTGTGTGTGTGTGTGTGTGGGGGAAATCACATTTCCTTACTTTGGCTCTCTTCCTGGTTCTCCTCCGTATTTGAAACGAGCACAATTACATGGAGAAGAGAGCAGCGACCACATGGGCTGTACATTTCAATGGGACAGCACCCTCTAGTGGGCATTTTATAGCGCAATCTCAGAAGAGTCGGGTTTTCTGAGGTTTATTTTGTGACGCTAAAACTGAGTAAAGGAGTGGGAGACACGCAGGAGGCTGACGGCATCATCAAAATAACCCGCAAACATCCATGAGTGCCCAGCCACGAACGTGCTATAAATCACGCTTTTGAAGACGCCCATAGATAAAGGCAGCACTGGCTCTAAACCGGTGTGGCCCCTCGGCTGGTGCGCCACCATACTTACCATTGATGGTGGCCCTGACATAGTGAGTAGGATCTCCTTTCTATGGAATTACACAACCAGCAAAATGTATTATATCAAACCCCTTTATGAGAAGTCTGTTTTGCAGAATCAACTGGTTCCTGATGTGGCCAATTCTTCCTTTTGGCATTCAGATACAGCACCTGAGTGAAAATGTTCCGAATGAGCAGTTTACAAGGTCCCCTCGCTTTTGTTTTAAGCTTTAAGTGCCTTAGGAGTCGTCCATAAAGAACACTGCCAGTGGGGGAGCTGAGGTTTCGTGGCCACTTGCTGAAGAGGGCAGAGTTCAAAAAAGAAAAGAAAAGAAAAGAATTTTTTTGCAGGAAAATAAAAAGTCTACAGAAATCCTTTCAGGATTTTGACTTTGTTCCCTTTGGTTGGGATATATCTTTTGAAAATTGGTACAGTGGAAGTGGGTAAATGAAAGAGAATGCCATGGGGCTAAGAGGCAGTGTGCTTTGGGGAGTTCAATGCATTTATACAGTGAAAGAGGGGAAGGCGGGCAGGAGAGAAAGCTTCATATTTGATAAAATATCTACCCCAATCCCTCCAAATTGTTAGTAATAATGACAAAAGGGGGGGGGAAATACAGAAACTTTAGGTTATCCCCTTGTTTAATTTGCTCAAATGGCATGCATTCCTTAATTTGCTTGTGTTAATATTTCATTACTGTAACCTCTTGGCAATTTTACTTTATATAAATTCAACCACGAGTAAAGTAGGAGAAGAGATTGCTTATGGTCAGAGTGTTTCAAATCTATTGCACTGCTTGGCTGGGATTTTTCTAAGTCATCTCATCCCCCCCCCCCCCCCAAACCTGAAATACAACTTTTTGCTCTTATTTCTCAGATTACTGCAAGGATTTAGGCTCTGCCTGCTCTCCTTTTCAATAATGTGGATCAAGGGAAAGCTGTACAAAAACATGATTCCAACCATACTCTCTCTCTTTCTCTCTCTCTTTTTTTTTTTTTTTTAAAAAGGCAAGGCCAAATCTACACCAAGTGGGATATAACGCTTTGAAAACGGGTTGAAAACTGTATATGGAGTGTGTCCTGGGCCCTAACAGATGCCAATACCATTATAAACCGTTTTAAAGCATTAGTGTAGATCCTGCCTTAGTGAAGGCAGATGGACCATTTATTCAATCGTTTATAGCACAGTCCTGTGCATGTTTACTCAGAAGTGAGGCCTGAAGAGTTCAATGGGAGGTACTCCCAGGTAGATGTGCATAGTATTACACTGCCTCCTGTATCTTTAACAGGCCTGAAGCTTTAACTGTTGTGATGAAGAGGGAATTTCAGCAGGTGCTGCATGCATACAAATGACACCTGCTGAAATTCCCTTTTCATCACAACTGTTAAAGATACAGGAGCCCTGTCCTCCTTTTCATACGGTCAGCCTAACCAAAAGATCATATGCTACTGAGTTTATATGCTCCCTCATCTTCTCCTCTCCCACAAAAACGTCCCCCCTAACGTCCCTTGCCAATGTTTATAATGCTGTCACATTATGTCTAAAACAAGGTTGATGGCTATTCTTGTTTCCTCATCCATCGGCCTCCCAGGAAGAATATCATGGCAAGGGAGGCCAACCTGGCCCCATACATCCACCAGAGAAGGACGAACAGTTCAGGGAGCTTGTTTCGCCGCTTTAGAAGGATCCAGATGCAACATCTAAGGCCCTCCCCCAAGTGCCTACTCAGAGGGAAGCTCGGAGGTCGGCAACAAGAGAGAGGGCCTTCTCTGTGGTGGCCCCCAAATTGTGGAACGATCTCCCTGACGTGGCCCACCTGGCACCAACATTGTTATCTTTTCGGCGCCAGGTCAAGACTTTCCTCTTCTCTCAGGCATTTGGCAATATCTGAGGAGCCTGGGTTTGTTTTGTTTTTGTAGCTTTTTGAAGTGTTGTAGTGGTTTTAAATGTACAGATTGTGTGTATGGTGTATGTTTTTGCTGTTTTAATTTTTGTATATTGTTTTTAATTGTTTTTAATCCTATGTAAACCGCCCAGAGAGCTTCGGCTATGGGGTGGTATACAAATGTAATAAATAAATAAATAAATAAATTCTGGGAAAATTAATATGGTAAGTGATTGCACTCTTGGCTAGTCCTTTTCTTCACGGTATGCCCGCCACCTTAGTAAAAATGAGAGAAAGATAATAAGAAAGAAAGGGCGGGATCCTGGTAACTGACAACAGCTCTGGTGGGCCTTGAAACTTGCACCATCATGCCTGGTGCTGACACCAGACCTGATAACTCACTGGGCCTGTTCAGACAACAACACATTAAATCATGATTGGGCCGCTAACCATTTTGCAGGAAGTTTCTTGTGAGCATGTTTAAACCGTGGTTTTGTAGCAACCATGGTTAGGAATGGTTCACACGACACGCTAAGCCATAATGTTTAGCTCAAAATGCTTAACCATCATGGTTTAACGTGTTGTCTGAACAGGGCCACTCTTTCTTAAGGCAATAGATCTGCAGGAAAACAGAGATGGGCATCTCCCTCCTGAAGGTGTTTCCCCCTCCTGTTTAATTTTTTTGTTTTGTTTTTGGTAAGTGAAAACATTGGGAAATAATGGACACTAGCCTGTGCAAAGCAGATTGTTGGATTAGGGCAAATGGTTCAGGTTTTGTGTTTGTCTGAACTGGTTGTCTCTCCCTTTCAAACGCCCCGTACATTTAAACTATCGAACAACAACTATACGGCCCCAGGTAAGCCGTTAAGCAAAATAAACAAGCCGGGAAGGAGGTGGAGAGCGAAGGTGTTGCTAGAATAAGGAAAGACTTGAGTGCAGGAAGGTCATATTTTAATCATTTTGAGGAGCAGATGCTGGCTGTATGTGGTGGGTGACTTATTTAATACCGGTCGGCTCCCTTGCTGTATTGAGACTGCCATAACCCCCCCCCCCCCTGTATTTATATGTTTGTGCATAAAACCCTGTAGGCCATGTGTATAAAAGGCTTGCTGCTCTCTTTATTTGGAAGGAAGGCAGGTTTAGATTTTCAAAGTCTAGATTTCCTGTTTGTTGGACGTTTGCCCCAGTGGCATTTATGCCAGTGAGTTGTGTGACAAGGATCTGTGGCAGAGACAAGAAAGTGGTGGAACTTCCCCTTTGCACAGTTATTTTTTCTACGTATAAATCATTTTGGTAGATTTGCATGGCAGAGGGTCACCTACAGCGCCTTCTGTGTGATCGGATGTACATGCTAGATGCCATAGTGAGGCCTAATGTCTCTGTGTATGACGAGTTCTATTGCATCAGATCCTGGATCTATCTGGATCAGCATCCCGTTCCCAAAAGTGGTCCACCTGATGCAGGTCCAGAAAGCCCACAAGCAGTAGTGCAGTAAGATATGATGGGATTATTTGTCAATCAGCAGAGAAAAAAACAAAAATAAATAGAGAATGAGTATTTACCAGTCCCGCATGCACACAGGCTATCTTGGCACAATGAAAAAGAAACCACGCCCTTCTTCAGTGGAAGAAAGAAAGCAGCTTTACTCACATATTTTCTTGCATATACAATGCAGGTACGGCATAGAGTTTGAAAAAGAGTTTGTTCAGTCTGTTTTACATTCCATTACACAGACAGGAGCGAGAAAGCAAACACTTGGGCTCCCAGCAATGGTGGAGGCCAGAGAGAGGAGGAGAGGAGCAAAAGGAAGAAATCATAGAAACTATAATGTAGGCTGGGAGAGATTCGCCAACTTACTAGTCTTCAGGAATTTAAAAGATCTATAAAGACTGATCTCTTCCGGCAGGCCTACCTAGATTAATTTTAAAGTGTTTTATTGGTATTTTATTGGTATTTTAATGATGTAGTGGTTTTATCTGCTTTTAATCAGTTTTTGTATTTTGTGTTTGGTGTTGTTCCCCGCCTCGATCCGTTGGGAGAGGCGGGTGATAAATAAATAAATTTATTATTATTATTATTATTATAATAGAGATCCTAAGTCTAGCTGTGGTCAAAATTCCCATGAACTAACTAACTTAGGGTGACCATATGAAAAGGAGGACAGGGCTCCTGTATCTTTAACAGGCCTGAAGCTTTAACTGTTGGGATGAAGAGGGGATTTCACCAGGTGCTGCATGCATACAAATGACACGTGCTGAAATTCCCCCTTCATCACAACTGTTAAAGATACAGGAGCCCGGTCCTCCTTTTCATACGGTCAGCCTAACTAACTGCAGCCATGCCCCCTTCCAGTAACTTGCAGACAAAGTCGCAATATTCTCAACAAGACCATCGTAGAGTGGATTCAATCATTTTGTGAGGGTCCTCCTCTTTAGACAGGAAAGTGTATTACTTCATTTACTTCAAAATATGGTAAACCAGACCTGCTGTGCTTTGGGGCCCTTCTGCTCTTGCTCCCCTTGACATCTGCCCCAAACTCCTGTCCTGATGGCATCACTGTCTACAAGGAAATGAAGGAAAAAGGCTTCTCCTGCAATTGCTATTTGACTGTCGAGAAACTGTCCAGGGCACCATCACAAAATGGCTGCTATGGGAAGCATGGCTAATCACAAAGGACAGGTAACTGGTCCAAAAGGTTGAGCAAAAGGCAGAGGTAGGGTCTGAGCCCCAACACATAAAACAACTCCTTTGAACCCACGGAAACTGATTTCACAGAAGGCAAACTCTTTTTCTCCCTCACTTCCTGTCTGCCGGCCAACTTATTCCATCCATCTCTTTTTCTCTCTCACTGTGGACTGCGACCCATATACACCCAGACCCAATCTACACCAAGCAGGATATAGCACTATGAAAGCAGTATGAAAGCGGTATGTAAAAGGCAGGAGCTACACTACTGCTTTATAGCAGTATTGAAGTGCACTGACAACTGTTGAGGCCCATAGACACATACCATATACCACTTTCATAGAATCATAGTGCTATATCCTGCTTGGTGTAGATCTGGCTGTGGCTTCTCTGACTCTGGAGTCTTCCCTCTCCCTCGCTCCACTATTTTTCTTGGTGGCTGGGCGCACTGCAGCCGCCCGCCATCTTAGTTTCTTAAAAATGCCTCTGAGCCCCACTTGTGACCCAGAGGCATTCACGAGAAATGAAGATGGCGGCTGGAGGCCCTTGCTTTATTTTGAAGCAATCCCAGCTGTCAGTAAGACATTTTTTTTTTCATTTTAAACAAATAAAAATTGGGAAGCCACCACTGCCCACAAGGAGATGAAAGAAATAGACCTCTCTTGCTGTTGCTATTGGGCTATTTGAGAGGTGGGGTGCCTCACTGTGCACCAGGAAACATGTCTGAGGGAACATTTCCTGCTTGCAGATACCATGCTGCCTCTCCTCAGCTTAGGCTAAGAAAACATTTCGTTTTAAAATTTATTGCATGTATTTCTGAGCGACACTTATATACCACTGAATATAATAAAATCCCTCAGCGGTTCACAATAATACATTGAGCAGACCAAGTTCACCCAGTGGGTTTAATAATAATAATAATAATAATAATAATAATAATTTATTTCTTACCCGCCTCTCCGTTTGGATCGAAGTGGGGAACAACAATATGATAAAATACATAAAACTGACCAAAACATGACACACATTATTAAAACTGCATTAAAACATCCTAAAACATCCTAAAAACATCCTAAAAACATTCTAAAAACATTAACTTAGTAACTTAAGTGGGGATTTGAACCCAGCTCTCTTTGGTTCTAGTCTGGCATTCTAACCGTCACACTGCAGAGCCTTCTGAAGTACGCTATGCTGGCTTTCTGCAAGTTAGGCCTACATATGTTGAGGCCTATCAACCAGGTAGAGAGGCCTGCCTGATGCTTAAGAATCATGGTTTTTTTACAAGCCTGGGGGCAGGCAGCACGAGTGGAAGGTTTAACGAGCCCCTGGTGGGCTGCCATGCATGGCTAATGGACTGAGTTAGGCTTGACGGGTCACCAGCCAAGAAGGCCCGTCTGTAAACAGAAATGCTTAGAAATTCAAACATCACATCAGTTGTGCGCACAGCAGATCTCCATCCCGATCTCCGTGAGCGCTTCCGCTTCAGGAAATAAACCACTCTCCAATATAATGTCAATGCAACACACTTCCTTTCTCCCAATAGTCCCTAGGGTTAGAAGCAGCTCTTGAATTAGGATTCAGTACAAGGTACACTTGATTTCCAAAAGATCTGACTCGATTTGGGTCATTAATCATTCTTTGAACTTCTCCTTGGTTCCATATGGCAAGTAGAAGAAACATTTTGGGATGGGCAGTGGTTGTTGTGGGCAGTAGTAACACATTAGACCAAGGATCAGCAACCAACTTGTTGCCTTCCCGATGTTTTGGACTACCACCCCCATCAGTCCCAGCCAGCATCGGTGTTAGAAAGTTGGTGGGCTGTACCCCACAGACTCTGCCTTCCCCAAAACCTATGTTTTATTTAAACAAAGCCTTTTCAACAGAGCTCTCTCAGGCTGTGGCCTCTCTCTCCTCAAGCCAGAAGCAGTGTGTGGTGCCCTCAACCACTTCCTGGCTCCTTCCAGGAAGCGTGCTCCATGCAGGCCAAATCCGGCAGTTCTTTGATATTGTTACAATGGCCAATGCTCAGGGATTACAGGAGTTGTATTCCAAAACATCTGCCAGGCACCAAGTTTCTTACCCCTGCATTAGACATAGTAATTATAGAAAAACTATAAATTCAGCTTCTGGTTTCATAGATCACCTGATGTCATTTGAGGATTAGATTTAAGCCAGAACCATTGATCATGATGGCTGGGGATTGGAGACATTCATGGAGCAGAATGGCTATCAATGGACACTGGATCTGATGGCCATATGCTACCACCAGTATAGAGGCAGTATGCCTATGTATACCAGTTGCTGGGGAACATAGGTGGGAGGCTGCTGTTGTACCATGTAATGCTTGTGGGATCCTGGTCAACAGCTGGTTGGCCACTGTGTGAATAGAGTACTGGACTAGATGGACCTTTGGTCTGATCCAGCATGGCTCTTTTTATGTTCTTACTGGGAACTGAGGAATGGGATATTGGGAGAGGGGCAGCAGGTTTGAGAAGGCTGGTGTAATTTGATAAATAACTGTATAAAAAGTGCTGGTTCTTCCCAAGAAGGTTCCGCAGGCCAGATTGAGGAGCCCAGTGAACTGGATTAGGCCTGCGGGTTCTGCACCCCTGATGAAAAGACACTAATTGGATTGGAGAAGATCCTAAACACCTGAATCTATTACAAGAGGTAGGTGGCCACCAGGAGGAGGGCTTTCTCTGCTGTGGCACCCCGGCTGTGGAATGAGCTCCCCAGAGAGGTCCATCTGGAGCCTACTTTGAACTCCTTTCATCGCCAGGTGAAGACCTTTTCATTCTCCCAGCATTTTAACAGCTAAATTAACCCAATTTTAACCCTTGCTGTTTTAATTTTGTATTTTAATCTGTATTAATCCCTGCTGCTTGGTTTTATCCTGGTTGTGTTTTCAGTATTGTATGTTATTTTGTGTTTTTAGATTGTGGTTTGTTTTATATTTCTTAAAATGATTTCATGGTTTTAATTTTTGTGAACTGCCCAGAGAGCTTCAGCTATAGGGAGGTATAAAAATGCAATAAATAAATAAATAAATAAATAAGATTCCTCCTCGGAATGGCCATTGGGTAAGATGACCAGATAAAATCCAGGTCAGGGCTCATGTAACTTTAACAGTGGTAGAGAAAAGGGAATTTCAATCAGTGTTATTTGTATGCAATTAGTTCCTGGTGATATTCCCTCTTCATCACAACAGTTAAAGGTGCAGGCACTATACTAGAGTGACCATATACAAAAGAAGGCAGGGCCCCTGCAACTTTAACTGTTGTGATGAAGAGGGAATTTCACCAGGAACTAATTGCATACAAATGACACTGGCTGAAATCCCCTTTTCTCTACAACTGTTAAAGTTACATGAGCCCTGACCTGGATTTTCTCTGGTCACCCTACCATTGGGGGAACCCTGAGAGGACACCAGGTAGGCAGGATTTTGCCCTCAGGCCCTTGGCTGAAACGTGCAAAATAAGCACAGTAACCATTTGCAACAGCAGTAATTGAGATAACACAGCCATCCTCGGACTGCTGAGGATCTTGCTTCGTGGAACAGATGTAAAGGGCTATTTTGAGATGAACATGTAAATGCAGGGATCCTGCTCTTGCATCCTCTCTTAACCACAATCAGTTTCCTCCTTATAGCTTAGCTGTTGCTGTTATGTGACAACCTGGTATTATGGCCGGCTGCCTTGTAGCTGGGAGGTAGTGGCTGGCAGGCGGGCGGGAGGTAGTTAGTTAGTTTAAATAGCCAGCCTTTTAATCTCCCCCTTTTCCCCTTACCTGGAAGTCTTTCTTATTTTCCCCTTTTCCCCTCGGCACGGCTTCTCTGTGCTTTTTAAATAAATATTTCACCAGTGCTTCTAAAGGTCTATTTCATCCCCTCTTTTAATGGTATCAAATATAAATGCTGCAACAGAACTACAGCAAGTGCTGGCAAGGGCTGGGCAAACATAAAACTCCTGTTGAAGTGTAAAGGAGTGATGGGCGAACAATTTGGCGTTATCTATTATATATAAATACATATGGCTTGCCACTGATAGTTTCCCTGTTTAAATCGCGGAATGGAGAAGACATTTTCTGCTAACTTGCTATTATAGTGCAGCATGGAGACACTCTCTCTCTCTGGGCCTTTCTACTCCATTCGGGTGTAGGGGGGGGGACACGATCCCGGAAGTACCTGCTTCCAGGATCATCACTCTAATGCACATAGAAGTGCGCCCGCCATTTTTTCCCCAGGGGAGCGGAGAATAGCACACTTGTGCTCCAATGGAAAAGTGAGTACTTTTTAAAAATTGCCCCCCCCCCGCCATCCTGGGGATGGCGGGCTTGCTTCCCCCTCCCTTGACGGGCATGGAGCTGCGCCGCGTGGCTCCATGCCCATTTCTGGTGCTCGCTTGCTTGCGAGTAAGTGGGCACCAGGCAGGATAGGCACCCACACCTCCTACGGTCTTGGGATGTTCCCGGGACTGCAGGAAAAATTGGGTTTTCCCAGGGATCCCTTATCCCAGGGAAAACCTGTGCTCATTCCCCCTGCCCCTGGGAGTCCATGTGCATCATTCAGATGGACAGGGATCATCCAGGGGCAATCCCACATCAAAAGGCCGGTGTAGAAATGGCCTCTGTCTCTCCTTGGAAACAGTGGTACTGG
Source organism: Anniella stebbinsi (assembly GCA_029215795.1). Lineage (NCBI taxonomy): Eukaryota > Metazoa > Chordata > Lepidosauria > Squamata > Anniellidae > Anniella > Anniella stebbinsi. The sequence continues at coordinate 12,819,209 of JARDYH010000007.1, forward strand.
AGCAGCAATGGAACGCACTAACCATCATACCCATCACTGCTCTCCACTGCTAAGATATGTTGGGAGAATGTGCTTATACTGCCAAGAGAAACATTTACATTTTTGGTGTGAGGTCTCAGAACTGACCAACTCACCCAACTCCAGGGGCTGGAATGGGTTACCCATGTCTGAAAACAGGGTGAAAGATCCAGCCACAAAGGTCATGTCAGAAGCTGTGCTGGCTCCATGTCTCTGAGGGGCTGTGGGCAATACACCCTCATCGGGTTCCCCTCCTTCAATGAGTCTACCTGCTCACAGCCATTGTCGCCAGCTGCTTTCGCTCCTCCTCCTCTTCCTCCTCATTGTCTCCACTCGCTTGCTCGCACGTCAGTGAGCCAGCAGGCAGCAGCATCTCCTGCTCCTCCTTCTCACCACCACTATTGTCTGGGTCAGAGTGAGAGGCAGGTGAACAAAAAGATTGCAGTGATGGAGAGGAGGAGCAACTCCAGGAGGCTCTTGCCAGTGGGTTGTTCTCGGATAGCTTCACCTGGCAAAGCCCAAATGCACTGCCTGCCTACTTCCTTCCTTCCTTCCTTCCTGAATGGCTCTTCCACTTAAACACTTGACTCGCCAACAGGGCTGAACCAAAATGGCGGCCCCATTCAATTGGGGTGGCTCACTCTGAGGGGTGGGCCACACCCATTTAATTTATTTAATTTATTAATTATTAATTTATATCCCACCCATTTTTCCTCCTGCAAGGAACCCAAGGTGACTTACATGATCTTATTTCTCTCCCTTTTCTCCTCAAAGCAACCCACAAGGTAGGTTAGCCTGAGAATCAGCGACTGGCCCAAAGTCGCCCAGTGAGATTCATAGCCCAGTGGGGATGAGAACCTGGATCTTCTGAGTCCCAGTCCAACATTGTAACCACTACAGTACGCTGTTTCTGGTTGGGTGTGGGGTGGAGCCTTTACCCAAGTTTTCCCTTCTTTTCCTCCACTTTCTTTTAAGTTTTTACAAAGCCGCTGCCTTCGAGGGCAGTGGTGGGACTTCCTCCCCTCCCCTCCATGCCCCCCTGGTGTGTTAAATTAAAGCTCTGTCCTTCTCCACTCCCAGCATACCAAATGGGGTGGGTGGGAGAGCAAACCTCTGGGTCTTTAAAAAGTTTAAAGAAGAAGCACCACTATCACTTGGTTAAGAAGTAGAGGGCACATTTCAGATCCTGGTGGCTCCGAGTTTGGTGGGGCCGTGAACCCATTCTGAGGTTCAGTCGGAACCAGCCTGAACTCTAAAGGAGCTCTATCCAAGGCGCTGAGCCAATTTCCCATCATAGGTTCAGCACCTTGGATAGCTCCATCAGAGTTGAAAAATGTTGGATGTTCAACTCCTTCAGCCTCTGCCACTGGCTGCTCAAGAGGCATCATCTATCTCTGTGCCATCGCAGCTTGTTGGCTTTGGTGTCCATTGAGCAGAACAAGAAGAACAACAACAACATTGCATTGAGTTGGGACCATTTTGTGGGTTTCCTGGTGGTTCCCTCCCTTCTCATGAATAGAAATTGCAGCTGTGATTTGCATAATTCATGCAAATTCTGGCCATCATCTGCTTATTTTGCACACATTGTAGCTGCACTTTGCACAAATTAAGCAAATTACAAGCAGAATTTGTGCAAAATTATACCAATTGCAGCCACAATTCACGCAACTTCCTATTCAGGAGAGCCCTCCACCCAAAAAAGTTTCTGGTTTTCGAGAAAAGACAGTGGCTTGGCTTGCAAATGCAAACTGAGTTAGGTGGGCAGCAGGGATCCATTGGTCCCCAGAAAGGCCAGATTTGCAAATGATGGACATCTCTAGTGCACATTCCTGCATACCAGAGTTACATAGTGGATGCTGCAAATTCTGCAAGAACCTTTCTTCTCTTCTTCCTTCGTGCTCCATGGTGAGACTGCTGGAACCACTCAGGGTGATGCCTTTAATTCTGGGGAGACCAAACACAGCAAATGGAATGGATTTTCTTTTATTACGAACGTCTTCCAAGCATAGGCACCTTCCTGAATGCTTTTCGAGTGCAAATGTTTAACACGGGCTTTAGCTGTGAATTTAATAAAATGTGTGACGTGGAAATGTCTATCCTGTTTGTCTTGATGTCCAGATTTTACAAAAATGGCCATTGTTGTCATCAAAATCCCCAAGACTGTGAGCTGTGTTTCCTGCAGCCCTTTCCCCATGTTTCTGCATTCTGTTGTAATGAGAGATGATGGTAGGAGAAATTAGGTTATTAGAAATGTTCTACTGGCTGCAAGAGAAAAGCCATTTTCTTTTTCATTTTGACCCCTGCGTGCTGTAATTGTGAGGCATTCTTCCTGGCTTCTAACTTAATACACTTTCATTGATTTGGTTTAACTTCATGCATCAGAATGAGTTTTTCTTTCTTTTTTATAAAGCGAGTTTAACCTGGTTGAGAAGGGGAAAAGAAACAAATGAAACCCAGCATTTGGAGTTTCCCTTTTAGGAGCAAGCTTCCATGTACCTTGCTCTTCAATCTGGTGTCCTCCAGACATTTTGGACTCATTTATTTATTTATTTATTGTATTTGTGCCATCTTTTCAGATGCCAACCAATGTAGTTTATAAAACATTCAGAAAATAAAAACCATAATCAGATAAAAAATAGTATAATATTAAAAACACAGTTAAAAGCAATAATAACTCCCATCAGCCCCTGGCTTCATGTTCCATCAATCCCAGCTTGCATGGCCAGTGGTCAAGAATCCTGGGAACTGGACTCCAAAACACCTGGAAGGCACCAGGTTGATTAAAGCTGTTCTATACCCTCCAACTGTTCCTGTTTATTATGGACAGCAGCTCCATTAACTTCTCCAAGATAAATGTATGCCCTTCTTCTGTCTTGGGTTTTGAATGTTCGGATGACTTTTAAAAATGTTGTTCATTCACATTGCTTGATTTTCTGTTCTTGAACCTGCTACAACAACCAGATCTACATAAATTTAAATGTCTGCTTTGGTACACCACATGCATTGTATGTGGGAAGTCCTAGGTTTGATCTCCAGCATCTCTAGGTAGGTTTAGGAAAGACATTGATTTGAAATCCTGGAGCGCCACAGCCATACAGTGTAGGCTGTACCAGGAGTGGACAGAAGGTAGATTTCCAGGTATTTTGTACCTCAATCCCTAGAAGCCCCTGCCAGCATGACCAATAATTGGGAATGCTGGGACCTGACATCCAGAACATTTGGAGATCTAATTTCTGCCCATTCCTAGGCTTACCAGTACTGAGCTAGATGCACCAAATGTTCTGACTTGTAAACAACAGCTTCATATTTTCATGTTTATGTTGAATAAGATATGATATTTTTCCTAAGGAATCCATCTTGCCTAGTATCCATCCTTTCTTCTCTCCCCATGTGCTTGCAAATCAACTGTTTTATAATTTGTCTTAATACTATCCCATGGGCTGTATGGTCAGGTTGAATTGTCTATCACCCTCTGGAACCATCTTTCTCTTCTCTCTCTCTCTCTCTCTCTCTGAACGTGTTTCTGCTTTTGTTGTAAACACACTCAGTGTTTGCCCTTCTCCAGCTACCTGGTACATCATCCATCTTCCATGACCTCTCATAGATAGATGGTTAATGGCACTACGATTTCGTCAGTGAGGTCTGTTAGTACTCTAGGGTACATTTCATCAGACCACAATGACTTGCATTGACTCTCGACAACCAAAGCAGGTATAGATAGGTTTGGATGTTCTGAAGGCAGATCTGTGTTTCCTTTTCTCATTGACTCTGGACTGATCTAGTCACTACATCAAGCAGTTGATTTCATGCTGCTGTATGGGTTCCTTGGCAGCATATCACTGTGAAGATCAGTGATGACAGACGACCCTCTCTGAAAGACCAACCAATCACTCCCAATCTTCAAAGGAGCATTAGATAAAAAGTGCAAGTAGCTATGTTGGTCCATTAGTAAAAAATAAAATAAAAATCATATAAGACAAACTAAAACATCACAAAGTAGTGGATCTAGTGATGGGATTTAGTCAATGGCTGAATTTGGACAACATGATAGTCAATGGTGGGGTAATAATCAACTTTACAGTTGTTCATCTAGGGGGTACTCCCCACACAACATGGTAATAAAGAATCAACTGTGGTGTGGATTAGGATCAGTGCTGAGTTGACTATGGCAGCATTCAGATGACATGATAGTCAATACAACTGACGATTGTTTCCCCCCACCCAGTTGCTTATTGTGTCGTCCGAATTCAGCCAATGTCTACAATGCCCCTTAAAGAGGATGACTTACTTCCTCTCTAGGAAATCGCATGCTATGGTAGTTGTTTCTAGTTACTGGGAAGAGTGAGCAGAGAGTAAGACTAGCAGAAAGCAAGAGCATAAACTTAGATCAAGTCAGACTACACCTGAAGAGGCACACCTTCCCCAACTTGCTCCGGAGAGTAACCGCGCTGAGCTAAATGCAATGATGTAGTTATAAATTTCGGCTAGATGCAGTGATGTAGAAGTATGTAGTAGTCCCCCATAGCCACGCCTCCAAGGAGAGTCCAAAATCACAGACAGTTGTGTATCCATATCAACAAACTGGTTCTAACAGTTTTCATCACTATGAGCAGCAGGTCTTTGGAAAGCTCATGGGTCTCAATTGCCCCTTCAAGACCAAGTCACCCCAGAATACTTTGCATTACAACAGGGAACAATACGTCGTTGTTGGGGAAAATGATTCCACCCCCCACCCCTCTCAGTGACTGTGAGGATTGCAGCTAACAGGGAATTCTGAAGGAGGTGCCATATGATGTCAGCATTCCTGCTAATCAAAAAGTCCCGGTGCTGTCTTCCTGGGAGCCCTGGCTCCGATACATCCCTGAGTCCAACACATTTGGTGGGCAACAGGCTGGGAAGGCTGGCCTACTTCATCTGCAGGATACTTTGCCTATTTATATCCTGTTCTGCACTGCTTTAAAAGCTAAGGAATTGCTTGTTCTTTAGACCAAAGATATGCTTGGGTTCTTTGATCTCTTACCAACAATTCAACATGAGTCTCACCAGCTGTGAAATGGCACACAGCACTGTAATTACACAGGAAGATGCCTTATACTGAGTCAGACCCTTGGTCCATCTAACCCAGTGTTGTCGACACTGACTGGCGGCAGCAGCTCTCTAGGGTTTCAGGCAGCATTCTTTCCTAGCCCAACCTGGGGATGCTGGGGATTGAACCTGTGCCTTGATACTGAACTCTGGCTCTTCCCCCTGGAGTGGCCCCTCTTCCCCTGGTCACATGGAATTGTCTGGCAATTGGACCCAGGCCAGGGCTCATTCTTGTTTACATGTATTTGCATTATGCAGAGCAGGATCTACTCCACTGCTTTATAATGACGTTGAAGTACACTGACAACTGTTGGGGCCCATGACATGTTCCATATACCAAGTGTTATATCCTGCTTGGTGTATTCTGGCCCTGGTTGCATCTCTACCTCCTCGGAGGTTTAATGTCTAGAGAGCAGGGGGCGTAACTTAACCCTGAAGAATGATGATTTTAGCAACTCAAGACTAATAAAAAAGCTATCCCCCCAAAGCACAACTAAGGACAAAATAGAAGCAGCATAAGCGTGCACAAGGGGTGTGCCCGGTGTGCCCAGGCACACCCTAATGTTTCACGCGATAAGTGCCAAATTGAGGGGTAGCATGGAGTAGGGATCCAGATGCAGCAGGAATGGTCCCCTGGCAGCCCTCCGTCTGCTCGTTGCCATGCCGAAGAACCGCTGCCTCTGAGAGAGCACCATTACTCCCAGCCTCAGGAGCAAAAAGGAATCACTCTGCCGGGAGCCTCTCTGCCCGAAGCCATGCTTCAAAGTGTCCAGTAGGAGGGCCCCTGAAGGCTAATATCTCCTCGTAAGCCCCTCCTCTGGCCAGTGTCAGCAAAAAGCCCAACCAATGCTGGCGCTTGAGGAGCATCTCCTCAATCCCCCCACCCTCACCTGCAATGGCCCCCCACAGTCAGGCAAGCAAAACACAGAGCAGGGCATCAGTGTCTACAGTGTTTAATAAACAAATGAATAAAAGTAATGTCCTTTGTGATTGAGTATGCATTAAAAGTTCATATATATATATATATATATATATATATATTCTCCCTGGGTGCACACTCTAAAGAAACGTGCCTTGCATGCCTAGGAGAACCAGTAATTCACTAGGGATGGATTCGATTTTTTTCTTGTCCATGTCCATTTCACAATGAGTTCATTCATAAGCCTATTCCAGCCTGTTTCTACATTAATTTGCAGAGTTTTTGTAAAAAGAAAAGAAAAGTCCACTTAAGATTTGTACACATCTTATACTCCTTTTCTCTAAAAAAAATATACATTTATAAGCATTTTATTATAAATATGCACATTTTATATGAATTTTGCTGCACTGTGAAAGTCAAAAACTGCACTGCAATATTCAGAGAACTCCATTATCAGTGTTCCAAACTGCATATTAGTTCCAGAGGTACAAATCAGGTCTGTTCACTTCCAGATGTGGTCCAAACAATATTTTTGAGCATTCTTAGATTTTCCAGAGCAAATGGAGACGATCCATGGTAAAGAGGTATGGTTGGGGCATAATGGAGGCGTGTTAAAATAAAAATAAAAAAATAGGTAGGGAGGTTAATCTCTCACCTAATAAAGCATGTGTGTATTTTTTTCTTGTTGTTGGTCTTGCTCCATGGATACTACTCCCATATACACCTGCAGGCATGGCATTCTACAAAAAGGACTGTGGCAAGGTTAATCCTAATGGCTAAATTATGCAAATTCAAATTAAAAATATTTTCTTGATAGAAGATGCATAAATTATTCCCGGTAGACCCACAAGTGACAATAAATTTCCCGCTCCTGGAAATTAACGCGGCCCACTTTTAGTACCTTGCTGTTCCATTACAAAGGATGCATTATTCATTTCTTTGTTATGAAGGATGCGCTCTCCTTTCTAGTTCCTTTATGAAAAGACGTTTCCCGGCAGCAATTCTACGGCCCCTGGAATGGCGTCCCAGGGGCTATAGGACATAGCAGAACCCCTTGACTGCTGTGTGGAGAAGGAGGTCTGTTCTCAGAAACCTCCCCTGTGCAGCAGAAAGGTTTGCTCCTGTTGCTACTCTATTGCTGGAACTCTGGTGGAAAGAAGGGCAAAGAGGAGGGGTGCTGGGAGCGCATTCCCATGTGTCTGACACACCCTTGGAATGGGAACAAACTACACAATCCCTGGAGTTGGTGTAAGTCATCTGAGCATACCCTCAGATTCTGAACTTGCTCCTTCTGGGGGAGTGCATTCCTATATTGAGATGGTTGGATGCCAGAGGTTGGCCTTTCAACTCATCAGAGAGTTATCTAACCTTAGGGAGGACAGGTGTCCTACCTGATAGAGGACAGTCCTCATTTTGAAGGCATCCTCTCTTTGAAAGGCTATCCAGCGAATGCCCTTTTTAAAGATGAAGGGGAGTATCCAACTGTGTCATTCCGCAAACTCAAATACTGCTAGTGGAGCTTCACTAAATCTTTCCACTGCTCAAGTGATTGACCATTATGTTCATGCAACTGGTTGTGTAAGCAGAATGTGCAACTGGTTACACAACAAGTTGCACAAGCATACTGCCCAACCACTAGTGGAAATGGAAATTGAGTTGGATTTGCACACGGTTCAGAACTAGTTTCCGCTAGCGCAATGTCATTGCTGCAAATGGAACGTCACAGTTGGATCATGCCCAAAGAATCATAAGAAGGGAAAGCTGAGATCTGGACATTGCCCATCAACTGTGAGCACCTGGACAGCAGACTGAACAGAGAGGTACACAGGCCATCAAATCGCATCTTTCCCCACTATGACGAGATGTATTTTATTTCTATTTGAATTATAGTAACTATTTTCTCAATTTCTAGCATATGCAAATTTTACACTAATCTGTATCCTCTTTCCTCCTATTTTTTGGTGATTCGTTTTTTTCCTTTTGGGGGGCACACCATAAGCAGCCACCCTATCTAACCTAGCAATGAGGACAGTCCAGAATAGACTTTTCTGCTATAGTTACAGCTGCCACCAGTGATGGCTGTTTGAGAGTACAGATTAGGGATGTGTGAATCATGAAATCCTGGGCTTGTCCAGGTTTTCTGAATTCACCTTCAATGCTCGTTCCAACCCGTGTTGGTTTCTGATTTGATCTTTGCTTTTTTTGTTTCTCCTTTTGTGTGAAAATTCAAGCATATTTTGTGCACATTTCCCCAAATTACCCATCAAATGTGTACTCTCTCTCTCTCTCTCCTTTTCTCCCATCAATCAAAGTGTGTTTGCACACAATTTTCAAAAGCACGCATTTGTTCATGCACGTTTTTCAGATGTATACAACTTTCAAAAAGGTTTTATTTGGTTTGTTCCATGAATCGCAAGCTTAGAAATGTATGAATTTCCAAGGCAGATTGTGGTTGTGTTCAGTTCTGGGAGGTGCAAACTGGGTAAATTCTGGTCTGAAATGAATTTGTCATTGATTCCCAGTATAGATGCAACTGTACTTTGTTTAAAACTGAGAAAGCGAGTGTCCTACTAGTTATTGTTCACAATGCAATGTTAATAAAAGTATTAAAACATAAATTTTTCAAGTCGCGAATCCTCCCCCCTCCCAACAAGATTTTGAGCTGGCTTGTAAGAACGCATACAAGATGTACTACTATGATTGCAAAAAAAAAAAAAAAAAGGAAAGGAAAAATGACAAGAAAAGAAAAAGAAAAAAAAAGTTTAAAACTCCCAGATCCAATATTTTTGAATGCCCTTCCCCGCTGAGAGAGAATATGAAATTAAGCATTCAGATCTGGAAACCCTGCTCTCTGGAGATTTTTGCTCTTTTGCAAAAGGCGAGTCTCTCAGCACAATGGCACCGTCTTATGTCGCAAGAAGAAAAGACATTTCTGGAAGGCATTTCAAGGAAGATACGAAATGATACAGGCCACGTAGGGGTGGGTGGGCAGAAAGGAGTGATAAGGAATAATACGGCTTAAAAGTGTTAGAGTAATGCTGAACCATCCCCTACATTTTGTGCTAAGTTAAGGTTAAGTAAGCCGACTAGCCTGAAACCTTTACAAAAGAAAAAAGGGAAAGAATGGTTGTGGACCCCCTTAGTTCTTCGGTCTGCTGTTAAATCAAAGTTGACACCTACTGGTTTACTCTTGTCATTGTAGGCAACACCGATTCCCCCTCCCCCTCCCCAAATTGGCTTCCTCACAATTCCAAAGAGGAAGCAATTTGTTGAAATGCTTAACAGCATCTTTAAATTTAAGTGATATTGATTAAAGTGGTGTTTGGTGCTTGGATGGCGGTGTTCTAAGTCTTGGATGGCGGTGTTCTAAGTCTCTCTCTCTCTCTCTCTCTCTCTGTGCATTTGATATTAATGATATATATATATATTTGCATTTGAATATCAATGGGTTTCCAAAAATGAGTCAAATTACAGGTTACTTTAATTGCAGACCTAGCAGCCATAACTGTTTAAAAAATAAATAAAACCCAAATTAATCCTTGGTGCGGGAGGCCCATCTCCCATTTTTCATGCAAGGGGAGGTTTAGCCCTTTTGACCAAAATACCCACAGTCAGCCTTATAAAAAGCTCCCATTGGTGCCACTGGGCCATGGTTCAGAGGTAGAACATCTGCTTTGCCTCCAGAAGGTCGCAGGTTCAATCCCTGGCTTATCCTGGTAAGGCTTCAAAATTCTTGCCTGAAACTCTGGAGAGCCGCTGCCAGTCAGTGCTAGTAGTACTGAGATAACTGGACCAATGTTCTGACTCACTAAAAGGCAGCTTCCTATGGTCTTATGAGCTTTTATCCTAAGGCTAAAACATTAAAATACAGTATGCGAAGCTTAAAAACCATTTACATAAAACACACAAACAATATACACGAAGACAATATATATCTAAGAACGTCACTGAACATTCAACCATAACCATAGGACAGATCCAGGACCACTTAAATACTCATCATAGGCTGCCAGATGCCTGAGAAAAGAGATAGGTCTTGACCTTGTGCCAAAAAGATGACAATGTTGGTACCAGGCGGGCCTCATTGATCATACCACAGTTGGTAGGCCACCACTGAGAAGTCCCTCTCTGTCACTGCCACCTTCTGAGCCTCCCTCGGAGGAGGCACCTGAATGAGGATCTTAGATGCTGGGCGTAGAGTACGGGTAGGTTCATGTAGGAGGAGGTGCTCCATCAGGTATTGCAGTCCCAAGCCATGTAAGGCTTTATCAGTCAAAACCAGCACCTCAAATCAAGCTTGGAAGCATATGGGCAGCCAGTACACACAGCCAGAGTTGGTCTGATATATTTGGACCTTCTAGTCCCTGTTATAAATCTGGCCACTGTGTTTTGCGCAACCTGCAGCTCCTGAACCACCTTCAAAGGCAGGCCCATGTCGAGTGCATTGCAGTAATCTAACTTGGAGGTTACCAGAGCATAGACAACTGAAGCCAGGTTATCCCTGTCCAGACAGGGGCATAGTGGGCCACAACTGAAGTTGGGAGAAAGTATTCTGTGTCACTTGAGGCCACCTGAGCCTCAAGTGACAAAGATGGTTCCAAAACAATTTTTGTGGGGATAATACTTTGCGAGGGAAGGGTTAAACCTCTCATCCCCATGCAATGTGGTCCCCAATGAAAACTGAGACCCTAGTGCCTAGTAATAAATTAAAAGAAAAGCCATCCAGACATGATCGTTAGTTGCACATTTAAGGTAATGTCTAGTTTGGTCCTAAAAATAGTAAACACTTGAGTTTTAGGATTGTGATTATTAGCTTCCATGGTTAACATTATTATTATTATTATTATTATTATTATTATTATTATTATTATTTCCAGTTCGTGGAATTATTACAGCTGATTTTGCTCCAGGCACAGTTCACTGGGGAGCCAATTCCTGGGGTTCTGTTGTTGGCAAGAGAAAAGCAGGTTGACTTGCTTTCCATATGAGCAGCAGACTTGAAATAAATCTCATTTAAATTGCTTTCAGAATATATATATAAATTAGGAAGGGTGTACAGCTGTTGTATGGGTGTTGCATTTTATGGACAGTTTCTACACGTGTGCAAATCAGTTTTTGTTATTGTTGTTGCCATCTTACACATTTTCTGGTGTTGCATTGAAACATAGTGCCATTGGTTTGTGTATGATACCATTGGGGGTGTTGGTATGCTGCAATTCCTTTTGTGCTGAGTTCAGGAGACACCCGGAATACATACACTCAAAAAAGAAGATACTACAACTAATGATCACATACTGGGTGAAGGTTAATAAACTGAAATCAATCCAGACAAGACTGAGATGCTGTTAGTGGGTGGTTCTCCTGAGCGGATGGAGGGTGCACAACCTGTTCTGGATGGGGTTTCACTCCCCTTGGTTCGTAGTTTGGGGGATCCACCTAGAGCCATCTTTGTCACTTGAGGTTTTTCTTTTAATTGATTACTAGGCACAAGGGTCACAATTTTTATTGGGACCGCAATGCGCAGGGAAAGGAGGTTTAACCCTCCCCTCCCCAGCTGTGATCCCAACAAAAATTCTCCTGGAATCATCTTTGTCACGTGAGGCTCAAGTAGCCTCAGTACCATAGAGTGCCTTCTACCAACTTCAGTTGGTGGCTCAGCTACGCCGCTGTCTCGACAGGGATAACCTGGCTTCAGTTGTCTATGCTCTGGTAACCTCCAAGTCAGAAATCTGCAATGCATTCCATGTGGGGCTGCCTTGGAAGATGGTTGAGAAGATGCATCTTGTGCAAAATGCGACAACCAGATTGATAATAGAGACCAGACGGTCCAAACATAGAAGACCGATTCTGGCCTGCTTACATTGGCTGTTGGTATGTTTCCGAGCTGAATTCAAGGTGCTGGTTTTGACCTATAAAGCTGGCTCAGGACCACAATACCGGATGGAGCACCTCTCCTGGCATGAACTGACCCATACACTATGCTCAGCATCCAAGGCCCTCCTCTGGGCACATCCTCCAAGGGAAGCTTAGAGGGCGGCAACAATAGAGAGGGCCTTCTCAGTGGTTGCCCCCAATTATGGAATGATCTCCCTGAAGAGGCCCTCCTGGCACCAACATTGTTATCTTTTCAGTGCCAGGTTAAAATTGCTCTCTCATCTCCGGCATCTGGCAACTTACAGTGAGTTTTAAATTAGAGCTTGGATCTTCTTTATTTGTCTCTCTCTTTGTTATATATTTATATGGTTTTCTTTAAATGCTTTTCTGAATGCATTTTAATGGTTTTTAAATTTTGTGACCCACCCAGAGAGCCTCAGCTATGGGGCGGTATAGAAATGTAGTCAATAGATGAAATAAATGGATGAAATACTTGTCTGTCATAAAGCTATTAAGAATGAGGAATTTGTCAGAAGAAATAAGGTGGCAACCTTATTTCAGTACTCAGATGGTTGAATATACAGGGTCATAAACCCAGACTTTTAGGAGCAATTTTTTGGGGTCCCAAATAGGTAGAACTTCATGAATTTTGGTAAATTCGTATCAAAAGTGAACTGAAATGAAATTCTCCAGCCCTCCTAAGTGAAGACATCTTCACAAGCAGGAATGGCATGCAGCTAACTCTAGGAGCTGACCCAAGATATCTGGACGAAATCTTTCAGGTATGATGGTGCAATCGAATAACTTGGAAAAACTGTCTAGCAAAAGATTTCTTTTCTTTTAAAGAATTATGAAATGGAAAAAAATTGAGTTTTTTAAAAAATAAAATAAAATAAAATAAGTGTACGTAAGATGAGATCTGTACAAAAGCGAAACCAAAGAAGATATTTTCCTTGTATTAATCAATCAATTATTTATTACGGTCACAGACCAGCGAAGTCAATATAAAACATACAAAAGATAGTGAAAAAGTGACATGAAAATAAAATACAGCTTTGTAGACTTCCTTCTCTCAGGAGGATTGCAACTCCCCCCCCCCCAATTTGCATTGTTGTCATAAAAAACTAAAAAAACCTTTTCAGTAATACAGGAGGACACATCCCTTAAACAAATTAATACCAAAGTTGTGAGGTTACTTCCAGAAGAGGCTCTTAATAATGGAAAGATTCGCTTCTTTCTGCATTCCTTGTACATGTTGCAATGTAAAAGGACATGTTCGACAGATTCTATTGCTCCAGTGCCACAGGGACATATTCGATCATTAACCAGGATTTTACTAAACCGTCCATCTAGTAGTGCTGATGGGTTTCCTTGTAAAAAGGCCCATATATAGCAGCTAATAAAAAAAAATTGGGTGGGGGAGCTGATGGGTGAAAGTGATCTTTGATAAGCTAATTATTTTGGAGGGGGGGCATCAGAGTTTAGTAAATCAGCATGCTGTAACTGCAGAGCTAACCAAACTAATCTAAAATACCGGCCTCCCTGCGGAGGCACGGAAATGTCACAGCCCGTAGAGACCTGCACTGCATTTATGCAAGTCGGCCGTTTCTGTCACACATTCAACAGACCTTCCTGAAAAGGGGCCACAGTTCTTTAAACAACTTTAACATGCAGTTTTAAAAAAGAGATTAAGGAAGATCTGCCTTTGTGCACGATAAATTTAGTCACTTGGTTTCCTGTCTCATTCCCGCCCCTCCCAGCTAGGCTAAACAGGCTCAGTTTAACATATTGTAGCTCCTCCACTCCCTCCCCACTCCAAGTTTGATGTGTTAATGTCAAAAATGCCTTTGAAGGGGGGGAAAATCAGAGTTACCGTGTTTTTGTATGTGCATACAAATTCTGGCACTTAATCAGATCAGTGAAATCTCGGCCTGTGAACCTCTGCTGTAATAGGGATAGAATGTGATCAAAGAGCTTCTTGTGTGGTATGTCCACGGAGAAAATCTGTCACAGTTGCTAAATTCTCTACTTGGACAGAAAATGGAGGTGCTGCCAGATAATAATAATAATAATAATAATAATAATAATAATAATAATGTAGCATTGTATAGGTGGGACATATGCAAATGAGGAAAGATTCTCTTAAGACTGGCCCTGTTCCATCCGCTTAACTAAGTCAACTGAAAGGATTTTCATTACTGGTTCAATTTTGATGCTTCCCTTCTAATGGAGATAATACCTTCGCTCAACCCCAGAACAGCAATCAGGCAATTTGTAATCCTTACCACATTGCCAGCTACCATTTGATGGAGGGAGTGCTCCAAATAAAGTGCAGGTGGATGTAGCTCAGTCTTTGAGAACCCACTTTGCATGCAGAAAGTTGCAGGTTCAATCCCTAGAGTCTCCAGATAGGGCTGGGAAAGAATCCTCTCTGAAACCTAGGAGAGCTTCTGCCATTCAGTGTAGACCAGGGATGGTAGGCAACGTGGTGTCTACTGGGGTGACCATATGGAAAGGAGGACAGGGCTCCTGTATCTTTCACTATTGAATAGAAAAGGGGATTTCAGCAGGTGTCACTTGTATGCCTACAGCGCCTTGTGAAATTCCCTCTGCATCACAACAGTTCAAGCTGCAGGAGCCCTGCCCTCTTTTGTATCTGGTCACTCTAGTATAGCCCCTGCAGCTTGAACTGTTGTGATGAAGAGGGAATTTCATCAGGTGCTGCATGCATACCTATGACACCTGCTGAAATTCCCTTTTCCATTCAACAGGTAAAGTTACAGGAGCCCTGGCCTCCTTTTGATATTGTCACCATATGTCTATGGTCTTCTGTGTGCCCCTGGACACATTTCTTGGTGCCTCTGAGGTGCCCTACAGCTCCCACATTTAAGAAAGAATTAACACATTTTCTTAGCGTCAGCTGGGATTGCTGTGGAATAGGGTTCTCTTGGTGCTGACAACTGTGGTTTCAAAGGAGTTGTTTAGTGTGTTGGGGCTCAGAACTCACTCTAGGGATGTTGGAGGAATTCACTGGGGGTGGGTGGATTGGAGCCTGCCATATTTTCATCAACTTGGCTTCTGGACTTTGGCTTGCATTCCCATGAGAGGGCCCAACTCGATCTGCATCAAGTCAGTCCAGTTTGCAGATTTTCTTTTTTCTTTATTATTGCTTTATTATTTTTTTATTACACTTATATGCCCCCTTTTTCCTGCCAAGGAACCCAAGGCGGCATACATAATCCTCCTCCTGTCCATTTTATTCTCACAACAACAACCCTGTGAGGTAGGTTGGGCTGAGAGTCTGTGACTGGCCCAAAGTCACCCAGTGAGCGTCTGGGTCCCGGATCTTTCGAGTCTCAGTCCAACACTTTAGCCACTACACCGCAATGGCTCTCACGAATGCACTTGCGTTCCTGTTTGCATTTGGGGGAGGGTGCGGATGGGGCACGTTCTGGTCAGAAATGAACTGAAATGAATTTCTTCTCGTACATCCCTCATTGCAGGCTTAGCATTCCATGTACAGATTAAGGGATGTCTTGTATTTAGGGTGTCCAGATGTAAAAGTGAGCATGGCTCCTGTACCTTTAATGGTTGTGCAGAGGAGAGAATTTCAGCAGTTGCATCTTGTGATGCCGAAATTCAGTTACACCTGCTGAACTGCCTTCTTCTCACAATTATTAAAAGTGCAAGAGAGCCCTGCCCCCTTTTGCACCCTACTTACATTACCCTGAAAAGAAACGGGCCTCTGGCTGTTGAGAAATTGGAGGCTGCCAGGGGCTAAATGAAACCTGGCATTCATTTCGAGAGCGGTTGATTGCGGGATAGGGCCATCCGATAGCAGAAGCGCGGGAAGAAATACTGCCTCTTGACTTTTGCTGCGTCGGGTTTCTTGACCTTTCGCTGCTGCGTTTTGGAGCACGTGGTTGCGACATACTTTTGAAGCGACTTCTTTTTTAATCAGAAGGAAAAAAGGAAAAGTAATGCTCACTGACAGGCTTGAGGCGATGTCAGAGGCTGGGGCAGAGGCCTTGAATTCTTCTCATACTTGTGATCTTCTTATTTTGGTGGCTGCTCAGCCGCAACCTATCCGATGCTGCAATGCCTCTTAGTCCTGTCTCCTTTGACCTGCTGTTTTTTCCATATCCTTGGAGCCCTGCATATGTAATGCACGCGGTACAGTCCGATGTCTCTGCACACAGCAGTTGGCTTTGCCCTTTCTCTCTGCTTGACCTTGGAAGATCTTTCCACACACCCGTGCACCCTGTCCTCCCTGAAGAACATGTGTATTGTATTCTACATTTTCCAAGGAGGAGGGTACATGGAGGATATGAATATTTACCTTTGGAGTTGATGACTACATTGGCTCCTAACCTCTGTGCGGAAATGGATTTACCGGGAGGCTATCTCTACAGCATTAGAATATAAAAAGTACAGTGAATGCCCCATCTTTAAGAATAAAATATTGTTGATGATGATGCCATTAAACACAGAGTATTAAGAACAAACAAACAAAGAGACATACTTACCAGCAACGTTGTAATGATGGACCAGCCTCCCTGCTTGATTCAGAATGAGCTGGTCTCGAATAATGTAATTTGGGTTTAATTATGCTCGGGCCTGAATGGATTCAGAGAGAGAGCGTAGCCTCTGGTTTGATTCCCAGCATCTCAGATTTGATCCCCAGGTAAGGCTGGAAAAAACCTGCCTGAAACCCTTAAGATGTTCTGCTGGTCAGTGTCAACATGAGCAATGGCTGACCAGTATAAGACAGCTTCCTATGTTCCTAATTTGTCTAGCCTCTTCTGAGTTAAGGCCCCATCTTGAGACTGATTAGGTCACTAGGAGGAACATAGCAGCCTCTTCACCCCAGAGATGGATGAGGAATTCATTTTAGTTTGTTTTAATCAGGATATCACCCAGTTTGCACCTTCTGGACCGAACATGGACTCAAATGCAATGGAGATGGGGAGGTTTAATTCATTGGTCCTGTCAAAAATCACTTCTCCAAAGCTACTATTTGCAGTTCAAGGGAAGCTCATATTGGCACCAATGGGAGTTTCTCTTGAAATGAAAATAGCAGCATCACAGCAGAACCTCAAAAACATTAAGTGAGACAATCACTGGAGGCAAGGTGCCATGACCGATAAGTCCCTGTAGTTACTAATTGGCACCCTTTTAGCTCCAAAAGCATGCTGAGCAGAACCTCTGCAGAAAATCTGAAATGTCAGGCTGGCTCATGTAGGATTGCGTCATTCCATGATATCGAAAAGCACTTGGTCCTTGATAAATATAATCTCCTGGACAAGTGGCAGAAAGCAGCTCAAATATTTGTTCACTCTGAATTCCCCTCCCCTTCCCGGTCCCACTTGTAACATGATATATATTTTTTTGCATTGCCTTTACTCATGCACTTGAATGTTAACAGCCTTAATAATTCCCCATACCATCTAATTAGTAGGGGTGTGCATCGGATCGGATCCGATCCACGATCCGAATCCGATCCGCCTCAAAAATCGGAAAATCCGATCCGATCCGATCCGATCCGACACACCATCCGATCCGATCCGATGAGATCCGATCCGGATCGGATCGGATCGGCGGATCGGACGCCATTTTAAATGCGTTTTCCCATAGCAAAGTATTGTTGTTTTACAAAAACGCCTACAACTTTTTCATTTTTAATGATAGAAGGATGAAACTTGGGCACATTGTACACTGGTTAGGGATAGGTATCTGTGAGAAATTTCAGAAAGATTGGTACATGCAGTTTGTGGCAATTAATTTTTTAATAAATAACATGGAATGCTTATAACTCGGTCATTTTTAAAGTTACACAAATGAAACTTTGCCACATTGTAGGTGGTACCTTGGGACCCAAGTGTGTGAAATCCCACAACCGTGGGTGCTTGCC
This sequence comes from Anniella stebbinsi, assembly GCA_029215795.1. NCBI lineage: Eukaryota > Metazoa > Chordata > Lepidosauria > Squamata > Anniellidae > Anniella > Anniella stebbinsi. The sequence continues at coordinate 12,837,016 of JARDYH010000007.1, forward strand.
TGGTGTGGCAATGAATTTTTGAAAAATGGGTAGTAGTGGGGTAAATGCAGTTATGCCTCCCATTTTTTTTATTTTTAAAGATACAAACAGGACACTTTGGCACATTACAGGGAACACTTCCCTTGATATGTGTGTAAAATTTCAGACAGCTAGCTCCAGGCATGTGTTGGCAATGAATTGTTGAAAATTGGGTAGCAGTGGGGTAAAATACAGTTTTGCCTCCCATTTTTTTATTTTCAAAGATACAAACGGGAAACTTTGGCACACTGCAGGGAACACTTCACTTCAAATGTGTGTGAAATTTCCGAAAGCTAGGTGCAATATTTCAGTGGGAAACGAAGGTTTATTCATGGCATTTCACATGGGATTTATGGGTTGGTTTGAAGAGCTAGCAAGCTCTAACTCGCTCACATGGCAGAGGACTTATGCCCGCTCAAACGCTGAAAATTTCACAAACTTTGGTGCAATACTTTAGTGGGAAAACAAAGGTTTATTCATGGCATTTCACATGGGATTTATGGGTTGGTTTGAAGAGCTACCAAGCTCTAACTCACTCACATGGCAGAGGACTTATGCCCGCTCAAACGCTGAAAATTTCACAAACTTTGGTGCAATACTTTAGTGGGAAAACAAAGGTTTATTCATGGCATTTCACATGGGATTTATGGGTTGGTTTGAAGAGTTACAAAGCTCTAACTCGCTCACATGGCAGAGGACTTATGCCCGCTCAAACGCTGAAAATTTCACAAACTTTGGTGCAATACTTTAGTGGGAAAACAAAGGTTAAACTTTATTATTTTAAACCTTCAGGAAAGGGAGGGGGAGGCTGTGTTTGTGTGTGTGTGTTTGACAGCTTGATCCACCAATTGTGCTTTAGAATACATGACTGAATCACCCAATCCTGTGAAGACTTTCTTCAGCCTCCAATTGCAATGCTGGAGGAGGGCACCAGTATATACTCTCTCAGCCCTGCCCTTCTGGCTCTTTGTGGGTTGAACGTGGAGGAGATTAGGGAGTGTTTTGGAGCTGTGTTGGAGAGACTGTATTGAACTGATTGCATTTGGAGGTGGTTTTGAGGAGTTTCTGATCTTTTACTTCAGCTTTTCTTGTTCTCTCTCTTGGCTTTCCTTTCTCTCTTGCCTTTCCTTTCTTAGATAGCACGTTTGTTTGTCTGTGAGTTCAGTTTGTCTTTGCAGTGAGTGTGTTTGTTCTTCTTTCGCTTTCTGAAAAAAACCCAAAAAAATAATAAAAAAATATTTTTATCCTCTCTCTCTCTCTCTCTCTCTCTCTCTGTGTGTGTGTGTGTGTGTGTGTGTGTGTGCTTGTGAGTGAGTGTGTGTTGCTGGGCTGTGTAGCCTGCTGCTACAAACACAAAAAAAGTCAGCAAAGCACACACTTATACAACAATAAAAATAAATAATAATAAAAATAAAATGAAGCGTGGCACTCAAAGGGGGGGTGCTCCCAAGGCAGCATTTGGGAGAGGCCGCTCTGGGCGTGGCGCTGCTGCTGCTGCTGCTGCTGGGACCAGCAGCAGGCAGCCTACTTCCACACCCCCAGTTAAACTGAGGCGTTCTCCACTGGGGCAGCAGAAGCAGGCAGAGGCAACTCAAAGTAGTGCCTGCAGGGCACTCTTTCAGCAACATGAGGCAGGTGCTGGGAGCAGCAGTGGGCATGAAGAAGGAGCACTATATCCAGCTCCTTCTTTGGTGGGTGAGCCTGTGAACCCGCTGACTGATCTTTTCCCAGATCTTGTGGAAGTCAGCGAGGTTCAGAGTGAGAAGGAGGACTCTGATGTGGGGCAAGAGGAAGAGCAGGCAGCACCAGAGACTTACTCTCCACAATCCGTCCTCTCTTCCACTCATTCCCTTGCTCCTGAGGTGACACCACAGAGCGAAGGCGCCGGCAGGCCGTCTGTGTCACCCCAGAAGCGACAGGCAAGCAAGGTGTGGGACCACTTTGAGGTGGCAGTGGATTCCCGCTTTGCTGTCTGTCGCCACTGCAAGATGTCAGTGAGCAGGGGAAAAATGCCAGGCCACTTCACCACCACGAACCTCAGCCGCCACATGCAGAGGCACCACCAGTCTGTTTTGCTTGGGACCGAGGCGGGCACCTCGCAGCAGACTGGTGCTAGCGGCAAGGGCAAGCAGAAGGCTCCTGCAACTTCTGCCAGCTCTCGACCTCCCATCCCCAAGAGGCTTCGCCAGGCCACCATGGAAGAGATGGGGTGGGGGAAGTATGGAGCCACAAGGTGGCGTTTTCCAGCGCCCAACCAGATCACCAATTGCATCGGTGAGATGGTGGCGTTGGATGACCAGCCATTCAGCCTCGTCGAGAACGCAGGCTTCAAGAGGCTGATGGCTCTTGTGGTTCCATACTACAAGCCGCCGTGTCGCACCACCCTGAGCAGGCGTGTGGTGCCCTCCCTGTACCAGGCATGCAGGGAGTTAGTTCTGGGTCGTCTGTGCCAGGCAGAGGCACAGAAGGTGCACTTCACTTCGGACATCTGGTCCAGCGAAGGAGGAGTGCACGCTTACCTGTCCCTGACGGCTCACTGGTGGGGAGCCTCAGGGCAGGAAGCACCCAGGACTTCTGGGACTGGGAAGGAGGGCTGCCGCTGGGCCCTCCTTCATACCGCAGTCATGGACCAGTCCCACACGGCGGAGGAGATTACGGAGGCCATGAACCGCATGGTGGCAGGGTGGCTGGGCGGGCACCAGCACACCCGCGGTTACATGGTCACGGACGGGGGAGCCAATATGCTGAAGGCGGTGCGCGATGGCGGATTTGAGGGCATCCGCTGCATCGCGCACGTCTTCAACCTGGTCGTCAGGGATGGCCTTGGAGGCAGCAAGGCCCCTCTCCCTCCCCAAATCCGTAATCTCCTAGAGAGCTGCAGGAAGGTGGCTGGGCATTTCCACCACAGCGTGAAGGGCAGTCGGTTGCTGCGGGAGAAGCAGCAGGAGCTGGGACTTCCGCAGCACCGGCTAGTGCAGGACGTGGCAACACGTTGGAACTCCACCTACCACATGCTCGAGCGTATGGTGGAGCAACAGCGTGTTGTCCACGAGATGTTCAGGGTCGGGGACATTGGCATCCAGGCCCCACTGTCCAGGCAGCAGTGGGAGGCCATGTCCCAGCTTCTGGTGGTCCTCAAGCTGTTCCTTGAGGCCACCGAGACCCTGAGCAGCAGCACTGCCCTTCTCAGCCAGGTGCTCCCCGTGGCCAGGCATCTCCAGAATCAGATGGGCGAGTTTCTGGAGGCCGGGGATGCCGTCACCGGCAGGCGCTTCCTGCCAGAGGTGCGGGAAGTGGTGACGAGGCTGAGGGAAAGCCTATCCCGCCGGGTCCAGCCTCTCTACAACGAGAGGCAGTACATGTTGGCCACCATGTGCGACCCGCGCATCAAGGATGGGTTATGTGGGCAGACTTCCCGGGCAGGTTGGGTGGAAATGCTGGTGACGGACATTCGGGCGGCCCAGGATGGCAGGATTGGGCAGGCAGAGGAGGAGGCCAGCGAAGCCCAGGCGCTAAGTCCGCTGAGCACCACCAGCAGCGGCGGCAGCAGCACCACCACACCCAGCAGGGGGACAGGCCAGGGGTTTTGGGACAAGGCTTTGCAGGCTGCGGTTGGGCATAGAGGCACTCAACCCAGCCGCCGCCAGGATGACGCTGCAGCAGCAGTGCAGCGTTACCTGGCGGAGCAGATGGAGGACGGCTCCATCGAACCCCTGGCCTACTGGTCATCTCGGCGCCAGATGTGGCCTGATCTGGCGCGGGTGGCCATGGACAGAATCAGCTGCCCACCGTCCAGCGTTCCAAGCGAGCGGGTGTTTTCCATGGCGGGCGACGTGGTCACACCCCACCGCTCTCGCTTGGACGCTGAGATTGTGGAGCAGCTGGTCTTCCTCAAGGTCAATCTGCCCCTGCTGGGATACCCCACCCTCATGCCCGCGGGGGAGTAATTGGCAGGCACCCCCCATCCATCCCACACCTTTGGGCAGGCACCGGCAGGCCCTTGATTTTTTAATTCTTATTTTTGGTTAATTAATTTTATTTACTTTAATTTACTGGCTGTGTTGTTTACAGCTCAGTAACTCAACTCTGAACGATGGATCCCGAAGGGATCTAGTTTCTTCTCCTAGCCTCTTACATTGAGGGGATGCACAAGCATCTCACACATTCTATGTTGTTTGACTTGAACCAATGTGCTTGCACGTGTGCCTCTGAAATTGGACTCCGATGGCTCCCTCCAGGCCTTCTGTAAGGTCCCACACTTCCATGGGCGTTTCTTCTTGTAAAAGACCACGTCAGAGGCTCATGAGAACTTTGGATAAGAAGAAGGCTTAATTTTATCGCCAAGGAACGCATGCACCTCTCTGACTATGAACGAAGGACGCGATAGGATTCCTCTTCCAGGCTCCTACATTGAGTGGATGACAAGCAGCATCCCACACTGTTTCTGACTGTGTCTTTTGGACTTATGTGGCAGCCTTGCAGGGCTGTCACTGTGTGTTGTGTTTATTTTGGCTATATGATTTAAAAAACTGCCTGCCCGCCTGCCCACCTGCTAGGTTGCCGCCATTGTGAAGTAGCCGGAATGCGTGGGCTGGTCTCACGGTTCCATTGCTTACTTGTGCAATGCGCAAGCGCCTGGCATCATGCCCGCCTCTGCCTCTGCCTCTGCCTGCCCGCCTGCCTGCCCGCCTACCCACCTGCTAGGTTGCCGCCATTGTGAAGTAGCCGGAATGCGTGGGCTGGTCTCACGGTTCTATTGCTTACTTGTGCAATGCGCAAGCGCCTGGCATCATGCCCGCCTCTGCCTCTGCCTCTGCCTGCCCGCCTGCCTGCCCGCCTGCCCACCTGCTAGGTTGCCGCCATTGTGAAGTAGCCGGAATGCGTGGGCTGGTCTCACGGTTCCATTGCTTACTTGTGCAATGCGCAAGCGCCTGGCATCATGCCCGCCTCTGCCTCTGCCTCTGCCTGCCCGCCTGCCTGCCCACCTGCCCACCTGCTAGGTTGCCGCCATTGTGAAGTAGCCGGAATGCGTGGGCTGGTCTCACGGTTCTATTGCTTACTTGTGCAATGCGCAAGCGCCTGGCATCATGCCCGCCTCTGCCTCTGCCTCTGCCTGCCCGCCTGCCTGCCCGCCTGCCCACCTGCTAGGTTGCCGCCATTGTGAAGTAGCCGGAATGCGTGGGCTGGTCTCACGGTTCTATTGCTTACTTGTGCAATGCGCAAGCGCCTGGCATCATGCCCGCCTCTGCCTCTGCCTCTGCCTGCCCGCCTGCCTGCCCGCCTGCCCACCTGCTAGGTTGCCGCCATTGTGAAGTAGCCGGAATGCGTGGGCTGGTCTCACGGTTCTATTGCTTACTTGTGCAATGTGCAAGCGCCTGGCATCATGCCCGCCTCTGCCTCTGCCTCTGCCTGCCTGCCTGCCTGCCCGCCTGCCTGCCCACCTGCTAGGTTGCCGCCATTGTGAAGTAGCCAGAATGCGTGGGCTGGTCTCACGGTTCTATTGCTTACTTGTGCAATGTGCAAGCGCCTGGCATCATGCCCGCCTCTGCCTCTGCCTCTGCCTGCCCGCCTGCCTGCCCGCCCGCCTGCCCACCTGCTAGGTTGCCGCCATTGTGAAGTAGCCGGAATGCGTGGGCTGGTCTCACGGTTCTATTGCTTACTTGTGCAATGTGCAAGCACCTGGCATCATGCCCGCCTCTGCCTCTGCCTCTGCCTGCCTGCCTGCCTGCCCGCCTGCCTGCCCACCTGCTAGGTTGCCGCCATTGTGAAGTAGCCGGAATGCGTGGGCTGGTCTCACGGTTCTATTGCTTACTTGTGCAATGTGCAAGCGCCTGGCATCATGCCCACCTCTGCCTCTGCCTCTGCCTGCCCGCCTGCCTGCCCGCCTGCCCACCTGCTAGGTTGCCGCCATTGTGAAGTAGCCGGAATGCGTGGGCTGGTCTCACGGTTCTATTGCTTACTTGTGCAATGCGCAAGCGCCTGGCATCATGCCCGCCTCTGCCTCTGCCTCTGCCTGCCCGCCCGCCTGCCTGCCTGGAGGTGCCCATGCAGCTGTGACTTTGCCTCTGCCAGTGGGACTTTGCCTCTGCCACTGGGACTTTGCCTGGAGGGAGCTGTGCCAATGGGACTTTGCCTGGAGGAGCCTGTGCCAATGGGACTTTGCCTGGAGGGAGCTGTGCCAATGTGACTTTGCCTGGAGGAGCCTGTGCCAATGGGACTTTGCCTGGAGGAGCCTGTGCCAATGGGACTTTGCCTGGAGGGAGCTGTGCCAATGGGACTTTGCCTGGAGGGAGCTGTGCCAATGTGACTTTGCCTGGAGGAGCCTGTGCCAATGGGACTTTGCCTGGAGGGAGCTGTGCCAATCTGACTTTGCCTGGAGGAGCCTCTGCCACTGGGACTTTGCCTGGAGGAGCCTGTGCCAAACTGTGACTTTGCCTGGAGGAGCCTGTGCCAATGGGACTTTGCCTGGAGGGAGCTGTGCCAATGTGACTTTGCCTGGAGGAGCCTGTGCCAATGGGACTTTGCCTGGAGGAGCCTCTGCCACTGGGACTTTGCCTGGAGGAGCCTGTGCCAAACTGTGACTTTGCCTGGAGGGACCCGACTGGAAGTGGCATCTTATCAACAACGCCCTCATGACTATGGTATGTGTTCTGTGAATGGGGGGGGCACCTTCCACCTAACCGAAGTGGGGCTGACTGTCTGCTAACTTCCGAGTAAGCAGGCAGCCCCGTGTGCCTGCTGGGGCGTGGGCACTCAGGACCGGGCACATGCCAGTCCTGGGTGGGAGGGAGCCAGTGGTGGAAAAGTATCATTTTTCTCATATTCTTCCCCCCCCCCCCTTCTTCTTTTGCAGCCTATGGAACTCTTTGCCACAGTGCCCAGGAGAGAAGGTAATGCAGACTGCCCACCTGCCCGTCACTGCCCACCTGGAAGTCGCATGTTATCAACAACGCCCTCAGGACTATGGTAAGTGTTCTGTGAATGGGGGGGCACCTTCCACCTAACTAAAGGGTGGCTGTCTGCCTGCTAACTTCCGAGAAAGCAGGCAGCCCCGTGTGCCTACTTTGGCATGGGCACTCAGGAACGGCCAATCCTGGGTGGGAGGGAGCTAGTTGTGTTGAAGTGGTCAACTAATATTCATTCTTTCCCCCCCCCCCCTTCTTCTTTTGCAGCCTATGGAACTCTTCGCCACTGCGCAAAGCAGACCCGTGATTCCAGACTGCCCATCTGCCCCAGCCACGGCCGCATGGAGGTGGCCCATCGATTCACGTTGCCCGCACGACTCTGGTAAGAGCCTGTCAGAGAGCTTACCCACGAGTAAGCAAGCAGGCAGCCCCGTGTGCCTGCTGGGGCGTGGGCAAGCAGGACTGGCTTCATGACAGTCTTAGGTGGGAAGGAGGTAGCGTAGTCTGATAATATATTCATCCTTTTCCCCCCCCCCTTCTTCTTTTGCAGCCTATGGAACTCTTCGCCACTGCGCAAAGCAGTCCCGTGATTCCAGACTGCCCATCTGCCCCAGCCACGGCCGCATGGAGGTGGCCCATCGATTCACTTCGCCCGCACGACTCAGGTAAGAGTGCAGGCAGAGTGGCCATATAGAAAAGAAGGCAGGGCCCCTGCACCTTTAACTGTTGTGATGAAGAGGGAATCTCTGCAGGAACTAATTCCATACAAATGACACTGGCAGAAATTCCCTTTTCTCTACAACTGCTGAAGTTAGGAACCCTGACCTGGATTTGATCTGGTCAGCCTAACGTAGGGTGCTATTAGGAGTGAATGAATAACCCAAGGACAAAAGAAATGGTGATTCTCTAATGCTCCGGTAAGCTGTGTCCAGCCAGACACAAAAGGATAGCCAATCCCTCTAACAATGGGCTCAGAAGAGTGATTTAGAAAGGGAGGGGTGCAGCAGGAGAAAGAGGATTGCGTCACTAACAAGAGAAGTGTGCCGGTGGGAGACTACTAGGACTTGCATGTATTAATGTAATACAAATCTTTATTTATTTTCCTTTCTTCTTTTGCAGTATAAAAGTATTCATGTAATATTCAATTTCCCCCTCCTCTTCTTTTGCAGCCTATGGAACTCTCACTGCCACAGTGCCCGGGAAAGGAGAGACTTTGCCCTGAATGCCAGCCTGCCTGCCCGCCCGCTGCTGATGCCGCCTGCCGCCTTCCAGATCGTTCCTGCGAGGCGGGCCAGCCGCCCTCCTTGCACAAGCCACGGGACTTGGCATTCGCCCTCAAGGAGAATGTCAACGAGTCCCCAACGCCGCTGTTTGGACTTTGCCCTGAATGCCAGCCTGCCTGCCCGCCCGCTGCTGATGCCGCCTGCCGCCTTCCAGATCGTTCCTGCGAGGCGGGCCAGCCGCCCTCCTTGCACAAGCCATGGGACTTGGCATTCGCCCTCAAGGAGAATGTCAACGAGTCCCCAACGCCGCTGTTTGGACTTTGCCCTGAATGCCAGCCTGCCCGCCCGCCCGCTGCTGATGCCGCCTGCCACCTTCCAGATCGTTCCTGCGAGGCGGGCCAGCCGCCCTCCTTGCACAAGCCATGGGACTTGGCATTCGCCCTCAAGGAGAATGTCAACGAGTCTCCAACGCCGCTGTTTGGACTTTGCCCTGAATGCCAGCCTGCCTGCCCGCCCGCTGCTGATGCCGCCTGCCGCCTTCCAGATCGTTCCTGCGAGGCGGGCCAGCCGCCCTCCTTGCACAAGCCATGGGACTTGGCATTCGCCCTCAAGGAGAATGTCAACGAGTCCCCAACGCCGCTGTTTGGACTTTGCCCATTAAATGCCAGCCTGCCTGCCCGCCTTCCAGATTCTGCTGTGGAAGGAGAAATAAAGAATACTAGGTGCTGCAAGAGACCATGTGGATTGGCTCTACATCAAAGCAGCCTTCTGGTTTAGAATTACATACTACACAAGAAAAGAACAATCACTTATCCTGCAAGATCCCTTCCCAGGCTAGGATCTGAATAATAGCTATTAGCTAGGATCTGAATAGCTATTAGCTGGCATCTGAATAGTTAGCTACTAGTGCATTTGACAGCAGCATTCCTGCAACCAACACCTGTCTTGTCATGTAAATGTATGGGTCCCTAAAGCAATTTACAATCACTTTACATTTTACAAATGAATAAGTGAAACTTTCTTCCCTCATTGTTAACGATTCCACACCAGGCAGGCAATGTCCCCTTCCTGAAGGTTTAAAATAATAAAGTTTAACCTTTGTTTTCCCACTAAAGTATTGCACCAAAGTTTGTGAAATTTTCAGCGTTTGAGCGGGCATAAGTCCTCTGCCATGTGAGCGAATTAGAGCTTGGTAGCTCTTCAAACCAACCCATAAATCCCATGTGAAATGCCATGAATAAACCTTTGTTTTCCCACTAAAGTATTGCACCAAAGTTTGTGAAATTTTCAGCGTTTGAGCGGGCATAAGTCCTCTGCCATGTGAGCGAGTTAGAGCTTGGTAGCTCTTCAAACCAACCCATAAATCCCATGTGAAATGCCATGAATAAACCTTTGTTTTCCCACTAAAGTATTGCACCAAAGTTTGTGAAATTTTCAGCGTTTGAGCGGGCATAAGTCCTCTGCCATGTGAGCGAGTTAGAGCTTGGTAGCTCTTCAAACCAACCCATAAATCCCATGTGAAATGCCATGAATAAACCTTTGTTTTCCCACTAAAGTATTGCACCAAAGTTTGTGAAATTTTCAGCGTTTGAGCGGGCATAAGTCCTCTGCCATGTGAGCGAGTTAGAGCTTGCTAGCTCTTCAAACCAACCCATAAATCCCATGTGAAATGCCATGAATAAACCTTTGTTTTCCCACTAAAGTATTGCACCAAAGTTTGTGAAATTTTCAGCGTTTGAGCGGGCATAAGTCCTCTGCCATGTGAGCGAGTTAGAGCTTGGTAGCTCTTCAAACCAACCCATAAATCCCATGTGAAATGCCATGAATAAACCTTTGTTTTCCCACTAAAGTATTGCACCAAAGTTTGTGAAATTTTCAGCGTTTGAGCGGGCATAAGTCCACTGCCATGTGAGCGAGTTAGAGCTTGGTAGCTCTTCAAACCAACCCATAAATCCCATGTGAAATGCCATGAATAAACCTTTGTTTTCCCACTAAAGTATTGCACCAAAGTTTGTGAAATTTTCAGCGTTTGAGCGGGCATAAGTCCTCTGCCATGTGAGCGAGTTAGAGCTTGGTAGCTCTTCAAACCAACCCATAAATCCCATGTGAAATGCCATGAATAAACCTTTGTTTTCCCACTGAAGTATTGCACCAAAATTTGTGAAATTTTCAGCGTTTGAGCGGGCATAAGTCCTCTGCCATGTGAGCGAGTTAGAGCTTGGTAGCTCTTCAAACCAACCCATAAATCCCATGTGAAATGCCATGAATAAACCTTTGTTTTCCCACTAAAGTATTGCATCAAAGTTTGTGAAATTTTCAGCGTTTGAGCGGGCATAAGTCCTCTGCCATGTGAGCAAGTTAGAGCTTGGTAGCTCTTCAAACCAACCCATAAATCCCATGTGAAATGCCATGAATAAACCTTTGTTTTCCCACTAAAGTATTGCACCAAAGTTTGTGAAATTTTCAGCGTTTGAGCGGGCATAAGTCCTCTGCCATGTGAGCGAGTTAGAGCTTGGTAGCTCTTCAAACCAACCCATAAATCCCATGTGAAATGCCATGAATAAACCTTTGTTTTCCCACTAAAGTATTGCACCAAAGTTTGTGAAATTTTCAGCGTTTGAGCGGGCATAAGTCCTCTGCCATGTGAGCGAGTTAGAGCTTGGTAGCTCTTCAAACCAACCCATAAATCCCATGTGAAATGCCATGAATAAACCTTTGTTTTCCCACTAAAGTATTGCACCAAAGTTTGTGAAATTTTCAGCGTTTGAGCGGGCATAAGTCCTCTGCCATGTGAGCGAGTTAGAGCTTGCTAGCTCTTCAAACCAACCCATAAATCCCATGTGAAATGCCATGAATAAACCTTTGTTTTCCCACTAAAGTATTGCACCAAAGTTTGTGAAATTTTCAGCGTTTGAGCGGGCATAAGTCCTCTGCCATGTGAGCGAGTTAGAGCTTGGTAGCTCTTCAAACCAACCCATAAATCCCATGTGAAATGCCATGAATAAACCTTTGTTTTCCCACTAAAGTATTGCACCAAAGTTTGTGAAATTTTCAGCGTTTGAGCGGGCATAAGTCCACTGCCATGTGAGCGAGTTAGAGCTTGGTAGCTCTTCAAACCAACCCATAAATCCCATGTGAAATGCCATGAATAAACCTTTGTTTTCCCACTAAAGTATTGCACCAAAGTTTGTGAAATTTTCAGCGTTTGAGCGGGCATAAGTCCTCTGCCATGTGAGCGAGTTAGAGCTTGGTAGCTCTTCAAACCAACCCATAAATCCCATGTGAAATGCCATGAATAAACCTTTGTTTTCCCACTGAAGTATTGCACCAAAGTTTGTGAAATTTTCAGCGTTTGAGCGGGCATAAGTCCTCTGCCATGTGAGCGAGTTAGAGCTTGGTAGCTCTTCAAACCAACCCATAAATCCCATGTGAAATGCCATGAATAAACCTTTGTTTTCCCACTAAAGTATTGCACCAAAGTTTGTGAAATTTTCAGCGTTTGAGCGGGCATAAGTCCTCTGCCATGTGAGCGAGTTAGAGCTTGGTAGCTCTTCAAACCAACCCATAAATCCCATGTGAAATGCCATGAATAAACCTTTGTTTTCCCACTAAAGTATTGCACCAAAGTTTGTGAAATTTTCAGCGTTTGAGCGGGCATAAGTCCTCTGCCATGTGAGCGAGTTAGAGCTTGGTAGCTCTTCAAACCAACCCATAAATCCCATGTGAAATGCCATGAATAAACCTTTGTTTTCCCACTAAAGTATTGCACCAAAGTTTGTGAAATTTTCAGCGTTTGAGCGGGCATAAGTCCTCTGCCATGTGAGCAAGTTAGAGCTTGCTAGCTCTTCAAACCAACCCATAAATCCCATGTGAAATGCCATGAATAAACCTTCGTTTCCCACTGAAATATTGCACCTAGCTTTCGGAAAGTTCACACACATTTGAAGTGAAGTGTTCCCTGCAATGTGCCAAAGTTTCCCGTTTGTATCTTTGAAAATAAAAAAATGGGAGGCAAAACTGTATTTTACCCCACTGCTACCCAATTTTCAACAATTCATTGCCAACACATGCCTGGAGCTAGCTGTCTGAAATTTTACACACATATCAAGGGAAGTGTTCCCTGTAATGTGCCGAAGTGTCCTGTTTGTATCTTTAAAAATAAGAAAATGGGAGGCATAACTGCATTTACCCCACTACTACCCATTTTTCAAAAATTCATTGCCACACCAGGCAAGCACCCACGGTTGTGGGATTTCACACACTTGGGTCCCAAGGTACCACCTACAATGTGGCAAAGTTTCATGTGTGTAACTTTAAAAATGACCGAGTTATAGGCATTCCATGTTATTTATTAAAAAATTAATTGCCACAAACTGCATGCACCAATCTTTCTGAAATTTCTCACAGATACCTATCCCTAACCAGTGTACAATGTGCCCAAGTTTCATCCTTCTATCATTAAAAATGAAAAAGTAATAGGCGTTTTTGTAAAACAATACTTTGCTATAGGAAAAAGCATTCAAAATGGCGTCCGATCCGGATCGGAACATCCGATCCGCGGATCGGGATCGGATCCGATCCGATCCGACACACCATCCGATCCGATCCAATCCGATCCGACCCCCCAGGTCCGATTCCGATCCGCTATCCGATCCGATCCGGGGGGTCAGTGCACATCCCTACTAATTAGACTAATAATAAAGGCTTAATTACATATCCAGTTAATCATCCAGTTTGTTCACTCTAGCGCTTTTAATTGGTAACTGAAACTATTAACGCCTTTCCGGTCTTAAAGTCCTCACCGGTTTACATTCGCAGCTGATGATCAGGAGTGTTGTGAAGCCTCTAAGAGAGCTGAAATTAGGTTTGCAATTTGAAATGCTTGTGATTTGGCCAAAGAGCAAAGCAACCAAGACCCAAGAGCTGAGGAAACAACCTACCCATATGGATAGAGCCGGTGTCAAGGGTGGGCATGGTTAGGCACCTGCTGATGGCCCACACCCCAACAGAAGTCCACTGACAAGAGCCCCCTCTGCTTCCTTCCCCACTTCACCATTGCAACCTGCTGGTTCACCTGCCTCTCACTCTGACCTAGACAATGGTGGTGGTGAGAAGGAGGAGTAGGAGATGCCATGGCCTACTTGCTTACCAGCTCTCTGCCTGTCAAGCAAGCCAGTGAGAGCAATGATGGGAAAGAGGATGAGGACCTAGTGTTGATGGTGGTGAGAAGGTTGACTCACTGAGGGAGGGGGCCATTGAGGATGTCTTGCTGAAGGGTCTGCAAAGGCCTGGAGCCAACATTGATTGTGGAAGCGCACTTCTTCTGAGGAGCTGGTGTGGGAAGGCCAGCCAATGATTTAGAAGGCTTTGTACTGTACATGCTCATGGAACGCTGAATAACAAAGGGTTCTACAAAGCGTCATAAAAAGGTGAATCTTTTCTGTATTCTACCCAGGTAGTCTCTGCAAAATGATAGTTAAAGACTCCGGAACCTGGGAACCCCTGGGTTTTGTATGATGCAGTAATATGCCACCTAAGCCATTTTGGAATAGATACTTCGGTAGCCCCAAGTCTGTTCTTTTTATGGAAATGTACAAATTGGCTCGTTGCGTAACCCTCCCCTTCCCTATTTGGGAGAAAAGTAAAAACCTAATTGCCTTATGGACGTTTGAAGAATGGAGGTCTTTCTCTTGAGAGGGTTGGCACTGAACCGAAAGATAACGGACTTAGCTGGTGATTTAAGGAAGAAAAAGGAGAGTTAACCTCCCAATGCTGGCAGGATTTTCTGCACATTTAGAGATGGGTTTAATTGCTAATTTGTACTTACATTGTAAAGAGCACCGTCTTCCTGAGATTTTCCTCTTCCTTTCCATCTGAAAGGGGTCAGGCTTACTCAGTCGCCTGAAGAAAGGACTGCGATGCAGGAAGGGGGCCTAGTTCCTGGCGTCTTGGCTTAAAGCATGATTGGTAATGTGTAGCTCTCCAGGTGTCATTGGATGACAATTCCCATCATCCTCGACCACTGGCCATGCTGGCTGGGGCTGATGGGACTTGGAATCAAACAAGATATGGAGGGCCACAGGTTCCCCTCTTCTAGGTTGGGCAACCTTAAGCCCAGGGGGTCAAATCCAGCCTAAATCCTAAACTGGCTTTCCATGGTCCCAAAGGATCCATGCCCCCTTCCCCTTTCCCCACCCATCAATTGCTTGGTGGTTTTCTGCTTTTTGTGTGGTTTCTCCCCATGATAAAATGTTGAAATGCCTCTCCTAAGGCTACAGGCAGTAAAAGCTTTAAGCTAAAATATGGCAGGGTTTTTTTCTATCCCTGTCACTGGACTGGACCAAGAATGGGGGCTACAGAGACAGAAGAGGGAGGCATCACCATCTTTGGGGAAACCCAAAGGTTGCAGAAGTACAATTAAAAACAATCAAACGCAACAACCCAAGGAGGCAAAGAACCCAAAAGACCGCCCTACGAGGACTGAACCTGCTCAGTAGAATGGCCTACTTGGAGGAGGGCATGGCTGGCTGGAACCCTGAATAGGAGCACTCCTGATAGGATGTAAGGATACACGGCAGCATTTTATAGCAAGTCCTACTTTAAAAAGTATAAACATGATAACAGCCCTGCTGGATCGGACCAAGGGTCCATCTAGTCCAGCACTCTGTTCACACAGTGACCAACCAGCCATCAACCAGGGACCCACAAGCAAGACACAAGTGTAACAGCATCCTACTGCCTATGTTCCCCAGCAACTGTTCTATATAGGCTTGCTGCCTTGGATAATCCAATGCAGAGGTGGGCAGACTTCAGGTGGGCAGAATTGAGGGACCTACTTTGTTCTTCACGAGAGCCTGGAGCAAAAAACTCAAATCCATTCCTTGTTACCCCAAATTCTCTTCATTTCAGAAGAATGATTAAGGGTGGAAGTGGTGCTGAGGAGTCATCTTGTCGCTGCCATCCTTAAATAATTGGGAGCCAGAAAAGCTTGACGATCTACTGCAAATCACCAAGAGATCCACCAGTAGATCCAGAACTTCCTTTTGACCATCCTGGGGAACACAACCGAAGGATGCCTTCCTCTCTTCCACTCCCTCTTTTCCTGCTGTGTGGGGAGGTGGGGCTGGCTGAACTCTTTATACCCCTGCTTGCTTGAGAACTATTTTTTGTGTGTTGTCTTGAAAACAGCTTCCTTCTACTTCAAAAACAAAGTGAAGTTCCAATTACAGAAGGAATGTATTTAATAATTTAGTAAGTGTTTTAGTATGTACTCCTGCATCTATTTGCTCAGAGAGAGACACCATGTGTAGTATTAGTATCTATCTCTCTATCTCTGGCCCAATCTACACCAAGTAGGCTATAGCACTATGAAAGCAGTATGAAAGTGGTATATAAAAGGCAGGAGCCACACTACTGCTTTATGAAGGAGTGAAGACACACACACCGAGATGTTCTAGGCAGGAAGCTTGTTTATTGTTTGTTAGCTTGGCTTAAATAGATCTTCAGCAATGCTGTTTGTGAAGACACAGCATCTTTCCACACAGTATAACACACACACATAATAGCTTGTCATAGAGTAAAACAATGGACCTCAGAATAAGAATGCTACATCATTACTGCAACATTTGTTCCTAGCCTGATGCTGGCAAGCTGAAAGTTAGAACAGCCTGTATGTGCTAGGACATTTGGCATGTAGCAGGAAAGAGATAACAGATAGAATGACCCAGATAGGAGAAAGCACCAGGGTATGCCCTACAATACTTTTTCCTAGGATAGTTCCTTCAGCTTTATAGTGGTATTGAAGTGCATTGACAACTGTTGGGGCCTATAGACACATGACACATACCACATACCGCTTTCATAGTGCTATATCCTGCTTGGTGTGGCTCCTGCCTTTTATATACCACTTTCATACCACTTCCATGCTGCTCTATCCTGCTAGGTGTAGATCTGATCTGATCTGATCTGATCTGGTCTGTCTGTCTGTCTGTCTGTTTTACATTTCCTCTTAACTGTTTGTGGGGGACTCCCTCTTCACCCCAAAAACTCCCCTGTGCACCAAATAATGACTCTCCCTTAAAATAAATAATTCCCCATTCATAGCAGCATCTTTAAGCAGGATTTTGCACCCTAGGGAAGTAAATGAAATCTGAAATGGAACATTCAAAGTGTTGGTCTATTGAAAAAGAAACAGTGTGCTATTGCTTGAGGGGAAAAAAAACTGGGGGGTGGTGGGGAGGAAGAGGATTTCTGTGAATTAGTACCACTCATTATTTGTCCTGGATCTGTTTTATTGGCTTACATTTTCTGCACTTTGCTGGAACATAAAATAAAAAATAAACGGCAGCCGCTCTCCCCGGACCTCAGCGGCTGCCTTTCTGATTGGATGCCACCTCCAGCTTGGCTGGTAGCATTAAGGCAGCAGAAGCTGGGAAGCACACAGAGCCACTGTGCCTCAGAGTGTATGCTACAAGTTGTCTTTAAATATGTTTTTAAAGGTATTTTAGATTTTAAAGAGGCTTCATTTCTTGGTAGCAAGTTATTTAAGACGGGGCAGTGGGGGGGGGAAGGGGGGGCATGCGGACCGGCGGACTCCTCAAGCGATTCAGTAAGTTGGCATCCTTTCAAAGCAGAAAAAAATGGTTTCAGGACTGATGAAGATGGTCATGTTGATGTATATATAAAGATGGATAAATTAGCAAAGGAAGTGTGTGTGTGTGTGTGTGTGTGTGTAGGAGAGAGAGAGAGAGAGAGAGAGAGAGAGAATATGTTTACTTATTTTTATTATTGATTGCTCAAATGTATTTACCGCTTTCCACTGAGGTCACAAAGCAGTGAATGTAAGGTACAATAGCATCAAACCACGATGAATAGAGCAACAGAGCATCAGAATACCAAATTCACCATCAATAAAACCACACACTTTACTGGGTGCTACGAACCATATGTTACACACGTAGGCATGCAACCAGATTTTGCAGCACGGTGTGCTCTTGTCCAGGGTTTCAGCAAGAGAACCACACCGTTGTCCTGGATATTCCATTCCATCCATATTCCAAGCCCAATTCAAAGTGCTGGTTTTGACCTTTAAGGCCCTAAACGGTTTGGGATCAAGTTACTTGAAGGACCGCCTCCACCCATATCAGCCTGCCCGCACTTTAAGATCAAAAAGAGAGGCCCTTCTCATCTGCCACCAGTGAGAGATATTAGGTGGGTCTCCACACGGGAGAGAGCCTTCTCAGGAGTGGCCCCACCCCTGTGGAACAAACTCTCACCGATGATCCTCCACACACATCTTACAGACTTTAAAGAAGGCCTTAAAAATGTTTTATTTGACTATGGCCTTCTCTTAAATACTGTCTTGCTGTGTTTGATTATTAGTTTTTAATGTTAGCTTTTATTGTTTTAATTTATATTTTACTTTTATGTTTTTATTGCTATTAATGTGTATAATAATAATAATAATAATAATATATTTCTTACCTGGCTCTTCCTCTGGATCGAGACGGGCAACAACTGTTTTTATATCTGGTTGTTTTTATATCTGGTTGTAAACCGGCTTGGGAGAGCTTCTGCCCTGAAAGGTGGCTAAGAAATCTTATAAATAAATAAATAAATAATCCCCACTGGTTTTCCGCTGTCCCACCAATAGTCAGTCAGCATTCTGTTGCCATGGTACATGCCCATGCCTCATTGGGCTTTCTGGGCCCTGCACTCCCTCCTTTGGGTTCTTGATCTTTGAACCAGACTGGAACCACACAGACCTTTAATAGAGGGGCCTTTGAAGAGAGGACTGTCCTTCATGAAGTAAGACACATGGCCACTCTAAAATAGGCTGACCATATGAAAAGGAGGACAGGGCTCATGTAACTTTAACAGTTGTAGAGAAAAGGGAATTTCAGCCAGTGTCATTTGTATGCAATGAGTTCCTGGTGAAATTCCCTCTTCATCACAACAGTTAAAGTTGCAGGCACTATACTAGAGTGACCATATACAAAAGAAGGCAGGGCCCCTGCAACTTTAACGGTTGTGATGAAGAGGGAATTTCACCAGGCACTAATTGCATACAAATGACACTGGCTGAAATTCCCTTTGCTCTACAACTGTTAAAGTTACATGAGCCCTGTCCTCCTTTTCATATGGTCAGCCTACTAAAACCAGCAGTAGTGCTGTTTTGTCTAAATACGCATGGACACTCACAATGTGAATACTGGGCAGGATCTACACTACTGCCTTAAAATGGTTTATAACAGTAGTGACAAGTGTTTGGGCCCAGGCCACACTCCATATACAGTTTTCAAACCGCTTTCAAACTGCATATTCTACTTGGTGTAGATCTGGCCCTGGAAATAAAAGGAATAATGAGGATGGATGAGTCATAACATTTGGATGAGCGGGCAGTATAATAAGCTTGTGCTGATCCAACTGTTTTCACTTATAGTTAGTTGTATGCAAAAAGCAGTATCGCCACCCATATCATAAGGTAGGTCTGGAAAGCTCAGTGGGGCTTAATGAGCAACAAAATTCAGACTGGGGAAATGAACCTAGATTAGGCTGACCAGATAAAATCCAGGTCAGGGCTCATGTAACTTTAATAGTTGTAGAGAAAATGGAATTTCAGCCAGAGTCATTTGTTTGCAATTAGTTCCTGGTGAAATTCCCTCTTCATCACAATTGTTAAAGTTTCAGGGGCCCTGCCTTCTTTTGTATATGGTCACTCTAGTATAGTGCCTGCAACTTTAACTGTTGTGATGAAGAGGGAATTTCACCGGGAACTAATTGCATACAAATGACACTGGCTGAAATTCTCTTTTCTCTAAAACTGTTAAAGTTACATGAGCCCTGACCTGGATTTTATCTGGTCAGCCTAGTCTACATGACTGAAAGTTTTGCTTTTGCCTGCTCTTTCCCCTTGCTGAATTGTAATGGCTGTTTACAAATATTAGTGCTTAGGAATCACCCCGTGCAACTTTTAAACACTTAATAGCATTTGCTGGGGCATAAGGTTTTGTTGGGCTACAGTCTGCCTCATTGGATGCAGGAAAGAATGGGGTGCAACTCAAAAGCTGGCATCCTGCTTTCGCAATATTTGTTGGTCCACATAAGAGTTGTTCTTATGGACAGAGGCTTGAAGTGCTGGATTTTAAAATTGTGGGGAGGAGTTATCTAAGCAAGAAGATGACTCTGTGGAAAGGACCTGATGGAAGTCTTCAAAATGTTTAAATGGCTGGATGGGAATAAATAAGGAAAAATGTTACACTGATCCCTATCAAACTAAAAAAAGAAAAGAAAAGAAGAAAAAGGGTGTTATCCACTAAAGTTGGTAAGAAGCTAACCTAGGATTACAGACCAAGGCCTGTAATTCAAAAGATTCACACGGAGGCATGAGCAAACCCAGAAGCTCTTTTTCCAGATAAAGAAATAATAAATTAGAAGGACTGCCCATCTACTGCAATGGAATTCCGATGTCCCTGGCAGTAGATACCGTTGACTCTGTTAATGTTTTTTGCAATATAAAGGTAATCTTCAGATTCTATTAAGAAGCTGGCATCTATCCTAAGATCTAATCAATTGACAGGTCAATCGTGATCTGAGAAGATGCTCTTTGGATCATCACATTTGCAGGTGAAATATTGATGGGAAGACACAGTGGTGGGAACCATGTGACTCAAGTCAGTCCTGAGTCAAAGCTCTTCCTCCTTCTTTTTGGGTATAGGGATTGGGCAGCAAAAGGTATCTTTTGATGGTGTATCCAGATTAGTCTCTGCAGGATCCAGGTCTGATAAGCCCCCCTGGAGCCTTCAAAGCTGGAATGTGCCAGAAATTACTTTTTATATAACAATATTGAATATGCTTTTGAATTGCAAAAGGAATGTATCCACCAGTGTGTCTTAAGAGCCGGAGAACATAATATTTGCATTTTGCTGAGATCACTGGAAATGACCTCTGCAGAAGGGCTTTCTTGGGCTGCAGCATATTGTGGAGAGATTTCATGCCAGGGTCAACTGCCTTTCCGTAGCAGTGATTTAGTTAGGGCCAAGCCAAAATGTATTCACCCAGGTTGCCATCGTCATTGAAAAGTGCAAAATTAGGTTTTGCCTTTTTCAGTATCTCCAAAGTGATACCTATATTGGGAGCAGTGGAGGCTGGAGGCTATGATTTTGGTGGGGCTGTGAATCCATTCTGGGTTTCATTCGGAACCAGCTGAAATGCTAAAGGAGCTATCCAAGGTGCTGAACCTTGGACAGCTCCTTTAGAGTTCTGGCTGGTTCTGACTGAAATCCAGAGTGGATTCACAGACTCAGTGAAATCGGAGCCACCAATCTCCGCTGATTTGAGAGTATCATAATGTGCAATTAAAGCCCAGCAGGACCAGGGACAACCTCTGCTGTGAACATGGAAAACCACTGCCGAAGTAGCCAATATTAGGCAAGTTGGACTGATGATTTCACTCAGCATCAGGCGGCTTCCTACGTTCGCATTGATAAAATACTGACATGGAAATGTAAGCTAATGGTTTTAGGGAACTCCTCGCTGTACTGATGACTGTGATACTATAAAACTGATGCAGTCATTCCTGAAAATGATTCTTATGTCTCCCAGCAGCCTATGATGGATTTTAATATACAATTTTTGAAGTCATTAAGATATTCAAAAGTCCTTAAGTTGTCACATTAGTGGTTTTAAAATCTGAACTATGAGAGGGGACAAGTGGATTTTGGTGTGTGTGAAGGATGCTAATATGGTATATTAGGAAATCACATATATAATAGATTTCTGTGTGAAATACGTGTGTGTGTGTGTGTGTGTAATAGGTTATTTCAGCTATTATTGAGCCCCATCTGGTGGCGATTTGCAAGAACATCTGGTAGTTATGCCAATAGTAAAGTACGCTAAGGTATGTTGACTTCAATGTAGCTACAATTCAGTTCAGCCTTCCCCAACCTGGTGCTCTCCAGATGACTTGGACTACAACTTCCATCATCTGAAAATGGTGGGAGTTGTAGTCCAATGTGTCTAAAGGGTAAGACTGGCTTAGTTTCATGGAATCTTTCATTTTCAAAGTATGTGTTATGCATGGAGCAAGGGGGAAAATGTGGGATTGATGGTCAATCAATAGTAATCCTTGAATTAAAACATCTGTTACAAAATGATGGTTTATGGTTAATGTTCAGAATGGTGTTAAATGGCGAATGGGATTTTTCAAATTTTGGACAATGGGGTGGATGATGCCTAGATGCAACGCCATACTTTGCCTGGTTGAAAATGTCCATCTGAATTCTCCCCCACCCCCTTCTCTCTCTCTCTTTTTTACAGTGCAGACCCTATGTTAAGTAATCAACCGTTTTTAACCAATGCCGACTGAAATATATTCAAATGTGCATAATTGCTCAGAAGCTCTGGCAAGATGTTTTTGTACAACTGTAGTTTGCATTTTCTTTTTTTTTTTGGTTGGCATCACCCTGGCACCTTGTGCAGTATGTCTAATATGTCTTTTCCTCTGGGAAAAGTAGCATGAGAGAAGGCCCTGATGATGGTATGCTAGGTTACCACCTTTATGTGATTCAATTCATGACCTGCATGTCTTCTACCCTATTTGAGTCAATGAGGAGTTGCTAGGGACATATGAGAATTTTGTTGCCCCCCCCCCGCAAAACATGTGAGTATGCCCCGTTCAAAGCTCTCAACGCAAATGTGAGATTGGCCAAATGTCTGCTGAAAATATCCATAAATTGTCCAACCTGCGCTCGTATTTGTCTTGTTCCTGATTCCCAATTCAATTTGCGCAAATTTCCTAATTTGCATGATTTCCTCCATGGACTGAATCAGCACTGCTTTAGTCTATGGAGGAAAGTGTACGCGGATTAGACCATTAGTGAAATTTTCAGAAAATTTGCGCAAATCTCCGATTCAATCGCTGCTTGATTTGTGCAAGTTTCCCCTCCGCGCAGAACGAGCAGCAGTCGCAAATGAGAAAAGGGAATTGGGCACAAGAGAAGTGGTGAGACGATGTTCAGAGAATCCTGATGACCTTGAACATCACTCATATGTCCATTCCAAAGAGTTGCTCTTCTGTGGTCTGCAAGGTGTTGGAACACTGGATGCGTGCAAAAAATGCCTTCCAATCTACCACATCACCTCCCTGATCAAGGAATGCACGAGGGTACCTTTAAATTGGCCATTCTAAACCCTGTAGCCTTCCCCAACCTGGGGTCCCCATCCTAAATTGCTACACTGCAACTCCCCTCATTCCCAACTAGCATGGGAGTTGCCATCCAACAAGTCATGGGAGGGCAGCAGGTTATGGAAGGCTGCTGTACACCACATTGTGCTTTTTAAAATTGCTTCAGACTTGCCCCCTGGAACACTTCTTGGCATTCTCTGTATGGTGCACCAAGCATGGCCATTACTCTCAGTCACGTCACCAAAACGATACACTTGATATGTCCCTCATTCCTAAGCATTTCAAGCAAAGTGACACCCATGGGAATGGACCGTGTGCCCTTGGCCGGCTTAGACCACAGATTGACACATCCCCACTACTCTTCCTTCGTTGTCTTACTTTCACTTCATCATAGAGGTGCAACTACAG
The DNA here is from genome assembly GCA_029215795.1 of Anniella stebbinsi. NCBI lineage: Eukaryota > Metazoa > Chordata > Lepidosauria > Squamata > Anniellidae > Anniella > Anniella stebbinsi. Next base: position 12,859,755 of record JARDYH010000007.1, read on the forward strand.
TGGAGCCTTCAGGTCAAAGCCCTGGGCCCTCTATCCCAGCCCTCCCCTCCAAATGACCACCCAGACAATGGTAGGTGATAAGGGCAGCAGACGCAAACTCCATTTTTATTCCTGTACTCATGATGGTGTTATGATTTAAGTGAGTTTACAATGCAAAACTACATGTGCTCCCACCTTTTCAGTAATTTTAACTCAGGGTTGGCAAACAGTTTTGTTGTCATTATTGTTCGAATATATCCGGTATGTAGAAGGTGTTGTAAAACATGGATGGGTGGTTGGGGAGGATGAAGAGGGATGGTACTTGTGCGCTTCACAACCGAAGGAATGCACATGGCCATCAATAGGGAAGCTCCTGTGAGACCATTAAGGTTCACAACCCTATGCACATTTAGAAAGAAAGAAGTCCTACAATTTCCAGCATTCTCCAGCCAGCCATGCTGGTTGGGGAATGCTGGGTGTTGAAGGACTCCCCTCCCCCTCCCCCGTCTAAATGTGGATGGGATTACACTCTATGTCCAGGTCCTAAAATTTCATTGGTTGGAAGGCAAGCGATGCATCAACTAAAGATTCCTTTAACCGGTTCACAGCCCTGCCTTTTAACTGTCAGCTCTATTTCCCCCTTTCCCGGGCTGTCTAAATTACCCTTTGAACAGGATAGGATTTTGGAGGAAAACGAAACCCGAGTCAGTCAGAATTGTTGAAGTGATCATTTACAGCAGCCATGGAAAATGGAACAAAGCATTCTTGAAGAGAACTCCTGTTTCGCCGGAGGGAGTGTGTGGCTTCATTTCATCACAACAGATTTAAGTGTCTGGTATGACAAGATGATAACACTTGGAAATCCTTTTCTGTTTTCTTTTGGGGTGTGCAGACAGAACAGAATATCTTGCATGCCTGAATCTCCATGGGGGTGGAATCAGAGGTATTTGCACTGCAACAGAATGGGCACAATTAATCATCACATATACTAATAGCTCATTCTTCGAATTTGGATCCTTACATAGCCAAAATGGCACCATCCATCCAGGGGGCATTTCCAACTCCACTTTGCCTACTGGTTCCCCCCACCCCAAACTGTGCAGCATCGCTGCTGCAAAGCAGTAGGGCTACATGGCAGGAGTGAGCGCGGGCTATCCAGCCAGGAAAATACGCAGAGCCATTGTCAGATGGCAGTAATAGACAGCTAATATCGAGAGACCAAAAACCACAAAACCTTTTTATTGTTGTTGTTTTCTGGCAACTCTGTGCAACATTGTAGCTTTGAAAGCCCGTAGCTGCGCATCTCCACTGCTGCAGTTCATTGAATGTATGCGTTATACATAATAACTGTCCGTACTTTCATTCCTCAAACTTAATATTGTCACAGTGGCCATTACTTAACACTCACCTGGGGCTTGTTGAGCCTGCCCCATCTCCTACCCTGTATTTCCTCACCTACCCTGCACTGGGATCCACCCCTTAATGATGTCAAGTCTCTTAATCAGAAGTGAAGCCACCACTGACAGACGCAGAAACAACCATGGTGACATCAGAGCAATGTAAAAAGTTGCGGTAAAATGACACATCGAGAAAGTGCAGTTTCTCAGGGAATAGCACAATATGGCTGCAAGTTGATGGTTGCATCATATAAACAATGGGACACAACTGTACAGCCAGGACAGAGTATGTACAGCATACAGACAAGCCCCCCAGTGTTGGATCTAGGTTTTTGAGGTCCCTTTGTGAGGTCCCTTTAATGGGTCCCCCTCAGTGGTATTGGGATCAGCTGCTATTGCCCCCCTCTTTTTCATCATTGCTCGCACTTGCTTGCTTGACAAGCAGAGAGCCAGTGAGCAAGAAGTCAGTGGTATCTACTGTTCCTCCTCCTTACCACCATTGTTTTCTGAACCAGAGCAAGAGGCAGGTGAACAAGGAGGTTGCAATGGTGGAGAAGGAGGAGCAAGTCCAGGGAGCTCTTGTCAGTGGGCCCGTGCTGTTGTGGGCCCTTGGCTGGTGTCCAGCTATGCCGACCCTTGATTCTGGCCCTGCATCCATGTACAAAAGGAAAGTATCAGCAGGCATGGGAAAGTCTTGAGGTTTGCAGAAGTACTAAAACAAAATGAAGCACCTTTGAAAGGTAGGGAGCCCTAAGGAGGTGGGAAACCAAGGGCAATATCCAACTGCATCATTCCATTGAAACAAATGATGTTGCACTCATGGGAACTAGGTTCTGAAGGATGCGCAAGAGAAGAATCCAACCAAAGTGACATGTGTGCAAGCACGGTCATGCAAGCGGTTGTGCATTACGCTTGTGGAAGCTTGTTGTGTGACCCATTGCACATGACTCTTGTCCAACCCATTGCGCAACCAGTTGTGAAACCCATGGTGCACCCAGATGCACAACTGCTTTCACAACTGGTTGTGCAAGAGTGATGGGGAACCTTTCACACAACGTAAAGCTTCAGCGGACCTCTGCTTGTGCTCTTTGAGTTTGTGGAATGCCATCTTTGGATACTGCCCCAAATATAGCCCAAAGAGGACAGAGCATGCTCAGTTGGGAGAGGGAACAGAAAACGGAGAGGGAAGGGGACAGAATGGAATACCCTGGAAGAGAGCTTGGTTGGCTGGCTTGTATCCTGAACAGGAGCGCTCCGCATTGTAACATCAGGTCCTGCTCGTAACAGATTATCGAAGAGTTTATACTGAGAAACTGTATTAGTTTGGGCCTGTGCGTCCTTCTTTGCTGTATGCAACCGTCTTGTGATGACGTCAATTTCATGGATGTATCTATGAGGAAAGCCTCATGGGATGGTGTGTTTTTGTAAATCGACAGTAGCCTTTGACTTCCAGCATGTAAATATAGTGCTTCCGTTGGCTCGGTGCCATTGCGAGCCCAGGTGCCTGTGGCATTGGAGGTGGTGGAAAACATACGGGATTAAAAATACAGTCCCTGGATGTTGGATAGGGGCTATGCGAGGGACAGAGCCCAGATCAGTGCCAGATCTAGGTGTTGGGGGCACGCAGGAGTCCAATACTTTTATTGGACTCTATCTGAGCGAGCCGGCCACTTCCTCACCACTGTCATTGCTAGGTCTACCCACTCACACGCCTGCTCCCTCTGGGCTTAATCCACAGCATGAGGAGGGCGACGGAACAGGCACTGATAGCAAAGGAGCAACAGCATCAGAATCAAGAGGCTCCAGGGATCAGGCCTTGGTCCCAGGAACTGATGTGGGCTTTGGATGGTGGCCGATGCTGCTGCTGACCCCTATCACTGGATCTGGGCCTGATCGAGAGGTAGAGGCCTCAGCCACTCAGTGAACACAGAAGTCAGCTGACCATCTGAAAAGGAGGACAGGGCTCATGTAACTTTAACAGTTGTAGAGAAAAGGGAATTTCAGCCAGTGTCATTTGTATGCAATGAGTTCCTGGTGAAATTCCCTCTTCATCACAACAGTTAAAGTTGCAGGCACTATACTAGAGTGACCATATCCAAAAGAAGGCAGGATCCCTGCAACTTTAACTGTTGTGATGAAGAGGGAATTTCACCAGGAACTAATTGCATGCAAATGACACTGGCTGAAATTCCCTTTTCTCTACAACTGTTAAAGTTACATGAGCCCTGTCCTCCTTTTCAGATGGTCAGCTTACACAGAAGGCCTTGGAAGGGTTATAACTTCTTTACCCTTCTAGCTCAGGGGTGTTCAACTGCTTTCAGCCCGGGCCCAAAATTTAATTTTGGAGACTTTCTTGGGGACCACAGTCCAGTGGTGTGAGCCCTATAAAACTGATACAGTCATGCCTGAACACAATTCTTATGTCTCCTAGCAGCCTATGATGGATTTTAATGTCCATTTTTTTAAAAGTCATTAAGATATTCAGAGTTCTGGCTGGTTCTGACTGAAACCCGCAGCGGATTCACCGCCCCACTGACATCAGAGGCATCAGCCTCCACTGATTCATTGTATCCATGATATTAATTGCATTCATTTAGTATTGCTAAAACAGATTAGTCTATGAGCCCTGTATTCTGCCAAGATAGAAGTCCTCATTTAAAGGGGGGGGGGGAGAACCCAAAAAACTTCAGCCAAAGAGAGTCTCTGATGCCATAACATTTCAAGGCAACCTGAGTAAATGTGAATGAATGGATTGCAAAAAAAAAAAAAAAGGAGAGAAACAGGTTCTCAGAATGCTAAAATACTTTATTTCCAAGCCCAATGCGTTTCGGCCCATGTTGGGCTTGGAAATAAAGTATCTTAGCATTCTGAGAACCTGCTTCTCTCCTTTTTTTGCCTGGAGTTGGATGCTCTCCTCCTTCTGGTTTTTCGTTAATGAATGGATTCCATAATTTAATTCAACATATTTCAGATGTTTACCCAAGTTAATGACTTCTTTATCTTTTTTGGGCGGAGTAGGTTGGGGTGATAATAAGTAGCAGAAAGAATAATTTGAAGTCACAGTTTTACTCCTAGTGAGTACAAGATTGATTTTAACATTGCATCGCTGATCCAATCCTCTCCTTCGACTCCCAAAGTGATCAGCTTTTCCAAGTATGGATGCTGGTGGAAACGTTCAGTCAATGTGCAATGCAAAACCTAAAAGCGACCGGATGCAGGCAAAAATGAACAATCTACAAGGCCCTGCTGAGGCAGGATGAAAGAACCGTACTAACATCAATGTCTGACACTTTCATATGGGGATGCAAGTCGATGTAAATCCCAGATTCTTTACAGAGCTCCAGCAACGTCTCAATATTGCTCTGGGACAAACGAAGGTACCTGTGCAAAGAAAGGAAGAGGGTGAGATGCCCTTAAGTCACTTTTATTAGCATCCATCGCCACTGGGTGCCCTGCATTCTGTAGATGAGTTTCAACCATAGCAGATGAGGTTAGCACCAGCATCTGGTAAAACTAGGCTGCTCTGCGGGGCTCAAGGAATGTCAAAGTCCCTCCCCACACACTCACACACTCCGAGCCCCCCTCCTGACAATCTGGGTGTAGGTATTGTAACTGGGTGAGAAAAAACAAGAGGCAAACACAACAGCAAACAGGTAAATAGACCAGGTGAGTTGCCAGCACTGAATGAAGAAGAAGTTGAGCTTCTTTAACATTGAATTTGGCCCCCAGGAGGTTAGACACCTCTGTTCTAAAGGGTGGAGGAAACACTAAAATGGACCAGTGAGGATGGGGAAAGCCCAAGAGGCATGGAATGTGAACTAGCTGTTGGAGGGAAGAAAACAGAGAAGTATTAGGGGAGTGGGAATGGGATGGAGTGACTGGAATCCTGAACAAAAGAACTCCATGCTGCAACATTATGTTGCAGTTCCTACTTGTTCCCTCTATTTCTGATGTTGACATAGCCAAAATGGCAGTGCCCATACACAAAAGGGAGGTATCAGCAGGCTTAAAGGAACCCTAAGGTTTTCAGATGTGCAAAATAATTTTTAGAAAAGAAATCCGAATGGGGTGGGAAAACCTTAAAATAGCCTCATGAGGCTTGGGCATGCTCAGGGGCTACAGAATACTAACAAGCTGTTGGGGAAAGAAAAAGAAAACTGAAGGGGGGAAGGGGGGAAGGGGGGAATGGAATGGGGTGGCTGGAATTCTGACGAAAAATGCTCTACGCTGCAACATTTTGTTGCAGAGCCCACTCTGCTTTTTCCTAACCTGCAGCTAAGAATTTCTTCAGGCTTCAGCTGAGGCAACGGCTCTAGCAGCCCGGATTTATCTTCTTCCCGCTCTTTTTCGAGCATGTTTTTGAGCTTTTTCTGCAAGGCCGGGAACCCAGAGACGGGATTATGAAGATGCTGTGTCAAAAGCGTAAACCGGTCCCCTCTTGTTGACAGCCGCTGCAAGGAAGGAAATAGCGCCACTGCTTCTTGGAGCGAGATGCTGTTATCCAGGCTTGGCTGTATGGAGCCGCTTCGCTTCTTGGACTCTTTGCGAGATGGGAGCACATTGTAGATGCTGTTCCTTGGAGCATTTGTATTTCTGGCTGAGAGGGTTTGCATAGGCAAATCCATTCCACTGAAAGGTGTGGAATGCTTCCGGTCTGGAAAAAAAGATCAAGAGCATCAGGCTAAGAAAATGTCCAAAGAATACATGGACATCAAACAAACAAACCAACAAATAACAAACAAACAAACAGCGGCAGAACACTTCAGCTACTGACCGTAATGTGGTCACTGTAGAGCAAAGAAACTTCAAAGGGAGATGAGAGTGAGAGGCTGCTGACTTAGAATCCATCAGCAGGTTTAATTTTATCACCAGAGGCTTGAATCAGGATGAAGGATTTTTTTTTTTTTATCACACTACATGGGTTAATTGCCTTACCTAGTTTGTTATCAGACACACTTGCAGTGTGAATGACCACTGTCAATAATGCGACTGTCACTATCACTAGGTTATGTATTTCACTTCCTTCTGGCCTCACTGTTTACAAACACCCCCCCCCCCCGCCCTATTACTGGGTTTTTAGGATGTTTTAGGATGTTTTAATGCAGTTTTAATGCATAATACATAAAATACATAATCAGTTTTATGTAGGGTGACCAGATTTTGAGGATCAAAATCCCGGACCCCCCCCCCCCAACCCACCCAAAACAACCCCCCCACTGCGCTGCCCCGCGCCGCCCCCACCTGCGCAGCGCCGCCCCCCTGCGTCGCCCCCCGCGCCACGCCCCCCCCGCCCCACGCCGCCCACCCCGCGCTCCTTACCGGCTGGGGCGTCCGCTTCCCTCCGGTGCTCGGAATCTACTGAGAAACAGGCTTCCTGGCCTGTCTCTCAGTAGCGCGCCGGGTGATGATATCATCACCCGGCGCTCTACTGAGGGACAGGCCGCGAAGCCTGTTTCTCAGTAGATTCCGAGCACCGGAGGGAAGCGGACGCCCCAGCAGGTAAGTGCCTCGCGCCGCCGCCCGCCCCGCACAGGCCCCCCCCGCGCCGCCCCGCCCCCATGCTACGCCACCCCCGTGCTACGCCGCCCCCCGTGCTACGCCGCCCCCCCGCCCCGCGCTGCCCGCATGCCCGCCCCGTGCCACCCGCCACGCGCTCCTTACCAGCTGGGGCGTCCGCTTCCCTCCCGTGCTCGGAATCTACTGAGAAACAGGCTTCCTGGCCTGTCTCTCAGTAGCGCGCCGGGTGATGATGTCATCACCCGGCGCGCTACTGAGGGACAGGCCGCGAAGCCTGTTTCTCAGTAGATTCCAAGCACCGGATGGAAGTGGACGCCCCAGCAGGTAAGTGTCTCGCGCCGCCAGCCTCCCGCCACTGCCGCATGACCCCCCGCCGCCCCGGTTTGCCCCCGCTGCCCCCTGGTTGGCCCGGATTGCCCCAGGGCCATCTGGTCACCCTTTTGGGGGGCTAAATTTCCAGATTTGGCCCCCCAAAACAGTTTTTCTGCCCAGATGTGGATTTGCTCCCCATTTCCCGGGCATGTCCGGACAAATCCGGGCGGATGGTCACCCTAATTTTATGTATTTTATCATATTGTTGTTCCCTGCCTCGATCCAGATGGAGAGGCGGGTAAGAAATAAATTATTATTATTATTATTAACCTGAAACTCTCCATGCCTCTGTTGTAGTGGGCTATGGTCCATGAAAGTTCATGCCAGAATTGTGATAACTCCCAGCCCTCAGGCCTTCCTGCATGCAGCAGAGGATTCTGTTGACAAATAGACACTGGCTACTTCCTCAGGGGTAGGACAGTCCCCAACCCAGCCAGAAGATACAGCCTTACCATTGTCCTGTGGCTCAGAGGATTAGTATGAGTTAGTGGTTAGTAGATTGGTAGTTAGGTAAAAGTGGGTGGAGTCAGGGGAAGGGGGTGTGGCCATCTAGAGAACCCTGCTGGTCCAAATTGGGACCCCAGCCAGGCCAGATTTCACCCACTTCTGTTATGAAAGAACAACAGCATTTTCCTCCCAAATTGACATTGATGGCAATGATTATTATACAGTTTGCATTTGCTTCCACTTCAGACATAAAAATGTAAGAACATACGAAGAGCCATACTGGATCAGACCAAGGGTCCATCTGGTCCAGTGCTCTGTTGACACAGTGGCCAACCAGCTGCCGACGAGGGACCCATAAGCAAGACACGGTGCAACAGCACCATCCCACCCATGTTCCCCAACAACTGGTGTATACAGGTCTTCCTGCCTCTGATACTGGAGGTAGCACACAGCCATCAGGACTAGTAGCCATTGATAGCCTTCTCCTCCAGGAATGTATCCAGCATCATAACTTTAAACCAAACCAAACCCATAAAAGCAGATCGAGGCTTCGTGAAAAATGGCACTCCTTTCCTACCATAGTTTGGTCTTTTGGTTGGCAGTCGCAGAAAGCTCACGAAGTTGGGCAGATGGCCACCAGATTGGTTCCAGGGTACGTCAATAGAGTCTTTCTCCGAGACTGGCCGTGTGTCTGTGTTTTGATCTTGACTGGATTCCGGGTAGCTGGATGTCTTGTGGGGGAAAGGAAGGCATCAGTGTTATCACTTATTTATTCATGTGCTAGATTTTCAAACATCAGGCCTTCAAAATAGCATACAGCTTTTTAAATTATAATTGTACCTTCTTTTTACACCCCCCGCCTGAATTCCCTCTACCTTAGCTTTCACTATCAGATGTGGTTCTACCATGGTTCATCCTCCCCAATACTTGATAAACTATCCTTTCCCTATTTTTTTCTAACAATTTAAAGAAACCCACAGCATTATCTTCTTTGCGCCAGATAAGGGCTAGTATCTAATGTTAGTTATTGAGTAGACCCCTTGAAATAAATGAGACTCATTCCAAGGAGTCTACTCTAAGTAGGATTGGATACTAATCATTGTGCCCTATCCCTGCCACTTCAATATATATATATATTTTTTACACATTTCCTTGCCAACGGCTGTGATTGCTGTGAAATAGGGTTTTTTGGGGCAATAGTGCTGAAAACTGTATATTCAAAGCTGTTGTTTAATATGTTGGGGGCACACCCCACCTCTGCCTTGTGTTTTGGGCAGGTTACTTGTCCTTTGCCATGCTTCCCATGAGAGACATTTGTGGTGATGCCCAGGACAGTTTCTCAAATGCCCATAGCACAAAAAAGTTGCATAGCCCTGGTCTGATCCATCAAAGCAGTTTTCTGATGTTCTCACAAAGTGTAACAGATGTATGATCCCTATTACAATGTATTTCAAATGCAGTTATCTTAGGTACTTGAAAACCCCAAAATTGCAGGCATGTGTTCCTTTTTCATTGGCAGCTGGTGGGTAAACATACTGCTTTTTAAAGAAGAGCTTCCTTCTCCCTTAAAAAAAAGCTTCACAAAAGAAAGTGAGAGACAGATGGCAAACACAGGCAGACGTTCCCCAAGAGACCATGACCCGCTACTTAAGGAAAACATGATCTGAGGGTCTTAAGGGTCAGTGGTGAACTTTTTCCTCTGTTTTAAATTAAGAGGATTTGGGTGTTTTCTCAATTATTTTCAGCGAAGGCAAGGAATGTTTGGACCACGTTCAAGGGAAAAGCTGCGTAGGTTGCTTTTAATTGGTAGCATCCTAACTTTGCTTCCAGCAAAAATTGCAAAAGGTGATGCTTAATTTAAACAATACCAACAACACCAAGAAGAGCCCATTCTTTACTTCTGATTTATTAGTTTCTTATGAACATTTGGATAACATAAGAACATAAGAGCATAAGAAGAGCCCTGCTGGATCAGACCAAGGGTCCATCTAGCCCAGCACTCTGTTCACACGCTCATGGTCCCCAGCAACTAGTGCATATAGGCTTACTGCCTCTTATACTGGAGTCCCTAAACTTGGAATCTCCAAGCATGCTGATGCCTCTGTCTTGTTTGAAGATGAGATGTTCCCACAAATCCATCTGCATACCTGAAGCTGAGTTCAGTATTAGAAGGAATGATGCCATTTCCTAACATTGCATCACACCTTAAAGTGACTGGGCCAAATCTACACCTTGTGTCATATCATTATGATCCCATTATGGTAATGCTATGAGAATCTCTACATTAAGGTGGGGAAACCCACACCCTTACCATTTCCCCCTTCTTTTGGGGAGTTTCTGTGTTGAGCACAGCTGATTTAGATGGTGACCAACAGCAACCACGTGATTTGTAATTTAAAAACTTCCACTCTTCACAGTGCTCCATAAAGTTAAATGAAACAGTGCCATCTAGTGGCCCATGATATCCCACAATAATTTTAAATAGTGTTTTATCTCTGATATTTTTAAAAGCGAGATTACTGGGGAAGGTGCAGGAGACATCCTGGAGGTTGATGGTGTAATGTAAAGGACTAGCAAATGTCTGTGAATGACCAGTCATGTGCATGCAACATCACTCATGTAGAGAAGCTCTACATCCCTCTTGTGCATTTATACCTTGTAGGACACACAATGACAGTCGTTGCGGTATTTTAGACAATGTGGAATTAAAAAAAACAAAACAGGAAATAACACGATAGCGGTAAATAGAATGTATCCTTCTGTGACGACTGGCTGAGTTGGGAGTGGGAGGCACTGCATTGCAGTGGTTCCACTCCTACTTGGTGGGTCAGCTCCAGAAGGTGGTGCTTGGGGAACATTGCTCGGCCCCGTGGATTCTCCAGTATGGGGTTCCGCAGGGGTCAGTTTTGTCCCCCATGCTGTTCAATATCTACATGAAACCGTTGAGTGCAGTCATCCGGAGTTTTGGAGTGCGTTGTCATCAGTACGCTGATGACACGCAGCTCTATTTCTCCTTTTCATCTTCATCAGGTGAGGCTGTGGATGTGCTGAACCAGTGCCTGGCTGCGACAATGGACTGGATGAGGGCTAATAAACTGAAACTCAATCCAGACAAGACTGAGACGCTGTTAGTGGGTGGTTCCGCTGACCGGATGGAGGGTGTTCAACCTGTTCTGGATGGGGTTGCACTGCCCTTGAAGGAGCAGGTTCGTAGCTTGGGGGTTCTCCTAGAACCATCTCTGTCACTTGAGGCGCAGGTGGCCTCAGTGGCACGGAGTGCCTTCTAACAACTTCGGTTGGTGGCCCAGCTACATCCCTATCTGGACAGGGATAACCTGGCTTCAGTTGTCCATGCTCTGGTAACCTCCAAGTTAGATTACTGCAATGCACTCTACGTGGGGCTGCCTTTGAAGGTGGTTCGGAAGCTGCAGCTTGTGCAAAATGCAGCGGCCAGATTGATAACTGGAACCAGTAGGTTCGAACATATAAGACCTACTCTGGCCCGCTTGCATTGGCTGCCTGTATGTTTCCGAGCCCGGTTCAAGGTGCTGGTTTTAACCTATAAAGCCTTACACGGCTTGGGACCACAATACCTGATGGAACGCCTTTCCCGACATGAACCTACCTGAACACTACGTTCAACATCTAAGGCCCTCCTCCGAGTGCCTCCTCCGAGGGAGGCTCGGAGGTCAGCAACAAGAGAGAGGGCCTTCTCTGTGGTGGCTCCCCAATTGTGGAACGATCTCCCCAACGGGGCCCGCCTGGCGCCAACATTGTTATCTTTTCAGCACCAGGTCAAGACTTTCCTCTTCTCTCAGGCATTTGGCAATATCTGAGGAGCCTGGGTTTGTTTTGTTTTGTTTTGTTTTTGTAGTTTTTGAAGTGTTGATGTGGTTTTTAAATGTATAGATTGTGTATATGTTGTATGTTTTTGCTGTTTTAATTTTTGTATATTGTTTTTAATTGTTTTTAATCCTATGTAAACCGCCCAGAGAGCTTTGGCTATGGGGCGGTATACAAATGTAATAAATAAATAAATAAAATAAATAAATAAATAAAAAAAACAAAACAGGAAATAACACGATAGCGGTAAATAGAATGTGTAATGTGCCCCAACAATTACCAGTGCCCTCCAATACCACTATAAAGCAGTAGTGTAGATCTAGCCAATGACACAGTTTGGGATTATATAGGAAACATTTCTATATTGCCAAGCTGCCTTTCAAAAACAGTCCATTACCTTGTAGTATAATGTTTTATAGAATGTTGAGGGTGAGATCAGTGTTTGTTTCTTTAGCCACTTCTTCACCTTTCTTTCCTCTTGCTTCAGCAGGTTATCATTCATTAGCTTCATGGAATCAAGAGATCGCCTAATCCTCTTCAGCTGAACAGAAACAACAGGGAAATTATGAATCCCAAATGTATTTTTAAAAAAAATACTTCCAGAAGTTTTCTTAAAAAGCAACAAATCCCAGTGAAGTGATTATTTTTCATCATATTGCCTAAAATGTATGTGTTTTGTGTAGATTGGACTAGATGGACTTTCGGTCTGATCCAGCATGGCACTTCTTATGTTCTTATGTTATAAACTGTTTTAAACCAGTACTATAGACCCTGCCCTGGATTTGCTGTCACAGCCACCAAAATATCTTGGGGTAATCCAAGATGAGCCAGTTGGTGTAGTGGTTAGAGTGTTGGATTGGGAGTCGGGAGATCCGGGTTCTACTCCCCACTCGACCATGGAAGCTCACTGGGTGACTTTGGGCCAGTCACAGACTCTTATCCCAACCTACCTCACAAGGTTGTTGTTTTGAGGATAAAATGGAGAGGAGGAGGATTATGTATGCCGCCTTAGGTTCCTTGGATTAAAAAAGGCAGGATATAAATGTAATAAACAAAAATAAATAAATATTGCTTTGGCCAATACTGTAGATTTCTTGTCACTCAAAAGCAACATGGTAGTCTGGAGTGTTGATGCAATGCTGGCTCATGGAATTGAAAATACGAGTGTATACAATAGCTTTATACTGAGTCAGATCTCAGGAGTTCAATACCTAATGAAAGAGTAAACATGCAATTTATCTAGCATATAAAAGAAGTGTGTGTGAGTGTATATTGTTCTGTGTGTATGTGTGCATTTGTCATATATATATATGTGTGTGTGTGTGTGTGTGTGTGTGTATAGGCAACTGTACTCAGTTGGAATTTGATCAAAAGTTTGAAGAGCTTCAACATAGGAAAAAAATGGAAAACATGGTGCCATAATATATTTCTTAAAGTTAGGATTCCTTTCTTACTACACTCGCTGAGTAAGTTTATACACAGTAATAGTTTCCCAAATTTCATCAACCCACTGCTCTTTAGTTGGTGGCTTTGGAGACTTCCAATTCCATGCTATACATGACTTTGCAGCTGTATACAATTGCTTAGGAAGGTCTTTATGCAGGAATCCAGGACCATTAGGTTCAAAAAAAGTGAAGCATAGCTTTAGGAGTTCCTAGTGGTGTAACATAAAGAAATACCTGACATTAATCAGTAACCATGTTCCAAAGTTCCTGCACTGTAGAACATTCCTGCCAAAGATGAAAGCAGACATTTCTACTTTCTCCACAATTCTCTGTGGCTCCTGATGGGTTCCACCAAGCTAGGCTTGGTCGCTTAGATTTTGAACCATCAAACCAGGGCTTCCATCATCAACTGCCTGGCAACTAAAAATGCCCGCAGGCAAAATAGATTTCATGCTCCATACTTGAAAGGTCTCCCTGTCATTTGACACCCTCAATGCCTTTGCTCTCTTGTTGCCGAGCCAATCCATACTGCCCAATGGATTCCTGTTCATTTCACTCATGGTTTTGACTTAGAAGAAGCAAGGACACCAGTTATGGAGACCTGCCACTATACTGCTATCCTAACAGTGGCTGGATAAGTTAGGCATAGTTTCCCTAATACCCTTCTTGCTATGCGAAAGCCATTGGCTGGCCTTGATGAAGATGACACAACCACCAAAGAACTGTGATGTAACAATCTGTGTCCTTCTATGGGCCCAGGGAGCATTGTCTTGGCAACCAATCTGAAAACATTAAAAGGAGGCCAATATCATCAGCAGACGTGGAGTCAAAAGAAAGAGAAAACCTGCTCTTTACTGGAGATTTTATATATCCATGTTTACATTTGTCCATTAAGATTTAAGCCAAGTAGTCCACAATGAAAATTATAACTGTGAATGGTGTGGAGAGAGCTAGAAACCATAGAACTTGGAGGACACCTCAACTCCCATCATCCCCATGCTGGCTGGGAATGATGAGAATTGCAGTCCAACACATCTGAAGGGCACCAGGTTGGGAAGCAGATTAAAAGAATAGGTAAACTGATGGGCATGGAGTAAAAGGGACAAGAAAGTATATATTCACACACGATGCGCAATTCTCTAACAAACTTTAGAGCGGCAAGATGAAGGGAAGGGCTGGGCCTTAAGAGGCAGCAGATGCAGAAAGGCAGGGAGCAGCTGTGAGGTGTTGGAGGGCAAAACTATGTATGCCACATGGCCTGCCCCAGTCCCTCCTTAACCAGCCTGTTGCCCTTACGTACAATGGAGGATGTTGTTCCAATACCAGTGCTGAAGTAAGATTCAGCTGCTCTCTTGTTCTGCAGCAGAGCTAATTTCAAAACACGTACACGAAAACTACAGGTAGGAAAATGGCACTCTCTTTGGAATATGCGTCATGGCGCTGCTGCCCCTGTTTTGACCTGCCAGTGTTAAGGTTCCAGGAAAGCCACGACGCCATGAAATCCCACCTTCCCTGGTTGTTCTGTGTCATCAGACTGAAAGCTCCGACATACAGGCTTCGGTGAAGAAGGGATGATAGCATAGGAGGTTTAGTTGCCTTTGCAAGGAACAGATCTCGAAAAGGGAGGAATGTGTTCCCCTTTTCGGAGTTGCGTTAAATTAAACCTATAAATCTTTGGAAATGGTAGAAAAATCATTCACCCGTAAACATTTCTCAGAAGGGAGGATGAAAGCTAAGAACTTTTTTTTTTTAACCAAAAAAGAAAAAAGTAAGGAAAAAAAGTTCAGATCTACTAATCTAAGCCTCCAAGGGGTTTTTTAGACATCTTAATAGCTTGATGAAACAAGGTATCTGGAAGAGATTCACTTCCACTGGGAACTGGGAGCTATCAGCGGGTATTGGCCCATGTTAGAAATATTGGACAGGGAAGCTAACGAATGGTTGAAAATTAAGGGAGCTGGGCAGAACGTTTCATAGGCAGACCTGTTTTTCCTCTCTCTTTAAGGATTATATGATTTGCCAGATACAAGCCTTGGGAGACCAGATAACATAAATTTGTTACTAAATGAAGTGCTGCTAACCACTTTGTGCTGAATGCAGCGAAGAAGACGGGTCCCTTTGTACCCTGTTTAGCCATAAGTGGACTCCAGTCTGTGAAAGCTTATGCCACTCCCCAACATAGTGCCTTCCAGATGTGTTGGACTACAAACCCCAACATCCACAGCCAGCAGGTCGATGCTGGCAGTGGACAATGGATTTTGTAGTCCAGCACACCAGGAGAATGCCATTTGGTTGAAGGCTGATGTATAGGATCCATCCTTCCGCCCTCCTCTTATGGTCTCAGTGTGCTGCCTTTCACGGTAATTGTTACGTTCGGGAAAAAAACCCACGGAGATCCGCAGCTACATTTTCACACGCCATTACTTCGGCATCTCTCCCACGGGGCTATTTCAGACACGTTACTGACAATTTGCTTTCACGATCACAAATAAAAATACTTGCATCCCTTCATAAATTTTACTTTTAATTAATTGGAGTGCTTAGTGGTATGCAAAGGGGCCTAGACAGAAGGAAAGGGAACTGAAAGCTGGGTGAAAGATGAGTGTAGGGATTTCGCTTCCAAGGGGCTGGTCTATACGATGCGGCTTTGTAGCCAATTCCCTCGAAATTCCGCAGCATTGCTGCTGTGAAGCAGAGCCAATAAATATAGAAGCCAGGAGGGTGCACAGGCTATCTGGCCTCAGGTTGCTTCGGGCCTGGGCCAACCTGCTTTGGATCTGGTTCCAAAGTGAGAACCAGACACACAAAGCTGGTCTGTTGCTGCCATCTGTCTGTTGTAGCCACTCGACCTCCCCGCCCCTCCCCCCCAAACCCAGAGCCACTATCTCCACCTGCAGGACTTACCTGACCTGTCTGGCAGCTGCCATCCTTGCTGAGAGCTGCCATTTTAAATGAAGAAGGGGGTTCTGGCATTTTGTAAGGTCACAAACTATGGCAGCTGTAAAGGGCCATTTCCAGAAATGGGCGGAGGCAGAAGTTCACCATCACCCCGATTCGGGCTGAGGTGGCCTAAAGCACTTTGGACCGCCTCGGCCTGATCTGGTCCTGAATTGGCCTGCTTTGATTTGGATTTGGGGGTTGGCCTGAAGCAATGCACAGTCTTAGTTAGGGCAAAAGGAATGTAGCCATATGGGGAACCCCAGAGAGCTGGATTGGGATCTCATACCTGTGGGATTTGGTCTGTGGATCTGAGGTTCAACACCCCTGTTGTAAGAAGAGCCTCAGTTGTGAAGGCCCTGCAGGAAAATATCTTGGACCAATGAGACACAGGAAGATGGAGATGGTTATTGGCCCAACTGGAAGGGGATACTGCGAGTTCACCCCGAAGTATAGAAAATTGCCCCAAAGAACCAGCCATTGGTCAGGCATTTGAGCCAACTTGGCTGCTAGTATTTCTAGTGTTTTATAATTTAATTTAGAAAAAGGAAAAAAGAAGAGAAAAGAAAAGAAGAAAACCTCAGCAAGGTGTCTCACAACCTAGTTGGAAATTGAAGGCTATTTGTCTCTAGGAAACGTCTGGCTCAGACAGAAGCAGAGCAGCCCTCCTTCATACGACTCCCTGGTGTAGCCTTAAAACTGGCTGGGAGTTCAGAGATTCATTTTGTGGACCTGGACTGATCAAAGACTGCCAATTGTGCTTAATTGTGTGTAGGGTTTGGAAGGTCTAGGAGGCAACTGGGGACCAAGAAGGAACATTTTGACCTGCCTTTGTATTACCTTTTGGATTAAGTGTCAGGAGCTTGTATTTAGGGCTGCTTCACATACGATGCATTTTCCAAACCTCTGGGGTGAAATTGTGTCTCCTCAAGGAGTGTGTGTGTGTGGTATGTACATGGGGCAAAATAAGGCACATGCTGCCCACTATCCTAGGGTGACCATATGGAGAGGAGGCCAGGGCTCCTGTATCTTTAACAGTTGTATTGAAAAGCGAATTTCAGCAGGTGTCACTTGTATCCATGCAGCACCTGGTGAAATCCCTTCTTCATCACAACCGTTCAAGCTGCAGGAGCTGTACTAGAGTGACAAAAGAGAGTAGGGCTCCTGCAGCTTTAACGGTTGTGATGAGGAGGGGATTTGACCAGGTGCTGTATGCATACAAATGACACTGGCTGAAATCCCCTTTTCTATACAACTGTTAAAGATATAGGAGCCCAGTCCTCCTTTCCATAGCGTCACCCTACTTATCCTAAAATAAATCAATGCCTGGGCCCTGGAGGTGCACAACTTGTGGCCACGCAGCAGCTGGAGTGGCAGTGATGGCTCCTCCTCCTCCCTCGGCCAGCCACGTTCACCTCCTGCACCAGCTGCAATGCTCCTGAAAGACTTGGCCGCAATATCACGAGAGGTCCTGCAATATTTTGGCCAAGACTCTGAGACTTGGACAACATATCTCAAGGGCTTGGGCTGAGGGAGGGAGGAGGGGGCCACTGTCACTGCAGTGACCGGGTGGGTGGATGGATGGGCGAGCGAACAAGCAGGGAGGGAGGGAGCGAAGAAACGGGGTCGCTGCAGCGGCACGTTTGAGGCAGAAACTCAGAATGGACTGGGCCTGCACTGAAGTATTCTAAGGCTGTGTGGACTGACCCCGCCCACCTAGCCTGGCCATTGGGCCCCCATGGACAGGAAATGCTTCCCAAGTCTTCCTGTTTGGGCCTTTCCTGAGCAACAAGGTTATCCTTGCCTAGGCTGACCAGATAAAATTCAGGTCAGGGCTCATGTAACTTTAACAGTTGTAGAGAAAAGGGAATTTCAGCCAGTGTCATTTGTATGCAATTAGTCCCTGGTGAAATTCCCTCTTCATCACAACAGTTAAAGTTGCAGGCACTATACTAGAGTGACCATATACAAAAGAAGGCAGGGCCCCTGCAACTTCAACAGTTGTGATGAAGAGGGAATATCACCAGGAACTAATTGCATACAAATGACACTGGCTGAAATTCCCTTTTCTCTACAACTGTTAAAGTTACATGAGCCCTGACCTGGATTTTATCTGGTCAGCCTATGACCTTGCTCTGTTCTGTTTCCGTGCATTCCTCAGTGCTGACTCCTGCCTTCATCCCTTGGCTCTGACGCCACAGCACAGCTCTTGGTTCACCTCTCTGGCACTTGCCTCCAGCTCAGCCCTGACACCCAAAACCCACTTTCGCAGCCGCAGTTCCATACACATTCCCACCATTTTATTTATTTATTTATTTATTTATTTATTTATTTATTTATTTTATTTCTAACCCACCTCTCCATCCAGATTGAGGCAGGGAACAACAATAACTATAAATATAAAAATCATAAAATAGATAAATCATTAAAGCAGCTAAGAACAAATACATTATTAGAAACATCTTTGATGGACAAATCAGCAGAAGAGCAGAAAATACCACCGACACATTGAGAGGGCGGGAAAACATGTTGATATATGAAAGATGCCTAAAGGAATAGAGTGTCCACATGTCTTCCCCAACCCGGCGCCCTCCAGATGTGCTGCACTACAACTCCCATGATCTCTGACCTTTGGCCATGCTGGCTGGGACTGATGGGAGCTGTAGTCCAAAACACCTAGAGGGCAGCAGGTAGGGGAAAGCTGGTGTCCAGGATGTTTTGCCTTAAGCTATTATGATGAATCTCCATTAACTGAAGTCTTAATTATTGAGAGAATTTGATTTGCTTTTCTCTTCAGCAGCCCCAATATGTCCTCCTTGTATCCAAACTGCTGGTTACTTCAACTTTAAATATATATATATATATATAGGGCCCACATGCTGTCCCGATGAATGAGATTGTACTGTTTCCAGGATGCATTTTGCTAGCAAAACTCCAATTTACTTGGTCAGGGTCCTTTCATGGCTGGTTTTAAAGGTTGCTGTTACCATAGTAACCAAAGTTAGTTACCTAAGTGACAGTGCTCTTCTGATGTCACCGGCACAGAAAGTGTTCCTGGAAACACCCTTGAACTTGGTTCATAACAGCATTGTTCAGGTGGGAAACAATTAGGTGGGGGGAAATACACACATTTTTTCGATGTAACAAGCACTTATTTTCCTCTGTGAGAATGAGACACCTTTGCACTTTTGTTGAAGAAGCTTCAAAGGAAAAAAATAAAATAAAACCAGTGATACTTTGAACTTTTGTTCCAATGGGATTATCAACAGATCTGAATGTACGTACATGATCAAGTTAGGAAATGAGCATCAAACCAGGCATATGTAGCAGCTCTCTGTGAATTTACTTGCTTGTACATTAGCAGTGGCCAGAAGAATCATGCTTCTGTTTCGACATGCCTCCATAGAGCTCCTTTTTGGGATCAGATTATAAGTGTGCGCATGGGGTGTGCTGGGTGTGCCCTGCCACACCCTAATTGTCCAGGGTCACCTCCACTTTCCTGCCCCCCCCCCCCCCCCCGTTCAAATCAGGGCTTTTAAAGAGGATGGGAAAGCCTCTGAAAGCCACCATTAGCATCCCTGGGGGAACTACGCACTTTCCAGAGGTATTGGAAAGCACACTTTCCCCCCCTCTGCTCCAATCAGGGCCTTTAAGGTGCACAGCCTAATAAAATGAGCTGCTCTCGCCTATGGATCAGATGCAGATGATCTTTGGGGCAGATGCCCAGGGCTCCACTCAGAATGAGCTGCAGGGCCCCCAAGCACAGCAGGACTGGTGTACCACATTTTGAAGTAAGAGAGATGATACCCACAACCCTTGCCCCCACAAAACCATTAGGTCCAAAGTTTAAAATGACCTAACTGCAACACTAATTGGATGTGCTCATCTGTCACACTCACATCCACAGTGTGTTTCAATGTTCAGAGCATGTAATATGAGAACGCAAGGAAAGCCCTGCTGGGTTAAACCAAAGATCCATCTAGTTCATTGAAGTGGATTTCTCCACGGCAGTCCTTTTAGCCCCCTAAAAATGCTACACAGAGTATCAGGAGACAATGCTGAATGGGGTGAGCTGTGATGTGCGGGAAGAGGAGGATCTTGGAAAAATGGGCAGATGGGCTCTCTGCGAGTGGATCCCTTACTCGGGCAGAAGGTCCCTTCCTCTTATGGACTGGAGGTCTTGGAGGAAAGAAGTTGGGGGGAGGAAAGAGAAATAGATGAATGTAGTTGATCTTTTTTTTTAAAAAAACTTTGTAGAAAGCCTTTGGAAATCTAATAATGCATGTTTCTAGCCTTTTCAGCATGCTATGAACATGAGCTGCAGGACGAGACAATGTCTGGATTGTTCATGGCACAGACTGGAACAATCAGGATCAGATGTGATCTCCAGAACAGATGCCCAACCAGAGCTGGCAGTTAATTAAAGCACCATGTACTTAACTGATTAACTAATCACAGCATGGTGGCATTCAACAGAGAACGTCCTCTGCTGAATTCGGTAGAGAAACTCCTAATGTCTGCCTTCGGGGTACCTTGCTGACTGCAATTTGCTTCTGTATCACCAGAAGAGGTAACACAAGTGGTTAGTCTCACCACATCCAGTAAAACGCTGTTTAGTTAGAAGGTGAAAACAGTCTCAGGCCAACGTATAACATATGTCTCCATAACAGATCAGGTGTGGCCATCACCTTATTCTTTCTGTAAAAACTAAAAACTAAAATTGATTAGGGGGGGTTGGGTGCTTGAATGATCTTTGAGGACAGGAGAATGTTAGGAGTGTCAGTGATGGCATTGTAAATAAGTGAAATAATAAATTTAAAATTGTGAGAGTTGATGATGAGATGCAGCTTTTATGCCCAGCAGCGCCAGCTCCAAGATCCTTGTGTAGGACATTTTCAATGCCCCCCTCCCTTAGTGAGTCTATCTTCTCACTACCATTGTTACCAGTTGCCATAGCTCCCTCATCCTCCAACTCCAAGAGTACTTCTGTCAGTGCACCTGTTCTGGAGTGTGGCCACCCTTGACGCAAGCCGTGATGCTCAGGTTCTTAGGGCCTGTTAACAGAACAGCACTCTGAAAGCACAGAGATTGTTTTTAGTGGCACGTTTAGCAATGTAGCGGCAGCAGAAGTCACAAAAAAGGGATGCGGGCTTGGTGTTACCCACTCTGATCTAGTTGCCATTTTGCTGTTAAACAAGGTGCCCGGCGACATGATACCTTGTTTTAAAGCAAAATTGCATCCCCCCATTTTGATGCATAATGAGGCCTGCACTCTCCACATGCCGTTTAACAGTGAAATTGTGCCTTTGTTTTTTAGTGACACATTTGGTAATGCAGTGGCGGCAGCCACAAAAAAGGCTGTGTGTTACCCAATCCTGGTGTAGAGCAGCCTTCTCCAACCTGGTACCTTCCATATGCGTAGGCCTATAACTATGCTAGTTGGGGGATTCTTGGAATTGTAGTCCAATACATCTGGAGAGCACCAGGTTGGGGAAGGCTGTTCTGGACAGGCACTATCTGCACTTGGCTCTTAACCCCACCACTTCAGGTCGCCATTTGGCCGGGTTGCCCTTGGGGATGGAATTCACGTTTATTTGAAAGAGTGAAAAAATATCCCTCTGCCGTGGAGAAATAATAAGCAGGATGGGGGCGGTGCTGCCCCTAGAGGTAACCGAAATGATTTCTGCTTTGCTGCTGGAGGAGCCATCTGCCCAGCTGGCCAGAGGAGTTAGAAATGAGACACAACCTTTGTTTTCTTCGTGATCTCTCCTGCTGCAGCCATTGATGAAGCTCACGTCTGTCCTTTGAGCCAAGACTCAGTAGAGTGATGATGGCATGGTATCTGACCCAGCTCATTAGCAGCTGTTTGACCATGTCCCTTCAAAGGATGGAGGGGCAGTGGGAAGACAGGCACAGGACAAGCGAGCGAGCCTTTTCAGCTGGTTTGTGTTTGTTTATCCTGGTTTGGTTTACACTCGTTCATTCTTTCGTTCATTCTTTCTGAACTCACTTCATCACACGTAACAGCTGGCTCGTGCGCGGGAAGAAACAGTAATAGAAAATCAATGTTTGCCCAACAGAGAAGGAGAAAGCCACTAAATTAGCCATGAAAGAACGTTATAATTTCTACTCTTTCAGACAAAGGGGACTGAAATAAACCGTGGAAAGTGCTTGAGCGTCAGCTCTTAAGCTCCGAAGGCTATGGGAAGATGGAGGAAAAAAACATGTGGCTATAAAACAAATAGATTTTAGATCGATCCTAGTTTTGCCGTAGGAAGTCCAGGTGACTCCCAGTGTGAAGGCTTTTTTTTTTGTTTTCTGTGGGGTTGGTGAAGCAGGCCTAGGGGTTTCCAGGAATAAGATCATAAGAGAGCTCATTAGGAGGTGTAACTAAGCCAAGCAAAGAAAGCAAAAATTATGCATTGCCTTTGTGCCCATGATACTAACATGCAGGTCCTGATGAATGGAAAGGCGGGCCATAAATATTTTAAATTAACAATAATAATAATAATAATAATAATAATAATAAAAGGAACTAGGACAAAGAGGACAGTATCCAAAATTGCTTGCACACCAGCAGGACCCAACGCCAGCACAAAAGGAAGCTAACGCATTGCAAAGACGCTGGAAAGCTGAAATGCTAATTTCTGGAATGCAGCAAGTCAGTGGAGTACAACAGGTCTACTGATCTGTCCCGTGCCAGAAATTAGGGTTTCGACTCACTTCCGGAGTAGCTCTAGGAAATGCTAGCTTCCCATTGTGCTACCAGTGGGTGCTTCTAATGCAACACAAACAGTAGAGACGCAGCTGCAATATGGGATTTATTTATGTGTTACATTTCTATACCGCCTCATAGCTGAAGCTCTCTGGGTGGATCACAATGCTGCCCTAAGGTGCTGTTGTTGTTAAAGTTAAAGCAAACAGGAATGGATTTAGTGGTAATGATGCTGTTACTAGTGATTTGTGCACATCTCTCGATTTAGAGCAGCCTTCCCTACCTGTCACTCTCCATGTACCTTGAACCACAGCTTCTAATATCCCCAGCTAGCATGGGCAGTGGCCGGGTAGGATGAAGATTGTAACCCAATCCATTTGGAGAGCATGAGATTTAGAGGATCAGTTTGAGAGAATGGCAGGTATCCAAAGACCTAGGTGTAGAGTTTTGCTCAAGGAATGTGGGTGCCCCACCCCAACCTTCCTACATCGGACCTACGTCCTTCCTAAAAGTAATCCTTGATGCTTGAAGGACCCTGAAGAATTTGGTGTGTCTGTGTCAATGCACATCTGCCTATAGCTGGATAGAGATGGGTGATCACCCTTATGGGTTGAGGTTTTTCCCCAGAATAACTGGGGAAGGGGAAATTCCTGTAGCGGTTGGCACTTCCATTCCTTTACCTTGCCCCATGCCCAAAAAATGTAGCTTGAGGTAGGGGCAGGTGGGCAGGTGGAGGGTTCTCTCAGTTCATGGCAGTGCATCTTTTCCCATTGTAGATTGAGAGCGTCCACCCCATCTCCTCCTTCTTCTGCCTAATGGTAAGGTGTGTGTGTGGGGTGGGTGGGTGGGTAGGTTTGGCCTTGGGGAGAGGCAGGGGATGGAAAAGAGATTCATGTAGAATCAAGATCATCACAGCCGGCTCACAGTAGGCTGTGTCCACCTCTTTACAAGAATTTGCTCAGATTCTGTGCATGTTCTTGGGGTGCGGAGGGGTTAGTGGAATCTGGGGACACCCCTTGAGTGAGATTCTGCACTTTCACTATGGCACAGCTAAATCCAAGCCTTAGTGGTGATTTTCGAGATGGAGAGATTGTTGCCTTTCTCAAATAGCCGTAATATAACGAGATATAGCAGTGACTAAAATAAAGTAATATACAGGATGCAATGAGGGTAGGACTTTGAGGCAGGAGTGCATGGCCCCACTGATTAGAATGAGTAGTTGGACCCCCAAATGCAGCAGGGTTTGCTCACCACATTTGGAAGTAATATCCATTACCATCTAAAAAAGAGGTCCTTGTAAGATCATGGGCTCCGCATCCAAAATTACCAAAATGTACCACTATGCATTTTTAACCAGTTAATTTGTGTGTTTGAAAGCAGTTTGTAACTGATGCAAACCATTCGGCTTTGGAAATAAATATCCATTTTTAATTGTGGTTTCTTTGCCCTTGATTTCCTCTTTCAGTCTTTGCCTGTGTGTATTTCTAACTAGCAATTTCCTAACCAAATACAGCTCAGTGTTTGAAGGGGAAACTAAAGCAGCCTCTATCACACTAATGTGTCTTTAAAGTTTTGTTTAAAAAAAAAAAAAAGCCGGCAGCTTAAGGATTTCACACCTCAGTTAGTGCCAAATTCAATTTGGTATTATTTATAAAGATTAACTCCAGAAAGAGGAAATTGCTGGTCTAATTCAGGGCAAGAAAGAATTGGAGCATTTAGAAGCTGCAATAGAGCATGCCAAATTAAGCTGGTTTTCTAAAGAAGGCCTGTTTCCTTTTGATTTTCATTAATTTATTTGGTGTGTAATTATTTAAAGAATTAGACATGGAGCTAACAGAAACATCTCTGAATTTGTTGGGACACATCCATTTAGGCTTAGCAATGATGTTGCCTCTAATTATGTGAAGAATAGTCAATATATTTGCTATTTGCTGCAGTGAGCCAATTGAAATTCAGGGCACACACCTACTTCCATAATTATCCTGGTCCAAATATAGATGTCTCTCTATATTTAGATGTTAAGTCCAATTTAGCATATGTGTAGGGAAGTGCAGTCTATTTGGCAGGATGGGTTATGTCTCATTCTGTATAAATATTATTATTAGTAATGATACCTGCGTCCCATTCTTTTTCATTGAGTTTAGGACAGCACGACATGGGGTTATCCCATTTAATCTCACAACAAACCTGTAAGGTAGTTTTGGTTAAAAGCGCAACTTCGCCATAGCTATCTAATAAGCTTAATAGCAGAATTTGAATGCTGGAATCCCCCCTCTCATGCCAGTTTCACTCCAACACACTATCCACTGATGGTCACGTGTAACTATGCTAAGTTTGAAACTGCAGGACAATCAGATGAATTCCCCAAGACTTGGAAACTCTTTTGGCTCCATCTTCTGGCCCAGGAAGAAGAAGGTTGTTTCTTCTAGGTTTTCAGGCGTTGCTGCCATCTAGGGGCATAGAGCTGACATTGCTCATGAAGGAAGTGAAGGGAAGCCATGTTGCACAGCAGGTAGAGGGCAGAGGCAGCTCTGCTGGTCAGTTCCAGCATCCATGTCCCATCACAAGTAGACCAGTGGTAAGATGAGTGTCTGTAGCCCTGTCTACATGATGTACCCATGTTTATGAATTTATCAATGTTGATTAGGGTTACAGGTGTGGAGGCAACCAGGTGGAGAATGACTTTGCTCACTGACCATGCATCCTCCGTGTGTTCACCTGAAGCTGTAGACATTGGGGATGTATGCGAATTTCATTTCTGTTGCCAAATCACATGAAAATGCCTCGTTCGCAATCCCAAATGAGAATGGGAACATTAGTGCATTTTCTACAAAAAACATCCGCAAATGCCTGAACTTCCCTTCACGCAATATAGAAGCATAACATTTCAAATATAACTATTATAATATCTCAAATGTGAACAGTGGAGAAAACAGAAATAATCTTATCTACAGAAATGTCCCTGTGCAATTGAAATTTGACTTTATACTGTGAAGTACACAGTCATTTGCCATATGTATGTGAATGACACAGCGGGCAAACATAGGGGTGTTAAATTTCGATAAGTCTTCCAGCCAAATGCCACAAAATTGCAACATGTATGGGATTGGATGCAGATGTAATCATGCTTAGAGTCGACCCACTGAAGTCAATGGGGTATGTTAATCATGACTATCTTAAGTGCCATTGATTTCAATGGGTCTTTTCTAAGGGTACTATCCACCTTTGTCATTCTGTGAGTGCAAACGATGTTGCCCCAGTGGAAATGAGGTTCCGAACTACGTGCAAGGGGAGAATACAATTAAAGTGACGGTTGTGCAAGTGGTGGTGTACTTCACTTGCATAACCTGTTGTGTAACTGGTTGCATATTATGCCTGCACAGTGCATTGTGCAACCGGTTGTTCATGTGTAATGCACAACTGCTTCCACAAGGGGAAGGTTCGGTGGAGCTACGCCAACACTATTTGAGTTTACAGAGTGAAACCATTGGATGCTGCCTTGGTGTGGTTGAATCTGGACCCAATCCTCTTTTGACAGGGCTTTGACTCCTCCTCCTCCTCCTCCTCCTCCTCCTCCTCCTCCTCCTCAGGTCATTATGTGCTCATTCATCTTTATGGCTGCAGGTTTGTTTTCAAGAAATACATAATAGAGATTGTTTTGGCAGAGCGTTCCATCTGCATGAATTAAGCTGCCCATGATGCTTAATTATCTCTGACAGCTAATCACCTAATTTTGCCTTGCATCTGATCTTCATGGCATGCAAGTGGCTTGTAGTCTTAGTGACAGGAACGTGCACAGAGGCCTGCTTTCCGCACACTTTTCATGCACCTCGTATAGGAAAAAAAAACTAATTAGGTTTTCAGCAAAATGCGTATTGGAGAGAAACAATTAGTGTGGGTTGGTGCTGGTCTATAAAGAATTGCACCATGCAGCCCTGCTACATTTTCATCCAAAGACTTGTGGTGCATTGTTGATTACATTTAGCTCCTAATTACCAGACATAAGACGAACCCTGCTGGATCAGACCGAAAAACCCCTTACCTGTTTCTCACAGTGGCAAACCAGATGCCCCAGTGGTAAGCCCACAAGCAGGTCATTTTGGCAACCTCTCTCTCTCTCCCCCTCTTTTTCTCCCTCTCTTTTTCTTTCATTGTTGCATCCCAGTGACTGGGATACAGAAGCAGCTTTTTAACAATATCCGTTATATATAAGTGGTTTACATGGTCAGTTTTCAATATGAGTTTTGACTTTATGTTTCATTTGGCCTTCAGCTTTAGATGTGTTATGCTCTTTTAAAGAACAATAAAATATACCCTATTCATGTAGGCTTGGATCCAGGATCATAAGAACATAAGAAGAGCCCTACTGGATCAGACCCAGGTTCCATCTAGTCCAGCATTCTGTTCACACAGTGGCCAACCAGTTGCCAATGGGAAACCCACAAGCAGGACATGACAAACCCACAATCAGGACTGCTACTGGTCCTAATGGCTATATGCTACTCCAGAATTGGAGGCACTATGCGTCTCAGTACCTGTTGCTAGGGGGGCACAAGCAGGAGGGTGCCATTGTCCTCATGTCCTGTTTGTGGGCTTCCCATGGGCGTCTGGTTGGCTGCTGTAGGAAAAGAAGGCTGGACAAGATAGGTCTGATAGATTGGTGTGATCCACTATGGTTGTTCCTATGACAAAAGGTTTGTAAGTAATCATCAAGAGAATTGACTGAGCCAAATATAGAAGAAATCCACCAAGCCAAATATAGAAGAAACCCACAGTGTGGACAGATAGTTTGGTTTGTTTATGTAGTACACCGCAGCAAAGGGATGTTTAATATAAGAACATAAAAAGAGCCATGCTGGATCAGACCAAGGGTCCATCTAGTCCCAAACTCCATTCACGCAGTGGCCAAACAGCTGTTGACCAGGGACCCATAAGCAGGACATGGGTGCAACAGCACCTTCCCACCCATGTTCCCCAGCAATTGGTGTATATAGGCTTACTGCCTTTGATACTGGAGGTAGCACATAGCCATCAGGACTGGTAGCCCTTGTGTCATCAGATGTAAGTGGTTAACATTAGAGAATGTCTACACTTGCACATATAAAGCATGTGGATTGGGATTGGGTCCCTGGTCTTCTGAGCTCTAGATTGTGCATAAAAATGTAAGGATTGAATCAGACAAAAGCTCCATGTAGCCAGGCATCCTGTTCACATAGTGGCCAACCAGCTGTCTGTGGGAAGCCCGCTAGTGGGACATGAGCGCAACAACACCCACAGAAGCAGATTTAATAATGAGGATGGAGAAGAACTTCGGGGGCTTGATCCATAATGGCGCTGAGTGTTAACAAGCAGTACAAATCCATATACAAATTGTGAACTTCGGAAACATCACTATTACAGACGGTGCATATTAGATCATCTTGGGATGAGATCATTTGAAAAACCACACTTTTCATTATATTGGCTTCATGAAACAAGTTGGGATGCCTAAAGTCGCTCTTAAATTGGCTGGAATTGTACAGAGAAAGTGAGTCTGATCCCACGCTTGTGGAACCACTTCAAGGGATGCTGAAAGGGACCCATCCAAATAAGTGGCTAAGTGGCATTTTGAAGAACAGGCCCGATAAAAGAACAACAACAAAGATTGTAGCCTGCCCGCCACAGGCTCTTATTTTCCCAACCTGTTCTTACTTCGTTCCCTTAGGTGGCAGTAAATACAGTCTTTTAAAGCTGAGAAATGCTAGGTCCTGGCAGCAGTGTTAAATCAACCCTGCCAGCACTTGAATATTCAGTCTGGATCTGCTTCAAGCTTTCACCACTTTTGGAAATTGGTGAGTATTCAGCATCCATATTAGTAGACCTGGATTCTAAATTCAAAAGAATTTGCAAAGAAAAGAAACTAAATCTAAAAATCCATATTAGTGTAATACAGTTGTGTGGCACCTATTTCATCTCGAGGTCCAAATTCCATTTTGGAGAAGCCCTTGGGGGCCACATTAAAGTGTTGAGTGGGGCTGAAGGCAAAAGGGAAGGGGAAACGGGGAAAAAAACCAACCAACCAAAAATACCAGCGTATTTAGCTTGCACTGCCATAACTAAGCCCTAGGTGAGGTATTTCAAGCTTTCAGAATGGGGGACTTTTACCTGCAACTCAAAGCTAGGATGTACAGATTCTGTAAGATCTATTCCATCTGTGTTTCACAGATTTTTAGGTGCCTTTCATTCTGTCGTCGTCTGATTGATGGAATTGGATTTATTCCAATTCCCTGAATTTGCACAAATTCGCATTTGCACAAATTCACATTCGTGAAATGTGCAACCCCCCATATACATTTGTGCAAATCTAACCCTCCATCTTCAGCTGATTTTTTTTTTAAAAATATTATTATTATTATTATTATTATTATTATTTTACATATTTTCGGTGGGTAAATTTGTATAAAATTTCGGAAGGTAAAACAAGCAAACAAAACAAAACAAAACAGCATGTCCGAAAAATCCATACGACTTATGAAAAGCTGGTCTGCCTGCAGAATCCATAGGCTGGACTCATCGAAATCCAAACTCATTGTAGATTTCTACGACATTCCTACTCAAAGCCCTGAATCTATCAGTTTCAGGTTCTGCCCTATATGAGCCGCTCAACAATGGAACAGACAGACTCGGAAGGTGGTGGACTCTTCTTCTAAGCAGAGGTTGGATGGACATCTACCAGAGGTGTTGTAGTAGTGTATTTCATGCCTTGGCAGAAGGTTGGACATGAAGACCATGGAGTTCTATGATCATTAGAGGCCCTAGCAGATGATGTCAAAGACGTCTGACTGAGACTCTGAAGAGGAGACAATACTGGGCTTGGTCGACCAAGTGTCTGACTTCTATAAGGCAGCTTCCATTGTGTGATTCAGTGCCTTCAGTTTTCCTTGTAGACATTTCAAAACCTTTCTTCTGACACATTGAAGGAATTGTTCAAACTGCTTTTGCTCTTGCCATCCCACATGCATGTCCTTGGAAGACTGAAATGTTTAGTCTATGCCACCAAAGTGAATAAAGTCACCCCCCTTCCTTGCAGCTCACACAAATTGCCCTTTGAATAGGTTGAAAGTATTCCATACACCGTAAAATAGGAGGTTTAAGGGTTGGTCATTAGTCAGGAATAAGCAATCACAGGCAACTCTCTTTTGCTTGGCTACATTCAGGTTGCAGCAGAAGAAACCACAGGAGGAAAATTTCCTTCCCCACAGTGGCCAACATCAAATGCGCTTCATGCAAACTGAAGCATCAGCTGCATTTAATTAGACCATCACTATGCATAACCTTATGACAGTGCAGGTGCTTAAGGCTTTAGTTAAGAGTTGCCACATCAAAGTGTAAAACATAAACTTCAGGTGTCTTGTTCTGTAGAGCAGTGGTATTTTGCAATGAGCAAGGGCCATTAAGTTTTACGGGTAATGGACAGCCAAATCCAGGGGTGCAGAACCTCAGGCCCAGGCACCAAATCTGGCCTTCCTATTCTCCCAGTCTGACTTTCTGGGATACCTTAGATGGCCATGCCTACTTCTCCTGGTCCTCCCATCTTTTCCTAGGATTTGTGCAGTTTTCCCCCCATTCTAAATGGTTGAAATCCTTCTCCTAAGGCTTACTTACTGGTGGCAATGGCTTTAAGCTGAAACACGCAGGTATACTTGGTATTTCGATCCTATTCCTGTTGCCTTCATCCCTGCCCATGACTGAAATGTGGTCCCTGAGAGCTGATCTGAAATGGAATTTGGCTCTGTAGTTCAACACCCCGGTCTAATCTAAGGGACAGTCTGTTAAGGCACTGAAATGGGTGAAAGTAGTGGGTAAGGTGCCGTGGCTAAGTATGAGCCAGGAAGGCTTTCATTCTAATCTTGCCTCTGCCATGGGACTTGGACAGGACAGCCCTTAAAGCAGAGGATGCCTTCAAATAAAGGACTGTCCTTGGTAAAGTAGAACAGCAGGGCATGAAGGCAATGACCACCTCCTGCTATCTGTCCTGGCATCTGGTCTTTAGGGTCAAGCTGCCTCTGTGCATAGAGGTTTTAATTAACAGACTATAAATTAGAAGGTTAGAATGCGATTTCTGTGTACAAGAGCTTAGTCTTTCAGAGGTCATTCAATTCTCCATGTTCGTAGGAAATGCATACTTTAGAGAGAGCACAATATCTTACTAAATTGTGATGTGGCCATCAAAGAAGTGGGCAATCCTTGTGAATGCTGCATGCCCAGTCTGATGCTTTGTGTGAAAAGGATGCATCGTGAGTATCTCTTGACCCGACGTAGTTTGCAATGATTTTCGGCAACTGTCAACTGAAGCACCCAATTTATATTTCTTCATGTAAGTACCTGTCTCAGTTTCTCTCTCGTTCATTCGGTGTAGTTAAATCTGATGAAGTATTTCAGCAAACCTCCATGGTTACAGTGATCCTTCAGTTCTTGGAGTGAAGAAAAGTGGCTGCGAGTTCAGAACGGGATTTTGGTTTGGCCGTTGCTCTTAATGCTCATCTTGAAACAGCTGCATGCATTTGTAACCTTCAAAGGCATTGCCAGTTTCCCCTCCATCCAATACCCCGGAGGTCTATTTCTGGGTGTTTACAGCACAGAATCTTTAAGAAACAACATGTACTGGTTGGAGAAGTGGTCCAGAGCTTTATGTCACAATCCTTTGCATGTTTAGACAGGGAAATATCCTATAACTCCCAGCATTCCCCAGTCAGCACACTTGGGTCACAATCCTGTACACCAGCAGTGGTGGAGCTCAAATTCAGGGAAGGCTTACAAATTCAAGGCAAGTTGGTCACTCTGCAGAAGTCTGGTGAGCCGGAGTTCTCAGTGATGGACTTTCTTAACTGAACCTCTTTTAGCTTGAGGGCTGAATTCAATTTCAAAGAAGCTTTTAGGGGCCACATTCCATTGGTGAGTGGGAGCAAAGGCGAAAGGAGGTAGGGGGAAAATACCCCCCCTGAAAATACCAGCATATTTTAGCTTAAAGCACTTACTCCCAGTAACTAGATTTACGAAATTTTAGAACGAAAAAAATACGACATGAAAGGCAGTAAACCACCAAAGAAATTGATGGTTGCAGGAGGGGGGTGGCATCAGAGGAAGGGGGATGGCCTTTTCGGGAACCCCAGAGATCTGTATTTGAATCGCAGGATGGCCAGATTTGTCCTGAGGTTCAACACCCCTGCTATACACATTTACCTGGCAGAAATCACCAAAGGATTTACAAATCTTGGGCACCAGGGTTATGATATCTCATCTCTCCTTCAAACTGCCTTCAGCTCTACTTCTTCTTTTTTGGGGTGTGTGTGTGTGTCTCCTGTCTGCCTACAGCTACTCGCTGAGCTTGAGTGCCAGACATGTATCTTTGAACTTGGGTCTCTAAAGCCATCCCTCTTTCCATGGCCTCACACATGAGCTGTAGCGTCTGAGGAGAAGAAAGGAGAAATGGCTTTTCCCCTTCAGTCGTCTTGCTCCTCTTCGCTGAACATGGCTCCCGGTCTGCTCTGAGATTGCGCAGTCCGTTTCCAGTCATTGCACATCACCAGTGCACATAAAACCAAGGATGATCGCTTTCCCAGGCTCTTTCTGGTGCTGCTGACTGCACAGTCAATGAACTGTGAAGTGCTCCTTGCAAAGAGCATTAATGACGGTTTTCATCTCTCCGGCACGTTCCTACAGATGCCCCAAAAATATGGCAAAAAGAGATCAGGACAAGATGCGCCAATAATATCACACTCATTTATTAAGGTGAAGCCATCTGTCTAGGCTTGGAATCATATTTTTTTTTCCTGTGATCTTGCCATATTAGAACGTTGATTATCATCACAGTTCTTTGGAGCACTAAAGGCCAAGTCCTCTTATCATGAGTTAGGCAAAGGGATTGGTATTCATTAGCAGTCATTCGGTGATAGTTTTGCCTGTGTTAAGCAACACATTATTGTCATTGTTTTCGGTGGGGAGATTTATATGCCACAAATGGCATTTTCTTCCTAATTACTATACTGGGTGTAGGTGCATTTTTAAGCATCCATACAAATTAACCAAATCCAGACCAGAGGTGGGTGAGAATTTGGTTTTGTTCCTGTTTTGTTCCCGTTCTTTAAATAAGAACTTACCAATGTACTCAAATTTCTTAATTAATTTCTTACCAATGTACTTAAATTTCTTAATTCCTTCTATGACCTGGACCCATTGAGCGATTCCTTAAGGATCTCTTGCCTCCTTAAGGGTTCCACCCTCCTTCTTTTAACATTGTCCTTCCCAGTGACATTGGTTTAGACTGTAGATGTGAAGTGGGTGACACTCTCGACACTTTAACACAACAGTTTACTAGTGAAGTAAAACAAGCAACTTACAACTAAAGGTATTTTAGTCAACAGAGCGGAGTGATACAAAGGCAAATTCTTTTGCCCTAAGCTGCACCTAGACTTCTTCAAGCCACAGCTTTCTGCTCTGGCCTTTCTCTGGCTCTATCTCCCTCTAGCTGGCTCTCTCCTTTTATCCCGTCTTCCCCCAAAACCGAAAGTACTGTTTCAACCTTGAAGAAATGTAACTCAAATGAGGGAATGAAAGTGAACCAGGAGATGAATCTTAACTGGAGAAATGAAATTACTCGTCTCAGGGATACCCTGTCCCAACAGAAAAACTCCAGGCCTGTAAGCCTGACTTTACCACCTTGCCTCTGTAGGACTCAAACCTTCACGACAGGACAGGAAGTACTTGAGGATTAAAATAAAATCATCCAATGTGGGAGAATGCAAAATTAAAAGATTCATCTATACATCTCTAATCTAAGCTGCTATGACTCTCCTATCGGGAAATGGGAGATTGGCCCAGTGTAGGATGGCCATTATGTCCTCTTTTATAGAGGACAGTCTTCTCTTTGAAGGGCAGCTGGAGGACTGTCCTGTATTTTGAAGATGTGCTCTGTTTGAAGAGCTGCCCAGGATAAGATAAAGAACCATAAGAAAAGAGAGCAGCAGGGGCCGTGATGTTCCCTAACAGCACCTGGGACAGCAGACTAAGCAAGACACGCACAGCCTTCCACACTATAGTGAGACATACTGGCTGAATTCGGACAACACGATAGTCAATGGTGGGGTAATAATCAACTTTACAGTTGTTCATCTAGGGGGTGCTCCCCACACAACATGGTAATAAATAATCAACTGTGGTGTGGATTAGGATCAGCGCTGAGTTGACTATGGCAGCATTCGGACCACATGATAGTCAATACAACTGACGATTGTTTCCCCACCCCCAGTTGATTATTGTGTAGTCCGAATTCAGCCACTGAGTATCTATTTAAATTAGAATAATTGTTTCTAAATTTGTTGCTATACATATAAATTATCACATGCAAATTTGATGCATATTGATATCCTCTTTTGCCTTCTTTTTTTGATGATGCATGTCCTCTTTTTTGGTGATTCTTAAATGGCTACCCTAACCCAGTGTCTTTGGGGTGATGGTTGACTCTGCTGTGCTGTGTAGGAGGACTGTCTTGATTTGGATGTTGGGTCTGCAGTAACAGTTGCGCTGGAGCTCAGAACATCCTTAGTGAGCTTAACCGAAAGGATGCTAAGTGGCTTCTTGCTAGCTGGAGTGCAGTTCAGTGAAGGCAAGCTCATTCTGCCTCAGCCAGCAGTCACTTTTTAATATCTGAAACAACTGCAATTTGTCTGACTTTGTGTGTGATCCATGTTTCAGAAGACTCAGCCAGGAATGATGTGTTTGGCAATTGAGTTGTTGGGTTCCATCTTTACATCTCAACAAGGGAATGTTCTCTTTTGACAGAGAATGGTGTGTGCAACAGAGAATGGAGATAGTTGTTAAGAAGGTATAGATGAATGGAAGTGCAAGGAAAGGAATTATAAGGTGGATAGATTTGTGTGTGTGTATGAGGTTGTTGCCATGGGGTTGGATCCAGGCAGAGCCACCATCAAGGTTAAACGTGGTAGGGCACCTACCAAGGGCCCACATCCACCATGGAGCCACTGGCAAGAGCCTCCTGGATTTGCTCCTTGTACTCAGTGGTGTAATAGTAATCTTTGAATTGCAGGCACTCATCAAGACAATCCACATAATCAGACAACTTCAGTGTCTCTGCTAGCAAAAATAAAAAATAAAAAAAATGTTGGTATTACATCCCTGTGAGTCCTGGCTTCACTATACCACTGCTTGTTCTCAAATGATATGGAAAAACAAGACTCTTTGCTATGCACATAGCAGATTGTACAATGTGCTAGACACAGTGTGGAAATTAGCTGAAGAATACTGACAATGCAACCAACCTGCTGGATGGAGAAGAAGAGGGAGAGGGGGAAGGAAAGAGAGAGAGAAGGGGAAGGCGGTATCAGAAAGAGAAAGATAAAATGAGAGGCTCCACCCACTGCTGGGCTTCAGCTCCCTCCCACCACATCCTCCCCACTGACACATTATCCCTGAGGGCATGTGGTCTATATGAAACAATATGGTGCAGTAAGTAGCAGAACCTGTTTTTTCTCTAACACATTAGATACACACAGTGAGTTTTACAAGAAAATGTGGCATTTTTCTCAAAACTTTGGGAACAATTCATTGTCATTAACACCAACCATTGTATATTTCTGCATGCGATAAGAATGCATTTTAATTACTGAGAAATTTCACAGCAAAGTGTTTGATTTTTCCAGACTTCTATTCCCCCCTATCTTTTGGATCTTTTTTTATCTGAAAACCACTTATCCAGAGGGTCTCACAACTTTTTTTGTTTTGATTTTTCTTTTACCAGATTGGAGTGATTTGGCAGTAGATTCAGGACAGAGAGAAGGAGGTACTTCATCCCACAGTAAACATGATCCATCTATGGCAAGGGTGGGGAACGCATGGTGCTTCAGATGTTGTTGGACTGCAACTCCCATCAACCCTAGCTGGCAAAGCCAGTGGTGATGGATGATGGGAATTGCAGTGCAGCAACTTTTGGGCACTCCTATCCCAGATCTATGGAATTCACTGGCAACAGTCGCCAGTGAATAACAGAAGAGACTATCATTCTGTTAAGAGTTTTCTGCAGACTTCTCTTACCAACCCCCTGAAGAAGGCCTTTAAAACAACCACATAGGCCGAAACGCGGTGGGCGTGAATTAATAAAGTATTTCAGCATTCCGAGAACCTGTTTCTCTCCCCTTTTTTTGACTTGCAATTCATTGAGCCTTTCAAGCAAGCTGTGTCCTAACCCTTGCGAGCAACCTGGATACTTTTATTTCATCAGCTCCAGCTCCGAAAGGAAGCTTGGACAAAAGATGTACTTGATGCGTCACAACCGACAATATGCCTCTTGTACATTTGAGTAAGGGCCCTTTTGTACATACATTCTTCCCTACTAACCCCCAACACCTAATCATCCACTTTTCTCTATATGGCAACATCTTTTCTTTATATTTAAAGCTGTTTGTGGTTTCAAACTGCAAATCAGTTTCCACAGTGACGTCATCCCAAGATGTGCTTATTGGGTAAATGTGCCCCCTCTTTTTATTTTAAACTGCTGAATATTTTGCTGTCCCCAAACAAAATGGTACCACTTGCTGTTTCGAGTATAAAATGGCCAAAGGAACCCCACTGGGCTGATTGCTTGGATACCAGCAACCGATTCAACACAGCGGTGTCTTTGTAAATCCTCCACACTTTTTTGCTGTTATTACAAGGAGGTCAGTAAATAGCAAATATTCACAATAAAGTTAACATCTAACTATCTTGCTAGCTAGCTTTGCTCAGATGGTCAGCCTGAACAGGGCATACATACACAAGAGCAGCTCATGGAGCCATGCATGTTGCCTAGTCTGACCAGATAAAATCCAGGTCAGGGCTCATGTAACTTTAACAGTTGTAGAGAAAAGGGAATTTCAGCCAGTGTCATTTGTATGCAATTAGTTCCTGGTGAAATTCCCTCTTCATCACAACAGTTAAAGGTGCAGGCACTATACTAGAGTGACCATATATAAAAGAAGGCAGGGTAAATCCTGATAAAAAACGAACTGAAACTCATTTCTCATGCATCTGTTGTCTCGCTACCCTTAGTTCGGACTAATGGAAGTTTCCGGACCATGGTCAAAGGCAGCCCTACGTATTCTGTGTTGCAATCATCCAAGCGGGAGGTTATCAGAGCGTGGATCATTGGCTCTTTGTATGCCATAGGCAAATGTTTTGAATAAATGCAGTGTGGAAATATATGGCCTGCTTTTGTGCATGAGACCATCTGTTTCACTGTGCTGGGTTCCAAATGACACTCTCTTTGCACCATCCTTCAGAAGTGAAGGATTTTTGAGACCTATGTCTAATGACCCAATCCAAGTCAGAAACTGACATAGTCTCAAAGGGACTGACCAAGTATTGAAGAAGACACATAGAGCGTCATCACACGGGAGGTTTAATGCACATCTGCCTCGACTTTGATCCACTTTTTCAGCACTGGACTGGCGCGATGTCGTCCCCGTCGTGCTGTTCTCTTGCCCTGAGCGAGTCCAGCCCTGAAAAAGTGGATCAAAGTCACGGCAAATGTGTATTAAACCTCCCGTGTGATGACGCTCATAGACGTGTTCAAGGGCTGCACCACTTCCAATCTACATAGGAACATAGGAAGCTGCCTTGTATTGCTTCAGACCATTGGTCCATCCAGCCCAGTATTGTCGACAGGGTCTGGCAGCTGCCCTCCTGGGTTTTAGGTGGGATTCTTTCCTTGTCCTACCTGGAGAAGCCGGGGATTGAACCTGGGACCTTCTGCATGCTAAGCATGTGCTATATCACACTGAGCTACAGCTCCTCCCATGAATGATCATACAGTAGATCATTCTGCTGGCAAACCTGAGAAGCACCATTTGCATGAGAAGGCATATACCTTGAAGAAGAATGCTTGAGGAACTTTCATTGGTGTGTGTGGATATAATGCTTTCCTCTTCACATTAGCTGGACACCCATGCAGCTGTGAGGTCAGGGATGGGGAACATGTGACCCTTCAGATATTGGTGGACTGGTATTCCTAACACCTCCCCACCATTGGCTGTGTGTCGGCTAGGGCTTATAGGAGTTACAAACCACCAACATCTGGAGGGCCCACATATTCTTCCCACCTGCATTTGGGACTGGTCATAATGCACCAATTGGCTCTGATCCAGAGGTTCTTCATTTTCAGCATGGTGCAGTTAGTTGGAGCCACACAGATCACCTGATCCTTACATCAGGGATGGAGGAGAAAGATTATAAGCTCTATCATCAGCTCTTCCAATAAGGCATTTGTCTATTTTTACTTTTATATGCTAACAGCCAGTGGCCAAACTTTGGGAAGTGCTCTTTGGCTGCCGATGCAATCTTTTTGTGGAACAGAAGATGGCGATGGTGTTACAAAAACCAAGGTGAGACTTTTGCTCATCCCTGAAAAAACGAAGTGTCTTTTGTGGACAGGAGGGAAAACACCCCCAAAACAGATGAAGAATAATTACGGATGAAGAATAAGAGTGCTTCGGCTGTTGGGATAGAAATATAATAAATAAATAAAATTAATACAGAGTTTTTCTCTCTCTCAACCAAACAGCTGTTTAAAAGCCACAAGCTCAACATATCTTTTGCTTCACTGAATTTGATGAACCATGGAGCAACTTATTTTCTACTTTTTAAGATAAAAATGCTTGCTGCTTTACAAATATATATATATATATATATATATATATATATATATATATTGCAATTTTGTTTCTTTTGGCTTCTGTCATTTTATTTTACAATGTTTCATTATTTTGTAAGCCACTTTGCGGGTGTTTTGTATGTGCCAAGAAGCAGCTTATATACAGTTTGATATAAATAATACTTAACCATTGTATTGTGCTTTCAAGTGTTCCAAAGTGTAGCATAATGGTTAGAGTGTTGGTCTGGGACTTGGGAGATCTGGGTTCTAGTCCTCACTTGGCTATGAAGTTGACTGGGTGACTTTAGGCAAGTCCTTGACTCTACAGCTCTTGCTGTAAGGTAAGTCAGTATTATTTTCTCCCAGTTTACAGATTTGGGGGGGGGGGGGAGGTAGAAGCTGAGGCTGACCAAGAATGGATTCTCTAAGGCCACGTAGTGAGTTTGTGGATCAACCAGGAGCTTACCGATTTGTAGCTCTGTCCAGTGGAGACATTTGACAGCATATGATAAGATTTTTTAAACAGGTCCTTGGATTTTTATTGTTGATTGTGTAAAATTGTTTTCTATGTTTGTAGGCGAATACTTTTATATTATGTTATTATATTGTGTTTTTATGGCTTTAATCTTTGTAATCCGCCTAGAACGCTTTGGCGGTTGAGCAGTCTAGACGTGTAATGGATGAATGAATAAAACTGCATCCATTGGATTAATTTTTTAAAAAAGACAAGAAAAAGAAAAAAGAGGGCACTTACCTTGCCGATCCAAACGTCAAGTAAAACAAAAGCGTATCTTGCAACCCTTTCTGAAAACATGCAAGGAAATAGAGGCTTGGACTTTGGGGGAGATTGTTCAATAAGTTTGGACCACTCCATTTTCATGGAGAGCTTCTTCATATGAGTGATTTATAGCACACTCATGACTGACCACTTACGGATGTTCGTGGGTCATTTTGAACAATGCTGTGTTCCTTCCTTGTGTCTCCCGCTTGTCTCCTGCTCCTTCAGCCATTTTTTTCATTATAAAACAATCCTCTGTAAATGTGACTGTTCTAGGTTATAGCGATATTTGTCGCTATTTCCTGCCGTGTGTAGAAGTTTTGCTATAAAATGCTCACTAGGGGGTGCTGTCCCACTATACTGAATGGGCCACATGGTCGCTGCTTTCTTTCTCTTCCTTCCATGTGTGATTTGGCTCATTCCTATCATGGAAGAGAGGCAGAAAGCAAGAGTGACGGTAAGGAAACACAATTTCCCCCCTCTGAAAACCCTTACCCTGTGCTGTTGGGTGAAGCAGGACTTGATTTGAAAAACACAGTTAATGTAGAGGATGGTAAAAGGCAGGGTGGAGAAATGTCAAACTTGGGGATTAAATCTGTCTCTCTTGAGGTCCCAATCCAGCCCTCTGGGGTTTTCCCAATGGCCATGCCCCATCCCCCCAGGCCCGCTCCCTTTTGTCCAACCATCAACTGTTTAGTGGTTTCCTGGCTTTTGTGCAATTACACCCTCCCATTCTAAAGAAGGCTGAAATGCCTTTCCCAAGGCTGAGTTATTGGCAATAAGAGCTAAGATATGCTGGTATTTTTGGAATTTTGATCCCATCCCTTTTGAGTATAAGAACATAAGAAAAGCCATGCTGGAACAGACCAAGGGCCCATCTAGTCCAGCACTCTGTTCACACAGAGGCCAACCAGCTGTCAATCATAGACCCACAAGCAGGACATGACTGCAACAGCACCCTCCCACCCATGTTCCCCAGCAACTGGTGCACACAGGCTTACTGCCTCTGATACTGGAGGTTGCACTTAGCCATTAGGACTAGTAGCCATTGATAGCCTCCTCCTCCAGTAATTTGTCCAACCCCCTTTTGAAGCCATCCAAACTGGTGGCCATCACTATATCTTGTGGTAGTGAATTCCACAGTTTAACTATGCACAGTGGGAAGAAGAACCTCCTTTTATCTGTCCTGAATATCCCACCAATCAGCTTCATGGGATGACCCAGGGTCCTAGTATAATGGGAGAGGGAGAACAATGTCTCCCTAACCACATTCTCCACGCCATGCATAATTGTGTACACCTCTCATTGGGGAGATGCTCCAGTCCCAGTTTTTGCATTTTTTTTGCCTCTGGCTCCACCCACCCCTGGAATGTGTCCCTACAAAGAGCTTCTCTGAATTTGGATTTGGCCTTCAGGATGAAAGAGGTTCAAGTCTAAGTCTCTCTCTCTCTCTTTTTCTTTTTCTTTTTCTCTTTCCCTCCTACACACAATCTCCCTCTTTCTCAAATGCACACCAATGAACGTCTCCAGGAAGCTGCAGTTTCAGTATCTGTTTTGCTTAATGAGCCTCCTCAAATGCACGCAAGGTCACTGCGAGTCAGAGCTTGTTTCCAGGATACAAGCACTCCCCAATCCTATGGTGCGAGTCTTTTAAAACAGCCTGATCTGCAGAGATGCATGCCTCACTAAGTGAAGGTCATGTTAGCCTGAGTGGGTGAATGTGACCTTGGCCGTTGGAAATGCATTCAATGTCATCCTGGCTTCCTCATGTACAAGAGACATACATTTGATGTTGGCAATCCCACAAAGAAATATTGTCAGCAAAGAATGAAGGTACAAGTCCGTACAATCCTCAAGCGTGTTGTTTTAGTTTCAGTGGAAGCACACACAGTAAAATCTAATCACACCTTGCAGCAGGGGACAGCAGAAAGTAGACTGGGATCTACTGGTAGAACTCTCCATGATTTGCAATAGATCTGCAAGGGTTTTAGTCTCCAATTGTCTCACGTTAGCAACAACTTAAATCTTCTCCCCTTGCCAAATTAGGTTGCTGAAAAAAATAATAATGCTGGTGAGTGGGGAACCGGGAGCAGATTTGGTTCTTGTACGTATCACAAATTTCTGGGCTGAGCGTGTGGGCAGAAGCACCCTGTTCTTTAATTCTTACTTAGAGCATCTGTTTTGTATCTGACTCCAGTTGCATTTGACTATTTTGCATCTGCCTCCTGTGGGTGGATCACAGGGTTCTAGTAAAGAGCAAAGGCAAACCTGTCACCTGAGGTCTATACAGGTCATCCCCTGGGATACCCCTTGCATGCCTGGCTCTGAGGAAGGACCCCCTCAGTGCCAGGCATTTCTTCCTCACTGGCTTTCTGAAGAGCCATGCTGGCTGCTTCCTCTGGCCACATGGCTTGGCGGTAAAAGTGGGTGGGGCCTGATACGGTAAAGGCATGGGGTGGGGACATGATGTGTGAAGGGGAAGGGGTGCAATGCAGTAAAGGAAAGGGGTGTGGGGTGTGATTTGGCAGTGGGAAGGAGATGGGGTACACCACAAGAAAGGGAAGGGGTTTGGGGAGGTCACAACATGGCTGTACGTGTGTCCTCTTGCTACAGGCAGCAGGAGAGCTTGTGCTGGGTCTGAGCATATCTTTTTATTATTATTATTTTTATCTGTTCATTGCAATCGAAGCTGCCTTTGTTTATATGGGCTCCTTGTCTGAATCAGTTTTCGAGAATGCAAATCATGTATGTGAGTTTAAAACCAATTCCAGTAATTACAGGGCTTTATTTATTTATTTATTTATTATTGCATGTGCTTCATGGGGGCATTCCTATGCCTGTCTGCCCAGAAGTAAGTCCCACTGAATTCAATGGGGCTTACTCCTAGGTAAGAAGAGGTATGGTTGGTGCAATGTTGCTTGGGTTGGAGCACAGATTTTGCATGCAAAAGATCCCAGGTTTTCCCCTGGCATCGCTAGGTAGGGCTGAAAAAACTCCTGCCTGGAATCCTGGTGCACCATTGCTGCCAGTTAGTGTCTGCAATATAGGGCTAGATGTACCAAGGGCCTGACTCAGTATCAGGCAGCTCCCTATGTTCTTCATTTGCCCATCCCAGGTTCTTGGTTCTGATGTGCATGGGATGCATGATGCTCTTGCATATCCGGTGCATGTGTTTGTGTTAGCCATGATGTCTGACACTTGTGGGTGGATTCACTAAAGATGCAATATTGGTGGGAGCGTAGGAATGGGAATAGTGTCATTCCCTCCTTTTAAAGGATATCAGACATGGTGGGTGGGTGCGTGTCTGTGTGTATATGAGTTTGATCTAGACTCAGGCCCTTTCTACACCAAAGGGTGTAGAGGGAGGGGGGGCGATCCCGGACTTACCTGCTTCCAGGATCATCCCCCAGTTCTAAACGGAAGCGCGATGTCCCAGGAGGGAAGAGGGATCTCACGCCTGCCATTTTTGTTAAAGACACTGGAGCCAGGGGTGCAATTGCAGTCCTCTGAAAATGTACGTTTCTTTTAAAAAAGGACCCAACCCTGCTCCCTCCCACTCCCGATGTCCCTGGACTCCCCCCAGCCCAGCTCCTTCCCTCTTGCTGACCCCCACTACTTGCGGGGAGGAGGAAAGAAGCTGGGACAGATGTCCACACCATTTGCGGTCCTCAGGATCGTCTTAAGGCCGCAGGAAAAACTGGGATAACTGGGGAACCAGTTATCCCAGGAAAATGGAGGGGTCATTCCTGCCTGCTCCTGGGATCCCCTGTGCATTATTCGGACACATGGGGACGATCCTGGGAAAAATCCCCAGTGGAGACATGGCCTTAGTCATGCTTAGAGTAGACTCATTGAAATCAATGGGGCAAGTTAGTCGTGACTAACTTAAGCCCCATTTATTTCAGTGAGTCTACTCTAAGCATGGTGAAGTCTGGACCCAATCCATGTATACATAGCAAAGGAGCCAGCAAAGTGGTTGTCATGATACACTGTAATGAATCTGTTCTCCTCAAGGATCTCTGGGGTTTCAGTACTCAATTAAACTTAATGTTACAAGTTAGAGCTGTTACATGATATTGAAGAATATCACACCGTGGAGTGAATGAAACACACCAAAGAAAGTGAGGATCAATAGATGCACATTGGACTTAACTGGGGAAAATGCGGATAGCTTTTGATTTTATTACTTTTTAGGCTGCTGAGATCTTCAATACTCCTACGTCTCCAAAAGGCCCTATGCACAATCTCCTAATGTAATCATATTTATCTTTCAGTGGCATTTCTTCTCCACTGCTGTAGCCCAGCCTACTAACTCAATTCTAGAGGCCTAGGTAACGAATATGGCCTGGAAAATAAAATAAAATATATGAATGCATTTGTTGCGTCTCTCAAAACCTCCAGCTTTATTGGGAGACAATCAAGAAGTCTGCCACATCATCCGCAAAGCTTTATTTCAGGCAATAAACATCTCTTCCCACCTGAAGAGAGTCTAACCTCTAGGAGCTTTCCTCTAGGCAAAACTATGTGATCTAAGCAAGACAATTGTCCTTTCAAGAAAAAGGGAAAGCCTTTCCCCAGAACACTTTAACTTCAAGGAGGCTGGTTCTGAGGAAGCCTTTGGTGAGAAGATAGCTGGGTTGACCTTCTCTTGCATTTCTTTCGCTCTGCCCATTTCAGCCTGAGGCGGACTCTAGGATCAGCTAGCCTTGAAGTGCCCTCCCCCTCTGAAGAATACTGATTTCCCAGAGACTGTGTGTTGTTAACGTTTTCGGTGATAAGATCTGGTGAAGATTCATCCCTAGCTGGTGAAGAGCCCATGAGAATCATCCCCCCCAACTACCCGTGTAGACTAGCACATTTCTGGCACTGCCAATTCTGCATCAGAATCTGATTCCAATTGATTGTCCGAAACTTCTTTCCCCAGCCTAAGGGGAACAGGCCTAGTCACAACACCATTTCCCCCCCACCCTGCCCCACATCTACAGATTTCATTAAGCATGGCTGTTAAATGGCTAATCAGACAGTCAGCCATTTTTACTACTGACCTTTATTGTAAGTAGGGATGTGTGAATCAGTAAAACTTGGACTCATCAAAGTTCTCTGAATTCCAACCTGAAACTTGTTCTGACTCAAGTGTGGGTCATATTAAGAACTTTGTTGTTGTTTTCCTTTTGCATGAGGAGCTGTGAATAGTTGCTTGGGTATTTCCCCAAATGTATGCATCATTGTGTGTGTCTTTGAAATATACAGGTCATTTAAAATGTATAAA
The DNA here is from genome assembly GCA_029215795.1 of Anniella stebbinsi. NCBI lineage: Eukaryota > Metazoa > Chordata > Lepidosauria > Squamata > Anniellidae > Anniella > Anniella stebbinsi. The sequence goes on from JARDYH010000007.1 coordinate 12,904,136, forward strand.
AAATGTAAATAAGCACAGGTCATACTAGTATGTCAGTTAACAATATCCAGAACCACTAATTTAAGGCTGCAGTCCTATATCACTTAACTGGGAATAAGTCCAATTACAATTTGTATTGTAATTTGGGATATATTTTTTGGGGGAGTGTTTAGTCTTTTAATTTGTTGCACACCACTAAAATATCTTGATGTGGAACTGTTTTAAGTTCTATAATTAATAAAAAAATAAATTGAAATCAGTGTGTCTTAGGGCTGAGTAGATATGCATAGCATTGCACTATAATTTTATTAAATATTAATACAATTTAATGTAACACCGTTTTGAAATAAAGAGTAAGTGAAAGTCAGTTCTCCCAAAGCTTTTTTTCATTCATTGGCTAGAACACTGGAAGATGGAAAGTAGGGCTGTGCACGGGCCCCCTATCCGGATCCAGATATCCGGATCCATCAGATCTGGATCGGCCCAATCTGGACCCAATCACATTCAGTCTGGATTGGGGTCCAATCCAGATCTCTGGATCAAGATCCGGAGATCCTCCTTTTCCCCATAGACTTGCAAGTCTATGGGGAAATGGACTCACTGCCCTCCCCCCACTCTCCCTGCTTACCTGCCGTCTGGTTGCCGCTGCTGCCTGCTGCCTGCCACCATTACTTTCTCTCTACTGAGAACCAGGCCTCGCAGTCTGGTTCTCAGTAAAACAACATTGTGTCGAGTGATGTCATCACCCGGTGCGATGTCGCTCTACTGAGAATCAGGCTGTGAGGCCTGATTCTCAGTAGAGAGGAAGCAGTGGCAGATGGAGGCGGTGATGATGAGGCAGAAGGTAAGCAGGGAGAGTGGGGGGAGGGCGGTGAGTCCAATGGACTCACCGCTGGCCTGGCGTCCCTGGGTGCCAGCTGCGCAGCAGGCACCCAAGGACCTGGAATGGCATGGGCCCCAGATCTCCGGATCAATCCAGAATGATCCAGTCTGGTCTGGACTGATCCAGACCTCCACCAATCCAGTTTGGATCCAATCTGAGAGGTCCGAATCACCCCAATCCAGTTCAGATCCAGGATCCAGATCCGTGCACAGCCCTAATGGAAAGTTTACTTCTTCTTTGTTTGCCCTTATTGATCAGCAATTTATTAAGATGTTTTTATTATTCATCATTTTAATACTAAATAAAAATGGAGATGGAGGAGAAGGATTATAATAGACAGAGCAATTCTACTGGGATTGGCTGTGAAAACTGAAATAAAACAGCATTCTGATCTGTATATTAGTCCATGACAAATGAGTCAGGTCAGTTCTCTTAAAAATGGAGACCAAACAAAATACTCAATCAACCCTATGTCTTTCTGAGATAGTTGGTTGATGAAGAATGAAAGGAGGAAGCTGGCTTTCCCCCCTGCTATTCCAGTTGGTTTGTTGAGTCAGCTGATAAGGCCCACACTCTCTTCAGCAAGATGGGCCACTTACACATTATCAAAAATGAGGAAGTAAATTGTGACACAAGAGAATACGGGTTTGCACAAGAATGGTATATGCTAACTTGTATGTATAGATGAAAATTTTGGGAATAATTACTATATTTAAAAAGAAATATAATATATCTCCTCCATAGTGGGTAAGACTAAGACCGGATGACCTGTGTGCCCATTGCCCAGGTGTTCAATGTTGGTGAGCAATGTCCATCAACATTTCCCATCAACTCTCCCATCTTATGGCCCTTTATCTTTAAACCAATCTTGGACCAGACAGTCCTTCAAATAGAGAACACCTCCAACAGAGGACTGTCCTCTGCAACGTAGGACACATGGCCACCTATTTCTCAGACTGGAACTATAGCCTAGAAGGCATACTTGATCTGTAAGGCTTAGTCTGTCTAGCTTTCTGAAGAAATGGAGTACTGATGGTTCAGAAAGCGAAGTTCTGGGGCTGGCTGCTGGAGGCCTTTATTTGAGATCTCCCAGTGCCTTATGTCGTTTGGATTGCCACTTTTCACATAGCCATCTCCATTACAGCCATCCAAGATTAGAGGTACCACTTTTGGTATTTATCTTTTGAATGGGTGGCACTGTCTCTTGATAGAGTCCTTTGTTTTTAACTTTAAGTGCATTGCATTTGTTTATGCAGGGTGGGTGTGTTCCCTCAGAAAATACAGTTCCACCATCCCCAAGACACACGAGGGACAGCTAAATCTAATAAGTTAATCTTGACTCTTGGAAACAAGATTAAATTTTCAAATAAAAGCATGATCTGACAGCTAAGGCATAAATCTTTTATTTAAAATAGAAAAATAAACCCATTCAAATGCAATCAGAGAAGACAGATGTAGGTAAAAACAAGCCACGATGGGCTGTACGTACATAAATTGTTTAGGCATGCATGATGGATACAAAAAGGTGACCTTAAAATGTTGCAGAGAGTTCAGCAGGAAAAAAAGATTTGCATATATTTGAATATTTGCTTGTTGCCCAAGATGGTGAGAAAATGTTTGGGCTAGCAAGGTGTGGGGGAAAATGAAAAGGAACAAAAGAAAAGGTCTCTGCTATCTCTCAGAATGGCTGAAAGCTAAACTGTTGGTGGTGATGTAGGTGGACTCAACCAGAACACTCAACAAATAAAGATCAACAGGTAATACAGTAATATTTGAATGGCCCTAAAAGTCATGGAGGATAAGGCAATCAATGGCTACTGGTCCTGTCTGTCAGAAAGGGATGGTCAATTAACTCCCAACTTTGAATTATATATGTAAGTTCACTGAAGAATATTTGGCAAAGTGGTCTTCCCAACATTGCTACCTGCAAATAAGGTACATCTGCTTTTTTTCTGGGTACATCTGCTTTTACATTTTTTAGGTGTCCTGTAGACATCCAATTTGTCTCACGAACTGTGTATGACTCCTGTAGTAGATGACAGTATGTCCACCTTCAGCTTGCCCCAGTCTCCTGGCCTTTTGTTTTGCAGAGGGATGCAGTCCCAGAATCTGCCCACCCCTCCATGACATCATCACAGGGCTGACTATGACCTCAGGCACCATTGACACTCTTGGCTTAGGCTCACTGGCTGAGCAAGCCTACTATATCCCATAATCTGAACAGGAATTTGATGCTCATTTATGAATACTAGACTATTTTCAAAGGATGAGGAATGTAAGCTTACTAAATTTCTCACCATTGACCAAAATTCAATTACCCTTTGAGATTTGCATCTCTTTGAATGGAGTTGTCCAACAAAACATGTGTACAAAACTGTGTATATCAGGGAAATGTGTACACAAAAAATGGATTTGTGGACCATTTCTTTTTTTTAACTTTGGAAGGGATTTGCACAAATTTGGAGTCATGTTAATGCACATTAGTGCTAAAATGCATTAGCGCACAAAAGTCGTCTTCATCCCTAAAAAAATAATAATGGAACAAAAGATGCTACTAATGCCTAATCAAGATAGGATCCTTTGCTTTACCTTCTGGCACCTGGGCTTTCCATACATTTTATGATCTTATTTTCATCTGTGTCTCTGAATCCATGAGGACTAGAAATGTTAAAAATAACATGAAACCTAATATTCTTGTGGAACTATAAAGGGTCCCTAGTCCTCATGAAATCCCCTCAGCTGTTGTGTGCAGCTCATGGACCCACTTTAGGGATGAAGCCAGCATTATGTATGGAAGTCTCTCCATATAATAAATAGCTATCAACTTTGCAATGGCAGATCATAACTACGCCATTGTGAGTTTGAGAAGGTAAAACTCTGAATGAAAAGTGAGCCTCTGATTGACCAATATGGCTTCATTGGGGTCATGAAGATTTATACAGTGAGGCCGGCTCAGCCTATTAAGAATTCTCTACTGAGCAGCAGTTGTTAAATTGCATCGCCTGAAAACACACATCATTTCAGTGTATGACCATCACTCTTTGCTCGGCTATCTTTGCCGTTTGGGCCAGCAGACAGATCACTCACTGGGCATGGCTGTCCCTCCGTGCTTGGAGAATGACCAATTGCTCTCTGAGTGTTGCCACTAAGAAGTGACTATTGATTATTTTGCATTCTTCATTTCCAGATTTTCTCATTTGTTTTCAGACTTCTGTCGTACTGGTGTCTTTTATTGCTCTTGTTCTTGATGTTTCTTAGAAAAAGAAAAAAAATGCCTTTTCTCAAGACATCAGGAATTGCCTTAAAATACTTGTCAGTTCTCCAACATGTGCTTGTGTTGAGCTCATTCCCGATTCCCAGTTTGATTGGTGCAAATTTGCACCAATTTCCAAATTTGCACCAATTTCTTCTCCAGACTGAATCAGTCCCTCTTTACTCTATGGGAGAGAGTTGCACAAATTCAGCAAGTTGCACGAATTTGAGGAAACTTGTGCACATCTCCCGTTCGATCGTGCCTCAATTTGTGCCAGTCTCCCATTTGCACAGAGTGAGCATTGATCATGACTGAGAAGAGCAGAGAGATAACATTTGGGGAATCCTGGCCATCCCGAACATTGCTCTTTCGCCCAACTGTGGCAGGTGATGGGAAAGAGGCTTGTCTGAGACTCTGGAGAGCTGTTGCATGTTAGCTAAACCAACGGTGGGTCTAGATCAGGCGGCTTGAACTTCCTGGAAGCCTTTCTACCCAGTATCCTCCAAGGTACCCAAGGTAGTGTACATAATCCTCCTCCTCTCCATTTTATCCTCACAACAACAACCCTGTGAGGTAGGTTGAGCTGAGAGTGTTATTGAGAGTCTGTTACTGTCACCCAGTGGGTTTCCATGGCCGAGTGGGGACTAGAACCCAGATATCCCGTTTCCCAGTCCAACACTTTAGCCACTACACCACACTGGCTCTCCCACTACACCACACGGCTATGGAAACCTAAAAGCGACCCATTTAGATTGTTTTCAAGCTGAATTTGGCCCTTTTAAGCCTCTGTAGTGGTTTGCTACCATGTTTTCACCACTGCCATGTTGCTAAATTAGGGTGACCAGATAAAATCCAGGTCAGGGCTCCTGTAACTTTAACAGTTGTAGAGAAAAGGGGATTTCAGCCAGTGCCATTTGTATGCAATTAGTTCCTGGTGAAATTCCCTCTTCATCACAACAATTAAAGTTGCAGGGGCCCTGCCTTCTTTTGTATAGGGTCACTCTAGTATAGTGCCTGCACCTTTAACTGTTGTGATGAAGAGGGAATTTCACCAGGAACTCATTGCATACAAATGACACTGGCTGAGATTCCCTTTTCTCTACAATTGTTAAAGTTACATGAGCCCTGACCTGGATTTTATCTGGTCAGCCTATGCTAAATTCCAGTGGTACAGCAGTGTCCGCACTAGAGCCTGGGGGTCAAAAGGGGCCTACAGCTGTCTATTGCCTACCCTGATCTGGATGGACAAATAGTCTTATCTAGAATAAAGTTGCACGCTCTGTAACTATGTCTATTTGGACTTAGTATTCATGTCCCCCCAGAATGATAGGTGTTGCTGGTTGTTTTTCTTACTAAAAATTCTGAACCCAGAAACCTCAACTTCTGCATGTTGAATGGTGATATATGCAAACTGGAATAATTTATACTTAATTTGCACTCTCTCTCTCTCTCTCTCTCTCTCTCTCTTTCTTTCTCTCTCTCTTTCCCTACTAGTGGAACTGTTAATAGATTTTGCAGCTGAGTGTATTAGCAACTCTTTGAGGTTAATTTTTTTGAGCTTGCAATATTTTAGCAAGGGTGGTAGATACTAGTAAGGCAGAAGATGCTTGAGCAGGCAGAGTGCCATAATGAGCAAGGGACCAAGGACTACGTGTCCCGGAGAAGATGAGGGAGATGCCCTTGGATAGAAGAAGCTCTGTTTCCTCATTACTGGAACTCATATCCAAAGCCCCTTTGCATTTCTGAGTCCTATGCATTGGAGGCTGGTGGCTCTGATTTCGGTGGGCCTGTGAATCCATTCTTGGTTTCAGCCAACCATCACCCTAGTCGAAGTTTTTCACTACTGCTTCCAGTTCTGCAATAGCGGTGGCTGCAGCGGAGTGCTTCCCAGGGGCCATTGGTTGCCGTTTTTACTTCCCATAATCCCCCTGAGAATGATGTGATATCAACACATAGTGTAGTTCCCAGAGGGATTATGGGAAACAGAAATGGCAGCCACTGGCTCCTAGGAAGAGCTGTGTCGGTGTTGATAACTGTTACCCTTCCATCCCAATGTTACCCTGACCCTCACACAGCCAAAATGGCCATTTCCATCACTTGCGAAATGTGGCAGCATTTCGAACCAGCTCTTCCATAAAAGTCCTGATTTTGGTGTCTAAAGGGAACTACAAAAACCTGGATGGCAGGCTGCAAAACATGTCTGTGGACTGCATAGGCCTCTGTTACTTCCCACATTCCTTCCTAGTCTTCTCCAACCATGAGAGTTAGAATCTTGCTTGAATCCCCAACGTTTCTTTGGTCAGGGGCACATTCAGATCATTGAGTGCTGTGGTTGCTCTCATGAAATGGCTGTCACGGCAGGGGGCTTGCCCATTCATAAAATGGCTGCCATGATGGACGCGGCCAGTCACAAAACACCCATTTCCCAGAAGACGAGCTGGTGAGACCAAAAGAAATGTAACTTACCCAAGAACCTAAGTTGCAAGCTGAGCTCCAAAACATAAAATCACTTCTTTGAACCAAAATAAAAAATGATGCTGGGGGGCAGCAATTTACCTTGCAGCCATCCGCCTACTAAGTTTTTTAAATATATATATATATATATATATTTAAAAAACCCATAAGAAATAAAATTAAAATCAGGAGGGGGGCAAAGAGCCTGGTGTGTTCCAAGAGAGTTGCTCATAGACACATTGGAGCACATGGCCGCCATTTTGGATGACCCAATATCCAACTTTTAAAATGAAAGTTAAACGTCCTGTTCTGCCTTCTATGTGGCAGATCCGGGCAAAGTAGATTGATAATATCAGAGATTCTGTCAGTATACTTTTGAAGTGAAGGGGTCATTCCTTAAGCTCTCCCCTTTGTGCCGTTCATTTCTGGAAAGGTTATAATTTGTCGAAATCATTGATTAGTGACAAATGGAATCTTTGGAGCAGTTTTCCTAACCTTTGGGATAGAACTACGTGAAGGTCAGTTTGTTGTTGTTCTTGATTTAACAAAAGACTTATCCCTTGCAATTGTGGGCCTGTATGTTTTGTGAGCTTTTAATAACTCTTTTCAATTTTAAGGGCTTCCACTCTGTTTGGATTCGGAAATCACAAAGGAACCAAGTAGCAACAACAAAAAGAGATCCTACTCACGTCCAACCCACCCAACCCCCAAATGATTAAAATAGAACATAAAGATTTAGGGTGCATTCCTGTTTAGACAGGAAAAAAGTCCTGCAGTTCCCAATGTTCCTCAGCCAGCATGGCTGGCTGGGGAATGCTGGGAGTTGTAGGACTTCCTTCTGTCTAAAACATGTATAGGATTTCACCCTTAATAGATTATAATAACTGTAGACATTTTTGAATCCTATTTATTTCAATGGGAGAGTTCAGTGTGTTTCAATCTCTCCAAGTGAGAATTACTGTGTTTGTGCAGTGAAATCCTATGAATATTTATTCAGTGTTAATTCCTGCTGTATTCTGTGGGTCTTACTCCCCAGTAAATGTGTTTAGGATTGCAGCCTTAAACATGCTCAACTTTAGCTGGATCGTGTATTCAGTTTCCTTACATATTACCATCTGACCTTATGTTAAAGCTTACTTCATGTAGCTTCACTTTTGTTCTGCCACGTAAATGAGAAATATAAATGTGTGCATCTGAAATATAACAAGGTAAAGAAATATATTAAGATAAAAAAAGAACGATAAACCTTGATACCATGGTAGGTAGATTTTTTTCCCCACTTTCTTGTTGCCAGTATGGAAGAGCATTGGTCATTTGATGCCATGGTAGGTGGATTCCCACCCCCCATTGCCAGTATCTAAGAGCGTTGGTCCACCTTTAAACATAAAATTAACATTTTAAAAAATGATTTAAAAACACTAACAGTTAGATCCAGGATGTGCCATCCAAGAGAGGAGCTCTTGGAAGGGGTCTGCTCACAGATGGCCCCTCTGCCCAATATTTGGGGATCCCGCCCTCATCACAGCTCACCACATTTAGCAGGGTCTCCTCACTCTCTGTGTCATGTGTTCCAGAGGCTGGAGGGGCTGCTGTGGGGAAGAGAGGCTGGGGAAGCCCATTTCCACCAGAGCAGTTGATGCAGCTGATACCTGGATCCAATCCTTATATGTTAGTCGAACAACACAATGCTCCATCCTCCATTAATACGAAGTGAAAAGTATTTCCCTTTTCTTTGTGGTCATTTTAATACGAAGTGAAAACTGTTTTCATATTCTGAGTAGTCTACACTGGGAATCAACCCACACTATGGAAAACTGACCTGGAGGACCTTGTCCAAAAGATAAAGTGTACACATTAATGGGTGATGGTAGAAGAAGGAAAGCTATCCACTCCTTTGATTTCATGAGTACCTTTTGAGATGGTCATCGCTGATGTGCAATGGATACCATTTAAGGAGAGCATCTATAGGGCACTTCAGTATATAGTGTGATAAGGGAGACTTGCAACAAAATGTTGCAGTGTATTCTCTCTGCTAAACGGAGTTCTCCTGTTCAGGGATTCAGCCCGCCAACTCCTCCAAGTGCTTCTGTTATTCTTTCCATTGGTTTGTCTAGATTCCGTAGCTAGTAAACCTGTTTAGTCTGCATAAGGCTGTTTTGCAGTGGGTTTGCCCCCTTTTAAAGATGTTGTTGTTGTTCTGCAAACCTTGGGGTTCCCAAGCATGCTGATACCTCCCTCTTGTTTTTCAGCGGTCCAATTTTGGTGATAATCCTGGTGGCACTCAAGACCGGAGTTCGCTATTAGAAATAATAATATAATATAATATATATTTATTTATTACACGCCTCTCCCTCCGGATCGAGGCGGGGAACAACATCATCATAAAACACACAAAACTGATTAAAATTACATAAAACCAATATATCATTAAAATACCTATAAAACATTAATAAAACACTTAAAATTCATCTGAGTAGGCCTGCTGGAAGAGCTCAGTCTTTATAGATCGTTTAAATTCCTGAAGACTGGTAAGTTCACGGATCTCTCCCGGCAGGTCATTCCATAATCTGGGAGCAGCAGAAGAGAAGAGAGTGTCCATATCACACTCTAACCCAGAGATTCTGCATACCAATGATCTAAGCTGACCAGGGCTCCAATTTTGGTGGGGCTGTGATTCCGTTCTGGGTTTCAGTCAGAACCAGCCAGGACTCTAAAGGAGTTACCCAAGGTGCTGAGCCCTATCCCTAAAATGGGTTCAGCACCTTAAATAGCTCATTTAGAGTTCTGGCTGGTTCTGACTAAAACCCAGAATAGAATCACAATCTCACTGGGTTCAACACCTTGGGTAGCTCCTTTGGAGTTCTAGCTGGTTCTGACCGAAACCCAGAATGGAATCGCAAACCCATCAAAATCACTGGATCTGACTTGGCATTTGATGGGTTGGATTCAGAACCTGCCTTTTGCAAGACAAAGGGATTTTCTGATCAAGGGAGGGCTCCGCTCACGGAAGGTCATGCCTCTTGATTTTCAGGGATCCCCCTTGGCCCCCACGACAGCTCTCCCCATTCAGCAGGTTCTCCTGAATCTCTGTTTAGCGTTTTCAAGAGTCAGGAGGGGCTGCTGTGGGAAGGAGGAGTCAGAGAAGTTCATTTTAGACAACATCAGTTCTCTTTTGCCGGATCACGGTGTATGCAAGCAGATTGGGTCGGGACAAAATACGTGCAGAAAATTAACTTTTCATACCAGCCCCTCATTTTGTTAACATTCCCTTGATTTGACAGCTGGAATTGATGAATGTCATTCTTGACCTTTTCGGGGTTTTACAGCTTCTTCAGTCTCCAAATTCAGACTCTGGTGCAGCTGCGGCCCAGGAATGAACTTTAGCAATACTTTACTCCTGTCTCTTGGAAAGAAAAAAAAAAAAGGAAAAAGGGAAAGAAGTATTACCAACAATTAAACAAGAAGGAGGTATCATCTCACTGCTGTTTGAACTATTGACTAAATGTTAGCAATTAAAAATGGAGGGCATTTCCTGGCTGATTCTATAAAGCCAGGCTGAATAATCAGACATCAGGGCTCCAGATTTTCTTCATGATTTATGGTGATGGAAAAAAGTGCATTATAGCCAGAGATACACTTATCATGGCTAGAAGTTGCTTTCTGGATGACTTTTATTTAATGTTAGAGGTTCAACTCCCCACTCGGTTATCTAAGGAGTCAAGTACATTTAATGCAAAACAGGCTCCAGTTCTCATTACGCTCTCACTTTGCCAAATTAGGAATGGACCATCATTAAAGGATGGGAACTGTCCTTAGTTTTATCAATTGCTGAACATAAGAATGTACGAACATAAGAAGAACCATGCTGGCTCAGATCAAGGCACCATCTAATTCAGCGTTCTGTTCACACGGTGGCCAAAGAGCTGCCCATGGCAGGAAACTCTTGAGCAGGACATGAATACAACAGCACCCTTTGCCCAATATTCTTCAGCAACTGGTGTAGATAAACACACTGCCTCTGATACTGGAGGTAGCATATAGCCATCAGGGCTAGTAGCCATTGATAGTCTCCCCTTCCTCCCCTTCCTCCTCTTCCTCAATGAATTTCTCCAACCCTCTTTTTAAAGCCATCCAATTTGGTGGCCATCACTATATCTTGTGGAAGTAAATTCCATAGGTTAACTATGCACTGTGTGAAGAAGTCCTTCCTTTTATCTGTCTTGAATCTCCCACCAATCAGCTTCATGGGTTGACCCCAAGTTCTGGTATTATTGGAGAGGGAGAAAAATGTCTCCCTATCCACTTTTTCCAAATTCTGACTGTACCCTATAGATTCATTGGCAAAGAAACGGCATGATGAATCCTATCAATGCCCTGGCATGTCCAGGGAATGATCCTGGTCCAACCCCTTCTTGCATCTCTTGGCATTGGAGCAGCAAAGTGAAGGCTGTGGAGGTTTCCACAGGGGCTGGTAGGGGGTATCCAAGGTTGTACCTTCCCCTCTGAGGACAGCCTTTCCTAGACACCTTTAGAGGGGAAGAAAGGAGAAATCCTATGGTGCCTAAGATGCCCTTCCAAGGTCCAAAGGACAGGAACCTCTGTGACCTAATTCTGGGTAGAAAAGAAGATCACCACCACCACTTAGTGGTCCAGCTCAGGCTGGACCTGTGCGCCCTGCAGCTCAGCTCTCCTCAAATGGCCATCCAGAAAGTTGCAAGTAATGAGGGCGTTAGGGTAACAGAAGAAAACTCAATATTATTCCTGTAGTGATGATGATGCTGTGCTTTAAGTGAGCTTAAAATGCAAAACTGCACGTGCTCAGAGGTTTGTTTCTTTTAAACCAAGATCGGCAGCATTTTAACGTAGAGTGTAGAAGAAGTTGTAAAGCATGGAATGGAGGGGTTTGTTTTTCGGGAGGGATGTTAATTGTGTGCTTCACTAATACACATGGCTATCTAAAGTGCCCCCCACATAAGTCCATTAGGTTTAAAATTACCAAGCTGAGGGTTTCAAATTACCAAGATGAGCCACTGCAACAACCTGAAAACAAACAAGGCATTGTACAACACTGTGATCCATGTAGGCCACGGCCACTAGCTGAATCCATCTGAAACATGCCTACTTTGTGTCAGCAGAGCTCATGAAAACAACCCATCACATCCCTCCCAATCTTTGAATTCGAGAAATGCAATCACATCCCCCCACCCCAAATCTTCAGGTGGCTTAAATTAGTTTCACTTTAATTTCATAAGAGCGCAACAATGCCAATTTCCAACACCTGGTTCTTTCCTAAACCCAACAAAAGAGGCATTAAAAGAACATTCTGTCTAATATGACCAAAATGCCAGTGCTGTGTGTTCAAAAGATACTGAGTTCAATTGGTTTGAAACTTTTTTGGTTTTGTCTTTGTTGAAACATCTTCAGGACCAAACAAAAAAAAAAAAAAGAAGAAGAAGAAGAAGAAGAAGAAGAAGAAGAAGAAGAAGAAGAAGAGAACGCATTTGAATTGATTGCCATGTGAAAACAAGAAACATCCCGGAAATGGTGCTGTTGTCTTGTAAAGTAATTTGCAAGCTAACACTGAAGTTTTCAGGCACGAAGGGAGGAATATTAAAACGGGGATGTTGTCATTCAACCAGAAAATGTTTTGACAGGTGTCAACATCCCTTTTTTTTTGCTTCCAGTTTGGAGTGAAAAGATCTTAACTTAAATCTTCTGTTAAGAGAATTAGCACTAAGTCGTTCCATTGTAGAGGTACAACAGAACAGCCCCTCCCTTGCATTATCAGGGTAGCCTGACGTTGCCTGTTGCGCAGCTCATTACTTTGCCTGTATATAGGGCTGAAATGAAATTGCTCTCCCAATTTCACCGCCCTCCCCCTGCTGATGTTACATGGTGAATTTGGGAAAGCCATTCCAGTGACTGTTTGGGGTGCGATTTTGGGATCTCCAAAACCATTTTGGAAGAGGAGGAGGTACAATTTTGGAAGAATATGGTGGCGGTAATTTCTTGCCATTCCTCCCCTGCCTTTTCTTAAGAGCAGGGGAGGAAACCACAGCTCAGTGGTATGGTGTATGCTATGCCTGCACAAGGTTCCAGGTTCAATCCCTGGCATTGGGAAGTTTCCTGCCTAAAACCCTGGAGATCCTCTGCCAGTCAGTGCTGACAATACTGGGCTAGATGGACCCATGGTCTGACTCAATATAAGACAGTATCCTAAGTTTCTAGGTACTGGTTGTGCTGGAGAGATTTGAGGAAGAGGACAAGTGTCTCCATAGAGCATAAGGCTACTGATGGCTACTAGTCATGATGGCTATATATTACTTCCAGTATCAGAGGCTGTATGTATACCAGTTGCTGGGGAACATGAGCAGGAGGGTGCTATTGCACACATGTCCTCCTTGTGGCTTCCTGTAGGCATCTGGCCAATCACTGTGGGAACAGAATACTGGACTATATAGATAGGCCTTTGGTCTGATCCAGCATGGCTCTTCTTATGTTCTCCAAAACCACCTCATTGACTCTCACCTGTTTGGTCACCACCACCTATGTCATGGCACCAGTACTTTTCTTGGTGGCTGATGGCTAACATTCTCCCTCAGAAATCCCCTCTTGGAATGACATTACATGTACCATTCCCAGGTGTGTGTGTGTGTGTGTGTGTGTGTGTGTGTGTGTGTAAATGACGGCTACTAATTGCCAAGAGGAGTTCCAATAGCAAACATCAAGTTCTCTTCCCCATGTTCACCCCTACTCTGAAACTGTGCCTTTTTCACAGTGGTACAGATATTCCTCTTGATCGCAGGGAGTCACTGTTTCCCCTACAAGTCCCCTGAGAACAGAACATGGCATTCCCAAAGGATCATGGGAGAAAATGAGAGCTGCCAACACACTCTGGGTGGATTGTCACAACATAACTTCACTTCTTCAACTCCCTCCCCCAAATTCACGCTCCTCTGAAAATCATCCGAAACAATCCCCAAATTTTGCCAACTGCACCAAAGTACCAGTTTCAAGAGTTGGGAATTCCATGTGCATCATGGTTCTTGGTTTAAAAACAAACAAACAAACAAACAAACAAACAAACAAGCAAACAGTTGACTTTAGATGCTGCTAAAGAACCCCCCCTCCCCTGGTTGAATGTAAATCAATAATCAAAACCTTTTATGTGGGTGGAAAGGCTGGCTTCTAAAAGTTGCATGACAGAAAATACTTTCTCAGTAGGGGTGCTGTGGTGATGGAAAGCTTTGCCTTTTGAACTTCTGTCTGTTGTTCAATTTCATATATATATATGTGTGTGTGCTTTTATTTTGAAATGAACTCAATAATATGGGTAACTGAAAGGAAGAAAACACATAACAATACAAGCAAAATTAAGAATTAAGGAAACATCTGGAGCAAAAGAAGATCTTGTGCCACAGAAATGTAAGATTATTTAGGAATTTACTCCCCAGTCATGACCAGAAAGTCTTTGATTTGCAACAGGGTTGGACAACCTTTTTTTTTCCTGCGAAGAGCTGTATTCCCTTGGGGGTACTGTGTCAGGGGCTGGTCGCTTGTGGTGCGTGCGGCCACCCCTTCTCTCTCTCTCTCTCTCTCTCTCTCTCTCTCTCTCTCTGTGCCACCCCCTTTTGTGTGTATCGCTCCTCCTGACGGCCCTTTCTCTCTATTTTTCTCTTTTCCCCCTGCGGTGGGCTGCCAGGGAGGAGACAGACCACTCTTGCTAGAGGTCTCAACTGATTGCTTGCAGGGTTTTTTTTGCCATTAGACCAAAGGCCACATGGTATTAAGCCAAAGGTTGCAGGTTGCTCACTTCTAGTTTAAATCAAATCTCTTTGCAGCTTCACAGCTGGCTACGGAGCTAACAGACTTTTGTTTTTTTCATGGAAGGAGAAAGTTACCCACTCCCATTGCAGGGCATATTGGGATCAAGCATTTATTGTTCTGACAGGAAAAATAGCTCCTGCAATATGACAGCTCAATGAGCTTGGTGGAATTTAGTAAGACAGTTGAGATGTAGCTTTCTCTCTCTCTCTCTCTCTCTTCCCCCCCTCCCCAAATGCTGTGGTGGTAGGGAGGCTTTCATGCTGAAGATGGGAGAAGTATAGGTTTGGGAAGAAAGGGTAGTAACTCATTGCTGTGGAATTAATGCAGGTTCTTCAAAATATGGCACCATCTTCAGATTTGCCTTCTCTATTTGAAGCTACAAGTTCTCCATGTGAAACATTCAGCTCAGCATTAGATAAAATAAGCTAAGCCGTCTGGTCTGATTAGTGTATGTATGTGAGATGGCCCCATAGTGGCTTCTACTGGGTTATGACCCAAATTTAATCATCATCATCATCTTAGGGCAATAGGTTCCAGAAATGCACTTTTATGTCTCATTATTTCATTAAAAAGTTTCAGCAACTTTACAGCACCATCTTATCCACCTCTTCTCAGATGTAAATATCACTGAGTTCAGTGGGACTTATTCCCAAGTTAAGTGTGAATGAGGTTGCAGCTTTAGCTTTCTTTCACTGAAACCAATCTGACGGACCTTTGCGGAAATGAGAGCTGTGGATCTTTACAAGGGAACAGAGATGGGGGGAGATCTGAGATCAGAACTCTCCCTCCAAGTTCTGAGCTCTGCCTGATCTATTCTATGGACTATAGGATTGCAACCTTAATCAATTAACTAATTAATCCACCCCTAATTCAGACCATTGCAATTGTTACCAGTGGTGGTACTCTCTAGTCTAGTGAAGCTCCCATTCAATTCCATGCCAACGCTCACATGGGAGAATTTTCAAATGGATAGTGCCCACATTTTAAAATGTTTCTATATCAACACAGAGAGCAAAAGAGGATCTCTCTCTCTCTTTCTCTCTCTCTCCCCTCTCTCCCTCTCCCCAATGCTTAGCAATCTTCATGTTCTTTTGTCACTGGGGATAGATGATAAGATCTAAAAATACGATGGGGGAACTTGCCACTTGCATGAGACAAAAGAAGGTAAATAATGAAGACATCTTCATGATGCCGGCTGAATGGCTTTTGCCCTCCAAGTCGTACATCAAACCCTGTTTGAAAAGTACACTGGCGCTATTGGATTTTGTTTGTGGTAGAATTACCCAGTTGGAGCTGCAGTTTCAGTCCACTGCTGTGTGTGTGAGTGTGTGTTTTCAATACCATCTCGCTTGTTTTGCTTTACCTATTGAGAAGGATGAATTTAATTAGCTGGTGGGCATTGTACTTGACTTTTCTAGGCTAATGCCCACACAATGAATGGTTTCACGCATCTATTTGGTCTTCTTAAGATTAGGAACGGAGTGGGGTGCATGTGTGCATGACAGACTCCATTGTATTTTCAGCACCTCTGATGCAGTCCCATGAAAAGACAGCTTAGGAGTCATGGCATTTCAAGTTAAGGGACTTTAGCGGTGGGGCCTAAACCCATGCTGGGAGAAATGAAACCAATTCATTTCATAATATGTGTAGAGATTAGAGTTCCAGTTCCTGCTCAGTCATCAAACTCACTGAGTGACCTTGGGTCTGGCAGTGATTCTCAGCCTAATCTACTTCACAGGGTTGTTGTGAGGATAAAATGGAGGGGGGAGGACCATGTAAGCCAACTCAAGCTCCTTGGAGGAAAAAAGGTGGGATATAAATGCAATAAATATATAAATAAATATTTGCTTAAAAAAACATTTGATTAAAGTGCTGCCATTCGAGAACCACACATACTAGTCTCTGGTTGAACTTCCAGACCGCCCCCTCCTGTGAATGTGATCTGAAGTTTTAAGGTCATTCTGCAAATCAGAACTCTACCACTTGATTTTACTGTATAGGTCAGGGGTGTTGAACCTAGGCCTGGGGGCCAAATCCGTCCCTCATGGGATTCAAGACTAATCCTCGTCACCAGATGTTTCCCACTTTCACCGGTCGTTTGGTGGTTTCCCAGCATTCCCATTCTAAAAGATCAAAACATCTCTCCTGAGGCTGTCACTGACAGTAAGAGTTTTCAGCTAAAATATGCTGATCTGTTTGGTATTTTGGCCCCTTGCATTCGGACTCACCCATCACCGGAATGCGGCCCCACATGAACTTCTCTGAAAGGGCATTCGGGCCTCGAGCTGAAAGAGGTTCCCCACCCCTGGTACAAAGAAATCACTGATGAATAAAAACACTTGTCAACGGTTAGAACATCAGACCAGGATGTCAGCCTAGCCTACTTTGCAGGGGTTGTGTGAGATTTATGGGGAGAGAGAGCCATGCATGCCACCCTGAGCAGCACTAGCTCAGAGGTAAAGCACCTGCTTTGCATGCAGAAGGTTCTCGGTTCAATTCCCCAGCAACTCCAGGTAGGATTGGAAAAACTCTTGCCTGAAATTCTGGAGAGCTGCTGCTGCCGGTCAGTGTCGACAATCCTGGGGTAGATGGACCCATGATCTGAAGAAAGTACAAGGCAGCTTCCTACGTTCTGAGTGCCATGAATACATACAATACATCATTCTTGTCACGCTGCTCTGGTGCAAGAAACAGTGCTCCCCCCAATATCCTTGAATGCAGAAGCGGAATTTGGGGAAATGAAATAGATTCCCTTCCTGCAACCTAAGTTTGTTAGGTATTTAAATGATGCTTCAAACTTTGAAGCCGTGGTCTTGTAGCAATACAATTATGAATAAAAAGGGTGGTTCCCTCAATGGGCCCTGGAGATAGCTTACAATGTGAACCCGAATTCCATATAAATTCATAGAGATAGATGATAGACAGATAGGGGGCATCTATATGAAGTCGCTTTGTAAGCTGATTCCCTCAAAACCCTGCAGCATCGCTGCTGCAGGATGGAATCGAGAAAGCTAGATGGCAGGAGGGAATGTGGGGCGATCTGGCCTGGAAAAACCTCAGTGCCGGTGGCCATTTGGCTAGCCAAGCCTGCCCCCTGCCCTGTGTTCTCAGGTTTACCCTGCACTGGGATCCTCCACCCCCAGGAAGGCCCCCTTACCGAAGCCAGTTTTGGGGGTAAAAGCCCAATGTGGCTGTGAGTTGGCAGCTGCATCAAATAAATAATGCCATGTCACTGTACAGTCACTAGGGGGTTAAAAAAGCATAGACACCCCCATAGATAGATATTAGACAGATAGATAAATCAAATAGACTTCATCTCCCAGCCTCAGTTCATTAGGCATTTAAGCCCTGCTTCAAACCTAGAAGCCATTGTGGAGAAGTGGTGTGATTCCCTCCCTGCATCATGCAGATCGCTTGTTGTGTCAAGCTGGCCTTCTAATGGTCAGTCACACAGGGGCCTGCATAGCTCCCATGATCTTGAAGGCTCATGCAGGCTCTGATGCTGAGGCTCAGGTTTCATAGCTCAGGGCCGCAAGCTAAATCTCAGGGCCATTTGCTTGTTCGGCACTTGTTTGAATTGCGTAGATCTGCTTGTCTTGCTGATGTGTGCTTGCCTGTGGTAGCTATTGCGCATGCAACTTTTACATGCAACACAAACAATTACATCAGGGATGTTGAACCGTAGGCCTGTGGGCCAAATCTGACCCTCCTGGGGAGGCCTTAGTCTGGCACTCTTAGATTCTCAATGTTCACTTTCCCCAATTTGTCTGGCCCTTCTTATCTCTAGCTCCAGAGCCAGTCGTAGGATAAATAGTGCCCTAGGTGAGGAGCTTTCATGGGTGTTTATTCTTTTAATCTTTTGTACACCACCCAGAGAGCTTTGCCTATTGGGTGATATAGAAATTTCAACAAGAACAAAGCAAAAGCAGAGGAAAAGAGCTAGTGCTGTCATGTCCGGCTGGTGGGCTGCTGTAAAGATTCCTTCCATGCCATGGAATACTTGAGCAACTCTTTAAGGATCTCTTGCCTCCTTAAGAGTCCCACCTTCCTTCATTTTACCTTCCCCTTTCCCAGACATGGGGGGGGGAGTGACACTCCAGACACTTGTGGCTTAACACAACAGTTTACTAATAAATTTAAACAAGCAAATTACAGTTAAAGGTATTTAGTCAATCGAGCTGAGTGACATAAAGACATTAAAAGAAAATAAACATTGCAAAATGCAAGATCTTTTACCCTATCTGCACTTAGGCTTCTCCTGGCTGCTGCTTCCTGCTCCTTCCTCATGTTCTGGTCTTTTTTTCTGGCTCTGATCTTCATTTCTGCCTGTTCTCTGTCTTCTCTCTCCTATTATCTCCCAACCCCCCATCCAAACTGAAAGGACTGATTCAAACCTGAAATGAAACTTAAGCAGGGAATGAGTCTCAAACAGGGAATGCTAGTCTAGATAGGCCTGTGGTAACCTCCAGTAGGCTCTTCTTATGTTCCAAACAGTCTCTTCTTCTTCTTTGCTGCGTGTTTAGTGTGGTTGAGCTCTCAAGGGTCGGCACCATTACACCCAGCAAGTTCTTCCATTTGTAGCTATAACTTTCTCTTGAAATAAATCAAGGTAAAATTAACCATGCAGAAGAAAGACGTGCAAAAATGCATACATTTGCATAAGCATTTCCAGATCTTCTACACATCATAAATTGCCATCAACACAGGATGTTGAGGTGTTAATGTGTTTTCTTTTCCTGTAGAGGTTACCGTTCATTTGAATTTCTCCTTGTCTAGTCTACCCACCAAGTGCGTGGGGATGGTATCATATGTTTAGGGGATTTGAATGCAATCCCGCTTATGGTGAATTTTAACTTCCTCAGACTGTATGGCTGTTTTGTGGTCAGGCAGGTTTAAATGAATACCTCGTGTGGCTGATATGAAGAAGTGCTGGCCACAGTTGAGCATGGTGAAATTCTTGTTTGTGATCTGCTTTTCATTTTGTTCTAATGGGAAAAGCTGTACGTTCTTCAAGGGTTGTGCATCTTTCAAGTTGTGCATTTTTATAGTTGTGCATTCAAAAGGCATGCTTATGTGATTGTTTTTTTCTATGCTGTCCTTTGGGCAACCCCCCCCCCCCCCCATACAGCCAACAAAGGTTAAATACACACAAATACAAAATTCAATCAATCTAATGCAATACAGTTTAGGACAAATCAATTTAAAATAGCCATATATCAATAAGAGGGTTTTTATTTTTAAAGCCAAAGAGATCTACAACATCAAAATGAAACACAATCGGTTCAGCTCAGCAGAAAAAAAATGGCAGACCATCCATTGGAAGGAACCGTTGGAAGCGGCTGCACATGCTTCCTGGCTGGGGATGGCCAACAAATTTATTGGGTTCAGTTTTTAATGCAAACTTACCTAAATTGAACCTCCCAAACCGACACATGAAGGGTTTACACACAGTTATGCAGTGATATTCACACACTGACAAATGTTGCAAAATCAAAACATGTTTACAAAAAAATGTGTATCATAAGGAAATGTCTATATCAGAGGGAAGTGTGCACAAAATTCATTGTGTTAGGTCCCCAATCCTCTTGAGTGAGTGGTCATATTTGGAAAGAAGAGTGTCATGTGCACCCTCACAAAATGGCTGCCATGGGGAGGATGCTTACCCATTCACTAAATGGCAAAGGTGAGCTCTGAAATAGAGAAGCACTATTTCGAACTCACTTTTTAACCCTTTCCCCACTGTCATTTCCCCAATGAAAATCCCCCCAACTGCTACCGTATGGGGAGGAACATACACATAACCCCATGGGATGGGCATGGAATCAAAAATGGAGGAAATCCTATGGGCAGGTGGGGGACTGTGTGTGGAATCTGTAGTACTGTAGAGCATCTATATAGGATCAGCATGGGGGTGGGGAAGTACCTGTCCCAGCTCCAATTTCTTCCTTCCCAACCTGCAAAAGGGCACACCTTGATCTTCTAATTTTTTTGTAATGTTCATTTCCATACCACACAGCTTTTTTTATGGGAGCCGAAGATTGTTAACTTCTCTTGCATCTCCAACCCAGCCAAAATTATTACAACTTTTAATACATTGCATTTGGAAGGCAGATTTCCCCTGGTTAAACACTTTGGAATTCATGTCCTTTTTAATTGCCTGGAATTCATGACATTAGTGTGGAAAAGCAATAAACATATACAATCATAAAAACACATTTAGACACCCCAAGCAAAATCAATGGCATATTATTTTTCTTTATTATTCCTAGCGGAGTGTAGATTGGTCTTCCTGCTTGGGCATTTATTTATACCGAAGAACTACAAGAACACAAATGCTACACTTGGGATGATGCTAATGCTGGGATCGCGTAGGGGGGAAAAACGCATCGCCGCCTCCTCCGTTTTGCAATAAAACATAATAGTGTTTAGCTATAAACCGCGTAGCACAGAGGACAAAGTTGAAGGTCAAGTGCAGTCAGCAGAACGGACGGGGCAGGGAGATGCTCAAGGAAAGAAGCTCATCAAAAAGAATCTTTGCAATAACCAAACATGAGGAAGAAGCATTAAAACGAGTACGAGTGCCTCTCCTTTATTCTCTTCTATTGTGCAAAGCCTCTAAGAGATCTGCATCCAAAGAACTCCTGTGCCAATGAAGACCTTGGTGCGCCTGTGAAAAATTAATGATGGGGACTCCCCCCTCCATTCCTGTTATTTTTGTTCGCCTCCTTTATTTTGCAATGGATTAACAAAGAGAGACCCCTGCGTAGTTGCGAGAACCATGGCAGGAGGGGGGTTTCTTGCTGAGCCCAATTCACAGCTTCGTGCCTGAACACTAACTGACATGGGAAAATGCCCACTTTTATCTGAGGATGGCAAAGCGGAGAGACAGTGCGCCGGGCCGAGTCCGCCAAACAGCAAGGAGCAGATCCTCCACAAAAGGAAACGTCAATCCAAATAAGTCGGGGCAGAAGCAGTGGGTTGAAGCTGCCATGAGCCCGCAGGCTGTTTGTGGGCCTGCCGCTGAGCTGAGTTAAAGGCGGCGTTCCTGATAGGCATTGTCTGGATTATTGGCTCACGGTTGCGAGATGTCAGATGGCCAAAGAGCAGTTGAAGGCTGGGATATAATTAACCCTTATGCTATGTCCACTCTGGAACGGGACTGTAGGCCTATTGTAGGAAGTGGTGCTATTTGGTATAATCTAAATGACCCCGAGAGTCATTTGCATCCCTCATCTGAAGAGGCACATGGAAGATCATGTCCCTTCACTCTAGATTGATTATTCCATATAAATGACCATCAATGTGCTGTCTGTTGAACCTTGATAAACTCATTCAGGCTCCAAACACATGTTGGGAATACAGCATGTTGATAGCATGGGTGTATATACAGTTCTTTGGCAAATTAACAGTCTTCATGAATTTAAGAGAGCCATGAAGACTGCTATCTTCCGGCAGGCCTATCCAGTTGAATTTTAAGATGTTTTTAATGATGTATTGGTTTTTATTTGTTTTTAATATTTCATCTATTTTGTGGTCTTTGTATTTTATATTTATTGTTGTTCCCTGCCTCAATCCGGAGGGAGAGGTGGGTTATTATTATTATTATTATTATTATTATTATTATTATTATTCAGGCCTGCGATAGGTTTTCAGTTAAGCCAAGGAAAGAGAGGGAGGGAGCAATCTAGAGACTGGCCTGCACTTAGGGGGACAATGTGGGATTCCTCATTGTGGGATGCTCTCCCCAGAGAAGCCCACCATCTCCCCACTGAACATATATAGATGGAGTGCCTTTGCCAGAAAGGCCATTTTTTTGCATCTGCCATACCTCAACTGAGGGGCTAATAGAAGAAGAGTCTCAGATGAGTATCTCAAGGCCCAGGGAGGTGCTCGTGGAAATAGGTTCTCCTTGCACTGGTCAGAGTGCCTCTTCTGTCCTATTCGGCAAGTATCATAATGACATTACATCAGTATGTAGGACCTCCACATTTAGAATATCATAGGCAACTCCAGTCTATATGTCTCAAAATGGAGCCTGAACCCAACCACAAGCACTAATTAACCAGGAGGTAACGGAGGGCTTGGCTCCAGGGCAGAAGGCAATCACTTTATGGCCCTTTCTACACCATGGGGATGTAGCGGGAGGGAGAGAGGGTGATCCCAGAAGTACCTAATACACACCATCGGCGCACAGGGACCAGCTGGGGGCCATCCCAGGCAAACAGCAGTTTGGTGTAGAAACGGCCTATGTCTCTCCTCTCCCTGGGAGTGCCTGGGAACAATGGTGTCACGCATAGCCCCCAGATATTTCATAGGATCGCCAGGAGGGCAGATAAAATTGTTTCCATGGCTAGATGCCATCTGCAGGCCACTGGTTGGCCAAAAGTGCCTTAGAGAAAGAGAAGATATTCTCAGGTGATATCCAGGGGATGTCCTCCATCTGTGAAGGAGCAAGATGGATAAGTGCTGTAGCTCTTTCACACATACAAGCTGTCCTTGATGTTGCAGCCACTGAGTGATGATGAACATGCACGTATGAATGAACACTAAGTGATTTCCTTTCGATAGAGACATGGGAACTATTTAGTTAAACGAAGCCTTTTATTCTGAAAAGATGGGTGAATAACACCCTTTACTCAGGTCTTCAAAGATCAAGGCAATCCACAGCTCATGTGGATTGCTGAGATCAATTTATGCATCTTTTTAATCTCTGAAAGGCCAGTGCATGGCCCTGAGGCACATTGCTTTTTTTTTAGCATCTCTTCATGTTTTCCTGGACTAGTGGAAGCAAGTACAAACACTTTCACTGGCTCTTTCTGATATGGAGCATCTTTTTGGTTTTGGATACCCCATAGCTAGCCCTGCTAACAATTGACTACAATTGTAACAAACTACCTATTAACATCAGTATGCCCTCTTCTTTGAATGAGTAAGGAAACAGCTAAGTTCCAATCTATTCCAGGTTTGCACAAGATGGAAGCATAAGCTTCCCACCTTCCAAGTCTATACAAGGGAAATATTCAAAGGGTGATAGTTACAAATCAACCTTTAAGGAACTGGTAGTACAGCTGTCAAGAATGAAGGGTGAGGAAAAGGCCATTGGTTACATTCCCCCCACACTTCCCCATCAGCTGCCCTTCATCCCAGTTGCTACCAGTATCCACAGTCCCAACTCTGTAAAAAAATGAGAAGATTCTTAACCCTAATTCTCTCCCCCATTATTACAGAAGTGCAGGTTAATATTGGGCCTCCAGGTTAAATTTGGACATGTAACTTTTAGAGGGTCACAGAATGATTTGTGTAGCCTTCCTTTTTGATCTCCACACTAGGGATGTATGGGAAATTCATTTCAGTTGGGTTTTTTTAATCATAATTTACCTGGTTTGCGTGTTCTGGACTGAACATGGACTCTAACATAATCTGTGGTCAAAGTTCATACACTTCTGACCTTGCAATGTGATTTGTGGACCAAAATGCATTTGACAGCATGCGTACATTTGAAAAATATGCACAAAATGATTGCGTACTTTTGAGAAATGCACGCAAACATGCTTTAATCCATGGGGGAAGATTGCATACATTTCAAATATGTGTGCCATTGATGCATACATTTGGAAAAAATACATACACAAATACACACAATGAAGATCACAATCTTATATGGACATGAGATGAAATGATCTTTGAGAACTTTGATAAGCTCATGTCTTGTTTGTACACACATCCCTGCTCTACACCCAATTTTGTCAAGCACTTATCTGACAAACATAAAGGAGACCTTATCCCACAATATTATTCTTGCAGAGGGATGGCCGCTTCTGTCAAAGGAGGCAAAAGAGCCATTAATAGTTTTCCTGTGTTGATTTAAATCAGAGGTACAGAACCTCAGGCCCAGGTCCCATGCAGCCCTCTGGGATTCCCCAGATGGCCCATTCCGTCCCATGACTCCACCCCTTTTCCCCACTGATCATTTGATTTCCTGGCTTTGGGGCATTTCCCCTTATTCTAAAAGGTTGAAAGACTTAGTTACTGGCAATAAGAAATTCAAGCTAAAATATACTGGGTTTTTTTGGTATTTCTAGGCCTACTCCTTTGGCCTTTAGCCCCACCTGTCACTTGAATGCAGCCTTCAAGAGTTTCTCTGAAATGGAATTTGGCTCTCAGGCAGATTCAAGACCCCTGATTTAAACTGAAGTTGAGCTGAACATTTTGTGTGTGTGCGGAAGTGGGCTTTTACAAGACCCTGAACTACTTTTCCAAGCTTAAGGTTGGATCACTCTGCCAGCATCCCTCTGGTTAGCAAATATACCAGCTCTCTAGGGCTTTAGGCAAGGGATTTCCCCACTGTTACTTGGAAATGCCAGGGACATTGAGGCATATTTACCATTTGGCTCAGAAAATATTAGGAGGAGGAAGAAAAGAACTCTAGCAACTCTGCAAATATATCTGCTGGTGGACAATTTGTAACCACTTAGTTGGTTCTTGTTCTATAGCTCCGCTTCTTAACTTGAAAGGTTTATGATACGAATCCCCTTTAGTCAATTCACCAGTGACCTTGAAAGAGTCTCCCAGGTGGCCTGGTGATTGTGTGGTGTATGCATTGCGATATGGAGCACTAAAAGAGTGTGTGTGTGTGTGTGTGAGAGAGAGAGAGAGAGCCCTCAACATATCGGAAAAGCCATTTACTAGCATAAAACTCACATGGTGAAATACAAACATTTCATAAGGATGAGTGTGGAAGACCATTTTCAGTGTATCGATCCCACTTTCAGGGCAGCTGAAAAGCTACTGGAGAGGCCAAGCAAAGCAGCCATTATGACAAGATACTTTGGAGGGGGAGGGTGGTTTAGTGTCACAGTAACACTAAACAAGCCAAAATCAATAAACGGACTGATTATTCGTTGGAGCTGTTATTGCTCCTTGTATAAAATAATGCTGCTACATCAGGGGATGTCAAGTCATTGTTGCAGATTAGCAGGACCTGGCCCGCAAAAGGTCTTTTGGTAGTCTGGCCTTTCCCCCTGGCTCCTCCTGGTGGGGCTTAAAGCCTCCCCAGGTTGGTTTACCTGTTACAGCAAGGGTGTTGTTGGCCCTCTTTCAGCCTGAGAGCCGAATTTCAATTCAGAGTTTTCAGGGGAGAGGCAAAGGGAAAAGGGTAAAATGCAAATGCAAATAATAATAATAATAATAACCCACCATGTGTTATCTTATATCTCTTACTGCCACTAACTAAGCCTCAGGAGAGGCATTTCAACCACACAGAATGGGGGGGGGGAAACTGCACAAAAGCCAGGAAAGCTGGAAAAGCCAAACCATTGTTGGCTATGGAACAGTAGGGTGAACGTTGACTATCCATCTCCATGGGAAAGCCTTGGTTCCTCTCCACTGGATTGCAGCCATTGCTTATCGTAGTGATGCTGGGAGTCAAGTTCCAAGATAGTATTGAAATTCTCATATCAGTCAATCCATGGCTTGCCAAATATGAGCGAAACCATGGGTGAACTTCATTTCTCCTATGCACCACCCTGTCCAGATTATGAAGGTCCAAGAGTTATGGCTTCTCTTAGGATGGCCACACCACTTGAGACTACTTAATCAAATGCATACAATTATTTGTAGAGGTTATATCATATCCTACCTTTTGCTGTGAGTAGCTTCAAGGCATATCATGACATTAGTGCCAAGCAATAGTAAAATGCAGTATCCAATTGCTGTGGAAACACAAAATGAAAGTAGCTGAGCCAGTGGATAAAAAAGCAGCTCAATACCAGAGGAGAACAGGATGGACATTACCTAGGGCTGTCCACTGCTTAGAAATCTAGTCTTTTTTTTGGGGGGGGGCTATGGAATTCCGCTGCCTGCCCCACTTGGCTTGCATTTGTGACCCAAGTTTGATGTGTCTTTCCCCCAAACTCCAGGGACTTGTTGCATATTTTCAATTTTGGTTGGACTGCAGTTTTCACAAATAAGAGATTTGCAGAAATTGTGACTGAAATTATGCAAATTTGCATAAGTGGCATGAACTGCGGCTGCAATTTGTGTAAGTTGCATAAATTGTAGCCAAAATTTGTGTATATTGTGAAAAATTCAGCCGTACTCTGCACAACTTGAAAAAAACACAGAAAATCCACTGACTTCCTTGACTTGCTGCAGACTCAGTCGGGTCAGCTGGTGGAAAACAGGTCAAAAAATAGGGGTGGGGCAAACCAAGGGAAGCTTGTCAAGCTCTACCCCTTAAATGGATTGCTCTGACATCCCTAACTTTACCTGGTTCCTAAAAGATGTCAAGCAAACATGTGTAAGGATGAAGTTCATCATTTGGGTGCCATCACAGACAAGGCCCTGTATCTGATGAGCACTTTTCTTACCTCTGGTGCTGGGTGGAATCCAAAGAAGGGCCTTTCAAGAAGACTTTAATCACTCGCAGATTCATGTGTGGGAAAGTGGTCCTTGAGATGCCCCAAGTAGTTTTGGTTAACATGTGGAAAAAGAGATGTGTGTGTTTGGGAGCATGAAGAACAATACTGAATGGAATGGAGACAACATTAAGATCTTAGTCCTTCTATGTAAGCACATTCACAAGTGCCCATCCACCTGCCCTGCACATGCCAGTCTGTTCCCACAAATACACACACATCCACAAATGACTCCAGCATGGATTTCAGGGAGAAAATGGAGGCAACCTTTCAGAAGAAGAAAAGCTGTCTCAGACATCAAGGAAGTCTTTGCATTTCTATTCCCTAATTGGCACAGCTAGTGGCAGGGCAGTGTGTATTTCACACTCCAGTATTTGCCCCTGGTGGAAGAATGTTTTAAGCAGGTTAACTGATGGCTGTTCATGTCTTGCAAATTGTGTAGGTTGCAGACCCTGCAGCAGGATTTTGCTATAAAATGTATGAGAGGAGGCATCGAAACTCCCAAAGATGCTTTCAATAATGTGCTCATCCCATGCTTCCGAGGTAATCATTGGCTCAGCAGAAACCAAAATAACAGGTGCAATCAGCAAGTTCATGTCCGCAAAGCGAGAATAGCTGGCCAACAATCAAGACAAATGGATGCTCAGTTGAAAGCTTGGTTCACCTAATATCAAGAATGTTGCAGTGGTAATTGGCTCTTTGGTGCTGGTAAGGGGGGAAATGATCCCGGCTGCCCATGACAGAGACTCCTATGCTGTTAAATCTACGATTTTCTCTCCTGACCGGCTCCTTTTCCATACACATTTTCCAGTGGTTGTTGGCAGCCATTGGAGGGCATCCCAGAATAGTGACAGCTTTTGGGAAGACTTTGGATTTGGAGAGGAGGGGGAAATCCAAACAATACTGTCAGAGAGTTGGGATGGACAGGATAGGAGGGCGAGAGCAAATTGGGCAGAAGGCTGAATCCTATATAGCAGGGGTGCAGAACTTCTTTCAGCCCAAGGGTGAAATCTCATTTTGGAGAGCTTCTTGGGAGCTGCGTTCTAGTGGTGGATGGACCCCAAAGGCAAAAGGGGCAGGGCACCAGATTGATGGTGGTTGGGACTGTGAAAGAGAAAGAATTGTCCACACCCAGAGGAGGCCTTTCTGTATTTCTTCATGAATCACTGATGTAAGCATGCCAGCTGATTGGAATAAGGCATGCCCTGTGTGATAGCTCTGTGTGATAGAGCACATGCTTTGCAGGCAGAAGGTCTCAGGTTCAATCCCCGGCATCTGCAGTTAGGGTAATGAAAGAATCCTGCCTGAAACCCTGGAGAGCCTCTGCCAGTCAAGTGTTGACAAAACTGGGCTAGATGGACCAATGGTCTGACTCAGTATAAGGCAGCTTCCTATGTTCCAGATACTCATGTGGAGTTGCAACGGGGCACCTCTTCAGATGGTGGGTGAATCTGTTGCATCTCTGCATTGGGAATGACTGCATTGGGAAACGATTGCTGACTGGAAGGTTAGGCCAGAATGGTGCTTCTTACTTTGTAGTGTGAACCTTACAGAGAGGTGTTCAGCCTTCATTGTGGATCGGTGCTCTGTGCGCCCAGTAATCTAGCATCATTTCATTTGCTCCTTGCAGCACACCAACCGTTTCTTCATTGCACACAGTTTGGGAATGCTAATGCAATTCCTGGCTGCATCAACAGAAGCATAGTTTGTAATTCCTATGTGAAACTGGCCCATCTGCACTTCTTGGACAAATGTGTGCATTGGAAAACCATACTTCTCTGAATGTTGCATCATAGCATGCGGCAGTTTAAATGCATCAAAATATGCATTTAGGCTGCAACCCTATCGACACTTGCCTGTGAGTAAGTCTCATTAATGGGACTGCTGAGCAGATATACATAGGATTACACTGTGAAATAATACATATTTTGAGAAGATTTAAAAAAATGCAGATTATGCCAAAATGGAAAGGAATGGAATCATGGGTAAAAATGAATCAATTCACTCATCCTTAGTAGACATTATATCAAAATTGTCACCAGGTGAGTCTCTCTAGGGAGACATTCCACAGATGAGTGGCCACCACTGAAGAAGTCCTCTCCTGAACTGCCAGGAGCCAGGGGATTCAGAAGGCCTCAGGTGATGAAGGCAATACTTTATACATTTATGTAAGTCCCGCTGTTTTCAATAGGACTTCTTTCCCATGTAAACACTTGTAGTATTTCACCCCCAAACCAAACCAAATCCTTGAATCTATCTGTCTTACTCAGCTGTAACCCCCCCCCCCCCAACAAAATGAAGAATAGGTACAATATCTCAAATAGCATTTATTTTTTTCAGTGTTAAACACAGCTAATCAATGAAAAATGTCACTCCTCAAAAGTACATTAAACAATCAAACAAACAAAGCTTTAGTTTATGTGTGGTTAGAATTTAAGCCACAAAGGACTAGATGGAGGAAAATGCTTTTCCTAATACAATTAAGCAGTAATAACCAATCCATACGGAGGCTGTATTCTGAAAAGCTAAACAATGAGGTTACTGTGACCTGCCAACTTCGCTGTGCAAAGAAACTCTAAACTAGAACAGCCAATGAAGCACATGGCATAGCACCCTTTGTTGAAATGGGTGGCATGGCCCAGGATCGAGAAAGCTGAGAGGCTGAGCTTTCCAGCAGCAGCAGCTCTGAGGAGTCAAAAGCCGTTTCTGTTGCCTCGGGCTTTTCACCTTGGATCCCTCAGCCTGTCCACTAAAACCTGGGGAAATACAGGGGACCTGTGATTCCTCCAGTGAACAGTCTCAGAGAGCATTCCCCAACTAGATCCGCAGATCCTCCCCCCTCGCCAGTGACTGGAAAAAGGGAAGCTAGACCATTACAAGCAGTGCAGCTCTTGACGAGTGGAGCTCCAGGCTACAAAACGCTGACAGCTGCTCCAGGCCAGTGCTGGGATAACTTGTATTTTACCTTTGCTGAAGAATCACAAGCCATGGCAATGAATCGAAGTCAAGAGTCTCTGGGTACTGTCCAGGGTGCTGAACCTGCTCTGTTCCAGATTTGCACCGCTACGCACCTTGTGCCCACTAACGTAAGCCATCGTCCTGCTGGAATGACAGAATCCCCTATGGTGCAGGACAATGGGAGAGCTGTGTGCTGGGTGAAGGGCCTGAATTAGTGTTATAAAGCATTCTGATTATTTAGGAGCAAGTGGTTCATGTATAATAGAGAGTAAAGGTATTTATGACTAAGCCCTGGTTCAGAAAAGGAGTTACAACATTGCTGCAGCTGCTCAGGGGGAAATAATGAACATGTGAGCTGGGGCATCTACCATGATATCTGTTCCTTCAGAAGCTTAGCTTGATTTATCTCCCTTATTTACAGCATCTTTATCCTGCTCTTCAGACAAAACAGGCTTCCAAAGTTGCTTATGAAGATTAGTAATGAGACAGTCTCTGCCCTCAGATTTATGGTCTTAAAGACATGACACAAGAGAAAAAGGGATTGGGATGGAGGAGAAAAATGCAAAACTTGAATTCTTCGTTTTTTAAAAAATGGGGAGAATAATCATGAGAACAAGGCCTTCGAGGGATCAAGGATAAGCACACCTGTATGGTACTTATTTTATACACTTGTGGTAATTGGGCTAGTTCTGGAAGGAGACAACACAGAGTTTTATAAAATGATGCATGGTGTATGGCCAGAGACAGATGGTGGTTCAAGCCCAAATAGAGAGCTCCAGGTAAAATGCTGGACAGCTCCAGGTGAAACTCAGTCTGGGAGACATTTAGACCAGCTCAAATGCTGCATCAACAGCAATGAAGAGTCCCAGACTGCAGATTAAATAGGTTTGCAGCAGCTCAGTTTGTATGGCTAGCTCTGCTTTTGCTGGAAGAAGCTCACTTGTGATTAAAGGAGCCTGGACTGCTTTGGTAACTGTTAGCTCCAATGATATTGGGAAAACTGTGGCTCTATTATAGTTTCTGGGCTGAAGTCTTTTGATTCTGAGGCTGATTGGTAGCATGGCAGGAAATGGCAGGAGGATGGAGTCCTCAGGTACTGGACCTTCTGGGGGAATGGGGTCAATGAGGGTTGGTGTTGAGGGTAGTTCTCTCCCCCATGTTCTATCACCAGCTCAGAGGCCATGGCATCATCTTCCAAACACAGGAAAATAAGAAAACAGGGAGCAGCCTTATACTAGGCCAAACCATTGGTCCATCTAGCCCAGTAGAGTCAACACTGACCAGTAGTGGCTCTCCAGAATTTCAGGCAAGATCCGCTAGACTTACCTGGAGATGCCAAGGATTAAACATGGAGCTTCTGCATTCAAGACACATGATCTACCACTGAGCCAAGGCCCCTAACCTTGGGGCCATTAAACTATACCAATTTTCATCTTCATAGCCATAGCCAGCACCAGAAGCTAGTAAGGTGGGATATCTGTTGGGGATATAAAGATATCCAGGGGACCACTGTTCTCACTTTGCTAGGAAAACTCAAAAGAAGGTTATAGATAGCATGAAATATTTCTCAGTTTGCATACCCAATCTCTTTGAGGTCAAGGGTGGCAGAGGAAAGGGAAAGCACTTTGCTTGAGGGTTCCCCAAATTCTGGAGCTGACACTATGTAACCCCTTCCATATTCTATGGATATACTGTGTGTGTGTGTGTGTGTGTGTGTGTGTGCGTGCGTGCGTGCGTGTGTGTGTGAGAGAGAGAGAATATATATACACAGGATGTGGAGGACAAGCACAACGGACTTCCCTAAATTACATGCTTGATGATCTGGTAATTAAATGTTTCAGACTTGATGAGCATTTCCTTGCAGACCTCAAGGCTAATTTAGATGTAACCATCAAAATGTCTTCCTTTCGTTTGCTCGCAAATGTATTGCACCAGTAGGATTCAATGTCATCGCAAATGGCTTCTTCTGACAATGCTTGGCTGACTCTTGCAGTCACTAAAAGCTGTGAATAATTACAGCTATAGGCATACACAACAAAACACACAGTTCCTAATGATTTTCCAAACAATGATTAAGATTCGTTTTGCCTTGCGTGAGTGAGAATGCCTGAGCGGCCCAGCTCCGAACATCACAGAGATGGGGTGTGGGGAGAGAGAAGATCTTGTGTGTGTGTGTCTAGAAACAAAAGTGCTTTGATTTAATTATGAAAATGTGTGTATAATTGAATGCGATGTCATTTTTTAGAGGCTGAACAATCACTCAAAATCACCAGGTGGGTGCAAGAACAAAGACACACTCAGGTTGCGTCCAGCAGTAGAAACAAGAGGATGCAATAAGCTTGTACATTATTTATAAGCCCACAAAAACCCATTAGGCTTGCAAAGTTGCCTCCTGTAGTTTGAGGCCATATTCATGCTTCTTGGCATTTGTTAGCGCAATCTGCAAGGATACGGGAAGAACGCTGAAAAAAGTACGGAACATGATGATGTGGTGAAGTGACGTACCTTCGATCGTGAAACTGTGCATTTTAAAGCCTTTAAAAATAGTTATTACAAAGACATGACAACAGTACACAGTTGATTGGGCAATGACACTCAAGTACATTCAACTGAAGTCAAATGGCAGCCATCTACCCATAAAGTTACTCCACCAGAACACAGTTGAGGGTAGATTTGCTCCCCACCTCTGCCGGCCCAGATGGGTACACCTAGGAGATGACATAGACCTAAGGGGAAGCACAATGTGTGCCTTTATAAGTCTGCAATCCTATACACACTAACCTGGGAGTACATTCCATTGAATTCACTGGGACTTTCTTCTGAATAGACATATAAAGGATTGCAGTCTAAGTACCATGCTTTCTTCCTCTACATGTATTCCTTCTCAATAAATGTTGGTCAAACATCTCAGAGCCTTTTTGAAAGGAACAGTAACAATCTGGCTTACATAAAGTCACTACAATATGTGTTACATTAAATTTATTGATTTATTTATTGCATTTCTATACCGCCCAATAGCCAATGCTAAATAAATAATAAATTCAAACAGTAAGTATAACAGAATTCCAATCATTTTTGTTCCTGATATTTCAGGTAGACTTTCAGTGCCAAGTTGACTTTCAGTTGCCAACACCAGACTGGGAGAAATGCTGTCTACGTCTTTCTATACACTCCCTCTCTTGTTAGATGACTTCCATCCCACTGTCCACTTGTAGGCAGAAATGGACTTTCCCCCAAATTCCCTGAATTTGCACAAATTCAGATGTGTGCAAACTTACATTTGTTCAAATGCAGGGAAACCTCCTCCTTCCCAAATGTGCATTTTTCGTGCTTTAGCCTACGGAAGAGATATACAGTTTTTTAAAATGTGTTTTTTTTATGACTAAATTTAACAATATTTATTTATTTATTTATTTCCCGCCTCTCCCTCTGGATTGAGGCAGGGAACATCATCAAATCCAAAATAGTATAAAATACATAAAACTGATCAAAAACATATACAGCTAATACAACATTAAAATAACAATGAAGCATCTCACAATTCAACTAGGTAGGACTGCCGGAAGAGATCAGTCTTTATGGCTTTCTTAAAGTCAGAGAGACTGTTAAGTTGATGAATCTCTCCCGGCAGGCCATTCTGCAGTCTGGGAGTGGGCAGAAGGTCCTCTGGGAAATGGTTGTCAGCCTAGTTTTGTGTAAAATTCTAGAAAATTAAGGAAAATGGCTTGGAAGTCCAGAGAACCCATGTGACTTGGGAAAAGTTGGTGTGTTGCAGACACCATGCGTTGGATTCCTAGAAATCCTAGCTCAGTTTTGTTTCCATTGAGGATTTCTATGACATCCCTATTTTGTGGTGAATTCATTCTCTGAGTAGAGAACCTCATATAGCAAAAAATGGCAAGACCCTTGTGCAATAGGGAGGCATCAGGAAGTTTGGTGGAACCCCAATGTTTCCAGAAGTATCACCTCCCCAACTTTAGTGAAAAATAAAGGGGGTGGCAAACCTGTCAAAGAACACAAACCTCACAGCCCAGTAAGGACTGGAGCTCTGGAGAGGGCCAGATCTACACTAAGCAAGTCTATGAAAGTGGAGGATATAGCATTATGAAAGTGGTACATGGTATGTGTCTATGGGCCCCAACGGTTGTCAGTGCACTTCAATAGTGCTATAAAGCAGTAGTGTGGCTCCTGCCTTTTATATACCGCTTTCATAATGCAATATCCTGCTTGGTGTAGATTGGGCCACGGAACACAATACACTGCACCAGTATGTTATAGGTATTGTTTCTCTCTCTCTCTCTCTCTCTCTCTCTCTCTCTCTCTCTCTCTCTCTATATATATATATGACCTGCAGTTATTTAAGGGTTATTTACTTCTTCTTTTTAAGCAGAACATCTTATAAATTCCCCACCAGTGAGCTCATTAGTATAAATGATGGACTTTCACTTCAGATTTCAAGTCAGCAATTTTCTCTCTCTTCCACCCCTTGCCACATCTCCTAAAATTATTGTTGGCTATTTTTCACTATAACACAGTAGCTGAAAGAATATCTGATAGCAGGCAAATTGGTCCCGGGAGCAGAGACATGGAAGAAGAGTTTTCAGAAGAAAGGATGTGAGTTTCTTAGTAAGGTTTAAAAGGTCCATTTGTGGATATAATCAAGATTAAACTAGAGATGTTTGAGGATTTGATCTTCGTGAATTCAAATGTCAACTTACCTGATCTGCATCACCTGGACTAATGTGCAATCGGAATTTAATGAAAGTTCAGATTTTATACTTCTCCATATTTTGTGATGCAAATAAATATAAAAATGTATTTTAAAATGCATGTTTTAGGATACAATACACTTATAAATTATTGTTGCATGGGTGAAAACATGCAGATATATGTATTTATGTGTACATGAATTTTTGATCAGGGTGAATTTTTCATCTTTTCATTGAAAAGAACTGTACAATAATGCAGAAACAAGGTGAACATATGAACACCTGTGAAACTGACATGGACTGACTATAGACTAGTCTGGCCATACCTATGAGAGCAGTCCTTGTGCTTTTAATAATTCGCTCGTGAAATGCCCGTCACCATGAAGGTTGGGGTATGGGGAAGGAGGGGCTTTATACTACAGGGACTACTTCGGCTGTGCAAGGAATCTTTCCACATAGAGCATTGTAATTAACCCTTTTCAGTTACACTCTTTCCACATGTACCGAACAGACAGGAGGAGGAACAGGATGTCACCTCCTGGCCCCAATCCTTGGCTTGTTTGGTGGAGGTGCACAAGAGGCTTCTTTAAAATGCTGCATAGGTGTAGACCCTTCCAAACAATTGGGCACCCTGATTGCGCGCAGGATTCCTGATTGTTTGGTCTATCATGCTATATCATATTGTAGCTTTTCAGTGACCTTTCTGGGGCAAAATGGCATCCCCTATTGGCCATGATGATGTAGCATCATTCTGGGGAAGCCAAAATGGCAGCCAGCATCAGCAAAGAGCTAGGAGGAGCCCTGGGGAATTTCCCTCCGGTCTTGTAATTCACTCCAAAGCACCCAAAATGCAAAAGAGGGGAAGCAGCCATAAGAAGAGACCTTTTGGGCCAGCACTACAAGTTCTCTTGAACCTTGCTACTATGCCTTGGAACCAAGTTTGAAAATTACTGCTCTGGAAATAATTTCTATTTTAAAAAGTAAGTTTTAGACTTTTTTTTAATTCACAAAAGTGATTGGCTCCAAACTAGCTTGTTTCTGATTATTATTGTCACATTTTACCTGTTTTATTGTAATTGTAGGATTTTATTTTTTTATTGATATTTCTATTATCAATATCTGTAAGCCATTCTGTATTCGTGCTTTTGAGGAATGGCACCACCAACCTTTTTTGATCAGTGAGCACATGTGGAATTTTGAGAGAGAAATGTGGGTGCTCTCACAAAATGGCTGCCATGGAGGAGCTTGCCCATTCACAGAATGGGCTGCTGTGGTGGGCATGGGTAGTCACAAAACACTCATTTCTCAGAAGGCAAAGTGGTCTTCTGGAAATCAAAAGCAACTTGCCCAAGTAATCTGAGGTATAGGTGGGCTCTGAGCTCCAAAACACAAAGCCCCTCTTTTGAACCCAAATAAAGATGGTGCTGGAGTGCAGTCCTTCAATTTGCAGCATCCCAGTTTTTTTAAAAAAAGTCTTAGAAAATAAAGATCAGGAGGAACAGGCAGCCTGGGAGTCTCCAAGAGACATGTCCACAGGCACGACATTGGTTACCTCAGATAATGAAACAAACCATTAGCACATGATCTACTGAAATGAATGGCAATTTCATGACAGTATAAGTGGTGGGTGTTCCTGAGAGAGTAGGGTGACCATATGAAAAAGAGGACAGGACTCCTGTATCTTTAACAATTGTGTAGAAAAGAACAATTCAGCAGGGGTCATCTGTATGCATGCAGCACTTGGTGAAATTCCCTCTTCATCACAACAGTTAAAGTTACAGGAGCCCTGCCCTCTTTTGTATCTGATCACTCTGGTATAGCTCCTGAATCTTGAACTGTATAGAAGAGATAGTTGCAACTTGGATCCTTGTAGTTATTTTGCTTAGACCTTCCATCCTTAAACATCACCTAGATTAGATTATTTTTAAATGGATGCAGCCTTCTTTTGCTCCAAATGAGGCTTATGGTTTCCATAGCGCTTTCGAACCTTTGGATTTCAAGCTCCTGGAGTGTTCGGCAAGTCTGCCATCAACGCAGAGTGGCAGTTGCTCTGGTCTCTAATTCAGGCATAATCAATTTCTGGCTTGCTTGAGGGTAATGGGGACTGCTCCAACTTGCCCCCCCCCCAACCGCCTGCTTGTGCTTTGCCAGGCATTCTGCAAAGCCTCGTGCCCGGAGCCTCTGGGAGCCGCTGCCAGGGAGATGCAACTCTGTGCTGACCCCAAAATGCAGGCAGAGGCTTAAGACCGCAAGCTAAGCCTGCAGTTGGGATCGTGAACCAGAAAACATTTCATCTCCAAACTGAAGAGATTTTCTAATAGGAATCGGCGAACATTTGAAACGAGTAAGCATGGGGGAAGCGCAGACACTTAAAGAAAAGGAGCATGTTTTCAAGGAGCTGTATACACAAGCACATAATGTCAGAAATTCTCAAATCTACGCCAACACATCTTCCTTAGCAATGTTGCTAAATCTATGAAAGTGGTTGGTGCAGCTCATCGACATAGAAATGAATGCGAGGGGAAGGATCGTCCCCACTGGCTCCACCTAGAACGCTACGTGTTCACCTGAGCCTGGGGACAGAGCTTACATAATTGCATGTGGTATGTGCAAAATGCAGGGTCCCTGATGGTGCAGAGAAAGCATCCATGTGCACATATAAGTAGGCAGGCTTTGTTCACAGATTCAGATTAACTTGTGGAGGTCAGGTCCAACTCCCTCCTCCATGCATTCTTTTCTACAGGGGCTTGTGCGATTTTTTTTTAAAATGTTGCAATTGTAGCCCACTGGATTCAGGAAAGGGTCCCCTGCACTGCTGGGTATATTTGACTCTCCCCCTACTCTGGCCCTCTGGTGTCCCCCAGAAGACCACACCTCCTTTCTGTAGGATGAACTGGCCCTCCTAAGGCTTAGTTACTGGTTGTAAGAGCTCAGAGCGACCCTTTTGTCTTTGGTACCATCCACCACTACAGCGATGAGAGCTTCCCTGAAATGGAATTTGGCCCTCGGGGTGAAGGAGGCTCGACACTCCTGGGCTGGTCAGACCAATGGTCTTCTTCAGTGGAAGGCAGTTTCTTCTTCATACGTAGTCAGGGTTCCTCCAATGACTTGGACGCCCAGAGAAACTCCTTAAGGATCTATGCTTCCTTAAGAGTTCCACCTTCCTTCGTTTTACCTTCCCCTTCTCAGACCTTTATCACACGGGCGGTTTGATCCACACCCGCCGCAACTTTGATCCAATTATTTCACATGACGTCATCCCCCTCACATTGCTCTCATGCCCTGAGTGCTCCTTTTCCCCTTCCTCTTTCGAAATATCCCTGAACGGGGATTGTCCGTTTTCTCCCCTCCTCCACAGGCTTAGCTGAGGTTTAGGAGCAAAACCGACCATGTGTGATCAAAAGGCTACACTCGCATAGGAAACGGAGGGGGAACTCGCATCAGCAAAATGGGTAGGTGTGATAAAATAACGTGGGGTTTAGGCTGTAGATGTGGGGTGAATAACACTCTGGACACATGCGGCTTAACACAACAGGGTTGTGCCACCTTAGTATCACAACCCAAAATGGACCTGCAGATTCCAGCCAAATTTAGCAGTTTACAAATGCAATGTTTACTCATGTTTACTCAGAACTAAATCCATCCGTGTTCAACGGTGTTGATTTCCTTGTAATTGTGTTTAGGACTGCAGCCTTAGTATGTTTCGTGTCTTACAGTAAAATGATAACACTATCATTTCATGTGTAGAATGGCACCTTTGGGTCCGACCCAATGATGAATAATATGATATGAACTTCAGTTGAACTGGCATTTTAAATTGGATTAACTTGCTCTAAATCACAGAGTTCAAAAGGCCAGAAAATGAATTATAGATATTCAGAATCAAACAAATTAATGCTTTAGGTAGACAAATTTTCCATTCGTATTGCCATCCTTCTAGTATCCCCTATTTTATTTTATACAAGTATACAACTGGACCCATTTTTAAAAAAACAGAATAAAAGAAACAGAACACTCATGGCTTTGAAGTAGCTGTCTCATTGGTGGCTGTCATTTCTTCCTGGCTTTGAGAGGAACACTGAATTGCAAAACATTTTAGTGATGTTATTCCAAGTACTGTTGAGTTGGGAAAAGGACAGTGGAATGTTAGCCGTGATGGTGATATGGGGGGGAGGGATAAATTGTATGCTGACTTTCTACAGATAAACAAATAAACAAATATTTCTTCAAGGTGATCTACAGAACTGCACAGTTTAATCAATTCACTGGTCTGATGAATCAATTATGGCTTTAACTGCAGCTTTTTTTATTTTAAAAAAGCTAATTAATTAGGCAAGCCATTGACATTATATATAAGGGCTGTGACCTGATTAATTTTCATAGATGAATCATATGAACTCTAGTTGATTAATCGATTAATCTTTATTGACTAAATTAGCACAAATTTGCAGATGGGTACAAACAATATTTCTGAAGCTAAAAAGCACACTTTTGTTCACTTTTAGAGAATATCATACATGAGCCATGCCATCACCTTAGAAGAGGCGTTCTTCCTGTGAGTAAGGAAAATGCAACTGCAATCCTATAGCCATTTACACTGAAGATGGTGCTTGCCAGATGCAATTTTTATGAGCACAATTTTATGTTGCCTGATTAATTGGGCGGGGGCATCTTTATGGTTGGCAAATTAATCCAAGTGATTAATCAGCATTGCAGGTCAGTTTTATACCCTTCAGAACATGGTTTTGCTTGAGCAAAGTAACATGTACTTTAGTTTATGTTTCCTAGGTCTATGAAGGTGAAGGAAAGGGGATAGACCATGGGAAGGTGACATGACCTTCTCCAACTTGATGCCCTTCAGATGTTTTGGACTTCAAGTTCCATCAGCCCCAGATCACTAATGACGAGGAATGTTATGAGATGTCGCCTAAAATATCTGGATGGCACAGTTTGGGGCAAGGGATTAATGTGTAATATCCAATATCAT
Source organism: Anniella stebbinsi (assembly GCA_029215795.1). Lineage (NCBI taxonomy): Eukaryota > Metazoa > Chordata > Lepidosauria > Squamata > Anniellidae > Anniella > Anniella stebbinsi. The sequence goes on from JARDYH010000007.1 coordinate 12,943,602, forward strand.
GCATACAAAAAGTAGACCCATTGAAATGAACAGGTCTGAAGTTAGTCATGACCAATTTAAGTCTCATTCATTTCAATGGACCTACTCTACATAGGCACAACATTGAATATTACAGTGTGTCAGATTTCTGGTCCATCCCATCTGCCCTAGTGAATCTGACCCATGGATTCCACAGCTGACTGGCTTTTTCTGAGTCATGCAGACTTGTGGACCAGTTTTTCACTTTTGATGTTGGTGAACTAGAGCTCCCATCATCCCTCACAGTTGGCCATATTTGATGCAACTGATGGAGGTTGTGGTCGGCAACTTCTATAGTGTCACAGGCACCCCATCCATGATTTGCCACGACTACCAGAAGCTCTCCAAGGTCTAAAGCAGAAGTCTTTGCCAGTCCTGCTACAATAGATCTATTAACTCAGGGTGTTGAATCTCAGGTCTGCGGGCCAAATTTGGCCCACCTGCAGTCCCAATTCAGCCCTCTGGGGTTTTCCAGATGGCCTCACTCCCTTTCTCCCAACCATGAATCCTTTGGTGGTTTCTTGGCTTTTGTGCAGTTCCTCCCACAATTCTGAAAGGTTGAAAAGCCTCTCCTAAAGCATAGTGATTGGCAGAAAGAATGTTAGGCCCAAATATCTTGGTATTCTCCCCCCCCCCCTTTTGCCTTCAGCCTTGCCCTCTACTGGAATGTGGCTGCTGACAGCTCCATAACTCTTTGTCAGAGCTGTGATTCCATTCCTAGAAACTAAAATAAAATCAAATTACCTAAGGGTTTTGCCAGGGTATCGCTGAGTCATGTTTCAAAACTAATTCCAGCCCAGATCTTTACTTTTCTTTTTTGAAAGCCCAAACCTGTGTGACAGTCAGATAGGGAAAAGGTTATACTGGTCTGACAGTTTAATTCCAGTAGAACGAGTGAATCCATTTTCGTTTGCGACACTGGGTTGCAATTTTGTGCCAGCCAGTTCAAAATCAATGCTGGCAATAACCAACTATAGAAGCAATTTTTTGAGCTTACGTAGTCCTGACATTACTGTAAACGTGTCCCAGTCTGACTGCACTCAAAACAAGAGAGAAACACCCAATGCCATGATACCAGCAAATTATGATCCAAGCTCTTTACCTAAAAAAATGTTTGCAGTTCAAGAAAGCCTTGATATATTTTCAGAGTATCTCACCCAAGGGTAACTCACCTCTACATTAAGCATGCAAAACATCAGGCCCGGGTCCAAACTGTGAAGACTTTGCATCACTAAATTTGTCTTCTGGGATCTCCCAGAAGGCCACACCTCTACCTTGGCCCCAACCCTTTCTCCTGGCTGGTGATCATTTAGTGTTTTCCTGGCTTTTGCCTTTCCTAATGCTTAAATATTGCCAGTAAGCGCTTCAAGCTAAAATATGCTGGTATTCTGGCCACTCCCACTTTGCATGACCCCACCCCATTTCTGCCTTTGGCTCCGCCCACCTCTGGAATGCAGCTCCTGAGAGCTTCTCCTTCAGGCTCAAAAAGTTTCAACACCCCTGCTCTATAAAGATACGTCGGACATAACTCCGCAAGGGTTATTTATGACTGGGAATGCAACCTTATATACACTTCCCTGGCTATAAACCTTATTGCACACAGCTGATCCTAGTCTTTAGGTAACCATGCACAGAGTTACACTGTGAAACTGCAATCCTATATACATTTATTTCGGACACAGGCCCATTGAACTGACTTAGGAGTGAACACCCTTTGGAAACCAATGGAATGAGTTAGTAATGATGAAAATTTCAAGCTTGTAGAGACACAGAGTGGAACAGGGACTGTGTAGGGTGTAGGAAACCAAGAGCATCTCTGACATATGGTTGTCCAGTCTCTGCTTGAAGACCTCCAGTGTGGGAGAACCCTGACTCTGGTAACTGGCTTCACTGGTAAGTATTTTCTCCCAATATTCAGCCAAAATCTACCCTCCTTTAACTTAGCCCCATTAGATTGAATTTCTGCCACGTTGTGGCAGAAGCAGAGAACAAATCTCTGCTCTTGTCTATGTGGCAACCCTTATGTATTTTTGGGAGTAAATCCCACAGAACCCAATAGAGTTTACTTCCAAGAAGGGATAGGGAGAAATTCACTCATTTAGGTGCAATCCTACACATAGGCTCAATTCGGATGACATGATAGTCAATGGTGGGTTGACTAACCCTAACACTAGGGGGTACTCCACACACAACATGGTAATAAATAATCAACTGTGGTGTGGATGAGGATCAGTGCTGAGTTGACTATGGCAGCATTCGGATGACACAATAGTCAAAACAACTGATGATTGTTTCCCCCACACCAGTTGTTTATTGTGTCGTCCGAATTGAGCCACTCTTAGAAAGTCCTACAACTCCCAGCATTCCCCAGCCAGCATGCAGGACTTTTTCAGTCTAAATATGTTTAGGATTGCACCCTTACTGTGAATCATAAGAACATATGACAATTTGCCTATTTCTTTATAAATAGGATGGAAGGAGTTAGAGATTTCAACAGAAATGAATGTGGGAGATTTGTCCATCCTGGCCCAGGGCTTTTAGTTTGTAAATCTTCTAGTTTATAATACCTGTATATGTAACCAGATTGGTGGGGCTCAATTAGGGTACCATCTCTTTTTTTCCTGACAGGCTTTTTGTCTTTAATGGCAACATGGCAGGCAGGTACAACATGGTCTTCGCCATGCTGGGAATAGCTGTACCTGTTGAATTTGGCCAGCGCAGATGGATGAGGAATTTGTTTCGTTTTTAATAATGACTGACCACTTTTACCAAATTTTTTCATACACAGGAAGAAAAGAATTTGAGATTTATAAAAACAAATGAATACAGGAGAAAATGACAGATTTTGACATCCAGCTTACAAAAGCATTCTGAAGAGACTGAACGTTTGCAATGCTCACTCACTACTTTGGGACCTTTTAGCTGGTTTTAGTAAATCCAAATAATTCAAAAGTAATGACACAAGAGGGTGAGGATGGTATTGCTCTATCCTTACATTTGGGTTTTTCTTTTTCAACAACCCAACAAGGCTGCAATTTTTGTGTTCAGCAGAACAATCCTTTGCATGTCGACTTAGAAATAAGTCCCACTGTATTCAACGGCGCTCACTCCCAGGTCAAGGTGTGCAGGAGTGCAGTTTAAATGGATAAGTCAAAAAATGTGGCTGTGTGTGATGATGAACTAAAAATATCTTTTTTGCTGCTGGATGCACAGCTATTTTTCAGTATCAGTCTAGTGAATTCTCACAACATTAGAGTAGGTGTGAACTTAAGAGCACCATTTTTCATAAAGACCCACACCTCCACCTTCAGACACACACAGTATGGCTCAGCTATAAACTAAGTTTTTAATTTATTTTAATGCATCTAGTCTGCAGATGTATATTGCTGTAAGAAGTGACGGAACTGGACTTGCAACTGTGTGTTTTCCACATTAGACCACACACATCTAGGGCTGATTCTTGTGTATACATATTCATCACTTGATGACTGTGCCATCAAGTGATAGATTTTATTTATTTATTATTACATTTATATCCCACCTTTTTTGCTCTTGCAAGGAACGTCTTACATGGCTCCCCTCCTCTCCATTTTATCCTCACAACAACAGCCCTGTGAGGTAGGTCAGGCTGACAGTCAGTGACTTGCCCAAAGTTGCTCAGTGAACTTCATAGCAGATTAGGGACTAGAACCTGGATCTCCTGAGTTCCAATCCAAGACTCCAACCATTACACCAAACTGGCTCTCTTCCATGAATGAGCCAAGCCCTGCAAACTCAGTATAATCCTTTACATATCCAAATTATACCTGAATGGCATCTCTGTACTTGCAGATCTCTCCCCCCCCCCATTTCCTTCTTTCCTTTAAAGGCTATGCATGGGTAATGGTCATCACAAACAGAAGTGATTTTCCAGAAGCTTTCTAATAGTTCGCGACAATGACACACAAACTCTGATGTCTCTTTGCCCCTCATCTCACTGCACACACATTGTTACACAACTGAAGAAAGATCCCCATCTCCATTTCACACAGTCAGCCCCTGGTATTAGGTTGCATCACCTTACACCAGCCTTCCCCAACCTGGTGCTCTCCAGATGTTTTGGACTTCCATCAGTACCACCCAGCATGCTCAATGGTGAGTGATGATAGCAGTTGTAGTTCTAAACATCTGGAGGGTACCAGGTTGGGGAAAGTTGCTTTACACTCTCCTTGTTTCTCCTTCCCTCATTTACACATCAAGAATCTTACAGTGCAATCCCATGCATGTTTAGACAGAGGGAAAGTCCTACAACTCCCAGCAATGCAGAGAATCGTAGGACCTTTTTTCCATCTCAGTGTGCGTAGCATTGTGCTCTTAACCTTTCTGTCCTTCTCTAATCCTCCTCCTTTTTCAAACCCCAAATTCAAAACACTAGCATAGGATGCAAAGCTTTATTCCAGCCTGGGCTCATCAGGACCCCTTTTTAGTGCCCTGGAAACAGGTGTCATTAAGACTGGAGCTCTGAGCATGCACAGAGTAGTTTTGTCCTCACTGGTTACTAATCACAGCCAGCCCCTCTGTATTGGTATCAGGAGACAGGTCCTCCAATCGTCCTCACCCTGTTACCCTGCGGTTCTGTTGGTCTGTAATCCCCATCATCCCTAACCAGCAACTGATGGAGGACGGCACCAGGTTGCAGAAAGCTAAACCAGCCTGGATTTCACTTTCTATAGAGATAACTACATCTGTCGGTCTGTCCATCTCACTCTCAGGGTTCCCAGCCCCCCCCCCCGACTTTTCCTGAGCTCCAGCACGTGTTGCACTGTCCTCTCCCATCCTACAACCTCCCACTCCCCCTAGATCCCATCTTTCCCTTCCCTCTTCCTCCTCCTCCTCCTCCGCCTGCAGCTGATCGCACTTTGCAGGGCGGGGCTTTCTCCGAGTTCGAGAGCCTCTCCTACCCGGCCGATGGTTGCCCCAGTTGTGGGGAGCTGTATGAAACACATGCACGCCTTTTCTCTTTCCCGCTCTCTCTGTGGGGACCCGGGTCGGCGGGCCTACGAACCAGGAAGGGAGTTCAACAGGGTCCGGACGCTCCTCCTGCCCCAGAACCGTCCAGTCGAAAAGCACGCAAGATCCCAGGGGATCTCCCTCCCCAGCTGGCTTTCGTCCTCTCCCTGCGAACTGGCTGGCGGCTCCTTTTTCAGTGGGGCTGTCACTTCACTCTGGGGTTCATTCAGAACCTGCCATGACTCTAACGGAGCTCTTCAACGCACTGAGCCCATTTGGGGGATGAGGCTCAGCGCTTTAGGCAGCGCCTTTAGAATTTTGTCTGGAACCCAGAGCCGACTCTCTGCCCCACTCAGATAAGCCCTGCTGCCCCCTCCGTCTCCCCTCCTTACCTGCTGGAAGCAACAAAAAGGCAGCGGCGGCGCTCACTCCAGGCCTGGCCAGACGGGGCCAAAGAACGGGCGCCGTCAGCCACCGCCACCGCAGCCGCGTCTCTTGCTCTCGCTCCTTCTCGCCACCTGCTCCCGATCACCTTAATCACCCAACAGCCTCCGCCTTCGGGGGAGCCAGAGACGGATTGGGCGTCCATTGGCTGGCGGCGAGCGCGCCGGCCTCCCATTGGCCGCGGGCGGCGCAGGACTGGGCGTGGCCGGCGCTGACGAAAGCCCGGGGTTGGCGAGTTGCGGGCTGGGGAGGCGCCTTTTGTGAGCTCCGGCGGCGGAGCGGAGCTTTCTGGGGCCAGAGCTGCCGTGGCTGGCGAGCGGCCGGGCGGCGCTTCCTCCTCCTCCTCCTCCTCCTCCGCCGCCTCCTCCTCCTCCTCCTCCTCCTCTTCTTCTTTCCGCCCCGTTTCTCCCCCCCCCTCCTCCTCCTCCTCGCCGCCGCCACCGCCGCCCCCTCTTCTGCGCTATGCATTCGAGCGCGCCTGAGCTCTGCCAGGGGCCGCCGCCGTCGTCTTCGCCGCCGCCGCCGTCTGCGCTGCAGCTGCTGCTACGTCTCGCCACACGTCGAGGCGCGATCGAGGAATAGGCGGGCAGCTCGGGGAGGAGAGCGCGGAGGCGAGCCTCCGTTGGGAGAGGCGGAGGAGGGAACCGTCCGCCCCTTCGGGGAGAGCTGCGTCTGCTGGCGGCTCCCTAGAAGCATCCCCGGCTCGTTGGCGTTGTGGGGGGAAAGGAGCCGAAGGAGGGCGCGGGCGGAAGGGCGGACTGCTCGGCGCGATGCTGGCGCTGGAGCTCCTGGGCTTGGCTTGGCTGGCCGGCGTGGCGCTAGGGCAGAACGAGACGGAGCCCATCATCCTGGAAGGCAAGTGCCTGGTGGTGTGCGACTCCAACCCGGCCTCGGACCCCACTGGCACTGCGCTGGGCATCTCGGTGCGCTCGGGCAGCGCCAAGGTGGCCTTCTCCGCCATCCGCAGCACCAACCACGAGCCGTCGGAGATGAGCAACCGGACCATGATCATCTACTTCGACCAGGTAGATCGCACCGGGGCGGGCGGGGGCTGGGGGAGGGTCTTGATTCGGATTTCGGTGGGGCTGTGAATCCATGCCCCCAAAATAGGTTCAGCACCGTGGATACTTCCTTTAGAGTTCTGGCTGGTTCTGACTGAAACCCAGAATGGATTCTCAGCCCCAACGAAATTCGAGCCACCAGCCTCCACTCTGATGAGATTGGTGTGGGTGCATAGGCATGCACAGCCCATTTCATTAGGGTGTGCACCCAGGTATTTTTTTAAAAAAACATTTTTTTTAAGGCCAACATTTATTGAATACCCAGTCATAAAGGACATTATTTTTATTCATTTATTTATGAAACACTGTAGACACTCATGACCGACTCCATGTTCCACTTGCCTGACCGCAGGAGGGCTGTTGCAGGTGGGGGGGGGATGAGAAGTTGCCCCTCAGGCCCCAACATTGGTGTGGCTTTGTAGTGATACTGGTCATAAGTGGGTCTTACAAAGTGCTCTTACCTTTTGGGAGGGGTCGTCCTGGCCTCTTTGGAGTGTGGCTCATGGAGAGAAGCTCCGGTAAGAGCGACTCCTTTTTGCTCCTGCTGCCTGAAGCAAAGGCGTGCTGTTGGGGATGGTGGCAGAGGAGCAGCCGGAGGGCAACCAGAGGACTGTTCCCACTGCATCTGGATCCCCCTCTGGATCCCTACTCAATGTCCCCCTCAAGTTGGCCTTTATAGCTTGAGACATTAGGGTGTGCCTGGGCACACCTGGCACACCCCTTGTGCACACCTATGGGTGTCTGTTACAGGGGTGACTGTGGGCCGGGCTTTATTAGGCATGGTGGATGGAAGGGGCACAGCCTTTGGAGCGATGGCCCCCTTTTCTCATCCCCCCCTTTACATTCGTTTGAGCTTAAGGGAATCCCCGGTTTACAGGTAGATGTACAGTTTCCCTGGGGAGGGGGAAATTCGAATTACCCATTGAAACTTTAGTGTGCTGGTTGAGGGTGGCGTGGGGGACGACACACGCGTGATCTTCGGGACTGGTTCCATCTTCTCGGCGTAGAGGTGGCAGCCACGGGCACCCGCTTCCTAGACGAATGGCTCAAGACAGATTATAGGGAAGGAAGCTGGAGGGATCTCCAGTGCGACTCTTCCATGTCTTTTCAGGAAAAAAAGCTCAGCCTCTCCCGACCGACTACAGATGGTCATATGTTTCCGTGTGTGTGTGTGTGGCTGCCTGACCCCCCTGTTTCTTTCTTCCCTTGCCCGCCCCGTCTATTTTTCTCATTTCCCCCTCCTTTTCCCTCGTAGGTACTAGTGAATGTCGGACTCAACTTTGACGCAGAACGGAGTACTTTCATAGCGCCCCGAAAGGGGATCTACAGCTTTAATTTTCACGTGGTGAAGGTGTACAACAGGCAAACCATCCAGGTCAGCTCTTGCTCGTTGGTGGAGGGACTCTGCCTTTGGCATGATGGTGTGTGTGTGTGTGTGTGTGTGTGAGAGAGAGAGAGAGAGAGAGAGAAAGAGATCACACACATGAGGCTTATTCCAATTCTTTTGTGTGCTCTTATGGGAGAATCCCACTGAATTTTGCAGGGCTGATTTCAGAGTACACATGTGTAGGTAGGGTAAAGGCCCCATGACGAAACTTTATAGACCCACGGTTGATGCTCAAACCAATGTATTCCCACTCACTTCTTCGAAGAGCAACTTTCCTTGTGCCGTTTCAAATCCAGAACCCAATGAAAAACGGCAAAGCTGTTAATTGCCCTCTAAACTGGCCTTCCCCAACCTGGTGCCCTCCACATGTATTGGACTGCAATTCCCATCATTCCCAGCCAGCATGGCCCATGCTGGCTGAGAATGATGGGAATTGCAATCCGGCACAACTAGAGAGCACCGTGTCGGAAAAACGCTGCCTGAAACAATTAAGGGACATTCCCACTGCAAAACCGTTGGAACAACATACTTCTGTGTGGGCGTGCTTAAAAACGGCAAGCTCCCATGAACGCTTTGTCATTTTATTCAGGCAGCTGTACCTTTCTTAACCACAGCTTTTGTCTAAATCTTCACCCATCCTTGAAATGGGAACAGATCCTATATGAAATCCCAAAAGGTTCCCCCCCCAACTGATCTGTAGACTATTAAAACTATTTTCCTGCCTCCCGCTCCCCCCCTTTGCATTCTCTGTTGACAGGCTGGACGTCAGTCCATCTACTACTTATATGGCCATGACCATGATCCGATGTGCATTTACTTAGAAGCAAGCCATGCTGAATCAAGTTTGGCTTAGTTCCAAGTAAACATGCCTTACAATCAGGTTGTATAAGAATGGCGTATTCCCACTGTAAAGAATGCAATTCTAAAATACGCTTATTTACATCGTGATCCTGTAGAAATCCAGGCTGCTCTCTCCCCGCCATACAGTAACTTTCCTTTGATCGGAACTTGTCTCCTCACAGCCACTCACCTTGAAGCTGTTTTGAGGTTGTGATTAACATTTACTCAAATTCTGCCTGCCTGAATTTTGTACCAAATATGTAAAATGCTTCACACCGCAAATTACATGTGCAGGGCAAAGGGAATGTTGCCACATTATAGTAAAGAGGGGGATTGTGTCTTGCAATTAACAGTGCAATCCTGTGCATGTCTGTAAGGAAGTAAGTCACATTGAATTCAATGAGATTTACTCCCAGCTAAGGGTGCATAGGACTGCAGCCTACGTTTTATTTATTTACATTTTTAAAAAATGATTTTTAAGTCACTTATAAAGGTAGAACCTTTTAGTTTAACAAGACTACAGTGGAAGATATCTATTTAAACATATAGGTAGAGATACCTAAAGAATGACATTTTGCCTTGCTCAGTTTAATCCTGGACTGTAGCAAATCTCATATGGTATAAACTGTGCTTTGTGTATTTTTAATTCACCCTCCACAAATCACATTTTAACCTCTTTTTTGGTACTGTGATCACTATTGATACCCCTTTTTCCCCATCTGTCTGATGCGCACATAACTATATAAATTTTTAACACCCTTGAGTCCTCCCATAATAACAAGGAACAGGGACTAACCTGGTAGAAATACATGCACTCTCTCTGAATTGGCTTGGGAGTTGCCTGGTATATCTCGTAGAAGTCGGACCTCATCAGTATCTTGGGAATATCAAATTGGGGAATGGAGCTGGGCTTTGTGTTTATGGACTGAGTGTTGTGGAGCTGTGAGAAAAAGCTCAACAAATCCATCCTGGAACTTCATGGATAGGCACAGTTCTCAAAGGGAAGCGGAACAAGAAATTTCCTCTACAACCAACTCCAAAAAGATTGAGTTGGCTTGGTGCTTCCTCTTTCCTCCCTCCCATACAACCCCAATTTCTTATTAGACTATGACTTGGTCTGGTTGAGCCATCCAGATGATGGAATTCTGTGTCCGTAGGCCCTTCTGGTATGGTGCATCATGGCCTTTTCTACCTCCAGCCAGCAAATGATTGCTCTAATAGGACTCTTGTGCTATGCAGGGGGCCTGCATAAAGTTCCCTTTAAATGTGTTCCAGGAATATAGATGTATGATGCTTGGATTTTTTAGCTCTAGCTATATTCCTTTCTCTAGCTGTACAGCTAAATTTAGGTCTATGACGGAAGCTATGTTCTGGTTAATGGAGTGATAAAGTGCCTGATCCTGTGCATGTTTTCTCAGGAGTAAGTGTGTAGCCCAAATATGGGTGCATTGTATATAATATAAAATTTACCCAAATCTTGTATATGCAAAATGTGTAAATATGCACACATTTATAGGTATGATTATTTACCAATTTAAAAAGCCATAATAGTAGCTCAGTTCTTCATCAGTGGCTGACAGTTTCTACATTTAGGACTAGATCTACAGGCTGCTTGAATTAAGGCAGAGCAGAAGGAGTCCCTTTAAGTTGGGGCATAGGGTTTGTGGATGTCATTAAGGGCTCCTACCTTTGTCCCATTATTTGAGCCCTGCTTAACTTTGATACATAATTCTCAATCCATCATTTAAGAAGCACTGGTAGGTGTCAGTCACAGTCAAGAACAGGGAGCAGCAGAATCTACGCTATTGTCTATCTCTAATGACGTGTGGTTGCTGTGTTGTTTTGCTGTGGGTGTATCAAAACACACTTATCTCCTTCGCTTGGGCAGGTAGAAGGGTACAACTCCATGGGATGCATATTGGCTTTGTCAGGGATTCGGCATTTTTGCTGCTTCACAAAGGGATAAGCAGCCCTCCCTGGAAGCACTTCAGAGATGTTGCCTGGGGATTGGATGCCTTTATCCTCCTTCTCTTGTCTTTGAGGTTTAGCAAGGAAAAACACCCACACACACACAGGTCCTTCTTTCCTGAAGGACAAGCAAACTCTCTAAAGACAAGAGGTGGCATCCATCTGATAGAGATTCACACTGGAATTTGAGCCACGTTCCATATGCATCTGGAAGAACCTCAAAATGCCAGGGTTTCGTGCTGTGCTGCCTGTCCCAAATGAAGCTGACAAGATCATTCTTTTTTCCTTCTAGGAATCCCTAGAAAAACCATATCTGTAATTAATTTTGGTTATTGTTGCCTGGTGTGTGTGTGCGTGTGTGCGCGCACGTGAACTGGAAAAGTGGCATATACATTTAAATATACAATTATTATTTTTTGGAGGGTGGGGGTTCTGAGTATAAATAAGAGTACTGCAGAAGGCTAAAATACCTTCTGTTGACTCCTGGGTAGCAGAATGAATCTGTCTTGGACTGCACTTTTTATTTAAGGGAAGACAAGGATTCCATCTAGAACTGATTCCTAGAAAGTTTGGGAGTGTGACCTCGTTACACTGTGCCAACAACCCCTAGTCCTACATATATTCCTTTTACTGCCCCCCCCAGTTTTTCCCCTTTCTTCTTTGTTTCTCCTGCTGTTAGAATATGTCTATCCTATAGGGTTAGCTTGTGCATTTAAGAAGCAAGGCTGCAGACAGAGAAATACAGATTCTCTAACGATAGCTGTCTGCGAAGACGTGGGGTGGAGGACGCCACAACTGTATCCCCCCCTCTCCATTAATGCCATGCTAATAACACACGTTGATTAATAACATGCTTGGCCTAATCCGAAGCATGTCTACTCAGAAGTAAATCCCATGGAGTGTATAGGATTTTGAAGCCGTGGGCTGCAATTCAATGCTCATTTTTCCCGAAACTAAGACCCACTGAATGCAGTGCGACTTACTTCTGAGTAAAGGTACCTAGGATTGTCTTGCTAGTGTTCCCTTGCTGGAACTGTTGAAGATCTAATGAACAATTAAGGGGGAAGATTCCCATTTATTGTGCACTTCCAATTAAAAATGCCCTACCAGCTTGTGTGTATCTATCTATCTATCTATCTATCCAGACCCCCAGATCTACGTAATGTTTTCTTCCCTTCCATTGATGGAGCTTTTGTTTTTTCCTTTTGCATCTCAGGTGAGCTTGATGCTCAATGGTTGGCCGGTGATCTCTGCCTTTGCTGGGGACCAAGATGTCACTCGAGAAGCTGCCAGCAATGGGGTCCTGATCCAGATGGAGAAAGGAGACAGAGCCTATTTAAAACTGGAGAGAGGAAACTTAATGGGAGGTTGGAAATATTCCACCTTCTCTGGATTTCTAGTATTCCCTCTTTAAAGAACTTGCCGACTAGAGGAAGAAGAGGGGCGATCAAAGCCAGCCTGAGAATCGCTTACCCGCCCCTGATTTGTAGCAGGATAGAAGGAGCTTTGCACATCAAGCTTCTGGATAATATCTACATGTTGCAGAAGTTAAACCCTTACTTAGGTTTGTGTACATTGCTCGGAAGATCTCTGTAACGGTGCAGCCAACAGACAGAGGATGCTTGAATTCGTCATCGTTCAATAATATTTCTCTTTTCTTTGCAAACCAAATTAACTACATCTCCATTTAACCGATGTTGTTATAACTACCATCCCCCCTCTTCCCTGTGGTTCCCCCCTCCCTCACAAACACCTGTATGTTTTCTACTTCGCACTATCCTTTAACAACCGATTTGGGTTTGTTTTTAACACTATATATATATTTTTTACTCTTTCCCTGAGTTTAACTTTTAAAAATAGTATTTTTGAATATATGGGTGCCATGGTGAAAGGCAAACCTTGCTGTATGCTAGTAAGTCAAACCGGGAAATAATATTATATATATATATATATTAACATGAACTATTCTAGCCAAGTCCTGATTTTCACTATTTCTATGTAAATCTGAGTGATTGTGGAATTTATAGGCTGCTTGATGTTTTGACGCTTGTTTTTTGCTCTCGTAATTGTGGCCCAACTACATGCCGGAAAGTATATTGAACTTTTACTAATTACTCTGTAAGATAAGGTTGTGAATATTGACAAAATTAATTTGGGATTTAGTTTTAATAGCTTTTAAATGGGATTTTCATTTAATTTCATTTTTCCCCCTTAGATGAGAAACATGGTGCAGTTAATGCGATTTTAACTAGACCTAGAAGGAGGAACATAAAACTGACAATAATAATAATAATAATAATAATAATAAACAAAAGGGGGTGTATGCAAACACAAGTAGGTTTCACTTTGTTGTGAATGCTAAATGGAAGAAATGCTAAACAAATCCTTTAACTGTCGATACAAGAATCCTCTTTTAGCAATGATCTTACCCTGCTTTTGTCCTGCCTCTTCCTCATTGTTTTACGTGCGGTTTTTAAAAAAGGGGAGGGAGGTAACTTATCAATTTAAGGAACTGTGCTCTCGATTCACAACAAGATTGCTCTGTCGAATCGGTTCGGCAAGGAGTGGGGGCAGTCTCCAACCTTGAGCGGTCAGAGAGAAAATGCCCACAAAAATTGTCCTCTAGATCCTTTTTACCATTGTATGTATTATATCTCTCAATCAAGTCACATTTTATACATCTGTCTTCTTGAAAGGAAAGGAATCCTTACAAGGTATACCTAAAATGCTAGTATTATTATTTGCTAGTATTATTTTGTTTACAGTCTTTCAAAGGTGTAAATGCTATAATTTTTTGCAGCACTCTAAAGAGAATAACTACTTTTATTATCAAGGTGCAGTAAAATACTTTTGATTGTAATCGAAACATAATGTGAAATAAAACCAATGGAATAAACAAATAGACTTTGTGGGGTGGGGGTGGGGGTGGAGAACTATCTAAGTAAGTTGTATTCTCTCCCCTTGCCTGCCCAACACCACTTTGGCTGTTCTGTTTCATGAAGGATACAGATCAGATCTGGAATTTAATTATGTGCCTGTAAATCAAAATAATCTCTGGATATAAACAGCCAATTTCTCAATTTGCAACCATAATGTGGACAGCGGCTGCTACATAGTTAAAAATCATAATGCCCCCCCTTTTCAAACCTGGGTTCCAAGAAGGAATTTAATTAGCTCCTAGGGGGGCAGTTAATTCTAGCTTAATAAGCAATGCGTTATTTTATGTTCAATGCCTTCCCTTTTCAGGGTTTTGTGTGCCCTTTTTAATAGTTTCATACGACAAATGGAGCTCCAGTCTTTTCAAAAGCCCTTGACAGCATGGGCAGGAGCAGAGGGTGGATGTGTGTGGACTAAGAGAGAAGAGGCAGGCGCGTTTTATTTGTTTTGAGATGTTGGACACTGTTGAATCCATTAATGGGGGAGAGCAGGCAGAAGGTAGATGTGGATCTGTTGGTAAATCTCTGGATGATTTGCAGTAAATCAGCAAGGATTTCTGATTCCCAGTTGTTTAACAATAGCCACAAAACGACCCCACTTCCAGCAAAAATCAGAAATATTTTTTTCTGCTGGAATGAGAGCGTGGGGAAAACCAGGAGTGGATTTTTTTCTGTGAAAGGACTGTAAGCTCAGTTCAGTTCTATATACAGAACACGTTGGGGTCAGAATTCTGGTTTTCAATGGGGGAAAAAAAGAGAAGTGAGACATCTGTCCATGCCTATTTTAATGCAACTGAGGAACAGAAGTACAGACTGGAAAGAAAGCCAGTAAATTTCCACCATGGAAGAGAGGTGTGCTTAAAAGCGAGAGCTGCTTGCACTGAGGTGGTTGGGCCTATAAAACCTGAGAAGTCCTGGATTCAAATCATGCACCTGTCTCCTGTCTACAGCAAACAAATAGGATCTCTTAGGTGACTCATGCTGCCTCAGTCGCTCCTTTGCAATGCAATGCAAAGCATATGCATATTTATTTATTAATTTAGTATTATATGTATATCCTGCCTTTTTTCCTCCTTAAGGAACTCAAGGCAGCAGTGTATATAATCCCCCTCTCCATTTTATCGTCACAACATCCCTGTGAGGTAGGTTGGGCTGAGAGTCTGTGACTGGCTCAAAAGCACCCAGTGAGTTTCATGGCCAAGTGGGGGCTAGAACCCAGATTTCCTGACTCCCAGTCCAAACTCTTACCATTACCACCTGGTAGAGTTTCTGTTTAGGTTTACTGCAATAGCATATGTGTAACCTTCTCAAGATTCCGTGAATAGTTTGATGATGAAAGATCTGGTTAACATTCTGCATTTCAGACAATGGGATGATCTTTGCAGGCAGGGAAGACTGAGTGGGAATAGGGACTCTTACCCCCAAAGTATCTCCCATGACCCCCTTCTTCCTTACTCTTTTATTGTTTGTTTTATTTCATTCCTTGTCTTTCTACCAAAGAAATGGCTCTTAAGGTGGCTATCAACTTCATTTGCTAGCATCTGCCTGTGCAGCTTTCCACTCAACCCCAAGAAGAAAAGAAGTTTGTTTGACTAAGAGGAAAAGCTGAACTGTGTGGATAGAGGGGCCAGGAGGGCAAATTTGGGGAAAGATAAGGACATCTGAATCGTCTTTCTTTCATTTTCATATACCCCTTCCCATTACCATTGTGCAAAGTTTTTTAGTTTTACTGGGTCATGCAATAACATTTAGTACTTGAGAAGTGTTTTTGGTTTTGCTTGGCGTGTTCAAGTTATCCACCTCTGTGATCTTAGCGATCCTTGGAATAAATCCAGTAACCTAGTACAATATTATCTCTTCCATGTTGCAGATTTGAGTATTCAGAGAATAAATATTAGTTGCTTGATAGGACACGTGTTAAGCCTGTGACTGGTGTAGGGGGGCTACTGAAACCACTAAAAAAAAAGGAGGGGGAGCAATTTGCCTAAAAATTGTATTATACTAATTTATGGGTATGGATCTAAATTTAGAAATAATCGCTGGAATTTAATTAGAAATCCAATACATCTTGGTATGGGGAAAAGACTGGGACCAGGTGAGCTATGTGCCTGCTCAGTCTTCCATCCAGGGGCTAACTCTTGATGAGCAATTTCCAAAGCCTTGATGGCTGTTTCTCCTTCTGGCTCTTCATCGTCAAACTGATCTTGGAGCAGACAGCCTTTCAAAGAGAGGGCACCTTCAAATAGAGGATCAGCCTCCGTAATGTAGGACACATGGCCACCCTCAGCGGGATTTGAAACTGGGAACTTCCGGGGTCAGATTCCCTGACCTGCCACGTGCTTCTGAAATAATGACCATCTTCAGCAGAAGACAGGGAAGGCACGGGAATGCAGGAATTTAGCCAGCTGTACGTTTGTCTTTAAAAGAGAGGCTCAGCCATGGCCTCCAGCTCTTTATTAGAATCTGATCTGGGTTCTTTGGCGTCCACCAGCCACTGGCTTTGAGCAGAAGAAGAAGAAGAAGAAGAAGAAGAAGAAGAAGAAGAAAGGCCCAGTGATTGAGATCGATGGCGAAAGGCTAAAAAACAGTGGAGAAGAGGCCACGTTGTTTTAAATGAGGAGTTATTCTTTGCACAAATACACCTGCCGGGGAGGGTGGGGAAAGAGGGCTTTCCCTCTAATTGACACTATAAAATCTTTCCCTAATCTGATTCTTTGCAGATGTGTTGGACTGTCACTCCCGTGCTGGGTGGGGATAATGGGGGTTGTAGTCCAACACCACTGGCTTGGGAAAGGCTACAGATGTGGTCAGGGTGCTTCCAGATGGGGGACTACTAGCGCTACCCAACAAAATACATTGTGCATTTCCTCACAACAGTTTTCCAACTGGGGGGAAAAAAATGGAAGAAGCAGGCAGGATGATGCAGGAATGTTACAAGTAGAAGATGCTGTAATCTGGATCTTCCATCAAATTCTGTGAATGAGGCAGACAGTTATATAATAATCCTCCGTGAAATGTGCCTAAGGCAGCACTCATATAGCCTTTTAAAAATCCTGTTTAGAGTAGTCCTATTGAAATGTGTGGGATTTAGTTAATCATGACTAACATGTCCCATTCATTTCAATGGGTCTATTATATGTAGGACTGATGCTGGATTTTACCCATTGGGATTTACTTTGGAGTAAACGTTATAGGATCATGCTCTCTGTGTTCCCTATGCAAAGCACACCATTTTCTGTAGTGCTGTCGCCTGACTGAGAAAATCTTCATTGATGCATGGTATAAGTTTAAAACTGCATATGTTAGCATAAAAATGAAACAATCGATTTTGAAAGGGGAAATGTATGCATTGGGTTGGAGCCAGACATGGTCACTCTTAGAGGAGATCCACTGAAATCAATGGGAATTTAGTCATTGATTTCAATAACTCCAATCTAAGTATGATGAAGTCTGGACCCAACCTATTTTTTATTTTTATTTTTGCAATATGTATGAGCAAGAGGCAGCAAGCACAGTCTCAGGTGTCCTCACCTATGGGTGTGGTAGGAGGAGGGATCCCTTGTCTAAGATGCTAGCCACAGGTTTTGTAAATACTTCTATTTGTAAATATTTTAAAGTGTCTTTTTTTTTTAAAAAAATAGTCTGCTGCATGGTTGAGGGAGAATGTTTAATTGATCAAGAGGTTTTTAATTGATTAAACAATTAATGGATAAAGACTGCAATCCGATGCATGCTTATTTGGGAAAGTTAGTAGTATGAAGCAAACTTAGAACTGAGTAAACTTGGGCCCTGTCTACACCAGACAGGTGTAGAGGGCTGGAGGGGCAGTGACCCCAGAAGTGCCTGCTTCCAGGTTCATTGCCCTAATACACACTTAATTGTGAGATGACCCAAGCTCCTCTTGGGTCATCCCATGTCGCGGCCGCCATTTCCCCCCTTTAACCCGGGTGGAGCGCAGGAGCACTCCTCTGCAAAATGTAAGTTTTTTTTTAAAAAAAATCCTCGCACATGGGCCCCCACCCCCTTCCTGCCCTCCTAGGGGTGGCAAACTGGTGCTACCCCCTCCCCGATGGGCATGGAGCCGCACTCTGCGGCTCCGGGCCCACTGGTGCCATGCTTACTCATGCATAAGCGCGGCAGCACCCGGGGCTGTGGAAAAAATGGGATTTTCCAGGGTTACCTTATCCCTGGAAAATCCCGTGGCCAACCCCCCTGCCCCCAGGACTCCCTGTGCGTCATTTGGACTCACAGGGAGCACCCAGAGGCAATCCCTGGTGTGGAAAGGGCCATACATAGATAGGATAGGGAGGTAACCTGGCAATCCTATGCTTGCTTGCTTTGGTATAAACTCCATTGAATTTAGTGGGATTACTTCTGAGTAAACATGCATTGGATAGGATTGTGTGGCTGCAATCCTTAAACACCACTGACTTCTGGGTAAACATGCATAGGATTGCACTATAAATATTTCAGCCCTGTTTCACAGTGGTTCATTTTAGCCTTGCGCTCTACCCTGCCTCTTCTCTTGCTTATTCTTTCCTTAAGGGTGTGTTTTGTTTTGTGCTCAAGCCAACCCATCCTTGTCTCAATGCTAGCTACCTTTATTTCTCACATGCTCATAAACTACAACCTGTTATTTATACCCTCCCTTTCCACCAATTCAGGAAAACACTGACCTGGTTCACACTATCACCTCTTTAAGCTGTGGTGTGTGTAGGGCATAATTTCCTAATCATCACCTGGTACTGGCTTGTCATGTCATCTGAATTTGGGGGCCATGGCTTTTTGGAGGGAAAAACAGCCCCTAAATAACCCATGGGGCTGTTGTTGGGTTATTTGTTCCTCCCCTCAAACAAGCCATGCCACCAGGGTTTGGCTGACAGGACAAGCCTCTGTTGAGCAGGCTTATTTAAGCTATGGTGATCATGTGAACCGGGTCACTGAATCATGGACCTCCTTGCCAGACATTGGTTGTTTGCTGGGGCTGTGCAATATCCCTACATGCTTTTATTTTGGGGCAGCTCTTACAATTCCAGGCAGATTACAGCTACTGTTCTTCCCTGACCTGGTGCCCTCCAGATGTTTCAGATTACAATTCCCAACATCCCCACCCCAACCACTGGCCATTGTTGCTCAGGATGATGGGTTGTAGCAGGCTTATAGCCAGTCTAAAAGGGAGGGGGAGTAGGGGGCACTTCATCTGGTTTTCAAGCCTTTTAAAGATAAAATTGCAAACTGATTTTAAATTATTTGTAAACAAAATTAGGGGGCAGAGAAAAAAAACAACTCCATGTCTAAATTGACCACAAAAGTTAATGGGGTGTGGGGTTAGGTTGTTGCCCAAAACATATGGAGGGCTTCAGGTTGGGGAAGGCTGCTATACACACTTACCTAAGAGTAAGGCCTATTGCATTCAGTGTGATTTACTTCTGTATAAACATGCATAGGATTGCAATCTAGACAGCTCAAAATCAAAATGGAAAGCCTTCTTTGAAAATAAAATAAAAGAGGGGTGAAAAGGGATGTGAAATTGACTAGCTATGGAAGGGAAATTGACACAGCATCTTCAGAACACCACTGGCACTTTTGGAATCAAACAAGGCGTGAACCAGATTACTGCTTAACTGTGCTAAGCAAAGGAAAGAAGGAATAAATAAAGATGCACATTGTATACACAATATTTGTAAGTGAGAGAAAACAAGGAAGGGAGAGAGAAAATGAAAGAAAAAGAAAGAAAAAGAAAGAGAAGAAATAAAGAAAAGCTACATTCAGACACCACAATAGTCAACAGTGGGTTAATAGTCAATGCACAGTTGGTTAGTTGCAGGTACTCACCACACAATTAGAGAAATAACCAACCATGAGTTGGTTATAAGCAGTTGTGAGCAGATTATTAATCCATGTTGCATTGACTAACCCCTCCTTCCCTCCTCCTTTCAGTCTTCCAGCTTTTATCCCATCATCCCTTGCTGATGAAAATAGAGTTCCGCTGGCTTGAGTAGAGTGGCAGATGCCACTTTGACTGCTTGGTAGCTAATGAAAATAACTAATGGTGCCCTCCACATGACATGGTAACCAACGGTGGTTTAAATAATCCACTCTGCACATTGTTGGTTATTTGCATGGGTTAAAAGAAAATCCCACCACATGACACAATAACCCACCGTGGATTATTTAACCCACAGTGGGTTATCGTGTCATCCAAACCCAGTCAAAGAAGAAAGCAACAGAGGGGCGTTCCCATTGTGCAACCAGTCAAGCTACTACTTGCACCTGTGATGCAATGCATTGTGCAACGCACTGAGCAATCAGTTTTGCCACTGCTCACACCACTGGATGTGCAAGCCTAACAGGC
Organism: Anniella stebbinsi; assembly: GCA_029215795.1. Lineage (NCBI taxonomy): Eukaryota > Metazoa > Chordata > Lepidosauria > Squamata > Anniellidae > Anniella > Anniella stebbinsi. Next base: position 12,963,600 of record JARDYH010000007.1, read on the forward strand.
AGCCACATGTATGACAGAAAGATTCAGCAGAGCTCAGCTATTGCAGAATGTCTCTGTTGGATACTACCCCTGGTTGCGGAAGGCAGGCCTAGATGATTAAGCTGGATCTTATGCATTCCAGCTAAGAAGAGGGGATGTTTGCATTCTCATTTTATTTAGTACTCAACTTTGGTTTGGCTCTTTATCTAGGACCTCCCAACTCCAGTGTATCTGTGTAATCTCCACCTGCTGCCATTGCCTTTAAAACCTTGGGTCATGACACAATAGAGGCATCTTCAATCTCTAAAGTGTTTCAGCAATATATATATTCCCCATGTTATTGCTATTAAACAAACATACACACCTGTCATACTCATTCTACTGGTGGATTATATGAGCCTCCCAGATCTCTCCTCGCAGCTAGAGGTTGCTGGCACGTGCCCAGAAATTCATTAGGCGAGCCCAGAATCATTACGGTTTTATTAGACCAGGTTAAGCAATCCACAAACTCAGCAAGAATCATACAGCCTGGGGAGGCTCTGATGTGATAAAGTAACACGAATGGGAAGGGGATACGATAAAGTTTCCCTCGCTGCCAGACGAAGGGGGGGGGGAAACGGGTCAGAACAAAATAAAGATTCATTAGTACTGTGAATGATTTATTAGTTATGCAGTTCCGTTTATGTATGTGGCATTTTACAGCCTAAGCAAAGTGGGGGAAGGGAGATGGTTCTCTGCCTCATGGAGCTTACAATCTTAAGTCTGATAGTTGAGGAAGAACAGAAACTGGGGTGGGGGGAATAAAAGAGGCAGCTATGACAACATTTTTGTGAGGAAGAATCAGTGGAGGCTGGTGGCTCCGATTTCGGCGAACCTATTTTGGGGATAGGTTCTGTAGAGTTCTGCCTGGAACTCAGAATAGGTTTACTACCCCCATTGAAATTGGAGCCACCTGCCTCCACTGGTGGTTGAGTGCCTGTCAGTTTGGAAGTGAATCGGGGCCACCCAAAATTTTGTGGGAGTGGTTTCTGCATACCTTAGGGGGCTCTCCATATAGGCAGAAGACAGGGTCCATCTAATATTTCGGAGAAAAGAAGTACAAGCTCGGAGAAGGAGATCTTACCCGGCAAGCCTCCATACTGCTGCCATTGATATGGTACTTCCATGGTCCTCATCTCTCCATCTCTTGGCAGTGAATGAAGTGCAGCTAGAGAGGTGAGTCCATGGCCTTTTCGAGAGGGCATTCCACACCACTGAGAAGGCCCTGCCTGGCGCCCTAGTAGATCTCACCTGTGTGAATGAGATAATGTAGATCAAGTCCTTCCTTGACAATCAGAATGAATGGGAGTGAAAGCCGCAATTTTTGGTGAGTGAGCTTTCCTTTTCCTTTTTGTATGATACCTGAGAAAATTATTTGTTATTTTATTGAGCATAATCTACACCTCTGGGACTATTTCCTGTAGGAAAGTATTTCCCACAGCAAGTGATGCAGAAGTTGATGCCTCTCTACTAAAACATTTGATAAGGTGTCTGGGAGTTGATGGGAGTTGTAGTTCCAAAAAGCTCTGGAGGGCACCAGGTTGGGGAATGCAGGGCTAAAGAACAGCACAGCTATGAAGCATGGAATCTCACCATTCATTACCACTTGGAAAATGTGTGTCTTCTGTTGCTGGTGGTGACTTTTTTTTTTTTACCCCTTGATTGGGGGAGAAAATATGGCAGGCTCAGCAGAAGTCAGATAAAGCTGATCCGAAGCATTACGATCAATGGAGGCTGGTGGCTCTGATTTTGCTGGGACTGTAAATCCATTCTGGGTTTCAGTCAGAACCAGCCATAACATTAATGGAGCTATCTGAGGTGCTGAACCCTATCGGTTCAGCATCTCCTTCAGAATTCTGGCTGTGCTCACAGTAAGTTTTCTTGTGCAAGGATTTTACAAGCCTTTTTTTTCTTTTTTCTTTTTTCTTTTTTTTAAAAAAACACCCCTCCCCCTTCTTACCTTTTATGAACATTTAATCTGTTTTCTTCCGACGTGAATAAAGTCTGGCGCCCTTAACTGTGGCAGTTTACTTTCTGCCTCCCCCACCCTCTGTTTACATCCCGGGAAAAGCGATGGCGCCTTCACGTTCATTAGCGTGACTGGCATGGGGGAATTTTATGAGCCATCTTGCTAATGGTAATGAGCGTCCTTGATTGATTTCTAATGTGAAGATAATTACCAAGATGAAAGGGAATATTCTTGTGTTTGTTTGTTTTGTTTTGTTTTAAATGCACAACCTTTACTGATTTGCTTTTGGGGGGGGTTGTGAGCAGGAGGGTTGGGAGACAAATCGAATTTCCTTTGTTTGAGAAACCACCTTGGAGTGAAAATATGACTTACTCCCCCTTCCCAATCCTCCTTTGGGTACTTTGGAAATGAGTTCCACAGATCTCACTCAGACTTTCTCTCTCTGCAATCCACACACAATCGCCCCTTCCCTTTGACCTTTACAAAGAAACTTCCCCAAAAGATGAAGGCATAAATCTCTCACACACATCCATGTCCCTTCTATCTGCAATTTAGCAGCATGCGCTTTGCCGGGGACATCTAAACTGAAGTAACTCTGGATTGCCTCTCTTTGAGAATGAAAACAGGACTGGGAAGACTTGGATGAGTGCATGTGTGGAAAGATCATGGTTGCCCTTTCACTGGTGGATGGACACACACACACCGTCTCCCTTATAGCCACAACGTAGGAGAAAGATTTTGGAGAGCTTGAGAGCCCCACGCATAATGGGATGTGTAACGGAATCCTTTCGGCTTTCCTCAAAATCTGGAAAAATAATCTCCCATCTTTCCCCAGAGTACTGGCTTCCCTGCAGAAGGACTTCTGGGTGACCAGAAGTGAGGTAAGTAAGAAGATGGATCATTATGTCTGAACACCATTCGGCAACAAGTAAGGATGGTGGGCTTCCCATGTGCCAGACATTGCAGCCATCCCTAACCCTTTGTCCTTCTGATGTGTTGGACTACACCTTCCAGTATCCCCAGCCAGGAAGCTGGGAGTTGTGGTGCAACACATCTGGAGGACACCAGATTAGTGAAGGCTGGTTTATATGGTTAGGTTAATATGGTTGCAGGTCTTCCTCAAGGTGTCTCTTCCCCATTCAAACATCACTATGCTGAAAAAACCTACACAACCCTTGAATTATGTACGGTGCTTCCCCTGAACATAAGATGTTTGTTTACAGAGCAGCAAAACTGCCTACACCACTCTCCCAAACAATGTGCTTGTAGGAACCTGAAGAGTTTCTTTTAAGTGTCACAGTGTTTCAGCACTTGAAAGTCTTCTTGGTGCATCAGCTATGCACAATCCACCAGTTTCATTGAACAGCATACACTGTGAAAGATATCTCAGTATGTATTGCTCAGGTTGGCACAGAAGCAACTTTCCTGGAGAGTAGGGCAGCTTGGGAGGTGAAACTGTGAATCGCACAAAGAAAAGGATGTTGGTCAAAACATCTGAGGGGATGCTGAATCATGTTCCATCAGAGCTAGGATGAACCTTTCATGAAATGCCCTTAAACTGTTATATAAGGGTGTGCACGCCAAAAAAATATCTTTCATCGTTATCGTCATTTCGGACCAAAATATTTATTGTCTTCATTCATAGAGTAGGTGATTCATATCGTCTTCACGATAATTATTGTTAAAAAATGATATTTTTGGCAGAAAGAAAAAAATGCCTATAACTTCTGTATTTTAAAAGTTAGAGGCTTGAAACTTGGTCACAGTGCTTATGGGGTATTCCTACGTAAGTGTATGAAATTTGAGATCAATCCCTCCAACTTTCAATTTTTATGAATTTTTTAAAGATCATTTTCATTCTGACAGATCAGAATGACAGCTCGCCCCGTGCATTCATTCAGACCTGTCAGAATGGAAATGATCTTTAAAAAATTCATATAAAATCAAGAGTTGGAGGGATCGATCTCAAATTTCATACACATACTTAGGCATACCCCATAAGCACTGTGACCAAGTTTCAAGCCTCTAACTTTTAAAATACAGAAGTTATAGGCCTTTTTATATGGCAGTCCGATAAAACGATAAAATAGCCCGAAAATTATCGTCTCCGATTATTATCGTAGGTTTTTCTGTCGTATCATCATCGTAACTTTTAGGCACGATAGAGAGCATATCGTATCATTATCGTAAATTCTAACAATATGATACACATCCCTACTGTTATACATATAAAAAGAACTTTTGAGCAAGTTAAACCATTAAGCTAACTCTGCTACTGCACAGGGTCCTCATCATGGTGACATTCCCTCTAGAGGAGCCATAGCTCAGTGGTGAAATACATGGTTTTCTTGTCAAGGTCTCAGGGTGCTTTACTTCCTGTTCCTTGTCTCCATCGCTAAGCCAGCGGACCAAGCTCTGTATAGGGATGGGGTGTGTGTGAAATAGGTTCAGTTCACATTCTAACATGGATTTACCTAATTGAGCCAATAAGTGAATCAAAAATCCAGCCATCTCTTGAAATTTGTGCTTCTCCAAATTTTGCAATGCCATTTTCCAATCCAAAAAAGGCATAGAAAATATGTGCTTTAGTGAAAGTAACATTCCAAAATGCATTACTAGGAAGATTGCTTGCAAAAATGTGTATATTATGCAAAATTGCATTCAAAAATGCGTTTCTGAGGAGAAAGGTGCACTGTAATGTCTACAAACGTCCATGCAAACTTAAGAAAACCTTCTCAATGTTTGAGATGAACCATACTTATGATTGGAAAAATGTGAAACTGGGAGAAACTGAAGCCTACAGATTCATTCATCCCTAACTCAGTGTTCCTAGGGTGCCATCTAGGCTTCTGACCCAGCCTGCCTGAACTTTCCATCAGCTGACGCCAATGGCCAATCCCTGCCCACCAGGCCTTAAAAAGCCCCAGCTTCATGATTTGCTTCTCAGTCTGAGCAACATTTCTCCAGTTTGAGGACATGGAGCTTCTGCTGCCTTTGAGCATGACCCTTGCCTTGCTTTGATGATGCACCTGCCTCTGACCCATCTGATCCTTTTGCTCCACTAGGACTTAACCTCTGTTGTTGCATTTCAACTAGCATCACTGCTGCTGCTGCATGGCACAGGTTTTCGTCTTACCAGAAAGGCCAGAGAGCTGTCCAAGATGTCCAAGGCAGCAGAGGAACTGAGCTAGATGAAAAGTTGCATCGGCAACTGCTATGCACTAACTGAGAACCTTTGTAGCTTTCCAGGAGCATCAGTAGAGCCCTGATCCCGAATACGTGTTGATTCTGTCTTCCTCCACCTGAATTAGGTTCGAGTAGGTCTCATGCTACCAGATTGGACTTCTGGTCTGGGACCATGCTTGAACCCACCACCATTTCTGCTCCTGAGGTCCTATTGTGATTGTGGAGAAGCTGGAGCTCGGAAGTGTGACCAGTCAGAGTTCATGTATCTCCCAGGTTCCTATCTGCCATGAGTGGGGCACTTTCCCAAGTGCCAATTGTAGGAGGTTTGTCAGTCTCCCTCTGAGGAAGTCCTGGCTGGCTCTGGTCTGGTTCCAACAGGATGCTGATGGGGTATGACACCTGCCTGGGTTTGACTGTTTATTTGTTTCTGGCCCTCTGGGTTTGATTGCTGCATTGCAAGGCTGGCCTTCCCATTAGACAGAATGAAGCAGTCACCTCAGGTAGCAGTTGCTGGGAGGTGGCAGCAAAGTGTTGGAAGAATAGACCTGTGTGCCACGTGGCCTGCTTTGCACCTCCTTTGTTAACCTGCTGCCTTCAGGTACAGTGGAGGACGCCGTCTCATCATCAGTGTTGAAGACAAATTTATCTGCCAGTCCAGTCAGCTTTTGCAGATGGAATGGGAGTAGGCACCATCTTGTCTTTCACCTCAGGGAGCAAAATGTCTTGGGCCCTCCTTGCTGCATTGGAACTTGAGCTCTGCCTTTGGATGGACAGTCAACTTGGCCTGAGAGCTAGCTCACGCTGGGTCCCAGAACGTGACTGTCTAGGTTCTCACTCTTATCAAAGACTGATAGTAGGCAAGTGGATAATTGCAAACCCTGGCCATGTGGGCTTTCTCATGAGAATCCATCTTGCACTCTGCTCTACTTGTGCAGAAGGTGATGCTCCAAAACTTATTACACTCAGGAACCATTCTCATTAGTGTAATTAACGTCAACATATATCCTTTTGGAAGGAAAAGGAAGGTTTCTTGCTTAGGCAGACTTCACATGTATTCTTTTAATTTGAAGCGGAGTCTATGTGTCTTCCATATTTCCTGATGTCTTTGACATTCCCTCCCGAATGGTGACAGCGTATTATGCTGTTTCTGTCACACTCTCCCTGCCGTTCTGTCTAATGAATGCCAGCACACAAAGGTTCATGTATATATCGTGCCAGCTTGAGTCACACAGATAATTTTATTTCATACCTTTTAAACTTCACAGTTTATTTTAGTGTTTCCTTCCTGTTGCATTATGGGGCTATTCTGGGCCAGTCCAATGGGAATATGACCTGACGATTGTCTTTTATTTACTAATGTGAATGTATAGCCCCTCGCTTATGAGAAACTCACAAATTAAAGAAGAAATGGGGTTAGGGAATCCTCATTCAAATAGAGTCCAGTCCTCATTTGAATAGAGCCAGTGTGGTATAGTGGCTAAAGTGTTGGACTGGGAGTCAGGAGATCCAGGTTCTAGTCCCCACTTGGCCATGGAAACCCACTGAGTCACAGTCTGACCTACCTCACAGGGTTGTTGTGGTGAGGATAAAATGGAGAGGAGGAGGAGGATTATGTACACCGCATTGGGTTCCTTGGAGGAAAAAAGGTGGGATATAAATGCAATAAATAATAATAATAATAATAATAATAATAATAATAATAATAATAATAATAATGGTACTGGTGTTGAACCTCTTTCGATTTAAGAGCTGAATTTCATTTTGGAACCAGTGCGAGGTGGAGCTGAAAGCAAAAGGGGGTTAGGTTAAGATTCAAGCATTTTTTAGCTTAAAGCTCTTACTGTTCATTAGCAAGCCTTAAGAGAGGCACCTCAATATTTTGAGGGAACCTACATAACAGTACGAAAGCCAATAAACAATTGGTCAAGTGAAATAGGCAGGGTCATTCCTTCCTCTTCCTCAGTGATGTGTTCTAAGCCCTCCCACTGCAGTGCGAGACGGTAAAGAAGTTTGCTAAGTAATCTACAAAATTTTATTTAGCAAATAAACATCTCTTTGCACCTGAAGAGAGTTTAAACATTAGGAACTTTCTTTTAGGCCAAACTTGGCTAACTAAGCAAGACAATTGTCCTTTCAACAAAAGGGAAGGTCTTCTTTCTGAGTCTCTTTAACTTCAGGGTGGATTCTTCTGAAGAAGCCTTTGGTGAGAAGCTAGCTGAGCTGATCGCCTCTCACCTTCTTTTAGCTCCGCCTGTTTGAATCTGTGATGGATGCTGGGATTGGTCAACTCTGAAGTCCCTTTCCCCCTCTGGAGATTGCTGAGTTCCCACAGACTCTGAGTTGTTAATGTTTTTACTGATAAGGTCCAGTGAAGATTCATCTTTGGCTGGTGAAGAGCTTGGGAGAATCATCTTCCCCACTTCCTGTGTGTAGGCTTCGGCCATGGGGCAGTATATAAATGTAATAAATTATAATAATGTAATAAATAATAATAGGCTGGTATGCTTCTTGTCCTGTTTTTTCTAGGTCAGAATCTGATTCTGATTGATAGCCTGAAACTCCTTCTCCCACACTGAGGGGAACAAGCCTGATCATGACCCCTAGCTGCAAGTCATGGGTTTTATGGTGGGTATAAAGTCTCCCCAGCTGTGCCATGTGATGGGTTCAGATGACATGCAACCTCATGCTGCATTACAGGGAATTATGTGGTGGTGGTAGGGAGAAGTGATAGTGGCTTCTTTTACTGACATGATTGTCTGAACCCAATCTAAACCACACTGCATGGTTAACAACCCACCCTACAGAAAATTCCTGGGTTCAGAAAACATGCTAACCCAATGGTTCAACAAATAACCCATGGTTCAACAATAGCTCATATTCAAGCGATGAGAGTGGGTTAGTGTGTTGTGTAAGCCCAGTCAATGACTCTTTATGAAGCATAATACTACAAAACCCATGGTGCAGTGAAATGAATGTGAGGAAAATATGCATCCAGGGTCTATCCTGAAGCAACACATCAATAATACGGGGCACATTGCAGTGTGCCTGGAATTAGCAGAAATCTATACAGGCATATGGATTTCCTCTGCAAATTTAGTACTTTGGGCTGGAAAAAATGGCTGTCAAGATAGAATTCCTCCTGCGGTTTCAACGCATTCTTAGCTATTTCTGCAAGAAAATGAACATGTATACCTGTCTCCCCAAGCTCAGTCTGTGCTGTCAATTTCACAAGAGTTTTATTTCTGATCTTGGAGATTAAAAAAAGAAAGAAAGAAAAGCAGTCTGCCCCCAATAACAAGTCTAGACGATGAAAAATTAGCAATCCTTGACCAGTCGAAGTCTTTTATTTTCTTGGAGAAGGATGAGAAGGTTTTCTTTGTTCCTGGAAAGATTAAATTGCTCTGCAGGCATGCCATAGGGAAATGGATCATGGAAGAGGAGGCAGAATGGCTTCTGAGCATCTGCATTTGTGGTAGTGTGTGTGTGTGTGTGTGTGTGTGTGTGTGTGAGAGAGAGAGAGAGAGAGAGAGAGAGAATGACATTAACTCGCATGTATCAACAATGTCACAGATTTGTTATAGTTTTGGAATGTCAACCTGCTTTCTTTTGGGAGAAAACTCATCAATTCCCCAGTAGGCCACTTTTGAGATGCTAAAATAGTTGTGGGATATGCCTCTTTTCACACAAAACTTTATCAATTAGCAATCAAAGGGATATTGAAATGTTTTCATCTTTTTGGGGGGAGGGCTTGAACACTTACCTGGGTGGATTAGGTCACTATAAACAGTAATGAATAATGTGTCCCCCCCAATCTGTTATCTGTAGTTTAATTCTCTAGAATAATACACAATAACAGAAATGAAAGAATTAAAATTAAAATTTGAACAAAAGTGTAGATTTGAAACACTGATATTTTGTCCCTTTGGGTAGTGGTACAAAACTATTGGGAAGAAAAGAGGTTTCGAATAATTTAATTGTGTCCCTGTAATGTTAAGGCTTGGGTGTCTGAGAAATGACTGGATGTCCAGTCTTCCAAAAAACAGATCAATGCATTGATGTGATGGTACTGTCAGGGCATATCTGCATTTAGGGCCTATTGCTCATGTTACAATGAAATATCTGTTGGTCTTTAAGATGCTACAAAACTCATAGTATTTCATCTTATACACCAGGTAAGGCCAAGTTCTCTGTTCTTGGGGATTGTGCTGTACTCAACACTGGCCCTAGGACCAAAAGTAAACACACACACACTTCATTTAAAAATAACAACAAGAGATTGCGCAAATAAGGGGGGGAAGCCATTAGCCTCACATCATCCTTTTTCAATGCTCAGCAGGCCCCAGGTTGCCCTACCAATGAACTGTTTCTCTTGATTTCCCCATCGCTTGATTGTCGCTTATTTGGCACTGAAATCCAGTTCAACTTTGATCAGGGCTGTTGATAATTTGGCAACTTGGGAAATATATCTGTCTCCTTTGGGGCATCTCTTAGCCTTTGAAGTCCTCAACTGTTTGGAAGCATATTTCAATTAATTATCCTGCAGACTGGTTTGTAGGTTGTTTGGGTAGGTGTTTTTTTCCCACCATAAGAGCCCCCATCATTTTTTTTTGTTATTTAAGTGTAAACAGCAGCTATTTATAAACAATACTAATGTTTCAAGACAGAGTTTCAAAAGAGCTTGAGAGAAAGCATCCACTTCCCTCGAGCCTCCTAATGGTAGGGACATCTTGGAAAATGTCAAAGGGGGAAAAACAAAACAAATGGAAGAGAAGATGGATTATCAGGTGAAACAGGTGAACTGGAAGGAGGATACATTGGGGTACAAGTGCAAATGGAAAGATGGTGATGCAAGGAACTTAAACCCCCCTCCAAACCTAACAATTTATTCTTCACCATTTCTTATGCTAGTTATAAGGACCATTCGGAGAAACGGCTGAGTGCTTCCTCACCCAGTACTTGGAGCTAGGATCTCAAATGCTATGAATTTGTCATCAGGCAGTAAATTGATAAAAAGGCAGTTGTTTCATGGAAGCATCTCATGCCATAAGCAACCTTGGTGCCCTAGAGATTTTCAGGCTCCAGCTCCAACTAGCATTTGTGGTGGTGGTTATAGTCCAAAACCCCTTGGGAGCACAAGACGACCTACCTCTATACTGTAGCATTGTTGTTGCTAGGTGGGCACAATGCAAAGGACTTTTAAACTATCTTGCATTTGTTGTTTAAGTAATCTAGCCGCTCTTAAAAAGGCATTCACAGTCTGAGATGCCCATTGGTCTCCTTTCCCCAACACTAAAAAGGAAAATGTTTTAAGAGGCTGCATTTGACTGTTTCTATTTTATTTGAATCATTGTATTATATTCTAATACCATCTGTTTTGTTTTCTGTGTTTTGTTAGCTGCCTAGATGACCTATACTGATGGGTGGCCATATCAATATAGTTCAACACCCCTCTCACTGGAAAACAACAACAACAAAGACTGGATAGGAGAACAATAGAAGCCACATCGGGCACTGGGAGTTGTAGTTGTCAGAGTGTCTGCTTCGGACTGTGGGTTTTCTGTCCTAGTTTAGCATAGGGCTCCCAGGGGACACTGCGTTGCAGTGATGGCTATATGCTACTTCCAGTATCAGGGACAGTATGCTTAAGTACACCTGTTGCTGGGGAACATGGGCAGGAGGGTGCTGTTGCAGTCATGTCCTGCTCGTGGGTTTCCTGTGGGCAGCTGGTTGGCCACTGTGTGAACAGAATGCAGGATTAGATGAACCCTTGGTCTGAACCAGCAGGGCTCTTCTTATGTCCTTATGTATCTTAGCAAAAATTAGGAGGATGGGGAGACTGGAGTATGAGAGGAGGGGGCAGAGAGGAGCAGAAGGACAGTGTCTTCCAGCTATAATGAATTTCATTTATGAACAGCATAAGATGATACACAAAGAAATCAAAGCCTCACAATAAAAAAGGCAACTGAAGGTATCACAAAGACAGGATAATGTATACATTTTAAAGGCCAGGAGACCACACAAAAGATGTGAACTTATACTTCAAAATCATAGAGAAGGGGGGAAAAGGGGGGGAGGAATGGGGGAGGAACGACAGGACCAAATGCGAATGGCAGAAGTTATTCTGGGGGAAAAACTGCTTGGGAAGGACACAAGAGAAAAGGTGTAGACAGGAATGAAATATAAAATGGAGCCCATTTGAATCAACTTGAAGCAAATGCGAAGGGAACATGTTGGTAAAGAAGAGTCAAGTGGAAAACCCTTTGTGCAGCAAAAGAGAAAACAATCTCAAGCCCTCCCTATTGGGTGCTGGGAAGCCAAGGCTACTGCGGCAGAGCCGGGGATGAGACAGGGATAGGGACAAAGTGGTCTGTGAGCTTGGGATACACCACCACCACCACCACCACCACCACCACTACCACCACCATACTGGCCACTGCCTCAAAGAGGTCACTGCATTTCCATCCCTCGGTGGAGTTTGGTTCCATACACTTGCATATTCTGCCTTCTATTAATAGGAACTGCACGGCCCATATCTCAGGGGTACGATGCCAGCATCGTGATATAGACAAAACGAAGCTCGGCTTTATTACTTGGCTTGTCGGCTGCAAAATGAATGGAAGGCAGTTTTTCCCTCTCTCTTTAATATGCTCTCTTCCCAGAGCCGGAGTCATGAGACTGAAGCTCTACCTCCACCGTTGCAAGGGCAATAACATTTTATATCTAACTCAAATGCAGTCCTTCTCTCTGGAACGCCAATGCCCTAAAGTCCTGTGCTGACGTTTCCCACCCCCTTTCATTTAGGTTGCAGGGCCTTGACTGAAGTTGCTATATACAAACAAATGAGGTCTTCCAGTGTTGTTTAGTTTTTTATTTTAATTGTTCAATTTACATCCCTCTGCAGGGACCTGAAATGCTTGTCCTAGGGTTTCTAGGCTTCAACCCAGGAATGTGTTTTTCAGGGTAAATTAGGGTGCCCAGATAAAATCCAGGTCAGGGCTCATGTAACTTTAACAGTTGTAGAGCAAAGGGAATTTCAGCCAGTGTCATTTGTATGCAATTAGTTCCTGGTGAAATTCCCTCTTCATCACAACAGTTAAAGTTGCAGGGGCCCTGCCTTCTTTTGTATAGGGTCACTCTAGTATAGTGCATGCACCTTTAACTGTTGTGTTGAAGAGGGGATATCACCAGGAACTAATTGCATACAAATGACACTGGCTGAAATTCCCTTTTCTCTACAACTGTTAAAGTTACATGAGCCCTGACCTGGATTTTATCTGGTCAGCCTAGGGCAAATGCCAATATAAAAGCAGGAAATGAGGTAGCGGTAGTTGTTCCCGCCTTTTCCTACCCTGCTGTTTTCAACTGCTTTCCTCTTTGGCTACCCTATAGAGGCAGGGGAGGCAGGTAGAGGATAGGAGAGGATAGTAGCACATCCGTTCTCTAAATTGCAAACTGACTCTCAGTTTCATCATATACATGTTCTACCCTGAGTTAAGCCGCTGAGAGCTCAATGGAGGTTACTCCCAGGTCAGTGTGTATAGGACTGCAACTTTAGCATGCTGTGCCCCGTTTTAAGACATCTGAATCACAACAGAAACTGAGGAAAGATTCTGTTTGGTTTAAGGTTGCTGACCTGTTGGAGATGGAAGTGTCTCTCCTGGGGGCAATAGGTTTGCACTTATGGAAGTGTAGATAGTGGCTGAGAAGAAATTTCTTGAGCCCGGTACAAATTTGTACATTGGGTTCTCTCTCCCCCCGCTTGCAGACTCTTTGCCTTGAAAAAAAAAATGAGGAGATTGATCTTTGAGCTCTTTCTTATTCCCTTGCCAATAGCAGAGGCCAGAGTGTGTTTCCCAGTTCTTGAGAAGTGACACTTTTTGAAAAACAGCCATCTGTCATGGCTCCACATCTGAAGATTTGGCGTCACCCCAAAGGGGACTCTACATCCAGCAAGACACTGGTCACCTCCCTGCAGGGAAGACCCCCGGTAACACCTGACACTTCTCCTGGACCCAAGGACTCAGCCCTCTCAAAATCCTCAGCCTCTAAAATAGCTCTTCCAAATCTCCTTTTCATGAAGAATAATTAATTACCACCAGCCTAGCAGACCCTGCAGAGTGCTCTCCAAGGTGCTGATAATCTCTGCCTTGCTGTGATCTTGTTTATCGGGCATAACTGGCAACCGACCATGAACTTTGCTTTGCCGATCATAGTTCCTTCCTTCTAGAGTCTGCTTGAGCACCTGATGACTGGCTGCTTCTGTCCAGGGCTCAACCCTAGCCAGCACACCATCATATTTTGCTCCACCTAAACTCAAGAGGCAGTGAGTGACATGTAACCATTTCTGTCTAACGCACAGGGCTGCCATATCTTGCTTCCAAAGCTTAGGGCCTTCTGTCTTGTTTAGCCATTGTTGTTGTGGTGGTGGTGGTTTGTTCCAAGTTCACAACCCTCTTTGTTCCCATCCCTGTCATATCCACACTTCTGAAGCTGTTGCCATGGATTACCTGCTCCTGATGCTCACATGATGTGATGGTGAGTTCTGCACGAATTGTGCCCATACAAGGTTGCATGAGCAATAATAGATAGAGGGCAAAGAGGCTGTCCCATAATGCCATCCCCTATTTACAGTCTTACATTTAACAACTTCTGGATTGCTCTTTGTTTAAATTTATATCTGATCTCTGATTTAGCTGTAGGCTGAGGACAGTTTTACGAGCATTAAAAAAACAAACTCTGCAACACACAACCACTAAGTACTAATGACATAAATAGTACTCACTAATGGCCTCTATTTTTATTACAATATCAACCTTCAATACATCACAATTACTCTGCTTCTGCAGCTGAAACAATGCATACTGTATGGTCCCAATTTGCAGTTTTGTTGCCGAAAATGGCATCATCTGCAGTATTATAGCATACCACCCACCTTAGGTGGTGGGGTTTGATTTGAATGTAACTTAGTAAATGTGATGGCAGTTCTGTTCTATTTCCAGATCATGGCACAATAGACTAATATCTTGAGTTGTCAAACTTGTCCAGCATTAGGGGTTTCAAGACTGCCTTGTGATAGCACCCAAAGTTACAACAAGAAGTATGGAGGTAACACCCAAATCATCCATACATATCCCTCTCACTTCCCCAAGTAACCCAGAAGCATAAACATGTTAAGTTAAACAAGGAAGGAAATCAGTCCACTTTGTGAGTTCAATAGTAGAATCATAGAATACTTGAGCTGGAAGGCCATTGAGTCCAACCGCCTGCTCAATGCAGGACTTCACCTCAAAGCATACCTGAAAGATGACTGTCCAGCTGCCTCTTGAATGCCTCTAGTGTAGGAGAGCCCACTACCTCCCTAGGTCATTGGTTCCATTGTCATACTGCTCTAACAGTCAGGACATTTTTCCTGATGTCCATCCGGAATCTGGCTTCCTGTAACTTGAGTCCATTATTCAGTGTCCTGCACTCTGGGATGATCGAGAAGAGATCCTGGCCCTCCTCCATGTGACAACCTTTCAAGTATTTGAAGAGTGCTATCATGTCTCCCCTCAGTCTTCTCTTCTCCAGGTTAAACATGCTCAGTTCTTTCAGTCTCTCCTCATACGGCTTTTTTTCCAGACCTCTGATCATCGTCGTTGCCCTCCTCTGAACCCCCTCCAGCTTGTCTGCATCCATCTTAAGTGTGGTGTCCAGAACTGGGCACAATACTCAAGATGAGGCCTAACCAGTGCAGAATAGAGGGAAACCAGTCCCTCGTGCAATTCGGAAGCTATACTGTGAATGCAGCCCAAAATAGCATTTGCTTTTTTGCAGCCACATCACACTGTTGGCTCATATATCAGCTTGTGATCTACAGCAATTCCAAGATCCTTCTTGCTCGTAGTATTGCTGAGCCAAGTATTCCCCCATCTTGTAACTGTGCATTTGGTTTCTTTTTGCTAGGCGTAGAACTTGGCATTTATCCCTATTAAATCATTCCGTTGTTTTCAGCCCAGCACTCCAGCCTATCAAGATCACTTTGAAGTTTGTTTCTGTCTTCCAGGGTATTAGCTATCCCAATCATTCGCTTTACTTCCAATGTTCAGGCTTTGAGCACCGACACTAAAAGGGAGGCATCAGGAGGCATGAAGGAATACCAAGGTTTGCAGAGTACAAAACCAAAATTTGGACAAAGGAACCCTACGGGGCTCTTAGGGAGGAAACCATAAAGCAGCCCGGTGAGAACTGAGCATGCTCGGGCGGCACAGAATGCTGACTGATCATGGGTGGTGGTGGTGGAAACGGGGACAGGGGACATGAAGCAGAATGGCTGGAAGCCTGAGAAGTGCTTCATACTGCAACATTTTGTTGAAGGTCCCACCTGTATGACAAAATGACAACAAAGGCATTGTCAGTATTTCAACATAGCTTTTGCAGAACACTCATTGCTAACACGAGGGTAAATGAATGATGGTGTTAAGAATGAGAATATTTCCCATTCCGTTTGTTTATTGTTCCTCTCTAATTTGCTCTGCCCTGTGATCCATTCCTCTCAAATGTCAGTTTGACTAGGACAATGTGTAACGAACACTCACACATAAGAACACGCATCGCTGGGCTGTTGCACCCGCTCCTTCCCAGGAAGATCGTCACGGCATGGGGGAAAATAGCCCGGCTCCATTCATGAGTGTTGGAACTTGCTCTCTGCTTCACTGCAAGAAAGAGCAGCCTGATGCCCATTTCCAGTTACCCTGGGACAGCAGGGGTGAGTGGAAGTGGTCTCATTCCACATCAAGGAAATTAAAGGCTTCTGGATTGTGGGGCTTTGGGGTTTGTGTGTATGCGTGGGGTGTGTGTATAATTACAGTCTATAGCAAGCTGCCCTGAGGATCATTTGATTGCCTAATCCTGCCTGTTCGGGCTCCCCATCCAGCCCATGGATCCTCCTTGGATTCCTTCAAGGGGCAGGGCTTAGCCTTCCAGCCCCACCTCCTGGAGGAATCCCTGCTGCTCTCTCCAATTTGTGATGAGAAGTAACAGTGGGGACTCTCCTGTGTGCAAGTGATGTGCAGGGAAATTGTCACTGTTATCTCCGATTGCAGGTTGGAGAGAACAGCAGGGATGCAGGAAGCAGAGAACTTGGCTGAGTTTGTTTGCATCCTGCACAGCACCATGCATGGGTATCCTGCATTGTGCGCAAAGCCCCAAGGACCTGCTGATGCTGCAGTGCCAATAAGACAGAGACAAAGAGAGCAGATTAAAAAACAAGCAGCCACAAAAAACGTGAGGATGAGTGTTTTTTAAGCAGGCAGATTAAACGTCAGATAAATAAGAACATGGTGGAAGCTAGAAAGAAAGGGTGGCCACTGGACCTCCCATGGAAGAGAATCTCAATATTTAGGTGCAGCCTCAGAGAAGGCTCTGTCATGTATTCCAACCAGCCTTGTCTTGGCCAGACTGATCGGGATACAGTTGGTACATGTTAAAGAAACTCCCCATCAGATCGTAGGCAGTAGACTCTGAAGTAATCTTGTCCTGAGTCAGTAAGATTGAAATTGTGCCAGTCTCGTGTATTGTAAGAAAATGCTACGAATTAGGGATGTTGGAGGAATCCATCCAGGGAGTGAAGCTGAAGGCCCTTTCTACACCACAGGAGTGTAGAAGGAGGGAAGGAGGGCGATCCCGGAAGTACCTAATACACACCACTGGTGCACAGGGAGCAGTCGGGGACCAACCCAGGCAAGAAGCCTTTTGTGGAAAGGGCCTTAGTCAGGTCGCCCCCCTGGAATTTGGCTCATGGGCTAGCTCACGAATTTCCTTTTTTAATTATTATCATTTGTGTAAAATAATTTGTGCAAATTATTTATCCACCCCCCTTTTAAAGCCATCCAAATTGGTGGCCATCGCTATGCTTAACTATGCACTGTCTGAAGAAGTCCTTTCTTTTTAACTGTCCTGGACCTCCCACTAATCAGTTCCATGGAATGACCCCGGGTTTTAGTATTTTGAGAGAGGGAGAAAAATGTCTCCCTCACCATATTCTTTATACCATGCATACTTTTGTTCACCTATCTCATGAACAGCTTAAGCAATGAGTGGTACTGCCACATTTCATACTTTCCGGCTTGGAAAAATACAGATCTCTGTGGTTTGTAAATAATGCGCACCTCCGGTAAGACTATTAAGGCCCCAAATGTTCTTTTTGAGCTTCAGTGTTAATCCAGGCCAGAAAATAAATCAAATCCATCCCCCCTGTCTCCTGCCAAACCATGTATTGAGTGGGGCTGGGAGATGTACTTTTCCCAACTCTCCCGGTGCCTGGCTCAAAAACTGTGGCAGTGCGCCCAGCTCAAGGCTGGGAGAAGAAGACATCACCCCCTCTTTTTCCCATTCCACCAAAGCAAGGTTAGTACCTGTGTGAGAGGAAGGCATGCTGTTGGCCAGGAGGTGGATTAGAAGGGGTTGGAAGTCCACCAGGGATGGGGGGGGGAGATCACACCCCATTCATTCTCAAATGCTATAATTGGGACAGAACAGGATCCAATTGGATTTAGAAGAAAGCTTTGGAAAAACTGACCCACTTACAAGTCATGGGAGGGAAATAGTTCAGGTTTCTGCCTTTAAACTTTCTTTGGGCATTCCACTCTTGCCCCTGCTTGGCCTCTTGTGCTTTAAGGGCTCTATGACAACCCAAATTTCAGCTGGGGCATCTCGTTTTCCCTTCACTGAATGCTTGTGCTGTGCAAAGTTGTACCTGTGGACCTCTGCTCTTAGAGACACAGGACCCCCCCCCCCCCCCGCGCCCAGTACATTGTGTGTGTGTGTATGTGTCTCCTTTGGATTAATTGCTTATAGAGTAGGCTGTGTGTGAGGAAAAAAAGATTTACAGAAAGCCTTATCTTCCTTTACAATGCATATTCTTTGTTTGGGGACATGCAACAAGACTCTTTCAAATGCATTAATCTGATATGATGTTGCATCTTCAAAGCATTTCAGACAATATGTTTTTTGTGTCTATCTAAATTTTGCTCTCTCTCTCTTTTAAAATGGTCTTTCTTTCTATGCTCAAGATTCAACATGGTTCACTAATGTGCTGAACGTTATTGACTTCCAACCCTCCCTCTGTGCCACGAAGGGATAACTTAGCACGGAGAGCCACCCCGCTGTGTGAAAATTTCCAAGGGGAAAATTGTCTTGGCACCATGAATTGAGGAAGAAAAGTAGTAAAACTGGACCACGTTTCTCCCCCGTTTCATAGCCACAGAACTGCTCTGGCTTGATCTCTTTGGAATCTGTGGGCTAAATCCTTCCTGTTGCCTCTGGTGCTGAAGAGTTTGAGGGTTGTTTGGGTGTAGCAGAGGCTGACACGACTTCTGATCCGCCTGTCCGAACACAGCCCTCTTGGTTCTAGTTGTGGCCTGTTAATGCAGCCCTCAGATTTTACAGTCCCAAGCTGGCAGCAAAATTGGGAGTATTACTGAACTCCTAGGGGTGGGGAATGACTTTTCTGTTGGAGGCCACATTCTGTTATGGGTAATCTATTGGGGGGGGGGGCACACATCAGCCATGGGGGTGGTCAAAGCCCAAAATTGGTGAGTCAACCCTTTTCTCTTTCTGGAAGTGGGCCCTCCTTAGTGCTGAAGTGGCCATGTGTCCTCTTTTAAAAGAGGCTGAGATTTACTGTATTTCTGTTTAATTTATTGTTATTATCTCTAAATGGGCATCTAAGCATATAAATTAGCATATGCAGATTTTATGAAAATCTGTGCCCTCCTTTATCCTCTCTTTTGGTGATGCAAATTCTCTTTTTTAACCATCCTGAGGATCATGCTGTAGGCAACTGGGTTCCCTCCATATGTTTTGATCTACATAATCCCTGGCCATTGGCCATACTAACCGGGGCTTATGGGAGTTGTAGTTCAGAAACATCTGATTATTTATTACATTTCTATACCACCCCATAGCCGAAGCTCTCTGGGCGGATTACATCTGAAGGGCTCCAGGTTGCCTACCCCTGGCTTATGGCTTAGTAGCATTGGGAAGAAGGGGGGTGCTTTGTTTTAGAAATGGAGGTTGTATTTGAACCAAAGTACCTGGGCTACATGCATCACAAAGGAAGAGACACCATACCTGCTAAGGGCTAATAGAAGGGAAATGTGAGCTTTTGCCTCTCACACACATCTGTAATTATGCCAGCTGCAGCATGCTGTTCTAGTTCTTGTTGGGCTCTGCGAATCTCATTGGAGATCAAGGCTTGCAAGACGCAGAGTCAATTCCATTTTCCTCCAACGAGGCAGTAGATACTGCATGTCAGTGGAATAGATTCCGAAGAAGGTGGTTAATGAACTTCCTGAGTAGCTCAATTCATGGAGCATGGAACAAGGAAGCTGAATATCGATTTGGTAGTACGCCGTAGCCCTTAATTAGTAAGTGGCTTACTTGAAGCTATAATAGCGATATTCGTCATGCCAGTGTTTTGGGAGAGATCATACCGTTATTTTGACAGCAACCTAGAGGCCTTTAAAATCTCACCCCTTTTCAAAGGGCATTTGATACGATTATTCATTCATTTATTTTATTTAATAGATCTATATACTGCTTCCCAGATTTTTTAAAAAATATCTCTGAATTGACTTTGTTCACGGCACAGAATGAGAAACTAATACATCATTTACAACCTCTGTCCATTCCACCTAGCTTCTAGACTGTAGGTTTGGCAGAGAAATAGGGGAGGGAGAAAGAAGGGAAGAAAGAGAGAGAGAAGGGGAGAGAGAAGGAAAAGGGAAGAAAGAAGGGAAGACAGACAGAGAGAAGGAGAGAGAGAGAGAGAGAGAGAGAGAAGGAGAGAGAGAGAGAGAGAGAGAGAGAGAGAGAGAGAAGGGAAGCACCCTCTTTGTTATTTACATGTCGCCTTCCCCTCATGCATTAACCAAACTTTGATTGAGCAGTACAGCTTCAGCCTTAGCCCTTTCTACCCAGTTGGCTTCTCATCAGGCTGGCTGTACCTCTTCATTCTCCTTCCTAGGTGACTGGAGATGTGTGTAGTTACCTTCACACATTCCCTCCATGCAATGTTGGCCATAACAGATGGCACCTAAGTGGATGGCTTGTAGACCTGCTTCCTTTCTGCCTGCACCAACATTATGCGTGGCATTGTTTTATTGGGTTTGTGGTTGTGTCACAGGATTTATGGAGTCAGGAATTTATTAGTGGTGGTAGGTGAGTATCCCATGTCTGAAAGCTTACACTAAAGTCTCACAAAAAACTTTTTGAAGGCATCTTCTTGTCTTTCCAGAGCTATGGGTCATAGCTGGGTCACTACATAGCATGTTCCTTCCCCTTCAACATGCTACTAATATCTTTCTTTTCATAACAAAGATCCTGGTTCAAGTCCCCCACATTACCAATTATAGAAAGGAATTGATACTACGGTATTTGTTGACAAAGGTTACAATAGGAAAAGAAAACAAGACAATGCATGGTGCATACATTACTAATATAAATTTCTGCCAGCAGAGATTACTGGGAGCAACCCCACCTGGTATCTTCCATTGACTTTTATAATTTTACACTTGAACGTGACATGGGATGTGATTCTTTTCTGTACTCTGGTTGTATTCTTGTAAATAATTTTGAATGTGGAATAAAAAGCATGATATAACATTATGAGCTCAATCAGACCGGGGGGGGGGGGGGGAATCACACTTCCTTACTGTTGCTTCTCTGCCCCAGCTTTTGTTGCAAGTGGCCCATTCAGTGGGCTGTTCCAATCGAGTTGCTTCTATTGCACACAGTAGGAAATAGCGGGAACTTCCGTTTTTAAAAATATATCAGACTTTCTGGGTGTTCCCTTTGTGGCTCAAGGAAGGCCAGAAGGGGCAGGAGATGCATGGGATGCGGACGACGTCATGAGAGGGACCTGCAAAAATCCGTCAGTGCCCAGCAACGAGAGTGCAATAAAACACTCATCTGATGGAGCTCTATGAAAGCGGCATATGGAATGTGGATTGAGCCCCAACAGTTATCAGTGCACTTCAATACCATTATAAAGAAGTCGTGTAGAGCTAGCCATAGATGGGTGAGAATTTCATTTCAGTTTGGTTTTGATAATAAATTACCCAAATCCACACATTTCTTCATATTTGGGATGGAAAGAACTTGTGAGATATATTAAAAGTTCAAACGTTAAGCTGAGAGATTAGTCCTTCTTTAGTTTTACAAGACATCTCTAAAAGGCAACGATAGAGGGACAAAATTGGGGCAGTGATTTAACAGGTAGAGGGATCAGAAAATAGATATGATACCAGGTAGATAGGGACAGCTGGAGTTCATGATGCCTGTCACTCAGAATTGTACTGGGGTGATATTTTAACACTCACTGCTGAGACAAGATTAATCAGATTTCACTATGGGGAACACTTTAGTAGCTGTTATTTCTGAACCTCCTTATTTAATTCAGGTATCTTTCCAAGTACCACCCACTTTCCCCCTCTACCCCTACAATAAGCACTACATGGGCAAAAGTTTGAGAAGTTAGCCAGAGCTTTGAACAACTCAGGACAAAAATGTTCAATTAAACAAAATTAAGGTTTATTTGGGAAAACATAACGAGCCCAATGTTCTGACTTAATGTATATGTTAAAAGTCATACATAGTATCTTAGGAGATGTCCTCCTTCCTCCCTGGCCACAGCCCCAGGATATGCCCCAGAGCATACCAGGTATAGGTGGTGTAACATGTACCACGATCTGATTGATATTCTTGATTAGGGCTCCACTTCAAAGTTTGGTCACAGGAATGCAAACACTTCATTCCGTTGGTACTACAATTCCAGCTATGACTCTCAGAATGTCTTGGGATACACCTGTAATATCTGTCCAGCTGGATAGGGTCACCAGGAAGAGACAGCTTGATGTGAGTTAGCTGCAAGAATGCCCTTGGAAAAACCAGACCTGTCTCAGCTTGGTTAATTATACGGCACCCTATGGGAAACTGTTCATTAAGCTTTTAGACAGGCTTCCCCAAGTTCCAAATGGGTTGGACTACAACTCCCACTATCCCCAGCCAGTATGGCTGTAAAGCAGCAGCAAGGTAGGCTGTTTTAAGAGAGACTGCTCTCCTCGCATGGTAGCTCATTGATTTATGAGTAGGCTTGCCAACTTGCACCATGGCGGCACTCCTGATTTTGAGTGAAGTTACTAGCTAGCAGACTCCTTGATTGCCACTCACACTGCCAAGTTGGGGGCACTTGCCCACAAGTAAATATAACTTTGATTTGTCCTTTTCTCTCCCTTTCATCTTTCATTGTTTCTGTGATGCTCTTTGGGCTTGTATATTCCATGTACATGAAGAAAGACATACAAGACAAATAAAAGAAAGAACAAAACTGAACTAATTCTTCAACAAGGGACTCTGATGTGATTTTGTACAGCTCCTATTCACTTCAATGGTTCTCCTTGTGTAGGAGAGCATACTGGTGGATTATGCCTGAACCTGGATTCCTGCACTGAGTGGGGGTTGGACTCGATCGCCTTATAGGCCCCTTCCAACTCTACTATTCTATGATTCTATGACTCTATGATTCTTTAAAATAAGGTCAGAATGATTTTTTTGTTATAAATTCTGACCTGTAGCTTTGACAACTAAACTTTAGACTTCAGGCAGGATTGAGCTAAACATTTGGATTCCCAATATCGTTGCAACCCCGGTGTTTAGTTTTGCTTAAATAATCCCTCATTCTCAAGACTTGAAGATCTTATTAAGTCTAAATTGGATAGATATTTGGGAATAATAATTTAATAGGCCACACTTAGTATATCCCCCAGGATGGTGTTTAATGAAGTTCCAAACAGTTACTAATTCCTCCATTCATAAATAAAACATTACGACTGAGTGGGGTGGGGGAAAGTGGAAGAACACACAAAACTACTCAAAGGAGGGTGATTTGAAAGAGCAGTAAACGATAGCTTGATGCCTTTTGGGATTTCGCTATGTTAATGCATGTGATGGCTTTCTCATATGAGTCAGCGATGGTCGGCTGAATCCTGCCTGCTCTCCGGCCCTCTGACATTTAAACCGCTCTGGGATTCGTCTCCACTTAAGCCTCCGCTTTACCCATTAAGTACTGTGTGCTTTCCCAGATAGCTGATCTCACAGGAAAACCGATTTGTCAGAAAACCACATTGACCTCTGGGGATTTTTAATGGGCTGAAATCCTATGCTCAAAATGTCCCTGTTTACCTGTGATGATCCCTGCTTTCTGGTATCTGTCTCTAATGCAATGCTACCTCAATCTTGTCACTGTTTATAAAATGTATTTTGAAGATGCCATTTAAAGTTGGAGTTAAACCTCTCCTGGGTCTCAAGAATCAAGCCTCTAGAGCAGCTGTGGGCAATTTTGGATGGTCTGGGGCCACTTTCCACCCCCCCTGTGCCCCCCTCCGCGGGCCGCATGAACCAAATTCAGCAGGGCGGTGGCAAGAAATGAGCAGTTTGCCACCGAATTTCAGGGCAAACTGTCACAGAGGCCTACAATTGGCAAATGTAACTTATTTTCAAGCTAAATGTGTCTCTTTAAGCCTCCACTGTGGTTTACCACTGGAATTCTTTGCCACCACATCACCAATTTTGGCAATTTGGCAGCAGGGGCTGCATAGAGGCCAGGGAGGGGGTTGCATTCTTCCCGTGGGCTCCATGTTGCCCACCCCTGCTGTAGAAGGAAGCAGAGGCATCTGAAGTACAGTGTGGTGCAGAGTTAGAATGTCAGACGATGACTGAGGAGGCCTGGGTTCAATCTCTCCTCAGCCATGTAGCTTACCGGTCCAGTCACTCTTTCTCACCTTAGCTTACCTTGTTGTGTCGTTGTGAGAATAAAAAATGGGGAGAAACTCTGTGCATTGCCCTGAGATTCCCTGAGGA
Organism: Anniella stebbinsi; assembly: GCA_029215795.1. Lineage (NCBI taxonomy): Eukaryota > Metazoa > Chordata > Lepidosauria > Squamata > Anniellidae > Anniella > Anniella stebbinsi. Next base: position 12,987,673 of record JARDYH010000007.1, read on the forward strand.
CGGGTAGGATGAGAAATGACATATTTTAGGGCACACAAATATAAATGCATGCACATGGATACACGTGGATATCCTTGCATATCTACACATGCACATGACCTCTTTGGGGATGGTGGGGCGGAGGGCAGGGCAGATGTTCAATTTTCTACTGAGATTGTTGGAGGAGGGCAGGAGGAGATCATGCATACCAATTGGCTGCTGCATGTTGTACATTGGAACAAATGTGGGGGATTCCTCTGCCTCACGTGAGTGGGGGAGAGGCGAGGTTTGCAGCCCCATTTGCCCCAATGTAGAGCCACCTCTGAGGTTGTGTGAAACTACTACCTGGGAATTGCAACAAAACAGGTGTGGGCCTTATTGGGTGACAGCCTGTCCAAAAAGGAGACTGCTCTTCCAAGCCTTCTGCTGTTAGATAAATCCAAACCTGCTTTGGCCATTAATTAATGCATTATCTCTTTTACTTGCATGCATTTCTTCTTTCTTTGTTTCTTGATTCCACCCGTCTTCAATGATGTGCAAAGCTCACAGAGGATCCGAAGGAGTTCCTGTGCCAGCACAATGAAGAAGCAGCTCCTGTGAAATGCTGGGACCACCCATAGTTTCCATGAACTTCAGTTGGGTGATTGATGCCTGCTTGCTGCCTGCTGGGATGTAGCTGACTTTTATAGATAGATCAGGGCTAATGGGAGATGATAGACCCAAGAAGGAAGGAAAAGCTGTTCTCAAAGTTTGCCGTTAATTGAAGTGATTGGTATTGCACAAAGCTCAAGTTATTTTTGGCTGAGGATTCCAAATAGGGATCTCGGTGCTTAATGCTAAGCAACAAGGTGGGAACTTTTGAACTGTGCTAGATTAGGACATAATATGTGGCATGGACGGAAAACCCACAAGGAGGTAGCTGTGTTGGTTTATTGCAACAAAAATAAGAAAGGGTTTTAAGGACTTATTTATTGTGGTGTGTGTTTCCAGATGCATGAAATGTTACCTCCAGTTGGGATGTGCATCTGTGTGTGTACAGAAACAGAAATGGGTCCCAAGAAAACATTGTGTTGGATCCAGACTTAGGCACGTGCAGAGTAGATGTCTCAATAGGACAAATTATTAATGGTGTCAGAAGTGGGCATTAGAAGTATCCCGAGACATCTGTGGCTCACTTTGGGGCCAAATGCATCTCCGTCATCTTGGCAACAGAGGCACAAGTCATGACTATTGGGGTGGGTGACACTTCTTCAGGGTCCATCACAACCAGATGCTTGTTTCTTGGACCACTTCGGAGGCTGATGCTGGGACCATCATCCAGATTGGAAGCCACCCCAGTAAGCTGATAAGTGATGTCTCTTCAGTGTAGGTGCCCATCATACATTTTTCAGACCCTCTGGCAAAAATATTTGCCTACCACAGTCAAGGACTGCTCTTGAGAATGACCTGGGACATTGGGCTGGCTAGAAACAATTAACTACAGCTAGGAATGCTCCTGGAATTCTCATCTGAATCGTGGAGCTTTCCAGATTGTGGAATACATTGGATTCCTCCAATACATTAGAATGAATCCACCATTGTTCCTGAATTGCAGTTTCCTATAGCTTTCCATTCCTTCAGCATCTATGTGTTGCACCACGAAAGTTGCCCAAAGATGTACAATTACATCAAGGTTCCATTTTTGCAGTGTTCCATAAATGTACATATGTATGCACACCAGTAGCATTAATGGGGGTGGAAAGGGGCGATGAAGATGGAACAGAAGAACTGAAAGCTGTGGAAAATCTGTGCATGCACCAGTTCTGGAGCAAATTTTAGAACTTCTCTGTTAAACCAAAATCCAAGTGAAATGGAACACAGGGCACTACCAATCTATGGAACAATAAATGAACGGAACAAGGGAAATCTACTGATCTCTAGCCATAGTATAAAAAAACGAAGAAAGATCTTTAGACAGGCTTCCTTTGTGTAACTCCTGAATTATCTAGAGAGATGTGTATTATCTATCAAAATGCTGTACGCATAGCATGCAGCACATTATTGATATCTGAGAGCTGTAAACAAATCAATATTGACACACAATGGTTGACAGAGGTGAATTAGTTAATTTAAGCGAGTGGTTATTATCAAAACTTTAAAAACAACAACATGGATTGGTTGTATGCTTTCTGAACTCATCATTTGTCCCATCAGGTAATTTATCCAACTATTCATGATGTAGCTAACTGCTACAGCTCATAGGCAGCATTTATATCCTTTCTCCTTACAGATTACATTAATTTGCATTTTTATGCGTGCTATATTAATTGTTTAAGAAAATATTTCTCCATCATTTAAGGAATGTCATTTCATGGATTCCTTGAATCTGCTGGGATTTCATACATCGAGAAGAGAGTTTATTGTATCTTAGCAAATTGCCTTTATACACAATTACAGTGGGGAAGAAATAATTAAAAAATCTAATGGACCATCAACAGTTGAATAATTTTCCATACAGCCTTTAAACTTTGTAAAACACATCGATAGAGCACTAACAAGAAATTTAGATGTTCTGAAAGATATGTATTTGTCAGCATTAGACAACAAAAAACAAACCTTTGCAAGAGATTCCCTTCCCTTCAGTGATCTTAACAACAGATGGATATATTTGGTTTTAAGATCATTATAAATAGAGCATTCTAGAAGTGCATGAATAATATCTTCAACTGATACAAAACCATAACTGCATACTCTATCCTTCCTAGGAACACCCTAATGCCGCCCTACCCAATCTGCCAATGGAAGAACATTTAATCTTGCCCAAATGAAGGCTATCCTCATTTAAATATTTGGTAAATTTTAATATTTGGTACATTATTAAGTCCAACTCCCAGCACACTTGGCAAAGAAATAGAATAACCCCTGAATTGGCCACCATTGTCTCCGCCACTGATACACACACTTGGATTTAGGCACTGCAAATTATCCAGGTACTTACCTGGTCTCACCTAGGCCTGGACTACACATGTGGCGGAATGAGGTTATCAAGTTCTCAGTAGGGATGTATGAGAAAGTAGTTTCCATTCATTTTTTATCAGGATTTACACAATTCATAGCTTTCGGACCAACATGGACTCAGATACAATTTGCAGTCAAAGTCCATACGTTTCTGAGCTTACAATGTAATTCGCAGGCTAAAAATATATATATGCATGGATACATTTGAAAAATGTACCTGAAAGAATGTGTACATTTCAAAAATGCACACAACTGATGGAAAAATATGCACGAAAATACACATGGATTTTTATGCAAAAGAAAATAGAAAGAAAGTTTGCATCTGATATGGACTCAAGTCGGTATGAGGTTTGAGAACTCAGAGAACTTTGGCTATGTTGAGTTTTGCTGATTTGCCCATCTCTAGAATGAAGAGAACCTCTTTAGACTGTTGTTAGTGTTCACAGTTTTGAATGTTCCCCTATGTAGAAAGCTCCCTGATGATAGCAATCTAGCACATCAGGGAGAAAGAAAGCCTGTCCCTGATGTGCTTTTTTTTCCTTGCAAGGAATTTGTTTACAGGGGAGAAACAGTGGTCAGGAATCCCGAAAGCTGCAGTGCACAACAACTGGAGGGTACCAAGTTGGGGAAGGCTGGTTTAAGTATGTCTCATATGATATGACTAATTGGTGGATGTCAAAGCATAGATGACAGTTACATTTTAACTATATTGTGTGGACCCTCTCTTATTAGCGCTCAACTTATAAAGTGTGTGTGTGTGTGTGTGTGGGGAATGCTGTGTTTCCATCCTGCTTTGAATCCCTAAACCCTGCTTTCTCTATCAGTAGTGGCTGGTGGTTGACTTTTGGTGGGGATGTGATTCCATTGACGCAGGAAGGGGAAGTGTGTGATTTTGACGTGCAGGTGGGCAGCTGCTGCAAGCACTCGTTGGAGCCTTGTGAGCCTCTTCTGAAGATCATGTGGCGAGGCAAGTGCAGATGAGTTCGTTCAGGGATCATCACCATGCAGGGATCACCGTCACTGGATTAGCTTGGTGAGATCTACGCTACTGCTTTATCATGGTATTGAAGTGCACTGATAACTACATGGGCACATTACACATTCCTTAAAGCACTTCATGTTATTTCCTGCTTTTTATTCCCCCATATCCAAAACACCGCAACAAATGTCATTGTGTGGCCCACGAGGTATAACTGCAAAAGGGGGATATAGTGTTACCATGATGGGATCGTAATGATTTGACACAAGGTGTAGATCTGGCCCTTGTTTCTGCAACCATGAGAACCAGAAATGTCCATTCAAATATGAAAGAGCTGCATGATCACACATGCTGTACAATGATGCCTCAGGGCTGCATACAATCCTCTGGTCTCTTCTTTCCTTAACCAAACACTTCTAAATTCTCTTTTGATTTCACATTCAAGCACTGAGGCAGTGAACCCGTCTTCGTCGTGGTGCCGTGTTTCAATTGGCTTAGCGGAGAAAGGGGATGGCTGCCAGTTATCTCTACCTTTTTAAATAATAATAATAAAAAAACACATTCCAAACAAAACAGAGCAATACGATGGAATCTGAGCTACCCAGCAAAAGATCGGGGCTCTTCAGTCAATCAAATTACGGTTCAATCAGTTCATTTTAATCACTTCTCTGGAGAGGAGTAAAGCCCCCCTCTGCTGAAGAATGTGCGGCAATTTTAGTGATGGAAAGTTTAATTGTTTCATTTTTGCCTTACTGGCTGCAACACACCAGACTTTTAATCAGTGGGAACTGAAGTTATAATGAAGTAAAGCCCACTCTCCATAGTTTGCAACTAGCTGAAAATAATTGGGCTGAGACTCCCATCCAGACAGTGTAATGCCTCTGGCATTTCCCAGAAAACTATACTTAATTGCTTTGCTGATATTGTTAAGTGGTCCTAGGGGGAGATGGAGTAGTAAAGCTGCCCACATATGCAGGCAATGGTACACACACACACACACACACACACACACACACAGTGTCTTCTAAGGTCCTTAAAGCAAGCTTATGAGCAGCCAGGAGGGAAACGTACAGTCTGGCCTTTGTGGTTCATTGACCCGAGAGAGTTGAGAATTTGATAAAATAAATAGAGGAAGTTCTAGCAACAACAAACATCAATTTTATTTAAGAGCCCTCAAACCTGACATTGAAAGGGTATGAAAAAAATGTTAACCTGAAACTCTCCTTTATAGCAGGCAGTAGGTCTTTCTTTGTAATACTTGCCCAGAGACTGGAATGCTGACTGCAGCAAATGTAAAAACCCACACGCATACACAACACACGAGCCAGTTCTGTACACTCAGCTGTGCTTTCTCATCATACCTTCACAGCTCAGAGTGACGTAGGACAGGGGTGAGCATAGGCAGATCTCCAGATGTTTTGGACTTCAGCACCCAAAAGCGCCTGCCAGCTTGGCCAATGGTCAAGAATGCTGTGTGTGTGGAATCCAAAATGTCTGGAGATCTCCTTTCTCTCCATCTGTGACCTAGAAACAGAAACCAGAGCACTCCCATGCAGATGGGGGTAGTTCTTAGTGATTCCTGTTCTGTGGGACAAACTAAAGGACTTGCCATTTAGAATTGCCCAGGTACAAAAATGCCAAAGGTTTTCCCCGCCAATGGCATTGGTTTGCACCTTTTTATTTATATATTTAGAATATTTATTTATTGCTTTTCAACAAAAAGTTCTCAAAAGGGGCTTACATTGTCAAAAATGTCGCTTCCAGACATGAAGCAATAATGCGCATTACAGACTCTGTAATGTGGAACTCCCTCCCTCGAACACAGAAAGACACCCTGTCACCCAGGGCCTGATATCTCCTTGGGTTCTGGCTGTCTTGGAGAGCAATGCCTTAAAGTGCACCCATAGAGTTTTTATTTGTTGGGGGGCTTAATTATGGACAAATTATATACTCCCCTAAACAAACTTCAAAGTGCATTGATAATTGGTTAATCCAGAACACTGAAGTTGCAATAGATGCCTTAAAATACATCAAACTGCCAATGTGCTAGAGTAAATTGGGAGTATGAAGGCCTTCGAGCCCAATATATTTATTGCTGGGGAAAAGCTCATCCCACCGGCCTTTCATCATTTCTTTCTCTCTCAGGAGCTGAAACAGGAGCCTAAGCTAGGCTAACAACCTCACTCTAGGTCTCATGCTGAGCTTGAATGTGATTTCCAGCCTTCATAGATCAGCCTACCCAAGTGAACTGCCACCTCCCAGGGAGTAAAAAAAAACTTTTCAGTGAAAAGTTTTTTTTAAAAAATGTGCTAGATGTTGCTTTAAAACTCAACACGGCAAGCCTGCAAGTCAGATAGCTCTGCACCGAATAAAATTGTTCCCCTTTGCTGGTGTTGGTGAGGTGGGACAATTTAGGGTGACCCTACGAAAAGGAGGACAGGGCTCTTGTGTCTTTAACAGTTGAATAGAAAAGGGAATTTTAACAGGTTGTATGCATGCAGCACCTGGTGAAATTCCCTCTTCACCACAACCGTTAAAGCTGCAGGAGCCCTGCCCGCTTTTGTATGTGGTCACTCTAGGATAGCTCTTGCAGCTTTAACGGTTGTGATGAAGAGGGAATTACACCGGGTGTGGCATGCATACAAATGACATCTGCTGAAATTCCCTTTTCAATACAACTGTTAAAGACACAGGAGCCCTGTCCTCCTTTTCATATGGTCACCCTAGACAATTGGATGGCCAATCATGGGGAAAACATATATCTTAACCTAGGTCCATGGGCCAGTCTGGGCTTCTCCAGATGCCCATGCCCACTTCCTCTGGCTCTACCCCTTTCACCCAACTGCCAATTGTTTGGTGGTTGAAATGCCTTTCCTAAGGCTTAGTGACTAGCAGGAAGAGCTTTAAGCTAAAATATGCTGGTATTTGTGGACCCGCTCCTCTGGTTTAAAACCCTGCCCACCAATGGAATGTGGCTCCAAAAACTTTGTTGAAACTGAATTCAGCAAGTAGATTGAAAGCCATTCAACAGCCCTGGTCTCCGTATATGCAAAATGGTTTTTGCAAACTATTTCTTGAGGGCATCATCATGCCATCCTACTTAGGATAGACCTATTGAAACCTATGGGACTTAAGTTCATCATGCCTAACTTGAATCCCATTTATTTCAGTAAGTCTACTCTAAACATGAAGAAGTCTAGATCCAGTCCCATTTTTCTGTGCATTTTTTTTTTTAAAAAATTAAAGAAATATAGGACCATGCACATAATGTATATCGCTGGATCTCTTGTCGTCCGATTTCTCAATATGTGCAGACATTTGCAGAAAAAGCATTGTCTTTGAAGGGGTTATGGTGATATAGTGTTGAAGTTCTACCCTTCACTTTCTGGGTATATGTAGAGAAAAATATACCCAATCCGTCTATTGAATTTCCTATCAGATAATACCTTTTCCCCTTTACTCCCACCCCACCCCTGGTTTATTCTCTAAAAATCCAGGGACGCTTCCAGAAGAATAAATATAAATAATTAAACCACTGTGTAAAATCTCAAGCAAAGTTAAAGGAGGCATTCTCAGCTTGGTTCCTTACCCATCATGTTTGAATAAGGAAATCCTTGCAAAGTCAAAGCTGAAATCAACAAAGTTGCCACACGATTGAATTTAAAACACTTTTCTCCCCTTGCAATGTGCTGGTCAAATATGCAAAGTAGGCAGGAAACTGGAGATACCAAACCGATACGGCCTTTGAGCATGGAAAATGTGTAACCTGAGTTTAGCAAAAGGAATAATGGATCAACATTTCATTTTCTGAGTTAGTGGAGGCACCTATTTTAACCTTCTTTATTAAAACAGCTTGAAGAAAACACCAGTTTGCTGTCATCCTAGAAGCATTAATTAACCAGTTCAATTCAGTTTTATTGTTTATAATCCTAGGTCAACCCATATAATAGAGAAAAAAAATTATCACAAAAGTAAAAGTGGACAAATTAAATATAAATCACAAAAAGGACTAATAATCCAGAACAAAAAAAACCTAACCTAAAGTTAATCATCTATAATACTGATATCCAATTTTGTATTAATGTGTTTGTTAACCAAATCATGCAAGGCCAAACTAAAAACAAACACTGGCTGAATTCGGACGACACAATAAGCAACTGGGGGGTGGGGGACAATAATCAGTTGTATTGACTATCATGTTGTCCAAATGCTGCCATAGTCAACTCAGTGCTGATCCTAATTCACACCTCAGTTGATTATTTATTACCATGTTGTGTGGGGAGTACCCCCTAGATGAACAACTGTAAAGTTGATTATTACCCTACCATTGACTATCGTGTTGTCCGAATTCAGCCACTGACTCCTGATTGATCCTGCAAGAAAATTCTATGTTCTCATCAGAAAAAAGAATTTAAAAAAATATTTTAAAGAATACAAAATCCATTCTCCAATTTTTTCACTGCAGGGTTGGAGAGAGAAAAGCTTCTATGAGCTGAGCTAGGCTGACCATATGAAAAGGAGGACAGGGCTCATGTAACTTTAACAGTTGTAGAGAAAAGGGAATTTCAGCCAGGGTCATTTGTATGCAATTAGTTCCTGGTGAAATTCCCTCTTCATCACAACAGTTAAAGTTGTAGGGGCCCTGCCTTCTTTTGTATATGGTCACTCTAGTATAGTGCCTGCATCTTTAACTGTTGTGATGAAGAGGGAATTTCACCAGGAACTAATTGCATACAAATGACACTTGCTGAAATTCCCTTTTCTCTACAACTGTTAAAGTTACATGAGCCCTGTCCTCCTTTTCATATGGTCAGCTTAGCTGAGCCCATTCTGCATTGAGCTGAGAGCAGGTTGATCATCTCTAAAGAAGACCCCTAGGGGAATAAAGAAACAAACTCTAAGCTCCAGGCACTCTTGGATGTGACTGATTATCTGGATCCATTTCAGTTGGGTTTCAGGCCTGGCTTTGATACGGAAACAGCCTTAGTCACCCTGTATGTTGGGAGAAAGACAGGGGGAGTGTGACTCTGTTGATTCTCCTTGATCTCTCAGTGGCTTTTGATACCATCAACCATGGTATCCTTCTGGGACGACTGGATGAGTTGGGAGTGGGAGGTTCCAATCCTACTTGGCAGGTTGGCTCCAGAAAGTGGTCCTTGGGGAACATTTCTCAACCCTGTGGATTCTCCAGTATGGGGTTCCGCAGGGGTCAGTCTTGTTCCCCATGCTGTTCAACATCTACATGAAACTGCTGAATGTGGTCATCCAGAGTTTTGGAGTGCATTGTCATCAGTATGCTGATGACACGCAGCTCTATTTCTCCTTTTCATCTTCATCAGGTGAGGCTGTGGATGTGCTGAACCAGTGCCTGGCTGCGACAATGGACTGGATGAGGGCTAATAAACTGAAACTCAATCCAGATAAGACTGAGATGCTGTTAGTGGGTGGTTCCACTGACCGGATGGAGGGTGTTCAACCTGTTCTGGAAGGGGTTGCACTCCCCTCAAAGGAGTAGGTTCGTAGCTTGGGGGTTCTCCTAGAATCATCTCTGTCACTTGAGGCTCAGGTGGCCTCAGTGGCATGGAGTGCCTTCTACCAACTTTGGTTGATGGCCCAGCTATGCCCCTATCTGGACAGGGACAACTTGGCTTCGGTTGTCCATGCTCTGGTAACCTCCAAGTTAGATTACTGCAATGCACTCTACATGGGGCTGCCTTTGAAGACGGTTCGGAAGCTGCAGTTTGTGTAAAATGCAGCATCCAGATTGATAACTGGGGTCAGAAGATTCGAGCATATAAGACCTACTCTGGCCTGCTTGCATTGGCTGCCTGTATGTTTCCGAGCCTGAGTCAAGGTGCTGGATTTAACCTATAAAGCCTTATACGGCTTGGGACCACAATACGTGATGGAACGCCTTTCCTGACGTGAACCTACCCGAACACTACGTTCAACATCTAAGGTCCTCCTCTGGGTGCCTACTCTGAGGGAAGCTTGGAGGTCGGCGACAAGGGAGAAGGCCTTCTCTGTGGTGGCCCCCCAATTGTGGAACGATCTCCCCAATGAGACCCGCCTGGTGCCAACATTGTTATCTTTTCGGCGCCAGGTCAAGACTTTCCTCTTCTCTCAAGCATTTAGCAATATATGATGAGCCTGTTTTTTTTTAAAGCATATAACTTTTAGAAGTGATTATAGTGGTTTTAAATGCATGTGTATATTGTGTGTATATTATATGTTTTTGCTGTTTAATTTTTGTATATTGTTTTTAATTGTTTTAATCTTATGTAAACCGCCCAGAGAGCTTCGGCCATGGGGCGGCATACAAATGTAATAAATAATAATAAATAATAATAAGGCAGAAAGAGAAAGCATACAGTTTCTGTCACAAATATAATGTTTGGAACAATCCTGAGAAGAAGCCAAAGTTCCCATTGGAGACTTTTTGTAGAGCACAAGGGTGGGTAAACTGTGGATGTTGTTGGATTCCATCTCCCATCATCCCTGCCCATTGGCCATGCTGGCTGGGGCTGAGAGCAGTTGGAATCAAACAACATCCGGGAGGGGGGTACAGGCTTCCCAATCATGGATGTAGAAGACCCCAGGTTTCTACATGTCTTTCCTGTCACCTTCATGGACTCGTGGTTGATCCTGCAAGATAATTCTATGTTTTCACCAGAAAAAAAGAAAGAAAAAAAACTCTTTTGGACATCTCCAGTTATAGAATCTCAGGCAACAGGGCTTGGAACCCAGGGGGGAGAGATGCAGCACATACTTTGTTTGCAATATGTCCCACTTCAGTCCCAAGCATCTCCAAGTAGAGCATCTTCAAGCAGAAAATCTCCAGGCAGGGCTCCACGTAGGAGTAATGTCCAAAGCCTTGGAGAGCTGTTCTCATCTAGTCACTGTAGACAGGGGACAGGTAACCTAGTGTCCTACAGATACTTTGGACTACAACTCCCAGAAGCCCCAAGCAGGAATGATGGGAATTGTAATCCAAAACTGAGCTAGATGGATCAATTTGTCCAGCTAACATAGCATTGTATGGGCAAATACATATTTTCAAAGGGTTGATTTAAAAAAAAAATGGGGGGAGAGCCCAGAACTATTTCCCCCACCATACTCTATAGACCCCAGAATCTATTTTCCCCACATATACCTGTGTATGTGTGTGTGTACCCCCAATATCCATCTTGATGACTGTTATTTAATGTAACAATCCCAGTAAATCCATCTCTACTGTTACAATATATACAATCTCTGCAGGTAACCTTTTGTTTTTTGACTTTTTCCCGTTTAAATAATGGCCCAGATTTCATTAAATGTTTTTATCTTGCTTTCATTCTTCTGTACTTCTCTTTCCCTCCACAATCTTTACTTTAACCTTATGGGAGATACCCTGAAAATTGATTTCACTTTCAGAAGCATCATTCTGATTATGAAATATTTGATACCTTGAGAGAGTTCTTTGCAAAGGTTGTCTCTCCACCTCCACCCCCACCCAAATTAAATATATCTGCTCAGTAATAGTCTGGCATCATTCAAAGCAAACAATGAGTCCTTTCTTGCTCTTAAAGTTGAACTCAAAAACAAGAAAAATGAAATGGCTTGTACAGTTATTTTGTATAGTTCCGATGGTGGAGGAACATATTTTGTGCATATGCCTAGCACCCAAATAAAGATATCTTACAGAGCAATCCAATAGCGGTAGGCTGATCATATGAAAAGGAGGACAGGGCTCATGTAACTTTAACAGTTGTAGAGAAAAGGGAATTTCAGCCGGTGTCATTTGTATGCAATTAGTTCCTGGTGAAATTCCCTCTTCATCACAACAGTTAAAGTTGCAGGCACTATACTAGAGTGACCATATCCAAAAGAAGGCAGGGCCCCTGCAACTTTAACTGTTGTGATGAAGAGGGAATTTCACCAGGAACTAATTGCATACAAATGACCCTGGCTGAAATTCCCTTTTCTCTACAACTGTTAAAGTTACATGAGCCCTGTCCTCCTTTTCATATGGTCAGCCTAAATAGGGGGGCAGGGAGAGATAATTTGTGTGGATGATCAGTAGGAGTGGCTGGGACAGAAGGTGCCTCCTGGATTTTTTGGGGGGCATTCTCCCCCTCCCCCAATGTTCTGCTGGTTTTTTTGTTTGTTTGTTCGTTTACATTTTCCTCAACCAAGCACAAATGGGGTGAAAAATATAGGATCCAGTTCCAGGGCTGATGTACACTTGTCCTTTTGTTGTGTGCATGTCAGAGGAACAGGGAGGCTTTAGAACCCGTCTCTCTCAATCCATCCCAACAGAGACCTGGCCTTTCCCTATACCTAGGCTGACCCTAGGTTTACAGAGGGAATCTGATGATATTGTGAGGACCCCCTGCTGACATTCAGCTCTCTTCATACCCCATGTTTGTCACTTGAAAGACAACTCTGAGTGCCCTTCTTGGAGCCCTTTAAGCCTCCCAGGTTCAGAATGTGAACAGGAAATTTGCTTCTCTTAAATAATCAGGCCTCCGTCCTTCAAGCCATCTGCTCTCTACAAAATCCATATTATTAGCGGAAATATGCCAACATCTGGTCAAGTGTCCATATATCATCTAAGTATGGCATCACCTTGATGTGTCCTTTGATCAAGTTTCACATTTTATTTCTTTTATTCCAGTAACGGTTTCTCCCCTCCCTCCCTTTCTTTTGAAGAGAGCACGGCCGGCTCTCTGCAGATGAATTCTGTTTTGCTGTATGTTTTCATTTTCTTTCATAGGGAAGATTAACAATAAAAAACAGCTGCAGCTAATAATACATCCTCATCTAAGGGACTCAAAGCGGTATAATCCTGGGCATGAAGAACAAGGTTTTTTTTTTTGAAAAAAAGCATTTTGTATGCTCTCAACATGCTGTTCACTTTGACAAAAGAATCACACCTTCCCTCACCTACGAATTCTACTAGAAAAATCTGTTAAGGGTTCCTGATAGCCAACCTTGTCCTCTTCCAGGAAACTCTATTCCATTCCCTCTGCTAACAGGCTTTCCTTTCACCTCTTCCCCCCCCCCCCCAGTCAATCAGCCTTTTATAGCTACTGAACATTCTCATAAGAATATAAGAAGAGCCAATGCTGGATCAGATCTAGGGTCCATCTAGTCCAGCATTCTGTTCAAACAGTGGCCAACCAGCAGTTGACCCACAAGCAGGACACAAGTGCAACTGCACCCTCCTGTTCATGTTCTCCATCACCCGGTGTATGTAGGCTTGCTGCCTCTACTACTAGAGGTAGCACATAGCTATCAGGACCAGTAGCCATTGATAGCCTTCTCCTCCAGGAATTGTTTTAACCCTGTTTTAAAGCTGGTAGCCATCACTACACCTTGTGGTAGCAGAGCTTAACTATATGCTGTATGAAGAAGGACTTCCTTTTATCTATCCTGAATCTCCCACTAATCAGCTTCATGGGATGACCCTGGCTTCTCAGTTCTTATTGGGCTGTTTTTTGTCATTCCACCTCACTCTGCTTTTAAGGCCATTTCTACACCAGCCTTTTCCCCCGGGGTTGTGCCTGGCTGCTCCCTGTGTGTCCCAGGGACTAGTGGGTCCAGAGGGGACATGGATGGGTTTCCCAGGGGTGAAGAAACCCTGGGAAAACCCGATTCTTTGAGTAGTCTCCAGACCATCCCGAGACTGTGGGAGGAGTGGGCACCCATCCCGCCTGGTACCCACTTACTCTCAAATAAACACGGCACCAGAAATGGGCATGGAGCCACGTGGGTCAGCTCCGTGCCCACCAGGGGAGAGGGGGGCATTTTCACCATCCATGGGATAGCAGGGGGGGGGGGAAGGGCTACGATTTCTGATATTTTTTTTAACTTACATTTGAATTGGAGCACAAGTGTGCTCCTGGCTCCGTCATTTAAAAAAAAAATGGCGGCCGTGATGAGAGTGACGTCCTGTTTGCTTCCAGTATGTCACATTTCCTGTGTAGAAAGAGGGCGACGATTGTGGAAGCAAGTAAGTCCAGGCTTGCTCCCAGGCCCTCCCTCTACACCCTTAGGTGGAGAAAGGGCCTAAGTTTCCCCCCCTACATTTCTTTTGGCATGTCTGAAAACCTGGGGTCCCCTGAAGGAATGAAGACACACACACCGAGATGTTCTTGGCAGGAAGCAATCTTTACTGTCTGTTAGCTTGGCTTATATATCTTTTACAATGCTGTTTGTGAAGACACAGCATCTTTCCACACAGTAGAACACACACACATAATAGCTTGTCATAGAGAAGAACAATGGCCCTCAGAATAAGACTGCTACATCATTACTGCAACATTTGTTCCTAGCCTGATGCTGGCAAGCTAAGGCTAGAACAGCCTGGATGTGCTGGGACATTTTGCATGTAGCAGAAAAGTGATAGCAGATAGAAAGTCCTAGGTAGGAGAAAGCACCAGGGTATGCCCTACAATACTTTTTCCTAGGATAGTTCCTTCAGTCCCCCAAGCCTGCTGTTGCTTATATCTCATATATGCCTGTGTTGATAGCATTTTTTTATCCCAGTCTGGCCCCCAGGTGTGGTGAGAAGTGAGACTGCAGCATCATCCCACCTCTGTCATCCGTCTGTCATCCACGTGCTGCATTGCTCATAGTCTCACACCAACATTGGCCTGGATGTGACACTCCAAATTAAACGGACACAACACAACATGAATTGAGGAATAATTTTATAGTTAGGAATTGAAAGGAACAGAGCTAAAATATTTGCACATGAAAGACAAATAACAACCTTGTACATTAACATATGGAAGCACACTGAAAGCCAGTGTGGTGTAGTGGTTAGGCTGACCATATGAAAAGGAGGACAGGGCTCCTGTATCTTTAACAGTTTCATAGAAAAGGGAATTTCAGCAGATGTCATTTGTATATAAGCAGAACCTGGTGAAATTCCCTCTTCATCACAAAGTTAAAGCTGCAGAAGCCCTGCCCTCTTTTGTACATGGTCAAGAGATAGGGCTCCTGCAGCTTTAACTGTTGTGATGAAGAGGGAATTTCACCAGGTTATATATGCATACAAACAACACCTGCTGAAATTCCCTGTCCTTTGCAACTGTTAAAGATACAGGAGCCCTGTCCTCCTTTTCATATGGTCACCCTAGTAGTGGTTAGAGTGTTGGACTGGGATTCGTTCAAGTCTCCACTCAGCCTTTCACTGAGACATTAACACGAGTTAGGAGTGTAATATTCAAATACAGCAGAGCAGGGAACATTTTTGCTCCCATGGTTACATTGGTGCCTGGTAATCAGGTCAGGGGTTGCATAGTAGCAATAGATGGGGGCCAGAGACTAGGGTGACCAGATAAAATCCAGGTCAGGGCTCATGTAACTTTAACAGTTGTAGAGCAAAGGGAATTTCAGCCAGTGTCATTTGTATGCAATTAGTTCCTGGTGAAATTCCCTCTTCATCACAACAGTTAAAGTTGCAGGGGCCCTGCCTTCTTTTGTATATGGTCACTCTAGTATAGTGCCTGCAACTTTAACTGTTGTGATGAAGAGGGAATTTTACCAGGACCTAATTGCATACAAATGACACTGGCTGAAATTCCCTTTGCTCTACAACTGTTAAAGTTACATGAGCCCTGACCTGGATTTTATCTGGTCACCCTACCAGAGACCAAAGAGGGTGGAGCCACACATCCATCTCTCTCTCTCCCTCTCTCCCTCCCTCCATAGCAGCTCTCTCTGTAATGCTGCTGTAGTGCCTGAGTTGCTCCTTCAAGAACCATCATTTCCAGGTGAGTCCTGACAGATCCAACTTGACTCTCCCCTCTCCCTTCTCTTGAATGGTAGTGCTCCAAGGAAGGGGAGTGGCCTCCACAGGCCAGACTTGGAAGTCCCAAGGGCTGCAGGTTCCCAATTCCTGAAATATGGCCTACACACATATCATCCAACATGCTTGGCTTCATTTTCCATGGCTGAATTCCCAGTTAAAATCTGGGAATCAATAACACAATCTGAACACATGTGTATTGGGTATTGTGTACATAGGCCATATTGAAATAGGACACCATGTGTGATCTTTTAGGAACATCAGGCATGCTAGGTGAGTAGACATCCATGCACAGGAGCTGGTTTGGGAAGAGGTTTCATCTGATTATCCTAGGGTGACCAGAAAAAATCCAGGTCAGGGCTCATGTAACTTTAACAGTTGTAGAGAAAAGGGAATTTCAGCCAGTGTCATTTGGATGCAATTAGTTCCTGGTGAAATTCCCTCTTCATCACAACAGTTAAAGGTGCAGGCACTATACTAGAGTGACCATATACAAAAGAAGGCAGGGCCCCTGCAACTTTAACAGTTGTGATGAAGAGGGAATTTCACCAGGAACTAATTGCATACAAATGACACTGGCTGAAATTCCCTTCTCTCTACAACTGTTAAAGTTACATGAGCCCTGACCTGGATTTTATCCGGTCAGCCTAAATTATCCACCCCTCTCTTCTTCATCAGACGATGAGTGCCATTTCCCAGGGGAATCTACTCAAGCCACATACTCACCATACCAATGGAGTATGTGAATTGGGCCCAACGTTTGAAGAATCACAGAAAGACCACAAGATGGTGCTCTTTCAAAATGGAATGTGGACCAACTCCCTCATTCAGATGGATATCTTTGGTCATAAAGGATAGCAGTGGCTACTCCATTGACCGTACTGGCATGTCAGTTTGGTCACTTGAATAAAGGCTTCATTCAGAAGAATTAAGACCAACGTTCTCAATTAATCAAAATGATTTTCCCTTTGCGAAAGACAACTGCAAGGAGGTCTTCATTGGGCAAACTACAAAAGGACAAATCTATCCAGAAGACCCTATCCAGAAGAATATCTAGGCAAAGCCAATAGACAGCAATATATTTATTATAAGGCTGAGCTAAACATTCTCAGTGGAGAACATCTGGGTCAAAACTATGCATGGAGGGAGAAACTGGAGGGGTGAAAATGAACAAACTGGGAATCAAAACACAGCTATAATGTAATTACAGTGCCCAGTCCAAGTTAACAACTGTCTTCAAAGGCAGGCCCAAGTATAAAGCATCACAGTAGTCTAATCTGGATGTTACCAGGACAAGAATCACCTAGATCAGGCTGTCTAGGCAGGGTCATAGCTGGAGAAGCAGCCTAAACTGGTAGAACAGGCTCAATCTTGTTATT
This sequence comes from Anniella stebbinsi, assembly GCA_029215795.1. Taxonomy (NCBI): domain Eukaryota; kingdom Metazoa; phylum Chordata; class Lepidosauria; order Squamata; family Anniellidae; genus Anniella; species Anniella stebbinsi. The sequence goes on from JARDYH010000007.1 coordinate 13,004,807, forward strand.
TCCTGTTCATCCTTCCCAGTGTGTAAATACTCATAGGGACATAGGACTCTACCTTATACTGATTCAGACTCTTGGTCCATCTATCTCAGTATTGTCCACACTGACTGGCAGCAGGGCTACAGGGTTTCAGACAGGAATTTTTCCAGCCCTACCTGGAGATGTTGGGGATCGAACCTGGGACCCTCTGTGTGCAAAGCAGATGCTCTACCACTGAGCCACGGCCCCTCCCCTTTAGCATTGGAAATGCAGATCGCATGTCATGGAAGCAATCTGCATTTCCAATGATAAAGATGGGTCAATGTACACCCCCAGACTGCAAACTTGTTCCTTCATGGAGAATGCAACCCCATTCAACTCAGCTGCCTAATATAACTGAGCTTCAGTTTACTGGTCTATAATGACGCCATTATTGTACCCAGGCACTGCTTTAGCATCATCACCGCCTCACCTGAACTGGATGAAAAAAGAGAAACTGTCTTGATGTGGTAAGGGTTCTCCTTAACAGGGAAAATGTGAAGACCACTGATATGAGTCAATAAAGCAAGGGCTGGGTAACTTTGGGTAACCAGGGCCCAATTCCCCTTCCTCTTATGAGCTGCACTCTTCCTGTACTGGCAACAAAAATGGTTAGCTTAAAAACAAGCTAAATTTATCCTTAGCAATCTTCTGTAGCCATTATGGAGGCTTACTAAACGGCTTGAGGCCAGGTTATCTGAAGGAATGCCTCCTCCCATATGTACCTGCCCGGACCCTAAGATCATCCTCGGGGGTCCTTCTCAGTGAGCCCCTGCCAAGGGAAGTGTCGTGACTCTGGCTAACTCTCCAAGCTTCTGCTCACGACTTTAGGCACACTGATACACAACAATAACAGTGGGATTTCTTTTATTGTAAATCACACGGAATTCAAAGCATGACGGTTTCATTTCTGCAATCACACACTTGAAGCTGAATACGGACCACACAGCTTTCAGGTAGAACGGTTTAATGCGAACAGCACTCACTCAGGGGTAGACATTTAGAGATTAACCCTAGTCCTTAGAAAGCAGGAGCGGCCACACTGCACTGGAATCCTCTGGAACATAGGGACACTCACGGAAAGCCTCTAGACAGAAGGTAAGACTATCTTGAACTAAATCAGACTCAGCCTGTCAAGGAACGCTGAGCAGATCACCAAAGCAACACGTCAGGAACTGAACCTCTTCGACCTAGGGAGCCTTCCCAATTCACGTAGCTTTAGCTCTGAGGAAGGTCCTCTCACAGGTCTCAAACACACAAAATTGTAGAACAGCAACAATCAGCCTCTGCCTCCCTCTGCCCGTAACTTTGGCTCCATGGAGGGAGACAGCAGGCTATAGAACACGAATCTAGAACAGTAATCACAAGTCTAAATCTATGAAAAGCCACAGTGCACTTTTCATGGCATAGTTCGTAGAAGTTCCAAGTCTAAACAGCAACAGAACATGTATAGAGTGCCTCATACAATTCTAAATCAGATAGAAACTCACAACAGCAGAATAGCACACAAGCAGCAAGAGGTTTGACGAGATAATTCCTAGCAAAGGAATTACTCTCAGGACAAAGGTAATATAGTGTGGAGGCTGGGCAATTCTAAGCTACTTTGATAGACAGGGCTTCAGGCCTGTAATCTAAACTCACGTGCCAACAGGGCGGCACGGTTCAACCTCTTCTGATGACACCACAGTGTGAGGAAGATAGCCCCCATCTTTGCAAAACATAGTTTAATTCCCAGAGAACTTTCAAGGCCTTCGGCCTACCATTTGAGATAAGCACATAACAGAGAAGCAGAGATACATTTTCTCATGACAAATTGCCAAGTCTTCAGTCCACAATTCACAGGGCCAGCCCTGTGAATTGTCTACGAAGCACCTGACACCCAACAGGAAGTGAGACAAGTGGCTACCAGGAGGAGGGCCTTCTCTGCTGTAGCACCCCGGCTGTGGAATGAGCTTCCTAGAGAGGTTCGCCTAGCATCTACATGAGATTTTAACAGTTCTTCAGTTTGATTTTTAACCTTGCTGTTTAAATTTGTATTTTAAATCCATATCGATTTCTGCATGGCTGCTCGGTTTTTATCCTGGTTGTGCTTTTATCCTGTATTTTAAATTATGTTTTTATACTGTCGTCGTTTTATATTTTGAGTGGTTTTTACGGTTTTAACTTTTGTGAACCGCCCAGAGAGCTTCGGCTATTGGGCGGTATAGAAATGCAGAAAATAAATAAATAATAAATTACTAAGGACAAGTCTAACTTGTAAATAAGCCATTTTTTCTTTCCCTGAACTGTGGGGGGGGGGGAGGGCAGGGGCAGTGGGGGCTGCATTGGGGGTGATAGGGACCATGTGCATCTTGCGGGCTATGTGTTGCCGAAGCCTTCAATAGAACATCTTGTAACTTATTGGATTTTTAATATTCCCTCTGTAGAAGAACTCAGTGCAGGTTGAATTGTATTGGGATCATTCAGTTGCATAATTACAGTATTTAGTATCTGTTGGTTTTACTTCTGACTTCTTTTGCATACGTTTGGCCGCATCAGATCTTCCTTTGCATAGCCCCTCTCTGCTCGTGTTATTGATGATGGGAGAAACTCTCAATTACAGATTGCTGAAGAGGCACTGGGTAGTTGAGTAGGAACTGTCACACACTGCACAAAGAACAGATGGAAACCTACAACATCAAAACATTCTTTTATTATGAGTGGTTCCTTGCTTTGCAGGTTCTGAGACGATACAGTGAACTTCTTGATATACCATTCAAAAAGCAAAAATACCCCCCCCCAAACAAAAACAACACACATACACACACACATAAGGTACGCTAAAATGACAGAGCACTAATCTGGATGGTGTCGCTGGTAATGAGCCAGCAAGGGGAGGAGAAAAGAGGTGCAAGTAGAAATCAAAGAAGTTTCCAAACTGCTACACATAAAGGGGTTGAACAGACTGATGGACTAGATGGACCCTTGGTCTGATCCAGCATGGCTCTTCTGATACTGTCATGAAATGGGGGTGGGGGATTCAGTCATCTCTATAACCTCTGTCAGATTGCACAAGCTATGAATGCTATACAGTCCATACAAATCAGATGGCCACTTCTACATAGCAAAATAAGAGGAAATGCATCATTTTCCTTCAGCACTGGCTGCCAGTCCATGTCTGAGCCCAATTCAAAGTATTGATTTTAACATTCAAAGCCCTAAATGGCTTGGGGCTAGGTTACCTGAAGGATCATATTCTCCTATATATATATCTACCTGGACCCTAAGATTGTCCTCAGTGGTCCTTTTCCAATAGCCCCCACCAAAGGAAGTGAGGTAGGTGGCTACTATTTTTTCTTCTGTGGCTTGGGCTCGTAAGCTGCCTGTGACAGCCAGCTCCCACCTCCTTTGGGAATGCCGCAATTACTTTCAGGTGGAGTAGCGAGTCTAGCCAAACTTCCACCCATGCATGGCCTTTGTGAATGCGAGATGCTGGGGAACAGGAGGAGACAGTTATTGTACTCATGTCCTGCTTGTGAGCTTCCCAAAGGCATCTAGTTGATGACTGAGGGGAATGGGATATTGACTAGATTGGACTAGATAGGCCTTTGGTCTGATCCAGTAAGGCTCTTCTTTTACATTCTTATAGTTCCAGGACAATCAGATCAAAAGGATGATGAGGAAGGAAGGGGAATTATAGCCTCATGGGCCTATGAAATTCCAAGAATGATGTTGCAGTGTGAGAAGATGAGTGCTCACCTTTAGAGATTAGATGAAAAGAGAATTGGAGAATGCCTGTTCCATGCTCCACTAATGAAGATGCAAGATAAATAATCCATTGCTACATTGTTATCCTCCAATATTTCTGCAGTTTGTTACGCTGATGAATATGCAGTTCCGCGAATAACAGCGGCTTGAAAAATGCACTGTGATTTTATTTTCCTCCTTAGACAAATGATACTCCAGAATATACATTTCAAAGGTGCAACTGACATAAATAACCCTGAAGTAACCCTTGCAAATCGTGCCAAGCCGGCATTAAAAAATACAATCCAAAGGATCACACTAATTTGGTTTTCAGCAATGGTTTTGTAAATGCGTTCCAGGGAACCCTGGAGTTTTTTGGAAGCATATCAGGGGTTCCTTGATAAGACAAATTAGCAACATTGAACAAGCTTCCCTAGAAGATCCTACCAATCTCCCCCAGAAATGTGCAGCTGTTGGGGAATGTTCAGAGTGCACCACAGTTCAGACCATGTTTAAGCATGGCAGCAGTGAGGCTAAAGAGACTACGTTAGTGTCCTGGCTTTATGAAGTGGACTTTTTAGAACAGAGGTGGGAACTTCAGGAGGTCCAGGGGATGGAAATCCCTACCCTCAGGTTTCACAGCTTTACTTCCATTTTTCTTTTTTTAAAAAACAAAAACAAAAACAAAGAAAAGAAAAAAGCCACTTAGGCAGTGTTTAGTACTATCTTATGCAGAAAAGAACCAAAATATGGACCTGCAGTCTGAAATGGTCAGTTGTAGAAGCTTCCCAATACACTTGTCTCTCTATTGCTTGCAAGTTGCCTGCATGGCATTGGAGATCAAGCCACATTCCTGCCATGTGTGGAACCCGCTCTCAACTCAATGGGTTGCTTTATCAGGGAGTAAAGCTCTGCAAAACTGGCATATTTTTTCCCGCTGCCATGCCACCGAATTTCGGCAGTGCATCGGCAGGGGTGTGGCCCTGTGGGAGGAAGTGTCTGGGGGTTGGAAACTACCCCCCACTGAAGTGCTCGAAGTTGCCCACCATTGTTGTAAAGTGTCCAGTAATTGGGGAAGTGAGAGGGGAGAAACATGGATGATCAGGGGTCTGGAAACAAAGTCCTATGAGGAGAGACTGAAAGAACTGGGCATGTTTAGCCTGGAGAAGAGAAGACTGAGGGGAGACATGATAGAACTCTTCAAATACTTGGAAGGTTGTCACACAGAGGAGGGCCAGGATCTCTTCTCGATCATCCCAGAGTGCAGGACGAGGAATAATGGGCTCAACTTACAGGAAGCCAAATTCTGGCTGGACATCAGTAAAAACTTCCTGACTGTTAGAGCAGTACGACAATGGAACCAATGACCTAGGGAAGTCGTGGGCTCTCCCACACTATAGGCCTTTAAGAGGCAGCTGGACAACCATCTGCCAGTTATGCTTTATGGTGGATTCCTGCATTGAGCAGGGGGTTGGACTCAATGGCCTTATAGGTCCCTTCCAACTCTACTATTCTATGATTCTACGATTCTATGAAAAGTATCGCTTCAAACTCTATGTCAAAGAACATTGATTGTGTAGAAGAATGCGGGTGAGGCCCGTTGCTGAGCTGGGATGATGTTTTTCATCCTGGCCTCTGGCAAGAGGATAATATTTCTCCTTTGTAATGATTTTACCATTGGAAAAAAGTTCATTTTGGGAAATTTCTGGGAAAACAATAGAGCCACTTGAGGTGGGGGGGCAAGCAGGGGGATTTCTTTTCTTCTCGGAGAATCTATCACTCGACAGCCAAGGAGTCTGTGGGATGCCTCCTCTTCCTCCAACTTATATCAATCTCTGTTTGATTACTGTTATTGAGTTGCTTGTACCTTGAGAGATTAAAAACACAGCTAGGTGAGTGAGAAGCAAGGCACTACTGCGCGCTTTGAATATGAGTCAGACATCAAAATCACTTTTGAAGTGCAGAATTACAGAGCCCTCACTTTGTCACCCAAGCAGATTTTGCCTGAGGCAAAGAGGAGAATAGGAGCTGTATTCTTCATCCGGCAACTGCACCTCACGTTACCTGAAGAACCATATATTCTGAGGAGTCCCTGGTTCAATGTGTTTCAAACCAGACTTCTGCCTCAGGGCGATCAGATGCACTGTTGAAGGGAAGTGTCAGCTTTTTTCTCCCCCCATCCTTTGTACACAAAACCCCTGCTGCTTTCCACTGTAACTAAATGGCTGGATTGTCTCGGAACGGGAGAGGGATCAGTTCATTTAGGAGTCAGATTCTCCTTTCTGTCTTATCCAGTTCAAGGAAGGTTGTTGCCTTCCTCTTGAAATTTGATAACATCAAAATGATCTTCATTCTCTGAACCTGGTTTATTACTCTTTCTAAAAACAACAACCTGGAATTAGACTTGCAGCCAAGTATCGATGTCCAAGCTACTCACTTTTTTCGGGGGTGGGGGGGATTTTGTTTGTCTCTTTCTGTAAAAATATGTACTCCTTGCAAAAATCTAAATAAATGTTTAATTCATTCCTGCTTAGGCTGACCAGATAAAATTCTGGTCAGGGCTCATGTAACTTTAACAGCCATAGAGAAAAGGGAACAGCCAGTGTCATTTGTATGCAATTACTTCCTGGTGATATTCCCTCTTCATCACAACTGTTAAAGTTGCAGGGGCCCTGCATTCTTTTGTATATGGTCACTCTAGTATAGTGCCTGCAACTTTAACTGTTGTGACAAAGAGGGAATATCACCAGGAACTAATTGCATACAAATGACACTGGCTGAAATTCCCTTTTCTCTACAACTGTTAAAGTGACATGAGCCCTGACCTGGATTTTATCTGGTCACCCTATTCCTGCTGCCCTCACTTGGCTTCATTCTCAGGTGCCCGCACTTACTCTTGTTCTTAATGGCTCTCATTTGCCTTAGTAAAATCATCATGCTGCAGTTGTCATCTCTAGCATTGCGATGACTTTTACTTTTATTCCTTTGCGTTCTAATTGTGATTAATCCTAGAAGGAGAAAGAAGCAGCAGCCAGGATAACTCTGGTGTGAACACAAAGTGAAAAACAAAATGAAAAGAGAATATTTGCACTGTCCAGGTGATTTAAAAAACAAAACAAAAAACATCCCACTGAATTTGCTAGTTATTACCCAAAAACAAGATAATATTTGACAAAACTCAAGCAAAATAGAGAATTTAAATGAAAGAATTAAATATTAAAGTTTCAGCCAGCACTGTAGGGATACATATTGAAGTGCAGGCGCTCATCATGACAGTCTTCATAGCCACACCCCCAAGGACTGGCCAAAAATGGAGGCAGCTGTGTTGATCCATGTCAATAAATCCATCCTAGCTAGGCTGACCATATGAAAAGGAGGACAGGGCTCATGTAACTTTAACAGTTGTCGAGAAAAGGGAATTTCAGCTGGTGTCATTTGTATGCAATTAGTTCCTGGTGAAATTCCCTCTTCATCACAACAGTTAAAGTTGCAGGCTCTATACTAGAGTGACCATATACAAAAGAAGGCAGGGCTCCTGCAACTTTAACTGTTGTGATGAAGAGGGAATTTCACCAGGAACTAATTGCATACAAATGATACTGGCTGAAATTCTCTTTTCTCTACAACTGTTAAAGTTACATGAGCCCTGTCCTCCTTTTCATATGGTCAGCCTAATCCTAGCAGCTTTCATTGCTAACAGGAGCAGACCTTTTCATAACTCGCATTGGATACATTTTGGCTCAGCTGTATTTGTGAGAGTTTCTTTAGAACTCCCGGAGAGGCTCCACTCCTTTTCAGACAAGCAGACGGATGCTTGTACATCCATCCCAGGAAGTGGGTATAGAACCTGGTGCATGGCAGAAATGCACTCTATTGCTAAGCTGTAGTCCCTCCTCAATCGCTTGCTATGAACAAGTCTTTTTTTCTCTGCAGTTAAGCTTCCAAGGAGTCTTAGATTCCCCAGCAAGTAGTTTGAAGATCCACTGGCTTTGTGAAAAGGATTTAGCTCTCTCCCCCCCATCACACACACACACCTGAGTTAAACACACCACAATTCTGCTCTTGCTCTGTAAAATGGAACTCATTACTGCTTGGGTCAGGGTGGTTACCAGAAGCTAATTATTATTCACAGGCAGCCACTGGAAATGAGCATTACAGACCCTCTTCTCTAAGTTTTAATTACAACATCAGTACAGGAGAATCCCTTCTGGATATGCCTCCCACCTCTCCGCCAAACAATTCCTGACTCCTACAGTATCCCTATTGGCAGCATCCTTAACTCATGATCTGCTGTGATTATGTTATAATTACTCTAATGCATCTTCACTCCGCAACCCTTTCCAGTGCCTGGGAAAAAAGAATGGGGGTGGGGAGAAACAGCAAAGAAACCAGGTAATTAGGGGGACAGAGACATGAACATGAACTATGAGTTTACTTTGCCTTGTAATAATTTATCAGGCACCGGGAATTTTATACAGGGATGCTTCAGTTCTCAGAGAGGGGCATGAAGTTTGCAGCACAAAGCAATGTTGTGCATGCAGCCTGTTGTTTGATTTTTTTCTGACCATTTCATTTATAAGAAATAGAAGTTTGTTTTCCAATTGTGTGTGTGTGTGTGTGTGTGTGTGTGTGAGAGAGAGAGAGAGAGAGAGAGAGAGAGCGTGTTTAGGGAATTAGCCATCCTCATGTGGGTGCAATCATGCTCAGATAGAAAAAACACACATGGCTTCATGGAGTACTTGCAACCCATCCCTTCAGTATGCAAGCAAGGATGCACATAGAACACACATAGAGATGGAAGAACCAACCATTTTTGAGCTGCCAAAATTCTCCAGAATGTTGTTTCAAGCTCAATTTGCTTCAGTCCTGTTTTTGATCTCTTTTTCAGCTCATTGGAACAGGGAAAATGTGCATTTCTGTGTGTATTTTCCCCCAAAATGTGCACACTGCCCCTCATTGATTAAAGCATAAACATGCACTTTTTAAAAAATGTGATCGGAATTTTGGTTAATTCGCTATTATTCATTAGTTTTTGCAAGTCTCGTAGTTGATCTGGGTGGAGGTGAGCAACCTCTTTTGAATGGGACTGTCCTCCCACTAATGGAAAAGAAAGAGATACCCCAATGGAACAAAAAGGCCAAAACAATGGATGAACTCAACACACTAAACTATTGTTGAGTAGCTCTCAACGTGTTTCGGCAACTTGCCTTCATCAGGGGAATCTCCCATGCAATATTTACACTGACACAGAGGAATGTCTGGATTTTGTGAAATCCATCCCAAGTATGTTTTGTGGATCGTGCGGTGTCCTTCATTCCGGCATCTGTTCACAGACGGGTTCGATCCCTCCGTCCCCCATTATGTGGAAAAATAAGTAAATAATTCTGTAAGAAAGTTTGCAACAATTTATATAATTTATGTTAGTACATAACTTTTAGCATATTGTCCCCCATTCCATTCGACATTTCCTTGTGTATATTTTCCATCATGGCATAAGGCTCAGGAGAAATTTGTATGTTTTCCTGTGAACAAATTTGCGTAATTTTAGGAAAAGTACAAAAACTAAAATCCAAAAGTCCGCAGGCTCTGCTCAGCCAGGGGAGGCCAGTCCTCAGCGGATTCTGCAGGACAGATTCTTAGAAACTCAAAGTTTCTCGAATTCGTGTAGTATCCCTACTTGACACATGAATGCTACTTTCTGTTCACTCTTTGTCAATCTTCTCTTTCTAATTGTTATTTGATTGTCTTTTTTGCTTTCTTTTTCTTTTTCTGCTGAGCAGCCTTGGAAAAAGTTTGTTTCTAAAGGTCAGCTAAAAAAGGTCTAAAATAAGCAAATATGGCTGATTCACCCCCAATATAGGAAGATCAATTCTTCTGCTACTGCATGAAGACAGGAAAAGGAAATCTTGACTATTTAGATAGAAGCAGGGATTTTCAAATGTTGCACCTGGTGAATCTCAACAGGTGTTTCACGAGAACTGTCAGTTTGCATTTCTCCAGTGCAAGGGTTTTGCTTCTTGTGATCAAACATGGTTTTGCAGTGTGTGTGTGTGTGTGTGTGTGTGTGTTTTAGAAAAACAATCCGACTCCACTCCCTTTCTGCTCTTCACCATGAAGGTTGTTACATATCCCTGCTGTTAATACAGAAATCAAATCCATGGGAGGACCCTGGGAGGTATTCACACAGGACAAATGATGATTGCTAGAGAGATGTGCTGAGCTGTTAATACCTTAATCCTCAAGAGCGCATGAATCATCCCACGATGTTGCAGCGTGATGTGACAATAGCGCAATATTTTCCTCTGGCATCTTGGAACTCCCCAGCCTTTGGTACTGTATAAAGAAACATTCCTTGAAATTGTGTAGAATCTGTAAACGTGAAGAAAACCCAGATGGTCTTTTTGTTTTTGTTTGAAATCTCAAGCTCTTCCCATCCTATATAAAAAGAAATTTGTGAATTTTGTTAAGTTCTTATCTGAAAAGGAAGCAAACAAAATTCTTACCCAACTTACCCATCCCTACACTGGATGGTCATGGGACCTTACTGGACAATGTGTGATGTCGCCTAGGGAGGAGGTGAATTGCCAAAAATCAGACTAGAGATGGGATGGGAAATCTTTCTTCCATGAACTTGCTCATGGGCACAATCCTATGCATGTTTTGACAGGAAAAAGTCCAAAAACTCCCAGCATTCCCATGGCTGGCTGAGGAATGCTGGGAAGTTTAGGACTTTTTCTGTCTGAAAATCCTAAACTTAGGATTGTGCCCTAAATTATCTTATCTTAGGATCAAATCTGGACCCCACCTCCTGCACCTTTCAGGTTCTCCCTCTCTCTCTCTGGGCTGGTTCACATGACAGAAGGGTGGTTAATAAGCAGGGAAAGCCCAAGAGATTTTGTTGCCTGTGGTGAAGGACAAGATGGTGCCTCCTCCTATTCCATGTACACAAGTTGACTGGACTATCTTTCTTCAATGCTGAGGATAGGAAAGCATCCTTCACTACACCTGAAGGCAGCAGGATAGCTTATGGGATGCAGAGCAGGTCACAAGGCACACAGCTCTCTCTTCCAACACCTTGACGCCACCTCCCAGCATCTACCACCTGAAGCAGCTGCCTTACTTTGCCTAATGGTAGGGCCGCCCTGTTAATAAGCTACAATGCCTTGTTAAGCAACCTTGGGCATGTTGGTTATACGACAGGTGATTTTCCTAATTACTCTTGTCAGGTGCAGGTTGCCATGTCATCTGAAGCTGGCCAGGATGGATTGCTGAGGTGGTTTACAAACCATGCAGAAAACCTGCAACAGACTGTGAGGTTTGTTAACAACCTCAGTCAGCCGCCCTTGTGGCATTTGGCTGTAATGATAACCTGGGTCTGGTGAGGATAAGTAGGGAAATAAGCCAGCATGCAACCAGCATACTTGGGGGTGTTTAACAAGCCACCATGGCTTGTTACGCTATGTTATGCAAACCCGGTGACTCTTGTGTCATACTAACCCTGTGACTGACTCCCTCCTCCCCTCCCTCTCTTTGGCCAGATCTACACCAAGCAGGAGATAACACCGTGGAAACAGTTGTCAATACATAAAGCAGTAGTGTAGATCCTGCCACATGCTCACTGGCTGATTTTGGATGACACATTAAGCAACGGAGGGGGAAATAGTGTACTGACCGTGTATTCGGTAGGTGGAGCTCCACACACAACATGCTGCAACTCCGGTGCTTGTGCAGCTGAAAGTTCTGGCTGCCACCTTCGTTGCTACATCTGCTCCCTCCTTCTCCCTCAGTCCTCCAGCCATATCCCAGCATGCACCACGAGGTCTGCTGGCTGTATAGAGCAGCCAGGGGTTTTTGGCTGCTCCAGCCAGCAGAACTCTATTCCCAAACGGAATAGTATACGGAGAGAGGGGGGTTGGTTTCGGACGACACTTTAAACAATGGGGCTTCGGGCTAAACAACGTGCAAGCCCGTTGTTTCTCTCCATTGCTTAATTGGGCAGACTAGCGTACTGTCAGTTGTATGTACATGGTGTGTAACCCTCCACACAACACAATAAGCAACACAACTGACGATTCCCCCCCCCCCCCGTTGCTTAATGTGTCTTCCAAAACCAGCCTCTCTCTCTCTAGTTGCAGTGAGGTTGTTCATCTGGACTCATGCTATTTTACCCAATTGATTCCATCTTCCACCTTGTACAGATGGAAAGCACTGAAGAAACTTCTCCTTCCCATCAAAATTTATTCAGTGCAAATTAACACACAGTCAGTTTTAAGTTGCCAGGTGTGCTTTCGAGCGCAGCGATATCAGAATGTGGCATCGCGGAGATCTAAATGGTGCTTATTGTTTTACACCTCTCCGTTTATCATAAGATTAACAGTATTATTATTATTATTATTATTATTATTATTATTATTATTATTTTGCAGCAGCAGCAGCAGCTGCTTCGTGCCGTGAGCACAATCACTATTTGGGGTGGGGAGAGACAGATAAGCGCTATGCATTTTAAACATGCTAAAAATATAGTCGGATACCTTCAGTCTCAAGCTGCGTGATAAAATGGATCAAGTCGGCAGAGCAGCTCTGCAGCTGCTTTCTGGACTCATTCATCTTGGCACCCTTTGCCTTTCTTTCACCACCCAATTTAGCAATGAAGTCAGCGCCATCAAACCCCAGGAGCTGGATGGGGAAGAACGGAAGCAAGAGACAAGCTCAAGACCACATCAGAAGACCTGCTCTGCATATGCAGCAGGTCGAGGTATTTAGAATGGACTGAACCACTTTAGGGTGTAGGCTAGGGATACACTTTTTAGAATTTCCCCCTTGTATATAAACAACAACACCTTCCCTGCAAGAGTTTATGGAACTTGGTTCCCATGTTTTCAGAGCTCTAGTCCATGATGGCTAAGAATAGGGCCTTTAGTCTCTGGAACTCCCTACCACTACAAATTAGACATGTGCCTTTCTCTGTTGGTGGCACCTACTGAAAATGGACTTTTCCTAATGAACATTCTCAGGAAGGCCATATTGTCATCTGTATATAATCATAATAGATGGTATTTAATTATGATCTTAGACTATTTTTGTACATCACTTGGAAATGTCATTTATTTATTTATTTATTTATTTATTTACAATATTTATATACTGCTCCCCATTCAGAATTTCAGAGCAGTGGATAAAATAAAATAGAATAAAACAGAATAAAAACACATGAAAAGTCACATTTTTAAAAGACAAAGTGCAAAATAGACCATGTCTAGTCCTTAAGGGAAGGCTTCCTGGAATGTGTCGTATTTACTACGCTTGATCTAGGAAGCCTGCCAACTCCCTTATCTAAGAATGTCTGGGAAAAATGCCAGGCCTTAATTGTTTAAAGCGTTTTATTTGCAGTTCGAAAATCCAATTACCAATCGCCAGGGTCACGCCAGTAATTCCGTCAGTCCAGTTGTCGAAGCCGAAGGTCAAACCAGGTTTCCAGGGTCCAGGGTCCAAAGCAACAGTCAGCCAGGTGTTCAGTCCACAGGTTCTGATCCGAGATCACGTAGGATGTCAAGAGCCGAATACGTTGGTTGTTCTCAACGAATCTTAGCTTCTGCCTCCTCCCCTTATATACTTTGTTTGAGCCTTGTTCATAGCTGCGTGCAATTTCTTTGTTATCTTACTTAAGGCTTGGGTCAGCTGTGCTCTGTTTTCTCAGTCCCATGCTTCTCGCCTTGTGGGCTTAGCTTTCTCCGCCCGTTGGAGCTGCCGCCTTTGCTGGGGAGTTACTGGACAAACCCCTTCAGGCCCCGAGTCTTTCTCATTAGAAACAGGGGGTGGGAGAGGGTAGCTTTCCTGGGGCTCTTCTGAGGAACCTCCCTGCTGTTCCTCCTCCTCCGGTAAGTCCTGGGGAATGGGTAAAGCTGCAGTTTCTGCCCCTTCTTCCTCCTCAGAGAAAGATTCTTCAGACTGCCTCATGACAGAATAACATTTTCAGGAGGTGCCGGAAGGAATACAAAGTTGGTGCCTGCCTGACCTCCAGAGGCAGAGAATTCCATAGAAGGGGGGCCACCACACTGAAGGCTCTTCCCCTGGTGGACCCCAGTTGGATGATAGGTCCATGTGGAACCACCAGGAGCATGCCCCCAGATGACCTCAGTGATCGGGCAGGTTGATAGGGAAGAAGGCGCTCTCTCAGGTATCCTAGTCCCAAGTTTTAAGTGATTAATAAAGTCTGATAAATAAATAGATAAATATTGCATTTATATCCTAGCTTTCCTCCAAGAAGCTCAAGGAACCATACATGGTTCCCCCTTCCCAGGCTTATCCTCACAATAACCCTGTGAGGTTAGTTTGGCTGAGAGTGAGTGAATGTGTAAATGACCCAAGGTCATCCAGTCATCAGTACCCCACCACTGGGAGAAATGTTCTAATCCAGATTTCCCCCTGGTGTGCTAGCTTTCTACTTGCATGAAGGAGTTTTGTAAGAACAAGAACAGGGGAGCGTATAAAAATGTGATACTCGACTTGCCATCTGAAATGGTACAGCCTTTTCCATGACCTCAAGACTGTACTCCCCCATGCCACTGCATGAGGAGATCAGACTGAATATCAAAGCTATCAGAGTTAAACAAGATCCAATTCAATACAGGATCCAACAAGATCCTGAATCGACAAGCTATTTCTTCAGCTATCACCACCATAGTTAAGCCTACCATGCTATCCAAGTTTGGATGTATCTTTTAGAACAGTGATGGGCAATTTGTGGCCCTCCTGTTGTTTGGCCTACATAACTCCCTTTACCATGGGTTATGCTGGCTCAGAAGACTTTTTCCTCTAAGAAAATGTCTGGTTTTTTTTCTCTTTGTCACCTACCCCTCCAAAAAACAAGGCTACTTTGCAGAATTTTCTCTGACCAACCTCCACCATTTTATTTTGTCTTGTTTTTCTGTGGCGGCCACCATTTCCTCCCCATACGATGCCAGATCTGGGCAATTGTGGGGGATATTAATTGGTGGCTTTGGGAGAAAAGAAATATGTTATGCTATTACCAGTGTTAATAGTGAGCTCCATCCTAGAGTATGTCACCTCTCCCTGTAGAAATTTGGTGAAATGTCCCCCCCCCATTTCTCTGTCTACCAATAGGGTGAAGGTTTTAAGAGGCCATTTACACCCAGTTTTAGCTCCCTTTACATAGTATATGGCCAGATTTATTTGCAAAGCATCATGATCACCATACACCCATGATGTGGGCATTCTGTGGCACATGGCCTAATTTCATGCAGATGTATGTGTGGCTATGGCGAGAGCCCAGAGGAAGAGCTGGGAGGAGAAGACAACAGAGGTGAAGCTGAAATGGATAGAGCAAGGAGGGAGGAAAAAGCCCCCTGGAAGTGATCAGTTCAGACCTCTCACAAGAGCGATCTGTCTGTCGCCCGGCAGCCTTTTGGATGGGAAGGAAGAGGGAGGGACAGAGGGAGGGAGAGTGAGAGAGAGAGAGAGAGAGAGAGGAGAGTGGGATAACCTAACCATACAGCTTGCTGATCAGCAAAAGAAGACCAAGAGATTCGGAGCAGGGCCTTTATAGCCTTGCTCAAGTCTCATTTGGAAACCTCATGATGGCCAACAAAATCCACACCATCACATGATCTCCTAGCTTATTGTCTCATGATGGCCGGGTAGTCCTGGCCATTGTGAAACTGACACCTTTTCATCAATCCTTTATTACAGTCAATAGACCAAAGGTATCACAGATATTATTAGGTACATAGGGGATCATAAATATAAAAGCATTCTAAGTAAGAAAAATACAAAGACTTTTATTCTCAAATAATCTAAAATAATCAGGCTGATATTAATGCTCTTGTTTGAATTGCCAATTCAGAAACTTGGCCACCTGTTCTGTTATTGTCTTAGAGGAACCTCGTAGTAACAGATTTAAGAGATGATCAGGTGATCTTCCTGGAAAGGAGAGTATAATGGGCCAAATTAAATCAGCTCTGGCCTGGCGATAGTATTCATAGGATAGCAGAACGTGAGTTATTGTTTCCACCTCAGATTTATTACAAGGACAACATCTGTGGCACCACTGGATTTTCGCAAATCGACCCTCCAATAATCTAGAAGGTAGCACATTAAGACTGGCTAGCGTAAATGCCCGCCTATATTTTGGAATTGATAACCATTTTAGATATTGTGCCCCATTGCTGTTGCTATGAAGTATCAACCCCAATGACTGCGGGGAGCAGGGGCCCTTAGATGCTGTTCCTAACTCTTGCCCATCAATATCCAACAGGAAACTGACACCTAGGGGCATCTGGATATGGCAATCCTGTCTGGTTGTTTCAACCCAACCCCTCTTGCCAATGGCTACTGCCATGGCTTGGGGAGCATGGGAGGGCAGAGAGAGAGAGATGAAAAAGGGGTGGCCCTGCCTGTTTTGATTCAGCCCCACCCACTGCTACTATGCAGCCCCCACCAAATAATCCTAGAAGGGACATGGCCCTTGATGGAAAAAAGGTCCCCCTATCCTATAGTGTGAAAGGCACTGTACATTTTCATAAACATGCAATGACCCCCTACCCCCTAATAAACTCCAACAACAGTTCTTGCCTTTAGTGATTTAATCAATTTCAGTTCTTACAATGAACATGTAGGATGTGCTTAATGGCGAACCGCTAAGAAAACCTTTGTTATACTGGATAAAAAGATATGACACACACACACACACACACACACACACACACACCACACGAGTTTAATGCAAACAGAACTTGATCTGGCACCTGGTGATGTTTCCATTTGAGTGTCTGCATGGTGATAATGGAGACATCAGTAAAGTTAATTGAATAATTGCACACACCAGGGGGTATCATCATTATGGGTGGAACACTCCCACCAAGAATTAAAAAGGCAGAAGTTGTAGCTGAACGTTCCACTCCCATGGTAATTGGCATCTCAAATATTAACATTGCAGATTGCCTGTAATTACAAAGTGTTAATGATAATGGAGCAAATATGTAATTTTGTAATTGAAAATGATGCATATGTGTTTGCCACAGACAATGTCTCTTTCCTGTTCATTTGATATTTTATTCCAGAAGGAGTAAGTGGTGGGATTTTTATTTTTTTGAGGGGGGAGTATATTTTACGGAGTATCTTTTCCCCTCTCACTCACTCTCAATTGCCCCTAGGAAAATTCACGTACTGCTATTTTGGGACAATGAGGGGTAGTCGTGGATGCCCATCAGTAATTCCCATGCAAATAATCTGTGTGAACAGATAGCCCATAAGACCATTAATTTTGTTTAAGAGTTTTCTTGTTGCGTAGCTGTGAATATTTAGTTGAGTTTGCATTGTGAATGCAAGATACTTAGGTGGACAAGATAACGCTAGACATTTTGTGCTAGACATACTTGTAAGAATATAAGAGCCTTGTTGGATAGACCAAGGGACCAACATTGGATAGTCAGATGATTCTGCGTGCTCACGAGAAGGACATGAAGATCAGCAACAACAAAAGTCTCTTCTCTAACACCCTTAGGATCTACGTTGATGATTGGAGAGATAACAAAGAGAGCGAGAGCTCAGGAACAATCTAAAACAGAATGGAACCAGAAGAGGAAACAAAAGAATACCACTTGTTTTCCCCAGATAAAACAACTCAAGCATATCATCAATGCTCTACAGCCCATTCTGGAGAAGGACACCTCTCTCTCAGCCTTGGGTGGTAGGCCTGAATTTGTAGTCATCCAACCTAAAACAGCTACTTGCTACCAAAAACAAGGTTAGAGTTCGGGTTGAGGAACACAGGGACCAGACCATGGCCAGATCTACGTCAAGCAGGATATAGCACTATGAAAGTGGTATGAAAGCAGTATATAAAGGCAGGATCTACACTACTGCTTTATAGCAGTATTGAAGTGCACTGACAACTGTTGGGGCCCATAGGCACATCCCATATACTGCATTAATGCCACTTTCATAGTGTTATATCCTGCTTGGTGTAGATGTATCATGGGCCCCAACAGTTGTCAGTGCACTTCAATGCCACTATAAAGCAGCAGTGTAGATCCAGCACATGCAACATGCCCAGATGACAGCTGTGTCTCCTTAACTTCTCTATTAGCACTATTACAGGATTTAAGAATATCACCATAATAAGTGGACACAAATCTGCAATCAGAAAGGGCAATATTAAAAAACCAGTGGCAGAACATTCCAGTCTCCCAGGACACGTTCTCACTGAGCAGACAATGCCCACTGTGGAGCAAAGATATTTGAAGGGGAGATTAGAGCAAGGGACTAATTATTTTAGATTTTTAAAAAAACACTCCTTGTATGTATCCATAGCAATGTACACACACAAAATGCATACTTGTGAAAATACAACTTATTGGCAAATATACATAAGCTTCAACAAAAGTGAACCAGATATCCAAATATGTATCCATATTGCACCCGTTCAAACGTTGAAAATGAACCGGTTTCTCTTCTAATGTCAGAGGCTTGAACTGGGATTGGGATAAAGGATTTACAATTTTATGTGTAAATTGGCATACCTGGCACCAGGATGTTTACGTTCCAGGCAGCGACTGTTTTGTGAATGGACACTATTACTAATATAATTGCTACCGTCAATACTTTTTGCATTTCATTTCCCTCTGACCACATCCTTTACTATTCTCCCACCACCATAGCCCCCTGGTGTACTGTATATGTACAGCATATAAACCCCAAGTGCTCCATATTCTGTGTATCCCATGAAGTGGGATTATAGTACACAAAGCATATGCCAGAATAAATTTGTTAGCCTTTAACGTGCCACAAAACTCTTAAGGTGCCACAGGAATTCTGCAGGGCTAAGGTCTCTAGAGGGCTACGTCTTCACAGATGATAGAACTGCTGTGTTGAACGAAGGCCATATAGAGTAGAAGCCCATATAGAGCCTATGTAGTTTAAAGAAAAGAAAAGGAAAGGAAAAATATGTCTACCAGTTGCTTATGTAGGAAAGAATCATCACAGGTCAGGAGGGGTTGTGGCTCTGTGCTTGGAGCACCTGTTTTGCATGCCGACGATCCAAGGTTCAATCTCCAGCATCTCCAGGTAGGGCTGGAAAAACTCCTGGCTGAAACCCTGGAGAGCCGCTGCTGCCAGTCAGTGTTGACAGTACTGGGCTAGATGGACCAAGGGTCATAGAATCATAGAATAGTAGAGTTGGAAGGGGCCTATAAGGCCATTGAGTCCAACCCCCTGCTCAATGAAGGAATCCACCTGAAAGCATCCCTGTCCAGCTGCCTCTTGAATGCCTCTAGTGTGGGAGAGCCCACAACCTCCCTAGGTAATTGGTTCTATTGCTGTACTGCTGTAACAGTCAGGAAGCTTTTCCTGATGTCCAGCCGGAATCTGGTTTCCTGTAACTTGAGCCCATTATTCCATGTCCTGCACTCTGGGATGATCTTACTCAAGGCAGCTTCCTATGTTCCTATGTCTCTTCCCCCTTACTCCAGTCAGATCTCAGGGCATGCACAGCTGTGGCCTATGGGAGGGGACTGGATTGTGGCCCCCTATGCATGGGATCATCGCTTGTGGCTTCACCTTAGTTCCTAAATAGAACTGTCTCTCATGTATGTAATGTGTAATACTTGAAGCAGTCCTATACAACATGAGGAAGGGTTTATGGAGTCAGTATGACTCAAAATAGCGACAGTCAGATGCTTAAATGAAAAAGGATTGGTATACTCTTGACTTTCAAAGATGGCAAATTTGCTTCAGTGAGTCCAATCAGTCAACAGAACCGACTCCTTTCCTTGTTGCCATCACTGTTTTCCCCTCATTTCTAAGTGATCGATTGTGGGGATGAGGCTGTGATGGTATGGAAATTGTTTTGTTGCGACAGAACCCTGAGATGGAAAAAGGATGGGCAGCTTGAAAAAGAAGCTGCAACCTGGATGGCCAATAAGGCAGCCTGGAGGAAGAAATCCTCACCTCATTTATTTATCATTACATTTCTATACCGCCCCATAGCCAAAGCTCTCTGGGCAGTTTACATAAGGTTAAAACAATTCAAAACAATATACAAAATTTAAAACCACAAAGACATACAAGATACATAAAAACATACATCTAAAAACAACTATAAACAACTTTAAGCTATGAACCTAAAAGCAGATCCAGGATCAATGAAGCTCATCACATATTGCTAAATGCCTGGGAGAAGAGAAAAGTCTTCATCTGGAGCCGAAAAGATAGCAATGTTGGTGCTAGGCAGGCCTCATCTGGGAGATCATTCCATAATTGCCATGTATGGGGTATTTGGCACAAGAAGAGAACCATGGCAGAATTCAAACTGGATCAGGTTTGGCACTCCACCACAAATGCCTGTGGACTAGGGTGAGGGAGGGGGGGATCATTCAGTTTGCATTTTAATGCAAACTTACTTAAATTTGCACTTTTCAACTAGTATGCAAACCAAAAGGGTTATCCTTTGAAATTTTTACTTCTCCAAATTTTGCATACTCATTTTTCTCAAACAAGCCACCTTGAAAACCCATTGTTTGTTGTTAGGTTGTTCATGGTGGTTAACAAGCCACATTGCTTTGTTAACAAGCCACCCTGAGGGAAATGTCCTGGGTTCAGACAACACATGAACCCATGGTTCAACAAACAATCAACAACCCACACTTAACCTCTGAGTGTGGGCTAGTGTATTGTGAATAGTGAGTCCATGAAAGGGCATCTTGACAAGGGCCCTGGGAACCTTGAGCCAACCTTGTCCATGGTGTTTGGTATTGCAAAATGTTTGGTACTGGAGTAGGCGTAAGTCATAACTTTGCATGCCATGGAACCCTGATTGAGTCCCCACTATCACCAGTTAGAAAATCATGTACCAGGTGCTGAGACCAACCCTTGCCTAAAGACCCTGGAGAGCTCCAAACTGAATAGACCAGGGTTAGGCAATCTGGTGCCCTTTGGATTGTTTGAATATACCTCCCATAATCCCTGATCACTGGCCATGCTGGCTGGGATTTGAGTTGTAATTCAAGGGCAGCATCCAATGGTGTCATTCCACAAACTCAAATAGCTTTAGCAGAGCCCTGCTGAATCTTTCCATTGTGGAAGTGCTTGTCTGTTACGCTTGCACAAGCAGAATATGCATCCGGTTGCACAATGGGTTGTACAAGCAGAATGCACAACCGCTTGGCAACCATGCCTATGCAAACATAACTTGGGTTGGATTCCTGTCTTGCGCATAGTTCAGAAACTAATTCCTGCTAGCGCAATGTTATTTGTGCTAACGGAATGACACAGTTGGATAGTCACCCAAAACATCTGGAGGGCAACAGTTTGCCTACCCCAGAAGCAGAAAGTGTTGAACTACATGGTCAAACGGTTCAACTCAGTATACACCTGTCAACATCTTTTGTTTGCTGTTGGCCATACTCTGAGCAAGTCATACGAGAGAAGGAGGAGAGAAGAATAAAGCTCTTTAAAGTCAGACTCCAACACCTTTAATGCATCCCCTTTTTTCCTCTGTTGCTGTACACAATATTTCATTTTCATGGGCTGTGGAACCGGCAACCAGTATCTTCACACAAGGTTAAATGTACAGTATTCTAATGCAATTTGGGTCACTCTGGAGTCCTACTTGCCTGTGCTCAAATTCTACTAGCTTGCATAAGTTAAAAAGGAAAGGAAAGGAGGTCTGCTGCACTGGGGTGTCGATGGCAGGTCTCCAACCACCAACAATCTCCTTTGTTCCGCCAGAAGTGGTGTTGATATTTTAGGAGGTGTTGCTCTCCCCTGCACGTCAGATCTGAACTACAGCCAGAACAGAGCACGAAGTGTGATCTGAAGGAAGTGGGAAAGGATGTGCTCCTGACTGCAGCTCCGCAGCTGTAGGTCATTTGAAATGGTTCTTTTCGGCTGATTAACATTTAGCCCCATCCAGAAAAGGAAAGAAAAAGCCTTTCTGGATAGGGCCAAAGGTCTATATGGTCTAGCACACTGCCTGACAAAGTGGTTGTGCAGATGCTTCTGGGAAGATCGCAAGCAAAGTCTGGTGGTGATGGGCATTCCTGATGTTTGGTTCCAGAATCTTATAGTCCATGGGTTGAAGAACCTCTGAATCATAGGTCAAATGCAGACCTCCAGGCCTCTCAGTCGTCATCATCATTGCATTTATATCCCACCCTTTTTCCTCCAAGGTACCCAAGGCAGTGTACATAATCCTCCTCCTCACCATTTTATCCTCACAACAACAACCCTGTGAGGTAGGTTGGGCTGAGAGTCTGTGACTGTCACCCAGTGGGTTCCCATGGCCAAGTGAGGAGTAGAACCTGGATCTCCAGACTCCCAATCCAACACCTTAGCCACTACACCATACTGGCTCTCTTCAAAACTCACCCCAGGCCACACCTTCTCTCCCCATGCTTAAATGCCACAATTTGTTTCCATGATCATTGTAAACCCAGAAGTTTCTGACTCTACCTGGTAATAGCCGAAGCTCACACTATAATAAAGCACATCTTCTTTGATATTAAATAGTAACAAAAAGGCATTGAAGGCATATTAAAAAGAGGTGCTTTAAAGATGTTTCCAGTAAGTGGCAGATGTTACGAATAATAATCCATAAAACTCTTCCGAATTCTAAAAAGGTCCATTCCATAAAGCTTTCATATAAATCTTTAACCAAGCCATGTAACTGAGAACAGTAATTATGGCAAATCTCTAATTGAGTCTTGAGCTATTTTAGTTAACTGAAATAGGATTTGAAATGTGTTAACAAAAAATCATTTAGGTTAGTAACAATTCTCTCTCTCCTCCCGTCCTCAGCCATATAATTTCACGGCAATTATTATTGGGGAAGAAAATAGATGCTCTGAACTTTTACTACGGCTTCTGCTTTATGTCCAGGTAAATCAACTCACATTCTTTCCCTTGAAGTATTTGGAGCCATTTATCTGCCATTTAAATGACAAACCAGAATGCGGGCATCGTGAAATAAAAGAACTCAACAGAAGCTGGGTTATCTTTCCCATCCTTAGGTTATCTTATGATAAACCAACAGAACAACCCTATGAGGGGGAAAGGGGGAGGGGAGAAACCATGGTGGAAGAACTGCCAGTTCCTGGCTGCCCAACTTGTACCAACAATGGTGGAAGGATGGGTAGAACAAATTTTCCCTGCCTTCCATGCTTTTGCTGTTTGTTTGTTGAAAATTTCCCACCCGTTAGCTCCAGTGGTAGGGAAATTCACTATACTAGCGTCTGAGCTGGCATAATTTCTCCCTATTCCAGGAGCATGTTTGGGAAATGAGACAGCTCCAAAGCATCCACCACTCCACCCCTGAGATGCCCCTGAGCCCCCTCCCCTTTGCCTTTACCATCAGTGGAACTGTGGCAGTGGCACCCCAGGGTTAGAGTCAGGAGACATTCCCATCTCTGCCTGAACTTGCCAAGGATTGAACCTGGGCCTTCTGGTCTGCAGTGCATATGATTTTGGAATGCCATGGGAGAGACAGCATTAGATCTTCTGGTTGCCATTTGGGAAATTCTTTTCAAGCACATCCACATTCTGATCCTGGGATCTTTTTGTCACTGTGCTGCTATTGCTTTCACGGCTGTTGACGTGCAAATGATTTTGTTACTATTTTTTTACTGGTCTCAAGTGTGGCTCATGGCAGGGCTGAGCCTGGTTCAGCCCACTCTGGTAGACTTGAAGTGGAAATGGAGCACTGGTGGCGCAAGAGGTTTGACACGAGATGTAGCGATTACCAGAAATTTGGGTGGCTTTAAAAATGGGTTAGAACATTCCTGGAGGAGAAGACTATCAATGGCTACTAGCCCTGATGGCTCTTTGCTACCTCTGGTATCAGAGGCAGTATGCTATGTACACCAGTTGCACTCATGTCCTGCTTATGGGTTTCCTGTGGGGAGACAGCTGGCCACTGTGTGAACAGAATGCTGGACAAGATGGACCCTTGGTCTGATCCAGCATGGTGCTTCTTATGTTCTTATGCGGTGAAGAACATCCCTGACCCTGATTGCTGGGAATCCTAGTTTGAGACCTCCCAGTCACAGGTCATGCTGATTGCACACAAAAGGTTATACATAATAACCAGCAAGTTATCCCTTTCATTATTCTTTTCAGCTGCAGGCTAACTGTAAAGACTATGTAATCATTTATCAATAGAGGGCAAGGTTCTCCTAGCACAGGAAATAGCTCATTTCTTTTCATTCATTTCATCAATTTTATTGGCTTCATATTTATCCAAGGAGGAGAATACATTTCCAGGATCTACACAAACAATTCCCCCTCCAGTACATATGTGCATGCGCACAGAATAAGGGACGAGCAAACTTACTCCCAGGAAATCCATTATTTCCCCGGAAAATGACAAATTTTCCCATGTTAGCTCAGACAAGAATTCTCCTTTACTACAAACTCTCATTCTGTGTATGTGAGTTTTTGCCCATGCACAGTATCAAAGTGCATCTTGGTAGCTGTAGTTTGGAAATGCATAATGTATAATGTGTCGTGATATCATGCATCACCAGGTTACATACCCCCTCCCTGATTGGCTGCCTGCCTGAATAGAAACCAAGCCATGTGTAAGAATGAAATGGAGAAAGGGTGTGTGTGTATACACCTACCTGGTTGTTTCTCTGAACATGATTGGTTGTGTTTAAACTGACGTCATTACATTTTACCTTATGCGAGAAAAGGGTTAATCAGACCAACTTAGTACATGTGCAGAAATGGCATTGTTTAGATGCAGACTGCGCACATGCTCTGAAGCTCAGAATTAATTCCAAACTTAATAGTAAATTTGTAAGACACAGATCCAGGATCATGAGAAAGGTGAACATTTCATATGGATGTTTTGCCCAGAGATTTAACTAATTATGAATTTGGGTGGCATCACTTGTCAGAATCCCAAAGCGGGATCCAATTTGGAGTTGTTTCAAGTGCCAATGAGGATCCATGCTTGGAGGCATTGTGCAAAGCACATCCAAAACCAGACATGCAACTTATGCCACAGCAATAATCACCCTCTTTCCTTCATGTATCATTCCAAGGAAGAAAAGAACCAAATCCAGATGGAATGGGGGCAGGCAGAAGACCCTCTGTCATGCTTTATATTTCCACTGTCAAAGGTGACAGTTTAACTTACCCCAACTATCTATTTTTTTCCCTGTCTCAAAAGTCACAGTATTGACTTAACTAAATTGAGATATCTTCCACAATACAGTAATAACTGTGGAGGTGGTACTGGGGAGGGCAGGGAGCAGACGAGTTAATAATCTGATAATCTGCCTGGCTGATCAAAAAGCAATAAAGTCATTAGTTTAATTAAGGGGCAAGAAGATTTAATGAAACATTGGTGGCAAAATGAAATTAAACATTTAGGAGATATTAAAAAATACATATTAACTCATCTAGCGATATTGATTCAAATAATGCTTTCCAGGGGAGAGGGAGGGATGTGGTCTAAGAGTCCCCTTTGTAATAAACCCTTTGCAAGAGTTGAGAAGAAGTTGCATTGGGCAAGCTTTACAGAAAGGCCTTCTCGGCAGGAGAGAGGATGATATTCAAGGATCTCCTTTTCAGAAATATTTTTGTTAGACCATGGTTGGGTTCAGGGTTGCGAGGTGACTGCCCTTCATATCTTCAAGAATACTACAAAGTTCTTTTTGCCAAGATAAACAACAGGACCAATTCTTTCTATATTTTCTCATATCTCATATTCTTATCGTGGGTGGGCAGAAGATAGTTCTCTAGATCTTTTGTCCTTCAACACCCAGCATTACTGACCCTTGCCCATGCTGGCAGAGGCTTCTGGGAATCAAAACCAAATGGAGATCTATTTTTGGCCCATCACTTTTAGATCTCTAAGGCCTAAGTGATAGATCCCATGTAACTGTCTGTAGTAACATGGCTAGTGCAGCTGCTAGGACCATGGAGATCACATGGAGCACTAGTTATATCAACTAGTGCCTCCACCTCAGACCTGTACCTGTACCTGTACACACAGCTCCTTTTTAAAGAGCTAGTGTTGTGTAGTGGTTAGAGCAGAGGCAGGCAACGTGGGGCCCTCCAGGTGGTTTGGACTACAACTCCCATCAGAACAAGCCAGGTAGGGATTGTGGGAATTCTGGTCTAAAACTTATGGAGGGCACCATATTGCCTACACCTGCATTAGAGTGTCTGACCAGGAACTGTCCTGGCTTGATTTGATGCCTAATGGAAAGAATCTCTAGAATATGCACTCTCAGATGGTTCAGTGACAAGAGAGAGGGGTCAAGTCTAATAAAGCAGATTCACATCCAGGTAAGTTCAGTCCTATTAAGTTTAGTCAGGTCTACGAGAAGAAGACCACAGAGGGTTGAGCATGGTCAGGTTCAGGACAGCAGAGTCACTGCACGATCATGAACTATCAGGACCCTGGACATCATACTGCAGTAGATACTCCCTGGAATGTTTCCTCACAGGGAAAGCTGTTGTCCCAGCAAAAGACTGCAGGCAAGGGATGCCTCGAGAAGACTGGTAAGGCCAAAATGTTCAGAGGCTCCATTCCTGTTGGATGCTAGCTGTAGCTCTGAAAGGGCCCACAGTTATTTCTGTAGCCTCACACTCCTGCATGGCTGAGAAACAGGAGAGGCTGTGGGAGAGTTAGCCCCAGAGTATGAGGTTGAGGAAAAAGCCCTGGTCACCTGGATGTATATGGTGGATAGAATGGAACACGATCCCATGTCACCAAATAACAGCTGTCTCAGGGGCAGTTTCATTTTGTTTTTCCATCTGCCTTCATTTTGTCTTTGCACCGGTCAGGTTAGGGTTTAGAGGGGCACAGGATAGAAGGCGAAAGAGAAGGAGAAGAAGGGAACAAGTCACCATGTGGGATGAATGTGCAATTAATTCTACTGATAATGACTAACACGTTGCCATAAGCTGTGTTCAAATATGTTTGAAGAGACACCATTTAGCTAGGTCGGTTGGAGGCAATTAGCTACGTAAATGTTTATTTAAGTTAATAGGCCAGGCAAAATACTTGCAAGGGAGGAGAGAGAGGGAAGAGAATGGCAGGGAAAAAAAGAGCTATAAATATCAACCAAGGTTTAACATCTATCCAAATATTTTCATTTAGAACTTTAGAACCAATGGAATATGAAGTGAACTTCTCATTGGTACATAGAAAATGAATGTACCAATGAGAAGACTAGAAGATCATTCTCGCCCTTGGGTATTTAGTTTCCTATGTGCAAGTTCGATTGATTTCTTGAGTGATTACATAGAGGAGTGCTCAGTAATGTGAATCTCCACCTTCTCTCTGAAGTCATATAGCTCAGCTTCCCCTACCTGGTGTCCATCAGATGTGCTGGAGTGCAATTCCCACAATTCCCGGCCAGTATGGCCATGGGAGCAATGCTGGCCACTGCAGTCTGACACCTCTCAAGAGCCCCAGGTTTGGGAAGGCTGGTCCAGATGTTTGAAATGGTGAGACACAGTTTGGTGAAGGGACATAACTGAATGCAGTGGGTGTATACTTCTCATGTAAAAGCTGCAATTCCCAGCATCTCGAGTTAGGGCTGGGGAAAATCTCTGTATCGAATACTGGAGAGATACTGAGGACCCAGGGTGTTGAGCCCCATTTAGTCCAAGGATCAAATTCCATTTTGGAAAGACCATGTTCCAGTGGGTTTTGGCACCTATGGCCAAAGAAAAATGATGGAGCCAAAATACCAAAAGCCCAGCAGCAGCACATATTAGCATTAAGCTCTTACTGCCGGTAACTAAGCCTCAGGGGAGGCATTTCATCCTTTTAGAATGGGGAAGGACTGCATAAAGCCTGGAAAACCACTGAACTATTAGTGGTTGGGAAAGAGGACATGGTCCTCTGGAGAACCCTCATCTCCAGCCCCCTTGTGGATCTCCCGGTGTAAAAGGATAAACACTGGCCAGAACATACCATATGACTTTATATAAGTGTGCCACTTTGTTCATTATTCTCTTCACCTTCCAAATCTGTGTCAACCCATGTGGGATGCTAAGAAGCAGAGGTGCATAATCTGATAAATCATATATATTTTTTCCTGCTGGTACATAACTTTTTATAGGTAGCATATAAGAAGAACACATCTAATGAAATCTACCATAATAAATGACATGGATGGTGTAATATTGTGCAGTGGCCAAAGGCAAGAACCAATAAGTTGCCCTTCAGTTATCATAAAAGGCTATTTATCAGCAGCACATGATTTGCTGAAGTCTCAAACTATGCCTTTCCCAGCCAGATGCAGAACACCTTTTGCTGCCCCTTCCCATTAACTACACCTTGTGATCTAATATGCAGATGTACATTTTTATTTTGTTTTCTGACACACTCCAAACCTTGGGGAAATTAGTCCATTGTCCCCTCTTCCCCTTCCTGGCAATTAACATAGTACACCCACCTGACATAACTGCTACTTATGCCTCACCAAAAAAGAGGACAAGAAAGGATATGACTTTGTAAGACATCGGCATATGCAAATGTATATGTGTAGGTTCAGATTTAGAAACAGTAACTATAATTTAAATGAAATACAATACATTCCAGCATAGTCAAGAAGGATGACCTCGTGACCAATGTGCCTGCTCAGTCTTGGGGACGTTGAGGTTCTCCGAACAGCGTGTTGCCACTCATCTCATTTACCAATTCCTACTTGCGTTTGCAATCACAACTTGTTTTGCGCAAATGGGAGCGCTGCGCAAATCGAGCAGCGATCAGATGGGAGAAGCATGGAGAGCTGGGTTCAAATTAGGGCTGTGCACGGATCTAGATCCAGATCCCGAATTTGGAGCAGATAGGGCTGATTCGGGCCTCCTGGATCTGAACTGGATTGGATCGGGGCCAGATCGGGCCAGATCGGAACTGCGATCTGGATCTGATTCAGATCCGGTCACAGCACTCCCTCCCGCTCTCCCCCTCCCTCCCTCCCCTCCCTCTCTCTGCTTACCTGCTGCCTCCTCTACATTGTCCCCCATCATCCTCTCCTTGCTGTGTGCCGCCCCATTTCCCACTCACGTCAGATGATGTCATCACCTGATGCGAGCAGGAAATGCAGCGACACACAGCGAGGAGAGAGAACAATGGCAGGATAATGTGGAGGAGGCAGCAGGTAAGCAGGAAGAGTAGGGGAGGGAGGGGGAGAGTGTGGAGAGCAGGAGGGAGTGCTTTGCATGCATCTGGATCAGATCAGGCCCAATCTAGACCTGATAGATCGGGATCCGGATTGGATCGGGGGTCCGTGCACAGCCCTTGTTCAAATCCACACTCATCTGTGAAATTCACTGGATGCCCTTGGGCCCTCCTGCCCCACGGGGTTGTTGTAACAATAAAGGGGGAAGAACCTGTCTTGAGCTCCTTCCAGGAAGTGTGTGATATAAATGCAACAAATGAAGAAATAGTACACATGATGTGTAACGAGGCTAAAGCATTATCATATCTGGAGATTTAGCTTCTGCGCTCCTGTTGGTCTTTGGGAATGATAGATGCCTATGAGGCTGCCTGATGTTTTAAGATTTTGTAATCATAATTCTAAGGGGGCAATCCTATTGGATGTGCCCTGGATACTTGTAAACCTCTGAACTCAGCAGCTTACATGTATCCAATGCAGAGTGGAAGGCACCTCATACCTTCTGCACTGCATTTTAGCTAGATGGGTGATTCAGCTAGATGATTTCACCTATCTAGCTGAGAGTTGGGGAGGAAAGGGGACTGGAGATGGCTGGGGATACCTTATAGCCCCATGTCCACAGTCTCCACTCTTCCCCACCCCAAGACTGCATCAATTTCCCCATCTCTGTGCTCCATTTTGCAGAGAGATAGTGGGCATGGTTTTATCTACATTGGCTACGAGGGGGAGGGATTTCCTGTCTCTGAGTTTGGAACCCTGTCTGTGAGCTTGGAGTCAGGAGACTGAACAATCCTATGTCCCCACAGATGCTGTCTAAGGGGACATAGAATTAGTCCCTATGTGTATTTCTTTTCTATTTTACACACACACACACACACACACACACGCTTAGATATTAGCTTTAAAGCTATTTTGAGAATTTTCCTTATGAAATCAATAGTTTTTAAGATGCTATTTCCTTAAAAAGAAGATATGTGTGTGTGTGTGGGGGGGGGAATCCACCTTCCCTGATTTTCAATCTTTTAGTCACCGTTTCACCATTAACAGAAGACACAAGCTGATAGCAGTGGGCTCATAAAAATGGATAGCGCGATCATATCTGGAATTTGCATAGGGCCCTATTCAATAAAGCATATTCTGCCCTCCCTGTAATAGAATCCTCAAGAGCTTTAAAGTCTTTCAAGTGGAATAAAGATGTTACAGTAATGACAGTGAATGTAATGAGATTAAATGTAGTTGGGAGTTAAGGTAAATGGCCTTACATCAGAATGAATGTCGGAACAGAGGTTTCGTATAATGAAGACAAAGGAGATGATTGTGGCTTTTTGGCTGCATGTCCTCAAGTGAATGGTGGCCACAGCGGGGGAGGAGTGCCACATGACAGGAATTGCAGGGATCAGGGGAGATTTTTCATTGAAGAAAATTTGCAAGTTCTGCGCTGTAAAGGAAGGCAGCTAAATTGGGAGATATCTCAGAGGAGTGTAAACAGTTGTGCTAAGGATGTATTCTTTCCTATTCCTTTAAGTTGGATGATGCAATGTTGCTTTAGAAGCATCATTATAAAGAGTGCTTCTCCATGTATCATCCAGACCAAGTATTGAGACCTGCCAGGGAAGTTCTTGTAGTTATACCATCACTTAATAAACCCTGGCCTTCCAGAACGCTTAATGGATCCTTCTCGGTGGTGGCACCCCGGTTGTGGAAAGCTCTTGCCCTGGAGGTTAGAATGGTGCTGATATTGGACAACTTTCAGTGCCAAGTGAAAACAATCCTTTTTTTCTGAAGGCCTTTCGATTAGATGCATGGGTTCATGTATTGTAGTGAGATTGTTGGTGGGTGAGGTGCATGAAATTGTTGATACTGAGCGGTTGCTGTGATTTTTTATTTCTTTTATTGATTCCTTTATACTTATGATATTTAATATCGGAAGATCTCTAAGTGGTTCAAAACGCACACACATATGAAGTACAGTATAAAACCACACTCAGAGTAGACTCATTGAAATCAATGTATCTTAAGTTAGGAATTTCAATGAATTCTCTTGTCATGTTTCAAGGATGCCACTTAAGAATGTCCAGGTACGAGGGCAGTAATCCAGTCCATCCATCAAAAGCCGAAGTGCCGTTTGAAGTCCAGCTAACCGCATTGAAATCACAAGATGTTGAATCGTAGTCAGGAAGCCGGTCCACAGGGTCAGGATACATCTGGGCAAGTCCAAGGTTTCAGGAGCATGCAGGAAAATAGTCGGGTCACAATCCAGGGGTAACAATCAAGGCACGGAGCTGAGAAGCGCAGGGCACAAACATCCAAGATGAACACTGCTTTCAGCATGTTGGCTGAGCTCTGGCCAGACTTTTATGGGATGGGGATTAATAAGCAATTAGTGTCAGCTGGCCACTCCACCAGCTTCTGACACTCCACCAGCTTCTCTGGAGTGTCACGCCCCAAACACTCCCCGGCTCAGCTGTTCCTTATCTCTCTTATTAACTGACTCATAACATTACTCTAAGGTTTACTGTAATGTTTAGACAAACACAAAAATTCTGCAATGCTGGGAGTTGTAGGACATTTTTTCTGACTAAGCATACATAAAATAGCGCCTTTAGTGTGACTAAATCTGGATCCTATCCCCTGTGTCCAAATATTTGCATTTCTTTTTAACACTTTGGATTTCGACAGAAGTATTTTGCCATTTATTTATTAGTTTTTATTTCTTTCCAACCTTTTTTGTTCATCAGGGGTCTTTAAAGTAACTGCAAATATAATATGAAACACAACACAAACGTTAAAAGCAACACCCCCTTAAAACCATTTGAGCAATCACATCAAATCAACAGCCAGGGCTAGCTCCTTGAAATTAATTTCCACTAGTGCAGAAGATAGTAGAGGAACAATTGTTGATCCAAATACATGTGGGAGGTTGTGATTTAGGATAGGCTGACCAGATAAAATCCAGGTCAGGGCTCCTGTAACTTTACCAGTTGTAGAGCAAAGGGAATTTCAGCCAGCGTCATTTGTATGCAATTAGTTCCTGGTGAAATTCCCTCTTCATCACAACAGTTAAAGGTGCATGCACTATACTAGAGTGACCCTATACAAAAGAAGGCAGGGCCCCTGCAACTTTAACTGTGGTGATGAAGAGGGAATTTCACCAGGGACTAATTGCATACAAATGACACTGGCTGAAATTCCCTTTTCTTTACAACTGTTAAAGTTACAGGAGCCCTGACCTGGATTTTATCTGGTCAGCCTAATTTAGGATTATTAGTAAAATTATTAGAAGTGTTAAGAATAGGCAGGTGTGACATTGATTTGAAAAGAACTGTTAACAACAATAAACGTTTTCTTTTATTTTGGCTACCACAAACCACATGTCAGCTTGGCTTTGTCACCTGCTCTATCAGTTTAATAAAGAAACACATATCGTTACACCTTCAGCCAACATACTCACAGGAGGACCTTATTCAGAACCCTTAACACCCTTTTCCCCTTTGCTATAAGGGAAAAGTGGTGCGTCTTTTGCCCTTCCCTCAGGTATTTAAGTGGTGGGGCTTAGCCTGAGAGGGGTGTGCTTGTCTAGGCCTAGTGTTTGAGGCTGTGGCGGCAGAGAGGTCTTATGAAATCCATAAGCTGCAGCACCTCCCCACTGCCACAGTTTCAGCCAGCATGATCTCCATGTCACCATCAAAAAACAGGGGGAAGCACATAAGGAACGCCCCCCTATAATTTGAATGATGGGCATAACCCACAATGTTGATGCTAGCAAGGGCAGGATCTACTAGGACATTCTTTGTAAGCCCCATTGGAGTAACAGGAAGCTGTGTAAGAAAACACACATTAATTAGCAAAGGGCACAGTCTGCAATCCTGATGTTTGCAAACATCCAGAGGGATGTTCTCTGATTGAAGAAGTCTGCTGAAATGAATGGGAGCTGCACAAGAATCCCCATTCGTTTTAATGGGGCTTCCAGGCATTCCTACAGAGGGAAGGGCCAATACTAGGAGTGTATGAGAATTTCATTTCAATTTGCACATCATTTGAAAACGTCCTATTTGCAATCCCGAACGCGAAAGTGGTCACATTTTCTCTGAAAATCTTGGCAAATTCTCGAACTTGCCTTCGTCTTCGCAAAATTTGAACTTGAAAACTGCACAATGTCCTCGAACTGCACTACTTTTAAATCAGCCATGCCTACGGGGGAGATCTGCGCAATTTTGCAAATTTGTGTTCTATTTTTGCACATTTTTCCTGTTTGCACAAAGCGATCAGCGGGCGCAAACGCAAGCGCAAGTCATGGAGCTGATGTTCAAAGAATCTTTGTGAGTTCAAACGTCACTCATCTACTGATCTCTAGTAAATACGGAACGGACCTCATGACTTACAGCCCCAGTCACATGCAACGTTTACACAGGCGTAAAACCCATTGGATTTTACTCTCAAGTAAGCATGCACACAATTACAAACTTACGATAACCATGCATGTTATAAGCAGTAGCTTGTTAGGTGCTCTATTATGTTTCGGCATCCTTTATTTCAATTTGCACAGTTTCCCCTTTCTAAGTTTCAAGGTAATATACTGTGCGTCTTTAGCGTTGCCATGGTTTCATTTGTTTGTTTTCATACATATCTCTCGTAGGTACACTATTTTAGACCTTCGACAGCTAGGTATATTTAGAGATTTTTCTATTATCTATTCAGGGGCATAAACCAGGGAACATTGCTATTTATCTGGCATTTTTCTTTCATCCTTCCTTTTTCTCTCTCCTTTATTCTTTTTTCTTTGCTGGCACATCAACAAATGGTGAAGCCTTGGTCTACATCCAATACGGGCATAACCTTTTAAGTATACAATAATTATCCTCCCCACTTCGTTATGTTCTTGCATACCATCCAATCAGACAATGGACAGTGATTAGCAGGGCAAAAAGTCAACCTTATTTATTTCCACAAGTCATATAGGAAGCTGTCAAGGTTTCTCCACTGTCTATGGGAATGCTATTTCTGATTTCATGACTTTAAAGAACCCACTGGTAAATTAGGGCTGCCATTTCATTTAAAAAGCAACAACAAAAATCCTAGATTTCCAAATTAGTAAACATCTCAGGTCACCTGAACAATAGTTTTGAATGTACAGAGCTGCCTTATACCACATCAGACATTAATTTACAGAATTTGCTGCCACGAGATGCACAACCGTGACCCCTATGCTATTTGCTGCAAGCTTAGATGGCATTACATGGTGAGTTGATGCACTCATGAGGGAGGACAAGGCTTTCGATGACCACTAGTCATAATGACATATGCCACCTCGAGGTTCAGAACCAATAAACCAGTGGATGATAGCTGCTGGGCAACAAAAGCAGGAGAGGGCTATGATCCATACTCCTTCTTATGGGCATCTCAGAAGTACTTGTTTGGACATTCTGGGAATAGATCTTCTGTCTAGTCAGCAAGGCTCTTCTTAAATCAGACCCAGATCCTATAGCAAGACATTTGTTGATGGTGGGTGCTAAGTGAACACCAAGGGAAGCGGGAGGGAATATCATCTGCAGAACGTCTATGACCCAAGTGAACTGGCAGATTCACCAATCCCTATTCTACAGCCAAAACTCCTCCTGGATCTGGGAAGGAGGTGATCACACAGAGCCTATCCCATGCCACAGCCTTCTGTGAAGCCCAGAGAAGGCAACCAAATGGGCATATTTAATGCCACCACCTTTCTGTTCGTGGAGACACAACTTCACAGCACAACGTCACAGCATGTCTACTCAGAAGTACTTCCACTGTGTTCAACTGGAGTTGTTCCCTAGTAAATTAGTTTAGGAATGTAGCCTTTGGTTGCAATCCCAAATTTATTGCACAACCCTATAAATGTCTACTCAGAAATGGGCCCTATTGAGTCCAATGGGCCTTAATCTCAGGTATGTGTGTTTGGGATGACAGCCTTAGGTAGCAGTGCTATACCCATTGATCTGGGAACAAGCCCTATTGGACTCACATCTGAGTAGATGTGTATAGGATAGTGCTGTTACTTACTTGGAAGTAACACCTGTTGAAATCAATCAAATTTCCAAATAAACATGTTTAGGACCAGGCTGTTCTTCACGTTTTGGTCATGATTATATTTCACTGTGGTCTACATATTATCCATTTTGACAAAGTTTGAGAGCTGTTGCCCAAAAGCAACAAAAAACAACAACAACCCAACTTGACACTAGTTTACTTATTTGCTGACACTAGTATACCCTGCAAATGATGTATCAGTTAAATATTCCCCATAATTATGCACTACTCTTTGAAAATAAGCATCAGAAAATCACTTCCCCCTTCTCTAAGTAAAAGTTAGATAATGTGAAGACTTGTTTGGTGTGTGTTTATTCTGCCTTTGTAGATATAGGAGCAATTTATCTCTTGTTATTTCCATGTTGAGATGAAATGATCTGGGGCTTTAGAAGAAGCTTTTTGAATTGTGGAATGACTATATCCTAATCTTTGTTGTGTGCTTAAAAAAAAATGCTGATGACCCAGAATAAGAACCTTCCCCACCCCCAGCACATACTTAATAAGACTTCCTTGCCCAATTTGGTTGCAAGCAATGAAATTGAAATTCAATAACGTAACTGATTTCAGTAAACGGGATCTATGAAGTCTTTCCTGTGTTGAGTAGATGAATCTTTTTGATAGTTTTAATGCTTTTTAATTCAGCGGGAGATAATCTTGCTTGTGTTTGCTTATTAAATCTCTCCTGGAGTTAAATGCTTTGACAACTCTGAATATTTCAAATGTAAATAAGGAAGATAAGGCTTTTCATTGATGGCGCCAGACCAAAGTTTTGACTCTGTTGTTTTCAAGATCTTTGATGGATCTTCCTATTTACATATAAGAACTGGATGGGATGATCTACTGAATGTACTTCCACACTGGTTTGGGGAGCAAGATGGCGTGACCATAGCTAAGTGGTAGAGCACATATTTTACATGCAGGAGGTGCCAGGTTTCATCACCAGCATCTCCAGGTAGGGCGAGGAAGAATTTTTCCCTGAAACCCTGGAGAGTTATTGCTGCCAGTCAGTGTTGACAGTACTGGGCTAGGTGGACCAATGATCTGACTCAGTATAAGGCAGCTTCCTATGATCTTGTAGGACATTCTATTTCTGCTTGTCCCACTTCATTAGGGACGGTTGAGAAGTTTATTTCAGTACAGTTTTGATAAGAATTTTACTGAAGGCTCATCTACACCTGAGGGTATAGCGGGAGGGAGGGGGGAGGAGTGCGGACTTACCGGCTTCTGCAATCCTCCCCCAGCGTCTGTATGCTGGGAGGCTCTGTGCCCATGGGGGGGAGGGGGAAGCAGGATGCAAATTTAAGAAAACAAACAAATAAAATATACAAACAACATTTGAATATGGCATACAAGTATAAAATCCTATTCATGAAGGGCCAGATTTTGTGCCCCAATGTTGGATATTATCTCGGATATTGGCCATGTATTTCAAGCTTATATACCCTTTGAAAGATGGATTCAAACAAGATGTCTGTGCATGGATGCCTGGAATATTGGAGGTGGGACAG
This sequence comes from Anniella stebbinsi, assembly GCA_029215795.1. Lineage (NCBI taxonomy): Eukaryota > Metazoa > Chordata > Lepidosauria > Squamata > Anniellidae > Anniella > Anniella stebbinsi. The sequence goes on from JARDYH010000007.1 coordinate 13,041,279, forward strand.
GAATCCTGGGTGGTTAAGAAGAGAAAGTGCCATTTCACTCCCCCATCATGGGATTCGGATTGGGGGAATGTGTTGTCTGATCTGGCTCATAAACACAGTGAAGTGGTTTGCAGCTGGAGGTCATGTCAGACATATGACTTTGGAGAGAGCACTCTTGGGTTAAGTACATGACTGGATATGGATTAAAGGTATCATGGAGGTCTTGCTACAAATCTGGTGCCAGATCCTGGTCTTTGTAAAGTCCTCAGTGTGGAATAGCTGCTGAAGCTGAATTTGTACAACGGTGACATGTATAAAATCAGGGAAAGGAATCCCTCCCTCTTCTGGCTTGTTTCTCCCCTCCCCCCACATTATGAGGGCTGGTCAGTGGAGTGTCATGTGAAATACAATTTAGCAGGCTAGCTTAAAACATGGCTGTCCAGTGTGCAACGTGGCGCCCTTCAGATATTTTGCACTACAACTTCCATTAGCCCTGGACAGCATATTCAACAGTCAAGGTTTATGGGAGTTGTTCTCTAAAACATCTGGAGGACACCACGTTGCCTACCTCTGGATTAGCACATGCTACTGAACCTTTTGTTTGGATACCCCAAAGTAAGCTGCATGATTACTTTGATGTTTTTTGGTTTGATTACTCGCCTTTGACAAAAGAAGTGCACATCTATGGAGCTGTCAATTGAAAGTTCCCCAGCATTCTCCCTGTGGTGGTGGAGCAAGGACTTTTTAATTTATTCAGTGCCTATGATAGGCCCATTAAGAATTTGTGAAAGAAGTGAAACCATATTTAATCAAATGTTCTCAGGACTCTGAGTGAAGATGGATCTGTGGGAAGAGAGGTAATGATGGCATTGCTATCAACAATGAGTCCACTAATGTTCTGCAGCTGGATAATTATCCTGATTGAAACAGGCCTATGTCTATGCACCATGTGCATAATCATCTCACCCTGTGTTGGTATAATTCGATGGATGATTTAAAATTGTGACCCTCCCTAAGAGGAGATAGTAGCTGCATTTAGTCATAACGCTGAACCATGTTTTGCTTTTGTTGAACCTATGACCCTGTTCAGATGGCATGCTAACTCATGGTGGGTTTGAGATAAACATTATGGCTTAGCCGGTCGTGTGAACCATGACTTAGTATGGTGTGTGAACCATTCCTAACCATGGTGGCTACATAACCATGGTTTAAACACGCTCACTAACCATTTGCTGCAAAAGGTTTAGCAGCCTAACCATGGCTTAGCATGTTGTCTGAACAAGTCCAAATTCAGCTAAGGAACCATGGTTTGCAAGAAGTCATCAAGCCAGGGTTTGAAGCTGATTTACAAGTTTCAAAATTGTTCTCTGTTAGTTTGCGCTAATGGTGCTTCACTGTTACTGTTCATTTCAGAAAGCAGTGATACACTCTAGTGATTTTTTTAAAAAATAAAACTTCTAAAATTTACTCAGCCTTTTGATATTGTAAAGTAGGAGAGATGGCATTTGATTTGCAGGAGAAGATGAATAATGACTATTAATCAGTAAGCACCAAGACAGGCAAGCATGGGGATCTGCAGACTGGCATCCAGGGTGCTGAGCCAGTGATTTCTTGTTTTGCCTCAAGCCTCAGCTGGATGTCTGTGCCATCACTAGTCTGAGGGCCATAAGATAACTCTTTAAGAGTCAGATTGAACTCCAAGTCAACTATGGGTTTTGATCCTCTAATTCTTGATATGTCATAAAGTTATGCTTCCTCTGTGGCAGAGAGGTTAAGGCCCTATACAAAAGCGTCATGTGTCCTGAGAGGTTTAATTATGTGAAAATAGACACTTTTATTACCATGACAGGAAAAAAAAAGAAAAATCCCCACTTCACTGGGAAAACAACAACAACTAATATTTTAAATGCTTTTTAACTTTGGTTTCTCTAGACATCTTTTTTTTTTGCAACGATAACGTTATTTATGGCACTGTGGAGGAATATGAATATTTTTTTAAGATTTGCATGATAAATATACATTAGCACATGTAGAATTTATTATAGCATTCAGAACATTATATATTATTTATGAAAAATATAATTTACACTATTTGGCACATGTACACAATGGCTGATGGTAATGGTTTCAGTGAGAAAGTTAAAATAATTAGATAAATAGATGGGAAACTCTAGCTTGTTTTCTACCTTTAGGATTATTCCCCCCCCCCCCAAAGTTTTAACAATCAGAACAAAGGATAAGAAAGTTTTTCAATTAATATCTGGCCATACTGGGCAGAGAGTTCATTTCACAATATCAGACATAAAAGCATCCTGAACTATTTTTCAGTGTCTACGCAACCCCAAGCTACCTCGACAACAAGATACCAATAAACCTGTAATTTCAATTGTGGTCTCTCTCCTCTCCCTCCCTCCCTTTTTCATGTGTTCGAGTCTTGGCAAATTCTCATCTCACTTTTCCTTGCTGCCATAGGCTAATAGTCTGTAACAAAGCTTACCTTCAAAAATGTCAGATATAATGAAAAAAGCAACATCACAGAAGAGGAAGCTGGTCTTCCTCAAATCCTATGGGCCCTCCTCACTGATTCTGTAGGGTCCATGGCTCCCTTCTCCCACTAACATTAAATTAGAAGTCTGCAGTAAATTAAACCCCTTCGCTTTCCTGCCTTTCATTACTCAATACCCATGGCAAAGAGGAAATTGTGGGTCGGCGGCAATCGGGATAGGTGAATCTGTCAGTTTTGTTTCTTCTCGCTTTTGGATTTTTAAATCTCAAACTCTTTCTGTCACGAATATGGACAAATTTGTGAATTTTTGTAAGTTCTCCACCAGAACAAACTGAAATGAAGTTCCCAACTCTCTGCGCTGGCCAGATTCAATTGGTACGCCGTTCCTAGCATGGACAGGCTCATGTTCTATGTGCCTTGTACGTATTTATGAGACCTGAGGATCCTGTCAGAAAAAAAGAGGTGCCGGCCCTAATTCAGTCCCGCAAACATGGTTGAACACACAGGGATTCAAGCTTGGTCTATTATGCACTAAGCACTGAAAGCCATGGGCCTGAATGGGTGAATCTGTCCATATCAATTTTCTGCACTTCTTTTTTTTTTATCTCAAGTTCTTTTGGCTATAAATATGAAGAAATTTGCAAACGTTGTTTAATACTTCTCAAAACTGAAATGAAATTCTTGCCCATCCCAGCATGCCCCCAAAATTTGCTCTGGAGGATGCAGCGGGGAGAAGGGGGAGTAGCTTTGCAGGAGCAGAATCCACTCATGCAACATCAGATGTCACCTATTCATTTCAAATGGTGATAATCGACAAATCACCTCTTTGTCATATGGAGGAAGGGCATGTGTGATCTTCATTCTAATAGTTTCTAGTCCACAAGAACTATTTGGATTGGCTGTGTATCTGTGTGGCTGGGCTTATATAGCTGGGGTGCAGAATTTCAGGCCTGAGGGGAGGGGGAAATTCAGTCCTCCCCCAGATCCCAATCTGGCCCTCTGGGGTTCCAGAGACTGCCATGCCCCCTCCCACTGGTCCTGTCTCTTTCTCAAACCACTGATCATTTGGTGTTTTCCAGGCTTTTATGAAGCTTCACCCCCATTCTAAAAAGTAGAAATGCCTCTCTTAAGGCTTTGTTACCAGTAGCAAGAGATTTAAGCTATAATATGCTGGATATTTTTGGTATTTTTGGCCTTGTTCCTTTTGCTTTGGTTTCAGCCCCTCCCACCACTGGGATGTGCTTGCAAGAGCTTCTCTGAAATGGAATTTGGGCTGAAAGAGGTTCAACCCCCCCCCCCTGCTATATAGCAACAGTACCCCAAACAACACCTTGAACAAGGCCTTTTTTTTTTAGAGTCTGTCTTGTTCTCTCTATTGTCTCTCTACAACACATCACCTATAAACATGTGAATTGCAGGTATTTTTGTGCATTCTCAAAAAGTATCCGTGTGTGTGTGTGTGTGTGTGTGTGTGTATCTATATATATCTATATATATATCTATAGTGCGTGTTTGTTGTTTCAACCATCATGGTCATATCAACTTTACAAATACAAATACACCAACAATACAAATAAGCAAACATATAAAAACTACATAATACAAAGAAGTAAAACACAAAGGGATACTAAAAAGGTTATAATTAGCTATGTAAAAATAGTCTCAATACAAAGAATTAGGATATTATATATAAAATCACAAACACAAGAACAAGTGCAGCTTTCAGAATTTTGTTCCCAAATTTAATGTGGAATATTCTCCAAAGATAGACCTTTGGCATAAAAATCGACGGAAGCCAAAATTCAGTTTTTAAAAGACAATTCTTAGCAACTATAAAAGCAGCAGCAGTAGAGGGGTAAATATTAAACAACAAGATGCATTTTCCATCAAAACTGTTTCACTTGTAAACATATTTTTTTTTTTAAAAAAAGGCAGACAGAGATCTCTTTCATGAGGAAATTCCAAAGCAGAGCCATGGAGAAGTGTCCCTAGTACAGAGTAGAACAGGTCACCGATAAAAAGTGATCCATCTAGAAGAGACAAAACATTATTTTGAATGTTTTGCAGCCGCTCCTGTCTTGCATTAACCAGCGTTCAAGGTAACCCAGGAAGGTTTGATTTTTAAACATCTGGGTCCTTCCTTTTCAACTTGCATGATTCTGTTGGTTTCATTGTCATTTTAGAACACAAGAGCCAAGAATCTTTTCTCTGTTTTTCTTCTTCTTTTCTTTTGGCAAAGCCATAGCCCCTGAAGGGTTCAGTAAAACAGAAGGCAGGCACTTGAAATTAAAAAAGAGAACCCTTCTAATTTCCTGTGTATAAAGTGAAAGAGGGAGAGAGGGAGGAAGAGGAAAAAAAAACCTGGAACATTTCCAGACTTACATCTGCGTATTTGAGACAGAGGTGCATGGAGAACCAGTTTTAATTAATGTAGAAGAGAGGGTGGTGGAATGCATACTGTAGAAATTGCTTTGTTAGTTCTTCACCTCAGTTTTGTAAGAACAAAGCATGTGTGCTTATTTTCTTGGGTTTCATTCAGCAACCACAATCCCTTTCGTCTCAAGGCCAAGTGATGATGGGTCCTTTACATTTATTTTGCCCAAAAACGTTACTCTGCCCAGAGACCTTGATCCACTTACTAGCCATCCACATGCAGCAGGTAGACATGGGTATTCCTACGTGGGTGATGAATCATGTTGAATTAGGTGCACATGTGTCATTCCCATGTGCTTGTGTAGACCTGGTTAGAGGTTTGCCCTTATTTAGTCTGTTCAGTATGGGAAGCCAGGAGATACGTCTTTACCCTGAGCTTCATTCATGTAGCCCAAACATAGGAACATCAGCATCTTCCTTATACTGAATCAGAAAATTTGGTCCATATACATCCATATTGTCTACTCCAGGGCTGTTGAACCACAAGCCAAATCTGGCCTACTTGCGGTATTTTTCCTCACCCTTTTGCAGGTAGGGATGTATGGATTTTGTTAGATCTGTTCTGTCTGCATTTCATAGGTTATCAGGTGCTTTTCGTTCTGTCATCTACTCATTGGTAGAATTGGATCCCCCCACCCCAATTTCCTGAATTTGCACTAATTCACATTTGTGCAAATCCATACTTACAAAGATGTGCAAATCCCCCTAAAATGTGCAACTCCTCTTATTCTGTGTTTTTAGATTGTGCCTTGTTTTATATATTTTATATATTTTAAAATGATTTCATGGTTTTAATTTTTGTGAACCGCCCAGAGAGCTTCAGCTATGGGGCGGTATAAAAATGCAATAAATAAATAAATAATAAATAAATAAATAAAATGCACGAATTCCCCCAAATGTGCATGCCCATGCTTTAGCCAGTGGGAGAAACGTGCATTTTTGGCCGGTTGCTTTTTATTTTATGTATTTTTCTACAATTAAATTTGCTATTTTTTTTTAGAAAGTAAACAAAACAAAGCAAACCTGGTCCATAATTGCTATTCAGTCTGTGCAAATCAGGAAAAGCTGGTCTGCTGTGGGATACATGGATCAGATTCATAGAACTCTGAACTAATTTGATTCCACTGCAGATTTCTCTGACATCCCTAATAGTAGGAGTGGGCAACGGATAGCCCATGGGCCAGACATATACTTTGGCTTTTCTATATCTCTCATGCCCCACACTGCTGAATTTTCCATGGGCTAACCCAGGCAATAAACTAACTCCATGCATTCTCTCCCCACACTATATCACTGCTTAAAAGAGGTTTGACAAATGGCTGAGAATGGGTCTACCAATGGCTATTAGTCATGATGGTTATATGCTTCCTCCAGTTTAAGAACATAAGAAGAGCCCTGCTGGATCAGACCAAGTTTTCATCTAGTCCAATACTCTGTTCACATAAATGCCCAACCAATTGTCAACCAGGGATCCACAAGCAGGAAATTTTATATATGTGTGTGTGTATACATGAACATGCTCATACATGTTTTCATGATTCATTTGCCAGTGACACCTCCAACTCTAATTTATTAGCCCTAGTTAAACTTCAGGGATTGTATTTGCAAAGGGAAATACATTTAGGTAGGATTTTTCTTCTTCGAGGAACAGCGTCGTAGTAAATATAAAGTTCTGGCTGTTAACAAGATGTCCGAAAGGTTTGAAGGTAAATTCTACCAATAATGTTTAAATTGAGGGAGTTCACAGGTTTATTTAGAAGCAGAAGAAAGCCATTGTGAGGCTGGTCATTAAAAAAAGGAAAAGAAAGAAAGAGGTTAAAGGAGGGGAAATTACCAAGGGAAAGGACTCAAATTATTGCATGGGGATTTGGAGACAAGAAATACATAGTCACGTATTGCACTGTAAATTAAAGTCATTTATAAGGTACACCAGAACCTGGATATAAAGGAGAGAAGCTTAGTCAGCAATGGGCAATCCCACCATTTGTCACTACTAGAATAATTCCCCCAGTTAGCATGGGATCTCCTTATTAATTGTTCAGCATTCTCCTTTTTTCTTTTCTGTCTTATTTTTTTAAAAAAGTACTGGTTGTTTAATGCAAATCTGGATCATCAACATTTGAAAAACAACACAGCACTGTGTAGAATGGGGGCAAGAAATAAAGCAGGGTTGGAACTGAAGCTACCTAAAGGAAAAGTCCAAATATCTGATTTGTATAAAAGATGGGATGATTTTATTACGTATTACCAATAAGGGACATACACAGCAATATTTGTCAAAGCCTTTCTTCAGATTAGGGACTAGGAAAAGAGACTTTATATAATTTGTTATTACAAAGAACTATAAAGAAAACCTCCAAGCAGCCAATGGATTCCACCGATAGTTTTGTCTGTCAAGCAGAGGAGGGGAGGGATGTTAAATGTACTGCTCTTTCAATAACTAGACTTCAATTTGATGCATCCTTTATTTATTTCTTTATGTTTGTATTTGTATTTTTTTTTAAAAAAAAGAAATATGTGATTGTAACATTAATTGTGGTGTTTTAACAGTGCGAGTGCTACACAGATGCATAGGTTCTCTCTGTCTTCCTCCCTCCCTCCCTCCCTCCCTCCCTCCCTCCCTCCCTCCCTCCCTCTCACACACACAGAGGCAATTTTTCCAAGCTGAAGCCTAGACCAGAAGGGAGCATAAGGCCCATTTCTCTGAGCTGTACTTGGAGAAGGAATTGTGCACATCATATACTCTGGATCAGTGCCCAAGAAAGGGCGTGGCAGCAGAGACTGCTAGAAAACATCTCACTTGCTGCCTGGATGTTGCTGGCACAACATTTCTCTATAGCCAGCTCCGATTTGAATGTTTGGGTTGGACAGGTCCCCTGCTGCTTCAACACCTAGCCATGGCCCTGCTTCTTGCCCTGTTGGACAGTTTCCCGGCCTCATGACAAAGACAGGGAATTCAAGCTCAATGCTGAATATTTCAGTACGCAGGGATGGGATGCGCGGCTGACAGGCTGCATTCAACTTCACACATTGCGAGCAGTGTTGGAAATTGAGCGTCCCTATTGTGTGTTTTGCAATGCTCTTTGTTTCATCTGATGCTAGGGGTGGATGGGACAGGACTTGGATGCATTCGGCTGTTCACTGCTAAATTATCACATTACCCAGGATTGCACATGTTGAGAACCCTTGCACCTGCCCCTTGTCTGAGCCCAAAGGGAAAATTTTATGTAGAGTGTGCACCTACACTGTGCAATGCATCCGAAAGTGAAGAATAGAATTTATATCTAAATTACTTCCAAACTCACTTCTGTGTGCTTTCACTCTCAAACAGTAAAGCAGGACCATCGCTAAGGACAACACTAGGTCAAACCTTGAATTGTTTATCTTTTCTTCACAACTTTGTTTGCATTTCAAGAGTAGGCAGGACTGGCAGCAGCCAGCTAACAGTGATCTGCAATGAGATACATTTTTTGCTTAGTCAGACGCATGCAGTCAGAGCCCAAGCTGAACACAAGATGCTGTCATGTGGCACCACAGCGACTCTAGTCTCATTTCATTTTTTCACTTCAGATGCGTTAGGTAGTTTTGCCTTAAGTGCTGACTTGTTCACTTCAAAAGAGAACCTTGCAAGGATAGTTTTAATTACGGCTGTGAACACCCCCCCGATCCGGTCCGGATCCGGATCCAGATGATCCGGATTGGGCCCGAACTGATCCAGACAGGATCAGACCTCCCCCGATTTGGTCCAGAACCAGATTCAGATCCGGATCCAGGTCTCCGGATTGAAATCCAGAGACCCTCTTTTTCCCCATAGACTTGCAAATCTATGGTGAAAATGACTCAACCCTCCCCCCATTCTCCTTGCTTACCTGCTGCCTGCTCGTCTCCACTGTTGTCCGCCGCTGCCATCCACTGGCTGCCGTTGCTTCCGTTCTATTGAGAACCAGGCCATGAGGCCTGGTTCTCAGCAGAGCAGAAACAGCGGCAGCCAGTGGATGGTGGTGGCGGTGGTGGTGGCGAGGCGGCAGGTAAGTAGGGAGAGTGGGGGGAGGGTGGTGAGTCCAATGGACTCACTGACAGCCTGGCATCCCTGGGTGCCAGCTGCTCAGCCGGCACCCGGGGACCTGGAAGGCCAATGGGCCCCGGAACTCCGGATTGATCTGAAACGATCCAGACCTCCCTCGATTCAGTTCAGATCCAGATCCAGAACCAGATTCAGATCCGGATCCAGGTCTCCAGATCGAAATCCAGAGACCCTCTTTTTCCCCATAGACTTGCAAATCTATGGTGAAAATGACTCAACACCCTCCCCCCATTCTCCTTGCTTACCTGCTGCCTGCTCGTCTCCACCGTTGTCCGCCGCTGCCATCCGCTGGCTGCCGTTGCTTCCGTTCTATTGAGAACCAGGCCGTGAGGCCTGGTTCTCAGCAGAGCAGAAACAGCGGCAGCCAGTGGATGGTGGCGGTGGCGGCGAGGCGGCAGGTAAGTAGGGAGAGTGGGGGGAAGGTGGTGAGTCCAATGGACTCACTGCCAGCCTGGCATCCCTGGGTGCCAGCTGCTCAGCCGGCACCCAGGGACCTGGAAGGCCAATGGGCCCCGGATCTCCGGATTGATATGGAATGATCCAGACCTCCCTTGATTCAGTTCAGATCCAGATCCGGGAGGTCCGGATCACCCCGATCTGGTCCAGATTTGGGATCTGGATCCGGATCTGTTCACAGCCCTAGTTTTAATTCATTCATATTCAGTTTTATATATTTTTAAATATTATTATTATTATTATTATTATTGGAGAACTTTATTGTAAAATTCAGAGAAGTGCAAATTTGCATAGTGGTTCAAAGAGAGAAATCAGGTAAGTTCGCATTAAGATGTGAACTAAGCAAATTTCTCCCCCATCCCTAGCTTACATCACTTCATCTACCTCTGGCCCTTGGGATCTTTATCTGGCTGCTCCGGAGCCTGACCAATGACCTATTTGGACCACATCATCCCTACGCATGCTCCACAAAAGTGAAAGCATGAGGGGTACTGCACTGCCCCTTCCACAAAACAATTTACTTCCATGTATTGACTGGGAAGGCCTGAAGAGAGAATATGAACCAGTGTGATGTAATGGACAGAGTGTTCGACTGGAACTTGGGAGAGCCAGGTTTGAGTCACCATTTGGCATGGAAGTTTGCTGGGTGACTTTGGGCCAATCACTGACTCTCAGCCTACCCTACCTCACAGGATTGTTGTTAGGATAAAATGCAGAGGAGGAGGACCCTTTAAGCTCCCTTGGGATCTTTGAAAGAGGGAAAAATCAGGGAAATAATCATAATACTAATAATCTACCTTATCAAACAACCTACACCATACTATACATATTTACCCAAAACAATCCTGGAAAATGCAGATCATAAAATATACAGGGACAGAACAATTCATACAGACAAGACAATACCTTGCAACCAACCAGACATAATGTTCATAGACAAAAAAGAAAAACACACACCTCATCAACATAGCAATACCGAATGACAAAAATGTTGTCGAAAAGGAAGAAGAGAGACAAATATACACCACTGGCCATAGAAGTCAAAGAACTATGGCAACAGGAAAAGGTCACAATTATTCCATTAGTCACATCAGTCACCAGCATCACATCAAAAAACTATACAGAAAACCTCCAGAAACTGGGCCTACCAGAATACGTCCACACCAACATACAGAAAGCAGTCATAATTAAAACATGCTCAATTGTCAGGAAATTCCTGAATCAATAAAAGACAGCATGACTTGGCAAAGCCCATCATGTCCATCTGGAAAAACCACCATGCGTGAGAAAGAGATAATAATAACAATAGCTGCATTCTGTTGCAGAGGGTTCCTGATCTTGTGGAGGATTGTAACCATGTCCAGCACTTATAGGCTTTCCTCAGACCTTCCTGGTTAACGTGGGGGTAGTGGTGGGGGTCAGGGCGTGGAGGAAGTAGAGCCAACACAAACTTTAAATCTTGTGATGCCTCCATAGGGCTGTTTTCTGCTTCTGAACTCACTGGATCTTGACTCTGGCCAATTGAGGGGCCCCATGCTGCCCGCCAATCACAGGGGGTGATGTTGCAACCCTATTCCTTTTTGTGCCTGAAGGAGCTCTGAGTCTGAGCATGCCCAGTCCTGTGTGTCCTCCATGTCTTTAGAGGGCAAAGTTCTGGTTCATGCTCTGGATCCCCCTGGCATGCCCAAGACTCTCTCTCTCTCTCTCTCTCTCTCTCTCTCTCTCTCTCTCTCTTTCTCATACTGTTTGCTTTGGGGGTACCAAATCATGCTAACTCATATTACAAGAACAGATTGCATTCCTAAGAGCTGCTCAGCAGTCAGAATGCATCCTGGTGGGACAGGGGGCAAACAGCCTGAGGGATGCCCTGCTCATGATGAGGTGAATCCAATTGAATATAGTGGTCCTCCCACACACCAACACATTACCTTTTTCTTTCGCTAGACCTTCAGAAATGAAGTCCAAGGTGAGTGGGCAGAAATCTTTGCAAACGAAATTAATGGTTAGCGGTGTTGCTTATGGGCAAGAGATAATGTGGCAGGTATCATCATTGTATCAGAACACTGGTGGGTTGATTACTTAATGTCCACTGGAGAGATGAGCTCCATAAATTGCATAAGCAGAGGCGATTCACCACGGAAGGCAGAGTAATTTAGTTATTGATTTAGAATTGTGATAAACCAGCCGTTCTGGTCTCAGGACTGTAAAATACACTTGTGAGAACCTCCACTTATTGCATTCAGAGCTGAGCCACCATGCAGAAGTAGATAAACATTTTGGAAGAATAAAACCAACATGAATTGCTTGGTTGGCTCCCTAAAGCATGAGACTGAGGAATCCATATTCTGGCATTAAAACAAAACCATGTGTTGTGACTCACTTCCGAGACTCCTCCAGTAGACCCCTCTGATAATGATCACAGCTAGACTCCTCTGCCCTGGATGTCTCGCAGGTTCAGAATCCATCACACATACAGAGCACATATGAACTGAATGTCAGGGCTGGGCCTTTGACAATGCTTCGCTTGGTGTTTTGTTTGATCTCATAGAAAGGTAGTACAGAAATGCTGAAAATAAATAAATAAACAAATAAATAAATAAATAAAGGAATGGAATGGAATGGAATAGAACAGGGGGGATCTGCTCATCCCTGTGTAGTAATCAGGATCTATTTGGTGATATAAGATTGGAGTGGGGGAACCTTTGGGCCATGGGCTGGATCAAGACCACTTCCTTCTTGTGAGTATGTACAAAAATTTTGGAAAAGGGTCTTTAAAGAAATAAGTGAAATAATGGGAAGTAAGGTGGATTCAAGTCCAAAATTGGCTTTACTTTCAATATGGGATAAAGGAGTTGGGACTCCAAGTATGAGGGAATTGATTAACAACCTCCTGGCACCCATTAGATTAATGATAGCTAAGAACTGGAAAATGCAAGGGAATTATACAATAGAAGAATGGTATAAAGAAACATGGGATATTGTGCTTAATGATAAATTAACATGTAATTTAAAAGTAAAGAGGGGATTATCTAGGAAGAATGATTTTGAAAGTATATGGGGTCCTTTTTTGGAATTTGTATTAATAAAGGGGAAAAGTTGTACACCTTTTAAAGATTCTTTACAATTTTGGGGAAATCTATAATATAAACAAATAAATGAAGGTCTCATTGGGTTGGGGAGCACGGGGGTGGTGGTAAAGGGTTTGTTAGTTTTGTAATGTATTTTATGTTGTGATTATGTTGTATTTTATGTTGAAAAATAAAAATTATTATTAAAAAAAAAAAAAGACCACTTCCTTATTTCATCCAGCCTGTGAAGAGAGGGGGATTGTGTGAGAAATTTGTTTTACTTCAGTTTTGAACAGGATCTGCCCAGTTTGCACTTTCTGGACTGAACATGGACTTGCATGCAATCTGAGGTCATAGTCTACACATTTCTGAACTTGCAATGTGATTCATAGATCAAAAAAGAAAAAAGAAGAAAAAAAAGAAAAAAGAAAAAAGAAAAAAAAGAAAAAAAGAAAAAAAGAAAAAAAAGAAAAAAGAGAGAGGACTGTTCAATAGGATGTGTACATGTGTAAATGTGTAAATACCAAAAGCACCAAAATACCAAAATACACATATACATGTGTAAATACTAAAAGCACTTTAATCAATGGGAGAGGAATGTGCACCCTCCAAAGAGGTGCACAATTTTAAGGGGGGAGGTCATGTGCATGATGTGCATAGATTTTCATGCAAGAAGATGAAACAAACAAACATATCTGATTCAGACACAAGATGGAATGAGGTTGAAGGTGGATTTTAGAGAATTTTCGGGAACTTGAGTTTTTCTTGCATGCTCATCCCATAGATGAGAGCAGCCAGTTGCTTGATGCACCTTTCACCAGCAATATCTGGCCTGTCCCACAGCCTGTCTTTCCTGAGGGAAGAGCTGGCAAGGAGAAAGGCTCATTGGGAGGTCTGACTCAACCTTATATTAGATTGAGAGCTTCAGGTTATTTTTTTAAAATGCATATGAAAATCCATGCATATGTTTGTGTGAATTTCCCCAAATGTAGACATTACTTGTACACATCTTTGAAATGTATGCACTCTTCTTCCATTGATTAAAGCATATCTCTGTACATTTCTCAAAATTACGTATGCTGTCGACACACATTTTTTCGGGGTCCATGAATGACATTAAAAGCTTTAAAAGGTATGGGCTTCAGCTGCAGATTGCATCTGAAGGTGTGGACTGGGTAAATCTCGATAAAAAATGAAATGAAAGACATTTCTCAACCATCACTATTAAGAGCTAACCCATAAATGCCCTCTGCCAGGATGGATGACTCTGTCATTTTTGCTTTTTCCTGCATTTGAATGTTTACAGTTTAAAATGTCCATCCTATTTATCAAGAAATCTGACATTTTTGTAAGTTCTTATCAGACAGACAGAGAGGCAGTATTGTGACATGGTTGAAGACTGCAGCTGCTACACTGTAATGTCTTCATAGGGAATCTCTGGGGCTGAGCAGCCTGGAAGCAGGGAGCCAGGTTGGTCCCAGTTGATTTTCTTTCTTGTGGGTCAATGGCCCATGATGAGGCTGGAAGGAGGTTCTTCATCTCAGGAATAAGAACTCAGGTGGTCATACTGACTGCGTTCAGATAACACATTAGTCAATGGTGGTTTAAGTTGTCAATCGTGAGTTGAGCAGTCAATGGTTGCTTATCATGTTGTCTGCCAGGCAAAACCCACCCCACAGTTAACTATTTTGCCAAACTAACCAACTGAGAAACACATCCTGCTTCAGAGTTGACTATCTGCATAACTGTTGGTTAGTGTGTTGTCTGTCAGGCTCAGTGGACTATTTTGCAGGGTTGAGTGGGCTATCTTGGTAGTTACAGAGTCCCCTGGCAAGAGTGACCAAAGCAGTGGCTGCCACTGTAGTCCAGCCAACAGAACTCGCAATAGCACCAGGAGAAATGAGGGAGGAGGGAGGGCGGGGAGAGGGGTGGGGGATGTGCCAGTCAAATGCCGGGTTGACTATTATTAGTCCACTCAATGCCAGCTCCAACCACCCACAGTTGTGTACAAACATGTTATGTGGGGTGTACCTGCAAAATAATCAATTGTGAGTTGGCTGCTCAACCCACCATTGACTAATGTGTTGTCTGAACGCAGCCACTGTATCTGGGAGTTACCCAAGGTCCTGAAATCACATCCAAGACACTCTATTCGTTTCTTTATTATTTGCTTCAAATTTGGACAACCTGTGGCCCTCCAGATGTTTTGGCCTACAGTTTCCATCATCCCTCACCATTGGCTATGCTGGCTAGGGCTGATGGGAATTGTAGTCCAAAACATCTGGAGAGCCACAAGTGCCCACCATGATCTACTTCCTGTCTTGCTACTGAATACACTGGTTGATGCTGAGTTCAGCAGGTGAGTATATATGTGTGCATGTATGTGTGTGTGTTCCTCTATCGTTAAAGCAATCTAGCATAGAATTTCCTTCAAACTCATATCATATTTATCCTCACACCTTGCATTTTCTACAGAACATTTCCAGAACAGATTACAGAAATCAGGTTGTTTGGTTCTGAAATGATAAAGCAGGTAGGTTTGGGGAAAATGAGCCAGAAAGAATTACATTTTTTAAAAAAAAGTATGCCATGGGTTTTTGTATGTCTTGTATGGCATTTGAATAGTATGTCCTTTCTGCCAAAGAGTCCAAAGCCCTCTGGGAAATAGATCAATGGGTGAGGTTGTGCAGCGATTGCTATTTGTTTTAGAGAAGTGTCTCCCTCCCTCCCTCCCTCCCTCTCTCCCCCCCCCCTCTCTCTCTGCCTGGTCCACTCCCTGCAATGCATGAAGAATAAATGACAGAAGTAATATTTTTGTTCTTGTTTCACTTTCATTCATCTTATTTGATCAGCACTGAGCCAAAGTGACATCTCATCAGACCCAGAAGTATGTTTCTGCGGCAGGTTCATCAGAGGGTGGCATTTAAAACACAGACATCGCAGGAACAAATGTATTTGCTGGACCCGTCCACCGATGTAAACCTGACCTTTTTCCTGTACGTTTATTGACACTCTGCTGCTTTGTATCATACTTTGTTATCGTGTGGAAGAGATGGAAAGCCCCTTCTTTGCAAAACCCCCTTCTTTCTCCTTCTGATCTGCAAGAGATGACACAAGGTGTGGGTGGCTGGGTATGTGGGAGAGAAAACCTCTTGCATCCCACAAGGGTAATTGAGGATGGTCTAAGCAGGCTTCTAGGTGAGGATCCCATTGATAAATTGAGTCCTGGAGGGAGGTGAACCATTGCAGGTTTCAGAACATAGGATGCTGGTCATGTAGCTGCCTTGTCTAAAAGAGCTATCTATAGGTGCTGAAGTCATTTGTGGGATAGATCTTGGATAGATCCAGCATATTGGATAGATGCTTCAGGGTTCTGGCTTCCTATGTTTCTGATGAAAACCCAGAATCGAATCACAGCCCCACTGAAATAGGAGCCACCGCCCTCCACTGGGGAACGGAGGAGAGTCAGGACCTCTGGAGAAGCATTCTTGCAACAGGTCTCCTCAGGTTGCCCCCTGTCTTCTGTGGGAGTGAAGGATCAAATTCCTCCTCCAAAGAGGTCTTCCCTGGGCTTGGATGTCCTGCTACTCTGTCACTTGCTTAAGGCCATCTACTGGATGTGCCGTTGCAGTGAGATGTGATCTCTCAGTTCACAATGCTCACACATGGCTAATACATGACACCTGCTTTGACCATATCATTTTTTTCCCCTTCCTTCCCCATTCCCTTTTCTTTACATGTTATGACTTTTTCTTTTGATAGTTATAAGCCTGAAGGCAGGGACAGTCTTATTTACTGACTGACTGTAAGCCATTCTGGGAGATTTTTTTTTTTTTAGCTGGGGAGTGGGATTTTTAAAAAAGAAGAATTTAAATGAATAAATAAGCTGGCTGCAGCTGCTGCTCTGCATCATTCAAACCTGTTCTAATAACTTGCCCCATCTTCTGAGCATGATGCTTTGCCTTCACTCGAACGATCCTCCCAGGACCTGCATCTGAATGCCGCATTTATTCTCAACGTCCCCGTAATTGACACATATCCATATTAATGGCAGGAGAGAGGGACTTCGTGGCGACATTATGTTCCGAATGGAGAAAATTTGATGGGGATAAATAAAAATTAACAACACCATCTCACCATGCCTGAAAAACAACAACAGCTACACTCTCTGCCTTTCCCCAACTAATTGGCAAAATAATACTTGGTGGGATTTCGCTACATCCCTTAAAGAAAATAATAATAATAATAATTGGAGTCTTTCCAGTCACCCGGAAGATCGCTGCACCATGCTGGTAAACCCTTTGTGAATCGCAGCTGTTCTGTTGTATTCAGCCTTCTAGGCTTCAACATATTGAAAGAGTCAACATTTGGCAGCTAAGCAAATGGGAAAGGGCGGGTGTTTGGGAAGAGGAAAACAAAGGAATTTAATATCATCACTTTGGATTTTTCAAATATTTACCCTAGCCTAAAGGGTATGTGACTGAGGGTACAAACATGAATGCCATTGTCAAATGGATCCCTGTCCCCGCATTCACTTAAAAAAAAATACAGGACTGCTAATGAGATCCTTTGATGCTTTGGCGTATGGCTTTGTATGCTGCGTTCAAGTGAAAACGAATCAATGCTAGTGATAGGGAAACTCTCTTTGGTTTAAAACAGAAACGTTTTTGCCCCCAAATGCTCCTAGAAGATGCTAAAAATGAGAGAAGAGAAAGTTTTTTTTTGTTTGCTTTCATTTTCTGAGGAAGTTCAAGAGGAAAGAACTGGGAGGGGGGAAAGCACCCTCTTTCCTGCCACTCTGTTTTTTCCCCTAGGGAGAAAGCACCCCCATTTGATGTCTTCATCTAATATATTCCTGAATCACCCCTGTACTTAATGAGTGTTCATGACAATTCACAATGAAGCCATGAAAACAATAAAACGCAACAATTCAAACAAAAGAAAAGTTAAAACAATACTGACCAAATGCATACATTGCAAGAAAACAGGTGACCCTTCTAAAATCAAAGAGCAGCATTAATCACCAAAACCTGATGGAACAGTATAGTTTGTTGATAATGAGGGAGCCAACCTAATTTTCCTGGTAATGGAATTCTGCAACCAGGATGCAGTTATGGAGAAGTCCCTATCTTAGGTCCCCATCAACCTCACCCTTCTAAGAGGTGGGACAAGGAACAATAAAGATTGTAGACTCCGGGCATGTTCATATAGGAAGAGGTGCCCTCCCATATAAGAACATAAGAAGAGCCATGCTGGATCAAATCAAGGGTCCATGTAGTCCAGCATTCTGTTCATTGACCATGGTCTTCATTTCAGCATCAAAACCAGAAGAGCCATACTGGTGACCATCCGTTCATAATAATAATAATAATAATAATAATAATGATATTTATTTATAACCCCCCTATCCCTCCAGATCGAGGCAGGGAACAACAACAATATAAAAACAAGAATCACAAAACAGTTAAAATTTTAAAAAACAACAGAAAATACATCAGTAAAAACATCCTAAAATTCATCTGGATAGGTCTGTCGGAAGAGGACAGTCTTCATGACTCTCTTAAATTCATGAAGACTGCTAATTTGTCTAATCTCCTCCGCCAGACCATTCCACAGTCTGGGAGCGGTGGAAGAGAAGGTCCTCTGGGTAACACTCGTCAGCCTAGTTCTGGCTGACTTGAGTAAGTTCTTCCCAGAGGACCTAAGTGTGCGGGGCGGATTGTACGGGAGATTGTATGGGTGTCATCTCTCTTTGATACCTTGATCACAGCAATGGCAGCATCCCAGGTACTAGAGACCCTGGAAAATGTAGTTTTCTCAAGCTGTCTGAGTTCCTAGCATAGGAAACTACATATCCTAGGGTTCCTTGTCCATAGGATGCTACTGAGCATGGTCATAGTCAGGGGAGTGCAGCCAAGTCTGCATTTCAGCATCGACACCAGAAGAGCAATTTTCCAATTCCATGTTGGGGAATAGCTCAGTGGAGTGAGCCCAATTCTGAACTGAATGATGAAAGATTGTCCATCATAACTTATATCCTGATCATTACCCTGAGAATAAGTGGCCCATGTAGATAAGGGATGGCCAAATATTGGCCATCCCTGATCTACTAAAACAAATGCTTACTGTTAAGGTGTTTTCAGCCATATAATGTATGAGGCATTTTGTAAGATCGTGACCTGTGTCAACTTATGTGATGTTAAAATTACTACCTGTACACCAATAAAATAGAGCAGAGCTGATGTGGCAGCCAGATAAGCAGTTCAGTGAAGACCAAAGCCCTGAGGTGGTTGAGCAAACTCAATAGCAATCTGAAAGCCTTCTTTAACAACTGGGATCATACGCCATCAATGCAAATAGCAAGTGCAGTGAGACAGACATGAAAGCTATGCTAGCCAGTCCCTCTAGGAATCATGCCTCTGACCAGAAAAGAAGAGACTTGTGGCTCAGCCCGATGATCAAATTTGATTCCAAGAAACACCAGCATTAAAGACAGCCATAGTTCCAGGCCAGTGATGGACTGGCAGCACAAAATTAACTCCCCACATAATGAACGTCATACCTTAGAAAAGGGGCATAGCTCATTGATAGATGCATAACTTCAATCCCAGCTACCTCTAGCTAGGGTTGGGGAAGACACCTCTCTGAAACTCTGGTGAGCCACTAGCAGTCATAAGACCAAGAGCCATGCTGGATTAGACCAAGGGTCCATCTAGTCCAGCATTCCGTTCACACAGTGGCCAACCAATTGTCAACGAGAAACCCTCAAGCAGGCCTTGACTGCAACAGCACCCTCCTGTCCATATTCCCTAGAAGCTGGCATATAGGCTTACTGCCTCTGATACTGGAGGTAGCATAGAGGCCTCAATAGTAGCCAGTAGTAGCCTTCCCCTTCAGAAATTTGTCCAACCCCCCTTTAAAAGGCATCTAAATTGGTGGACATCATTATGTACAACTTGTAGTGTAGACCAGGAATAGGCAACCTTTCTGGGACCATGAGCACATTTAGCAATTTAATAAATTGTCCTGGGCACCACCACAAAATGGCTTCCACGGGAGACATGGCTGGTCCCGAAAGACACATGGCCTGCCCAGAAGACTGAGTACATGGCAAAGGTAGGGTCTGAGACCCATCATATAAAACAACCCCTTTGAACCCACAGTTTTCAGTGCCAACAGAAACCTATTTCACGGAAGGCAAACTCTTTTTCTACCCCTTCTCCTCTGCTAGCCAACTCATTCCCAACTCTCTCTTTTTCTCTCACATTCCGGCGGCTGGGTGAACTGCAGAGGAAAGCATTGGCCTGCAGCTGTCACCACCATCATTTCCTAAGAACATATTTGAGCCCCACCATGTACCCAGAGGCATTCAAAGGAAATGAAGATGGCAGAGGCTAGAAGGCTCACTCTGCTTTGAAACACCAGCTTCCAATACCCCCCCCCCCGTTGTTTTTAAAAAGTGGTGCACCTTGCTGGGCACCAAGAAAAGTATCAAAGGATGCTTTGGTGACTATGGGTACCACATTGCTTACTCGTGGTATAGACAAGACATGTAAAGAGCAGTTTAGTGTAAAGTGCCACTGCAGTAAGGCAGCTAAAGTAGGCTGACCAGATAAAATCCAGGTCAGGGCTCATGTAACTTTAACAGTTGTAGAGAAAAGGGAATTTCAGCCAGTGTCATTTGTATGCTATTAGTTCCTGGTGAAATTCCCTCTTCATCACAACAGTTAAAGGTGCAGGCACTATACTAGAGTGACCATATACAAATGAAGGCAGGGCCCCTGCACCTTTAACTGTTGTGATGAAGAGGGCATTTCACCAGGAACTAATTGCATATGAATTACATTGGCTGAAATTCCCTTTTCTCTACAACTGTTAAAGTTACATGAGCCCTGACCTGGATTTTATCTGGTCACCCTAAGCTAAAGTTGATCCATAGAGTCTCTCTGACAATCTCACTTTAGCTAGATATTTTATAGATATTTTCTAGATTTCATTTCATTTCATTTGAGTTTATTTCATGGGTTTCCTAAAAATGCATTTATGTCAGCAGGTAAAGCCTTACATGCACCATAAGAACATAGGACATGGCATGATACTGAGTCAGACCATTGGTCCTTATCACCCAGCATTATCAACACTGACTGGCAGTGGCTCCCCAGGCAGGAATTCTTCCAGCTCTACCTGGAGATGACAGGGATTGAACCTGAGACCTTCTGCATGCAAAGGACGTGCTCTACTGCTAAGCCACTAGCCTTCCCGAACATGGTGCTCTCCAGATGTTCAGGACTACAACTCCCAAGATTCCTGACTATTGGACATGCCGGATGGAGATGATGGGAATTTAAGTCCAGGAGAGAACCAGGTTGGGGGTGGTTGACTTACAACATGCAAGAATGTGGCCCAGTTTAGCCACACCACAAGATTGGATGATTTGTTCAGCTATTTTGTCTATGATAAAGAAGATACATTTTGGGGGACACAAGTGAAAAACACTGACCACTTAGTCTATGGATGCCCTGGTGACCAAAAACAGCAATAGATCAGCAGCAAATAAATTTAGTTTTGCTTTGGAAATAATGTCCTCCTTTCTAATCAAGAACAGTTTAAATGAGCTGCTACTCGGGTTCACTATTCATTATAACAGTTGCCACTAATCTAATAGAATTGGATCAAATAGGAGTAAATAGCCAATTAGCAACAGAGTATTTAATCTCCTAGAGTTTACATTGTAATGGCATCAGGGGACCCCCCCCCCCAAATATTGCTAGCAGGATTCCCAATTATTCTTTCCTGATCACTACTTATCAAACTCTCAGAGCTCAATCATGCAAATGAACCACAGATCTCCCTGGATGAAACAGAAATAGGAATTCCCCAAAAGGTCCCAGATCCATGTGCATTTTGTTTAGTAATGACAAAAATCCTAAGAACATAGGCAGGGGCATGCTGGATCAGACCAAGGGTCCATCAAGTGCAGCATTCTGTTCACACAGTGGCCAACCACTTGTTCATGGGAAACCCACAGGCAGAACATGAGAGGAACAGCACCCTCCACCCATGTTATCCAACCATTGGTGTACATAGGCTTACTGCCTTGGATACTGGAGGTAGCACATAGCTGTCAGGACTAGTAGCCATTGATAGCCTTCTACAGTGTTGACCAGGGACCAACAAGGAAGACATGGTGCAACAGCGCCCTCCCACCCATGTTCCCCAGCAACTGGCCTCTGATACTACGGGTAGCACATAGTCATCAGAACTAGGAGCCATTGATAGCCTTCTCCTCCAACCCCCATATAAAACCATCCAAATTGGTGGCTACCACTACATGTTGTGGAAGTGAATTTCATTGTGTGAAGAAGTCTGGAACCAGCTTCTATTGGGCCTTTTCAGTTCTTCAGGTAGGCTTTGAAGACCTGCCTGTTTTCACTGGCCTTTATATAGTCAATGAGCTGATATTGGTGTTTTTTATAGATTTCTACTGAGTATTTATTTATTGAATGTTATTGTATTTGTTTTGCACTGCTTTGTATGTCCATGCTGCTTTGAAAAAAAAACCCCAAGCATTTTATGCCTAGCCTAAATAAAATAAATTAAATACAGGTATGTCTTAGGCTTCAATTCTATACCCACTTACCTAGGAGTAGGCCCCATTGGACTCAATGAGGCTCACTTCTGAATAAACACATATAAAATCACACTTGGTGATATCAGCAGGAGGTTTGAAGTTTTTAAACTTCCATTAGATGTTGTCACAGCTACTCTCATGTCATGGGGGGTGGATTCTTGCCATTGTACACATCAAGGTGTCCCAACAAGACCAGCTGAGCTTGTTGTAGAGGAAAAAAGAGTTCTATTCACTGGAAGGAAGAAGGTCTCTCACCCTATCCATTAGTAATGATCCAAGCTGCCACAGTGCAGTGCAAGAAGTCATACGCTAGCTGTCTGTTCCTAGTGGGTCATCTCAAACAAGCGAGTATTGCGCCACACTGTCATACATTGTATACATGAAGCACCTGTTACAGACCAACCATTTGATGAATATTTTAGAGAGTTAGTTTCTAGGATTCTTTCCCCACCTGTATTGAGTCCGAGTTGATGATTATAAAAGTGAGATATATATTGCTTCCAAAGATCATAGAGTGAAATAGAATGCCCAGGAGGAACCGGGGGGGGGGGGGAGATAAGGATTTTTCTTTGGTTTCCTTCTGCAGATAGCACACTGCTACTATCCAGAACATGAAAATGATCTCTTGCTGAAATGCTTACCCCCTCCCCTCACCCCCATCTTCCTTCAAGGAATTTAGAGCAGTATGCATTGGTCCACCACCTCATTTTTCCTTCACAACAACCCAGAAAGGTAGATGAGGTTGAGAGGAAATGCCTACCACAAAGTTGAAGGCATGAGATGCCTGTCTGTGCATGGAAATGAACCTGTTTCTCCCCCCAGTGTCATTGCTGTAGTCACTAAACCACCCTGCCTCTTTTGTAAGGGGTGTGTGCGGAGTTGAGTAAGAGGGAAAACAACAGCTTAAAATTACAGATGGGTTGGGTCTCCGCTTACCTGCCTTGGAGAAACTTGGATCTCGGTTCTTTTCCCACAAAATCTTTTTTTATATATATAAACCAATCTGATGCTTGGAAAACAATATCCCCATCTTTATGCAAACGGCAGTTTATGAAGAACGTTGTTGCAGTTGCAGAAGAAGCTATGATGGGAAGAAGGAAGGATTGTAGCAACTGTAGTAGCCCACAGGAGAACTACATTTCTCATGAGCCCCTGGGTCTTGCAGCATCCCACCTAGAGACCTGCCAATCAGCAAAACGAGAGTTCCAAAGTTCTCTGAATTCCATCTTGAAGCTCATTCTGACTCAAGTCAGCAGTCTTCTGGAATTTAAGGGAGCTGTGAAGACTGCTCTCTTCCGGCAGGCCTACCCAATTGAATTTTAAGATGTTTTTAATAATGTATTTTTTTAAAAAAATCTGTTTTAATGGTTTATCTATTTTATGATTTTTATATTTATATTTGTTGTTGTTCCCCGCCTCAATCTGGTTGGGGAGGCGAGTTAGAAATAAAATAAATAAATAAAATAAATAATAAAAAATATCGGATTGAAAGCTTTGTGGTTTGTTTGTTTGTTTGTTTGTTTGCATGAAAAGCTGTGCGTACTTGCAAGCACATTTTTCCAATTGTGCGCATCTTTGGAATGTATGCATTCTTCTTCAATTGATTAAAGTATATTTGCATGCATTCTTCAAGCATATGCATGCTGTTGAATGCATTCTTGGGAGTCCACAAATCACACTACAACCTCAGAACTATACAGACTACACTGGAGATTGTGTCTGCATCCATGTTTGCTCCGGAAGATGAGAACTTAGTAAAACCAGATCAAAAATGAACTGAAACAAATTTCTCATACAGCCCAAATCTCTCCTAGAAAAAAAAGAGTTAGAGCTCGGTTACAGAAGTGTCATTGTGGGAGCCAAACACTTCCCATCCTTTTAACTACTTGTTAAGCGATTTATTGGTCACATCAATACAAGACAACAAGAATTTGCCATTCAACTGCCAATACATTACTATCAGAGTGCTTAATTCTGGCCTGCACTATAGATGTGGTAGAATGCAGTGTTCAAAATGGACTGTACTCTGGGCTAGGAATGAACAAATCTGTTGTTTTCACATTCTCATATATATATATATATATATATATATATTCTCAAGTACTTTCCTCCCGGTTTATGAAGAACTTTGTTGATGTTGGTCAATTCTTATTATTTTTTTTAAAAAATGAGACAGTTCCCATCCATACTCTGAACCAACCCAATATATTTTCACTGCCTGTGGCAAAGGGCAAGATGGCACACCACACACTCCAATTCCATGTGCATAAGCCAACAAGATTGGCAGGTGGTTTTTATTTCAATGTTGACAACAGGGCTAGATCTACACTAGTACTTTTTGTTGGTAATGAAGTGCACTGCTGACTTATGGGGCACATTCCACATCCCACTTTTCTAGTGCCATTTCCTGCTTTTTATCCCATATTACCCTAAATATCGCAACAGGTGTCACTTATGGATGGATGGACTCACCGCTGTCCATTCTCTTTGGGCACTCGCTGAGCTGCTGCCCACCCCCACTGGCTGCACAGTTTGAGCTGTTGGACAACCCATCGAGTGCCCGATAAGTCTGTGGGGCTGCCAGTGACAAGCCACCATTTTGCGTAAAAATGGCAGCTTGGTTTTTCCCAACTTTGTAATGTGTAAATGGCATCCATAAAGGGACCATTTACGCAACAGTACAGGTGTGAATGGACCATTTATGCCTGCGTTGTTGCATAAATAGCCCCTTTACAGCCACCATTTATGTAACATTACATATCTGGAAAACCCAGAGCTGCCGTTTTTACACAAAATGGTGGCTCGCTAAGGGGACGGGCAGCTGTTGGGTGCTTGCGGACCATGTGGCACACACTCAGATAGGTTTGTTAACTGGCAGTAACTTCGTGAGTGGGGTCAGTGAGGCCCTCTTACACTCCCACAATATCCCTAATGTCATTGTGTCTGCTATGAGGTATAAATGCACAAGAGAGATATAGCTTCACCATGATGGGACCATACTGATATGACACACAGTGTAGATCTGGCCCAGGTCAGTGTACTCGACAACACCGAAGGGAGCAGAGTCACTTCAAGATCCGAGAATGGGCAGTGTGGCAATGACTTCCTGGCACACCCCACACTCCAACATCTGCCACTTGATGTGGCCACTGTCCACCTCTGTGATGTTTCACACTGTTTATTGCCAATTGATATAATGCAAGTATATCAATGTGTTAAGGATATTTGTTATTCAGGAAGTAAGTGCTGGGTGGACTTCAAATACCAGGTTGGTAAATGGTTGAATCTGGTGGAAGGGGGGGAGAGAGAGTGAACAGAATGTGAAATGAATGCTGATTGGCTGGTGGTTCTAAGGTCTGGATTGGCAGTTAGCCATGAGGGGGAGGAGTTAATAGAGGCAGTAAGGATTGTATGTGGAGAGAGTTAGTCAGTTGGAGTTGGAATCTGGGTTTGTCTGTGGAAGGGTCTAGTGACAGTGTAGGAACAACATATTTTATTATTTTGGGAAAAGACTGAATGGGAGGAGAGAGTGTAGTCTAGGGGGTAGAGTAGGCAGACTTGCATTTGAAACTGATTTGAAACAAACAAGTATAGAAACTGAGGAAACCATAAGCTTTGTAAACTGCATAACCTTACTTATTGTTAATTAAAAGTTATTCCTGTTTCGTAAACTGGAGTGGACTCTTGGAGTACCTGAGGTAGGGTACAGTGTTCATCAATGGTGGCAGCGGTGAAGGAGCAGGGGAAATATCGAGAACTGAGTGGCTGCTGTGAGGCCAAAAAGGGTCAGTAAGTCACAGAGTCAGTGAGCAGCATTCTGATGCCCATTCCATAGTTGGGATCCTTTGATTTATAGAGAGAAATAACGGACGACCAAAGAGGCAGCGTCACAATCTCACTTTACCCAATGATAGGGCTGGCCGTGACTACTACTTCATATTGCAGGTAAGGGGGTTGGATTAGTGAGCAACATTCCAGTACTAAATGAACAAAGATGGGTGGGGCGAGCTAAATGAAGTGCACAAAATGATCATAACCTGATCTTCAAAGTTCCTCAACAGAACGACACTTGAGTGACTGCAATTCATTAAAACCTAATTACAAACCAAAAAAAAAATAAATCAATCGTGCAATTTAACCTCAACCGATGCTCATCATAACAGTGCCACAGATGTGTGAAAGCCAAAGCTGTAAGCCTGGGCTGGCTGGCTGAGGCCTGAACACCATTCTGTGCAATATTCTGTACAGCAATTAGCAAGGGCAACTAGAATTCACTAAGCGAGGGAGCTGGGGCAAGGCACAAATCCTGCACTACTGTATTTCCACCCCTCTTCTTTAAAAGGTTGTTTGCTTAATTAGATTTAAATCCCACCAGGGCTGGTTCTACCATGCAGCAAGTTGAATTTGGCGTTTGCATATGGAAGAATTTGGGGGAAAGAGGATATTTATATCTTTATTACATTTATATAGTGCCCCATAGCCGAAGCTCTCTGGGCGGTTTACAAAAGAAATTATATTTGAATTGTGCAACAAGACTTCTTGAAGTTTTGGCTCATGCACATGTGTGTGTGTATGTGGGTCATTTGATGCTTTGTTGCAGGCAGCAAAATATTTTGGCCTGACTCTGTGTTAGGGATGTGCATGGCCAAATTTATTGTATCATATTGTCATAGGAAATTCTGATATAAAAAAAAATCGGATCCGATCATATCCGGGGGTACCCGGATTTGATCGGATCCGAAATCCAATAAATATCGGAAGTTCCAATCCGATTATGGTGTTTTCCCCCATAAGTTTGCACTGGGGAAAAACACTGGGCCGGCACTCCCTCCCTCCCTCCCCTCACTCATGCTCTTTACCTGCTGTCGCCGCTGCCTTCGTCGCCTCTGTCGCTTCTGCCGCCTCCACCGTCGCTGCCTCTGCTGCCTCCGCTGCTTCTGCCGCCCCGTACTACTGCTAAACAGGCTTTCTGGCCTGCAGCGGCGGGGAAGTCCGCAGGAAGAGCGTGAATGGGGGAAGGGAGGGGGAGGTCCCCAGGGGTCCCCCTTACCTGCGGCCTTCCCCACTGCCATCCGCTGACCTCCACTGCTCCAGACTACTGAGAACTAGGCTTTGCGGCCTAGTTCTCAGTAGAGCGATGACTCTCCAGGTGATGTCATCACCCGTCGCATCATCACTCTACTGAGAACTAGGCTACAAAGCCTAGTTCTCAGTAGTCTGGAGCAGCGGAGGGCAGCGGATGGCAGTGGGGAAGGCCGCAGGCAAGGAGCGCGAGTGGGGGGGAGGGAGGGCCAGCCCTAAAATGACGGTCCGAATATCCAATATGTCCAATAGTTATCAGACATATGGATTTTGGATCGATCAGATAGGACCTGAGGCCCTATGTATCATTATCGTTAATTGGATGTCCAATAACAACCTTATTGGTTTGTTATCGGACATCGGAACGATACAATACACATCCCTACTTTGTATCCTGCTTCTCTTCAACAATGGAACTTGGTATGGAGGGATATATGAGAAATTATTATCGGTTTATTTTTAATCCGTATTTACTCATTCCACAACTTCTGGACCCTGCTAGAATCTACGGAGGCCCCATCCTGACTTGAGGCTAAGCCCTTACTCTAAGGTCCCACTGAGACTTCTTTTCAGCCATGAAAAGTCAGTCGGCTGGCTGTCCTGGTGGCTCACTCTGTCTTTCTAGTGTGGATAGGCTGTACTGAGGCCCCAACCCTAACCCTAACATGAAGCTTAACCCTAACCTAAATGTTCCACTGAGATAGGGTGACCAGATGGCCCGGGGTTTCCTGGTCCTAACCGGGAAACCTGGGGCAATCCGGGCCAACCGGGGGGCGGCTGGGGCAAACTGGGGTGGCAGGGGGTCACGCGGCGGTGGCAGCGAGCGACGAGCAGCGGTAGACCCAGCGGCGGTGGCGGCGGTGGAGCCCGGGAGGAGCCCGGGAAGCGGCTGTCCCAGCAGGTAAGTGCCCTCCCTCGCGCCTCGCGTTCCTTACCTGCAGGGGCGTCCGCTTCCCTCCGGTGCTCGAATCTACTGATAAACAGGCTTCGCAGCCTGTCCCTCAGTAGCGTGCCGGGTGATGACGTCATCACCTGCTGCGCTACTGAGAGACAGGCCATGAAGCCTGTTTCTCAGTAGATTTGAGTACCGGAGGGAAGCAGACACCCCTGCAGGTAAGGAGCGGGAGGCGGGAGGCGCAAGGTGGGAGGCGCGAGGCAGGAGGCACGAGGCGGGAGGCACGAGGTGGGGCACTTACCTGCTGGGGCGGCTGCTTCCCGGGCTCCTCCATCGCCATCGCCGCCGGGTTCTCCGACACCGCCGCCGGGTCCGCCGCCGCCGGGTCTGCCGCCTGGTCCTCCACCACTGCCATGTCCTTCACCATCGCTGCCGGGCTCATGAGGCCAGAGGCCGCACGGAAGAGGCGGGAAAGGACTGATTACGTCACTTCCGGATCCGTCCCTCTCCCACCTCTTCCGCGTGGCCTCTGGCCTTACGAGCCCAGTGGCGGAGGACCTGGAGCTGACCCGGCGGGGGGCGGGGGACCCAGCGGCGGAGGAGGAAGACCCGGCGGCGGCAGCAGCGGACCTGGGGGTGGCGGCGGACCCGGCAGGGGCGGCGGCGGAGGACCCGGCAGGGGTGGCAGAGGAAGAGAACCTGGTAGGTCCGGGCTGATGTTTTTTGGGGGTGGGTGGCTTGGTGGCGGGATTGTTTTGGATGGGGGGGTGGCTTGGTGGGGAGGTTATTTTGGTGGCGGGGGGGACCAGGATTTGGGGTTCCAAAATCTGGTCACCCTAACTGAGACATTCATTCACCCATTCATAGTCACTTGGCAAACCACCCTGGTTGCTCACCCAGGCTCTCTGGCTCAGCTAGGCTCTGCTGAGGCCCCAGTTCCTGCCTGGGAAGCCGAGCCTTCCCAATCCTAACCTGAGACTAAATCTTAAACCTGAGTTGCCACTTCTTTTCATGCAAAAAGAAAAAAGAGAGAGCTCACAATCAGATATGGACTTGAATCAGAACAAGCTTCAAGATGGAATTCAGAGAATTTTGGGTGATCTTGAGTTTTGCTGATTCCCACATCCCTGTTGGGCTGGCAGAGGTGTGGATTCTGATTGATCTTCAAACAAGCTACTGACAATACCTGCTTTACTTCAACAAAGCTGCTGCATCATGTGCTTTCAGACCATGCTCTAGAAAATCATTCCCCAACTTGGAACCCTCCAGATGTTGTTCGTCTATGCATCCCTTCAGTTCCAGCCAGCATGGGCAATGGTCAGGATAATGGGAGATGTAGACCAATAACAGCACATCTGGAGAGTGTCAGGTTGGGGGAAGATTGCTCTTGAACCTGCAGAAAAAAAAGAACAACTTTTGCAATTCTAGATGGAAAAGAAGGGGGGAACAGGCAACATTTTCTTTCTCTTCTCTTTATGACTGGAGAAATTATCAAAGTTCAAGAAGAACCAAACTCAAGACTGGAAAAATGAGAAACCAAGAGAAACTGAAACTGACAGAGCCATCTTTCCCTAGTCTGTACCCATCCATTCTTCAGGACTCCCAAAACATTGCTGTTCAATAAAAACAGGGCTGATTTGAGAGATTCACCATTGGATGGCACTTCCCCCCTTCAGTGATAAAACAAAGGAAAGTGAAATAAAGTTGTATCAATATCATTCCAAAGCATAAAGCATAATCATCTTTCAACAAGTCCCTATACAATTTAATAGCAAATATCCTTGCTGCCATAGAAATAATTTTCTATCCAGCTTAACAGCCCTACACACAGTTCAGTTTCTATTCTCTAATTCTCTGGGAGTTTTCCAGGAGGATTCCAAGGGTTTATTTTATAGCGGGCAGATGTACATTTCCCTCTCTAGGTATTTGTCTCTGATCAACAGCCCTGACTCAGCCTATGAAACTTCTAAACTCCATGTGGACATCGGCTCGCTCATGGGTTCTTCTCACCGGCAGGTTTTTATATCCCTTAATCAATCAAGATAATTTCAATTAAGCTTAATTGTTCTGTTGGGTTTCTTGGCTTCAGACAACACAGCAGGTAAGGATCACCCAGAAGCTCCGATGACTTAATCAGTTCTTTAATAATGCCTCTTGTGGTTTATAGAGAACTAACCCTCAGTTGGCTCTCTGCAGTTTTGCTTCAATGAAGGGGAAGGGAACAACCCTGGTTTCCTCCCCGGCTTCCAGACAATCTAGGCCATGCACAGGATTCATGGTGATTGTTTTGGGATAGACAAGTGTCTATGGGGAACAGGGGAGAAATGGTTATTAATGGTCACTCTGAGCCAGAATACTTGATCATTTTTTCCTTTTTTCTGGAAGGGGATACTCTATATAACACAACGTCTATATAGCTCAGTACAGTCAACCTGGACTGACAACACTTCCCAAAGGCCTCTCTGCCCTGCTAACCAAAATCCTTTGAGTTGGAGATGCTAACTGGGGTGGGGGATCTTGCACACCAGACTTCCCCAAACTGGGGGCTTCCAAATGTTTCAGACCTCAACTCCCATCAGACCCAGCCAGCACAGCCATTGGCCAGGAATTCTGGGAGCTGTAGTCCAATATATTTGGAAGGCACGAGGTTGGGGAAAACTGTTACACACACACACACACACACACAGAGCGAGAGAGCTGGCCCAAGACATTTTTGCTGCCTGGGGTGAAAAAAAAAAGACGGTGCTCTTCTTATTCCATGTTTAAAAGCGGACTGGACTGGCAGATGACTCTGTTTCCTACACTGATGGTGAGACAGTGTCCTCCACTGCACTTGAAGGAAGCAGACTAATAGAGGGTGCAGAGACAGATGTGTGGGGGACACCTTTCTCTTCTGACACCTTGCTTCTGCTTCCAAGCAACTGCCATCTCTAGCAATTGCCTCATTCAGCATAATGGTAATGCTGGCTCTGTACACACACACACACAGAGAGAGAGAGAGAGAGAGAGAGAGAGAGAGAGAGAGAGAGACTCAAATGCGCTCTCGCATGGCTGGAGTGAAAATGGAGACCCAAGGAGACAGGGAAGCCCCAAGGGGGTGCTGAATTAGAAGGCTTATTCTTACAACATGAAAATTATAACAAGGACATCTTGATTAAAAGAAAATCCCCTGGGGAACCTTTCTCTGCAAGGATTAGATCCTCAGTCATTAGGTCATGCCTTTTCGTACATGTTTTCCACCTCTGTAATATCCATTTTTTTTCTTTTGGGGGGGGCAGTGGGGAGAGATCAGGCAAGCAGAAGTGGAGAATATATTGGTCGCCTTCCCCAGAAGGTGGCACAAGCCATTAAATATTGATGCAGGTCTACATTGCCTTTACTTAAACCAAAGAAAGCCAGACACTACTCTGTATTTCACCAGGGCCCCGATAAGCAGCTACCATCAGCGTGTTTGATTATCTCTCTGGAGTAGCCTAACTGGCCTTTAATAGGGAACAATAAGGATCTAAAAATGATGCATGTAGACAATGATGCATGTTTTAAAAGGTAGGGAAACATTCCTGCACCCTCTACAATTAGAGAGAGAGAGAGAGAGAGAGAGAGAACTCTATTCTGGTTGAATAAGAACCAGCACTTTTAAAAGAAGGAAGTTACAAGGGCAAAGATAACAAAAACACCATTAGCAGAGCACGTTGCAATTTGGCCCGTTCTCTGAAGAAGGGTCAGCTCCTTCGGTAATTCTGGCTGGATATCAACACTACTTCACCTAGCAGTGCGCTGACGCCAACGGTGGAAATGCAATGCTACACTTATTTTTGAACCTAGAAATAATTTTCATTATATATATAATATCCTCAAGGATATAAAACTCTTGGCTTAAGAAAGATCAATAATTCTTGCCTTACGAGAGCCCTATATTTGCCAGATGACTGCTGGGTCAAGGCAACAGCCCATTTTTGGAGAGCATCAGCTCCACTGAGCTTCACCCTCTTCCTTGGGGCATCCGGGATCAGCCCAAGCACCAAAGATATGTTGGGTGGAGAAGACTCATATCCCCCATTTCCTATGAAATAGCTTGATTACCATAGGCCTGAGGCTAAGAGGCCTACCATAGGAAGCAGGAGACTGAGCTACCCCAGTATGTTGTTTGATTGTTCCTAGGTTTCGCTCTGCCCCTGCATTCCATGCCTCATGAACTTCAGGCCTGGATTCAAACCCGATGTATATGGCCAAAATATATACGATGTAGAGCAGGGGTGTGGAACCTATTTCAGATTGAGGGCCGAATTCCACTTTGGAGAAGGTCTCAGGGGGCTGCATCCCAGTGGTGGCTGGGGCCAAAGGTAAAATGGGTCTGGACAAAAGACTACACAAAAGACCAACCAATGATACGAGGTCAGGGAAAAGCGGCTAGGAGCTATCTAGGAAACCATGAAAGGTCAGATTGGAACCTCAGGTAGCCCAGATTTGGCCCCTGGGCCTGAGGTTTTATACCCCTGATGGAGAGAAAGTGATGATGATGATGATGATGATGATGATGATGATGAATATATCACTTTCCCATAACACTAAAAGTTGAGGTGATCATCCAGTGAAATGGTGGGATATGTCTGTTTCACTTTCTCCCACATTCAGATTTTTTTTAAAAAAAATTCAAGTCCCTCCCCCCCCCCATCCTGAATATGAGGGAATTTGAGAATTTTGGTAAATTCTTATCAAATCCTTTCCATTTTGCATCAGTCAAATTTAATAGGTACAGGTTTTCCCAGCATGGAGAGGACGATGTTCTATCCAATCAAGGCTGGATGGGTCTGATATCATTTGGGTGGTAAATCTGCTCTGGGTTTCAGTCAGAACCATTCAGAACTCTAAAGGAGCTATCCAGGGTGCTGAAATTATTTTGGGGCTAGGATTCACAGCCCCAGGGACATGAGAGCCACCAGCCTCCACTGGCTATACATTCCTTCCATATAGCTGTTAAAAATAAGGAGCCTGTCAGAAACAACAGGTGGCAAGCCTAATTTAGTACTAACATGGTTGAATGGACAGGGTTTCATGCCCAGTCATTTAAAAGCTAAACAATCAAAGTCCTGGGACTAGATGGATGAATCTGTAGTTTTGTTCTCCCACATTTCAGGTGCTTTCCATTCCAAATATGAAGAAATTTGGAAAATTCTGCTCAGGTTTGAACTGAAATCTCACCAATTTCTAAAATGGCCTGGCAGTAGGTTCAAAACAGAGAAAGGAAAATGCTGAACACAGTTTATAGTCTTGGAATGAGCGGGAGAGCAAGATGATTCCACCAACCCCATGGAAGACTTCCCCCATGAAGGCTTCTCGACCCTAAACTGTCACCACCAGCAGTTATTCCAGCAGGGCAAGCTGAAGGCGATGAGAGGGAGACCAGGGCCATTCCCCTAGACCTGCTAAAAAGAAAAGAAAAGAAAAGAATCTCCCCTCTTCCCTCCCCATTTATTATGGGTTGTGTCTTTTTTATACTGTAAACCTGTGGGCAGGGACTGCCTTGTTTAATTGATTATATGTAAACCACTCTGGAAGCCTTTCTGGCTGAGAAGCAGCCTAAAAATACTTCAGATAAATAAACAGGTTTTGAGCCTCCCCCTCCAGAGAGGAAGAGGAAGGTGAGATGAAGATAAATGAAACTGATCCAGGAAGGGGACCAGAAAATACTCCGCCGATGGGCAAGAGGTGGTTACCAAGAAGGAAGCCACCACCCTGTGGTATTCCTTCCCTACAAGCACCTCATTGTAAGGGAGGTAGAAAAGTCAGGAAGAAATAGCATGGTGACAGCCCATGACATCCTACATATGTGCCCTGGTGTCATGTCCAGCTAAGGACGTTCGGATTTTGGTAAATCTGTTTTGTGGATTGACAGGCATCTTTCATCCTATTGTCATTCATTGATCGAACTGGATTTTTTTTAAAAAACCAGAATTTTGTTCCATTTGCAGTAATTCACATGAGCACAAATGCGCTGTATGTAAATGCACACTCGTTTTGGACAGGTTTTTCACTTTTGGGGCGGATTTGCTCCAATTTACAAAGCAAGAATCTGCATTACCACTATGTGAATAAGCACAAATTCCCCCCAAAAGTCAAAGACTGGTCTGCGAGTCCAGGAATCTTGGGGAAAACTGGTCCGCTGTGGAATTTGCAGGTCAAATTCACAGAAATCTGAACTCATTTGAATCCACTGTGGATTTCTCCAGTGTCCCAAATTCCAGCCAATGATAACTTCTCTCCCCTGCCACACCCAGGAACAGGCAGGTAGCATGGAAGGGACTTGGGCACTTGACTGTAACCAGCACGACCACAGGCTGGAATTGTGCCCTTGTGGGGTGGGGAAGGTGCCAGGTGGTGGGGTAGCCTTCAGAATTCCAAACTATCACAGTCAGACCCCATACTCATCTCTCCTGAACCCCTGCAGTGTATAAAACCCATCAGCTGTACGCATTGCTCTCTTAACACGTCTAAGCTGGAAGACAGCTTAAGAAAGCGACGAGAACAACGTTATAAGCATGGCGGAAAACAAAAGGGCAAGGCAAAGAACAAGAATGTCAAACACTAGCAGCACTCGGCATCTTTAATGAACCTCTGGAAGAAGAAGAAAAAAGTATGCCCACATGCAGCAGGGGGAGTTAAAAGGGAAAATGTGGGTATGATGAATGGCTATAATACTGTCAACGTAATGGGTTTCCTATTTAAATTTTGTGAGGATTTAATCAGCTGGGCACAGCTGCGCAAGATGCACCATAAACAATGTTGAAAAACATGGGGACATGTACATTTATCTGCTACAAATTAAGCTCACTTAGAGGTGGTCTTAATGGACCATGTAGCAATCATTACAAGCATAAATTCTAAACTGTCTGTTTCCGGTGAATTTGCCTCGGAAAAATAAATAAATTAATGCTCGTCTTTCGCCGAGCGTAGTAATAAATGGAAGTACCCGTAATTTGCTGAGCACTAATAACCCAACAATTATTCATGATGAACCCCATGCTGGATAATGTGCGTCGCTTCTGGTTGTACTGTTGATTACTGTGCCTTACCTGCAAAAAAAATAATTTTTATTTTCAGCCGCAACATCTATAAATGTGTCGGTGGGCATTCCTTAATTGTCCCCCGTGTGCTTCTACATTGTAGGCACATTGTGTCTTTTGTGCTCTGAACTGGCAGTTTCACCCAGTTTCAGATAGAGGCCACGGATTTTGCCCACCACAACAGTGAACCACTGGAGGTGTGCATGTCTTTGAACATCTTCATAACAATTTATCATCTTAGTCTGTTAACTTTGCTTTTTTAAATCTGTATTTTAAAACTGTAGAAATCCCTGCATTGCTGCTTGGTTTTATCCTGGTTGTGCTTTTATATTGTGCTTTCATATTGTGTTTTTAAACTGTTGTTTGTTTTACAATCTGAATTGTCTTCATGGTTTTAATTTTTGTGAACCGCCCAGAGAGCTTTAGCTGTTGGGCGGTATAGAAATGCAATACATACATACATAACACGGCAAAAGACTGCTTTTACAATCAATGTTCTTTGACATAGAGTCTGAAGTGATACTTTTCATAGAATCATAGAATCATAGAATAGTAGAGTTGGAAGGGACCTATAAGGCCATCGAGTCCAACCCTCTGCTCAATGCTGGAATCCACCTTAAAGCATACCTGAAAGATGGTTGTTCACTGCCTCTTGAAGGCCTCTAGTGTGGGAGAGCCCACCACCTCCCTAGGTCATTGGTTTCATTGTCATACTACTCTAACAGTCAGAAAGCTTTTTCCTGATGTCCTACCAGAATCTGGCTTCCTGTAACTTGTGCCCATTATTCCGTATCCTGCACTCTGGGATGAACGAGAAGAGATCCTGGCCCTCCTCTTTGTGACAACCTTTCAAGTATTTGAAGAGTGCTATCATGTCTCCCCTCAGTCTTCTCTTCTCAAGGCTAAACATGTCCAGTTCTTTCAGTCTCATATTAGCTGAAACAAATACAAACTTGAGTTGACAGAGGCAGTGGAAGCTGGTGGCTCCGATGTCATGGGGCAGTGAATCTGGGTTTCCATCAGAACCATCCAGAATCCTAAAGGTGCAAATCACAGTGCTGAACCCTATCCCCCAAATAGATTCAATTGGCCATGCCTGGCTTAGAGTATTCCATCTGTGAACCTGACTGCCTAGTTAAGCCATTTACTGCTTACATCACCAGCATCTTGTTAACTGCAGATCTGTAGGTGCCTCTCAGTTCTGTTTCATTCAGGGAGGGGAAATAACAGGACATACAGACTGACAAAAAGATGAAATGAAAGACCTAGCTGGAGCCCTCTCATTCCCACAGCTTCTTGAGCTCCAGACAACAGCGGGGACGTTTGTGCGTAGGTGGCTGTGTCTTGGTGTGCTTCAAAATGGAGGATATCACACACACACACACACACACACACACACACACACACACACACACGTACACAACACAATGAGCTCCGTTTTTGAAATTCTTCATCCTTCAGAGCAAATAACTTTCTTTACAATTGAAGTCCTGAGAATGTATTTGTTTGCTCACAAAAATCGACCGTGGCCACCTATTGCTAGTTTGTTGATGGGTTAAAAGGGGTTTAATACAAACACAATAGAGAAGACTTTTACTTCATCTTGCTCTCTGTGGTCTCTCTGTGGTTGCTCTTTTCCCCCCCTGCACCACAATAAAAAAATGTGGACAATGCTCAATTGGGAGCTCTTTATATGAAACAAGTTGTTGGGAAATTGTGGTCGGAGTGTAACCTACGTGCTTCTTTCTTTCCTTTCCTTTCTTTCTTTCTATATTTTTCACAGTTCAGATCTATTGCAGGAAAATTACATCATGATTCATATTTAACATTACATGGCCAGCTCCAGTGTAGGTGCTAAAAGCAACTTCCCCTGCATGATTACTTGCAAGATGCAATACTGCAATGTATTATACATGGGGCTGCCTTTGAAAACAATTCGGAAACTTCAACTGGTACAAAATAGGGCAGCCAGACTATTAACAGGGACTGGCCAAGGAGACCCCATTACGCCAGTCCTTTTCCAACTTCACTGGTAGGGTGACCATATTTTGGAAACCAAAAAGGAGGACAACATGGTCTGCCCCCAAGGAGATGTCCCCACCAACATGTCCATCCCCCAGGATGTGTGTCCAGCATCAAGAGGGTGTGCCCACCTGAACATAGCCTTGGTCACATGTCTGATTTTACAGCACACAATTAAGACAAATCTGTTCTACATAACTGTTGTGTTTACCCCTCGTGTTTCTGAGCAGGAAAAGCAGCTGTCAGATGGCATGGCAAGAGAAGACAGGGATCGTACGTTTGATCCAGATCTTGGTATGGAGGAGGAGGCGTGTAGCAGCCCCTCTCTGCCAGCTGATGCGAATCAGCGCTCTGAAACGAGTGCTAATCTAAATGATGATCCAGCAGGTGGAACCACGCCCGTATCCTCTGAGGACGAGGAAGAAACCTCTTTAAAAGATGCCAAAGAACGCAGACGTTGGAGGAGAACAGAGGCGAGAGTGAGACCACGCCGGTCTGAACGTTTGCAAAGAAAGGAGCAAGCAGACCTTAACGAAGGAGAGTTGTCTAGGAAGCGAGTTCGTTAGCCATTGTTAATTTCAACGTTTAGTTTACTTTGCTTCCTTTAAAAGTGCTTCCTGAATAGAACTGTTTGCTTTTGCCTGAATTAAAGGCGTTGTTTGTTTCAAAGTTTAAGTATTATTTCTTTCAAGCTACCGCTATCAAGTGCAATTTATAACAGCTTGAAATTAACAAACAACTAACGAACGCTACCAGTGTGTGTTTGTGAGTGTGACAGCTCCAGTGGAGTAGCATTATGGAGAAAGCAATTGCCGACCTCTCCCTCGAGAACCAGGCGCTGCAAACGCAAGTGACTCAGCTAATGGCAGCTGTGAGGACGTTGCAGACAGCACCTGCGCCAGCACCGGGACTCCCCGCCCCCGTTCCTAGGAGAAAGTGCCCTGTGAGTCTTCCCGAAAAGTTTGATGGAGACAAAAGAATGTTCGCTGCTTTTCGAGCTCAGGTGGAACTGTATATAAGACTGAGAGCGGAGGACTTTCCTACTGACGAGTTACGTGTTGGCTTTTTCATTAGTTTACTGGCGGGGCCCGCTGCAAAATGGGCGTCGGCGCTTTTGATATCCGATAGCCCCTTATTGTTGGACTATCAGGGGTTTGTAGCCTCAATAGAAGCATTTTTTGGGGACTCTCTTAGGGAAGAGACGGCAACCCGAGCCATTCGGCGACTGCGCCAAGGTGGGGATTCAGTGGCGGTTTATGCAACAAACTTTCAACTTATTATGCAAGATTTGCAGTGGAACGATGCAGCTTATAGAGCACAATTTTTGGACGGTCTGAATGCTGAGATTCTGGATGAGCTCGCACGCTCCCCATCTTTGGGTACGTTGGCAGACCTGGTGGCTGCCTGCCTGCGCATTGATAGCCGTTTGGAGGGGCGGAAAGAGGCGCGACGGGCAGTCGTGAACCGCACTCTGCCGTCAGTAGAGACATTTAACGAAGGATCTTCCTCTACTCGCCCAGCTATAGAGAAGACCAGGGAGGAGCCTATGCAACTGGGAGCGGCGCGATCTCGTATTTCTCCGTCAGAACGAGACCGTAGACGGCGTCTAGGTCTGTGCTTCAAATGTGGACAGATGGGACATTTTATCAAATCATGCCGCGCTCCTGGCTGGACAACGACTCCTTCTCAATCTTTTGTTCCTCGAGCGTGACTAGGCAGTTCCCCCAGGCTGTGGGGAGTGTCTAAACCGAAAGGGCCGGTTACAACAAGGGGGAGGCTGTCGCAGGTCTCCACTTCGCCTCATTTAATTTTGAAAGTACGTTTACAAACTTCCCCTGGGACAGTTGGAGAGGTTTTTGCTTTAGTGGATTCAGGAGCTTCCAACAGTTTCATGGATCTACGCTTTGCACAACGCCATAGGGTGGCTGTGGAGTCCCTGGCACACCCTTTATATGTTGAGACAATTGACGGTCGTCTTTTGGAGGAGGGGGCGGTGACTAAAATTACAGTTCCCCTTTCTATGTCAGTGCAAGGGCATACGGAACTGATTCAATTTAACCTGACAAGGATGTCGCGTTTTGAACTGGTCCTTGGCATGTCTTGGCTCACGCAGCATAATCCGAATATCTCGTGGGCGTTACATAGAGTTTCATTCCCCTCACCCTATTGTCTTCATCATTGCTTTGAGACTGTCAGTATACCGCTTGTTCAGGCGGAGTCGCAAGTGGCTCCTGAGGGCTCGGCAGCAGCGCACCTCAGTTCTTCGTCTCTGGCTGTCCTTCCTTCAAAATATGAAGCCTTTAGGGATGTGTTTGATGAGACAGAGGCGGATCAGTTGCCTCCACATCGCAATTATGATTGTGCAATAAATTTAGTCCCAGGGGCACCAATTCCGGTAGGCAGGTTGTATCCAATGTCGGGCCCAGAATTAGAAGCTCTAAGGGGATTTCTGGGAAAAAATTTAAGGCGTGGCTTTATTCGTCCGTCGTCCTCCCCTGCAGGAGCGCCGTCCTTTTTTATAACAAAACGCTCGGGGGATAAGCATTTGGTTCATGATTATAGGGGCATCAATAATATCACAGTGAGAGATAAATACCCCCTGCCCCTGATCCCAGAGATGTTAGAGCGGTTGAGTGAGGCAAAGGTGTTTACCAAACTAGATCTAAGAGGGGCTTATAATTTGGTTCGCATTCGTAAGGGAGACGAATGGAAAAGTGCGTTCTTGACGCGATATGGCTCTTTTGAGTATTTGGTGATGAGTTATGGCCTGGTGAATGCCCCAGCTACGTTCTGTAGGTTCATGAATGATATTTTTCGAGATTATCTCGATACATTTTTGATTATTTATCTAGATGATTTTTTGATTTTTTCAAGAAATGCGCAGGAGCATCAGGCTCACGTGGAAGCCGTACTTGGGCGCCTGAGGGAGCATAAGTTGTTTGCTAAATTGGAGAAATGGGCATTTGACCTAACAACATTGGATTTTTTAGGGTATCGCATTTCCACTGAAGGGCTTCAAATGGATCCAGCGAAAGTGCAGGCTGTTATGTCCTGGAAGACGCCAGTCTCTCGGAAGGACTTACAAAGGTTTCTAGGATTTGCTAATTTTTGTAGAAGGTTTTTGCCGGGTTTTTCTAGGCTTACAGCTCCTCTGTCGGACCTGCTCAAGGGCCAGCGCTCCGGCATTAGGTGGTCTCCGATGGCACAGGAGGCTTTTGATAGACTGAAAGAGTTATTTAGTTCGGAACCCCTCCTTTGTCATCCTGACACACAAAAGCCATTTGTGGTACAGACGGATGCGTCAGATGTGGCGCTGGGGGCGGTCCTCTTGCAGCCTGGTGACGCGGGAGGGGAGTTAAAACCCTGTGCGTATTACTCCCGAAAGTTGACTTGTTCCGAACGGAATTATACAATTTGGGAGAAGGAGCTTCTGGCTATAAAGGCTGCATTAGAAACTTGGAGGCACCTGTTAGAAGGGGCATGTTACCCAGTGGAAGTTAGAACAGATCATAAAAATTTGGAACATTTGATGACAGCTCGAGCGCTGAACCAGAGGCAGATCCGCTGGTCTAATTTTTTTTCCGGTTTTGAGTTATTGATTCGGCATGTCAGGGCCTCGGATAATCAACAGGCAGATGCACTGTCTCGCAAACCGGAATTCCTCACGCCTGCAGGGGAGACTCTGGAGCCCCCTCCTCTGCTTCCTTTGCACACTTTAGGAGCAGCAGGGGACTTCCTGTCGTGGGAGGCTGAACTCAGACGCGCGCAGGCGCAGGATGCTTTTGTACGTCATACTGTGGAGGACTTGAGATTGGTAGAAGGGTCATCCTCGGGCTCCCCCTTTTCACTATGGGAGGGATTGTTGTGTTATGGGCAGCGACTATATGTTCCTTCTGTAGCTTTAAGAGCAAAAGTGCTGCGTCAGTGTCCTGACTCGCAGACGGCAGGACACTTTGGTGTGTACAAGACTGTTGCTGCTATAGCTCGAGATTTTTGGTGGCCTCGACTCCTGAGGTCGGTGATCTCGTATGTGGGGTCCTGTGATATATGTCAGCGTGCCAAGTCAGTGCCTGGCAAGCCTGTGGGGTTGTTACAGCCTTTGCCCACGCCTTCAGGGCCCTGGTCGTTCCTTTCCTTAGATTTTGTGACTGATTTGCCGTGCTCCCGCGGCCACACTACCATTTTGGTGGTCGTGGATCTATTTTCAAAGATGGCGCATTTTATCCCTTGTGCTGGGTTGCCTTCCGCCAAAGACACTGCAACACTGTTTTTGAGGCATGTTTTTCGTTTGCATGGGTGGCCAGACAGGTTGGTCTCAGATCGGGGTGCTCAGTTCACTGCTCATTTTTGGAAAGAACTGCTCTCCTTACTACGAGTGGAACTCCGTCTGTCTTCAGCGTATCATCCTCAAACCAATGGCCAGACAGAGCGCACGAATGCAACGCTGGAACAATACCTGCGGTGCTACATTAATTATCAGCAGGACGATTGGGTGCAGCTCTTACCTCTCGCAGAGTTTGCTTATAACAACGCCACTCATGCTTCCACCCGACAGGCTCCCTTTTTTGTGAATTATGGGTTTCATCCTAGGGCTTTTCCATCCTCCATAGGTGTGGCTAGAGTGCCTGCTGTTCAAGAGTTTGTGGATGAATTGCATGCTCTACATCGTGTGCTTCAGGAACAGATTGAGCATGCTAAACAGACGTACAAATCGACAGCAGACAGCCGCAGGGCGCTGGGTGCTCCTTTAGCGGTCGGAGATTGGGCTTGGTTGTCGACGCGGCACTTTCCCATGAAGGCGTTGAGCAGGAAGCTGGCCGCTCGTAGGACCGGTCCTTTTTTGATTACAGCCCAGATTAATCCTGTGGCGTTCAGGCTGGCCCTTCCTCCTTCACTTAAAATTCACCCGGTGTTTCACCGGTCGTTGCTTTCCCCTGTGAGGTCCGGGGATCCCCTTCGCTCCTCTGCAGACCCCCCTCCTCCTGTAATGATTGACGGGGAGGAGGAATTCAAAGTGGCTCAGATCCTGGATTCCCGTCTTCATAGAGGGAAGTTGCAATATTTAATACATTGGAAGGGTTATGGACCTGAGGAGCGCTCTTGGGAACCTGTAGATAGTGTACACGCTCCGGAGCTAGCGCATGACTTTCATTGCAGATATCCTCACAAACCAGCTCCAGGGACGCCCTGTCGTACTTTCGGGGGGGAGCATGTTGAGGGGGGGGATGATGTTGTGTTTACCCCTCGTGTTTCTGAGCAGGAAAAGCAGCTGTCAGATGGCATGGCAAGAGAAGACAGGGATCGTACGTTTGATCCAGATCTTGGTATGGAGGAGGAGGCGTGTAGCAGCCCCTCTCTGCCAGCTGATGCGAATCAGCGCTCTGAAACGAGTGCTAATCTAAATGATGATCCAGCAGGTGGAACCACGCCCGTATCCTCTGAGGACGAGGAAGAAACCTCTTTAAAAGATGCCAAAGAACGCAGACGTCGGAGGAGAACAGAGGCGAGAGTGAGACCACGCCGGTCTGAACGTTTGCAAAGAAAGGAGCAAGCAGACCTTAACGAAGGAGAGTTGTCTAGGAAGCGAGTTCGTTAGCCATTGTTAATTTCAACGTTTAGTTTACTTTGCTTCCTTTAAAAGTGCTTCCTGAATAGAACTGTTTGCTTTTGCCTGAATTAAAGGCGTTGTTTGTTTCAAAGTTTAAGTATTATTTCTTTCAAGCTACCGCTATCAAGTGCAATTTATAACAGTAACATCTTAATGGTAACATCAC
Source organism: Anniella stebbinsi (assembly GCA_029215795.1). Classification (NCBI taxonomy): domain Eukaryota; kingdom Metazoa; phylum Chordata; class Lepidosauria; order Squamata; family Anniellidae; genus Anniella; species Anniella stebbinsi. The sequence continues at coordinate 13,084,273 of JARDYH010000007.1, forward strand.
TGAAATAACAAGTGAGACATCCGATGTATCTGAAATTAACTTCACTCACTCCTACTTTTGTAGCTTTTGCTGTACTTTATTGCTATACTCTGTGTGATACATTCTCCCCTTCCCTCAAATATCTTTTCTGATTGTATCCACACTCCCCTGCAAGCCGCTGCTTAACATGGCTTTCTTATTTTTAAAGTTCAATTTTATTTAGAAACTTGTGTATGATTGTCACAAGTTTCTCTACTCTAACATTAGGTGGGTGTTGTGGGCGGCGGACACTACTTCACCCATTCACCCTTCTCACTTCTATACATTAGCTTCTCAAGGCTTATGCATTGGCACCACTTTTCACATCCAGGTTTTGAACTCCTGTCTTCTTCTTGCACAAACACGTGACTGCTTTGACTGACCTCTCCTTTCCCACATTTTGATCTGTGGATGCCTTTCCTCTGCTAAGTTCCAGGTGCCTGACTGCCCACCAAATCTGCAGCAGGAAAGGTGCCATGCTTGCCCAGCACTTCTTAGCTAAACACTCAAGATCCCCTTGATGCTAAGGGCTGAAACTGCTCAAGGTGAAAGACCCCAAAGAGGAGGTTTGACAACCTGAATTTGAAGGGTATGGCTTAAGTGTTTTTTTTAAAAAAAATAATTTAAAACCTCAAACTTTTAAAAAATGGCTAAATATCAACAGCTGAACATATCTGCTTGAAACGTGGCATGGCTAAAGCCCTACTTAACAGCTATCATGATGCCAAGTTTCATCTCCTTATCTTTAAAAATGACATTAAAAAAAATGAAAACCTCAAATTAAAAAAAAAATCCTATAAATCAACGGGTGAACGGATTGGCTCCAAATTTGGCATGGCTAAAGCCCCACCTAAGGGTCAACATGATGTAGGTGGCTACTAGGAGGAGGGCCTTCTCTGCTGTGGCACCCTGGCTGTGGAATGAGCTCCCTAGAAAGGTTCACCTGGTACCTACATTATACTCCTTTCAACGCCAGGTTAAGACCTTCTTATTTTCACAATATTTTAACAGTTTATTATTATAGTATTTTAACTCCACTGTTTTAAATCTGCATTGCTGTGAGGTTTGTTTTTTTTTGCTCTGGTTGTGTTTTCTATTGTATTTTTATATCGTGTTTTTATACTGTTTTGTTGATTGTTTTAATTTTTGTGAACTGCCCAGAGAGCTTCGTCTATTGGGCGGTATATTAATGTAATTAAGAAATAAATAAGGGTGCACCTTACTTGTAGCATTTGAGCCCCATGCAGCTACAGCCTCTCACGTTCTCTCAAGGCTAAGGATGTCGGAGAAATTTGTTTGGTTTGCATTTTAATGCAAACGTAACTAGTTTTCGCACTTCTGAACCAATCAGGGAATCAAAACTCGTTTTAAATGTGTGCTTCTCCCAATGTTGCTATTGAGTTTTATAATAATAATAATAACAATGTTCACAAATGTGTATATTACGGAAATGTGTACATGAAAATACCTATATTTGCGAAAATAACATTATAATACATTCCATTAGGATCATTGCTTGCAAGGACTATGCATATTGGGAACAACTGCAGACAAAAATGCATGTATTCAGAGAAAGGCACATGAATATGGACTCAGATTTTATGCAGTTTTTAAAAACAACGTAGAGTTTGGGCCGAATGGAACTGAAGATAGGGGATGAAATGGAGAGAAAATGAAAATGAAACTGACATTTGTCCATTCCTGTTCAAGGTCCTCCCAACCTTACCCAGGGCTGGAGAAGAGGGAGATGGTGACTAGGGAGGTAGCTTGAACTCCTTTGTACAGTTTCCTTTCCTGCCAAGGTTGTACATCCCATCGTCCGTGTTGGGAATTCATGTGTCAGCTGTGACCTATCTATCTAAAATTATTTCGAGGTTGCCTTTAAGGATGGAACTTTGTCGAGGCAGCCTACCAGATACAAACCACTGCCCAGGAGGTTTCCCAAAATTGAATTTGGCCTTCCGATCTTTGAGGGGGGGGGTTTAATGGAGAATCCTCAAGCTCATCACCCAAACTACAATTCCCAGGATTCCCCCACCAGGAGCCATGATGGTTAAACTGGCATAAAACTGGCAATACTTTTATAGTGCAGTTATGCTGGAAAGATGTACAGAAGGACATATGTGATTTTGGACTGGGCAATTGTGTACAAATAATGCAAGCTGCACGTACATGTTTTATGAGCTGTACTTTGACAAGAGTTTAATAGGAGGGTATTTTTTTTTGTCCTGGGTTTTTGTAACAGTACCTCAGTTCATTTAAATACTGCCAAAGCAAGAGACATTTTGCTTTTATGCTCCACAGAAGGCCATTAGGGCTCCTACATCTGTTCATGTATCTCTAGTAAATCAAAGTGGAACATTTGTCTTATCTAGCAAAGCATTTTAGTGTCTTCCTGTCTTTTGTTTATTCTTTAGTGGTGGTTTAACTCTGTCATTTCCAGTCTGATTTGGAAAGTAGAGAAGACACAATTTGAAATGAGAGGTAAGACAAAGCGGTCACATAAATTGAATGGTTCAAAAGATCTGAGGATTAGTTAGAAGTGGAGCCTGGGAGAATCTTATTTCTATGAGTTGCCAAGGAGAATGTGGTTTACTAGGGATACGTGATTCAACAAAACTCAAGTTCACCAAGTTCTCTGAATTCCATCTTGAAACTCATCCTGACTCACATCCTTATCAAATCTGAGTTTTGTTTTTTCCTTTTCTTTTCATGTGAAAATTCCTGCGTATTATGTGCATATTTCCCCATCAATTGTGTGCGCATGCTCTTCTGCCAGTGATTAAAGTGTATTTGTGCATATTTCTGAACAGTACACATCTTTTATGAGCATTTTTTAAGTATACACCTGCTGCTGAACGGAGGTATTTTGTTTTTTTGTCGCAAATTGCATTGTTATCTCGGAAATGTGTGGACTTACGCCACGGATTGTATCCGAGTCTGTGTTCAATCCAGAAGCTGCAAAGTGAGTAAATTCTGATCAAAACCAAGCTCAAATGAAATTCTCATACATCCGTATAGGTTTTACTAGTTGTACCAGCAATGCGCTAGCTGTTTGGTAATGGAAGCTTTGGCACGATGCAGCCAAAGTGAGAACCAAATGTCTTGCTGCAATGCAGGAGGTCTGTGTTTAGACATTTTTCTTTATTTGAAACCAGCTGGTGGAGAACTGCTCATTTGTTCAGGAAAGAAAGGCCAGGGGATGGGAATTAACCCCTCTTTGGTGCCATACCTCAACTCAAACTCCCTCTCCAGTTTCCCACAGCTGTATTACCCCTTCTTGGGCAAAGCAAAGGGGAATCCATGCCATTTCCTTACACAAATTAGCAGCTGCTTTGAACTAAGCAAAGAAAAATGCATGGGGAGATTATGTCGATTGGCTCTTAAACATGTGTAAAGTCTGCTAATTTGAATGGGAGAGAATTAAGTCAGGATGTCAGAAGAATCCATCCGAAGGGTGAGGTTCACAGAGCTTTCAACAGCTCAGCTCCCCAGGCTCTGGTTTGCTTACCCACAAGCAAGCCCAACTTAATCTGTATTGGACTGGTCTAGCTCACGGATTTTTGCGTTGCCTTCCCCAAAATTTCTCATTTACGCAAATTGCAACTATAATGTGTGCAAAAGTTTGGCCGGAATATGCTTAATGTACAAAAATTGTGAGTGCAATTTGGGCAAAATTAAGCATATCATGATCACAATTTGCATAATGCACTATGGCACAGGTGTGTGCCATAAATGGTACCCAAATGTGCAGCCACCATTTATGCAAATTGATATTTTTGGGGGAGTGAGAAAGTTCACAGATGTTGGGAAAAATCAAGTTGTTTGGCTCACAAATGCAAGCTGAAACAGAGGTTCGAGGGGGTTCCGGTGAGCCTCAAAAAGACCAGAATTCCAGCCATGCCTGGAATTCAGCTCATCCTGAAGTCTCCTACTCAAATAGGTATGTGTACTTCACTTTAGCTAGGCTATGGACTTAATCTATAGTCATCAACCAACAAGTCAACTGTGACCAACATTCTGGAAGTCCTGGAAGCTCACAGGTCCCTGCTAGACCATTTGGGTTTATCCATTATGTCTTTTAATTTATCAAATGATACACTAGGGATGTATGGATATTGTTACATCCATTCCGTCTCCATTTTGTGGAGTACCAGGAGTCTTTTGTTCCATCTTTGGCTTATTGACAGAGATTTTTTTAAGGATGTGTGTGCACTAGCACTAATGAGTATCGCCACAAGTGCAAAAAGTAACAAAAAGTCCACAGAAACCACACGACTTGAAAAAATCCAGTCCCCTTTGGATTGATAGAAATCTAAGGTCATTTGAATCCATTGTGGATTTCTTTGACATCTCTAACTTAGAATCATAGAATAGTAGAGTTGGAAGGGGCCTGTAAGGCCATTGAGTCCAATCCCCTGCTCAATGCAGGAATCCACCTTAAAGCATATCTGAAAGATGGTTGTCCAGCTGCCTCTTGAATGCCTACCTGGGGAGCCCCCTGAATATGTAGAAACAACCGCCTTATTTTTCAATAGCTCTGTTTCACTTCCAACCTGGTGGGCACCTTGCCACCTGAATTTGATTTTTGAGGGAATGATTAGCAGATATATGTGTACCTATGAGCAATGGAAGAAATCCTGTTGAATCTGTACTTTTAAATTTAACACTTCCAGCTTCTCATCAGGCACCCAAAAACCATGTCATAGCAAAACTAAATAGATGCAGATCTTACAATTGCATTTTTGATGAAAGGTTAACATTTCTCAGAATGTGACATTAACATGTCTCAGAATTTGGCTATCCTGATTTTGTGGGGGACGGGACAGAAGGTACAAGTATTAATGGAACACATTTATCAATGAGGGGAGAGATTCGATCAGAATTGGAACACTTTCTCCATTACAGTCTGTTAGTTTTGTATATCAGGCCCAATTAGGCGTTGCATATGCTAAACTTCCTTTTCACAAAATTTAGCAATTTCCCCTTAGATACCCATTAAAAGTTCAGTATTTTCTAATAAAATGAAGAGGGGGAAATTATGCATGGGAGGAAAAAAGAAACCCAATTAAACCATTTACTTTCAAACTCTGATTTAATTGTTATATTAAATTCATCTATTAACTAAACCGTTTGCTCAGTTATAATTAAGAATATCTCTGCTCTTGTTGGAAATAATGAGATTTAATTTAGAAACTGATATAATCTTGACAGGTAGGACATGATTCAGCTAAAGCTTTGAGGTCCCATTGATTTCAGTGGGAGAGCTTTACAATAAAATCCTGTGCATATGTAGTCTGAAGGATGCTCCACTGAATTCAATAGGGCTTGCTCCCAGGAAGGTGTGCATAGGATGCAGCCAGAAAATGAAATTACCTCTCCTACTGAAATCAATAGTTCTTCAAAGTACTTGAACTTGGTTGGATAGTAGCCACTATATTTTCACAATGTATATCTACACACACACATTCAACCACCATGGCTTTCTTCAAAGAATTCTGGGAGCTGGAGTTTCATGAGTATGCTAAGAGTTCTTTGTTAAAACAGAACTACAGTTTCCATGGCTCCTTGGGGAGGAATTCTGGAAGATTTCTAGACTTTCCCTGGAGAGATTGAATTTCAAATTGTAGATCATTAGTCCCCCAACCCTGTGTGCTCCAGATATTTTGGATATCAACTCCTATCAGCTCCAGCCAGCATGGTTTTCAGTGAGCCTCTATGTACAGTGGTAGTTTATGTGTAGGGTGACCAGATAAAATCCAGGTCAGGGCTCATGTAACTTTAACAGTTGTAGAGAAAAGGGAATTTCAGCCAGTGTCATTTGTATTCAATTAGTTCCTGGTGAAATTCCCTCTGCATCACAACAGTTAAAGTTGCAGGCACTACACTAGATTTACCATATACAAAAGAAGACAGGGCCCCTGCAACTTTAACTGTTGCAATGAAGAGGGAATTTCACCAGGAACTACTTGCATACCAATGATTCTGGCTGAAATTCCCTTTTCTCTACAACTGTTAAAGTTACATGAGCCCTGACCTGGATTTTATCTGGTCAGCCTATTTATGTGTGAAAACCAGAAAGTGTTTTGCATCATGCCTTACATATGAGATCATCAGGCAAACTATAATTAGTAATAGAATCCTGGATTACAAGGACCACCGTTTCCCAACCTGATGCACTTCATCAGTTTTGGAATCCATCAGTCCTAGTCAGCATGACCAATAGTGGAGTGATAAGCTGTGAAATGCAGGCGCTCATCATTATTTTTTTTAAATGATTTTTATTATTTTTTATACAATAACATAACGAAACACATAAACATATCACTTATAAATCATATGACTTACAATATAAAACTAACATAATTCACCTAACTAGTGCACCCCACCCCCCTGAGACCAGCTACATTTTTATATACCATATTTATTTTTAATCATTCTTCCAAAACTGCATAGATTCACCTGACGGTGCACACCCCTTCCCCTTTTTTAATACACATTCCACAAATACTTCCCATATATCTCCAAATTCATTTTTCCTTAATATCCCTCTTTTAACTTTAACATTATTTGTTAACTTATCATTTATAGCAATATTCCACACTTCTTTATACCAGTCTTCTATTTGGTAGTTGCCTTGTACTTTCCATTGCCTAGCTATTATTAACCTCGCTGCAGTCATTAAATTTGTAATTAGCTCTTTAACATTTTGCTCTCCTTCTCCTTTATCATAAATTGATAATAAAGCTATCCTAGGACATATCTTAAACTTTAAATCTATTATCTTTTTAACTTCTTCAATTACTTTTAACCAAAATATTTGCACATATTTACACGTCCACCGCATATGAAAATACGTTCCAATTTCCTGGCAACCTCTCCAACATAGCTTCGAATGTTTCTTATCTATTTGATTTAATTTTACTGGTGTTAAATCAGTAAAATTAAATCGGTAAGGCGCTCATCATGACTGTCCCCATAGCCATGCCCCGAAAGTGGATCCAAGAATGCAGACTGTGGTGTTGGATCCATATCAACAAAGCAGTTCAAGCAGTTTTCATCTCCACCAGGAGCGGGTTTTTGATGAAGCTAATGAGCCTTTCTTGCCCATTCAAGACTGAACCACCCAAAAACAATTTGCATTGCAATATATTGTTGCTGGGAAAACTATTTTCTCCCAGCTACTGTGAAGATTGAAGCTAAGCCGGAGAGAACAGGGAAATCTGGTGGGATGGGTGGCAGATGACATCAACATCCCTGCTCCTAAAAAGTGCCAGCACTGTGTCCCTCTAAGCCCTCATTCCACTACTCCACTGGCAAATGATCAGGAGTGATGGCAATTTTAGTTGAAACATATGAAGGGCATCAGGTCAAGGAAAGCTGGCATGAGCCATTGCTCTGATCCAGCAAGGCAGTTCTTCATATATTCTTCTGGATTCACATCCATGAATAGGGTGGCCATGTGGAAAGGAGGACAGGGCTCCTGTATCTTTAACAGTTGTATAGAAAAGGGTGTCATTTTTATGCATGCAGCACCTGGTGAAATTCCTGCTTCATCACAACAGTTAACAATCTCCCCGACGAGGCCCACCTGGCACCAACATTGTTATCTTTTCGGCGCCAGGTCAAGACTTTCCTCTTCTCTCAGGCATTTGGCAATATCTGAGGAGCCTGGGTTTGTTTTGTTTTGTATTTGTAGTTTTTGAAGTGTTGAAGTGATTTTCAAATGTACAGATTGTGTGTATGTTGTAGGTTTTTGTTGTTTTAATTTTTGTATATTGTTTTTAATTGTTTTTAATCCTATGTAAACCGCCCAGAGAGCTTCGGCTATGGGGCGGTATACAAATGTAATAAATAAATAAATAAATAAATAAATAAATAAATAAATAAATAAAGCTGCAGGAGCTCTGTCCTCTTGACCAGATACAAAAGAGGGCAGGGATCCTGCAACTTTACCTGTTGTGATGCTTTTCACCTCTCAAACATGACGTCATCATAGATGTCTAGATACAGACCTGAATCCAGAAAGTGCATTCATCCTTCTGAAGCAATGCAGAATCCATCTTAAATGATAGCAGAAGTAGAGAGATGGTTCTTCTGCAAATCTAGTCTTTCAAACAGGGGCGGGGTGGGGGAAAGGGATGAAATAAAGCAAACAACAGGTCTAAGCCGTACAAATATCTCTGTGTGTCAGTCACTCCTCTCCGGCACGTGCTAATATCGAAAAGCAAATATCAGTAACTCTAAGGGGAATTACACAGGAAAATCGCACAATACGCTGTAACATAATTAAGACATCTAACTGAAGTCCATTTGCTGAAGCAATGGAAAAAGCCACCGATTAGCAATTCCCTCCCCACCACCACCAAAGTGGGGGACATGTATGAAGCTAGATGTAATTACGGCTAGCGTGCACAGTTGCTTTGACCTACTAAGATCTGAGCCAACCAGAAAAAAGCAGCCTGGCAAATCCCCCTACTCCTACTCAAAACACCCCATTTTGGACCAGTTGCCAGAAAAGCAAGATTTAAATGCTGTATTCTTTTTCATCTCCAGCTAGGGGTGGTGATGATGGTTGTGTTGTGGTGTCTGTAAAAAAAACAACAGCCCCCAAAGTGTATCCATTTCCTATGCTGGTACTTTCCACATGTCGTTGGACTCCAACTCCCATCAGCCCCAACCAGCACGATCAATGCTAGGGATGATGAGGACTGGAGTCCAAAACAGCTTGAAAGCACCAGCTTGGTGAAAACAACGTCAGGGGCATAGGCACCTATCGAACAGCTGTCTACCTTTGGACCTACCCAAAGCTATTGGGCTCTATTTCTTCATTGGTTGCTCCACCTGGTTACCAACATCTGAATTGGCTTGTATAGCAGACCTTTCCACATTTCACAGATGGAACTATAGGCATCTACTTCTCATTTGTTTGTTTGTTTTGGCCATATATACCACCCTGTGGTTCAGCATTTTGAGCTAAACATTATGGCTTCGCATGTCATATGAACCATGACTTAGCATGTCGTATGAAGCATTCCTAACCATGGTGGCTACATAACCATGGTTTAAATACATTCGCTCACTAACCATTTGCTGCAAAAGGGTTAGCGGCCTAACCATGGCTTACCGCGTTGTCTGAACAGGCCCAATCTCTCCAACTAAATGGAGAAAGAGGGTCGGGGAGATGGGATTTCAATCTGTAATCAAAGCTTTAGCCACAATCCTGTAGACACTCACTTGGGCATAAGCTCCTGATGTATGAGAGATTTGTTTCAGTATATTTTTGATCAGGATTTACCAATCTTACAACTTCCAGACCAAACATGGACTCAGCTGTAATCCGTGATCAAAGCCCCTACATTCCCCATCTTGCAATATGATTTCTGAATACCTCCACCCCTACACTAATGTGTTCAGCCCCATGCATACATTTGAAAAACATCCATGAATAGGGTGGCCATGTGGAAAGGAGGACAGGGCTCCTGTATCTTTAACAGTTGTATAGAAAAGGGCATCATTTTTATGCATGCAGCACCTGGTGAAATTCCTGCTTCATCACAACAGTTAAAGCTGCAGGAGCCCTGTCCTCTTGAACAGATACAAAAGAGGGCAGGGATCCTACAACTTTACCTGTTGTGATGAAGAGGGAATTTCACCAGGTGCTGCATGCATACAAATGGCACCTGCTGAAATTTCCTTTTCTACAAACTGTTAAAGATACAGGCGCCCTGTCCTCCTTTCCATATGGTCACCATGAATAAATGCATAATTTTGAGAAATGCGCACAAATGCACATTAATCAATGGGAGACGAATGCATCCATTTCAAATATATGCACAATTGATACATACATTTGGGGGGAAATATGCATGGATTTTCATGCAAAAAGAAAACAAAAACAAAGCTTGCAATCCGATATGGATTCGAGCTGGAACTAGCTGTGTGCTGAAATTCGAAGAACTTTGGTATGGTAGACTTTTGCCAATTCACACATCTTTAGCCCCATTGGACATAGCGGGACTTAGTTGGGAGTCAACGTGCATTGGATTGCACAGTCGGCTGATTAATCTACTGCTAAATCAACTGAATCTTGCAGTCTCAGCCATCCATTGTGAGACAATGTCCATTCTACATTTCTATTTATTACATCTCATGCCGCTATTCCAGATTCGTTGACAGGTGGGGAGGGGAGAGAAAAGATTGTTTCATGCTGGGAAGCGGACATGTTATCTGCCACCCGAGACATATTTCTGTATTTCAGTAAAATGTACAAGTCTGCCTTTTTAAAATAACTCCCCGGCTTAATGGGAAGGAGGATGGGGAGCCTTGATTTTGACACCAACTAGAAAGCCGAAGAAATTTCACTGCGAAGGGCCAACACTCTATCCATAATTCAAACGTTTTTGGATGGTGTTTTGTTTGCTCAAACAGCGGGAGTTTCAAGGATTACGGGTGAACCTCTTGCTTTCGCTCTTCCTTTTCTTCGGTTGTTGTCTATTCATGTTTTAGTTGCATCCATTTTAAGGCAAAGTTAGGAAACTTCCTGTTTTGTAAAAGTGACAGTTATACCCAATATGGGGATGCTCTCTAAGGGTGCAATCCTATGCAGGTTTAGACAGAAACAAGTCCTACAATTCCCAGCATTCCCCAGCCAGCATGGCTGGCTGGGGAATGCTGGGAGTTGTAGGACTTGTTTCTGTCTTAAACCAGCATTGGAGGATTGCGCTCTATGACTCTTCTTTTATAATGATTTATGCTGCACTGGTAGATGTTTGTTTCTTTGTTAATTGCATTCCTTTACTGCCCAATAGCTGAAGCTCTCTGGGCAGTTCACAAAAGTCAAACCAATAAAATACAAAAACAGTATCAAACTTTTAAAAGTTCAACACTACAATATGAAACCAAAGCAAACGCCAGTGGCAGCCTGAGGATCTCAAAAGGAATGCAATAATAACACATTTAAAAACAACAAGAACGAATGTGCGATGGAAAAAATATATATCCAAACATTCTAGAAAATGGAACAGATAGATTTGTCCATTTCTACTCCAGCATTCTGCACCCTAGATGAACCTACAGGTCCTCAGTTAACATTCTGCCCAATTTTTAGGCTTGTGTGAATCATCGCCTGAAATCATCTCCTCTGTCACTTCAGCCCTGGTGTCTCTGCTGCGTGCATTGCTTTATGGAGGGAGGACTCAAAGACTGAAGTGTATCTTGAAAAGGGCACTTCATAGAGGGCCCCCAGAAAGAGTCAGGTGATGGAGCCAAGCTCTTGATATTCCAGCACCTCAGAAGGTACGGCCAACTGGCTTGAGGCCCTAGCCAAGCTCTCTGCTTCCTGCCATTGATTCTGCCAGCTGGCATTGGGCGAAGCTCAGCTTTGCACAACGATAAGTGGGGACACACTGGCTTTGCCACCCCTGGCTGGTCTCGCTGGGCCAAGCTGCCCCATAAGCAAGAATTTCTGAACCTTGGACAGAAAAGATGCCTACAAAATGCAGAATCCACTGTACTCCATTGAAGCTGGATATATATATATAGTTAGGACCTGCACCAAAGTGTGGCATGTGCCTGTTCAGAGTTCTTATTTTCCAGGGACTTTAAGGCTAGCCAGACATCCCTTCTTTCAGGACATTCCATTCCAATCTCCTTCTCCTGGTTTTCCATCTCCCCACCCCCCGGCAACAATTAGTCAGCCTCCTGTGTCCACTAAGCATGCAAAGTCCTCATTGGACAATCTTGAGAAACGCTCCCTTGGAATGTTTTCCCTAAAGATTTCTTTCTGTACTACTACAAACCCAAGCCAGCTGATTCACCCCTCTTGTGTATGGATTGTGATGTTTGGGGTACCATCAGACCTATTTCCCCCCGGTTTGCCTCCACGTGTTTTGCCTCCATTTCATAAGCGTGTCAAGCTAATGGTCCTTTTCATGTGGGTTTGTGGTATTGTGCCGCACCTTAAAATCTCCCTTCCACTTGTTTGCTCTTCCACTCCATCCCGCCCCTTCTTCTTCCACCTCCAATTCATTGGTTGTGGTGCTCTAATGGGCGTGGGCTCCTTCCCCCCTCGCTCTGACTATGTTGTCTAGCGATTTACTGATTTAACATTTCATCAGCTGGGCTCTGTTTCTGCAGGCAATGAGGTTGGGGTTGGAGCACTAAAAAGTCCATTCAATTGAATAAGCACAAGTCCCTTTGTTCAACATGGAGTGCTGGAGGAGGAGAACTGCCCCGCCCTCCCCTTTTGTCAGCAAGACTCCATTCAAAGCACATGCCCCACAACAAAGGAAAAAGCGAGAGGACAGCACCACACAGCGGCTTAAGGGTGCATTAAATCCACTTGGGGAAAATAATCCAGATTTCCCCTGCACCAAACTAATATGCAAAATGGAGGAAAATAGGCGAGATAGGTGCAGGACAGGAACAATGCCATGTGAGTCCCATGCTGCAAAACCAGATACCAGATGTGGCAAGAGTGCATTAAACCATTGGTGTGATGGAGCTCAAAGATCCACATTCAGAGAATGTTCTTAGGATACAGAAAGGGGGACATGTGGCTTTCCAGACGTAGTTAGGCTGTGAGTACCTTACCCTGATCTAAAATAAAGATATTATGGGCTGCATCCAGACTTCATCAGAAATAGAGTAGACTCATTGAAATCAATGGGACTTACATTAGTCATGACTAACTTAAGTCCAGTTAATTTCAATGGGTCTACTGGCTAGGGCATGCTGGGAGCTGTAGGACATTTTCTGTCTAAACATGCACAGGATTGCCCCCAAAGTCTTGTTTCCCTGTTCTTTTTTCTCACATGCAATGTATGAAGGTTTAATGGATTCCTTTATGAATTAATTAACTCACACACACTTCTGTCGATTAATCAATAAAGTCGACAATTCATTTAATCAAGTTTGACTGGTTGCATTTAATTTTATTAGGATTTTATTGTGTGAACTGCTTTCAGTTTATTGCTATTTTTTTAAAAAAAGAAAGAAAGAAAGAAAGAAAGAAAGAAAAGAAAAGCAATATACAGATTTCTCAGAAATTGATTTGGTCCCTGGGCTGAAAGAGTTTCTCTACTCATAACCTAATGATGAGTAGGAGCAGGGCTTTTTTGGTGGTGAGCCCCTTTCTTTGGAATTTCCTTTTTGGTGAAGCCAGTTAGGCCTATCCTATCCTCACCCTCCACAAATCTATTCCAACATTTTTATTCCAACCTGCTTCAGAGGATAAGGCATGTTCAGAGAATAAGGGGGCAGAAACTAGCCATCCTGAAGAGTGACCTTGATCATCAAGCTGGCCGGCCAGCCAGCCAAGATGGGGGGGGGGGGGCAGGATCAAGCACATCAGTGGTTGGGCATACATTTCCTAGGACTCTGTTGAAACCATCTCTTTCAAATCCAGACAACTGCAACAATTTTCGCAGCTAATTTTCTCCAAAAGCTGAACTTGAATCAGACTGTTTTGGCTCTCTCAAATCATTCTGGGCTACATCCCTGAATCTTATGAGCAAATTTATGTGCATGTGCATTTTAAGGGGCCTTAAAAATGTTATGGAAAGGTACATGATTGTGCCGAGCCTTTGCGCTGTAGACTGTCCATCTGGCAGATTCTATGGCATTTAAGGCTCATTACATTTTGGATTTCGTGTCATCTGCCCTTGGCTTAAAATAGGCCTACGTCTTTCTTATCTTTAAAAGGTCCTTGTTAACAGATCCAAATTTTCCTCTCTTCATTTCTTTCCCACCTCCAGAGACAACTGCAACCCAGCCTGCATCCTTCGTTTATGAATTAATAGGTTCAGGATTCTAGTCCAGACAGATCTTAAAGGCTCTGAGTGGGAAACCATCTTTTCTTAACTCATTCATCCCTCAAACTGCCAGATCATTTGAGAAAGTTGAAAGTGAAACTGGAATCTTAATCAGATCATGTGGTTCCAAATTATGCATGACAATCAGTTGCATGTATGTTTTGCACCCTGGTTCTTTAAAAAAAGAAGACACAAATGTAGCCACAGATGAGGTATTTTTGAGTGGAAGACCAGCTTTGGGGGAGAAGGCTGCTTAACCCATTCCCCTCGAACCATTTTTCCTACTCAGAATCCCATCTACAGATCTTTGCTTCCCATGGAAAAATAATACCATATCTTTCCCCCTTGGAAATCAAAATGCATCTGGGGATGGGTGATATTGACTGTGCAAGAACTCACATTTTAATGCCCGCACCACAGGAGCACAGCAGAGCAAGGTATTGGCAGGGAAGCAATCCCCACAGCTGCCTGCACCACAGCTCCCTGCCTATACCTTGCTCTGAGGAAGGACTCTTCAGAGTGAGGCATTGAAGGGGATGAAAGATAGGGTGACCATATGAAAAGGAGGACAGGGCTCCTGTATCTTTAACAGATGCATTGAAAAGGGAATTGCAGCAGGTGTCATTTGTATGCACGCAGCACCTGGTGAAATTCCCAATTCATCACAACAGTTGCAGCTTCAGGAGCTATACCAGAGTGACCAGATGCAAAAGAGGGCAGGGCCCCTGCAGCTTTAACAGTTGTGAAGAAGAGGGAAGTTCACCGGGTGCTGCATGCATACCAATGACACCTGCTGAAGTTCCCTTTTCAATACAACTGTTAAAGAGACAGGAGCCCTGTCCTCCTTTTCGTATGGTCACTCTAACTCACCCGGCCATGCAAACTGGGAGTTTCTGCTTGTGTTTGGGCAAAGCATGACCTTCAGGGCCCCACGAGAGGACTGGACCTTGTGGGTGGCAGCAAAAGAGCAAGTATGCCAGATGATGAGAGGGGTTGATGGAAATAGCCAGCAAGCCCCACCCCACCCTTCGATGCGAGCCTCCCCATGCCACCTATCCCACCTAGCAGGCAACACCAGCAGGAAGACGCGGGCTTATGTGATACGTCTTGTGGCTATTAGCATTCTCCTCTTCTATCATCTTTCCAAACCAAAACATTTCATTAGGGAGAATGTTCTCCCTCAGATTCTGGGGGAAAGATTACGCTAAAAATGACAGAGAAGAGAAGTAAAATTTACAGTCGCGGCAAATGAACAGCATCTAATGCTTAGCAGGATAAATCACGCCCAGAAGAATTCATTTACATCCTATTAGAGTTGACATGTTAATATCAAAGCATTAAAATATGTAAATAGTAGAAGCATGCACCAAATCCTAATTACTGCTTTACATTATCAACTCATTTACCCTTTATGATATTTTATGAATAGTGAGCTGTGTCAGCAAACAATTATGAGAACCTCCTACAACTTAAAATAACACACATACCCTTTTCTCTCTCAGGAAAATATTCTCCCAGTTGTAAAAGAGGAAAAAATGCAGTCGGAAAAATGGAAAGCACATTATCTGGGGGGGCATCAGCCATTCACTTCCACATTCCTATGTAGTCTTAGACATGTTTACTCAGGAGTAGACATGTAGTGTGTAGGACTTCAACGGAGCTTACTTTCAGGTGAATGGATATAGGATTTCAGCCTGTGACCATTTAGCTGGGAGCATGCCCCATTGAATTCAATGGGTAGATATATAAAGAATGGTGCTGTCCGAGGTGAGTGTAGGGGGTGGGTTCACATAGGAATGTATTGCCATATTCCTCTCCACACCTGATGCATGGTACTTTACAAAGAATCAGAGGACAGGTAAGGATGGGTGAGAAACTGGTTGGCTTCACATTTTCATTTAATTTAATGCATTACATTTCTATACTGCCCAATTGCCAGAGCTCTCTGGGCAGTTTAAAAGGTTAAAAACTTTAAAAATACAATATTTACATACATGTAAGACAAGTATCATACACATACATTTATATATAAACAATTTTCATAGCATCATAGAATAGTAGAATTGGAAGGGACCTATAAGGCCATCGAGTCCAACCCCCTGCTCTATGCAGGTATCCACCTTAAAGCATCCCTGTCCAGCTGCCTCTTGAATGCTTCTAGTGTGGGAGAGCCCACGGCCTCCCTAGGTAATTGGTTCCATTGTTGTACTGCTCTAACAGTCAGGAAGTTTTTTCTGATATCCAGCCGGAATTTGGTTTCCTGTAACTTGAGCCCGTTATTCCACATCCTGTACTCTGGGATGATCTTACTATGTACAAGGCAGCTTCCTACATTTCTATGTCTATTCTCCCTTACTCCAGTCAGAACTCAGCGTATGCACAGCTGTGGCCTACGGGAGGGGACTGGATTGTGGCCCCCTATGCATGGGATCATCGCTTGCAGCTTCACCTTAGTTCCTAAATAGAACTGTCTCTCATGTACGTAATGTGTAATACCCAAAGTAGTCCTTGAGCCCATTATTCCATATCCTGCCCTTTTAACGATAAGGAACCTTAGGCGTACATCTAGTCTTTGTGAAAGCAATGGCTTTGCCTTGTCATGGTACTTGTTTCGTACCGGAGATCTTTGGGATTTTAGGGTATGGAATTCCTGCCTAGAGTGCAATTGGTTTATGGCTCTGAAACTCTAGCCAGGGAATAAAAAAATGTAACTAGTGTAATCTTCTGTTACGTATCCCACCCGCCATATCTGAACAAGTCCTCCTTGTGAACTTCACAAATGTGAACTTTCTGAACCAGTATACAAACTGAATTGCAGCTGTATATTTGCATGTTTATAATGCAGTTCACAAATAATTAAAAAAAATGTGCAGACCAAATGTGTATAAGGGGGGAAGTCCATGCAAAATGCATGCATTAGGATAAAGTGTGCACAAAATCCATTATATTAGGGGAAATTACTTGGGGGAAAGTGTGCATATTTGGAAAAGTGCATACTTTTTGAGAGCTGTGTACAAAAATATATTCAAAACTTAATGTGGGCTTCGTAGGAGGAAAACGGCAAAGTAATGTAGAAATTAGATGAAATGAAAGTTGGAACAGGGATGGCCCTACCATTAGGCAGAATGAGGCACCACCTAAGCTGGCAGATGCTTGTGTGTGTGTGTGTGTGTGTGTGTGTGTGTGTGTAGCGGTGATAAGATGTTAAAGAATAGACCCATATGAGCCATGTAGCTTTTCCTGTGGCCTTTAAACTAGCCTGCTGCTCTCTGGAGGCCACTGTGCCATCACAAGTGTCAAAGTATGGTCAGTAATGTTGGAAGTTGCGATCCAAAACATCTGGAGGGCACCAGGTTGGTGAATGGTGGCATACATGGTGTGCTGCTCTTACTTGATCCTCCCGGTAACCCTGCGAGGAAGGTTTGACTGAGAAACAGTGAAGGACTGGCCTATGATTGTCCTGTGACCTTCCTGTCTGAGTGGGACTTTGAACTTTGAAGTAAGTGGGCATTTAGAAAATAATCATCATTTCACTATCCTAGCTTTCACCTGTCTCTCTTCCATCTTACTTTCCGCAAAGACAGATTTATATCTGAACTAACAGGAACCGATGGTTTCCTTATAGTGCGTGCCAGGAGTACCTTGTGGATTTAATAGTTTGTGTGTGTTGTATCGTTTCTACATAACAGGGAGGCATTATTGGCTATGAGCAAAAAACCTTCAAGCTATTATCGCAGGAGGGGGGGAAAGCTTCCCTTCCACGAGGCCTTGTTCTCTTTGAGTGCCAAAGTCTTTATGACAGGAGGAGAAGCTATCCTCACATCTCCTGAAATAAAACATTGCATCCAACCCTCTCTTCTGTTCCCCCAACGCCCAATGACTTCAGCGTCTCATTGTACTTTGAAGACCCTGGTATGTTCCTCCATCACCAAGGGCCTTTTCAAACAATTAAAAATCAAATCAAATCTGAAACGTTCTCATAAATTTACATCCAATGAAACAGATTTCTCTCCAGAATGCAATATGACTTTTCCAAATGAAATTTATTACAGGGGTGCAAAGCCTGAGGCTTCGGAGGCCTAATCCAGGGCTCTGGGGTTCCCCAGAAGAACACCCCTTTCCCCTAGTCCCATCCTCTTTCCCTAACTCCTGATTGTTTGGTGCTTTCCTGACTTTTGTGAGCTTTTACCCCTTTCTAAAAGGTTGAAATGCCTCTCCTAAGGCTTCATTACAGGTGGAATTCAATTCTCAAGATGAAAGAGCTTCTGCACCCCAGATGTATTGGTATATAGCAGCTTGCCCCAAATTGTCATCCTCCCGATGTGTTGGACTGCAACTCAAAGGAACATAGGAAAATGAGAAGACCCATGTTGAATAAGGCCAAAGGTCTATCTCATTCAGCATTCCATCCTTCTGCTCATGTTCTTCAGAAACTGGCATATGGCCCAATATTGGGAGTAATATATAGCCATCATGACTGGGAGCCATTGATAGTCTAACCATCATGAATTTGTCTAATCCTTTCTTAAAGGCATCCAAGTTGGTGGCCATCACTACATCTTGTGGTAGCAAATTCCCTAAAATTATATTGTGTGTGAAGAAGTCCTTCCTTTTATCCATCTCAATTTGGCTTCACTGGATGACTCTGGATTCTGGCATTAGGAAAGAGGAAGAAAACATCTCCCTATGCACTACATCCACACTATCCATAATTTGATAAACCTCCATGTGCTTGCATTCTTCTAAGCTAAAAAAAAGTTCCAAACATTGTCCCCTTTTCCTCATAGGGGAGTTGCTCCAGCCCCTTGATGATTTCAGTAGTGTTGGCTTGTTGGTTGAAACTCATCTGTTTATTATGCGAGCCTGGATCGATGCATTACGAATTTGCTATGAAGTTTGGAATTGATTGAGAGCTTTGGAACATATCAGTAGACTGATCTCCCCCACAAAAGAAATTCAGACATCCTACCACCTAGACCACCCAAAAACGTACTTGAAGCAGTCTCCTTTGGTGCTTCCCTCACTACCACCACCATCACCACCACAGCTCTGGTGCCTTGAGGAGGAGGGCTCTGCGGGGTCCATCTTCATAGTGGTGATTGGTGATGGTGAGCAAACATCACATCATCATGTAGGGGTGTGCACGCCAAAAAATATTGTCTTTTATCGTTATCATCATTTCGGACCAAAAAAGTTATCGTCTTCATTCATTGCATAGGTGATTCGTATCATCTTCACGATAATTATCATTAAAAAATGATATTTTTGGCAGAAAGAAAAAATGCCTATAACTTCTGTATTTTAAAAGTTAGAGCCTTGAAACTTGGTCACAGTGCTTATGGGGTATGCCTACGTGTATGAAATTTGAAATCGATCCCTCCAACCCTCGATTTTATATGTTTTTTTTAAAGATCGTTTCCGTTCTGACAGGGCTGAATGAACGCACATGGCGAGCTGTCATTCTGATCTGTCAGAACAGAAACGATCTTTAAAAAATGCATATAAAATCGAGGGTTGGAGGGACCGATCTAAAATTTCATACACATACTTAAGCATACACCATAAGCACTGTGACCACGTTTCAAGCCTCTAACTTTTAAAATACAGAAGTTATATGCATTTTTATATGGCAGTCTGATAAAATGATAAAATCACCCAAAAATTATCGTCTCTGATTATTATTGTAGGTTTTTCTATCGTATCGTCATCGTAACTTTTAGGCACGATAGAGAGCATATCGTATCGTTATCGTAAATTCTAACGATACGATACACATCCCTATCATCATGCATGCAGGCCACATGAAAGCAACCCATCGGAAAGGAGGCACATGAAATGGTGATGCATGACATGATGCCACACCACATGATTTCAAAGTTCACCTCCCAAGATGCATCATGATATTGCACATTGCAAAAAGCATTATACATGGAACCATGTTTGGTATTAAAGAGCAGTTCATATCAGAGCTCACATAAGCCTAATCTACACCAAGCAGGATATTTCACTATGTAAGTGGTATATAAAAGGCAGGAGCCACACTACAGTTTTATAGAGGTATTGTAGTGCATGGACAACTGTCGGGGCCCATTGACACATACCATATACCACTTTCATACCTCTAAATCCTGCTTGGTGTGGCTCCTGCCTCTTATATACTGCTTTCATATCGCTTTCATAGTGCTAAATCCAGCTTGGTGAAGATGAGGCCATAGACAGACTTGTGACTTTCCAAGAAATTAACCAATTCACATCACTAGATCTCAGTTGCCCCTTTCTGCAATGATATCCTTCTTGAAGAGTAGTGGCCATGCTAGCTGATGGAAGTTGTAACCTAATACATCTGCAGGTGTTAGATTGGGGAAGGCTGGTTTATGACACGTAGGGTTGTGCAAATCAGCAAAAACGTTCCATTTTGAAGCTCATTCCAATTCTAGTCTGTATCAGATTGCAGGAATTAGGTGTGTGTGCTGTTGTTGTTCCTTTTTGCACAAAAAAATCATGTGTATTCTTGTACATATTTTTTCCAAATGTACGCATCAATTGTGCACATCTTTGAAATGCATGCATTCTCCCCCCATTGATTCAAGTGTCTTTCAAGTGTCTGCAATGCACTGTACATAGGGCTACCTCTGTGCCTAGTCCAGAAACTTCAACTAGTTCAAAATATAGCAGTGAGATTGGTCACCGGTACACCTAGGGGTGACCACATTACACCAGTTTTAAAATCACTCCACTGGCTGCCAATTAGTTTCCGGGCGAAGTACAAAGTGTTGGTCATTACCTTTAAAGCCCTACATAGTTTGGGTCCAGATTACCTGTGGGATCGCCTTCTCCCATACAATCCGCCCCGCACGCTCAGGTCCTCTGGGAAGAATTTACTACAGTCGGCCAGAACTAGGCTGACAACCGTTACCCAGAGGACCTTCTCTTCTGCCACTCCCAAACTGCAGAACGACCTGCCAGGAGAGATCCGCCAACTTACCAGTCTTCTAGAATTTAAGAGAGCTATAAAGACTTATCTCTTCCGGCAGGCCTACCCAGTCGAATGTTAAGACTTTGTTGATAGTTTAATAATGTATTAATTTATATGCTTTTAATCAGTTTTATGTATTTTATATTGTTTGTATTGATGTTGTGGCCCACCTTGATCCAGAGGGAGAGGTGGGTAATAAATAAATATATTATTATTATTATTATTATTAGTGCACATTTTTCAATTTGTATATATTTTTTTCAAATTTACATGCTGTGAGAGGTGGGTAATAAATAAATATATTATTATTATTATTATTATTAGTGCACATTTTTCAATTTGTATATATTTTTTTCAAATTTACACATGCTGTGAGAGGTGGGTAATAAATAAATATATTATTATTATTATTATTATTAGTGCACATTTTTCAATTTGTATATTTTTTTCAAATTTACACATGCTGTGAGAGGTGGGTAATAAATAAATATATTATTATTATTATTATTATTATTAGTGCACATTTTTCAATTTGTATATATTTTTTTCAAATTTACACATGCTGTGAGAGGTGGGTAATAAATAAATATATTATTATTATTATTATTATTATTAGTGCACATTTTTCAATTTGTATATATTTTTTCAAATTTACACATGCTGTGAGAGGTGGGTAATAAATAAATATATTATTATTATTATTATTATTAGTGCACATTTTTCAATTTGTATATTTTTTTTCAAATTTACACATGCTGTCAAATGCATGTCTCACACAGGGAGGGGGGAATGTGTTCAAATAAGCATGAAGAAAAATGTGTTTTTTTTAAAAAAATGTACACCATCAGGCTTTAAACAATTGGAGAAGATTGAGTATTTCTGAATGTGTGTCCATGCCTCTGTACATACTGGAATGCATGATTTTAATGTGAAAAGGAAAGGAAGAAGCACACAATCTGATATGGACATGAGTCAGACCAAGCTTCAAGGTGGACCTCGGACAACCTCCATGAGCTCCACCTCTACTGCTCTCCACATCCCTAACACCATCTTGTCCTTTGCCTCAGAGAGCAACATGTCTTCTGCCAGTCCTGGGATGCAGCCAATGTGAACTGCATTAAAAATGCTGCCGCACCAGGAGACTTATGACAACAGCCCTTAACAACGCAGTCCAAGAAAAGCTGATGAACTGGAAGGAAGATGATGTCATGTTGGGCACACTTTTCCATGAGATCAGGCCCTGAACAGATGGTCCCGGAGATATTGGTTTTAATTGGCACATGGTTGAGGCAATCATACTTAAAGTGATCCTCGTATGCCTGGAGAGTGAACCGGATTGTGCCAAGTGAAGTGCTCCTGCCTCCGGCCCACCTCATCTGCTGCTCCCAGGGTTTTAATTTCCTTCTCTGCTGTTCACTTTATCATACAGTTCAGTGACCAAGCGGCCTGTGCCCCTGGTCGAAGGAGCTAATGCTGAGAGATGGTGACGATGCACACCTAATCTCAGTCGGTAATGTCTTCATGATATAGGTGGGCTTCTTCCTTACATGCAAAACCACATTCAAGAATGAAGCAGTGATATTACCAGATAGTTATATTTCATCAGTAAGCAAAGCAAAATCCATCCCCTGTGATGATGAAGAAGGCACCTTCACGGATCAAATGACATAGGCTGTTTTCCCACCCTCAAGCCTTTAAGAACCTTCTCTTTCTCTTGCTTATAATAAGTAAAAACCCATATTGGGCATTTGCTGGATCAGAGGTGGATATATTTATTTATTTTTATCTTTTATTTCTTATACTTATAGCCTGCAGTGGCATCTATGATTCTTCTCTCATTGGATCTTGACGCCAACCCTACTGGAGATAGATAAGTTGGATAGCAGCTCGCCAAGATCAACCAGCAGGCCTAGTCCCAGCAACTGACATAATGGGGCATTTGCCAGGGCCCACAGGGCTCACCAGGGCTGTCACCAAGCCTGGCCTCACCACCAGTGGCCACCGCCACCCAGCTGGCAGCATTTCTGCAGCTGCCAGGGCATCCCTCATGTTCCTGCTACAAAATGTTTCAGGATCACCAGATGGTATTTAGGTTTCTCAACTTGACACATTGATCAGTCCAAACAATGGACAGAGCCAAATACAGGACTGGTATCAGCAGGCTGTCAGGGGCTCAAGCACTAGGCTGACCAGATAAAATCCAGGTCAGGGCTCATGTAACTTTAACAGTTGTAGAGAAAAGGGAATTTCAGCCAGAGTCATTTGTATGCAATTAGTTCCTGGTGATATTGCCTCTTCATCACAACAGTTAAAGGTGCAGGCACTATACTAGAGTGACCATATACAAAAGAAGGCAGGGCCCCTACAACTTTAACTGGATTTTATCTGGTCACCCTATCAAGCACCCTACACTAACTTTCCCACTCAGCCTTCTGCCTGCGTGCCTTTGGCTTACCTGACAGCCATGTTAAATTTCCCACAATTCCCCAGAGTGCCTAACAAAGCATCACTACATTGGCTGCAATGAGAAATTTTGGAAAATGTAACATGGCGGGCAGCTTCCTGGAGACTGCTGCCATTTCCAGGTAAGCTTACAGATGTGGTGGCTCACTGACAACCATCTTGCTGCTCCCACCTCAAACCTGAAGTTGACCTTGCAACCCCCTATACACTGTGCCAAGATTGTCAGATGCTTAAGGAAATGTGACTGGCTGAAAATCTCCACCATCCCCTGAACTTCCATCACTTTTGAAAATGTCCTTCCTCCCTGGAGTCTCTCTTAAAATTGCTGGCCACCTTGCTAATTAGACCATTTCTTGTGTGATGAAATTTCCCCAGCATGGATGTATTGACATCAATAACATTTGAACTGTTCTTTTGCATTTCCCTAATGGTGCCTGTGCATGATTTGTAAGGCTATTATGCAACCATCAGTGATGTGTTTCCAGAAGGATGTCACAAACAATGCAACTAGGTGGAGTGTCAGTGGAGTGAAGTCAGAGTGACATTACGGTAATTAAAATGGTTATACAATACTTGGTTGCAAGAATGCCAGCCACAATGATCCTTCCCCTGTAAGGTACTCTGGGGCAGGAATCAGGAGCCTAGTTGCCTGAGGTTACGATCTGGCCTAGTTTCAGCACCAAGCATCAATTTGAGCTGAGCCAAGAATCAATGCCAGGAGTTTCACCAGGGATCAGAGTTGAGGGAGAAAACCAGGAGTCAGGACCAAAGAGCAAATCAGAACGTAAGGCAAATCAGGAGTCAGGATCAAGGACAATGGTGTAGTGCTAAGTTTTGAAGAGCAGGTGCTCATCATGACAGTCCCTACAATTACGCCCCCAAGAAAAGTCCAAAAATTCAGGCAGCTGTGTTGATCCATATCAACAAACCAACTATAACACCTTTCACTTCAACCAGGAACAGGAGTTTGGTAATAAAGCTTGGGTCATAAGAACATAAGAAGAGCCATGCTGGATTAGACCAACAGTCGTCTAGTCCAGCACTCTGTTCACACAATGGCCAACCAGCTGCCTATCAGGGACCCACAAGCAGGACACAGGTGCAACAGCACCCTCCCACCCAGGCTCCCCAGCAACTGGTGTACTGCCTCTGATACTGGAAGTAGCACATAGCCATCAAGACTAGTAGCTATTGATAACCTTCTCCTCCAAGAATTTATCCACCTCCCTTTTTAAAGCCATCCAAGTTGGTGGCCATCACTACATCTTGGGGTAGCGAATTCCATAGTTTGACAATGTGCTGTGTGGCTATTATAACAGAAAATAGACAGGGATGCAGAAATTGGAATAGATCACGGTCAATAGGAACTGTTGCATGCTGATCTTGATTGTTCATGCCAAATATACCTGATGGAAGCTTGTAAAATAAACATTTTCCACCACAATTTTTGATTTAACAGGTGGATTTTTAAAATAAAATTTCTCAGCAGAAAATTTGACTATGACTGGGCTTCAGTACTAAATTTCTAATACAAGAGATTCCAGGGCTTGTATGGAAGTTATCCTTTTTTTTCCTTCTCACAGTCACTGACTCCACCCAGAACCCCACTGTGAATAATTAGAGATAGATGGATTTGTCATTTTACTTCCTCTTGCATTCTCTTTTCTTTTCTCTTATTTTTCATCTTTCTCTTCCATCAACGAAGAAATTTGAAAATTTTGGTAAGTTTTTATCTCAAAAATGGATGGAAAATGAATGGAAAACTGAATGGAAAATGAACTGAACTGCCTATTAAGCCAAGGGCACCAGGATGGCCTCTGGTGCCCTCCTGAGAATACCACCCGATCCCATGAGATGCCATGTCTCAAAGGATAAGGTCATTATTCACTTTGCAGAAGCCTTATGAAACTTCTATGATGGATATTAATAAAGACAATATGGCACAAGTGTTCTAGAAGGAGGAAGTATTTCTATTATTATCAGCAGCATCTCCTCACATGTTGGATCTGAGTAATTATCTCATTCATTTCCACTTTCACTTTGATTCTCTCTTTCACTGAACTGATTCAGTCCTGTCGTTTCACAGCTGTTATAGTCCATCTAATCTCAATCAATTAAGTCCCCCTTTTTAAAGCTGTCATTTCCTCCAGTGCAGTCAAGGCAGGGCAAATTGATAGTCTTATTGTTCAGATAAAGCAGACAAATGCATCATCTCTCCACAAAATGAGACTCGTTGTTATCGGAGCGACTTGTATTAATCATCATCATAATCCTAGTAATTTGTTGCTTTCTTAAAAAAACAGAATGCATGATAGCCTGAGCTTGTATTGGGAGAAATCATGGTCCTTTATCAGACATATGGAATTATTCTGCTTGAAATCACAATGAGAGTTGCCACCAGATTTTGCCCAAAGGGAAACTTCTGGATGAGTCAAATGTCAGAGGGAAGCCAAAACAAGCTTTGATCAAATGAGCTAAGTATATCAGCATAGGGAAGAATGATAAATTTATTCCAGTTGGTTTATGGCCAGAATTTACTCCATTCACAAGCACAATCTGCAGTCAAAGCTGATACATGCCCAAACATGTGATACTCTTTGCAGAGAAAAAAATGTGTTCAAAAATGTATTTCTGTGAGTGATGTCTGTATGAGGTTATGCTGTAACTGAGTAGGCCAGAGGCCTAACTTTGCTACTGTGTCTTGGACATAAGGTACCAGTGACTTGGTTACGGTTGCTATGGAAGGGAGGCTTCAAACTGAGATTCTGAAAATGATTAGGGGAAGAAGCTGTTTTGTTTATATGGGTACCAGGTGGACAGTAAAGTGCAATTTGTATTGGTCAAGGGGTCAACAAATTTGATTGGTAGCTAGAAGGTCCCTTTCAAAAATGATCGGTCAGAAATTCTGCCTGATTGCTGGAGTCATTGGTCATGGGTTAGAAGAACAGAGCTGAGGAAGGAACAAGGCTTCCTATCTGAGAGATTCCTGCTCGGGAAAGACTTGGAGACTGGAGATGGTGGCTGAGAAGAACAGGAGATCATGCTGTGAGGTTGTGGTGAAACGTCAAGCAGGCAGCTAAGGCCAGCACCTGTGGCCCCAGAGAGCTTCTCTGACATTGAATTTGGTCCTACGGCTGATAGAGGTTCAACACCCCTGCTTTGAAGTGTGGGGCGGTTTTAGATATGGTATAGTCTTGGGCTCCAAGAAATGGTAGCTGCCATTCTTCCTTCTGCATGGTGCATGCCTGAAGCATGATATCTTCCATCATTACAATGGTGTGAGCTAAAAAGGAAATCCTTGCTTCCTCTTTGAATGCAGACATGCAATGAATGCAGAAGCATGGCATCTTTTCTATTAGGCTTGTACCCTTTTTATACTGCAGGGAATAACACAAAACAACAGCAAGTCCTTCTGTCTTCCACACAGCTTTTCTGCATTGCAAACCCGTCCGATTCGCCCATGTCATTCATGCAAAAAGGAATAGGTATGGGAGGAATTTCTGGTTATACCAAGGCTTTATTTTATAGACGAAGCCAAGGGGTTTATGGGGTCATTGTTGTAGTGTGATTATTTGTGTTATTTCAAAGCTACTTCTGATTTTTATGCTCGCGAAATATCAAAAGGGCACGATCTGCTCTAAGAACTAGCAGACCACAAAATATTGCTTTAAATATTAAGCAATCAGGTTGCTTTAGTCATACTTTGCAGTAGGGTGGTCGTGTGTCTTCTTCTACAGAGGACAGTCCTCTATTTTGAAGACGTCCTCTATTTGAAGGGCTCTTCGGTCCAAGTTCAGTTTAAAGACAAAAGGACTACCAGTAGGAAGAGCTGAGCTTGAAGCTACCTATCAACAGTACCTGGACATCAGACCGAGACAGGCACACAGTGGTCATCTGATCACTTTTCCACACTATGGTGAGATGTTCTGTATTTCTGTTTGAATTAGATTAATTATTTCATAACATCAGATGCAATGTTGTCCTTCTGTTTGGTGATGCACATCCTCTTTTTTGACAATTCACAGGTGGCCAACTTACTTTCCAGTCGTATCTGCTACTCCTTGCATGAGCAGATTTTCCACTGCCATGCCTCTCCGCTGCTAACCCCCCCCCCCCCCCCCCCGGCATTGAGAGTCTGCTACATGCTACATTTACATGCAAAGTCTGGTTAGCCCCTTGAATCTCTCAGTTTGCTACATCCAGAGTATTTATTTCTATCACACCGTTTTTCCACTGAGTCCAGACTGGTCTCCAGGTGATCTTCCATTCGAGTGGTGATCAGAGCCATACCGATACAGCTTCATCAAGGCTGCTGCATCTTGGGCTTTGGAACAATGACCTAGGAACATATACTTAAAGATGTCCATCAGCTAGGTGACTGCTATATGACCTTCCCCTGAAACCTTGGGTTGGTCCACACACATATATTCATTGCTTGGTGGCTGTTACATTTAATGGTAATTTACATACGTTAATGGACCATCACAGATATAACAGTACAGACCTGGACATGGTAACATATACCTTAGCGCACACCCCTATGCATGTTTAGACAGAAAAATGGCCTACAACTCTCAGCATCCTTACATTTTTTTTGCTGACTGGTTAAACCTTTCCTGTTCCAGTGAGCATTTGTCTTGCCGGACAGAAGCTATTTATGTAGGAGACTCTCATTTTGGAACATTTTTAGCTAGTGAATCTATTTCTGTTTTATGTAGCTGTTTTATTTTTTCTATGGGATTGTGTTATTGCATGTTGGAAGGGTGGGGTAGAGGGTTTCTATATAAAATAAAGAAATATCACCCCTTATTACTAGGGCTGTGAACGGACCCCTCGATCCAACCCGGATCCTGATCTGTCAGGTCCAAATCAGGCCCGATCCGATCCTGGTCCATTTACAGCACTCCCTCCCACTCTACCCGCTCTCTCTCTCTCTCTCCCTCCCTCCCTCCCCCCACTCTCCCTGCTTACCTGATGCCTCCTCCATGTTGTCCTCCGTGTCGTCCTCCCTCTTCGCTGTGGGCCGGCCACTTTCCCGCTTGCGCCGGGATTTGCCAGTCGCAGCGGGTGATGTCATCACCCAGCGCAAGTGGGGAAATGGCTGGCCCACAGTGAGGAGGGAGGATGATGGGGAGGACAATGGAGGACGATGCGGAGGAGGAAGCAGGTAAGCAGGGAGAGCGGTGGGGAGGGAGGGAGGGAGAGAGCGGGGAGAGAGGCAGGGAGTGCTGTGAATGGATCTGGATCGGATCCAGATTGCGGATCCAATCCGGCCCGATGTGGGCCCGATCCGATTCAGATCCGGGATCCGGAGGTCTGAATCAGCCCAATCCACTCCAGATTTGGGATCCAGATCCGGTCACAGATCCGGTCACTCATGCATTTCCCTGCCAGTCAGCAAGTGTAGAGCAAGGATTTTGTGCCGTCTGTCCTTTGCTGGAAGTCAGGTACCTTTTCTTCTATCATCTATCCATTGATGGAATCGGGCTTTTCCCAATTTACTGAATTTATGAAATTCTTTAGCCTATGGGGAAAATTTATTTCATTCTTTAGCCTATGGGGAAAATGCATATTTTTGGCTTGTATTTATTGTTTTATTTTATGTATTTTTGTGAAGGCAACAACCAACTGCAGCTGTGCCAATCTCTGAAAAGTATGTGAATGCAGGGGATGGGATGGGGGACAATGCATTTATTCATTCTATCTGCAAATATATATATATATATACACACACACACACACACACACACCTGGTATCGCTATACAGAGTAACAGACCAATTACTTATCGAATGCATGCATTTGTGCACAGGACTCCTAGACAGAGAGGTGGTTCCTGATTGAGTGTCCCCAGAGGTCTAAAAGAGGCCTTCCAAGTTCAACAAGACACACAGTCAAGGTGTTTGGTAGGTACAGCTCCCGTCTCTGTGCATGTACTTTAATAATACTCGCACTCCTACCCGAGGGTCTGTATTTATTAGTTCTTTAATACTACACAGCTCTGTCAATCCATAACCCTGTGTCAGAGAGCACTTTCTCAAATTGCAAGCATAGGAGGAAATCTACCCTGAATAGATAAAAGTTGTCTCACCTCTTTGGGGGAAAAGAAATTTGGGTGTTGTTGCTGAAAGTCGCCACATCTGAACAAAGATCAACAAGCACTATTTTTTAAGTCAGTGTCATTGTAAAGATGAGAACTGCCTACACCCATGTGAGCAAAACAAATAGAGCACTTTTCCATGCCCCAAAAAGGCTGTGTAAAGGAATAGGTCTTTAATTGCAACCTAAATGATGACAGTGCAATGGAGCAGTCAAATCTTGACTGGGAGGAGGTGCCATACCTGTGTTGCCACCACCCAAAAGGTCCTGCCATGAGTGGTAGCTCCACAGGGAAGATTACTCAAAGGCACAATAAGCAAAGCCTCCCTGGCAGATCTTAAATCCTGGGGTGGTTGGTATGGGGGAAGCCAGTCCTTCCCAGTCCCCAACATGGAACCCCAATGGTATGGAGGAGGCAGTGAAGAAAAATACTCCCCTTGTAAAAGCAGCAGCCAAAATTTGGTTTCAGGGAAAGGGGGCTATTTTGCTTTAAAATAGCCTATTTTTGCTTGTGCCACACCATCACTAGAGTGTGCTACTTCGGACAGGATAAAAAAATTTTTTTAACTACATATATACATACATACTTTAGTGCATGGATGGACAACATCCAAGGTCAGAGGGCTGCATTTACCCCTCCCCCACTGGCTAGATCATTGTGCTGAAACTGGGCTGTAGCACCCATGCAAAGGGAGAAAGTGTTGCGAACTATCTGTAGACACTTATTGGACTTCAAGAGTCTTCAGAATTTTCATTTTTTCAAAGCTCTCAGAATGGTGATCTTCAGATGTTTTGGACTACAATCCCCATAATTCCTGACCATAGGCCATGTTGGCTAGGGCTGATAGAAGACATACCCCTAACATCTGGGAAGGCACTAGGTTGAGGAAGTGTACCTTAGCATAGAAGGCCAAATAGATAAATTCTGGGCTTGTCATTGTAGAATGGGCTTTTCATTGGGGAATTTACACAGAATTAGACCTACAACATAGTCTTCCCAAGATACGGTTGAGCTACATAATGTCCCCAAATATCAACAGAAAGTAATATGTATGTATTTGTCCTTCCCTAGGAGGTGCTTGCTGGATTTTGTTTTAAAGTTTGCCCTCTAGAAATTAGGCTTCTATCCATGCAGAATTATCTTAACAGCGGTATTAATAATAAGTGTTTGACAGTTTCTTCAGATAGGTGTAACCACACCCTCCTCCTACCTCCCCCATCTACGCTTGCATAAACTAGCAAGGGAACTGTATGCCTTCGAGCTTGAACAAACAGCTTTGCCTTGCCTTACAAGCATGATTCCCTCACCACCTCATACAAAGCCGCAAAATATACAAAATCCAAGTTATGAGAACAAAAAGGCAGAGCTGTTTCCTGCTACAGTTAGGTTAGACTCACTCCAGACATTACGCAGAAGCAAAAGCATAATGCCTGCCCTGGGCTATGTACTCGCCTGGTACACATGGTGTCGCATGTGCATCTGATGCTTTTGTATACACATGTAAAATATATTTCAGGTGTACATTAAGTATGCAAAAAGAGCCTTGTTGGAGGAACACTCTTTTCCAAGAAGTTAGATCAGCTTCCCCCAACCTAGTGTATTAGAACATAAGAAGAGCCATGCCGGATCAGACCAAGGGTCCATCTAGTCCAGCATTCTGTTCACACAGTTGTCAGCCAGGGACCCACAAGCAGGACACAGTGAAACAGCACCCCCCCACCTACGTTCCCCAGCAATTGGTGTACGTAAGCATACTGCCTTTGATACTGGTGGTAGCATATAGCCATCAGGACTAGTAGACATTGATAGCCTTCTCCTCCAGGGATTTGTCTAAGCCCCTTTTTAAGCCATCCTGATAGGTGGTCATCACTACATCTTGTGGTAGTGAATTCTATCATTTATGCGCAGTGTGAAGAAGTACTTCCCTTTATCTGTCTTGAATCTCCCACCAACCAGCTTCATAGGATGATCGTGGGTTCTAGTATTACGACTTTGTTAGCAAGCTAGGGATTAGATTACAAAGATGTACACCCTTCTTGATATAACGACAGTTGTACAGAGGAAGCAGTGAGTGGTGATAGACTAAATACTCCAGGTAACTTGTCTGAAATGAGTTTTATGATAGATCACCCATGGTTTTCAATTCCTTTGTATTGTGTCTTTTGTTAAATCTGCTTGTTTCTATATAAAACTCTTTTGACATGCATTCTTCAAAACTGTCTGTTGCTTTCCATTCTGTAATACCTTTTGAAAGAAACAAAAGCTTGTGTGTGCAAAATTATCACAAATACAGTGTTCCAAGTGTTTGATTCTTCAAAGAATTTGATCTTCTTTTCCACTATTGCTTTCAGGTTGATACCAAGAATTGCCAATTTAGGAAGATAAAATTCTTACCAGTTTTCTCCTTCTGAATGTGATTCTGTACAATCAAAAACAATAGCGTGAGAAACAATCTTGTCATGTTAGGACTTTTAAAAAAATATATGCATGAGTCTAGCAATTAAATTATTGGGAATGAAGATTTTACAAGATGAAACAAGTTCCCCTTTCTAGGTTGCAAAGAAGATTTGATATCTTACTAACAGTGCAATCCTGTATAACTTTGCTCAGAGGCTATATTCTCCCTTCGAGCCTGCCTGTGCTTTCAGATCTTCAAGGGAGGCCCTTCTCTCAGTCCCACCACCATCACAGGCATGCATGGTGGGAATGTGGGAGAGGGCCTTCTCAGTGGCTGCTCTAGGCCACTGGAACTCCCTTCCCAGGGAAGCTAGACTGGCTCCCTCCTTGGTGTGCTTCCAGAGGCAGGCAAAAACTTTTTTTGTTCTGTCAGGCCCTTGGTGAATAATCTGGACTTCTGTTTATGCATTGGACTTTTAAAAAATTGTTATTTCTATTTCCAATGGTTTAATATTGAAGCACATTTAATTATAATCTTTGCGGGAATGGATGGCGAGAATAAAGAGACGACACGATAAATTAGATTTAAACAGGGCCACATTTATTAACATATCAAGGTAGATGGAGGCCTAAGTGGGCATCCTATTTTTGGCCAACGTCTTGGCCATAATTGGGTTTGGGCGAGCCATTCATATCCCGGTAGGTGTTGCTGGTGCGTCGACACCTCCCAGGATTCCCCAATTGGGGTAGGTAGGCCTTCCTATGTCACCTCCCCTCAGGTTGCACAACTCAGAGTGGGTGAAGAAGGTTGGCCTCAGAGGTAACCCTTATCCCCACACCTGGTGCCGCAGGACTCCCAGGTGAGGGCCTCAGGTGTCACCAATCACCACAACAGTGCCTAAGAATGCTCTGTACAAAACCTGTACTTGCTCCCGATGCCTGCACACCTGCCATAGGGTGCGAAAAGCATTTTATAATTAAGTCATTTCCAGTGACTGACAGGTGGACGTCGTCCTGTCTACAAAGCTCCCTCCGTGTGTTAATAATTAGGGGTGTGCATCGGATCGGATCCGATCCACGATCCGAATCCGATCCGACCCAAAATCGGGAAAATCCGATCCGATCCGATCCGATCCGGACAACCTCCGATCCGATCCGATCCGATCCGATGAGGTCCGATCCGGATCGGACGCCATTTTGAATGCTTTTTCCCATAGCCAAGTATTGTTTTACAAAAACGCCTATAACTTTTTCATTTTTAAAGATAGAAGGATGAAACTTGGGCACATTGTAGACTGGTTAGGGGTAGTTATCTGTGAGAAATTTCAGAAAGATTGGTGCATGCATTTTGTGGCAATTAATTTTTTAATAAATACCCAGGAATGCCTATAACTTTGTCATTTTTAAAGTTACACACATGAAACTTTGCCACATTGTAGGGGGTACCTTGGGACCTATGTGTGTGAAATTTCAGAAACGTAGGTGCTTGTCTTGTGTGGCAATTAATTTTTAGAAAAATGGGTAGTAGTGGGGTAAATACAGTTACGCCTCCCATTTTTTTATTTTTGAAGATACAAACAGGAAACTTGGGCACATTACAGGTACCACTTGCCTTGATATGTGTGTGAAATTTCAGAAACATTGGAGCTTTCCTTGTGTGGCAATTAATTTTTGAAACAATGAGGAAAGAAACACCTATAACTTTGTCATTTTTAAAGTTACACACATGAAACTTTGCCACATTGTAGGTGGTACCTTGGGACCTATGTGTGTGAAATTTCAGAAACATAGGTGCTTGCCTTGTGTGGCAATTAATTTTTTAATAAATACCCAGGAATGCCTATAACTTTGTCATTTTTAAAGTTACACACATGAAACTTTGCCACATTGTAGGCGGTACCTTGGGACCTATGTGTGTGAAATTTCGGAAACGTAGGTGCTTGCCTTGTTTGGCAATTAATTTTAGAAAAATGGGTAGTGGTGGGGTAAATACAGTTACGCCTCCCACTTTTTTATTTTTGAAGATACAAACAGGAAACATGGGCACATTACAGGTACCACTTGGCTTGATATGTGTGTAAAATTTCAGACAGCTGGGTCCAGGCATGTGGTGGCAAGGTATTTTTGAAACAATGAGGAAAGAAACGCCTATAACTTTTTTATTTTAAAAGTTAGAAGTCTGAACATTGCTCACTTTGTAGATGGGTTAGGGGTAGATATGTGTCAGAAATTTCAGAATTATAGGTCCAGGCATTTGATGGCTATGGAATTTTTAAATTACATGTTTCAAAAAAATTTCTACAGAGGCCAGGTCTTCCCCTCCCGCTTGCCGCGAAGAAAAGGAAACACTCTCTCGTCTCGATCCCTTTGATCCTTGCTAGTAGTATCCATTACAGGGCTCGTGTTTCCTTTCCTACTTTCACTTTTCAAGCAGAACGGCTGAGCCTAGCTGAGTTTTGCAGCCATGCGTGCAAGGAAGGATCACTCTGGTCTCGATCCCTTTGATCCTTGCTAGTAGTATCCATTACAGGGCTCGTGTCTGCTTGAGTACAAAGTGAAAGCAGACACGAGCCCTGTAATGGATACTACCAAGGATCAAAGGGATCGAGACCAGAGTGATCCTTCCTTGCACGCATGGCTGCAAAACTCAGCTAGGCTCAGCCGTTCTGCTTGAAAAGTGAAAGTAGGAAAGGAAACACGAGCCCTGTAATGGATACTACTAGCAAGGATCAAAGGGATCGAGACGAGAGAGTGTTTCCTTTTCTTCGCGGCAAGCGGGAGGGGAAGACCTGGCCTCTGTAGAAATTTTTTTGAAACATGTAATTTAAAAATTCCATAGCCATCAAATGCCTGGACCTATAATTCTGAAATTTCTGACACATATCTACCCCTAACCCATCTACAAAGTGAGCAATGTTCAGACTTCTAACTTTTAAAATAAAAAAGTTATAGGCGTTTCTTTCCTCATTGTTTCAAAAATACCTTGCCACCACATGCCTGGACCCAGCTGTCTGAAATTTTACACACATATCAAGCCAAGTGGTACCTGTAATGTGCCCATGTTTCCTGTTTGTATCTTCAAAAATAAAAAAGTGGGAGGCGTAACTGTATTTACCCCACCACTACCCATTTTTCTAAAATTAATTGCCACACAAGGCAAGCACCTACGTTTCCGAAATTTCACACACATAGGTCCCAAGGTACCGCCTACAATGTGGCAAAGTTTCATGTGTGTAACTTTAAAAATGACAAAGTTATAGGCATTCCTGGGTATTTATTAAAAAATTAATTGCCACACAAGGCAAGCACCTATGTTTCTGAAATTTCACACACATAGGTCCCAAGGTACCACCTACAATGTGGCAAAGTTTCATGTGTGTAACTTTAAAAATGACAAAGTTATAGGTGTTTCTTTCCTCATTGTTTCAAAAATTAATTGCCACACAAGGAAAGCTCCAATGTTTCTGAAATTTCACACACATATCAAGGCAAGTGGTACCTGTAATGTGCCCAAGTTTCCTGTTTGTATCTTCAAAAATAAAAAATGGGAGGCGTAACTGTATTTACCCCACTACTACCCATTTTTCTAAAAATTAATTGCCACACAAGACAAGCACCTACATTTCTGAAATTTCACACACATAGGTCCCAAGGTACCCCCTACAATGTGGCAAAGTTTCATGTGTGTAACTTTAAAAATGACAAAGTTATAGGCATTCCTGGGTATTTATTAAAAAATTAATTGCCACAAAATGCATGCACCAATCTTTCTGAAATTTCTCACAGATAACTACCCCTAACCAGTCTACAATGTGTCCAAGTTTCATCCTTCTATCTTTAAAAATGAAAAAGTTATAGGCGTTTTTGTAAAACAATACTTGGCTATGGGAAAAAGCATTCAAAATGGCGTCCGATCCGGATCGGACATCTGGTCCGATCCGATCCGACCAGCCTCCGATCCGATCCGATCCGATCCGACCCCCCAGGTCCGATTCCGATCCGCTATCCGATCCGATCCGGGGGGTCAGTGCACATCCCTATTAATAATCGCTGGATGTTTAATACTAAAGTCCCCAGAACTATTCAATTGATTAAATATTTCACTATTTACTCTCCTCCTAGCCTTCTCCAAGGCTCTATGGTCATTGCCAGCCCTCCAATTTATTCTGGGCAGAATGCAAGACCAAATCCCTGTTTGAGCAATTCTTGTAGATCTTGCCTTTGACCTGTTGCTAGGCTTGCTCCTTGCCACCTGTTAAATCTGTGTATTTTACAGTACCTGACAATCACTATGCTGGCCCAGAAATAAGTCATTAGATTTCCTACTTTCTGTTACATTTTTATGACACCCCCAAAGTGGGTACATGCCCATCAGTAAACGCACGCATAATCCATGCCCTACTTGCATCGCGCATGATCACATCGCAATTCTGGGCCGTTGCCCACATGGGTACCTGCTAATCCACCTAGCTCGTACTGGGGATCTGGCAAGACCAAAGTACTCGGTTTTAACAAGTAATCGCACGAGTGACCCAGATTATCACTCTCGCAATGACAAGGATTCAGCAGGATCACCTCGCAGTTCAGAGCTGCCGTCCAAGTGGTACATGCTATCCTTCTGGCTCTGGGAATCCAGCAAGCCCACATACTCACTATCGCAGGCCAATGTATGTGGGTATCCGGGAGACCACACAAGCCTGTCACTCCCAGGCTTCACATACAGCCCCCATGCATCATTTCATGAACACCCATATGGGGTGGGGCAATAGACCAACCTCGCAGGGGCAATGTGGACGGTGGCTCACATATCGCATGCCATATCTGTCGCACAGCTGTCCTTGGTATAACAGCCCATTTGAAGATTGGTGTGACAGTTGCACATCTCCATTGATCTGAGAAGATAAGAGCTATTAAGCTTTCAAGGATGGATGGGCATGTAAACTAAAGACTCAGGATACCCTCTGCAAACCATTTGCACTCTGTTCCATGCAAGCTGGGTGCTGTGGCCGTAGGACCGCCCTATCAGGAAAACTTCAATTGCCCCATGATGTTAAGCCCCCTTCTGGATTCCCAGCAGTACGTGACTGTTCTAAGATGAAGTTCCCATGCTACCAGAGATAACTCAGGCAGAAGCTTCGCTTAAGACCACCCCTTAAAAGACACTTCCCATCTAAGCCAGGGTGGCATCAGTCTTGAAAAAGCCTCCTCATCAAGGCTGCATCATATGATGTACTCCCTGCACCTGCATAAGGACCCATGGTGCTGTCTTATTGTAGAAATATTTGCCAATTCACTGACATGGTTAAGTATCAGTGAGCAGGGGGCCCCAGCCTAATCAAAAAGGGCTGGATCAGCACCTTACTAGGGATAATTCTGGCCAGTCCACATTTGTGAGACACCCAAAGACAGCAAAAGGTCTATGGGAATAGGCCACTACAATGTTTGTCCCTTGAAGGCAAGAGATCGCTGTATGTTTAGAGCATGGGGCCCGAAGCAGATGTCTGAGGGGTTGAGTCCTGGCCTATTCATTTTAAGTTCACACATCTCCTCAAGTGCTACTGGCCGAACTCTGAATATGCCCTTACCCTGGGGGAGGATGATCACAAACTCTTGTACCGGAAGGCACAACCAGGCATCGCTTGCCAACTATAGCCAGTCCTTCATATAATGAACACAGATGTGACGCTGCGAGAATCAATATCCACATCTCTGGACTGTTTGAGGACAGTGTGCATATGTCTGAACTAATACTGTTGGCCTGGCCTAATAATCAACCAGATTAAAATAGTGTTTGTGTTGTTGAAAGCTACAACTATAGGGGAAAACTCCACCTGAATGAAGTCCCTCTCCTTTCCTGTGGAAAGTCAAGACACCCAAGCTGACAGCCGTCGGACGATTCCTATCATCTGCGCAATCTGGCCAGCATGATGCTTTTATGCTAAGATGACTTACCAATGATTACTTGCAATGCCACAACAGTGAGGCGGGTACTCCATCTGGCCAATGTTATTCTATCCCCAGCTGTGGCTGCAACAACTCTCAATGATACTGAAGCCCAAGAAAGCTTGCGCGGCATGATTAAGTCGCCCACCTTTTGCTATGAATTTTCTCCGGGTCCTACTTGGGGCTCAGTGGATGTTACCCTCCTTCAAATTGAGCCTGGGAATGAACAGGCTAGACAATCAAGATTTCAGGCAAGCTGGAGATGCTCAAAACACTTGCCAAGTCTGCCCAACAATTGTATGTTGGCATATCATCTTAATCAAAGCCCCTTTCTAAAAAATGAGCAGGAAGCTCTCCTTCCAGCTCAGCAAAGTATGCTGTGCCCATATGGTTGCACGCTTAGGCATGGCCTGACTAGACGTCTTGTTCCTAAATTACAGTGTTTAGTATTCCCAGAACTGGAATGTGATGAATTGGTATCGTGGGGAACTGTTACCTGAGAATGGTTGTGTTACCCTAGTTGTCACAGACATGCGTGCAGAAATCCTGAAGCTTCCACAGCGTCCCATCGAGCCAGGAGCAAGAACTTCTTGACATAGGCCATTGTTTTCCCAAAGCAAGGTAGTAGGATCTTCTGTGATGTGAGGTGAAAACCCTATTTGAATGTAAAAACAGAGAAACACATAACTATTCAGTCATATGTGAAAACTGCTCCTGCCAGAACCAGAAAAACAACAACTATTTGAGTTAAAACAAAAGAACGTTTACCTCACAAAGGGAATTTAAACTCCCCGAGTTTATACTGCCTTGGCACCCTGTTCCACTGGGCTATGTCCACTCCTCATATGC
The DNA here is from genome assembly GCA_029215795.1 of Anniella stebbinsi. NCBI lineage: Eukaryota > Metazoa > Chordata > Lepidosauria > Squamata > Anniellidae > Anniella > Anniella stebbinsi. The sequence continues at coordinate 13,122,832 of JARDYH010000007.1, forward strand.
CATCGTGTGAGGGAATTCCCGCTATTTCCCACAGAAATGTGGGCAGCCATGCCTATGGTAGGTGCAACATACAGCACTTCAGAGAATAGGTGACCATTTCCTACCAGCACCGGAGCTCTGCCAAGCTACCACACAGGCATCCTTCCACATCATGTCTGAATAAGCCAAGCTGTCAGTGCTTGCCCTAATAAACCAGGCTGGCAGGTTATTACCTGACTTGTTGGCAATCTCATCTGTTCTTAATTATGAGTGATCAGGAATATCGAAAGCTATGTCAGATTATTGGTCCTTTGAGCCCAAAATTTCTGACAGTAATTGGCAGCAACCCTTGAGGTGTTCAGGCAGGATTCCTACTGAGCCTTACCTGAAGCTGGGGGAGGGGGGGTGGGGATGAACTTGGACTTGCAGAGTGTAATATATGCTCTAAGACATTGAGCTCAGGCCCCTCAACTCTTTTGGATATGCTGCCCAGGCACCCCCGTCCAATAGGTTATGTCGGCTCCTTACATGTAATCATGGGTAGGGGTGACAACCATTTCCTCCAGCACCACAACATCCCCACCCACTGGCGGCAACTTTGCCGGGCTCCCCATGGCCTTCTTTCCTCATCTCAGGAAAATCGTAGATGTCGGTGCTTGCCCTGAATAGATGAGGCTGGCGGTTTCCCGACCCTTTGGAAATAATAGAATCATAGAATAGTAGAATTGGAAGGGGCCAAAAGGCCATCGAGTCCAACTCCCTGCTCAGTGCAGGAATCCAGCCTACAGCATGGCTATCCAGCTGCCTCTTGAATGCCTCCTAGTTACACAGGTGTAATAAGATCAGGTAAACTGCCTGATACAGAATCATACCAATTGAATTGATGCATTTATATTCTGCATTTCTTTCATCTTTGAACTCAAGGCAGCTACATGGATTACCTAGGTGGTCTCCCCTCCAAGCACTAACCAGAACAGCCTAGCACCTAGGCTACACCATATACTGGAGCATGCCCTGAATAATTGATATTGCCACAATGACTGGCACCAAAACCACAGGGGATAAATGCCAGCCGCTGAAGAATCAGCTGCCCCACTGTATTTGGCAGAGCCAGCTTCCCTTTGCTATTAGAAGTCGGCTGTGGTCTCGTAGTGTTATTGTATGCCCGAAGACAGATGGGCCCACTGCTCAGAGATGTTAGGAGGCACCAGCCACCCCACCACTCATAGTTAGGCCACAGCCTGGAGATCAGGGATCCTAAACTGAGTAGGCCCACTGCATGTAGCTGGGTGGATTCCAAAAGCCCCCACCCCCACCCCCATGGACTATGGAGGCACTAGCCACCCCATGCTAGGTTGCAGCCTACAAGGAGTCATGTATGTTATGATTTAAGGCTTTGTGTATCAATTTTATTAATGATCAGTGTTATAACTATATAAACCGCACAAAGAGCTTCAGCTATGGGCGGTATGAATTTGGGAATAATAATAATAATAATAATAATAATAATAATAATAATAATATAACAATAATTGAGCCCCAGCCCCCTGGGTCTTCTATTCCACACCCTGTGTGCAAACCATGCCCAAATATGGAATAATGGAAGAGGGGAGGGGAGCAGAGACTCACAGCAGAATCAGGCCTATAGCCCAAGCTGTTCACAGCCTGCCTGCCTGCCTGCCTGCATCTTCTATCAAGTGCTAGAGGAGGGAGGGGGGTGTAGCTCTTGTTGGCCAGGCTGTACTCCCAGCAGGTGCTGGTTTGCCCCTTTTCCTTGGCCCAGGTGAGAGATGGGCGGGGGGTTGTTTCCCTCGTCCCCCAGTTGTGCTAAAAGCAGCCACAGCTGCTTCTAGATATCGGGAGGACTGGGCGGCCCTCCTGTCAAAACCTGAAGTTTGGTGTAGCGCGCGCTACTTCGCCCAGCTGCGCCGCCGCTCCTCTTCTCTTTTCACCGCCTCATGCTGCTCGCGCCAGTGACTGGCGTTCTCCCTTCCTCGTGGCTGCCGAAGTCTTTGTCTTTCGCAGAGGTAGGGAGCCAAAAGCTGCAAAGGAAGAAGGTGGGGGAAGGAGTTGCAGCAGCCCTATAAATAGGCCCACAGCTCCTCCCCCAACCAGCGGCACCATACGGAGTCTGCCAATGGCAGGCCTCCACGTATTGCCCTCTCCGCCACCCGCAATTGCCCCCTCCCACCCGGACAAGCCGGCCGTGGTAGGAAGGGCCTTAAGTTTTGTATATTTCTATTTCTATGTTTTTATTGTATATGTTTTAATTATGTAAAGCCACCTTGAGGCCCAGTATTGAGAAAAGACAGGATACAAAATAATAAAAATAATAATAAACAGATAAAATCACTCAGAGAATTCTTCCTTGCTAAAAACACCCCATTCATAAAGCCATAGAAACAGCAGTTAAAAATTACACCCCACTCAACTTAACACTACAAAACGAAGACCAAAGACGACCACTCACACTCACAGAGAAAAATGGGCACAAAAAGCACTCCATGGGAAGCACTATAATGTAATACAGAAACCACGAATAAACAAAGAACAATCGTACGAATGGCTCAGGAAGGGTGAGCAATTTCCAGAAGCAGAAGGATTCCTAATAGCCATACAAGATAAAGTTATAGCCACCAAGAACTACCAAAAATACATCATAAAAGATAACAGTGTAACAACAGACCTGTGCAGGAAATGCCAGCAGTTCCAAGAAACAATAGACCACATGACAGGAGGATGTAAAATTCTGGCAGGAATGGACTATAGAGACAGACACAATTCAGCTGCAAAAGAAATTCACCAACAACCGGCCATCAAATTCAATCTTATCAAACAATCTACACCATACTATACATACTCACCTGGAACAATCTTGGAAAATGCAGATCATAAAATATACTGGGACAGAACAATTAATACTGACAAGACAATACCCTGCAACTGACCAGACATAATGATCATAGACAAAAAAGAAAAACACACATACTTCATCGACATAGCAATACCGAATGACAAAAATGTTGTTGAAAAGAAAGAAGAAAAGAGAGACAAATATACACCACTGGCCATGGAAGTCAAAGAACTATGGCAACAGGAAAAGGTCACAATTATTCCGTTAGTCACCTCAGTCACCGGCATCACATCAAAAAACTATAGAGAAAACCTTCAGAAACTGGGCCTACCAAAATACATCCACACCAACATCCAGAAAGCAGTCATACTTAAAACATGCTCAATTGTCAGGAAATTCCTGAATCTGTAAAAGACAGCATGACTTGGCAAAGCCCGACATGTCCGTCTAGAAGCGAGAAAAAGATGACTAATAATAATAATAATAATAATAATAATAATAATGTGCTTTTATCTCTGCTGTATTCATAGTTTGCTTCTGATGGTTTTATTTACTTTAGTTTCTTTTGTATGTATTTTTTTAAGAGAGGGGTAAAGAAGGAGAGAGTTAAGCAAAGAAGTCATCACGGCCCGACTGCACCAGGACTTTTGCTCCCCAGCTACTCCACAGTTCTGTTTCCCATCAACTGCCCTTTGGGAAGGATTCTAAGAGAGAAAGCAAAGGAGATAAATGAGGACCACACCAAACACGTGCTCCCGTTTCAGCTGGATTTCCCCCCACCCCACCCCATCCCCCAGGGGTATCTACCACAAACTGCCTTGTGGGAGGAGTCCTGATGAATTTTTATTTGCTAATGTTATTTATTGCAATTTTATTATTTTTACATTACTTGTAAGCCATCTTTTTAGGGAAAGGGGCAAATGAAAGCTTTTTCAGGGGAGGGGGAAGCTTTGTGAAATCCGATTTAATCTGAGGTGAGTTTTCTAGAGCTTGTCCACCTGTGCTTTCAGCTGAAAGCTGCCTTTCAGAAAGAATTTTGTTTCAAAAGAGAATTCGAAGACCTCGTCCGAACAGCCCAAGAAATTCAGAAGCGGTATGGATTTATGAATTCCCAGCAATAAGCTAGGAAGCTGGTATAGTAAGACACACCACCAAAATAAAACATCTTTCATTTTCATATTGTGGAAGAAAAGATCAATAGCCCAAAAGGAATTTACTTTGGGTTGGTTTAATAAGGGAAATCATTTTGTGGACGTTCAGATATTATCTGCAGTTTTATTTGTAACTGAGAAGGGGGGGAAGTTACAACTCCGTTTTCAATCACATAAGAAGGGAAGTGCCAGAGTGTTTGACTTGATACAAATCAATATTTAAAGTTCTAGAAGTTCTGTCAAAAAGTAAACTTATTGGTTTAAGATGCAACTTCTTTTTCTTTCTAATACTGCAGAGCCAGTATCTGCTGTAGCATCAAAGACCCTGGCAAACATTTAATTCCGTAGAAATGAATATCCAATCCAGGACTGTGACCTCTGGTCCTGCCGCCAATTTCAATATATACATGATCTCATTTGCACAAAACCCTATATATCTAAGCTCATTTTGTGTGTGACCTATTCCCCAGAAAAAACAGCGGGCACAAGTTGTGTGTAGGAGCCTTTGTACACGTCAGTGTACAGTCATAGGCTGATATGAAAATGGCCTCTTAAATACCTGGAGATAGAGATTAAGAACATAAGACGAGCCATGCTGGATCAGACCAAGGGTCCATCTATTTCAACATTCTGTTCACACAATGGCCAATCAGTTGTCCAAGGGAAAACCACAAGCAGGACATGAGTGCAACAGTACTCTCCTGTCCCTGTTTCCCAGCAACTGATGTACATAGGCACACTGTCTCTGACACTGGAGGTGGCATATAGCCATCAGGACTAGAAGCCATTGATAGGCTTCTCCTCCAGGAATTGGCCTAACCCCCTTTTAAAGCAATCCAGGTTATTGGCCTTCACTACATCATGTGGTAGCAAATTCTGTAGTTTGACTATATGTTGCATGAAGAAATAGGCCCAATAGTCTATGGTCTTGGCACCATGGCAAGACAGGCAGACACACCATGACCTGGGCCGCATGACATGACAGCCCACCATGGGTTAATTTACCCATGGGAACTGTTGAGCCATGCCAGACACATGGGGCCCATGGGTGCCTGGCTGGCCATGGGTTGTTGTCTCATGCAAACCTGGGGAGCTGGTGTGGTTTGAGGGCTAGACAATCCTCAGATAACACTAAAGTAATCAATGGGTTATTTGAGGGTTGTCTAACCCTCAAACAACCCCTGCTGCCTGGGTTCACATGACCCAACAATCCATAGTAAGCCTGTTGCCTGCAGGTGCCCAGCACAGTGTGACAGCCCCCATGGGTAACTTAATCCACAGTGGATTGCCACGTTGTGTGAACCAGTCCATTCTATTCTATTTTATCATTAAAACTGTTCCCTTCAGTAACTCCGTAGCTTCCGCCAAAGTATTTACCCCATTCCAACCCTCCCCAGATTTATAACCATTGTGAGCAGAACCTAAGTCTCAGTTGATGGTGCATCATTCCGGTATAACGTATATTTTAATTCTAGCTAATCTTCTGTACTTCCAACTAAAGCGAAGGTCATGCAATAAATCAAAACATGACAAAGGCAGACGGTGACAATGGAAGCTTGTCACAGTAATCAACTTTATTAACAGTGACTCGCATTATAAAATCTCCAGTGCTTTTCATGGAGTCACCGCATTTCTTTTGTGTACGGTCCAGGTTCACTCGGAATTCCTGTGCCCAGGGACAGGTAACTCTGTAATGAGGAAATGATGTTCGGTGGATGTTTTTGTTCAAAATAATAATCCATTCCAATGCAGTCTCTTTTCAGGTTTTCATGAAAACATATTCAGATGGGCATTGGACAGGAATTAGGGCAGAAAGGTCAATCAACGGCTATTAGTCAGGATGGTAAAATGGAGACTCCAGATTCAGAGATAGTAGACCCGTAACACAATGTTGCAGCGTTGAGTGCTTCTGTTCAGGGTTCCAGACAGGCAGCTGTGCCCTCTTCCAGGATACTCCATTCATTTCCCTCTCCCCTTTCGTTACCCATTCCCTCCTCTCCAAAAGTCAGCCCTGAGCTCTCTGCTCATGGAGCGTGCTCAGCCCTCATTGGGCTGTCACCTGCCTCTCACTCTGGCCCAGACAACAGGTTGTGGTGAGAAGGAGTAGCAGGAGAAGGAGAAACTGTAACCAGCAAGGTTTATCTATCCATATGTGATGGGTGTGCCCAAGGCCGTGCAGAGCTGGTCATATGCCCAGGCCAGATGGGAAGTGTGTGCCCCCCCCCATTTCAAATAAGGACAACATGGCCGCCCCAAGTGGCCATGTGCCCACCAACATGCCCGTTCTACATAACACCTTCATATTAAACCTACAACACCTCAAGGCACATATATCCCCGCCCTGCATGCTGCATGGCCCTCTGGAGCTTGTAGTCTGACCATGATAGTCATGACAGATGGCTTCTGCGCTGTTTCCGCAAGGCGGGTGCCTTGCTTCTCAATGGGTGGCTTATGCTATGGAAGCAGTAGCGTAAGCGAAGGGGGACCTCCTCGTCAGAGTGCCTCCTCAAAATCGTGGGCCCCGGGCCAACTGGGCCCACTGGGCCCCCCTCTGCATGGCCCTGGGCATGCCCTGCAGTGTCACAATTTTGGAACATATTCACAGAAATAGCAAATATCACACATCAAACCATACATGCTACATCAGTATTGGCCCTATTAGAAATACAGGAGGAACACAATGCAAAAGTGACATTCACTCATCCGATTTATTATATTTCTATACCTCCCCATTGCTGAAGCTTTCTGGGCATTTCACAAAAATCAAACACCATTAAAATACAATATATAAAGTATAAAACCATGCACGTGAAGGCATATAGCAGGTAGCACACACAACAACATATATCTAAAACCATTTAAGACCATTAGTCAGAGACAATCCAGCACCTGATCAAATAGACTCATAATATGCTACCAAATGTCTCAGAGAAGGGGGAAGTTTTAACCTGGCACTGAAAGGAGACAATGTTGGTGCCAGGCAGGCCTCGTCAGGGAGTTAATTCCATAAATGGGGGGCCACCACCCAAAAGACATCTAGAGACTTATGTTCATGCTGATGGAAGCCTGAAGGGTCATAAATAGAAGCTGGAAAACTGCAGAACTTCTAACATTGAGAACTTAGTATACGGAATTGCCATGGCAGAAAAAAATGATGTATCAACCGAAACTAGCCAAAGTCAAAATCAAAACAACTGACTTCTATAAAATGCGGCAAGATTTTATTTTATATACTGATCAGGGCCATACACAGCAGTATTTGTCAAAGCCTTTCCTCAGACTATGGAAAAGAGACTAAATATAATTTGTAATGCTGAAGAATTATAAAGAAAACCTCAGAGGAGCCTGCTGATTCCACCTCTATCTTGCTTTGTAAGGGGAAAAATACATAGATGATAAATGTACTACCCTCTGTCAATAATTATATTTAAATCTAATGTGTTTCTATTCTCTCTCTCTCTCTCTCTCTCTCTCTTTCTGTTGGTTTAATTTTGTTTACAAAATTAATACGATCTTTAAATTTAAACATTTTTTAAATAAGATAAGAAGCATTGCCTACTTGCTCCTTGGTTCTCTGCCTGTCAAGCAAGCAAGTGGTAGCGATAATAATAATAATAATAATAATAATAATAATATATTTATTTATTTCTTACCCGCCTCTCCCTCTGGATTGAGGTGAGGAACAACATTGAATACAAAATAGTATAAAATACATAAAACTGACTAAAAACGTATAAAACGGATACATTATTAAAATAAAAATTAAACTCTTAAAATTCAACTAGGTAGGCCTGCTAGAAGAGATCAGTCTTTATGGCTTTCTTAAAGTCAGTGAGACTGTTAAGTTGACGAATCTCTTCCGGCAGGTCATTCCACAGTCTGGGAGCGGCAGAAGAGAAGGTCCTCTGGGTAACGGTTGTCAGCCTAGTTTTGGCTGACTGGAGTAAATTCTTCCCAGAGGACCTGAGTGTGTGGGGCAGATTATACAAGGGAAGGCAATCCTGCAGGTAACCTGGACCCAAACCATGTAGGGCTTTAAGGTAATAACCAACACTTTATACTTCTCCCGGAAACTACTCAGCAGCCAATGAAGTGATTTTAAAATTGGTGTTGTATGGTCACTTCTAGGTGTACTGGTGACCAACCTGGCTGCCATAGTTTGAACTAGTTGAAGTTTCCGGACTAGGCACAAAGGTACCCCAATGTACAGCGCATTGCAGAAGTCATGCCTCGAAGTTACCAGTGCATGCACTACCGTCTTTAGGTCTTCCAACTCTAGGAAGGGGCGCAATGACAAGAAAGAGGCAGAAAATTCACTGGATGACCATGACCAGTTTCTCCCAGCCTAGTCTACCTTTTAGGCTTGTTGTATTCTTTGGTGAGGAGGATAAAAATGTAACTTACAATATATCTTCTGTACCCTACTGCAAGACGACCAGCAGAATGCCTGATCCTCCACTCTGCAATTTACAAATGGTTGGCTTGGTGGTTTCCACCAAGCATACAAACACTCAAACACACACACACACACACACACTTAAAAAAAGCAGCCTGCATACCCATGGAAAGGCTGAGGTTTACAATGGCTTAAAAAGACATGGAATCAAATGTATTTATTTTCTACAGCTCCACAGCTATAGATCCTGGAACACATTCCATTTGCTGGAAGGAATAATTCACAATGAATAATTTATCTGCACTGCCTTACCCGTGATTATTTATTCTTCTCCTTCTTTGGGAAATCTGTAAATAAAGCAATGTCTTCACAAATTTTAGTCTTATTTAATTATTTATTTATTATATTTATCCAATATCCTTTTTATTTATCAATGAGCTATCAGCCCCACTGCGCCTGTCAGTATGCATTGCCAAAGCAGCGTACATTATGAAATGGCCACCAGTAAATGGTTAAACAACTAAAACAACAACAACCCGGAAACATAATAAAATCCAAAACCAATTCATAAATAACACAATGGAGGCAAGAGACTCAGCTGCAGAGAAAATAAAAGGAAACATTTCTTAATGCGGCCCATAGTTTAAACTGTGGAATTTGCAACCGCAAGGTGTAGTGATGGCTGCCAACTTGGATGATTTTAAAAGGGGACGAGACAAATTTGTTAGTGAAATGAATCGGATTAGTGAAATGAATTGTTTGGATTGTTGCTGTGATGATGAATTATTCCAATTGGTTGATTGATTTGAATTCTTGCTGTTTGTACTGATCTCGTTGTCTTATGAGCCGCTTTGGACACATTGTGTGGGAAAGCAGTATACAGATTAAAAGTGGTGAAAGTGATGATAACTATTCCTTTCTATCAGAGACCATATTCCAGCCTCCCCCAACCTGGTGACCTCCTGAGGTGTTGGGCTTCAAATCCCATCATCCCTAACCAGCATGGCCATTGGGATCATGGAACTTGTAGTTCAACACATCGGGGCAGCATCAGTTGAAGGACAAACTGTCCTATGCCTTGGACTTTCTCCCTGAAAAATCTCTGTCTCTGTTTTCTCCCAAACTTGCCTTTTGGAGATGCCTGTTTAAAACTTCGTTCATATGGCCGAGTGTATACACTCATGTCCCTTCTATTCCCTCATAAAGGCCATTCTGTAATAAATACAACCAGATCCATAGCGAGATAAAACATTCTATTAACATGGATAAATATCCTTGCCTGCACACCCACCCAAAGGAAATTGTTAGGGTCAGTTTATGATCACACCTGTGGCAAAAGCCAGAGAAGCCCAGGGTATTGCAGAATAAATTCATATAATGCACAGCAGACAGAGTCATGTGTAAGTGTGCATGTAGGGATGCGTGAGAAATTTGCTTCTTATGTTTTTGTTTTTTCTTTTATGTATTTATCCAATTCGCACTCCCCAGACCAAAATGCAATTTGCAATTGGAAATCTGTACATTGCTGAGATTGCAATGTGTTCCACAAAAGAAAACAGAAATGAGTTCAACAACATGTGTGCATTTGAGAAATGTGCAAAGAAAAATGAATATGTTTCCAAAACGTGCATGGAACACATCTTAGTCAATGGATGCATGCATCCGCACATATGTCTCTTTCCAAATGCACACAAAAATGTGTACATTCATACCTACATGAATGCTCAGATTACAAAAAAATGTGTATACATTTCCGTACAGATATGTATAAAATGTGTATTTTAGCATAAGAGAACATACAGAAATGGAGTTTTAGGATAAAATGCAACAACGAAGTTTTAGGAATACCAAAAGAAAAGGAAGTATTTTAACATAATGCATTTGAAAAATGTATTTTTGGATACCTACATACAAACATGCTTTAGGATAAAATGCATGAAAATAGATATTTAAATTCTCATCCTAACAGGTTTTTTTTTAAAAAAAATAACAGATTGATAAGGAAATGGGATGTAATGGACTTCGGAATGAACACAAAACTGACATGGGCTGGAATGAATGTGAAGCTGGCATGGACCAGAATGAGTGAGGTGTTCTGTCCATCCCTAGCTGGATAGTCTGACCTAGCTTAAGGCAACTTCTTCTGTACAATGTTGAAGGATGTATAGTGGAGCAATCAGGTGATTCCTGCTTTGTGATGTGTCCAACGGTAATGCAGTTACAATTCACCCTGTGGTCAAGAATGACTTTGAATTCTTTGTCAATCTGCACTGAAAGCAGTTATTGAGAAGAGCTTTCCTTTCGGTGTAAGGGTCCAGTAATAGAAGAGCGACTCCTCCCTTCCACCGAGAGTCCCTGACTCCCCGCAAAGCAGACAGAGAAATCCTGTTAAGCCAACAAGAGTGGGTGATGAAGCGTTTTATTTTTGCAATAATTGGCTAAATGATTACGCCGCGGAGATAGTTGTCATTAAGGGAAGAATGATCCCAGGGATCATGACCTGGCCCTTTACTGGGTAAGAACTCCTGTGAATGGCTGTAATATTGCCTAGAATATCACCGGTGTGGTGAGGGCAATTAAAGATCCCCCCTCCTCTCTCTGTTTATTCGAAGACTGACAGTTCCATCAACAGGGCAGCTGGGTGTGTGGGACTCACTCTGTGCTTGCTGACAGTTTCCCCTCCTGAAGTCCTCTCTCCCTTGTGCTCTCCATCAGGTAAAATTCCCCTCATTCATTGTCAGATAAGCTCTTTTGAGAGCAAGGAGGAGGAGGAACACACACACCCCCGGGTACGAGCAGCTTATGAAGTCTCATTAAAGAGAAAATAGTGTCTTTGCTCTTGCTGCAAAGTGCAGGGAAATGTTATTCTAATGAATGCTGGAGAGCTGTTTGGCACTTGCCGGTGGGATTAATGAGGTGAAGGTGCTCATGAAGTCACTGGGACGCTTCAGGGTGGTTTGGGGGTGACCTTTGGATTTGACGGTTCCTTCTGTAAGAAGAGCATAACAAGGAAAGAAATTACATGCTTTTGCACACACCATTGAACAAAAGGAGCATCATCCCCCAACTGCTATTGGCTGAGCTTCTGTGAGGTCACAGATGGATGAGGGAGCTTGGGGGAGGCCAGGAGTTTTCTTCCCAGATGGCAGACCCAGTATCATCACCCAGCATACTGAAATTTCTAGAGCCCACATTCTCCAGCAGGGCCCACCTTCTTTGTCAGGACTTACTGGGGATGATGCCTTGCCTGTTGTCTACATCCACCACCATTTCTGCCTCTCAGTGGTGCTACAGAGGTAGCAGCCAAAAGCCAACCCACAGGCTTACATGTTGTAATAGGCTGGGAGCCAAGAAACTTGTTGACTCTAATTGGCACTTAGTGACCACCATGTTTTATCTCCTGCAATAGTGGCCCATTTCACCACTGTTGCTTCTGTGTAAGCCCAATCTCATTTCTTAGAATCATAGAATAGTAGAGTTGGCCATCAAGTCCAACCCCCTGCTCAATGCAGGAATCCACCTTAAAGCATACCTGAATGATGGCTGCCAGGCTGCCTCTTGAATGCCTCTAGTGTGGGAGAGCCCATAACCTCCCCAGGTCATTGGTTCCATGGTCATACTACTCTAACAGTCAGGAAGTTTTTCCTGATGTCCAGCCAGAATCTAGCATCCTGTAACTTGAGTCCATTAGTCCACGTCCTTGATGATCGAGAAGAGATCCTGGCCCTCTCTGTGTGACAACCTTTCAAGTACTTGAAGAGTACTATCATGTCTCCCCTCAGTCTTCTCTTCTCAAGGCTAAACATGCCCAGTTCTTTTAGTCTCTCCTCATAAGGCTTTGTTTCCAGACCCTTGATCATCCTCGTGTTCCCATCTGAATGGGAACAAAAGAGAGGCCCAAGGGGTTGTGAGTACAGGGGCCTGCCAGATGGTTCTCACCTCAGTAGCATATAAACATCCTGCTACTTTAGAGAGGAGAGCAGTGCCCAGACACCCTATACCAGAATGGCAGCCTCGAGATAAAAATGATCATGTTACTATATTTATTGTTGCTTGGAGGTTGTAACTCATCCTAGAGCCATGTAGTCCCTGTGCAGTTCCTGTGGAAGTGGGAAATTATCCTTGACTGCTATTGGCTTAGCTTCTCTGATGTCACAGAGAAGCTGAACAGCCTGGCATCATGATATTTTATGCTGAGATAGCTGGTATTTACAAAGCATATCAGTGTATTGTTTTCTTCAAATATCAGTGAGTGCCTATGAGTGTGTGTGTGTGTATGTGTGTGTGGAGAGAGAGAGAGAGAGAGAGAGAGAGAGAGAGAGAGAGAGAGAGAGAGATGGACAGACAGATAGGCAGACAGAAGGGAGTAAAACCAGCATGGGATCTCAGACAGTGTGTGAAAGACAAAATGAGAGAGGATTGATTAGTTACTTTGTAGTGATCAAAATGATGGATGATCGAAGGAGCCAACTGCAGCACGGATGATGCTGTAAGACAAGGCTTCATTGATGCACAGCTGCTTCTTGTATGAGATTGGGGTGAGGGGAGAACACCACTACATGTTGGTTTGGCATCTGAGGAAGGGAGTCATGGGGCAGATGTTAAGTATAACTCCAGTCCTGCTCTATATCTATGGAAGATTGTCCTCAAATCTAAACTGAGAAGAACAGACCCACATGAGTCTCATCAATGACACCAAGGTCATTATCCGATGGAAGGGTCTGAAAGTATTGGACAATTTAATCCACCCTCCCCAATAAGCACTGCTCAAGTATCTGTGCATTTCTCCTGATATATGCATTATTCCCTGATATAATGACATTTTGTACATGGTTTTTCCTTCTCTGAAATGAGTGTTTGTTGGGTTCTTGTAAGAGTACGTGATATGGCATTTGGGACTCAAACCCCATTCTTCCTTGCTCACAGTTTCTTAGACAAGTTACTTGTCTCTGTGCCTTCTGTGAAATGTGTGTTGGAGCAGAAAACTGTGGGTTCAAAAGAGTGGGTTTGTGTCTGGGAACTCAGACCCCACCTCTGATTTGGGCAAGTTACTTTTCTCTTGGCCGTACTCATTTGCCTGTTGTGACTGGCCACATCCATCAAGGAAGCCATTTTGTTCATGGACAATCCCTTCCATGACAGCCATTTTGTGAGAGTACTGAAAACACTCCCAAAAGTCCTAATGTGCCTACTGGCCCAAAAGATTTGGCTTCCCCCAGTTTAGGATGAAGAAGCTCACATACAAAAGAGCACCTCTGGCAATTCCTACATGTGGGGGAAACTACATCCATGTGCAATCCAGAGCATTCAGGGGACCCATTGCTATGCAGTTGTCCCAGTTGAGAATTCGTTGTGTTAGCTCAATACTATTTTCATGACTATTTTTAAGAGCATCTGAATAAAGGCCAATCCTGGGGTCTATAAGTTCCAGTTGACCTCAACAGAAATGCCTTAACAAGAGGGTTTTAGCCATTGTAATTGGTTTCTGTGGGCTTCCTTTCCATTTACTGTTCAGCTCGCTCCTTTGTGTAATTGCACGAAACAAACATCAATGACTTTGTTTTCTCTACAGTTTTGCAATTGGATTAAAAACAGACCAAATGGTATCGTCATCGTGACAAAACCTTTGAGAAAACCTTGCGGCCAGTTCATGGGTTTGCTGTTGTTTTAATGTGGAAATCAGGAAGAAAATGTCTGTGTTTTCCGATACCAGATGAGAATGATCTTGCCTTGAACCTCTGGTTTTGTTTGGACCTGAAGCTTATATGAAACCTTGAATGGAGGCAAATTAAACAAATCCTGAAACTCGATAAAACATGACCTCACATCTTCCTGGACCTCCAAGGGCACAACCTGGGAGAGAAAGCAGTGTGTCATCTTCAGTACAGATCCAAAGAAGTCTTATTAATTCATTGGAGAGGGGGAGAGAGAAGAAAGCTGCAGAGAGCAGAATATGCAAATAAATAAATACGTTACAGAGCCAGTAAAAGCATTGTTCTATTAAAGCATAATATCATCTGTAATCACATGTCAGCAGATAGATAACACCATCAATATATTTAACAATCTTATCAATGATTAGGATCTGATAGGTGAGGGGGTCCGTAACTCAGTGGCAGAGTATATGCTTTGCATGCAGAAGGCCACAGGTTTAATCCTCAATATTTCCAGGTAAAAGAATCAGGGAGCTGGTGATGGAAAAGACCTTTCCACGGAACCCTGTAGAGCTGCTGCCAACCTGAGTTGGCAATACTAGGCTGGATGGGTAAATAGTCTGACCTAAGGCAGCTTCATACATTTTCAGTTAGAAAAAATGCCAAGTAAGAGGGCACATGATGGAGGTGTATGTAACTCCACATGGCAGGATGGAGAATATGAATAGGGATAACTGAATGGTGAGAGATTCAGGACAGATACGTCAGGATTTCTTCACACTAGTCAGTGTTAAACTATTCAATGCCACAAGATGTATTGATGGCTGCCAGCTTGGATGGATTCAAAGGGGGATTGGTCAGATTCATGGAGGGTGAGGCTAGCAATGGCTACTAGTCTTGATGGCTATATCTTGCCTCCCATATCAGAGGCATCAAGCCTCTGCATATCAGTTGCTGGAAAACATGAGTGGGAGAGTATTATTACACTTCTGTCCTACGTATGGGCTTCCTGTGGGCTTCTAGCTGGATGAAATAGACCTTTGGTCTGATTGAGCAGAAGCTGTATGTTCTCACTTTTTGGGGTGGGGAGATACAGCACACCTTACCTCGGGCTTCCTATCACCACTCTTGCTTTGTTGGATAGCTTTCTAGCTTTGCTGCTGAAATTAAGGATTGTTGGAGGAATCCATCCGGAGGGTGGAGCTCGCTGAACTTTAATCAGCTTGGCCCCCTAGCTTCCAGCTCATTTTCCCACGAGCTGGCCTGACTTAATCTGCATCTAGTTGGCCAGATCACAGATTATTATTTTTTTAAAAAAAATTGCAAATACCAAGTTGTGTAATTTGAGCAAATTGCAACTGCAAATCGCACAAATTGCTATGTACACAAATTTTAAAACTTCTGAAAGAGCTTTCGGATTATGGGAAGAAAATGGTAGCTCAGCTTACAAATGCCAGCCGAGTGGGGGTGGGGGGTGTGCCATGGAAATCCAGTGAGCCCAAAACGGGCCAGATTTCCCAGCGACTGACATCTCTAGTTGCAATGGGGGGAGCAAGCCCCATGGCTTTGGTTGGAATGGGACCCCATCATTACCATGCTACACATGACATACAAGTGCAGAAAACCCATGTGAATTATCCATTTGTGAAAGTGAATGAGGCTGCTCTGCACTGATGAGGCTTTACTCTTCTACAGTGAGCTAAGGGCATCACGTGCCTAAGCAAGACTCTGGGCTGCGGTCATTTTATATAAAACCATCTTCTCTAATTCTGCTTCTGAAAGTCCATCCCCAGCAGTGTTGCACAAAGAACGTGAATGCATCCTTTAGCCTGCTATTTTAAGTCCTTAACATGCACCCTTGTTCTTCTTCACTATAACCCTCTCTCTTCCCCCCCCCTTTTTTTTAAAAGGCAGCCAATGAATTTTCAGGGGCTGCACAATAATTAACAGGGTGTCTCTGAGTTGCTCTGTGAAGCATAGGACCTCCAGGGAAGGCAAGGAAATTACAGTAAGGAAATTAAAATAACTTTGCATCGTTGAGTTGGTAGGAGCTTCAGGGAACCCTGCTGTGGCATTTGCCTCTCTCTTGCCCCTGGAGATCCTTATGGGCAAAGCTGCTAAGAGAAAAAGAAAACACATGAGGGGAAAGCAAGGGAAAAGGGTAATAAACTGAAATCACACAGTCGGATGCTTCATCTGAAGCGCTAGCTTGTAGTCTAAATATATTCAAGGCCAGCAAGCATTTAGGAACACATTGCAAAGCAAAAATTAATACAAAGCATCCCAAGTTTCTTCTCACACGATTTCAGAATTCTGGTCAATTTTTAATCTTTTTGTTAACAATAATGATGCCATTGAAGAATCATAGTTCCTGGATTTTCCTGTCATGGCCCAGGCCTGGGAGTCTTCAGAGACTGAAGCCTCCAGTGACAGTGAGTGCAGAGAAGTCAAGAACCAGTCCAGGGTTCTTCTGAACTGGTGCCTCTACCTTGGATCTCATATCCTATCCACATGTCTCCCATAAGGTACCCCTGCCCTTGACTTTGAGGAGTGGATCTCAGGAGGACCCTAAGGAGCAGTTCCCAATCAGCTCTACATCTCTCCAATTTTCACTTCCCAAGAGAAGCCAACACCCACAGGAAAAGGCTGCCGGCCCTTTAAGAGCCAAGCCAAGCTTCCAGAAGCTGGCAAGTAACACTTCCAGTATGCCTATCCTACCCCAATTATAAATCCCTGCCAGTTACTTCCAGCCAGTTGTCAGTACTTGCAGTCCAGGGCTGCTGTCCATGGTCCTGAAATCAATTCAAGTCCCATATGTGATCCAGCCAGCCGTCCCATGTCATGCCTCTTCACCTGAGCCATCCCCCAGACCAGATGATTGACGCTCAAATGGAGCAGGACATCCCCCCCCCCACACACACACACATCACAGGCAGCTGGTGTGGGCAATTGGCTGTTGCAACTTTGCCCTAGAAATGTGTTGGCATGCTGAGAGCAAGCATGCAGACGCAGGCATGTAGCTTTGCAATGTTGATGTGGAGGGTAGAGCTCGAAGGGCTTCATGATTCCAGTCCACCCCCATTAGATCCACTGTGAGGAACACAGTATTAGCAGAAGCTGGTTGCTTTTTAAGGGCCAAATATGTGCATTTTTGCCAGATGTCCAGATTGGCCAGGAGTCTTCTTTTATTTTTATTTATTTATTGCCTGCTCCACATTATGCCTCCAGGTATCATTGGCCTTTAGCTAGGCCTGGTTGTTTCAATATGTAAAATGGTTACAACTTCGGTGGAGCAGTCTGGTAGAGTACGTGGGGCGAATGATTGGTGACCATCCACATGTGCCAAGAAGGCAAAAGGAGATTCCTGTGGTCCCTGCTAGGCAAGGGACCTGAGGCAGGGAAAGGAACCCATTTGGGGACTGAATGGGCCGCACACTTGGAGTTGTGGGACTTGAGAAACTGTAACCAAAGAAGTCGCCCATCTGCTCCAACGCACTGGCCAAAGGACAGTGCTGGCCATGGCACTTTGGAGGCTCTCCCTTCTCAGATAGCATCACTGTACCTGCATATCCAACTGTTGCAAATCTCTTTTGCTGTAATCAATATAGCTGTGGTCCTGGTTATCTCACATTAATTTTCCAGTTCTTTTTTTCTGGATGGGATCTGAATAATCATGATGATGATGATGATGATGATGATGATGATGATGATGATGGCAATGGGACACATCACCTATTGCTATTTCTTGTCTTGGCCTGGTTTTGTAAACAACAACTCATGGTGTGAATTTTAAAAACCAAGTTAAAAGGAAGTGTGTGTCTGGGGTTGGATGCATATTTATACTGGAAGTGGACTTTCCCATTCCTCCTTCTCATAGTAAGCCCCTCCATCCCCCTGGAAATGCTACATTGAGGCTCAGGAGATCCTGCTGAATCAGATGAGCTGTGGTTTGTGAGGGGGATTCCCCAAATTGGGCAAGAGGGCCTTCTGTGTTTGGACCGGTCAGCTCATGGAAAGTCTCTTCGTATGGAAGCCAGATGCTGGATCCAGTTGTAGATTACTCTGCCTCTCTCTCTTTTCCTCTCTCTCTCTGGCTGAATTCGGACAACATATTAGGCAACGGAGGGGTGAATTGCATACTGATCATGCGTTAGGCAGGCGGAGCTCCACACATGACATGCTGCAGCCGGCGCTGCTCGGCACCGGCAAACGCCCCAATTGCTAATAACGTATGGTGGCCATTTTGGCTGCAGCATGTCCTCCCTTCCTCAGTCCTTCAGCCGTATCCCAGCATGCACCATGAGTCCTGCTGGCTGTATAGAGCGGCCACGGGTTTTCGGTTGTTCTGGCCAGCAGAACTCTATTCCCAAACAGAATAGTCCACGGAGAGAGGGGGGGCTCAATTCGGACGACAGGGCTTCGGGCTAAACAATGTGCAAGCCCGTTGTTTCCTTCCATTGTTTATTTCTCCTGATTAGCATACTGTCAGTTGTGTGTGCATTGTGTGTTACTCCCCACATGACACAATAAGCAACACAACTGACGATTGTTCCCCCCTCCTCCGTTGCTTAATGTGTTGTCCGAATTCAGTCTCTCTCTCTCTCTCTCCTCTCCCCCCTCTCTCTACACACACACACACACACACACACACACAAAGCTTGTTTTTTATCCCATTATTTAACTTCACAATAGCCCTGTGAGATAGTTTGAGAAACAGCGACTGATCCAGGGTTATCCAGAGAGTTTTGTGGCTGAGTGGGGATTTTGTACATTTTCATACATGAAACATGCATCCATTCATAATTCCTTGTTATACATTATACTTCCAGAGCAATGAGAAGCAGCACAACTCATGTGCTCTTCATCGAACCCTGTTTCTTGTTGTGTACAAAGGTATCCTAAGGCACCAGTCTTGTGTAAATGTATCTGGAGGGGCTTTATTTGAGGGTAAACATATGAGGATTGTACTCAATGGCTGCACTTACTCAGAAGTCAGCCCCATTGATCGCAGTGGGACAGACTTCTGAGTAAACATCTTTAGGAGTGACCTGCAAGCAGAAAATTGAGGAGGAGAGCAACTCCTTTCCCTGGAAAAATACAGGTTTTAGAGATAGGAACAGAACAACCAAGAGCTAGCATTAGAGTGTTGTTCAGAGACTCAGGAGATCGGGGTTCTAGTCCCCACTTGGCCATGACGCGCACTGGCTGACTTTGGGTCAGTCACTGACTCTCCGCCTAACCTACCTGACAGGGTTGTTGTTGTGAGGATAAAATGGAGAGGAGGAGGACCGTGTAAGCCACCTTGGTCTCCTTGCAAGAGGAAAACAAGCTGGGCTATAAATGTAATGAATAAATAAACTGAGCAATAGTGAAGGTAGTACCTCCCCATAAATTGCGCCCATAGGAGCCCCGCCACCTATTTCAAGCCCATCCAGACACCTTCTGGGTCACACTCCCCTGCAATCCTACCACCTAAATGGAGAGAGTATTCATCAGAAAATGTACGAGCAAATTGACCAACCTCCCCTCACTCCCACCCCTGACCACAGAAGGGCTTCAGTGCAGCTGTCCAATAAAAGAGAATCGCTGGATACTGGTGCTTTGGAACAAAAACACCTTGTAGCTATTATTTTCATCACTCTCTGACTTTTTTCTCATCTAGCACTTCAAAGAAATGTCTCCTATCTCTGGGATATGAGGAATGGGTTAATCAAATCCAATTAACAAGATCCTATGTCTCAGACCTTTCCAAGTGGTTTTTTTTTTCCTTTTTCCTTTTTTTTTTTTGTTGACATTCTGAGTTTATTGGAGTTCTTTCTTTCTTTCTTTCTCTTTCTCTTACTTCCTAGGGACAGACGTATACTAGAACCAGTTGTTCAGTCAACATATGTACATGGGTAGGTATGTGTAGCATTTTAATACTGTTTTTCAGGCAAACTTCACAAAGCGATTTATAAAACCATCAAAACATGGCCAAAAATGATGAATAACAAACCCAATCAATACTTGGAGGTGGGCAAAGCAGCAGAATGGACTTGGAAGGGGAGAAGACACCAGTCTTCAGCCCAGGTGTTCTGTGGCTTCTGCTGCTGGTTTTTAAAAGTGAGACAGGCTTTGGGGCAGCCTTCCACAACCTGACTGGAGAATGCTGGGAGTTGTAGTAGGGTTTTTTTCTGTCTCAACACACATAGCACTGTGCCCTAACAATGCAATCCTATGCATTTATAATTAGAAATAAGCCCCACTGAGTTCAATTGGACTTAAACTCAAGAAAACCAAGGAATTAGCAAAATGTTAACGAAGGTGAAGGAGAGGTACCATTTGATGATGATGATGATGTTGTTGTTGTTGTTGTTTCAAATCTCTGTTTCTTCCCAGCCTTAGTTGATGTGCAGTAAATGGGGTATTGGCTGATGCCATGTTGGCTTCCAGAACTGAGCCTAGATCTGGGATTTCCCATGTAGTGATGGTAGGAACCAATGGGTAGTATCCAAGGATGTCATTCCACAATTTCAAATGATGTTGTGCTTGCAAAAACTATGTGCAAGAGGTGAATCCATCTAAAGTTAAATTTGTGCAAGCATGGTTGAGCAATTATGGTTGCACAAGTGTTGCACAACCAATTGCAAATGCCCAATGGAAAGATTTGGCAGAACTCCACTAGTGGAGTTTGTGAAATGACATCGTTGGATACTGTCCAAGGCACCCACAGACACTGCTCTTGGTGTCCGCCAGGCTTCCTGCCCATCCCACCTTCCCAATTGTAATTCTATGTATAATAAACTGGGAGGTTGTCATGCTGCAAAGTACTGCACTCCAGTGCCATCTGTGTTTGGGTGCTAAAGAGTGGCTTTGCATTTTAGAGCTCAGACCTCACTGGTGCCTTGTACTTAAGTTACTTTTCTGTTGGGCTATGCTCACCCTGACAGCCATTTTATGAATGGGCAAGCCCCACCCCTATGGTATCCACTTTGTGAGAGCATCCATGATGCTATCTCAAAATCCGAAATGTGCTCACCATTCCAAGCAGGTTGGGGACCCCTGGCCTAGAGAAAACATTAGCTCAACTCAATGGCAGAGTGGGAAATGAACTCATATGAATGTAGATTTTAAACTCTTTAATTCTTAAAAAAAAAGAGCCTCAGGACATGGCAAAGAAATGATAACAGGACAAACATGAGAAGTTAGAAATTTTTTGCCCATGTCTTCATAGTGGGTTGCAGCAGCATTTGAAATTGGAAATCTTAATACCGCTTTGTATAAAATGTCAAGTACTAAAGTAGAGGCCAACCACACAAAGAGGTTTGGGCCCTTAGTGACACTGGCTGAATGCTAATAGTTTACATGCCCTGCAGAATGTGCAGCTTGAAATGGCATCCCTCTCCCTTCTCAAACAATTGTGGGAACACAAATATATATCAGCAAACCCTAGGGCATTCCCCCATCAAGCAGAAGGAACAATGTTTCTGGGAAATAATGAGATGCCTGAATAAATATAAGGCAACAATGCATTGAGATGTAGAGGTGGAACGTATTCTCATTATGTGTGGAATGCCTTCAAATATTGTGCCCATGATTGCATGCTCATGCTCAAGAACTCAGTGCCGCTTGAGTCTGCATACCCTTTAATATTTCAGAATGGGAAATCAGGACAAGGTTCTTAAAGACCCTGGGTGCCTTCCTTGCTATAATGCACACTAGCAGACAGACCTGGCTTGACATGGGTTGAAATTGCCTTTGGGTTGGTACTGAGAAGCCTTCAAGCAAACTCACACAGCTGTCACAGCTGGACACAGTTTCCCCTCCCTGCCAGAGTGAAGGCATGCCTACTGGCACTCTAGGCATGGCCCCTGTGATGGCCCACCCCATTGTCCCCCCGAGGGAGAGGCCTGCCCACTCCATCTCAGACTACTAATCTTCCCTGGCTTCAAACTGTGCTTAACCCTTAACATGGTGTTTGTTTTCAATATTTGGGTTTAAAAACAAAATAAACAAAACCACCACTAACAACAAACCTTTAAAAATGATGGAAAACATGAAAGTAGTACGGTTAAAATGTGCTCGCTACAGTGCTGGATCATGATGAGATTTGGTGGAAATTGTTCAAATTGTATTGAAGCAGTGTTCCCATTTCGAGGATTGAGTTCAGCACCTTGGATAGCTCCTTTATAGTTCTGACTGAACCCCAGAGTGGATCTATAGCCCCACTGAAATAGGAGGCATCAGCCTCCACTGGTCTTGGATACTATGCACCTTGACTTGGGTGGAGTTGGAGGGGTGGACACCATTTGCTGCTCTGTCTCAAGCAACTTAATGTCTTGGGATGGACCTGGGTACAATTCAGGAATAGTTTTTCCATGCAATCATTTCTTTATATAGAATAGGCCAACCCTTATTCTAAGTACCTAGGCTGAATAGAAATTTAAATCCCTTCCTTGGATGAGAATGAAACTTCCTACAGGAACCTTATTTGTGTATCAATGTGCTTGGTTCATACTTCTACTTAATTTCAGTAGTGATGGATTAAAAGCATCCTTACTTTGGCTCCAGCATGTTAGAACACCTGCATTCCCTCCATCCTGCAAATTGCTTGCGTTTTGTAATGAATCCTAATGATCAGTTTGCATCTTGCTTTGTAATACAAAGCCATCCCTGATCTATCTTTATTCTCTCTGCTTTGATATATTAGAGCGCTTTCCTCCAAGCAGCAATTGAGGCTGATAAAACGCTACCGCTCAATTCACAAACATAAAGCCCATTTGCTTATAAGTAAGATGGGCTTCCTTTTCCTTTTGTAACTGCAAACCTGAGTCAATTGCTTCGGCATCACCATGAATTGGCATTGTCAGAAAATCCATGTTGGCATTCAAGGGGGCTTAGAATAAACTCACTGATTTAACAGCATTCAGAGCCACTTCTAGAAGCCTCTGCTATCAGTAGTAGCTGTGGGATTGAAACAGGGAGCTGCAGTGATTTCTGCTTCCCATGACACTGGTCGGCACAGGGGACTAGGTTTATTTCTACCAATTTCAGCCAAAGAGGCTTACCTAAGCAACTGGATGGCTAGGGCTGGATCTCAGGATCGGGAGTCCAGAGGCCATCCAGATGACTACCCAGAATGTGGCAGGTAATGGGGAGTAGTGGAAAACAGGCCCAGCATCAACACCAGGTCTTGGGGCCGATACTGGATGTCACTGCAGCACTCTTTATTTCTGCTTTTTAAACCCTTAAAAAAAAAAGTCAGGGCCACCAGGCTGGTCATATACACGGCTACTAGTGAAAGACGGATTTTGTAAAATCCATCCCACCTGTCCTTTGTGGATTGTCAGGTGCCTTCCATTCTATCTTCTGCTCATTGGCAGAATCAGATTCCCCCCCCCCCATCCAATGTCCCTAATTTGCACAAAATCACATTTGTGCAAGTTTGCACTTGCAAAAATCGGCAACTGCAAAAATTCACACCTGCAGAAATGTGAAAATCCCCCCATAATACACAAATCCCTCCAAAATGTGCATTTTATGCTTTAAATGAAGGGGAAATGTGCATTTTTGGCTAGTGCTTTTTAATGTATTTTGATAGACTGAATTTGCATAAATCTGCTCTGGGTTTGAAGCCCTGCATATCCAACCATGTTAGTGGTGAATTAGGGTTGCCCTCTCTTCTTTTCCTGGCAGCCTCCTCCTCTTCAGCAGTTAACTGGCAGGAAGAGACAACATAATCATCTCCATGCCTAGGGAATAGCTGTGCCTCTTGAATTTGGCTGGTGCAGATGGGTGAGCATTTTGTTTCAGTTCATTTTTGAGATGGATTTCTCAAAATTGGCAAAGATCATATCTGAGAGAGAAATAACTTGAGAGTCAATATGGAGTGGCTGAAATCTGAGCGCAGCAAAAAGTGAAACTCACCAATTCGCCCATCTCTGTCTCTTACCTGGGTCCTGGGAATGGGTGATTCCACTTGTATAAAAACCCTAAATGTACTAACCTGGGCAGTTCACTAGTGTGGGAGGCTAGCATGCTCTCTCTCTCTCCTCGACAGACTAACTAACTGCAGCCAATGGGCCATTGCCAACCACCCATCCATTATTAATTCATTTACGCAAACATCAAAGAAGACATGGATACAATATTTTTCTTTTTCTTTTCTTCATTTTCTTCTCTGCAAAAAGAACAGGCTCATAACATATCATATTACCCTAACACAGTGATATGCTATATAACATCAGCCCAGTGGGGATTTGAAACATGGAAACATAGAATGGAAAATCAATGGCTTCTAGCAAAGAATTACCGTCATATGCTGTAGCTAAATTGCGACATTTTAAGAACTCGATAGGCATGGTGTGGAGACTTCATAGAAGAATGGAATCAGAGCTGTAGCCACAGGGAATGCTGTGAGAGCCTGCCCCCCCTAGAAATATTTCAGCCCTCCTTGATCTTTAGCTTTATTTTTATTTTTTAAAGTAATTCCCTAGCCCTTTCCCTTGTGGACTTACAAGGAAAACTGTGCTGATTATATTCTACCCAAGTGCTCACTAATACAATTAAAAGTCTACATGGAGACGGAGGGGATGGAGCCAGAATGCATGGCCCAACTCTCTACCCGCTTTAAGCCCTCACGTGTTCAGGCAAGTAGGACTAACATTGGGGGTACAACCCTATATATGGAACCCCTGATTTTTCCTTGCACATTGACTTTATTGCAGATGCTTACAACAACAGTCATCAAAGGAGACTGTCACTTTCAAGGGAATTTCCTAATGAGATGCATCCCGCACCTTGGGGAATAAGGATGAGGTCAATATAGCAAAATTTTCTGATTGACATTTTCAGTTGGTATCAGCAAACCAGGGAGTAAATTAAATTACATCTTATGCAAGTGTAGCAAAATGCCTTCATTGCCAACCCTTTGATTGAATTGTAGGGGACTGTCATTTCAACATTGGAAAGAGAAGCATTCTGTTCAGAAGCTGCTCAAAAGAGAGACCATGTAAGTCCAATGGTGGACATTCCATCAGAAGCTTGAAAAGAGGAAAAGCTAATATCATCTCCTCCCCCTACTGCCATCTCTGTGCCACATGCAAAACCATGTATGCAGTGCCAGAAAAGAAGACAAAAGAAGACACAGATTTGCATAAAATTTGCACATCCTACATTTATATGTAGAGATGCCCATTTGGAAATCATGACTATTTCCGTTTAGAAATAGGAATACGATACATCTCATCATAGTGGATTAGATGTTGACCAGGCATATGTCTGGCTCAGGCTACTGTCCATGTGCTGATTATTGATGGGAAACTCCATGGCCTCTGTTCTCTAGTCTTACAGTCCTTCTAGCAGAGGAGGCCTTCAAGTAGAGGACTGTCCTCTCAAAGCCCTTCAAATAGAAGACTGTAAAGTAGGACACATGGCCACCTTAACCCAGTCCACAACAGTACATGTCTGATCAAAAGTATGTTGAATTAGGTTCAATGGGACATACTGTTTCTCTTATTTGAGACCTGAAATGGAATTTGAGCAAGTTTCTGGGCAGCCATTTTAGATGTGGGGTGGGGCGGGGTGCAGGGAGGAGAGAGATTTTAGAATTGTGGGACTTTTTTCTGCATAAACATGCATAGAATTTGCTCCCTTAAGTGTTAATATCAGTTGTCACTCATAGTACCCACTGACCCATTGTGCTAAGCAAAGATATAAGTGATCCTCAGGAATATAGGGCCATAAGCCTCTGTGTGTTGCCATTCATCCACTGTAATGATTGGTTTTCCTCTGGTGCAGAAACAGCAACTCAGAAAAAATGCATTATTTCTTTATAAGCAGCTCCTTTGAACAGCAACCAGAATAAATGAAGTGAGGATGAGGTGAGGATGGCTGGATAAGCCAACTATAAATCTAACAATGAGATGTGGCAAAACAATGCATTTACTGATGTCTTCTTTGATACCTGCTTAAAATTCTCCTGCAATAGGTAGCAAAATCATCTGCTCTTCACCATCTGGTATTTGCTCTAGGATCTAAAACAGCCAAGAAACTGGAAGTGATATGGAGTTGCTAAACAACATCAGTGTTTTCTGTTATACTGGAAAATGTGTCTTAGTTTAACTTTTATTAGTGGAGATGGGGTGTTTGTATTCTGCAAGTGTGTTTTTCAACTGCAGAATTTAGCATGGGTTGCAGAATTTTGTATCTTGAGAATCTCCACTTTCATTGGAGATTCTCTCTCTCTCTCTCTCTCTCTCTCTCACACACACACACACACACACACACTTTGTGGTTGTGTACAGTAAACTTGAACACGTGTATAATTCCTGGTAAAACTTTGAAGTGAGAGGAAAGCTGTGTAGGATATACTGTCTCAGAAATGGGCTTCCATACACTGCACAGATCTTTGCCAGAGTGGCAAAATTCAACCCAAACTTTGTTTTGTTATTTATTTATCTATTGCAAAATTTTGTGCCAATTAGGGCTGTGCAGAATAGTCTTCCATTTAAATTGTTTTTTTAACTGTAATTAGCAATTTCAGAAACATAGACTTTAAAAACTTTGTAAGAATATTCACCTTTTAGAGTCCTGTAAGATGCCATTATTTGCTCTATGTGCTTCGGTTTCAGCTACATTTTCCTCCTTTTTACTGCTCCTTTCTCTTTCTTAGCTAGTCATGTGGGTAATCCCTGCCTAGATGACTTCAAAAAACTATGTTATCAGGTTTACATGATAGCTACTGCTGAGGGCAAATGAAGCAAGGGCAATTGTTCTAGGAGTCATCACAGAGAATGAACAATGTGACTGTACTGTGTAGTCCATCAGGTTTGACAGTCTGATGGCACTTACGAATCATCAAAAAAGAGGACAAAAGAGGGTGCTGATTTGTATAAAATTTGCTCATGCAAATTCATACATATAGATGCAAATTTAGAAATGACTATTACAATTTAAATGGAAATTCAGTACATCTCACCATAGTGTGGAAAACTGTGACCTCCATGCCTTGCTCACTTTCCTCCCAGGTGCTCTTGATGGGCAACTCCGAGGTCCATCTCTTCCCTCTGGTGGTTCTTTATCTTTATACCAGACTTGGACCGGACAGCCATTCAAAAAGAAGACGCCTCCAAAACAGAGGACAGGCTTCTGGCAGGCCTTCAAACAGAGGACTGTAAAAGAGGATACATGGCCACTCTAGCTCCAGCAACTGCCTGACCTTGCCACCTCTTGGAGCCAGCCAGAAGTCTAAATCAATCTCCTGATGCCTGCAGGAATAACACTTTATTTCCTCGCCTCCCATCTTTATCATCATCGTACCTTTTGTGCCCACTCCAGTGGTTTATCTCCACTGGTTTATCAAAGGCAACTCTACATTTCTTCCTTGCTGATTAGATTTGTTGCGCCTCTCCCCCAATCTTTTCTCTTTTAACTACTTTAGTTCTCTGCAGTGAAATAAAATCTATAAATCCCATCTTCAGAGGGGGAAAAAATCCATTCCCAACTGCTGTCCTCCAGCGCTATTCTCACATTTTGTATTCTTACAAAAACAAGGTCTTCTCTGACCCTGTTCCCTCTCTGGATATGTGCATGCGTTATGTGTGGTGTGCCTTTCTCTTTAAAGAAGATATATCAACCCCCCCAGCTTCCCCAGTGTCCCTTCCTTGGCCACTGGTAACCAAGGAAACCAGATACTATGGTAACTAAGGGATGAAAAACAAGACATTCAATATTCCTTAATCTCCAACCTGGGTTGAAAGTCCTCATCTCTTACGTTCCCCAGGTGCTAAAGCACCAACAATAAAATTTGTAACTTCAAACTCCTTGTCTTGATTCATGTGGTGTATTTAACTAGGTAAATGTTGTGCTTCTATATTTTTTTTTCCAAAACCTCCAAGGGATCTGCTCTCTGCCTAGCCATTTTGGGCTTAATATCTGCCGGCTTGCAGAACAAAAGAGAGAAAAAGACATATGCCATGTTCCATGTACAGCATGCAGCAAGGCATGCCGTTGGGTTTACATGCCCAGGAAGGCAATATGGTTTCTTTCCGGGTCTCTTGTTTGGGGATGACTTCAAATCACAAGTTCAGGTGCAGAATTACCATGCTCCTGTTGCTGTTTTTGGCTTCCCCCACCCACCCATGCACCCCCATACCTGTCTTCTTGGTGTGGCAATTTTGACAGTTTAATAAAGAAGCCAGATTGAGTTGAAGTTGGTTCTCAGACACTGCCATTCAACACCCACCTGGGCCATTCTGTGAATTTTCCAATGCTTTAAAAAAAAATAGACTGATGTTGAAATTGGATGGAACAGACCTAGATCTGACATGGACTGGGAACATGCAGACTCATCCATGCCTAGTTAGAATCTTGCTCTAATCCAACTTCTTTGTGCCTTTTCATCTCTTTGCGTAGTACAAGAAATAAGAATGGCACAAGCAAGGTTTTTCTTCTCATGCAACAGAAGAACACAAGAATATCCCTGCTGGATCAGGTCATGCCTCTCTCTAGGGAAGTCTCCTCCTTCCCACAGTGGCAATGATGACTAGTAGCATTGATAGCAGTATCCTCCATGAATCTTTCTAATCCTCTTTTAAAGGTGGCCATCACCCCCATCTTGTGGTTGCACTTTCCATAGCTTAAATTAAGGTGCCAATAGCCATCTAGAGATTTTCGAGATGAAAACATCTTTCTTTTCTTCCTTTCTAAGGAAGATAAATTTGTTGAAGTCGGTATAATTTAGGAGCAACTCAGAGAATATAATTTCAGATTTGGTCATAAGCAAACATAACACACGGAAGCATACACACAAACACTCCAAGTTAAAAGTGAAAATCACGGAGCCACATTGAAGAAGTCTTGGCCAGGGCCCAATGAAGAAGATAGTCAAAAATGAAATGTCAATGCACACAACACAAAGCTTCCTTTGTTGGTAGCTTAAGAAATTTTGTGAAGGGAGATTTTCTTCAAAAACTGAATTTGAAGATTCTGATCAGAAAACACATCCGTGGGTGCTTTGTTTCTGATGTGAAACTGTAGCTTTGAGTTTCCACCCGGCTGCTATCAGTTTTCCAGGACAAGATACTGAAGTTCAGACATAATATTTCCAAACAAAGGAGAGGGAAAAAAACATTCAGTAGACCAGGGAGCTGCTTTGTCGTTACCTAAGAGAAGGACATCACACCATTGGTTGGCTTCTGTGTTGGCCAGCATGGCTCCTGCAAACAATGAGGAGCCCTAGGAAAAGTCTGACGAAGCCAGGTCATTGGCTTAGCAGGGGGGAATTGCCCAGCTATTTTACAAAATTATATTAAGAGAGTCAGTCTGAGTCATTACAGATGAAAACAAACTATATCCCGTCTAGGATTTAAAGTGAGTTGTCCTTTCATACAGCTGCAGGCAGGAAGCCATTCTGTGGTCTTCAGGGCTATTTTGGTATATTTAGCAATTGTTGTGATCACTGCATTTGAGTTAAAATGTCAGACACCAGGTTTTTTGTTACGGTTTTGGTTTTTAACCTGAACGTATGAAACTGCCTTATACTGGCCTTATCTGACTGGTAGTGGCTCTCCATTGGCTCAAGCAAAGCCTATGAAGCAGAGGTTGTATGGTCATCTATCAGTGATGGTGTACCAGTGGATTCTTTGCATCAGCAGGGGGTTGGAATAGATGCCCTTTGGAGGGTGTGTCCAACCAGTGGAAGCTGGTGGCTCTGATGTCATTGGGACGCCAAAGCACATTGGAGAGCTCCTTTAGCGTTCTGATTTGTTCTGACTGAAAGCCAGGGCGGATTCCCCACCCACTGACATTGGAGCCACCTGCCTCCACAGCCTCCAACTCCAAATAGAATAGAATCATAACTGATCCCTGCTACTTATCTTTTTATCTGGAGATGCCAGGGACTGAATCAATGGCCTTCTTTATTCAATGCTCAACCACTAAGCTACAACACTGCTGTGGGCAGTGTAGACCAAGGTTACCTCTGGATGGGTACTTTCCCCTGTGGTGATTTCAGAGTGGCGGCAGGTCATTGACATGACGCAGCTGCCACTCCGAAGCCATCTAGGGGCAAAGCCCCAAAGCTCCGTTGTAACTTCCGTTGGGCGGGCGTGGTTGCGGCTGCGGCAGGATGGGCGGGTGCGGCAGCGGCGGCAGCAGGAAAGCCTGCTGTGGCGCTCCTTCTGCTGTAGATGGGCAGAACAAGCGTCAATGCAACCCCGACGCCATGAAGATGAGGACCAAGTGACTGCAATGCAGCACAGAACAATCTATTGGCATTCTAATCTTGGTTGAGGGCTAATCATACTTCACTTTCTGAACTCATGTCCAAATCACCATTTCCACATAAAGTGGGGAAAAGTATGACCATGTAGCTACCAGAGGCCATTCCTTCTCATGCCAGGACCTAGATGTCTCAAATGCTGACTTCAAGGAAGAGGCTCCCTAACAAATTTGGGGTCACAGGAGCCTACTTCAGAGATCCTGCAGAACCTACGCTACATAAGCTACTTAGAAGTAAGTCCCACTGGGGTGAATAGGATTTACTTCCAGATAAGCATGTCTATGACTTTAGTCAGTCCCATTGAGTTGAATGAGACATACTCCTAGGTAAGGATGTATAGGATTGCAAACTAAGTGAATTTGAGGGTCACCCTTTTAAATAGCAGGTGCCTTTACAGACTGCAAGAAGCAAGATGAGAGACAGAGTATGTCACCTTCATTGTCTATTGATGATGATCTTCAAGTTACAGCAAATTTACAAGCAATTTACAAGCATTATGTCAGTCCAGAATCTTTTTTTATTGCAAATTCTAAATAAAGCCTTCCCTTGATTCCCAGAAATCTATGCTGAGGTAGACTAGCAGCAAAGCAGGCCATCTAATAACTTGCTTTCATATAAGAAGGAAATTAGAGCTTTTTTATTAACTGGTGCTGAATATTATGTCATCTGCATTGTTTAATTATAGCCTAAGAGATGTGAAAACATCCCCCCCTCAAACCCTGCCCTCGCTGTCCATTTAATTAAGGGTTGCCTGTGCCTCCTGGTGTATGGGGAATGACATGTGCTTTAGTCTCAACTCTCAAGAAAAGTGTCTCAAATAATATGCTCTGAATGAGAGCTTTTAAGGACTGGTTATGTACATTGCGCAGGCTGTAAAACAAAAGCTTGCTGTATTTTGGGCTGTCTCAGTTGGGGTGTGTGTGTGTGTGTGTGTGTGTGTTTATCCACACTCCATCACACCAAGAAACATGACAAGGAATTAGAACTCAAGACGAATTCAGGGAGATGAAGGGGCATGGAGCAATGTAAATAAGAGCTATTGGCCTCATGCTCCACTGCCCTATCCCATTTTCACGTGTTTCCAGCCTTCCAGGGTTATTCTCAGAGATGCAAAAGCTCTGTTGCAACAGAACCAGGAGAGGCACAGCCGACCCATGAAATACAGCCCTGCATGTTTCACCATAGCTCCCATTCAGTTCCATGGAACAAAGGAAACAGAGCACTATCTAAGACACATACTGCGGAACAGACACAGCCCCCCGCCTTATGATGGCTTATTAACATTTCCATTTAATTGCTCTTTTCAACTTCTAGCCTGCTGACAATCAATTGAACCCAGAGCTCTACAATTCCACTTGCCATACTTGCCTTGGCAAATGTCTCACTCTATTTTGGCAAATATGAGCAGCTCTAGTCTTTTGCCTGGCCATGGCGCTAGGAAAGGGGGTAGCGCTGCCACCATTTTACTGGGCTTCTTAGTTGCTCCAAACACTCTTATGCCAGTGGAGGCTAGTGGCTCTGATTTCCATGGAAATGTGAATTCATTCTGGCTTTCGGTCAGAACCAACCAGAACTCAAAAGGAGCTATCCAAGGTGGATCCTATCCCCCAAATAGGCTTGGCATCTCGGATGGCTCCTTTAGAGTTCTGGCTGCTTCTGACCGAAACCCAGAATGGAATCACAACCTAACCAAAATTGGAGCCACCGGCCTCCATTTCCATAATCCCCTGGCCAACCTCTCGAATGTGGAACTGGAGAGTGGATGGGGGTTCTCTCAGTGGTTTGGATGTGCTTTGAAGGCCTTGGAAGCAGGATTTGGAGTATGAACTCTCCTACCTCCTTCTCCAGGTGCCACCTCAAGGGGAAGACTGGGGCGTGTCCTCATCATACTGCACTCCCAACATGTTCAAGTACTTTGGAAGGGGAACACAACCACAAGATTGGAATGGAGTGGAGAGGAGAGGATTGTCCCTGACTTCAAACAGAGTTTCTTAGGCACTCTATGAGGTCAGGGACAAGACTAACAGGATGAATAGAGTCCTGGCAACTACACATTTTGGCTTGGTTATCAGGTTTAGCCAATATTTATTTATTTATTTATTTATTGCATTTTTATACTGCCCCACAGCCGAAGCTCTCTGGGCAGTTCACAAAAATTAAAACCATGAAATAATTTTAAAAATATAAAACAAGCCACAATCTAAAAACACAGAATAACATGCAATATAAAAACACAACCAGAATAAAACCAAGCAGCAGGAATTAATACAGATTAAAATACAAATTTAAAACAGCAAGGATTAAAATTGAGTTAATTTAACTGTTAAAATACTGGGAGAATAAAAAGGTCTTCACCTGGCGGCGAAAAGAGTACAAAGTAGGCGCCAGGTGAACCTCTCTGGGGAGCTCATTCCACAGCCGGGGTGCCACAGCGGAGAAAGCCCTCCTCCTAGTGGCCACCTGCCTCACTTCCTTTGGCAGGGGCTCATGGAGAAGGACCCCTGTAGATGATCTTAGGGTCTGGGCAGGTACATATGGGAGGAGGTGTTCCTTTAGATAACCTGGCCCCAAGCCATTTAGGGCTTTAAATGTTAGTACCAGCACTTTGAATTGGGCCCGGACCTGGATCTGCAAAGGTCATCCCCCAGGGCGACCAAGGCAGTTTCTGCTCCAAAACCAGGCCTGAAACCCAATTGAAATGGATCTAGATAATCCGTTTCATTCAAGAGTGTCTAGAGTTGTCCTGCAACCACCCGCTCAAGCACCTTGCCCAGGAAAGGAATGTTCGCCACCGGCCTATAGTTGTTAGCATCTTCCACGTCCAGGTTAGGCTTTTTCAGGAGTGGTCTGATTACTGCCTCTTTTAACGAGGCCGGCACCACTCCCTCTCTCAAGGAGGCATTTACAACCTCCTGGACCCAGCTGGCGGTCCCATCCTTATTTGATGTAATTAGCCATGACGGGCAAGGGTCAAGCACACAAGTGGTCGACCGGACTTGGCCAAGCATCTTGTCCACATCCTCAGGCCTCAGTAACTGAAACTCATCCAATAAAACTGGACCAGACTGTGCTCTGAACGCCTCTACTAGCGGAGCTGCATTAACCGTGGTGTCCAATTCAAGACGAATCTGAGCGACTTTATCTTCAAAGTGCCGTGCAAACTCATCACAGCGTGCTACCGAGGGTTCCACCATCTCTTGCCCTGGCCCAGAGTGTAGCAGGCCACGAACCACCCGGAAAAGCTCCGCCGGATGACACTGTGAAGATGCAATGCTGGTGGAGAAGAACTGTCTCTTCGCCACCCTCACCACCACAGAGTAGGCTCGATAATGAGCTCTAGCCCGTGTCCGATCAGACTCAGCACGAGTTTTCCTCCACCTGCGTTCTAGCCGTCTCCCCTTTTGCTTCATTGCCCTCAGCTTAGGTGTAAACCAAGGAGCTGGCCGAGCTCTGCTCAGAGGGAGAGGGTGCTTGGGTAAGATCATGTCAACTGCCTCGGTCATCTCTGCATTCCACAGAGTGACCTGGGCTTCGACAGGAGCACCGGCCATATCAGCACGAAAATCCCCCAGAGCCTTCTCGAATCCATTGGAGTCCATTAGCCTCCAGGGCGGACCATTTTAATAGGCCCCCCACCCTTGCAGAGGGGAAAGGATGCCGAAAGTCTAAACCTCAATAGAAAGTGATCTGACCATGATAAGGGGGTAGATGTTAGTTCCCCCACTTTCAGATCACCATTCTCCTGTCCACCCGAGAAAACCAGGTCAAGAGTATGTCCTTTTACATGCGTTGGACCGATGACATGTTGAGACAGCCCCATGGTTGTCATGGCAGCCATGAAGTCCTGAGCTGCTCCGGATGCAGGAGCCTCCGCATGGAAGTTGAGATCCCCCAGGACAACCATCCTGGGGGTCCTCAACACCAGGTCCGAGACAACCTCCGTCAGCTCAGGCAGGGAGACTGTTGGGCAGCGGGGTGGGCGGTACACCAGCAGAATCCCTAATCTGTCTCGGGTACTCAACACAAAGTACAGACACTCAAGACCAGCACTCGAACGAACAGGAAGCCTAGAGAGGGAGATCATATTTCTATAGACCACGGCAACCCCTCCTCCCCGGCCCTGAAGTTGATGCTGGTGCTGCACCAAGTACCCAGGGGGGCAAAGCTGAGTGAGAGTAACTCCTCCCAGTTCACCCACCCAGGTCTCAGTGATACATACCAGGTCATTTATGGACTCCCACTCAAACAAGAGATCAACTAAAGCTCAGAAACCTTTGTCACAGTCAGACATTGCACAGACACCTTTCCTGCAGGACCAAGTTCAATTCTGGAGAAATTCCCTGGAGAGGGCTTTCTCTGCTGTGGCACCCTGGTTGTGGAATACCCTCTCCTTGGAGGCCCAGCTGGCGCCGATACTGGCTTCATTTTAGCGCCAAATTAAAACATGGCTTTTTATCAAGGTCTTTGAGGGCTAAATTCTCCATGGTTACACATAGTTTTAATTGTTTTTAATTGTTTCTATTGCTTAAAAAAATTCTACTGCTTTTAATTAAAGATTTAATATGTTTTTAGCTGTGTATCGTACTGACAGTAACTAAGCACTTCAACCTTTTCGAATGGGGGAGGAGAAAACCCTGCAAAAGCCAGGAATTGACTGAATGATTGGCAGTCAGGAGAAAGGGGTGTGGCCTTGTGAGGAACCCCAGAGGGCCATATTGGTACCCAGGTGGGCCAAATTTGCCCGACAGGCCTAAGTTTCCACACCTCTGCCTTATAGCAAGCATAACACTTGCGTCAATGTGCTCCTAAAGTTCTTTGAGAACTTGGACAGACATAGATCAAAATCCATCCAAATCAGTCTTAAAACTGATTTTGGCAGTTGTTAGATCATTTTCTGGCTGTTCTCGTCCTCAATTCAGTGTCCATCCATGGTACCTTAGATAGAGTTTCTCCAGCAATCATCCATCATATGTTTTGTAACCGACTTTCTACCAGAGCAGGTAAGGGAATTATGACTTATGACCGCTACTCTCCCCAAGGGTCATTGTGTGACAGGCAGATGCATTGCACAGCTGGTGATGATGCACTGGGCATTTTTTTTGTTTTTGTATGGTTTTTCTATCTCCTCCATAAATTTCCAGGCCAATTTGTAAAACAAAAAGACTATGACTTATAAATAATGACAGAAAACAGTTTTCATGATTTCCATAGATTGCAAGATAAGTAAAATGTCTCGTGGTGAAGAATGAGTATTGGCAACTTCATTGGAGCCACACAGGCAAGAGGATAAATTGAAGCCATAAAGGACTTCAGCAAAGTTCAGCCATTGATCACTGGGAAAAGTCATTATGAAGAAAGTTACCAAAAACAACAGCAACACAACAGCGTCCTGTTCACCTTTCTTTCCTGTCTCTAAACTCCTCTCCAGGCCACATTTTTTCTTCCTTTATTTTTGTTTTGTTTTTGCATCTGAATAGGCCCACAAAGGCCCCAGTGAGAGCTCAGCAGCTGGGCAGTCACATGCCAAAATTGCATCAGTGGGATCTTTAAGGCAGCCCTTGGTGCAGGGGATGGGGAAACGTGCAATTCATGGAAGCTCTGGATATTACACAATTCATCGGGGCCTTGCGAGTGCTCAGTTGGGGGCCCACGCTCATGTCAGGAGTGCCCAACTGGGTCCCGGGGGGCCAGACATGGTGGTGATGTCCGCAGGACTCTGGACCCAGTCAGATGCTCGCGTCATTCCTAACTGGGGCACAATCATATTGTGATGATTGTAAGCCTCTGAATTCAGAGGCCTATGGTCATCCAATGCAGATTAGGGGGAGTGGCAGAAGCAATCTTCACCTCCCAGCTCCTCCCACTCTGCATTTTTCATGGACAGTATTATTTGTCTATGTGGCTGGGTGCTTTGGAGGGACAGGGAAGGAGGATGGAAGGGCCCCCAGGTTAGCTCGTATCCTGGCCTCTCGAATCTCCTCTCTTCCCCGCCCCCAGAACCACCCCTTTCCTCATCCTCTGAGGTTGGGTTCCCGACCTCAGAGAGCAGCCGGCATGGTCCTTTCTGTGCCAGCTGTAAGGAGTGGACCTGGCTGTTGGGGTCAGAGCTCTGAAATCCCAGCTCTGAGGTCAGAGTGCTGTCACCGACCTTGGAGCTGGGAATCAGAAATATCCAGTGGCCCCTCATATGTCATCTAAGGGCCATAGGATTACTTCACCATACATTAACATTGAAGGGAGTTAATAAAAGCAAGATCACATATTTGGGGTGACCTGGGCTGTAGCCTGCATTGCAAGGAGGGCAGGCAAGTAAACCAACCAACATAACCCTTCCTGTGGTCCTCACCAACTGCCACGGGTGGCATAATGGAGCCAGGGCTCCCCAGGGATGCGGCACCAACTCTGTTTTTGTTAGCAGGGCTGCTGATGTCATCTGCCACCCAGCTCAGAATTCCTTGTTTCCTTTGAGCTTAGCTCCATTTCTCACAGTATCTGGCACAAACTACAACAGTATGCAGTTCCCTGTTGTGTTGCCTAACATTTTGGGATGGCTTGCTCTTGGTTTTACAAAACACCTGCTCCTGGTGGAATTGAAAACTGCTAGAACTGGTTTGTTAATATGGATCGACACAGCTGCATCTATTTTTGAACTCTCCTTGGAGGTGTGGCTATAGGGAATGTCATGTTGAGTGTCCACACTTTCAAAATTTACCGCTGCACCACTGACTCCCATCAAGTGAACATGGTAAATTACCTGTGTGATTTACCAGTCAACTTACTATATTGGATAGAGATGGGCAAATCTGTCAAGACCATAGAGTCCCTCTTTTCCTTACTGGGTGGTATGGTAAGGCAATTAGGCATGGGGTGAAAACTGAGGCATCAAACCAAAGTTAAACCAACAACAACTTTAGATTGGACTTGAGGATTTGACAAAAGCAGCAAAAAGCAGTCGTTGCCATGATACTTCTAGGGATAATTAAAAAAAAGATTCTTAAAACATACTCATAAGAATAATTAGGATATAAAAAAGTGGAAAATGAATCCAGCTAAACCTGGTCAATATCATTCCCCGATATAAGCCAAGAAATTTCAGCTCATCCTTGTCTATTGGTAGTGCAACTTCCTGCTTTCAGTGGAACTTCTTTTGTTCTCGGAGTCTGGTTCCTCTGCAACACTCTCTGTCCTGCCTTCTTCTGATTTCTAGCTTCCCCCCACCCTCTTGATCCCCCCAACAATCCCTTTAACCTGCTTGCAAGCTTCACTTATCTACATTATTCCAGCTCCTGCTTCCGCCTTCTTTGCCAATCAGAAGGGCAGCAGGACTTTGGCAGGTGATTTGCAGTAGATCACCACCGCTGTATGAATCCCCCCCTTTTTTAACCACAACAAACACAAAGTGGCCTTTTCTGTCATTATTTTGCACCTGACTCCAGCTGGTGGACTTCAAGGGTTCCAGTAAAAACACAGAATAGATCTTATAACCCTGAATTCTGCCTGCCTATGGTATAGAGTACTTCTGAAGTTTCATTCATTGTCGGAGAAGTTTGCATGGAAATAATTCATTCAAGGTAGAAAGTTTCAAGGTAGACTGTCCTATGGCACTCTTGCCAGCCTAGCAGTGACTCCACTATAAAGACAACTAGTTATTTACTGGACCTATTATTCTTGACTTTAATGGAGGAAAGTAATAGATGGTGTTTTTTTAGAGTAAAGAATATTGTGATTGTTCTTGTTGTTGGGTTTCTCCTGTTTCCATTTGCAATCACTACGTACAACATTCAGATTTAAATACTATCCCTTCCTATGATACACTCACATATTTCATCTTGGATCATCCAGTGCTTCCTAGCAGGGAGTGAACTCCTCATCCCTGAGCTGACAGACAGGGGTTGTGAAAATCACTCGGTTCCTTTTCTGTTCCCGTAAGTACAGTTTTCGGTGTTCATAAAGCCCTCTGTCACAGCCTTTGGCAGCTTAACTATGCTCTATGCTCAGTTTGTCAGACCTATTGGAGAGACAATATCCATGATTAGAAGGTGAGATGCCAATGGCGTCAACCCTATTTCAAGTGTCTCGATGAGAGGTATTCAAAGAAAAAACAACCACAAAGGGAGGGAGGGAGGGAGGGAGGGAGGAAGGAAGGAAGGAAGGAAGGAAGGAAGGAAGGAAGGAAGGAAACCGGACCTACACAATTTGTGATCCACCATATCAAATATAGGTCAACCACAATGATCAAAGAGTTGGAACACCTTCCGTAAGAGGAGCAGCTAAAGCATTTTGATTTCCTTAGTTCTGAAAGAAAGAGGACCAAGGGAAGACATAATGCAGGTTTGTTTAATCCAGCACAGCTCTTATGTACTCCAGCTGTCTACTCTTGGGTAGATGCTGCCATATGGGATATGCATGCAGAGCTGGGCATTTCAGCACAATTTTCTCCATTGCAGTCCTGTAGCTAGCACATGTGAAGCACATGCTTAAATCAATCCCATAAGAAATTGATGGGGCTTTTCAAAAGTACTTGACTCTGGTTCAGTTGTGCCCTCTGTGTTTAAACTGTCACCATCCAGTTTGCATGGTTAATGAAAGCCTAAAGGTTATTCACCGAAGGTCAGATGCAATAACCAGCCTGTCAATCATCCTAACATACTTAAACAAATAATATTGATTTAATCTGTAGGTGTGATGCTGTATATTGTGTAGACATGTGAGTTGTTTAAAAACAAAACAGAAATGTAATTCTTAGTGATGGCTTCAGCAAATTAAACAAGAAAACGGCAATTTGGGTCTATGAACACTGGGAGCTTAAAGTAGGTGTTTTGTTTTTAATGTACAAATTGCAAAAACACATTAAATAATAAATCTCTCAAAGCAAACAGCTAAAGCTTGACTAACCCAAATCGTACCATATTATATTGCCATTCCTGTTCTGTAATTTCAGATCAGCTGGTTTTTAACATAGCTCATTTTATACTGCCTTTTTAACTTTTTGGTGTTTAAATTTATATTATTGTTCTTACAGTTTTTAACTGTGCACTGCCCAGAGAGCTTCGGCTGATGGGCAGTATAAAGATGTAATAAATAAAAAAAAATACCTATTTTCCATGATGCTTTTCACAATAGACTGTAAATGTCTGAAGCACTTCTAATATGTAAGTAGATTGCATTCTATGTTCTCTGTGTGACGGTTCAGGCACAATATTTCTGTCTTAATAATCCATAGTTTATTAAACCAGGTTAAACCAGGATGGTTTATTAAACCAGAAACTAGTGTTGGGCCTGCATGCTCCCTCCTCTTCTCCTCCTGCAGCACACTAGCTTCAGCACTGTAATCATCCTTACATCAAGCCACATTTCCTCATGAAATTCATAAGAGGGAACTGTGTTTTCATGAACATTTATTAACAAGAATCTGAAGCCATGGTTTGATCCTTGTTTAATATTTTGGTTGATAAACCAACGTTAAACTAAAGCTCCATATGCCACACATAACAAATTTAAATTAACCAGGATTACAGTGATGAAGCTCATCCATGAGGGGAGAAGCTAAAGGGAATGATGGGGGGGCAGTTGTTCCCAGATTCCTAAACCATGGTTTAGCAAACTGGGATTATGATGTCCAAAAGGGTCCTTCATTGAATGCAATATAATTAAATGGTTCACACGTCATAGTGGCCATTCCATGATTTTTGGGGGGGTTGTTGTTGTTTAACCCCTAAATAACTCAGAGTTTCTAGGTTTGGACATCACAAAGCAATCCAGGAACAGTCTGTTTCTGGGCTGTTGATTAAAATGGGACATGTCTTGTGTGTACTCAATTTTTTTGTATTCAACTTTCCCTAACATAACTATTTTTGTATACAATGTAAAATTAGGAGAAATGATCTAATTCCCCATATGATATGCAGATTCGATCAGTTTGCATAAAAATGTGGACCAAATGAAATTATCTCCCATTATATCTCTGCCTCTGCCTCTGCCTATCTGTATCTCTATCTCTATGGCTGGGTTCACAAATCACACTAACCCATGGTGGGTGGCTTATGCAAACAACCTACTGTGCTCCCGTCAGATGATAAGGGAAAGAAGGTACACCGAATAGTTAATTTAACCCTATAGATTCTTTGTGGTGGGAATAGAGCTCTCTTGAGAGGAGCAGAATGGTAGCAGTGTTTTTGGCTGCTCTTGCTGAGCAGCTCTGTATGTGATCTCCATAATCCACACTATATGACAGACAACATGTTAACTCAACATAGGTAAAATAACCCAGAGTGGCTTATTTAGGGGAAATAACTCACTGGGGGGACATCCCACAGATAACATATTAACCCATCATAGTTTGTTCCAGATAATAAACCATCATGGTTTAGCATGTTGTATGAGCCTAGTCTCTCTCTATGACCCTGTTCAGACAACACACGAAGCCACAGTGGTTAAGCATTTTGTGAAACATGACTTAGCATGTCATGTGAACCATTTCTAACCATGGTGGCTACATGACCATGGTTTAAACATACTTACTAACCATTTGCTGCAAAATGGTGACCTAACCATGGCTTAGCATGTTGTCTGAACAGGCCCTATGTCTATCATTGCTCTCTCTCTTTCTGTCTATGCTTGACTAGCTGTCACAGATTGCTACCTGTATGCACTTGCTACCTAACAGACAGCTGATAGAATTCCTCCATAAAAGTGCATGCAATTCAACCTTTATTGTACAATCTTAGTTTTTATGTTTGCTACTATAAATGGTGTAATGCAATTTGCTAGAAGCTGCAGTCGCTAAAATACGCTGTCTTTTAAAAATATATAGTGAGTGAATCTAAATATAGCCCCAAGGGAGTCAGAGTGCTCTAGACTTTGAACCACATTTTCCTTACATGCTTGCAATAGAAAAAGTATTGGTTTAGTTAGGAGGAAATGACAATTGAAATTTGGATTGGGTTGGAAATAGGCCATGCATGTTAGTGATTTGAGAGGGTTGGAGTGGGGGATGGCATTTATTTCCAGGCCAACCTGGCATGAGTCAGAGGGAACTCACTATCACTCAGTACAAAGTAGCTGGCTAAGCACTTCTAATTGCCAACGTCAACACACAGCTTCCACTGAAACTGGTAGTGTCATGTCTAGTCTCCCCTTTCCAGCTGTTGTGACATCTTAAATTTCTACATATCTCCACCCTGGCTCTTCATCATTAGCTGCCAATGGAAAGTGCTACCCAGGTAACATATCTTGGCCTTAGCTGCAGGATTGCTATCCATGGTCCTGAACCTGAGCCCATAGTCTCTGAGCCAGCAGCTGCAATTCTGTCTAGGATTCTGAATGTGCTCTACTTCAGAATCGCTTTAGCTGCCATCCAACCCTACGCCCACTGACTTGAGTTGTTTCCTAGTACAGATGCAAGAATCTGCAATGGAACTGGACAAATAGCATTCCTCTATGCCACATGGCAAACTAATTTGGAACCTTTAGGTGAGTTCGCAAGCAGTTTTTGATATGGCATAGAGGTCTGCTTTTAAAGGGGGGAGAGTTTAAAAATTCCCCAAAGCTGGTCAAAAATGGCTCTTATAATCGACTAATTGATTAATCAGTTGCAGGCTAATTAACTGATCAATCAGTTAAAGGTTGCAGCTATATAAGTGCTTGGAACAGCATTCTCAGCAAATCAACGGAAGCATAAGAACATAGGAAGAGCCATGCTGGATCATACCAAGGGTCCATCTAGTCCAGCACTCTGTTCACACAGTGGCCAACCATCTGTCGGCCAGGGACCAACAATCAGGTCACGGGTGCAACAGCACCCTCCCAGACACGTTCCCTAGCAACTGGTATATATATATAGACTTAACTTTTGATTAATGTCAACTTTTTCCATGGTCACTGATGTTGAACAATACCGATACCCATTTTCATATCCCATTTCTTTTATTTTAAGCATTTGTTATTTTATTCTAAATGAGTTCTAGGTAATGTTAAAAACAACAACAGATTTTAAAAACCACCACTAACGTATAATGGGCTCATAAACAATAAAAGCAAAAGCTAATAAAACATGGATTAAAATGAAATACATAGAACCAGCAAGCTAAAAACAAACAAACAAAAAACCCTATCCAGGCCATAATATATATTAGTTCATGAGGAGGTCTCATCCACTTTTCAAAGACTTCTTTAAAAAAATTAAGTCTTCATGTCTTGGAAGAAGATGACCAGAACAAAGGCCAAACTCTTCTGGGGGGAGGATTCCATAACGTGGAAGAAGTCCAGAACAAAGACCAAGCTCTTCTGGGGGAAGGATTCCATAACATGGAAATATCAGAATCAAGGCCAAACAAACTACTCTAGGGAGAACATTATGCATCTTGTTTGTAACTGCTATTATTTCCTTGCTTCCTTTAAACAAAATAAAATACTGCTCTTAATTCCCTACAAGCTCCAAAGTCCTCTGATTTAGTGGAGAAAATCCCTGGCACGATAATGAGCCAAAATGTGACAAAGCATCAATCAAAGAAGCTGATGGCTTCTGACCCCTTTCTAGGTTTGCTTTCATAACTTTCATATCTTTGAAGTTATGAAAAGAAGACAAGATATGACAGGTGCTGCGCTTGGAGAAACCACTTAGTCAATTTAATTCCAGCCACCTGTGAGTAACTCAACAGAACTACTTCAGCACATTTGAAAGTTTCCACTCCTGCTGCATCTCCAGGCAACACTGCCGGGACAGCCCACGTGGCCTCCCCTCTTCTCCTTTGGATGCTCGCCAGGTGATTGCAATAGCTACAATGTAAAAAAAAACTGCTTGGAGAGTTCTTTCATCTCAAGGCAGAAACGATTGGCGAATGTATGCTGATTGGCAAAATCCATGCCATCCTTTAAAAAAGAAAAGACGCTTGCCGAAAATATTTAGGAATGCCAAAATGTAAGAAGAGCATTAAGAGCTTTAAGCTAAAACATGATGGTATTTTTTGCTGGTATTCTACACTGTCAGCTCAGGAACCAGGAGCTAAAGAATTCGAGAGGTTCT
Source organism: Anniella stebbinsi (assembly GCA_029215795.1). Classification (NCBI taxonomy): domain Eukaryota; kingdom Metazoa; phylum Chordata; class Lepidosauria; order Squamata; family Anniellidae; genus Anniella; species Anniella stebbinsi. Next base: position 13,166,151 of record JARDYH010000007.1, read on the forward strand.
GTGTATGCAAAGGAACATCGGATATGTGCAACTTGAAGAGCATTCCCTCCATGTTGGGTGATGGACAGCTTTGGCCTCATCTATACCTAAAGGTGTAGAGGGAGGGAGGGAGGGAGGGAGGGAGGGGGAGGATAGCGTACTTATCTGTTTCCGCAATCCTCCCCCAGGGTCTAGACAGTAACATGATGTCCAAGAAGGGAAGAGGGATGTTGCAGCCACCATTATTTCTTTTGCAGAAGAGGAGCTGCGCTCCCTTAATCAACCAACAAAAGGTAAAATAAACCACACCCCAACCCCCATCCCACCATCCTGGGGATGGCGACATTGCTACCCCCCCCCCCCGGGCATGGAGCCACCCTGCATGGCTCTGTCCCTGTTTCAGGCCCTGGGAGCATGCAACACACCTCCTGAGGTCCTCAGGATGGTCCTGGGGTCATGGGGAAAATTGGGATAACTTGGGAACCAGTTATCCCAGGAAAATGGAAGTGTCGTCCCTGCCTGCCCCCGGGATCCCCTGTTCATCATTTGGATGCACAGGGATGACCCAGGGACGAGCCCGGGGAAAAAGGCAGGTGTAGACATAACCTTTGTTAAAAGAAACTAAGGGAAGTTTCAAAAGTAGTTTGCAAAACAGCATTTGAGGGGTAGTTGCTGTTCATCAGAGAAGAGCAAATAAAAAAAATCCCACTGACTACGCATGCTGACTAAGATACGCAGATATATGCAATGGAAATGGAACTTTTTTGTTTAAGGGAAAGCACCTTTGGGAGAGAAAAAAACTTCTGAGTGGGGAATTGGTTGGAAGAGGGAATGTATAATCCTATCTCTGCTGCTGTTTCTCTACTCTGAATCACTTCTGAAGGAGATTCTGTTTACAGGCACTTGAATTATAAGAAAGGCAGAAAGGGGCCGGCCTCCATACCTTTTCAGATGGCTCCCCTCCAGTACTGATCTTTCGAAGGCTATGGGGAGGGGAGGGCTTGCAGATTTCATTAAAGGGCAAGAGGAGAAGCCATGGCAGATACAGTGCTTACATTTTGGGAGTAAATGTAAGAGGGGTAATGAAATCACTAGGGATGTGCAGCGGATAAGATCTGATCCACAATCCGGATCTGATCCGGCCAAAAACAGATAACACGAAACATTTCCAATTCTGATCCTATGAACCATCTGATCCGAAGGGACCCAATCCGGATCGGAAAAATCAGAGGATCGGACCTCCATTTTATGGCATTTTAAATTGACAGTGGACTTAGACAAATATTGTGCGGTAACTTTTTATTTTAAGAGATAGAAAGTTGAAACTCCCTGACATAGGAGATTGGATGTGGCTACTCATGTGTGAAAAATTCCAGAGAAATTGGTGTGAGACTTTAGTGACAATGAGTGGTTTATTATTTTAAACTTCCATAAAAGGGAGGAGGCTGTGTATGTGTGTGTTTGACAGCTTGATCCACCAATTGTGCTTTACACTACATCAATGCATCACCCAATCCTGTTAAAGACTTCCTGCAGCCTCCAATCGCAATGCTGGAGGAGGGCTTAGTAGAAACCCAATATATATTCCCATTCTTTCCCTTTTGGCTCTCTGTGGGGTTTAGTTAGTTGGAATGGAAGGAGTGTGGTTTGGAGTTGGAATTGAAATTGGATTTTGGTGGAGTTTGGAGGTTTCTGGTCTTTTTCTGCAGCTTTCCTTGTGCTCTCTCTCTCTCTTTCTCTCTCTTGCCTTTCCTTTCTCCTAGTTATTGTATAGCACGTCTGTTTGCTTGTTTGTCTGTTAGTTCAGTTTGTCTTACAAATATCTGGCTCCTGCCTGCTTGCCAGATCCAACCTGGAAGTAGAGCATGCAGATTTGGGTTTCTCTCTCAAGGAGAAGTCCACAGAGTCCCCAAAGTTCAATAAAACGCCTGCCATTCAAGTTAAACCATGCCCCTGTGTCTGTGAAACGGGGGCGAATGTATACCCCTTCTGTGCGCTCCTCACATTAGTGTGGTGTTTATGGAGACAGGTTCTAATGAGAAAGCACTTTGCAATGGTCTTACTTACCAGCACAAGCCATCTTTAACAGTTCCATTTCAGTAAGCGACATGCCCCTGTGTCTGTGAAAAGGGGGCAGAGCAACGTTCAGCCCTTCTGTACGCTCCCCAAGTTTGAGTTCAGTTTTTGGGAACAGGATCTAATGAAAGCATTTTGCAGTTTGCATGCAATGGGCAAACCCATTTTTCACAATTCCATTTCAGTTAAACCGTGCCTCTGTGTTTGCAAAAGGAGGTAGAGCTATGTATGTAGAGCCCTACAGTGCGTTCCCCAACTGGGGACATGGTCTATGTTCTTACCTGCCAAAAAAACATTTTAAACATGCCCCTGAGACACAGGAGTAAATTGAAAAAGGAACAGATGACTGGTGAAAAAGTGACTTTTGAAGGCTTACTTATGAGTAACGCCTGCACCCCTGTGTCTGCAATTCTGGGCACATGACTGGCAACATCCCATTTGCACTTGTACAAAGTTTCATGGTTCTGTCTTTACAAATACTAAAGATACAGGCTTTTCCCCCTCCAAAATCAAATCTAAAGGGACTAAAAGGCATCCGATCCGAAAATTGGATATCCGATTTTCGGATCAGAATCGGATCCGATCTGAAATACCTCCAATCTGATCCAATCCACAACAATTCCAATTCTGATTCCAATCCAATTTTTTGGACCGTGCACATTCCTAGAAATCACCCCCTGACTTAGACATATGATAGCCTTCCATAGCCTCCCCAAAACAGTCATTGAGTAAAGGAAAGGGGACAGTCTCACTCTCCACCCCTGTAATTTAAGCACTGGGAAGGTAGGAAAGTATTTAAGAAACCCTCCTCCATTTATTCTCTGCTCTAAATCCCCCCAAATGGTTTTCTTTCTCCCGCTCCCCCTCTCTCCACTTTATTTCTCCTTGTTGTTGTTGCTTTTCTTTGCAAGGTCTTAGGTCTTCATTTCACAAATTTGTATATAACATGTAATGAGACCCCAAGTGATTTATTTGCATGTCCTTATAGAGAGATTTTCCCCTTTCATTTTTTTTTAAAAAATCAACACATTTTAATGTTTTTGCCTGATGGAACATTTCAAACACCTGACTTCAAAGGTTTTAATGGTGTACACCACTTTGGGGGATTTATTGGGAAAGCAGCCTGCCAACGATGTAAAGAAAGTGAAAGTTCGTGAGTCCAGGTTTTCAGGGTGATGAGAAGAGTGACACCCTCACATATTACCCAGGTGTTTCCCTCTGCTCCACAAGGCTCGAGATAACGTTTATTGTGTACAGCTTTTCGTGATATCTTCTCCTTCCTTTAATATAAGACCTCAGAAACCAAAGTTATTACCGCAGCGCCTGCCTGAGGCAGAGAAGAAAAATAGCTATGAACTCGCACACACTTTCATCCAATGGACTTTTTTGGACTCTAGATGCTGTTGTACAGTAGAGATTTCAGAGTTCTGAACCCATCTATATTGGGAGCAAAGATAAACCTATGATGAGCATCTGGTGTGAACTGTATAGCATGTCTTTAAAAAAATGTACCAAAAAAATCCACACATTTTTTTAAAAAAATGCCTGAATATGGGCAGTACCATCAAGGAAAATGGTAGCAGGATTGTATGGAGTAGAGAAGAAGGCACCAGAGGCCAATGATCACTGGAGAGAAGAAACAGAAGCTAGGCTGGACAGATTTGGCCAGCTCAAGACTAGTTTATAACATATTCCATATGTTTAATAATATGCCATGCACAGTGGCTATGGCAGCAGCAACAACAACCCATTAAGGGTTAGGGATTTGAGCAAAATACCCTTCTAGTCTTCAGACCTGTGTCTGGTGACTAGTGTGGCCCTGTAGATCATATACTTGCATCCAGTGTTGTTATGTAATCTTCTGGTGTGTGTTGTGGAGGGATATGAAGTCAATTACAGCAGCAATAATGTGAAAAAGGGGTGAACAATGGTTTTCCAACCCATGGGAGGGGGGAGGGAAATAGGAAAATTCTTGGAGATAGAGGGCAATGTTGATTGTAAAAACAGCCCAAAGATGAAGAGTTAATCATCCTCCTTCTGGGCTGCAATCAGCTTTTCAGTGCCCTTCCCCCTTCCAGTAAGCCCCACAAAATTCTTACAACCATGCATTCTTTGAGACAATGGGGAATTAAACCTATGAATGGAACAGAAATGTTGGGGATTTGCATGGGTTTGGGTGACAGCAGGATTCTGGGAGTGAGGATGTTGGCAGGAACTGATGGAGGAGGCAGGCAGGCAGGGATTCTTCTCAATCTAGGATCAATATCAGAGCCAAACAAGAATTTGGGGGATCATCCTTTTGTTGAAGAAGTAGGCTTTGTGAGACCCAGAAGTTCATTCTCAAGCTTGTCATGGGAGAACTTCACCATCATCCAGTGGAGGGTGGTGGCTCTGATTTCAGGGCTATGAATCCATTCCAGGTTTCAGACAAAACCTGCCAGAACTCTAAAGGAGCTATCCAAAGTGCTCAAACCTACCCCAAATAGGTTCAGCACCTTGGATAGTTCTTGTTGGTCTTGACTGAAACCCGGAATGGACTCACAGCCCCACTAAAATTGGAGCCACCAGCTTCACTACCATAATTCCTAATCACATCTAGTTTGCCCTTGTAGCATCTCCTGTGAAAGGATTGCAGGCTTGATGCCAGTTCCTCATCTGGAGAACCTTCAGATGGGCATATAAGCACACAAAACGAATGACTCATCTAAGCCTGGAGTCGCCTGTCTCTTAATTTCTTTCTAGGTCAGCTTAAACTAATGTCACACACATCTAAAACAACAACAGCAACACATGTGGGAAACTATTGAAGTAACTTGGCAGAGGAAAATGCGGCTGTCAAATCTCCCATGCACAATGAGAGAGGAAAAATGAGAGCGGGGAGGGAAAATATATTTATTAGCAACTTTCCACCTATTAGAAAGCGCCTTGAGTTGTCTTGGCACGGTGAGTTGCCATATGGAGTGAGGTGTGACCTGTGTTAATTTTGAACGTATCAAGAGAGTTTGTGCAATATCAACCTCTATGCTGGGATGGGAGTTATTACCCCCATATGGCTGCAGGGATACATGGAAAATGCACAGCGCCTCTCTCTTCTTCTTTTTGGAACGGATTATTCTCCACATCAAACTGAAAAGTCCTTGGATGATTTTACTGCTAGCCATTACTCAAAAGGCTGCTCTATATAAACAGTGGATCACATGGTGAAATGGTTCCTAAACTAACCCACTTTAGAGCGTAGGTAGGGGAATCATGTTTGAATGTGCCTTCATAAGGCAGGCAGGGGTCGGAGGAAAAGTACTGGCTTAACCTTCTCACACGTGTGCATGCACTCATGCATGTACACTTATCAATTGACGTAGATCATATGAAACAGCATTCTGTGATGTGATTCCCCCACCTATAGCTTGTAGTGGTGTTATATATATTTAAAACAAACAAGCCTTTCTGCCATCAGAGCAGGATTTCCTCCACTTCCAAAGGCCCTTCAGCCAACCTCCTGGACAACTTAGGATGGATCCCTTCTTCTTTAAAACTCACATAATCAATTGAATAACATTTCTTTGTCAGCATGAGCAATGCCCCTTGGTCAATTTTGAAGTGTGGGTGCTCCTCATGACAGTCCCCAATGCCATGACCCCAAGGAGAGCCCAAAGATTTAGGTAGCTGTGTTGATCCATATCAACCAATTCATTCTTAGCAATTTGAATCTGTACCTGGAGCAAGTCTTTTATAGTTTTTGGGTCTAATATGCCCATTCAAGCCCAGGCCAACCCCAAACACTTTGCATTGCAACTGGCATAGGTTATACCTGCAGATTGTTGCCAAGGAAATTAATTCCCCCCTGTTCCTGCTAGCTACTCTGAGGATTTCAGCTAAACTGAGAGGGATCAGATCATTTTGATGGGTAGTGGCAGATAACATCAGCGTTCCTGCTAAGCAAAAAGTGCAGGTGCTGCATCCCAGAGAGTCCTGGCTCCAGTACACCACTGGTAATGGCCTATACATTCAACAGCTTCTGACATGGAAAAATGGCCCGGTTGTGTAATTCTCTGTGAAGCCCAAATTAATATTTGTTTTGAATTTGTATCTTCACATTTCAACCTGTCCATCCCACTGTAGTTCACATGTGGCCCTGCAGAACTCAAGTATATGATGAGACATTTCGAAGGAGGAACATGACTCACTCAGGGAGGGATTGTATCAAGGTACCAGCATGTCGTTCCCTACCAGCAGAATTCTAATCAATATCAAGTAATCACAGATCACTTCACATAGCTCTCGATGTCAATGCCTTGACAGAGTGATGAGTTACAGCCACTGCCAATCCTTTTGGTCTTCACAGGGACCTGATTTCAAATACTGACCAAGGTTATCAAGACTCTACGACTTCTCTGACATCTGGCAAACCCTTTCCTGGTTTCCAAAGGATTACTTATAACAGGAGGAACATGAAACGGAGGATATCAAACAAGCAAAATATATCAATAATTGGTCAAAAGATAACTACATTCATTTTTTGGGGGGTCAATGACTTCCAAGGAGATTTGCTTGAAATTACTTTTACAAAACCTGGGCATTCATCTGTTGCACATACACTTTCATGTTGCAACAAAAACAAATAAGCATTATTCAAATCTCTGGCTTTTACTCCAGATGTCTTTCAAGTGTAGCATTAGATGGGACCTTGACAAAGTAGGTGGAACATGGCATGGGACAGGTCTGTGCTGACATCATAGGTGATGTCATAGCCCTGAGCCAGTATGAGGATTGTAGGATCCTCCAACAAACACACACAAAGACAGCACCAGGATAAATATCAGCCTTCCCCAACCTGGTGCCCTCCAAATGTTTTGGACTTCAATTCCCACCAGCCCTAGCCTGCATGACCAATGTTGAAAGAGCCAGAAGTTGTAGGCAAAACAACTGGAAGGGTAATAGAGACCAATGGTCTCCAGCATTTTCAGATTTAAAGTCCACCTTTAAGTTCACCTAATTTCTCTTTCAATGTTTTCCTCCCAAACTATTCCCTCTGCTTTATTGTACCCTTTCTCACTCCTGTCTTTCTTTTCTTACCACCTTCCCTCTCTTCTTTCCTTCTAACTTAAAACACAGTAGCAATAGCACTGCCAACATGGCACCCCATAGATTACGGAATGGGCCATTTTATTTATTGACTGCTTTTCACCCTAAAAAGCAATGTAAACCTCAAGGAAGTTTAAAACATATAAAATAAAATAAATCCAATATTGGCAATTAATTCTCATTAAAGGTTCAATGTGACTCTCCAAAAGTGATTCATTGGCTCACTTCGGACGACACGATAGTCAATGGTGGGGTAATAATCAACTTTACAATTGTTCAACTAGGGGGTACTCCCCACACAACATGGTGATAAATAATCAACTATGGTGTGGATTAGGATCAGCGCTGAGTTTACTATGGCAGCATTCGGATGACATAATAGTCAAAACAACTGACGATTGTTTTCCCCACACCAGTTGTTTATTATGTCATCCAAATTGAGCCTTAGAGTTTCCATTTGAAGTCAGTTTTAGTGTCCCAGAGCTCACCTGTTGTGTCTAATTTCTCTCCCCTTGCTCAGGGCAAAGAACTGTTAGATGTTAATTCAGAATCAGATTCTGAACTCGAACAGACATTCCAGTCCATACCAGAAGGGGAAAATGTGGTTCCCATAGCTTCGCCTTCAGTGGTTATCTCTCCTGATGTAAATAACCCTCCAGCTGATAATCAGCCCTCCACTTCAGAGGGTGAGGGAGAGAGTGACCTTAGAGATGCCATTTTCCATAGGAGAGAGAAACGCGCACAGATCAAAGAGGTCAGGAGGAGCCGCTTGGAAAGATTAGTGCTCAGAAAAAGCTTGATGTGGATTCTTCTCAGAAGTGACTCTCTCTTTCTCTTGAATGGATCAACTGTGTTGTTTGCTTAGCTAAATTACGCCTTGGGGCAAAATGCTTTCTACTTTTAACTCCCTTCGACTGGAAGGAAGGGGTCATTTGCTAAAGAAAAGATTGATTGCTTTCCTAAGAGGCCTCCTTATTGACTTCAATGAATGTAAGGAGTTAGAGAGTCACGACACCACCTAAAAGTAGAGGACATGGCAAAGGTAGGAAAAAGCAGTTCAGCAGTAAATGCATAAAAATGAAATGAACGAGACAGAACAAAACAGCAACAACAAAGCAGCACATGCTCTACATGGCCAATGCCCCCACCCCAAAGACCTGATGAAGTTAAAATGTCTTCCTTTGCCTTCAAAAATGAACACAAAAAGGCATGGAGCACTTGGGCCTTTTCCCCCCCCTTGTGTCAATGGGGCCTTCAAGGCCACCCTTGGTGCACAGTGGGGGGCATGCACAATTTACAGAGGCTTTGGAAATTGTGCAATTCCCCCCATTGTGTCAACGGTAGCCACCACTGATGCAGGAAGGAGAAGTCTGTGATTTCAGGGGTGGGTGGGCAGCTGCCGAACGCTCACTGAGGTCTTGAGAGTGCTCAGGTAGGGGTCCGTGCTCAAGTTGGGGTACCTGGCTGGGTCCAGGGTGGGTCTGCTGGACTCCTGGAACCTGTCGGGCACTCACGGTATTCCTATTCTTTAGCACTGGGAGAAAAAAAAATGTAGAGACATAGAAGATAGAGGGGACAGGAGAGAGCCAATATGAAACCAGAAAAGTAAGCAAGTAACACAGGAAGGCAGAAACCAAGACAATCCAAGCAACATGCACCTTTCTGTAATACAGAGACAAATGCTAGAGGGAGCAAAATAAAGTTTGCAGGGGGAAGGTCAGCCAATGAAGCTTTAAGGATGGGGGGGGGGGGGAATAGATAATAGTGAAGTTCATAAGACCTAAGAGCTGTCCTATTGCTGAAATAGGTTTCCAGCCAGTGGGGCTAGCTATGGCTACCAAGCTAGGAGAACTTGGATGAAAGCTCATTCTCCACTAGATGGATATATATAGACTTGCATGGCCCATAATAGCCTTGTAACCAACTCAGAATACAATGCAGATGGCACATCGGTCCATTGCAAGCTACTGTGCATGTAAACTACTCAGTCAGATACTCATGGGATGCACAGCTGACTCCCATGAAGTCCTTTGAGGAGATGCACCCCTAGAGGTAACCTCAGTGCTAGCGAATACTGGTAATAATCGAAGTCTGCTTAAATCACTGAAGTATATCCACAGCCATGAACAATGAACAAAGCTTAACACTGAGTCTTTAGGCACTTTGTTGCCATGATTACAAATCACGGGAAAGTAATATGCTTTATTGACAATCAAGTGTAGGAAGCACATCACCAACCTCCAATGATTACCTTTATTTATGTCAGAGTGAAGCAAGGAACAGCCTGACCCTCAACTATAAAGAGGGAAGCAGAAGGAATGGGTTAAGAACGTAAATCAGGGCACAGAAGGAACATAAGAACACAAGGAGAATCATGCTGGATCAGACCAAGGATCCATTTATTTATTTATTTATTTATTTATTTATTTACTGCATTTCTATACCTCCCAATAACTGAAGCTCTCTGGACAGTTTCAGCATCCTGTTCACACAGTGGCCAAACAACAGTCAACTGGAAATCCATAAGCAAGACATGAGTGCAACAACACCCTCCAGCCCATGTTCTCCAGAACCTGCCTCAGATACTGGAGGTAGCACTGATACTGGTTCCCTTCCATCCCATTAATCACATATTTATCCCACCCCGGCCTTCTTCATAAAGCTTTTGTTAGTATCCATCACCTTTGCCCTTACTACAGCCACTAGCACTGCTAAGGCAAGACTACAGCAGGGAACAGGTCTGGTATCCCACAGTCCAGGTCTGGTTCCCAAAAGATGCTCTGACAAGTGTCATCTCTGATGGGATTATTTAGTAATGATGCCTCCTGTTAGAAAGGCATTTAGCAGGGAGAGAGAAAGTCAAAACAGAATGACCATTTACCAGTCCTACACACTATCTTAGAATAATAAAAGGAAACCACACCTTCCTTCAGAGAATGAAAGAAAACAGTTTTACTCTCAAATATTCTTGCATATACAATGCAGGTACAGCATAGAGTTTCACAGGTGTTTGTTCAGGTCATTTTGTGTTCCGTTACACTGGCAGGAGGGAGAGAGTAAACACATGTGCTCCTGGTAATGATGGAAGTCAGAGAGAAAGGGGAAGGAAGGGGAAGAGCAAAAGGAAGCAATCACAGGAAACTACATTGTAAGATGTAGAGGTCCTACGGCTAGCTGTGGTCAAGATTCCCATGAATTAACTAAATGCAACACTTCCCCCCTTTCAGGAACTTGCAGATGAGGTTGCAATATTCCCAGCATTGTTGGGTTGGTAGATGGTGGGGTAGAGACTGACTCAGAATCACCCAGTAAGTTTCTTGTTGAGTGAGGAATTTTTGAGCCTGGCTTTTCTGAATCCAACCTTCCACCTCATACACCACAGTGCCCCTGGTGCTCTGGGGCTGGGTCTCTGGGCCCAAGATTCTCCTTGGGCCCAGAGCTAGTGCAGAGACACACTTTGCTTCCTCTGCTAATGCATCACGAATCCCACTTCATCATTGCTGAGTCTCCTTTAGATATACGGTTATATTAATAGCATTATGTATTGGGTAAAACAGTTTTTTGTAGCTCCCTCAGGATACCGAGGCGTGAAAATGAGATGAGTCTGCGGTCCTCCTTTGCACTCAGCAACTTTGCTGAAAGCTGTTTCAGGATAAACATTGGATAAATCATCAGTGCAATCTGAAAACAGCAGGACAAGACCCTGTCCTAGACTGTATCAGATAGAGCTAGAGAGATCCTCCTTTGTGTAACTATCCCAGTGGCCTTCAGAGAAAGTCCAGGAAGTTATTTGCTCTGTGGAGAAATGTGAATCAAGACTCTGGAAGGCAGCAATTTTGAGGAAGACTGAAAAACAAAACAACACCCATAACCTCCATTTGTCAACACTTGGGATCGCAGTTTCACATAGAGTGAGGGAAAATGCTCCTTTGCTTGTGTTAATTCATTTAAATGCATGCAAAGTTAAATTGGCCCATTGCCGAGCGATGAGGTTTTCAAAAAGAAGGGAAAAAACACACAACTCAGCTAGTTTACAATCTGCAATCCTTCGGCAGGAGTCTCGATAACTCACCTCCCTCCCTCTGATTGACCTTGGATGCCGTCCCAAATGGATGTGCTTGAAAGGAGGGTCTATTGAAATCCATGAGGTTTTACTCAAGTAATGTGTTTATGGGTGAGCTCTAAGCAAGCAGGCCTGGGTCTTTGAGGTCTGCCAACAAAAGTCACATTCACACAGAAGGCAATCAATGAAAACCGAAGCCTCCATTGTGTACAGCACGAATCAAGAACTTCAGGTCCCGGGGCCAAATCCAGCCCTCCTGGGGTCACAATCAGGGATGTACAGATCATGTAAAATCCATTCCAGCTGTGTCTCATGGATTGTCATGTACCTTTCATTCTGTCATCTGCTGGACATTTCTTTTAAGTTTCTGAATTTGTGCAAATTCACACTCCCCAAATGTGCACGTTCACACCTCAGCCTATGGGGGGAAATGTGCGGTTTCATGCTTTAGCCTAGGGGGGGAATTCATCATTTTCAGCTGTGTGTGCCATGCACACAGAGGTGTGCATATTTGTCTATTATTAAATTTGTGCAAAATTCGGGAAAGTTCAAAAAATGGTCTACAAGTCTGTGGAATCCTCCCAACTGGGGCAAAGCTGGTTTACTGTGAAATCCACAGGCCAAATTCATAAAAATCCAAACTCATTTGATTCCACTGCAGATTTCTCCATCATCCCTAGTCACAATCTGGCCCTCTGGGGTTCTGCAGGTGGCCCAACCCTGCCCCTAGGCCCCAACTCCTTTCCCCTGAATTGCCAATCATTGAGCAGTCTCCCTGCTTGTGTACAGTCACCCCACCCCATTCTAAATGGTTGAAATACCTCTTCTAAGGTTTCATTCCTGGCAGTAAGGACTTTAAGCTACAATGTGCTAGATTGTTATTATTGGGTGTCATCCCCACCCGGTATTTTGCTCCACCCACCACTGGAAAGTCTTGCCTATCCAAGACCTTCTCTAAAACAGAATTCAGCCCTTGCTCTGAAAGAGAGCTTGCGCCCCTTCTCTTAGCAATTACGTTCTGCAACCCATTCTAGACAGAGCTGACATGGCCCTTTTCCTATGTGAATGGGAAATCAATCCACCAACCACTAAACCAGGCCAAGATCCTTTCTGACTTTTGGTAAAGTCCATATTGCTTTGTATCATCCTAAGGAGGCTGTAAATCAATGTACAAAACTTGCCGGGGTCTTGAAACCTCTCTGTTCTTCCATTTATAGTCCCTCGTGAAACGATGCCGACAAACAACCACAGACAGAACAATCTTCGTTATTCCTTCGTAAACGAAATGGCATTAGACAAGGAGGGGTAGAAAAAGCAACGAATACCACAGCTTGATACTTAAGGGTGAGGGGGGAAGGGAACCACAGCAAGAAAGAAACTTTATTTGAAACTTCAGGGCGGAAGCGAGACGGGTCAATCTCGCCGAAATTAAATTACCCTCCTCTATTAGCAATACAAATCTGGTCTAACTAAACTGTCATGAATCTAAGTGACAAGGTAATGGAGGACTCCCACCTCCGCCGAGGAGAGAGCTCGATCGAGACAAGAGTGAACACAGCTCACTCATATTTAAAACATTCTTTCATATATTTTTAATAAAACAACTGATACAAATTCAAAACCGCCTTCATAAATCAAACATTATTCAGCGCGCCAGGCTCCAAGGTTTCCCCCCACCGAAGCGTGCCTGTCGCAGAGATGAGGGTGGCAGTGGCGTGTTGTGGTGGTTTTTTGTTTTGTTTTTTCCTTTCACATGAACGCTTGAGGTTTTATGAAAGGTTTATTGGATTTCATAGTCCCTTAAGGGGAAACCCTTTAAATGTCTCCACAATTATAAGACTAATAACACTTTCAGCTCTTGGACACAGCCTTGACTTGACAAAGATAAGGAACTGGAAGTTACTCAGTCAATACAAAGCTATTAATCTCTGTCACCCCGCTGTCAATGAAGCTCAGAGAAACAATGTCGTTTCTTGACCTACGTGGAGTCGTGTAGCGATTTTATTCAGGATGTCAGCATTCATCGGGACGGGTTCTGTCACACCCCAGCTCCCTCCAAGAACTCCCAGTCCTTTATCTTGACTACAGTGACACCCTTCAGATAGCGGCAGTTTGATCCCAACTTGGCTTATTGTGGTTATTTAGCCATTGTTCATGGGTAGAACCTTTCAGAAAAATAAAAACGCTGCCCCTGCAACTGAGGGAGGAAAAGGAGCGGGGGCTGGGGCACGACGAATAGGCTAGGCTCACAGGCAGGCCTACTCATTGCTCAATTAGTGCACCCTAAGGCCCTGCTTTATTTCACGAATGTTTGCCACCAGCCTCTCATGGCGATTTACATGTCTGAATCTGCCAACTCACGGATATTTACTCAACAAATTTGTATCATTGGGCCCGTTCAGACAACACACTAAGCCATGGTTAGGTAGGGTGACCATATGAAAAGGACGACAGGGCTCCTGTATCTTTAACAGTTGCAAAGGACAGGGAATTTCAGCAGGTGTCATTTGTAGGCACACAGAACCTGGTGAAATTCCCTCTTCATCACAACAGTTAAAGCTGCAGGAGCCCTGTCCTCTTGACCGTGTACAATAGAGGGCAGGGCTTCTGCAGCTTTAACGGTTGTGATGATGAAGAAATTTCACCAGGTTCTGCATATATACAAATGACACCTGCTGAGATTCCTTTTTCTATGAAACTGTTAAAGATACAGGAGCCCTGTCCTCCTTTTCATATGGTCAGCCTATGGTTAGGCCACTAACCGTTTTGCAGCAAATGGTGAGTGAGCATGTTCAAACTGTGGTTATGTAGCCCCCAGGGTTACGAATGGTTCACATGATATACTAAGTCATCATTCACATGACAGGTTAAGCCAAAACGTTTAGCTTAAAATGCTTAACCACCATGGTTTGGCGTGTTGTCTGAACAGGTCATTGGCTCTACTGGGGAAGGGGGAGGGTGGTCAGGTGAACTCTTCCATCTGTTTTAAGCCTTTAGCCCAGGGGTAGGAAACATGTGCCCTGCTGCCACCCCTGCTAGCTACCAGAATTGATATTAAAAATGGTGTCTACAGCAGCCAGTTTGCTCTTTTTTTACCCTTGAAGTGTTCTTGGCTACTTTTCGTAGTCTATAGCTACCTCTTTTGATGCTCTGTAGCCATTCCAGATACTGAAGAGGGTGGGAGGTGCAGAACAGGATGGGTTGGGGGGGGGGGTGAGGTGCAGGCCCCCATGCCTCCTGAAGTTACCCATCCCTGCTCTACTGTTACATCCTTGATGGGTAAATTATGTGCTTGTGCATGCACTTGTGAACCAGCCTATAAAGTCAAGACAAGCTTGCTAAGTTAAATCAACATTATGCACTGATTCTAAAAAAGAAAAGAAAAAAGCCTACAGCATTGTTTGACACAAACACCTTTTCAAAGGTCATGGGAAGCAACCTTATACTAGGTCAAAACTATTTGTCTATCTAACCTAGGCCAGACTTACACCAAGCAGGATATAACACACTGAAAGCAGTTTGAAAACGGTATATGGAATGTGTCCTGGGCCCCAGCAGTTGTCAATACAGCTGTAAACCATTATACAGCAGTAGTATAGATCCTGCCCATGTATTGTTTGTTCTTAAAGGCAGTAGCCCATCAGGGTTATGGTAGAGGTCTTTCATATCACTGACTACCCGATCCCTTTAACTCAGGGGTGTTGGACCCTAGACTGGTGGATCATATTCAGCCAACCTGGAGTTCAAAAGTGCCCCTCTGGTGTTCCCAGAAGGCCACGCCTCCTTCCCTGGCACCACCCCCTTTCTTCCATCATCAATCATTTGGTGGTTTCTTGGCTTTTGCACATTTTCTGCCTCATGTACTACCACCATTTTTTCTCTCTGAATTTAGCAATATGGCAGCCGAGAGCCAGCTGAGCGGCGGCTGGAGAGGCTAACACCAGGAGTAGAGGAGGATGAGGAGAGATGCTGGCAAAACATCGCCACTCTTCCCCCCACACTTCTTCTGAAAAGCTCGAGACAGCCGGGAGCCAGCTGAGTTGCAATGTGTAAAGGAGTGGCAATATGTGTTGTGCAGGGCAGAGGGAGATATGGTGACAGCAGGGTGAAATGCCACTACAGGGGAAGGAGAGATAGATATCTAACACCCATCTTACCTTCTGGTTGCCCGGCTACCCCAGGGATCTTGGAGAACAAACCAGGCCACCCACAGAAATTCTCCTTGCTCCTATGCAATGCCAGGTTGGTTAAAAACAAAACAAATATCATCTATGACCTCCTTACAGATGAGGAGGCTGACCTGGCATGCTTCACAGAGACCTGGCTTGGAGATGACAGTGGTCTGACATGGGCCCCGGCCCTCTGAGCTGGGTACTGTGTTAGTGAGCAGGTGAGGGTTAGTGGGTGGGTGGGCGGAGTCGCTGCGGTCTACAAAGACAATTTTAACCTGACTAGACTTCCTGTCCGTGAATTGAATCACATTGAGTGTGTGTACCTGAGTCTGGACGCCAGGGATAGACATGGGATTCTGTTAGTGTATCGGCCACCCCGCTGCCTATCAGACTCCCTGGCCAAGGTCCCAGAACTGGTCTCGGAGCTGGTGTTGGAGTCACCCAGGCTTTTGGACCTGGGCAACTTCAACATCCCATTCGAGGTTGGCTTCTCAGGTGCAGCTCGGGAGTTCATGGCATCCATGACAAACATGGGCCTATCCCAGTTGGTCTCTGGACCTACACTTTCAGCAGGTCACACCCTCGATGCTGTTTTTAGTTCCGAACAGACAGATCTGTGGGTGGAGGTGACAAATACCTCTGCATTGTCATGGACAGACCATTTTCTGGTCAGGGTTAGTATCACAGCTACCACCCACCCCTGTAGGAGTGGCAGACCTATTAAGATGGTCCACCCTCAAAGGCTGATGGATCCTCTTGGATTCCAGAAAGACTTAGAGGGTTCTATGACTGGTATCATCGACAATCCTGTAGAAGCCCTGGTCAATAGATGGAATCAAGACCTAACTAGGGCTATCGACATGATTGCCCCCAAACGTCTCCTCCGACCCACTTCTGATCAGGCACCCTGGTATACTGAAGATCTCAAGGAGTTGAAGCAGGAAGGATGACAACTGGAGCTCTGATGGCAGAAAACTCGACTTATATTCAACAAGACACAACACAGAGAACATCATTCCTATAAGGTGGCAATATGTGCAGCAAAGAAAATTTTCTTCTCTGCATGCATTGTGTCTGCAAATTCATGTCCAGCAGAACTGTTCAGGGTGGTGAGGGGTCTAACTCAGGCATCTTCCCCCTGAACCCGATCTTAGAGCCTTCGGTAGTTCACTGTGATGCCTTCAATGATCATTTCACAGATATAGTCTCTCAGATAAGAGCCAACTTAGATGCTGTCGTTATAGCAGAGGCTGACAATGGAGTGTCCTAACGCCGCGAGTAGAATTTCAACTCCAAGCAGTTTTGGATGATACAGATTTTCTAGACCCATTTCAAACTGGCTTCAGGGCAGGATATGGAGTTGAGATTGCTATGGTCGCCTTAGTGTATGATCTACGCTTGAGTATTGTGTCCCTGCTGGTACTTCTGGATCTCTCAGTGGCTTTCAATATCATCGACCATGGTATCCTTCTGGAACACCTGAGGGGACTGGGACTCGAGGGCACTGTGCTTCAGTGGTTCTGGTCCCACCTCTCAGGCAGGTTCCAGATGGTGATGCTTGGGGATAGTTGCTCCTCAAAGAAGGAGCTGTTGTATGGCATACCTCAAGGCACTATTCTATCCCCAATGCTGTTTAACATCTACATGAAACCGCTGGGAGAGATCATCCAGAGGCATGGGGTGGGGTGCTATCAGTATGCTGATGACACCCAAATATATTTCTCCATGTCTTTGACAACAGCGTCAGCTAAGAATAGTGTGTCTCCTCTGAATGAATGGCTGGAGGCGGTAATGGGCTGGATGAGGAAAAACAAACTGAAGCTGAATCCAGACAAGACGGAGGTGCTTACTGTCAAAGGCCCCAACCTGGGTTTGGAGGTGTGTCAGTCAGTTCTGGATGGGGTTACACTCCCCCTGAAAGGCTGTGTTCACAGCTTTGGGGTGCTCCTGGATCCATTGCTCCAAATGACAAATGATAGACGTGACGGCCAGGAGTGCCTACTATCAGCTTCGGCTGATATGCCAGCTGTGCCCCTTCCTAGAGTTGGAAGACCTAAAACAGTAGTGCATGCACTGGTAACTCTGACTTCTGCAGTGCACTGTATGTAGGGCTACCTCTGTGCCTAGTCCAGAAACTTAAACTAGTTCAAAATATGGCAGCCAGGTTGATCACCAATACACCTAGGGGTGACCATGTTACACCAGCTTTAAAATCATTCCACTGGCGGCCAATTAGTTTCCAGGCAAAGTACAAAGCGTTGGTCATTACCTTTACAGCCCTACATGGTTTGGGTCCAGGTTACCTGCGGGATCACCTTCTCCCATACAATCCACCCCGCCCGCTCAGGTCCTCTGGGAAGAATTTACTACAGTCGGCCAAGACTAGGCTGACAACTGTTACCCAGAGGACCTTCTCTTCTGCTGCTGACTGTGGAATGACCTGCCAGGAGAGAACCCTCAACTTACCAGTCTTCCAGAATTTAAGAGAGCTATAAAGACTGATCTCTTCAGGCAGGCCTACCCAATCAAATTTTAAGACTTTGTTGATATTTTAATAATGTATTAATTTTATATGCTTTTAATCAGTTTTATGTATTTTAATATTGTTTGTATTGATGGTGTTCCCCACTTCGATCCAGAGGGAGAGGTGGGTAAGAAATAAATAAATATATTATTATTATTAATAATAATAATAATATTTGGTTGAATCTACCTGGGATTATTTATGCTACAACCTATGGTATGGTGCATCTATGGCCGCCTTCCCTGACCTGTTGCTCTCCAAATGTGTTGGACTGAAACTCCCATCATTCCCAGCCACTGGAAATGATTGGAATTGCAGTCCAACACAACTGGAGGGCAATAGGCCAGGGAAGGTTGATTTAAAGCTAAATTTGTATTGGGAATCAGAGTCAAAAGCGTTTTATCAAAGCTGAAACTTGGAGACACAATATAGAAGATAATGCCATGTATTTTGTGCAGAATACATTTTACTCACCGCCAAGACCTCATCTATACCAAGCAGGATATAGCGGTATGAAAGCGGTATATGGCAGGTGTCAATGGACCCCAACAGTTATCAGCGCACTTCAATACCACTATAAAGCCGTAGTGTGGCTCCTGCCTTTTATATACCACTTTCATACCACTTTCATAGTGCTATATCCTACTTGGTGTAGATGAGGCCCAAGTAACCGCAACCACTTTCCATACATCTGGAACTAGAGAGAAAAACTTTAGGTCATAGTTCAAAGGAATTCTAAAGATCTATAACCCCACTGATCACATGCTCAAACTCCTCTTTGCCTCAAGTAGCTCATTGGATACCTGCCAATATGTGCCTTGAGATGCAATTAAACAAAGCGCAAAAAGCAGCAACTGATCTAAAACCAATTAACTACAAATATTCCAAAAACATACTTTTCATTTCCAAATGTCTTTCTGAAAACAAAACAAAACATGAAAATATGAAATTTAAATAAAGGAATCAATGAATAAAAATGTGCAGCAAGCAGAAATCTCATTAAATGATTGATTATTAATAACTTATGAATAATGATGATCTCTGGCTGCATTTCATAAGATTGCCGTTTTGCCCCAGCCTGCATTTGCGACATCACAAAATGGCTTTTACAGACAACGATGAAGCCATTCTCAAAAAAAGAGAGAGATCTTAAACAGGTATTTGATTAACCATCTGTAGAAATTCCAAGTACTTTTACTAAGAACCTGTGGGGTGGAAGAAGGTGAACACAGCGGACCACTGATTGGTTAAAGACGTCTGCTAGCATTTTAGCATGACAGTAGGGAAACAATGTATGAAAATTCACATACTGAGATACTATTTTTTTGAATGCTTTTCTCCCAGAATACACACTTCTAGATGTATTTTCTCTCAAAATAGCATTCTTAAGTGCATTTTGAAACATGTTTTGAATCAAGAACTGTGCCACAACATGAAATCTGATGGGTAGCTATGTTCCAAGCTGTATATTAGTGGTGTTGGAGCAAGGCATTCTGCTGCCTTAAGCAGAACAGCAAATGATGCGCCTGCCCCTAGTACTTGATCTCATGACACCAACCCCTGGACCTTCCAGTGTGCAGCAAAGGATGCTGATGAGGCAGAGGCAAGGCTGCTTTCTTGTGTTTAGGACAGTCAGTACCTTATTCAGGTCCCTGTTGTTCTTCAGTTTGAGGGATTAAACAGAAAGGAGGAACAGCTGAGCCTGGGAGTGTTTGGGGAGTGGCCCTTCACGGGAACAGGCAGAAGCCAGCTGCAGGCCAATGCAGCTGACAACAATTCCCAATCACCACCACCCCCATAAAAAACATGCCAGAACTCAGCACAACAGTCCCTCCCAGCCAGGGGATAGAGCCCTGCCACCAGCCTCTGACACAGTCCCAGGAAGAATCTCTATATCCTCAGCCTCGCAGAAGTCTAAGACTGCAAAAT
Organism: Anniella stebbinsi; assembly: GCA_029215795.1. NCBI lineage: Eukaryota > Metazoa > Chordata > Lepidosauria > Squamata > Anniellidae > Anniella > Anniella stebbinsi. The sequence goes on from JARDYH010000007.1 coordinate 13,185,976, forward strand.
CAGGCAAAGGCCTTTCAACTGTCCAATCAGGCAGGGCGGAGCTGACCACAATGCAGGTCTTATCAGCCTCCATAAGGCTTCAGTTGGCCACTTCCTGCTGAGACAACATCCTCCTAGCCCTCCTGTTGCAGTAGTAGGTGAGAGCTCTAGCCAGCAGGAGCCACCTGCAGCTATCCTCTTACATTAATCTGTCTCACTCCATTTAAGGCCATCTAAATTATTGAACATTGCCCATATCTTGTGGCAGTGAATTCCATCAATGAATTAAATCAATTACATATTGAATATATTTTGGGGGGTCCGAGAATCACATTACAATCTCTGAAACATATGGATGTTGATCGTGTTTGGTCAGTAAGGTGGGTAAATCCTGATCAAAAACAAATCAAAATGAATTTCTCATAAATTGCAGAGTCTTCCCACACCTCACCCCAGAAAAAATATGCAAAAAAAGCTCCCAGGGTACAGCTTGCATGCGCAAAATGAGTCACGCATGCCCCGGAAGGCCATCAAGCCAAAAAAAGAACCAGATTTCTCAGCAATGGACATCCCTACTGATGGATTTATCCATCCCTCAGTAGGACTCAGCAAACATACTTGGGGAAAGTCATAACATTCCAGCCAATTGGAGTTTGCACTACGACCTCCAAGGTGGAAACAATCCAACCTTGGCTTATAGTGTTCCGGAAGCTGACTGCGGCTGGCAAGAAAGGGAATCTTTTTGGAATACACAATCAGTCCTGGGGCTCTTTGTCTTATTTTACATTAGAGTTGCACTTTATAGCTTACACCTCTGGGCTCGGGCCAGCACCACCTTGCAACCTGACAGGATGCATTGCAAGGTCTCATTGTCTCCCATAGACCGCATGCTGTTATCACCTTCGCTCAGCCCCTCCTAGTGCAAACGAAATGCGACCGTCAAGAGACGATGGGAGGGGCTAAGTTCAGATATGGGAGTGTGGGGACAGGGTGTGTGCCTTCACTTCCAAATACCTGGGCAGAAGACATATCCTTCATTGGTATCCTCCCACCCACTTTACCCAATCTCTGCATCTTTTAAACCTACTTTTAAAACTTGCTCTTGGGGGAAGTAAATGTAATTGTCTTTTATTCTATTTATATACTGCATTTATATAGCCAGTTCGCACAAAATATGGAATATTCTGGGGAAAGCAATGGGTAGCTGGCTGGAATCCCCGAACAGGAACCTTCTCCATTGTAACATTTTCTTTCAGGTTCCACTTGTTGATATCAGTTCATAAAAATACTAGTGTAAAGCTCAAGTTGCCATGAGGACTAGCAGCCCTGTTCCTTTCCCTCTTTTTGCCCCTCATTCCCCTCACCACAGAGGGGCTCGTAAATAATGCAAATGTGACTCATGCACAGTGAATCCCCCTCCAAAATTCGTATGCAGCGTGGCTCTGCTCACTCCCTCATGCGCCCTAATTGGCCACCTCCATCCCCTTCCCACTAGTAGCAGCAGCCTAACCCCATGGTTGCATCCAGGACCCACTTTCACACCACACCAATTGCCTGAGCAGGACCGTCCTTCATTCTGCCGGTTTGTCACAGAGGAAATGAATTGCTATTAAAGCTCAAGCTTTGGACTTTTTGAAACTTTCAAAATTGTTTGCACCTCTACACTGCTCAAGCTTCAGTTTAGAACAAAAATGATCAAAATCAGTCTCATAGATCTCGAGTAATAAGCCTCACACTACCATAGTCTTATATAAGATTTCTACCCCTCACAGCATCCACTCACCAGAGGAATTCAGCAGGAATTTCAGTCAGGCTGTATTAGTCAGGCCACATTTGGAGTACTGGGTCCAGTTCTGGGAACCTCATTTGAAGAAGGACATCAACAAATTGGTGTGTGTCCGGAGAAGATAACCAGGATGGTGAGGGGTGTGGAAACCAAGTCTTACGAGGAACAGTTGAAAGAGCTGGGCATGTTTTGCCTGGAGAAGAGAAGACTATGGGGAGACATGATAGCAGTCTTCAAATATCTGAGAGGCTGTCATGCTGAAGATGGAGCAGACTTTTTCTCTGTTGCTTCAGAGGACAGGACTAGAACCAACAAATGGAAATTGCAGGGAAGCGGATTTTGGGTAAACATTAGAGAACAATTGGGGGTTGGCCCCAGGGGAGTCAAAATTGACCCCAGAGTCCCCTGAAGTTGCCGATTCTTGCTTTAAGGCACAATCCTGTGCATATTTAGACAGAAAAAAGTCCTACAACTCCCAGCGTCCCCCAGCCAGCATGTTGGGAAGTTGTAGGGCCTTTTTCCTGCCTAAACATGCATAGAATTATGCTCTTAATCCCTTAGCTCTCATCCCTTCAAGGCAGATCATATTTAAAGATACACTGAGAGAGACTTGAATTCATCGCCTCTGAAAAAGGGCCTTTAATATATTGAAGCATTTAAATTTTAGTGTATGTTAATTATTTGGCCACTAGAATATTTCACTGTGTAATGAGTTAATTTGGAAGTTGTGTCATAAAAGTGAGAACCTCCCAAAACTGTTTTCAGGGCTTTTTTATTATTGGATAGAACAACAGAGGCAAGTCCAGGATGTTTCTCCTGCTGTAGGGGCCATAAATCAGGGTAGGAGCGGTACATAGAAAAGTGATGTGTCTCTTTCAAATTGCTGCAAGGAAAAACAGCTCCATCTGCTTGCTACTCAGTAATAAATAATGCCATATAAATGGATTTTAGAATAACTGGGGATGTGCCTTTTTAAAAGGAGAGTTTTGCAAATTGGGGGTCAGGAGGGAGATGGAGAGGAGAATTATTTTTTCTGTTGAGCCACAACTAGTGTAGGGGATGAACAAGCCCAAACAGAACATCTCTCTCCAAGCTCATCTGATGCAACAATTAAGGTCCAATCCTATGGTCCTTGGGAGTGTCTCCCCAGGGTGCAGACTTCCCCTTCCATGGACAGAGAGAGAGGTTCACCCATGGAGAAGACGGTTCGCTGAAGAAGTCTTTCTTGACCTTGCCTGGTGACAGAAAGCTCCTCCATCATGCCTGCTCTGACAGAGGTAGGGGGCAGTGTGGTGTAGTGGCTAGAGTGTTAGACTGGAACTTGGGAGACACAGGTTCCATTCAACCATGAAGCTCACGGAGGCTGCAATCTTATGCATGTTTAGACAGAGAAAAGTCCCCCAACGACTGGCTGGGAAGTCTGGGAGTTGTAATACTTTTTTTCTGTCTAAACATGCAAAGGATTGTACCCTGAATGACCTTGGGCCAGTCACAGATGCTCAGACGTGCCTACCATACAGGATTGTTGTAAGGATTAAATGAGGAGGGCCAGGCAGATAATGAATGTCTCCTTGTGCTCCTTGGAGTAAAGTGGGTGGGATGCACAAAAGAGCTTCCCAATCTCATCTTGGGGTGGACAAGATGATACAGAAAGAGAAGGTCCTCTGGGTGTTCTGGATGTAAAACATCAGAATATAAATGTAACAAATAAATAAATTAGGGGGAAACAGGAGGTGTTCCAAGGATGTATAAGGGGCCAATAGGGCTTTGAAGTGCACATCCAATCATTGTTCGTTCCTTTTCCGTGGTTGCACCCAAGTTGTATTATTTATTATTTATTTATATTTATTTATTACATTTGTATACCGCCCCATAGCCGAAGCTCTCTGGGCGGTTTACATAGGATTAAAACAATTAAAAACAATATACAAAAATTAAAACAGCAAAAACATACAACATGCACACAATACACACATACATTTTAAACCGCTACAACAGCCCAAAAAAGCTACAAAAACAAAAACAAACCCAGGCTCCTCAGATATTGCCAAATGCCTGAGAGAAGAGAAAAGTCTTGACCTGGCGCTGAAAAGATAACAATGTTGGCGCCAGGCGGGCCTCGTCAGGGAGATCGTTCCACAATGGGGGGGCCACCACAGAGAAGGCCCTCTCCCTTGTTGCTGACCTCCAAGCTTCGCATTATTTATTGCATTTATATCCTGCCTTTTTCACTCCAAGGAACCCAAGGCATTGTACACAATCCTCCTCCTCTTCATTTTATTCTCATAACAACCACCCTGTGAGGTAGGTTGGGCTGAGAGTCTGTGACTGGCCCGAAGTCACACAGTGGGTTTTCATGGCTGAGTGGGGACTAGAACCCAGATCTCCCGACTCCCAGTCCAACACTTTAGCCACTACACCACACTGGCTCTCCAAGGGAACTTCCTGCACTAAGAGATCCATCTGGCTTCTTCATTACTATCCTTCCATCACCTCCTCAAAACTTGAATGTGTCCTTCCATCCAGTAGCTAATTTAGTGTGTTGATTTGGGTTGATTTTATCTGTCATTCTGTTTATATTCATTTTTCACTGTGGTGTGATGTTTTGCTTTGATTTGTTTTACCTAGAGGTGTTCAACCCACTTTCAGCCCGAGGGTGGAATTCGATTTCAGAGAAGCAGTTGGGGTGCCGCATTCCGCTGGTGGGTGGGGCCAAAGGCAAAAAGGGTGTGGCCAAAATACCAGCATATTTTAGCTTCGACTTTTACTGCCAATAACTAAGCCTTGACAGAGGCATTTCAACCTTTCAGGATAGGGAAAAACTGTGTGAAATCCAGGTAACCATAAAATGATTCGTGGTTGGGAGAAAGGGGGTGGAGCCAGGGACTGGGTTCTGCACCAAAAATTTAAGCAGCTTGATTGTTTTCTCTCTCTCTCTCTCTCTCTCTCTCCTCTGTGTGTGTGTGTGTGTGTGTGTGTCTTAATTGTTAGCTACTCTGGGCACTTCTTGGTAATAAGCTGGGATACAAGTTTAGCGAAATATAACAAATAAATTACACGTTTTGCCCAGGGATGTCATGCTCCAGTGCAGATCTGAATGTGCGGAGCTGCAGTTTTGTGTTTGCAATGATGCTTGTCATGTGGTTAAACCATTTTCTGGACTGGAGCCTTTTCTGCTTCAGAAAATCTCCATGCCTGATGAGCCCATGAAATTAAACAAACAAACAAGGTCTTACCAATTAGTAAGGGTGGCCAGGTGTGAAAATAGAGGTTCTCCCTGAAAACCTGCATTCTCTGTGTGCAGTGCCTCAGTGTCATTCTTCCGAGCACGCTTTGGAAGGTGTAATTAAAGTTGCACGCTGACAAACTGGTGCCCAGATTAGGTTTGGGTCAAAGGAACCTGAGAATAGGTTGGAGAGTCTTTGAAGTGGCCCAGGCTGTGATGTGAAACACAGGGCTTGAATTACGTTAACTTCAAAAGAAAATAAAGGATTCAGAAGGGCACGCCATCTTTGGCTCTATGGCTGCAGCACACAGAATTATTCTCTAGACCTGTGTAGGCCTTATGATATTCTCTTAAAGGTTTCCTTTTGTTTACTCCTAAACCCTGCGTACATTATGATGATCCCCAGCCAAGAGGTGTGATAGATTCATCGCTTTTCTCCTCCATCTTATCACCTTGCTGTTACCTTTGACCTCTGGAAAATTGGATTTGGGTTTAAATTGCACAGATGCTGTGTCTCCATATTTATTTCAAAAAGGCAAAGAGTTCAAACCTTTGGTACTTGGCATGCACTACTCTAGAATGGACTCTCAGAGAATATTTGCAACTCACTCTTCAACATTACCATGTGTATGTGGTGAAGCTGAAATTAATTTTTTTTAAAAGATATTCGCAGGAAAATTATCTTAACTTCAGTAATCTTGCACAAAAACAGCACATGTATATTTCCATCTGCCTTATTTTTTTGCATCGTTTCCTATTCTGCTTTTGGATTTAGGAAGGTTAACTATTAGCTAAATCACACCAGCGATTTAATGCACTCTCACCATGCCTGGTGTGCGGATTTGCAGTACGGTACTCCCATGATGTTGTGCCTGTTTTTCTGACACCCTGCCTCTTCCCCAGCCTTTCCTAGAACACTAAAAGTCTGGATTATTTTCCCTAAGCGCATTTAATGTGCCCTATGCCTCCGTGTAATTTTAAAGGAACTGGGGTCTTGAATGGATTGCATCGGGTCTTGGCAGGGAAAAGCAATCTCTCCCAGCAGCTGGCTCCAAGCCTCAATATAAAACCCAAACCTTGCATCCCAGACTCGAAAGCCTTTTTTAAAACCATACAACGCCTGAGTCTCTGCAGGGACAGTATTGTACTCCCTTGATGCCCTGAAAGAGTCAATCCATTTTTGCCCAACAGAAAGGTGGTCTGGTTGAAGTACTCAACTGACAGTACCTAACTGGAGGGAGATAGAGAAGGGAAGGGGTAGACTGGAGCGGAGCGGAAGAGCTAACAAGTGAAGGAGCAAAAGAGCAGCTATTCAGGTGAAAGGGATCCTAAGCTTGACATGCTTCTGCCTCAGAGGTAAAAAAAAGCACGGAGGCAAACCAGGGAGGGGAAATTAGGTGTGATGGAGGTCTACTTTAGCTCCCCCAGCTCCTCCCCCAAAGCCTCCATGAAATCACAGCAACTCAACCAAAAGCTTATATCACCTGTCGGCCAGTTTTCATCCACGCTGAATCCAATCATCATTGGCAAAACTAGCAATTTCAGCAAAGCAAGTTCTGCTCTTTAACTCAGCACCTTGATCCTACCTCTACGACTGCAGTCAGAGTTCAAAACCCCTCTCTACCAGAAGTGGGTGACTCCTGGGGTTTGGGGAGCATATCGACCCCACCAGACCCCACTGGGGGCTGCACCCATGTCCCCTGCCACCAGCACCAAATTTGCCACTGAAATTTGGTTGTGCAGCGGTGGCAAAAACACAGTGATTTTGCTTGAAAGCAAGGCATATTGGGGAGGGCCCTTCATTTAGAAGCAAAATACGCTCCCAGGAGGATTCCAGGAGTGCAGTTATAAGAACATGAAAAGAGCCCTGCTGGATCCATATAGTCCAGTGGCCAACCAGATGCCTGTGGGAAACCCACAAGTAAGACATGAGTGCAGTAACACACATCCGCTCATATTCGCCAGCAACTGGTATACATGAGCATACTGCCTTTGATACTGGAGGGGGCTCATAGTCATCAGGAGTAGGAGCCATTGATAGCCTTCTCCTCTAAGAATTGGTGTAATCCCCTACTAATGCCATGGGGCCATCACTACATCTTAAGCATTTCCTTTTACCTGTCCGGAATCTCCCACCAATCAGCTTCATGAGTTCTAGTATTAGGAGAGGGGGGGAATCTCCCTATCCACTTTCTCCACACCATACACCTCTATCATGCCCCTTTTTCACCTCTTCTCAAAGCCAAACGGTCTCAGATTTTACAACCTTTCATCATAGGGGAGTTGCTCCAGCCCCTTGATCATTTTAGTTTACCTTTTCTGCACTTTACCCAACGCTACACTATTTTCTACGACTAAATTTGAGTAAAATTCCAGAACCCGTTCCACAAACCCACAGAATACTGGGGCTTGGAAAAAGCTGGTCTCCTGCAGAATCCATGCGTCAGGTTCATAGAAATTAATTTGATTCCATTGCAGATCTCTCCACCATTCCTAGGCCTGACTGAAGTACCCTCTGCCTCCTGTCCTGCTTTTGGGTTTCCCATGGGAACATAGGAAGCTGCCTTAGACTGACTGAGTCAGACCATAGGTCCATCTAGCCTAGTATGTTGACACTGACTGGCAGCAATGGCTTTCCAGGGTTTTGGGCAGGCTTCTTTCCTCGCCCTACCTGGAGAAGCCGGGGATTGAACCTGGGACCTCCTGCATGCAAAGCAGGTGTGCTATAACTTTGAGCTATGGGTATTTGGTCGGCCACAGTGGGAACAGAATTCTGGACTAGATAGGCCTGTGGTTTGAACCAGCACGGCTCTCCTGATGCTCTTATGACTTTACCACCGATCTTGTCCTTTGGCTCTGACTTCTGCCTCCATTCTCCACCCTGCCTCCTTCTTGGGCTACTGGTTTTTCCTTTGCCTCCTGCCTCATCTCAGACTGCTATCTGTAGCCCAGCCCTGACAACATCGAGGCATTTTTTTCTGGGAGTTGCAGCCACCACAGTGGTATCTGGGTTAGAAGAAGCCTGCTTATCTTTGTTGTTTTATTTTCATTTTCAATGAGTTTTAATTTAAAGGATGGGACGCCCCAGTTATTTCCTTCAGTGCACTTTTCTCTGCTGACAATTGCGCCAACAGACCTGGTTGTATTTATGCAATGAAATTTATGTCTCTTTGCCATGGGAGAAGCTCATCTATCTGCCAACCCATGTCAGCAGAATTATAAACCTGTCAAGATCACAGTATTTCAGAAGTGACCTATGCTGGCTGTAAAAACCAATGCAAATGCTCAGATAATGTATTACACGCAATGAAACAATTCCCAGCAAATAATAACAACACTATGGAATAAAATAGTGGCACACTTCTATGTCTTAAGAATAATGAAGAGCTTATATATCAACTCCACTGAATCATTTAGAGGTGGTTGTGTTGCCGGTGTGTTTAAGAGATCAACATATATTTGCCGTCCTTTTTAATTTACAGAGCAAAATGAAACTTTTACTGCCACTAAATAGGAGCCACTAATTACGACTGCTTGGAACCCAACAAGGCGAACAAAATCCACCAGTCTGATAGTTGCCCATTGCAAGCTCAACAAACCTCTTGTGTTTGGGACCACAAGACGTTTTCTTTCCTGAAAAATAGCTGGCAATAAAGCCATTTGTCTTTAAGAACAAAAGGAAAACATTTCAACTTACCCAGTATCCTGTTTTTAACAGAGGGTAGCTAGATGATTTTGGGACACCCACTATTATCTCTTCTTAATCTGCTTTCTATGAACTCTAAACCAAGGATTTTAATACAGGGTTTCTAGAGGGACTTGCAGCAAAGGTATCTATGGAATGGCAAATAACTTCTATCAGTTTCTTACATAATACAATGTTAATCACTGCTTCAGATTTAAGTACCATCACATATAGTACGTAATAAGGGGAAGTAAGTCCAAATATTGCAAGTCCAAAACAAAATTTTAAGAACGGCCCACTTAAGTCCGTCTTACCTTTGCAGCTCCCTCTTTCTCTTGCAACTTTCTCTAATGCTTTGTGAGGGCAGGTTGGATTTTTGCTTCACTCACTGCCTTTCCAGATCAATGTTCTTGAGAATGGAAAGTTTCAAGTCCTTTACAACACAAAAGGAATATAGCCAGAAGGAACTCTTACCGTATTTCAAATCTTCAACCCATTTTTATCAATTTTTATTTCATTACATTCACATCCCACCTTTCTTCTATGGTGGAACTCAAGGGGGCTACATGTGGTTCCTGGGTGGTCTCCCCTCCTCCAAATACTGACCAAACACAGACCTGCTTAGCTACAGCAAGGGAGCCACCTCAAGAAACTGATTACCCATCTACTCCTGGAGGCGTGTGGTCTCACAGAACGGGATTAGCCAGGCCCACCTTCTCCTTCAGCCACCAACTCTGAACTGCACGGAGGGCAGCCTCTACTTTCCTTTTTTATTTTTCAATCCTTGCCCGTTATGGCGGGTGCCCACATGTCAGTTCTCAATTGAACATGTGCAAGTATGTCCATAATTTTTAAAAGAAATATACACATGCAGGTTACATGGACAGATTTCAGGCTTCTGGGATCTACTTTGTTTGTTTTTACCAAAACTCTTGAAGTCCACTAGTGGTAGCCAGGTGCAAAATGGTAAATTAGAGTAGGGGGTGGAGCCAGATACAGTGCTGAATCACTGTCATGGTAGCAAGAGCCAATGCAGTGCGGGATCACTGCATTGGCTCCTACTACACCCCATCTGTTGGGAACATTGCAACCTTGTCTGCAAGTTACAGGAAGGGGGCAGTGTAGCAGTTAGCTAGTTAATGAATGGGAATTCGGGGCGTAGCTAGCCTTAGGATCTCTATAGCCTGGGGCGTGATTTCCTGCTCCTCCCCCGGCTCTCTCTGACCTTGTCCATTGGACATATGCTTGTTTACTTTCCTGCCGGTGTTATAGAACACAAAGAAATAGACTGAACAAACTCTTTTCTGAAACCGTACGCTGTACCAGCTTTTTGATGCAAGAAATTGTGAGTAAAGCCCTGTTACCCTTTCTTCACTAAAGAAGGGATGTGGTCTCTTTATTTGAGCCTCGTGTGCAGGTGGGTCTGGTAAATGCTTATTCTGTCTTATCCCCACCCCACCCCCCCTAATTGCCTTTCTAGCAGGAGGCATCATTACCAAATAATCCCATCACCTTCAGCCATATATTAGGATTAACTGTGTGTACAGGTACAAATTTACATCTGGGTGACTACAGATGAAGGAGTCTTAACAACCTGATTAAGATGGCAAAAAATCTATTTCCTGTTATCAAGGAACCATTGCCGATCCATTGCAAGTTATCCAGAGATGTCCCAGTAGGTCCTGATCTATCTTCTGTCCACCCCTTTCCCAAAGCATCTGACTGACCACGGCTAAAAACAAGATGGTGGATGAGATGGATTCTTGGTCTAATCCAGCAGGTCTGTCTTTACGTTCTAATGTAATTTTTGTTCCATCCTGAATTCAATATTTCTAATGAGCGGCGATGCCATTTTTAATGCCTCCCCTTGCTGCAGAATTTCATTTCACTGTTTATATGACTATACTGCCCAATCGCCAAAGATCTTTTGTGAGTTTAGAAAGATTGAAACCCTTAAAAAATGCAATACAACGTAACATCAAACTAACATGCAAATACGTAACAATTTTAAACAATCAACAGGAAATCCCAGGAGCTCTTAAAAATAGGTATCATATACTGTCAAATATCTGGGAGTAGAAGAAAATCTTAACGCGGTACTGAAAAGAAGATAATCTTGATGCCAGGCAGGCCTCCCTGGGGAGAGTGTTCCATAATAGGGGGGCCACCACCAGGAAGGCGCTCTCCCTTCTTTCTCTCGCCTCTGTCTATTCTGAACTATTCTGCTCTTGTCAAGATTTCATACCCCAGCATCTTTTCCAATCCAGCGTGCCCTTCTTCATGTTGAAAATCAATTTGTTTTTTGTGTGTTTTATTTATTTCTTCCAACCACGCTAACTGAAAATTAATCTTGGCACTTGAAAAGTATTTAAAAAACCCAGCTCTCTTGCATTGTAGCCTACAATTTGTAGAATTGTATTACACGGATAAGTCAAATTAGCGTAGCCATTGCAAATGAGCTCTGTTTCAGGAGGCATGTAGACTAACAAATCCTGTCTTTCACTCACCATGTACCCCAGGATTATGAAGGATTTGTCTTATAATGGCACAACTAATTACATCTGCACATTTAGAGTGTTCCTTTCTCTGAGCCCCACCATTCAAAGACTGAAACATTCTATTAAATGATTAAATGCATTGAATCATTGGACTATGCTTTGCTAAGTACGATGAGGAAACTAACCCAGTCAGGGCACACAATAAACACTGACATGTTAAATACTTAATCCTTTTTACTTATGTATTTACCGACAACTGTGCTGCTGGGAATTGGTTGTTTCTCTCTCTCTCTCTCTCTCACACACACACACACACAAACTTTGATCATTCAGAAAGCATTTGTGGCCAGGCCAGGCCCAAGACAGGCCACCACTTGAAGCGGGGACCCCCCACCCACCTGATCTGCTTGCCCATCTACCTACCAGCTTATTATTCTTGTTTTATTTTTATTATTTAATATTTATTAAAACATTTGTATCCTGCCCTATATCACTAAGATCTCAGGGTGGCATACAGATGAAATCATACAAACAATATAAAACAAAACAATGAATATACAGAGCTAAAAACAAATTAAACCATTAATCAAGCTAAAACAGTATAGAATTTAAAAGCAGCAAAACCCAAGTAAAACAATGAAAACGATGTGCAAGCTTGATAAATTTAGCCATCACAGGCTCTGTTAAAGAGCCATGTCTTAATTTGGTGCCAAAATGAAGCCAGCGCAGGCTGGGCCTCCTATTCTTGATGTGTCTATACATGCATGCTGTAACAGCCAGCCAGGACTCACCTGGGCCAAGTCATGTTCCTTTCGTTGCAGAAGTCTCACAGGAAGAGAGGCAGGGAACAGATGAGCCTGTGCATAAAGTTAAAAGGGAGCCCTGTTTGGGAAGGGCTGGAGCAGATAGGGCATCCCAGCTCAGCTGTGGGAGAATGAAGCCTCAGCAGCAACAGCTGGGTATCATCAAGGCGCTGCCATAAAGCTGGGGAAGGGCCAGGTGGTGGGGGAGAGTAAAAGAAGACAAGCAAGAAGGTAGAAAAGTCCTTTTTGTCAATGTGGATTCTGGAGGAGCATTTTACCTGTCATAGGTTGACCATATGAAAAGGAGGACAGGGCATCTGTATCTTTAACAGTTGTACTGAATGGGAATGTCAGCTGGTGTCATTTATATGCATACAGTGGAATTTGCTGTTTATCACAACAGTTAAAGCTGCAGGAGCCCTGCCCTCCACCTGATTACTCTAGGCAGGGCTCCTGCAACTTTAACTGTTGTGATAAACAGGGAATTTCACCAGGTGCTGCATGCACAAAAATGATACCTGCTGAAATTCTCTTTTCAATACAACTGTTATAGATACAGAAGCCCTGTCCTCCTTTTTATATGGTCACCCTACCTTACCTGCAGCCACCTCCCCTCCCCCACAAGTCTGCCTTTGTAGGGAGACTTGGAAATTCCCAGCTGGCAACCCCAGGAAGGCCTCAGGCATATTCAAGTCCGGGGTTAACATCTTTCTCTAAGGCTCTGGAAGAACTCATCCCACTGCTTGGATAACCTCCTGTGAAGGAAAATGGGGGACAGTTGTCAACTGAGCCAGTGTGGTGTACTGGCCAGAGTGTTGGCCTGGGAGTCAGGAGATCTGGGTTCTAATCTCCACTCAGCCATGGAAGCTTACTGGGTGACTTTGGGCCAGTCACAAACTCTCAGCCCAGCCTACCTCACAGAGTTGTTGTTGTGAGGATAAAATGGAGAAGAGGAGGATTATGTAAGCTGCCTTGGGTTCCTTGGAGGAAGAAAGGTGGGATATAAATGTAATAACAAATAAATAAACTCAAGGCCAGTACTGAAAAAGGGGAGACTTGGGCATTTTTGTAATTTAAAGCCAGAAGGGGAGGGAAGAAGGTATAATTCCTTGCCTTGATTTGGAAGACTTTATGCTTGCTTTGCCTCAGTACTGAATATGGAGACAAAGACTTACGAATAAAAGCTGCCTGCACTTCTTGATGGACTCTTGTGATTATGGAGTCTATGGGTGAAGGTAGGTTCAGTGTACCCCTTCCAGAGGACCTGCGCACACATGCCTTGTCAGTATGCTGCCTGTAAAGTGATTCCATGTTCAGGAGCCGTATGTCACCTGCACGAGGCTGGGCAAAGTATTGAGAGAGGTCCTGGAACCTGACTTCGCACAGGCACTGTGTGGCTCCTGAAGGCAGGCGGGCAAAGGTACGCCAAGAAAAGCAAAACGGCTGATGGGCAGATGGAACCATCTGGGTTGGGGGGCATAAGGGAGAGAGAGAGAGAGGCAGCTTCTTGGTTCTGCTGGTCAGCCGGACACCAGCATGCTTAACAGACCTTTTGTGGGGGAGCGCCACTCTTCCCACATTCCGCCACCTGCTGTGCCCACATCCTCCCGCTTCATGGTAGGACTGTCCCTGTTTGTGGCTGATGAGTTGGGTTTAATTTGCTGGGTCACAGGTTGACAAACCAAAGCCATGTTGATGTCCAATCATACCTCACGAAGACACCAGACTAATGGTGGAACTAAGCATGATTAGAAACACAGGGAGGCCACCAAGGGGGTGGGGAGAGAAATGTGTCCAAACATTTCACACTTTTGAATGGTGGCGTGATCAGAAACTCCATTATCCTTTGAAATTTGCTCTTCTCTGAATTTTGCAGTGCCATTCTCCAATTTGAAAACAAAAAAAACATGAAAAGTAGAGCAATGTTCTGAAACAATCCTCAGAATTGCATTATATTAGGAAACCCGAAGATAACATATGATTTCTGAACCTGAGGGTCTGCACCTTTGATCTAAATAATGACTTCTTGAAGCATCCTAGCAGTTTTCTCCCCGAACACAGCTTGAAAACTACTGGCCTAGTGTAATTGAATGCATGTCCTGATGTTATTAAAATGAGCATTGCCTCCTTCCATTCCACATCACTGGCTGCCACTGATAGTGGAGGGTGGGGAAATTCAGTGTAATGTTCTCCAAACAGGAGTTAAGTTGTACTAGACATTACAGAAGGGAGGGAATTAATTACTCATGCCTACCATTTTCAGCAGCAGTTCCACATTTCTTGGGGCATCCACCACCACCCTAAAAGGCATTCAAAATCCATAAGGAACCCCAATTAATGCACGTCCAAGGCTGCTCCTATCTGACACCGTACACGCATGTTGCAGAAACATTCATGGAAAGAGGGGGGCCCTAATATGCTCCTCTTGATAAAGCTGTGACAAACTAGGCAGTTGAGGGACTCTAAAGTGATTGTCGGCTGTCTCTTTTGACTGATGCGTCTGCCAAGAATCATAGGTTCACGGAAGGCTGACCTTGTGCAGTGGGTGATCTGTCTTCATGGCAACTGATGTGTGCACAAGTCTCAATTTCACAGAGGAAGAGCTGGGACTGTAAAATGAGAGGGCCTTGGACATCGCTAAGGAGAAAAAATGTGGAAGAGCATCAGGGTCTCACCAGTAGTTAAAAAACCATCTGCAAAGGCTCCTGCGGCTGTATCACCACCCAGTCCAAATTGATAAATACCGGCTCAGACTAGGCACTACATGGACTTCCATAATTTCCACCACCCCATGCACATTTCTTTTAACCCACGGCAGCCCGGGGCAGGTTGCATATCAGCAAATGAAGGTGGCTCATTGCAAGGCAAGTAGAGAGAGGCTGTCATGGGACCTTCCCCTCCCTATGAGGAAAGGATGCAACAGCTGGGATTGCTTAGCTTGGAAAAAAGGAAGCTAAGGGGATACATGATAGAGGCGTACAAAATCATGAATGGTGTGGAGAATGTGGGGTCATCCCATGAAGCTGATTGGTGGGAGATTCAAGACAGATTAAAGGAAATACTTCTTCACACAGCGTATCGTTAAAATATGGAATTCGCTACCACAAGATGTAGTGATGCACACCAATTTGGATGGCTTTAAAAGGGAGTTGGATAAATTCCTGGATGAGAAGGCTATCAATGGCTACTCACCCTGATGGTTATGTGCTACCTCCAGTATCTGATGCAGTGAGCCTGTGTGAACCAGTTGCTGGGGAACCTGGGTGGGATGGTGTTCTTGCACCATGTCCTGCTTTGCTGGTCCCTTGTCGACAATTGGTTGGCCGCTATGTAAACAGAGTGCTGGACTAGATGGGCATTCAGTCTGATCCAGCATGGCTCTTCTTATGTTCTTATGTCCCACCAATCATCTTTCAGCTAAAAAATCAGCCTCCCCAAGCCATTTTTTCATCTATGAAGTTGTGGCATTCAGGGCATCATGGGGCTTTCCCCCCCCCCCCCCGGAGAACAAGTCTATCATTAGCTGTGCTAAAAAAAACAACTAGCATGTCAGAGAAACGGCCAGGCCTTTCCTGTTAGTCATGGGAACTTCCGTCTTTAGTCTGTAGTGGTACGAAGTCTTTGTTCTCACTGAGGCAGTCTGCTTGTGTCTCGAGACACTGGCTGACTATACAGTGAGAAGTAAGCCTGTGTTTGTTTGTTTGTTTGTTTATTTGTTTTATCATCCCACTCCTCATCCAAAACTGCTTCTGGAGTGGCTTACAAACCATAGACAACACAAGAGGAAAAAGGGAGGAGGAGGGGAAATTTATTTGTTTGTTTCATTTCTATACCATCCAATAGCTGAAGCTCGCTGGGAGCTTTACAACAACTCATAAGACAATAGAATACAACATTAAAAATGCAGCATAAAATACAGCATAATAAAATTAAATATACAGAATTTAAAACAACTTAGACAGCCAAAAACAACTTCAATAAAAGACTAGACCTGTTTAGGCGATTGGCATAAATGCCACATCATACGCCATTACTGTGAGCCTATCTACACAGTACCTTGGAACATTTTAAATAGTATTTTAAAACGTTCCAAATAGGTGCGTTCCAAAACGTCTTAGGCCACATTAAGGAGTACTCACATTACAGGAGAAAAATTCTTCAGTCTTTTTTTTAAAAAAAATATTTTATTTTTCAACATATTACAACATAAAACAACATAAAATACAATACATAACCGCATACCCCCCGTGTTCCCCTCCCCCCAGGAGACCTTTAATTATACATTATTCTTCTTTCCAAAAGTGTAAAGACTATTTTGAAGGTATTTGCCCCTTCCCCATTCTTAATACATATTCCAAAAATGGGCTCCATATATCTCCAAAATCATTCTTACTGGACATTCCCCTCTTTATTTTCATTTTACACGTTAGCTTATCATTAAGTGCCATATCCCATATTTCTTTATACCATTCTTCTATAGTATATATCCCTTGCCCTTTCCAATTTTTAGCAATCATTATTCTGACAGGAGCCAGGAGGTTGTTTATTAATTCTCTCTTGTTTATATTCTCATTTCCTTTATCCCATATTGCTAGTAGAGCCAGCTTTGGGCTTAATTCCAGTTTACTTCCAATTATTTCACTTATTTCTTTGAACACCCTTTCCCAAATTTTTTGTACCTGTTCACAGCTCCACCACATATGAAAATAAGTTCCAACCTCCTGACACCCCCTCCAACAATTCTTGGACACTTTTTTATCTATCTGATGAAATCTTACCGGCGTTAAATACCATCTCCATACTGTCTTATAATATTTCTCCTTAATTCTAATCGACAAAAGCTTTAACATTCTTGCATCCCATATCCTCCCCCAGTCAAGTTCATTAATTTGTTCCTTTAAATCATCTTCCCAAATCATTTTAAGAGAGTCTCGATATTCATCATTCTCTGTCAGGATTCTATATATTTCGCTAGTCAAACCTTTTCTAGTTTTAATTACTTCCTTCTTTCCTCTTGATTCAATTAAATCTTCAAATCTTGTATTATTTCTACATTTCTTATTTATCTTTTTCCATTCCTGTGTCCATTTTTCCAATTGTAAGCATTTGAACCAAGCTATCTTTTGTCCTTTTAACAACTCTCTAATTTGCACCTTATCTATCATTCTTTCCATCCAGTTCCTTAACTTAATAATTTCCTGATCCTTCAGACTCCCTACCAACTCTACTTTTAAATTCCTTGGGAAGTTTCCCACTACTACCACTGGGGCGAGTGGAGAGTCTCCTGGTATTAACTTTCCTTTAACTTTCTCCCAGATCTCTAGAATATTTTTCAACAACGGGTTGTCCAGTCCCCTCAGATCTTTCTTTTGAATTTTAATAAAAAAAATATTTTGCAATTTAAAATCTAGTTCCCCTGTTTGCGTTTCTAACCATTCTAAATCTTCCTCCCCTAATATACTATTTATAACATATCTTAACTGATTAGCAATATAATAATTCTTTATATTTGGAAGTCCCAAACCACCTTTCTTTTGTGTCTTATACCATAATCCTAGCTCTCTTATCTCCATTGCAATAAACATTAATCATATTTTGCCAGCTCTTTAACTCTACATCTGATATTTTAATCGGCAGCATTCTAAACAAAAAATTAATCTTAGGTAATATCTTCATTTTAATAACCGCTATTCTACCAAACCAAGAGTGTTTTAATTTTCTATATACCTCTAACTTTTCCCCTACCTGTTTTTTCAAACTTGCAAAATTGATTTCCTCTAACCTATCTAAATCTTTTGCAATATTAACTCCTAAATAACGTACTACATTTTTAAGCCTAAGACCTAACTTAACTTTACCTTCCTCCATCTCCTCTTTGTTATAATTAAATAACATCATTTCTGACTTCCCCCAATTAACTTGTAAACCAGTAATCTCCCCAAATTCTCTCAAATGCTCCTTAATCAACTCCCCAGTCTTCAGGGGATCTTCTAATGTCAGTAATGTGTCATCCGCAAACATATTCATTTTAATCTTCTCCTTCCCTCCTGTCCCCTTCAATCTTCAATCCTCCCTTTTAACATTTGCCAAAATTTCTAGCACTATCGCAAATAAAATCGGTCCTTAATTCTTTGCATTAATCTTTCCTCCTGCTTCAGCAAAGCCGCCTCCAACACATTCTGAAATGTGATCATTAAATCATCTGAGGTCTCTGCTTGACTCTCTTTGGCCAGTTTTGGAACTGCACCTGGTACTTTAGGAGCTGTGCCAGATTTAGTGCTTCCGGAGTGACTTGGAGATGATTTCCCAGTCTTCTCAGACTGCTGCGTCTTGTCCGGCATTTTGTCTGGCAAAATTCCAGAAACTCTCGTGAGCCGATGCCAGTTCCTATCAGAAGGATGATCTTTCGATAGCCTGCTCCAGGCGGGGGCGCTGGATTTTTCACCTTTTTGCTTTCTTTTCATAAAGCTAAACTCATAAATCCGCACCCCTCACCTAAATCATCGCTATCCGCCTCAGATATCCTCTCAGCTCATATCAACAGTTACGTTTCGGCTTCTAACTCTTTCGGCTGGAGGTTAAAAGTCTCTTTTCCCACTTAAAATCACTTCAGCCTCTCCCTCCAGTCTTATCTTAGCCTTACTGCTTCAAATTAAAGTCCATTAATTACCGTCGCTGGTCGCCTGGCAAAGTTCCCGTCCACATCAAAGGTAGTTTTGCTTTTCCCTCTGCTGATACAGTAGCTATCCAGCTGCTTCCTTCACCACAGATACAGCAAAGCTTCCGGACCCGAAATCAAATCTTTAATCAACAATCCATCGTCTCCAAAGTAGGGATTTTGTAATTATTTCGTCGCTTCTTAACAAGAGCGAGAGAGTTCTGACTCTACTCCATGTCCATTAGGCCACTCCCCCCAAAATTCTTCAGTCTTCAAAGCAGTGTGTGTAGTCTCACACACCCTTCTGTCCATCTCTTTCTGTTTCGTTTGTACAATGAGTTAGGGCAAGGCATTGTGGGCGCTGTAGTTCACTCGCCCACTTCCTCCTTAGTTCCCCTTTCATTCCCTAGTTTTCAATGAGTATAGGACTAAGCATTGTGGGTGTTGTAGTTCACTCGCCCACTTCCTCCTTAATTCCCCTTTCATTCCCTAGCTTTCAATGAGTATAGAGCTAAGCATTGTGGGTGTTGTAGTTCACTCGCCCACTTCCTCCTTAGTTCCCCTTTCATTCCCTAGCTTTCAATGAGTATAGGGCTAAGCATTGTGGGTGTTGTAGTTCCATCACCCATTTCCTCCTTAGTCCCTCTTTCTTCCCCACCAATCAGCGGCTAAGCATTTGGGCACTGGTAAACAAAGCACTGCCCCCATGAATCACAAACGGTAAGGAAGGACACATTATTTTACTTAAAACTATTTATTAAAAGTAAAAACCGTTGTATATAGCTGAAGTGAGTTTTAAAAAACCTCGGGTATACAGTGTTCAAGGGAGTGCTTCATGTGTCCCAAAGAGTTTTCGTACCCTTTATAAAAAATTACAAAGCTAGTGTGTAGATCGGCTCAGAAAATGCCTGGGAGTAGAGAGCAGTCTTAACCTGATGCTGAAAGGATGACAGTGTTGGCACCAGGCAGGCCTCAGTGGAGAGCTCGTTCCATGGTTGGGGAGCCACCACTGAGAAGATCCTCTCCCTAGTCGCCACCCTACAAGCCTCCCTCAGAGGAAGGCCCCAGATATTGATTGTAGTGTCTGGGCAGGTTCAGGTTGGGAGAGGCGTTCCATCAGGTATTGCAGACTCAAACCATGTAAGGCTTTATAGGTTAAAACCAGCAGCCATTTATACATAAAGTAGAGGTGGGATGGGGGAATGTGAGAAAGGTCAGATCTACACCAAGCAGGATATGACACTTTGAAAACGTATGCGGAACGTGACATAGGCCTCAACAGTTGTCAGTACACTTGAATACCGTTATAAAGCAGCAGTGTAGATCTTGCCAAAGCCTTACTTTAACAGTAAGCAGAGTGTATAGGAGAGATCGGGGCCCGCATCAAAGGCAGGTGCAGTTGGGCACCTGCCAAGGGGCCACATCCCAGCAGGCCCCACTGACAAGAGCCTTCTGGAGTTGCTGCGCCTCTTGATCATTGCAACCAGCTTGTTTGCCTGCCTCTCGCTCTGGCCCAGACAACGGTAGTGGTGAGAAGGAGGAGCAGGAGATGCTGCTTCCTGCTGGCTCAATGGTTTTCTGCCTGCCAAGCAAATAAGCGTCAGCAATGAGGAGGAAGAGGATGAGGAGCAACAGCAGCGGGTGACAACAGTGGTAAGAAGTATAGCTTCCAAATTGCGTGAGGTCCTGGTTCCCCTCTATCCGGCACTGGTTAGGCCTCATTTTGAGTATGGCGTCCAGTTCTGGGCACCACACTTCAAGAAGGATGCAGACAAGCTGGAGGGGGTTCGGAGGAGGGCAACAAGGATGATCAGGGGTCTGGAAACAAAGCCCTATGAGGAGAGACTGAAAGAACTGGGCATGTTTAGCCTAGAGAAGAGAAGACATGAGAGCACTCTTCAAGTACTTGAAAGGTTCTCACACAGAGGAGGGCCAGGATCTCTTCTCGATCATCCCAGAGTGCAGGATGTGGAATAATGGGCTCAAGTTACAGGAAGCCAGATTCCGGCTAGACATCAGGTAAAACTTCCTGACTGTTAGAGCAGTACGACAATGGAAGCAATGACCTAGGGAAGTCGTGGGCTCTCCCATACTAGAGGCCTTCAAGATGCAGCTGGATAGCCGACAGTCAGGGATGTTTTAAGGTGGATTCCTGCACTGAGCAGGGGTTAGACTCAATGGCCTTATAGGCCCCTGCCAACTTTACCATTCTACGATTCTATGATTCTAAGGTAGACTCACTGAGGAGGGAACCTCTGAGGGTGTCTTGCCCAAGAGCTCTCAAAATCCTGGACCACTACTGGCAGGAAGATGCTCTAGCCACTTTTCTACATTGCTGTCTCTGATACCAGAAATGAGGCGAGAACAGATAGAAGTGATTGGGATGGAGAAAAGTGGCAGGAGGCAATAGACACAGCGTGGGGTCGTGGTGCTAAAATACTCTTCTGCTGTGCGTTTTTTAAACTGTTATTTTAAAGTGAGACTCCGTCTCCCCAGCTTTAGATGTGATTGGGACAGACAGGTGAAAATAAACTTGTGGCTATCACCATGACATCTAGTTCGGCCTTAAGAAAATACTTCCTGAAAAGAGGTCAGGATTGTTCTGTATGGTTTCCCTGTGCTAAGCAGTTCTGCTTGATTTTTTTTTTTAATGCCCTACCTAGTTCTTCCATGCAGCAGTAGGGAGGAAAAGGGCTAAAGTAAGTGTGATGTTTTAATTGCTCTGTCTTTTGGAGTGTCGGGTAAGCTGTTTTGTTATTTTTTTTTTTGCATGCACTGACAGTCCAAACAGAGATTTCTCTCTGGATTCTGAGACAGCATTAAAAACAGCAGACAAACAGATCTGACAGGAAGCATTGACTGATGTCCAATATTCACTTATTAAAGAATATAAATGAAGCAGGGATGGGTTGGGAGCTGATTTGATATGTCCATCTGGGATTATTTTCTGGAATGACAGGAATTGCAGGAAATTATTAGGTGCCAGAACTCTGTTATTCCAAGA
This sequence comes from Anniella stebbinsi, assembly GCA_029215795.1. Lineage (NCBI taxonomy): Eukaryota > Metazoa > Chordata > Lepidosauria > Squamata > Anniellidae > Anniella > Anniella stebbinsi. The sequence goes on from JARDYH010000007.1 coordinate 13,207,615, forward strand.
GATGCCAAATGAATCAATGTAATTCTGTGCAAAAAAAAGAAAGAAAGTGGGGGCCAAAATGGAGTATTGCATTTATTTCAAGAATCTAAAAAGGCTTGAAAGCCATTCGTAGGTGTGTGTGTGTGTGAAGGGATGGAGTGGAGGTTGAATGTTATTCATCCAGCAAAATAAATAAATAAAAATAAATTGATTGCAATTTAAAACCAAATATTCACTAATTTAGTTTAGAAGACAGTCAAAACATTTAAAATGCATCAGGAGTTCAGGTAACTAGCAGTGCTGTTTTCTTGGGTTGCATAGAAATGAGGTTATATGGGTAGGGATGGAACAGGAAGCAGAAACCAATGATAAACAGAATATGTACACAATAGTGAGAAATATTTATTAATTTGATTTATTACACACCTTTCTACCAAAAAACGGCACTCAAGATGGCTTACAAAAACAATTTAAAATAGGTTTCTTAAAAAACATCAAAATGCAATAAAAAACACATAACAATCACAGATGAGAAGAGCATCAAAATCAACCAACAGACCCATTTACAGGCCAATGACCTTCTTGAATAAAGCAGAAGGACAGCAGAGAGGAAGTGAATTTAGCCTCCCTTGGGAATAAGCAGAAATTCTGTGTGTGAGTTGGCAAGGTAACCAACTTTGCAAATGACCAATGTTTCTGGATGAGGAATAAGACCTCTCTTTATGTGCCCAAAGTGGATTCTGGAAAATAAAGAACATAAGAAGAGCCATCCTGGATCAGACCAAGGGTTCATCTAGTCCAGCGGTCTGTTCACCCAGTGACCAACCAGCTATTGACCAGGAACTCACAAGCAGGACATGGTGCAAGAGCACCCTCCCACCCATGTTCCCCAACAATTCGTGTTTATAGGCTTACTGTCTCTGATACTGGAGGGAGCACGTAGCCATCAGGACTAGTAGCCATTGATAGCCTTCTCCTCCAGGAATTTCTCCAACCCCCTTTTACAGCTATCCAAATTGGTGGCCATCACCACATCTTGTGGTAGTGAATTCCATAATTTAACTATGCACTGTTAACTATGGAATTCATTCTGGATGTTGCAATCAACTCCAGCAGTTTGGTAGAGGGGAAACAGAGTCATTCCTCTCACTATCAAAAGCATTTACAGCAGATGCTAGCAGTTCTGTTATCTAGGGAGGAGGAGGAATTTATTTGGTTTGTGTTTTAATATTGACTGTGCTAATTGGCAGTTTCTGAACTAAATAATACATGAACGTTGGGTTTATGCACTTCCGTTAATTTTGTGATACAGTTCTCTGATCAAAAATTGTGTACGAAAAAATATGGGGAAATTATGTAGGAAAAAAATGCACGCCTTTGGGAAAACTGCATACAAAAAGCCATATATTACAGGGAAATTACTTTGTAAAACTGAGTATTTTACAGAAAAACTCTCCAGGGGGGCTGGACTTAGAGGCCAAAGCCCAACCTTGAGGGAACGTAAGGAGGTTCTGCGGAACAGATATGGAACCTCCGTGGGCCGGATACGGCCTGCGGGCTGGAGGTTCCACATCCCTGAACTTGCCGATGTGGAAGACGTGGGGACGATGCCAAAAATGTCACTTCCACATTCAATTCTCTCCTCTCCCCTGCTATGAAACTCACCTCAGGCCATGCAATTATCCTACAAGTTATAATGATGGGGGAGTCAGGACAGATAAAAGGACATCCTTCTTCACACAGCACATAGTTAAACTATGGAATTCACTGCTACAAGACTTAGTGATTGCCACCAATTTGGATAGTTTTAAAAGGCTCTCAATGGCTACTAGTCCTGATGGTTATGTGCTACCTCCAGTATCAGGGGCAGTGTGCCTATGGACACCAGTCGCTGGGGAACTTGGGTGGGAGGATGCTGTTGCACTCATGTCCTGCTTGTGGGTTTGCCATGGGCAGCTGGTTGGCCTCTGTGTGAACAGAATGCTGGAGTGGATGGACCCTTGGTTTGATCCAAGATGGCCTTTCTTATGTTCTCAAGTTATTTGATCTCCTCTGAACACCATTGGTTGCCAATGGTGGGAAAGACCAATAGCATGATGATACTATGTCACATGGTACATGTTAGTAGATATTCTAGGGGGACTGGGTGAAAACCTGGTTCAGGTGCCATTTCCCACAGCAGCCCTGTGTATTCCATTGCGTCTTTCTCCACCCAAGATTCATATTACTCAAAATCCTTGATGCTCATCTTCAAAGAACCTCTTATTGGCTAAGAATATTTGGAAGTATCCAAGGGGGAATTATTGGCCTAGGTCAATATGAGAATGAATGCATGAATAAATAAATAAATAAATAAATCCTTGGGGACAAACTAGGAGAAATATTGTCAACCAACTCCTTCTGCAAACATGCAAAGAAATCCAAAAACCAGCCGTGTGAGCAGATGGCAATAAAAGCAATGTGATAAAAACAGATTACTGGGGGCTCACCCAAACAGCAATTTCGCAGATGAAAACAAGACCCTTTCTACAGTATAGGAGAGTGGTATGTGAGGAAGCTGCTTGGATATTAAGTGGAGAGACTTAAACAAGGGGAGATGTAAGCATGCAAATCTTTTAGCAATCTCCCGGGAATCTGGCATGAGTGAATTGGGAGGAGGGACTGCATAGTGGTGGGCCCGGAAGAAGGGATAGGACCAGGCCAGCACATGTGGGTGCCTTTGTAACGACAGGGCAATGGGTTATAAAAGCCTGCCCCACCCAGCAGCAGCCCAGTGGCATCCAGGGTAGGTGATACCAGTCGCTACAGAGCCACTAGACAAGCATCACCCCGTTACCCTGCTACTGTTGGAACAGTAACAAAGGTAAAGGATTGGGACCTGTCACACTCCGGATGCCTTCACTGAGACGTGCAACAGGCTTAGAGTGGAACTGGATGCAGAAACAGCCATTTTATGAGTTTATGGGATAGGCTGTATTATTATTATTAATAATAATAATAATAATAATAATAATAATAATAATTGGCATGTTTCTGAGCCCAACTGGGGGTTTGTGATGGTGGGAGGGAAACAAAACTGACAGATCCGTCTATCTAGGCAGAGAGCTTTGAGCGCTTAGTTCTTTAAAAATCTGGGTTTGAATCCCTCTGTATACAACCATCTTGTGATGCTGAATAAGGCTTGCCACTTCTTTGTTTTTTCAGACAGCTACATGGCAGGGAGACAGAGGGTGACCCTCCCCATGCTGGAAATAGCTGTACATATTGAATTTGGCCAGTGCAGATGGGTGAGACCTTCATTGGGTTTAGGGTTTTGTTTTGTTTTACACAAACCTTCCGAAATTCACAAACGTCTTCATAAATGGGATGGGAAGAACTAGAGATTTTATAAGCTCCAATGTGGGAGAAAGTGAAAGAGGCAGATTTATCCATTTGTAATTGTGATGATAGCCAGATAGAGCGGGAAAGTGATGAAGAGAGAGGCCTTTTCTCGTTGTGCAAGTCCAGCTCCTATTGATAGGAAAAACCAATACTTGCACGGACAAATGAAACTTCTGCTAGTAGCTGGCCGCTAACTCTTGTCATGGGAAATTTGGCAACTCTGACTTTCATCGAATGTGCCAAGTGAATGTGGAAATATGTACACAGCTCATGCTTCCAGTTGGCTCTGCGGCTAACGTGATCAGGGGCTGTTCCAAAGCTAATCACTGGAAAAGGAAAGGAAAAGGCAAGCATGTTCTGAGTTAGTACACAGCAAAAGAGATCCCAGCAATTCTCTGTTATGGGGAAGAAGAAGAAAAACACCATCAAGCAATTTACAACTTGACAGTTCAGCAGAATTGGGAGAAAATATACTGGTGGTTTGAAAGTCACAAAGCTCTTAAGGAAACAGGGGATCTGTGGAGAGGAAATCAGGTTAACTGCAATTAGGAGAGGCTGAAAATGATGGGGTCTCTTCAGAGCTGAGCAATGCTGTTAAAGAAGCACAGAGAATCATGCAAGGCACAGAAAATAATTTACACTGGCAGAATGATTTGCTCATGCACTGCTAGAAATAAGAGGTGCCAGATGAAGTTGGCATGCCTTAAATTTTAAACAATCACAGAGCTGGAAGAATCAGGGTTGGACGGGGCCACTTAGGCTATTGAGTCCAACCCCCTGCTCCATTCAGGAATCCAGTTTAGAGCATCCTTGACAGATGGCTGTCCAGTCTCTGCTTTAAAATTTTCCAGTGATGGAGAGCCCAACACCTCCCCAGTCAGTTGGTTGCATTGTCTGACTGCTCTAACAATTAGGAAGTTTTTCCTGGTGTGCAAGCAAAATCTGCCTTCCGGTAATTTAAGCCCATTATTCCATATCCTACAGTCTTGGATGTCAGATAACAGGCTGCAGCCCTCTTTTGTGTGACGGCCCATTAGGTGCTTGAAAATTGCTATCATATCCTCCCTCAGTCTTCTCTTGTCAAGGCTAAACATACCCAGTTTCTTCCATCTTTCCGTCCAAAGTAGGACTTCGTTTCTGGCCCCCTGATCATCTTGATTGATGATCCAAGGACTAGAAGTGCAAAGGGGGTATATGTGTTTCCACACTGTCCACACCATCTTTGAAACTCAGTGCTATTGAATGCGGTGATGGGCACAACTGTAGCACATGTATGGGGAAATATGCATGTTGGAGCTATAAATGGAGACATTATCTTGAAGATAAATGCCAGACTGTGTCTTGTGCACCTGGAGAGACTGGTGTTTTTTTCCTGTGGTGGTACATCTGTAGAGGTACGTATTTCAACACTGAAGCCGTACCCATGCACATAACACATCTAATCAGAAGTAAGTGATTGGATGTTGGGGGTTGGACTCGATGGCCTTATCGGCCCCCTTCCAACTCTACTATTCCATGATTCCATGATTCTAGTTACTGAGAAACCAATTTGCAAGGACAGAGAAAACCAAAGGGCAGTTATGTGGGGTGGGGAAAGAAAAACAACTGCATGGAGATTAGCTCAGTTCAGAAAGAGACAGTGGAAATCAGTGAAGCGAAACTCGCCGTGGCTGAGGGCCATAAAGCAGGCTGTGAGATTCACCGGCCTGATTATTCTTTATTTGACCTCTGTGGATCATCAGGCCCAGAGACACCATTTACAACAAGAAGTCCACAATGGCAAGTGAGGAGGTATTTGCATAAGGTGTCCAACTGACCATTTGTCCACATAAATAGCTTATCTGGGGACGGTGGCCAGAGCGGCCGTGGGAGCCTCTCAACATCTTGTTTGTTCCATTTCCATTACAAAGGTCATGGAACTTTTCAGAGCTATGAGCAGCTAAGATGGAGACATCTTCTCTAAAACATGAAAAGCTTCGGTCCAGCGTTGGACAGTGGTGCAGCGGTGAGCTTCGAAGTGCAGGCACTCATCATTACAATGCTCACAGCAACACCCACAAGGAGAGTCCAAAAATGCAGATAGCTGTGTTGATCCACACCATCCAACCAGTTCGAGCAGTTATCCTGTCCACCAGGAGCAGGTATTTTGTAAAGTGGGGAACCCCAGCTTCAACACCTCTCCTCTACAACTTTCTTGTCTTGATGACCCTCCTCCCCTCCTCCTAAAAGCAGGACATTTTTAGGGGATTAAAGATGGAATCACGAGTTTATACATTGGTAACCGGTACAAAAGAATGGATCGCCTAAAGCTGTGTTGCTTTTTCAATTCATCTGACAAGGTTTCACATACTGTAGACAGTGTTCTAGTCTTCCAAAAAATGACTTCCCGCTCCTGCTCCTCTATTTGGATTTTGCTGTCAAGCACAAAGGACGCTGAATATGGTGATCGCCTCCAAAATATCTGACTCACGGATTAATCAAGCAGGCCTCCATTGTGCATATTCCAGTGGTTCCTGTAGGTGTGCATGAAATGCACAATCATTAGCTTTCCTTCCTTTCTTATTCACCGCATGCTTTGATAGACTTTTCATTTATTTGAAATATTTTAGGCTGCCTTTTAGGGTACAAACCCCTCTCAAAACAGCTCACGAGATAGCAGGAATACAAGAATAAGTATCAGACTTCATAAAAGTCAATGACGATAATTATACAGACCTGCCACCCTAAAAGGTACTAAAGCAAGAAAACAAAATGGCAGACAAACTCACCTGTAGACTCATTAAAAGCACACACACAACTCTGGAGAAGGGTCATGACAACAACTGAGCCTTGGAGGTATATAGTGATGGGGCTTGATGGACTAGCACAGGGATACTCAGGTTGAGAATGGGAACCATGGTTGGTCCAACTCACCTTCCCATATTCCCGTGTCATGCCTCTACATTTTGGTATAGTAGGCAGTAGATAATATTTAGGTTTTTTTTCATGATTCACATCATGGGAAGAGGAGATTTAGGGTCAATTGCATCCACTCTGGCTTTCCTGATTGGCTAGGCTGACCATATGAAAAGGAGGACAGAGCTCATGTAACTTTAACAGTTGTAGAGAAACGGGAATTTCAGCCAGTGTCATTTGTATGCAATGAGTTCCTTGTGAAATTCCCTCTTCATCACAACAGTTAAAGTTGCAGGGGCCGTGCCTTCTTTTGTATATAGTCACTCTAGTATAGTGCCTGCAACTTTAACTGTTGTGCTGAAGAGGGAATTTCACCAGGAACTAATTGCATACAAACAACACTGGCTGAAATTCCCTTTTCTCTACAACTGTTAAAGTTACATGAACCCTGTCCTCCTTTTCATATGGTCAACTTACTATTGGCTAGACACAGTTTTTATTTATTTATTTATTTATTTTGGTCCCTCTTCCAGTTGAAGCATTCTCTGTATGTTGCCTTTGGCAGAGAGGGAGGAAGGGAGGGAGGGAGGAAGGGAGGAAGGGAGGGAGGAAGTTTCTAGTCCTTAGTGTTTGTATATGCAGTAGAGGGCGTTCCCTTCCCTTCCATCCTCCCGTAGCTGCCTATTGATATAGTACATGTCACAGACAGAGTAGGATTAAAATGTCTTAAGGGCTCAATCCTATCTATGTTTGGTCAAAAAAAAAAAGTCCTACAACTCCCAGCTTCCCCAGCTGTACTGGCTGGGGGATGCTGGGAGTTGTAGGACTTTTTTCTATCTAAATATACATAAGATTGCATCCTAAATGAATAATAACCCTCCTCAGACTTTCAAACCTTTTTGGAGCAATTCCTCCAAACACTAAGGACTAGAAACTTCCTCCCTCCCTTTTCCTTTCTTTCCCTTTCTTTTGTGCGCATTACCCATGCTGGCTACTCTACGAGAAAACCTGACTCATGCTGACTTGACATTTATTCTTCTCATCTCCCCCTCTCCATTCTTTTTCTTTTCTTTCTTTCTTTCTTTCTTTTTTTTTGGAGGCAGTCCTTGACTTTACTCCTTTGGGTGTTTTCTTTAATTAGCATGATGGAGAATTAAGAGGTGTAAGGGCAAGAGGCTGTGGTCGGAGAATGACTCTTTAATAAGCATGAATTATTGGCTATCCCTCCTCCTCCAGCCCTCCTCCAGCCCTCTCAGTCTGTGGGTTATTATACAACTGAAGCAGGGGAAATAAGGAGGGGGACCCTAAAAGGCAGGTGGGGGAAAGAGAAACACGATAGAAGGAGCTGAATGCCAACCTGGCACCCACTGGGCTTTCTCTCTTGCCAAAACCGCTCATTAGATCTGCTCGAACAAAGTGTGAGGAGCATGCTGATACCGCAGCTGCTGCTGAATTTGCCGGGTCCTGCGACGGCGGAACTGCAAAAAAGGATTCCTTCCCATCTGATGCTGCTAAGCTCATGGTTCAAAGGAAATGAGACAGAATACCCATCTCACAAAGGGGGGCAGCCACCATTTCGGAAAAGCAAAAGATCAGGCCAAGGGTCCATCACGTCCAGCAGCCGGTTTTTCACAGTGTCGTAGCGTAAGCTTTCAGGACGCGCAACAGTGGTGTTGTCGAACCAGGGCTTGCAGGGTCAAAGAGCCAGGATTTTTTTTTAATTATCAGGGATGTTGACATCATGTGCCAACCCCTCTGGCTTCCTTGTTTCCTCTGAGTTTAGCTGCAATCCTCACCATAGCTTGGAAGACATGATCTTCCTAGAGGCAACGTCTCATTACGAGCCATCCCTTTTGCAATGCAAAGTGTTTTGTGGTGGTTTGGCCATGAATGGGTTATTAAGACCCATTCACTTTACAAAAGACCTATAAAAGACAGGAGAGGGAGAGGGAGAGGGACAGAGAGGGAGAGGGACAGAGAGGGAGAGAGAGGGGGAGAGAGGGAGGGAGGGAGATCAGTTTTGGACTCTCCTGGGGAGGGAGGACAGTATGGCTATGGGGGCTGTCACTAAGAGCCGCTGCATTTCAAAATTTACCACTGTAAAGGTCCAAAGGAGACTTAGGTGCACAGAGATGCAAACTCAGGTTGGTCAGGGTTTGGGTCCCCACAGACAGTGCCATATGCACTTCTGTATACGTGAAGGACAACTTCAGGTTAAAGGCAATCACACATCACCCAAGGGGCATGATTGCCACTTGCATTGGAACCTAGGTGGCAGAGTTAATCCCTTCACATGTTTGGTACTCACAGCCCCCCCCCCCAAGCAACTAAGAGTGTCATCAGACTGGGGGGGGGATCACATTTCCCTTCCGTCACTTTGCCTTCTGTTTCTGTCCCACAGCAGGGATGAGCAGCTTCCTCTTTCTTCACATGGGGAAGACCATGTGTCCTATTCAGACCATGTGTCCCATTCAGTGGGCATTTTTATCGTGCTACTTCTCCGGCACAGAGCAGGAAATTGCAGCAAGTTTCGTTACAGCAAAAGAAATTGGATTTTCCGGGTCTTTTTTTGTGACAGACAAACAAACAGCAGGAGGCAGACGGCGTCATGAAAAGGACCTGTGAAAATTCATGAGTGGCCAGTAACGAGTGTGCTATAAAGCACTCATCTGATGACACTCCAAATAGGACCTTTGTCAACAGTGTTCAAAAGTACCATTTGGTCATTTTTCAGCAGTCCTTGTGAAAGCAGGGGTGTCGCACCTGTTTCTGCCCAAGGACTGAATTCCATTTTGGAAAAACTCTCAGGGGCCACATTCCAGTGGTGGGAGAGGCCAAATGCAAAAAGGGGAGGGGCCAACTACCAAAACAGCCAGCTTAACAAGTTTATTTTTATTTATTTCATTTATATACTGCCTTTTTGGCTTCTTAGGGAACCCAAGGCAACGTACATAATCCTCCTCTCCATTTCAGCCTCACAACAACAAACCTGTTGGTCTGAGAGTCTGTGGCTGGCCCAAAGTCACCCAGTGAGCTTCTATGGCTGAGTGGGGACTAGAACCTGGATCTCCTGAGTCCCAGTCCAACACTGTAGCCACTATACCATGCTGGCTGGGCTATGCTGGGCATTGTACGACTTTCCTTTGTCTAAACATGCAAATGACTGTGCCCTAAAGCTCTTACTGCCAGTAACAAAGACTTAGGAGAGGCATTTCAACCTTTTGAATGGGAAAAAACACTGCATGGGAATGAAGAACCAATCAAATAACTGGTGGTCATCACACAATCGGTGGACATGGGAAAGGGGGTGGCTGTCTTGGAAATCATGGGGAGCCAGATTGAGACCCCAAGTGGGCCAAATGTGGAGTTCAGGTAGAAGTCTGCACTCCTGATTTAAGGTTTTGCCACAGATGCAAATTATATATATATATATATATATATATATATATATATATATATAATCTTTTGCAAAACATAGGAGTCAGTCGAATTATCCCAGACCCAGCTAGGAAGGAGGGAGAGAGAGATGGAGATATAAGAACATATGAAGAGCCATGCTGGATCAGACCAAAGGCCCTTCTAGTCTGGCACTCTGTTCATGTAGTGGCCAACCAGCTGTCAACCAGGGACCCACAAACAAGAAATGGGGGCAACAGCACCCTCCCCCCCCCATATTCCCCAGCAACTGATGTATACAGGCTTAATACCTCTGATACTGGAGGTAGCACATGACGATCAGGACTAGTAGCCATTAATAGCCTTCTCCATGAATTTATCCAACTCCCTTTTAAACCCATCCAAATTGGTGGCCATCACTACATCTTGTGGTTGTAAATTCCACAGTTTAACTATGTGCTGTGTGAAAAAGAACTTCCTTTTATCTGCCTTGAATCTCCCACCAATCAGCTTCATGGGATGACCCCGAGTTCTAGCATGATGGGAGAGAGAGAGAGAACTGTCTCCCTATTCTGAGCATGCCATTCACATCATCTGTCCCTTTGCACATTTGCCTAGTTGCTTTGACAATGAAATGAGATGTTTGGATTGCTGTCTGCATTGGCGACAGAGAGAAGAACTACATGAACAGGATATCACGTCACAAACTCCACTGAAAAGTCCATCCAAAACTGCTTGCATGATCGTAACGTACCTGCCTAAATGTGCACATTGGAGCCTCTTTTGTTTACTGCCTCGAAGAAACAGAGATCCATTTCCTTGCTTTGAATTTTACACTCTGTGGTGCATTTCTCACCCGAGTCTGGATCAGAACGGGTTTTGCTTGGCGAAGTCAAATCAACTAAACAAGCCAGCCTTTTCTAAACCCGTTCATGCAGCTGTGGATCTCTGCTCTGCGACGTAGCTTGGAGTTTTGTATTGGAAAAAAAAGAGGGTGTAACTTATTTAAGCTGAATAATTTATGCATACGTACAGCGCTCAGCAGCCAAAAACCGGAGAAATATGCCCCCAGCAAAAACTGCCAGTGGTTAATAAAAATTACTTTCTTTTCATGGATCTCCAATTTGCCAATTACCCACTAACATATATATATATATATATATATATATATATATTTAAGATTGGATGTCTTTTACGCCTAAATTATTGCAAGATTTACAAAAGGCTTTCAGCATCATTCTCTCTCTTTAACTTTCAAATGGAATAGAGTAAAAAAAAAAAGCCTGTTGCTGTGACTTGATGGTCTAGTGTAAGGAGTTTCTGCATGTGTGAGCCATACCATATTTCTTCTATCATCAAGAACAGACACTCCATTAGAATCTGATTGTCATTCCTAAACTGTGAGCCGGGTTGTGTGAGCATTACATAGGGCATCTGCTAGTGAGCCATAGGAAATGAATGAATTGAATAAAGCCATCTTCCCTCCAAACTGGCGCTCCCCAGACATTTTGGATTCCAACTCCCATCAGCCCCAGCCATCATGGCTAATAGTAAGAGATGGTGGGAGTTGTAGTCCCAAACAGCTTGAGGGGACTAGGTTGGAGAAGCCTTTGGTTAGACTGTTAAAAGAGGACCGAGGAGACCTGGGTTCAAATCTCTACTTAGCCATGAAACTCACTGGATAACCCTGTGCCAGTCACTCACTGGGCCAGTTTGCATGTCACATTAAGCAACAGTGGGGGTTAATTAACACCCCCGCACAGGCTTAGTGGTGCTTGGTGCCTATGTACACCAGTTTGGATGGACTTCTCAGTTCATGCATTGGTCCACAGTTGACTTTCCTCCTGCTCTATGCTGAAACTCTGGTTCTGATCTTGCTGGGACTCGTCCATCACCTTCCCCACTTTCTCAGCTGCTTACAGCCCAGTGCTTTTATAAGTAGACAGAAGAGCCAAAACAGCCTCCTTAAATCCAGAGGTACTAAAAACATTTGTCACTATCGATTCACCAGCTGCTGTCTGCAATTCTAATCAATGCTTCCACCTTATATCTTCTCTCATTACTCCCTGACCATTAGTGAAGTCTAAAGAAGAAATATTCAAGCACAAAGCTGTTAATTGCAAGGCGGATGTTCAGAAATGAACATTCACCAAGGATCTTTTCCCAGGCATGACATGCACCTTGATCGCTGCCTTCGGAGTTCATTGTTGTGCAACCAATAGCTCTATGGAGGCCACAACCATTTATTATACTTTGGGCTAATCCATGCCCAGTGTTCATAGCAAGGTGCATTACCTAGATTGGGGGGGGGGCATACAAAGTGCCTTGAAAGTAACACTTGAGGACTGTAGAGCAGGAAATGATTTCCAGTGATGGAAAGTGCTTGCATATGTATCATATGACTATCCTGAAGGTCGCAGTTCTAGGGCAGAAGTTTTTGATCCTTACAGAGGGGTGGGGGAGAATTTCATTCAGTTTGCATTTTAATTTTAATGCAATCTTACCTAATTTTATACTTTCAAACCTATATGAAAACTATAATTCAATTATCCTTTCAAAATGTGCACTTCTCTAAATTTTGCAACAGAGTCCTCCAATTAAAAAAAACTGAATGCAAAAATGTGTAGACATATAAATGCATCAATTTATATGTTTGTGAAAATATTGAATAGGCATTATATTATGGAAAATATAATATGGATTCCTAGGTTCTATCCACTTCCCCTGGCCTGGACAGACTATTAAGACTTCCTGTTCAGGCTCAGAGCTAGCCTGAGCAGAAACAGATGGATTATTTAGTAATGATGTCTGCTGTTAGAAAGGCAATTAGCAGAGGAAAACCAAAGGCAAAACAGATTGAGTGTTTACCGGTCCTACATGCACAGAAGACTATCTTATAATAATACATGAGGATCATACCTTTGGTCCCCTCTACAAGGATTCGCTTTTGCGCCCGGTTAGGCGATTATGCGTATAATCGCTGAAGCGCATTTACACCTAATACCTCTGCACGAGAGGCGGCGAACCGCATTAACGGATGACCAAAATGAGCTTTACAAGTAGTAAATGCGCATAAGCGCTTGTTCACATAGTCAAAATGCGCTTTAACGGCCGGAGCAAAATAAAACTCGCTATTTAACGCGCATTCGATAATGCGCATAATCAGAGAGATAACGCGCCTCTACGCCCGATTTGTGCTCCGTTCTTGTAGAGGTAAATTTTTTTAAGCGCCTTGAAAGAGCTTTAAACCTCTCTTGTAGAGGCAGCCTTTCTTTGAAGAAGAAAAGGTAAAACATGCTCTTGACAGTACACCCCCTCCCCCTCAGCCAAAACCGAGCCATGCCTACCCTTGATGCTGACCCTGCCTAGAACTGAAGGCTTTTATGCCTGAGCCTTCAGCATCCCACCCAGAACAAAGCTGCAGGCCATCAGTGCTCCCTGAGGATTGGTCTATTCATGGGTAGGGCCTTACTCATGAGGTGTCCTTGTTCCTCAGGTAGGCACTTCTTCATCTAACAGCTGATCAATCCTGAACCTTTCAGCAGCTATTTGGCATCTGCCTCTGCTTTAGAGAGGGAGCACTATCTATGTTTTGAGGGGAAAGGTGTCTGTGACACACTCTCAACAATCCAAATGTGCCCACTGACCCAAGAAGGTTGGGGGGACACACACACACCAGGTCTAAATTTCACAGCTCCACTTTGCTTCCTGTCTCCAGCCTAACATAAAGAAGGTGAGGAGCTCATGGCTTGCATTGCTACATGTAGTTCACAGCGTGAGTGATTTTGTATGATGGACAGAGCCTTAGAAGTTGGACCAGCCATTGCAGCAGAGGTAGTTATTAAGGAGATCAAACCAATATGCCTTAAATGAATGCTTCCTCAGCTCTTAAGGATTGGTGGGGATGTAAAGGTAAGTGTTCATGGCTTTTGTTTTCACTGTGGGGGTTAAAATAGGGCTTCATTTCTTTGGCACGATTTCAGCTGAATACCTTGAGAAACACCCAGGTTTAATGGACGGGTGTCCAAAGAAAGATGAATGTAAAGTACATGGTGGCACCGTGGGACAAAGGCATCAGATATGTGTCAGAGAAAGGACTACCTGCAATGTGTCAAAATGGCAAGGGGGTGGTAAACAGGGTGTGGGGGCAGATACCTTTTAGAGATAATAAAGGAGACGTAAATACGCAAACACTAGGGTGACCAGATAAAATCCAGGTCAGGACTCCTGTAACTTTAACAGTTGTAGAGAAAAGGGAATTTCAACCAGTGTCATTTGTATGCAATTCATTCCTGGTGAAATTCCCTCTTCACCACAACAGTTAAAGTTGCAGGCACTATACTAGAGTGACCATATACAAAAGAAGACAGGGCCCCTGCAACTTTAACAGTTGTGATGAAGAGGGAATTTCACCAGGAACCAACAGCATACAGATGACACTGGCTGAAATCTCCTTTTCTCTACAACTGTTAGTTACATGAGCCCTGACCTGGATTTTATCTGGTCGGCCTAGCAAACACGCATGTGCCGTATTTGAAATCAGATGGGGATCTGATCAGTTTGCATCAGAATTTACAAAGATGTAATGCTTTGAGCATCCCTAATCAAGAGAGAATGGGCATTACTGGGGAATAGAAGGTGCCATTTGGGGATTAGGGAAGGCCAGGCCACCAGAAGAGAGGGGAAAAAAGGTACAAATAAGGGAAAAAGTAGTGAGATACATGGGAACAAAAGAGGATTGAAACACAAAGAAAGGACATTTGAAGAAAAGCAAATGTGGCCCATCAGATGTCACTGCCAGCTCACCACCATTATTTTCACTATGAACTGGGAGCACACAACATCATCAAACATGTTGAACAGTTGGTTATCAGACTCAACAAGCACTGGGATGCAGTGGGCATTGCACAGTAAAACAGAGGGACTGTAGTTCAGTGGTAGTAGATAGGGCTGTGCATGGATCCAAATCTGGATCCCGAATCTGGTGTGGATTGGGTTAGAGCGCCACATTTGCCGGTTGCGGCAGGTGACGTCATCACCCGACACGAGTGGGAAATGCAGCGGCACACAGTGAGGAGAGAGGACAACGGCAGGACGACAAGGAGGAGGCAGCAGGTAAGTAGGGAGAGTGGGGGTGAGAGTGGGAGAGCGGGAAGAAGTGCTGTGCACGAATCTGGATTGGGCTCAATCCGGACCGGACAGATCGGGATCATGATCGGATCGGGGGGTCATTGCACAGCCCTACTAGTAGACCACATGCTTTGCACACGGAATTCCCAGATTTGATCTCCAGCTTCTCCAGGTAGGGCTAGGAAAGAATCCTGCCTGAAAACCTGGAGAGTTGCTGCCAGTCAGTGTTGACAATACTGGGCTTGATAGACCAGTGATGTGACTCAGTATAAGGCAGCTTCCAATGTGTTTCCCAAAATTATTGGTTTCATTGGATAAATTTCAACCCACTGTGGTTCTCAAGTCCAATCCATTAGGGCGAAATTAAATTTAAGCCAATTTATTTCTTCCCTTGAATGTCCTTGTGAGCTGAACTGTGGTTTCCCACCAAGAAGAAGAAGAAGCTTCCTAAAAACAACAACAACCGTGTTCAAGTCTTCAAGAATGACACACTCTGTTAACGTTTTATCTTTCACCATAATCAAAGACTGCAAAGTAATTTAAGCAGAAGTTCTCTGGGTTCAAAAACACAATCAATGCTAATTGGATAGAGATGATTAATTTGTGCAAAACTCATCGTTCTACAAGAGTTAGAGCTGAAAATTAAATAATGTAAAATGATCAAAACAGCAATTTGTAATGAGTGTGGAATCAATACAAATTTCTTTATAGACAATTCCGAATTCCAGTCCATTGATTGTCACTGTAATTCCACCGCTAGCTGCTATTCGTAGCAAAAAAATAATAAAATAATAATAAAAAGGCCAGATAAGAAAAAGTGGAGGTACTTTTCATCAGTGCCATTTGCCAGTGAAAAACCATTTTCATCAAGGTTACGTTGTTAATGTAAGTTCAATGGAGAGTGGGTACTGCAAATGCTTTCAAAAGGAAGAGGCGGATGCCATTTGTTGTGTTCAAACTTTGGCCACAACTTTATTGATTGATTGCATTCATGAAATGGTCTACTGGGATCATTGTGTATGTGGAGTGAGTTGGATCTCTATCTACTTGAGGTTAGCCAGGGAACTGATCTGGCTATCAAGACATAACTGGCCCATGGCCACTGTGGCTCAAGTGTAGCCATAGGGCAGGGGGTGTTGAACCTTCTTCAGACCTTCCAAAGTGCATACTTTCCCCCAGTTGACTAAAGCATAAACATGAGTATTTTTTGTAAAAATGTGCATGTCACCACGCACTTATTTTTACTGGATTTTTTTAATGCGATTGCAAGTTCAGGAATGTTTGGATAGGTTTGTTTGCTTTTAATGTTCTCCTGTTAGTGTTTGCATTAAGGGTTGTGGAAGCGGCAAGTTCGGCTTATTTACAAACTGAAACAAAATTTGCCAACTGAAACAGTCGGGACTGCAATACCTGATAGAGTACCTCTCCCTACCTGAACCTACCAGGACACCATGGTCAACATCAGAGGCCTTCCTCTGAGTTCCACCTCCACAGGAGACTCGGAAGGTAGCAACAAGGGAGATGGCCTTCTCAGTGGTGGCCCCCGGATTATGGAATGATCTCTCCACTGAGGCCCACTTGATACCAGCACTATCATCTTTTCGGTCCCAGGTTAAGACTGTCCTCTACTCCAGGGGATTTCATGGAATAATGATGAAGTATTTACACTAGTCATCTAAACTGGTGAAGTACTTCATTGAATCTGTTCTTAGCTGTCTAAATTTTGTATGTTTTTGCTGCAGGCATCAAATGGCATATGATGGGGCATTTATGAGCCAATCTACACGCTAGCTTTGTAAAGTTTTATAAGGGTTACAAAAACTCTTTGGGCCACATGACGCACTCCCTTGAACGTTGTATACCCAAGGTTTTTTAAAACTCACTTCAGCTATATACAACGGTTTTTACTTTTCATACATTGTTTTAAGTAAAATAATGTGTCCTTCCTTACCATTTGTGATTCATGGGGGCAATGCTTCGTTTACCAGCGCCCAAATGCTTAGCCGTTGATTGGTGGGGAAGAAAGAGGGGCCAAGGAGGAAGTGGGCGAGTGAACCACAACACCCACAGTGCTTAGTCCTATACTATTGAAAGCTAGGGAATGAAAGGGGAACTAAGGAGGAAGTGGGTGAGTGAACTACAGCGCCCACAATGCCTTGCCCTAAACTCACTGTAAACACAAAACAGAAAGAGATGGACAGAAGGGTGTGTGAGACCACACACACCGCTTTGAAGACTAAAGAATTTTTCTCCTGTAACGTGAGTACTCCTTAATGTGTCCTAAGACGTTTTGGAACGCACCTATTTGGAATGTTTTAAAATACTATTTAAAACGTTCCAAGGTACTGTGTAGATAGGCTCTATGTCAGCTGCTTGTACAGGTTTGGTGTTGTAGCGAAATGGTTTTTAGCTGTTTAAATTGTTTTTACATTTTGTATATTTAAATTGGTATGCTGTATTTTACCTTGGTGGATTCTTGTGAACCACCCAGAGACTTTCGGCTATTGGGTGGTCTAGAAATGCAAAGAATGAATGACTGAATGAATAAAAATATCATACATCCCTGCTGATAGTTCACATTCCCTAGTAGCTGTTGGTCTTCCTCCATATGCATAATCTCTTCTCAGTAGCAAAGATGGGGTGAGGTGGGGCAGTCCTAAAGCTCCTTCAACAACAGTGGGAAAGTCTTCAGAGGAGGGCAACGTGGATGATCAGGGGTCTGCAAATAAAGCCCTATGAGGAGAGACTGAAAGAACTGGGCATGTTTAGCCTGGAGAAGAGAAGACTGAGGGGAGACATGAGAGCACTCTTCAAGTACTTGAAAGGTTGCCACACAGAGGAGGGCCAGGATCTCTTCTCGATCATCCCAGAGTGCCGGATGCAGAATAATGGGCTCAAGTTACAGGAAGCCAAATTCCAACTGGGCATCAGGAAAAACTTCCTGAGTGTTAGAGCAGTATGACTATGGAACCAATGACCTAGGGAGGTTGTGGGCTCTCCCACATTAGAGACCTTCAAGAGGCAGCTGGACAACCATCTGTCAGGGATGCCTTCAGGTGGATTCCTGCATTGAGCAGGGGGTTGGACTCCAGGCCTTAGAGGCCCTTTCCAACTCTACTATTCCATGATTCTCTCTCTACTTAACATCCTGTCTATGGCTGTCAAAAGGATGCTGCTCTTAAGGAAGGGAGAGATACCATTGTCATAAACCCCAAAGACCACAGCTTTTTCTTTTTGCTGGGCCCCATCATGAATGTTTACTAAATGCTCGGCCGTTCTTAACAGCACCTTGAACGTCTGTGCCCTTCCAATGATTTCACTCTTTCTTTCTTTCTTTCTTTCTTTCTTTCTTTCTTTCTTCCTTCCTTCCTTCCTTCCTTCCTTCCTTCCTTGGTAACTGCAGAAGTTAATGAAGGACAATAAGCAAGACTTATTGCATAACCAAGAAGAAGAAACAGTGCATTTAGTTCCCCTACACACACACACACACACACACACACACACACACACTGCATACTCATTAAGGCTAAGAATGTATAGTCAGAGCAGCCACCTTAGCAAACCTCCTTTAATTGTGCATTCTATTTGCCCCTGATCCGTGCATTCAACCTGCAGAGAAGAAAGACATTTAAAGATTACCGAGGCAAGTTTGTAATGAAGCGGATACCTCTTTGTCTGCCCTTGTGCCAACAGTGGCAGAAGGGATACTAATTAGATGGTGAATTATTAGTTTCCCATGGTGCACTGCAGGGGCATTAAAAATGAGTGTCGCTTGTGGCTCGCCTTTTTTTCCCGACGGTAGTCCCAGTTTAATATATTCCTATTTCTAGGTGAGCAGCGGGGAGAAACGGGTATTTTTCCGCCCTTTTTTTCTTTTTCTTTTCATGATTATAATTGTTGTATAATTACTGGCCTAAGGTTGCCTATTGTGAAATAAAAATGCTGAGATACTAATGTTTTATTGAACAGTACAAGTAGATAAAACTGTAATATATTTTCCTGAACAATATATGCTTGTTATCTGGAAGCTCAGTGACAAGCTAAGTTGTCTTGCGGAGCATTGCTCATCTTTTTCTGGGTTTCTTCTTCTTCTTCTTTTTTAAAGGAAAAAAAGAGAGAGCAAATTACAATGCAAAATATTATTCTTGGAATTCGATACACGGCCATTGTAGGGTGACCAGATCGCCTGGGGTTTCCCAGTCCTAACTGGGGTGATCCGGGCCAACTGGGGGGCAGCGGGGGCAAACCGGGGCTGTGGGGGGTCACGCGGCGGCGAGCGGTGGTAGACCCGGTAAGTCCGGGCTGAGTTTAGGTGGGGATGGGTGGCTTGGTGGTGGGGTTTTGGGTGGGGGGACACCCCGCCACCACCTGTCGGGGCGTCTGCTTCCTGGCGTTCTACTGAGGGACAGGCCGCGAAGCCTGTTTCTCAGTAGATTCGAGCACCGGAGGGAAGCGGCTGCCCCTGCAGGTAAGGAGTGCGAGGCAGGAGGTGGGAGGGGCCCCCTATTTACCTGCTGGGGTGGCCGCTTCCCTCCGGTGCTCGAATCTACTGAGAAACAGGCTGAGAAACAGGCTTCGCGGCCTGCTCCCCATTTACCGGCCTTGGTAGGAAACAAGTGCTCAGCGTTAGAGAGCGTCAACAAATTCCTTGTCGGGTGTTTCGGGTGGCAGGGGTGTCTGCTTGTTGGCTGCATGGCGGGTGGCCTTTTTAATTTTTTTATTTTATGTTTGGGTGGGATCTGCTTTGGGTGGTGGCCATTTTGGACCGGGATTTTGCTTTCCAAAATCTGGTCACCCTATTGTTGTTGTTTTTGTAAACCCTCAAACCCTGGCTGATCAAAAGGGCTTTTTGACTAGTGCAGAGTAAAGCTGTAAGCTGATCTGCTGTTAGTCAGCAGAAAGCCAGTTTAAAAGGCAGTGCGTATTATGGTTAGAATGCTGGGGAAACCAAGGGTTCAAATGCCCGCTCTGCCGTGAAGCTCGCTGGATGACCTTGGCC
Source organism: Anniella stebbinsi (assembly GCA_029215795.1). NCBI lineage: Eukaryota > Metazoa > Chordata > Lepidosauria > Squamata > Anniellidae > Anniella > Anniella stebbinsi. The sequence continues at coordinate 13,227,395 of JARDYH010000007.1, forward strand.
CAGTCTAACCTACCTCACAGAGTTGTTGTGAGGATCGATAGAGGCCTGGGGAGAGTCCGTGTGCACTGCCGTGAGTTCCTTGAAGGAAAGGTGGTCCATGAATTTCATGAAGTGAACAAGAATATACACTCGGTACTAGTACACACTGCAACTTCGATTTATACAGAAGGACTCATTCAGACAGGAAAAACGGTCCTATGCATGCTTACTCAGAAGTATGCCTCACTTTGTGCAGTGGGGCTTACTCCTGAGTAAGTATGCATCAGATAGCAGTTTCAATGCTTTAAGAGGAGGAGGAGGAGGAGGAGGAGGAGGAGGAGGAGGAAGAAGAAGAAGAAGAAGAAGAAGAAGAAGAAGAAGAAGAAGAAGAAGAAGAAGAAGAGAGCCTCATCAATGTCACCACCAGGGGGCAAGCAAGGAGGCAAAGCAGCTTGCCTGGTCTGTGACACCTAAACAAAGGCCCTGAGGTGGAGCAGCCATCCTGACACGATCCAAAGAGATCGCAATAATCATGGCAGCAACAACACTTCTGGGTTTTGTTTAGGGTGACCCTTGGGAAAGGAGGACAGGTCTCCTGTATCTTTAACAATTGTATTGAAAGGGGAATTTCAGCAAATACGCCGGCAGCACCTGGTGAAATCCCCTCTTCATCACAACAGTTACAGCTGCAGGAGTGTAGCTGGAGTGACTAGATACAAAAGAGGGCAGGTATGTGGAAGCGAAGCAGGAAGCAGAGCAACAGCAAGGAAATGTGGTTTCCCCTTGCCTGGAAGTCCTCAACGTCATGATTTCCGAAGCTGAGTATTCTACTGCTTGCCTCTTTAGGAAGCAACAAGAGCCCCAACGTGAAAGAGAGGGGAACGGTGCCATGTTCCTTCCACAGGCACTTGGCTTGACAGCCAATCACCCTCATTGCTATCAGCAACTTCCCCTCCCGGGCTCATCAGCATCTTTGAGCTCCTTCCACCTTGACCTAAAGAAAGAAAGAAAGAAAGAAAGAAAGAAGAAAATCGCAGTTATTTTTGTAATGAAATGCTGATCTATGCAAGCCTCTAGTCCACGTTGGCACATCTCTCACTCTTGACGTTGCTGCCAGTTGCCAATCTCAGGAAATCCGTGAGATTGTCAAACAATGGGGGACGGCTGACCTTTCCTTCTTTCCAGTGAATAGGCAGTTTCAAGCGGAAGGTGCTGGAGAGATAACCAGCAAAGAGAGGGGGAGAGGGAGGGAGAAAGATGGCTGTTGTCACACATGAAAAGTGTCTGTTTGGGATGCCAAAATGCCATTTTGTGCTTTGAAAGCATCACTATCCAAAAGACACTGAAACTAGGGGTGTGCACGGACCCTCCGGATCGGATCGGGACCTCCAATTTTGTCACGGATCAGACAAAATCGAAGCCCCCTGGACCAGATCGAGTCCGATCCTGATCCAAAAATCAGAACTTTTTGGATCGGCCGCCATTTTTTCCCCATAGCGCGCTGCGCGCCCTCTCCCCCTGCCCCCTCTCCCCCTGCCCCCTGCTTACCTTTCCTGGCTGTCCACTCCCGTCCGCCGCCGGCTACTACTGCGAGCGGGCTTCGCGGCCTGCTCCAGAGTAGCGCACCCCCCCTCCCCCTGCCCCCTGCTTACCTTTCCTGGCCGTCTGCTCCCGTCCGCCGCCCCCTGCCCCCGTTGTCTACTTCCATCAGCGGGCGCCCGCTGGCACCCACCAATGGAAGCAGACAGCCCCACTTGGGAAGCCCCCCCCCCCCGCTGTCCACTTCCACCGGTGGGCGCCAGCTGGCGCCCACCAATGGAAGCAGCAGCGGGCACCAGCGGGCGCTCGCCGATCCACCGATCCATCCGAACCAGTTCAGAACCTTTCCGGATTGGATCGGATTGGATCGGCTGATCCAGCGGTGAGATCGGAAATCGGATAATTTATCCGATTTCCCCCTGGATCAGATTCGGATCATGGATCGGATCCGATCCAGTGTACATCCCTAACTGAAACAATTCAACTTATTGGTCCGCTTGGATACCAGGATTGAGGTGGGATGTATTGTTTGTAGCTCCACTAAGGGAATGTCGTTTTCTTTCTCTTCTTTATGGAGGGAAAAAACAAAACAAAGGGATTATCAGCAAAAAACTTCAAGTGATTTTAGGGAGAAATTTTACACACATCCTCGATCCTTCCTTCCTTCATCTTCCTTCCCTTTCTCTTTCTTCATTCTTCCTCCCTCCTTTTCTCTTTTCTTCATCTTCCTTCCTTCTTTCCTTCCTTGCTTCCTGGAAAGGCACTCCTTCTTCAGCTGTGATCACTGTGCACCCTTTCACTATCACACAACCATGCATGTCCATCGCCAAGTAAATGAAGGAATGTGAGTTATGCCACATGCCTCTGTGCATCACTATGGTTAATCATTCTTCGAGTGTATGCCAACCCCTGCAAATATTGTGACAACACAGGCTGGTGATCATTGCTTCAGAAATGGGGAAGAAGAAGAAGACCCAGTATGCACCTCATCTAGACTAAGTAAGATTGAGCAGCACCCTTATAGGTCTCCTGTAAGCCTGACTGCATTTTGCCTTCACCGTACTATCCAAAAGAAATGGGTTTGCCCAAAGCAAAGGTGATCAAGGCCTAGTAAAGTGTGATTGCTTGAGCAGAATGACAGATGAAAGCAACCATCAAGGTACTGTACGGCACTCTGAAATAGCCCATTAAAATAGAAAAGGGAAGGAAATTCCTTGGGGAGCGTCTCACCCCCATCCCTTCAACAAAATAGCCTTATAAGCAGGGGGTAGAGTTCAACACCTTGGATAGCTTCTTTCTCAGTCTGGCTCATTGTAACTGAAAGACTCTGTTCAGATGACACGCTGAGCTAAACATTATGGCTTCACGTGTCGTGTGAACCATGACTTAGCGTGCTGTTTGAACCATTCCTAACTATGGTGGCTGTACAACCCCACTTTAAACACACTCACTAACCATTTGCTGCAAAAGGGTTAGCCACTAACCATCGCTTAGTGTGTTGTCTGAACAGGCTCAAACCCAGAATGGAATCTCTGCCCCACCAAAATTGAAGTCACCAACCTCCTCTGCTTATATAGTGATTTTCTGCCTATAATTTAGAACTTTGTTTCTGGAAGAAAAAAAAGCAATTGAAGAACATTTGAGTGGAGGTGATCACTCCATCCCCTTCCCGCTGCCATAAAGTAGGATATTCTTCACTTGGGATATTTCACTATCCCTCTCGAAAGGATCGTTATATTGAGAGATGGGTGAGAGATTCATTTCAGCTGGGTTTTGATCAGAATTTACCAAAATTTGTGAAGTTCTCCATATTCAAGACAAAAAGAACTTGAGATTTTTAATACTTTAAACAAGGGAGATACTGAAACTGACAGTCTCATATTATATTAGACTATATTAGAGATGATTCTGAGTGGCCACTTTAGAGGCTCCTCACCTTTAACAGCTACAGGGCAGTCATGTATTTCATGGCCCTCTCCATGCTTGGAAATTCTGCAGCTATTCAATTTGGCCAGTGCAGATAGGTAGGAATTTTGTTTCAGTTTGGTTTTGATAAGAATTTCCCAAAATGTGCAGATTTCTTCATATTCAGGAGAGAGAAAAAACTGAGATTTTTTTTTAAAAAAAGAACTGAACATGGAAAAAATGAGATGATTGATTTTTCCACCTCCATTTATATCACAGAGTAGATAGATACTGTGATCCAGAAATTGATAAAGCTAAGATGGACTAATAGCTAATTTAAGTCCCATTGATTTCAGTGGGTTTATTCTTAGCATAACTAAATCTAGATCCAACCTGATCATTCTATGATTCACGTATGAATGCCAGTGTGGTGTAGTGGGTAAAGTGTTAGATTGGGAGTCAGGAGATCTGGGTTCTAGTCCCTATTTGTCCATGGAATCCTTCCAGAAGCCCAGGAGAGCTGCTGCCACTGCATTTCCCCTATAGGCTGAAGCATGAAAATGCACATGGGGGGATCTGCGCATTTTCATAAGTGTGGATAATAATAATAATAATAATAATAATAATAATAATAATATATTTATTTATTACCTGCCTCTCCCAACGGATCGAGGCAGGGAACAGCATCAAACATTAAATACAAAACTGATTAAAACACATAAAATCAATACATCATTAAAATACCAATAAAATACCAATAAAACACTTTAAAATTCATTTGGGTAGGCCTGCCGGAAGAGATCAGTCTTTATAGATCTTTTAAATTCCTGAAGACTGGTGAGTTGGTGAATCTCTGCCAGCAGGTCATTCCACAATCTGGGTACGGCAGAAGAGAAGGTCCTCTGGGTAACAGTTGTCAGTCTAGTTCTTGCTTACTGTAGTAAATTCTTCCCAGAGGACCTGAGCGTGCGGGGGGATTGTATGGGAGAAGGCAATCCCGTAGATAACCTGGACCCAAACCATGTAGGGCTTTAAAGGTAATAACCAACACTTTGTACTTCGCCCGGAAACTGATTGGCAGCCATTTTTTTGCAAATTTTGCGTAAATTGAGAAACTAAAAAAAAAATCCGATTCTGGTGATGAGTAGATGATGGAATGAAAGGCACTTGAGAATCCATGAAACACAGATGGAACAGATTTTACACAATCTGTACATCCCTATTAGCAGAAACTTCTTTCTTGTTTTCATGTTTGTTTTACTCTAGTTAGGTGCAGGCAAGCTGCTCCAGACTGGGACCCTAGTATGAGGGTAGGAGGGCTTTTAAGGATTGGATCGAGAGTTTAAAGTGGAGGGCTTTTAAGATCTGGATTGGGGCCCTCCAGCTACTCTAGAGTTAAAAACAAAACCAGACATAGGTGCTAGATATGGATTTAAAGTAATATTTGTTTTGACTCTTCAACAATCCACGTGAGAAAGATCACTACTTGTGCTAAAACATCGACATCCCTTTTGACGGATAACAGCTGAGCTACAGTGAGCAAGTACAGAGCAAGTACAATTGCACTTTGGGAATGCTTGATTATTTATTTATTCGTTTATTTTTGTCTTCTTCAGAAACGTTTTCCCCCCTTCCCTTTAAACACACACAGAGATAGAAATAGAATTGCAGTCTTCACCCGAGATGAAACCCGGATCACGTTTCCCCGGCGAGCTGCTAGGGCACTATTATAAATAACTACATAAATACAGTTCAATTGCTTAATGTAACAAAGGCCTCCCTGCTGTCACAGTGGTTCTCGTTTGTGAGCAACTACAATGCCTGTATTGTTTTTCTGTCACATTCTGAAATAGCACGGCAGCCTTGTATTTTTCCGACAGCGAGCGGGTTTTACAGAGCTAACCATTCCAAGATGTCACTGTCGTTCTGTTCGCGGTCATGATGGATGGTTTATGACAATCGTCATCACCAAACCGGGGTGGCCAAGGAATCTTTTCCACATGCTGCCCATGGAGGCTGGTGGCTCTGATTTATTTTGGAGATAGGGTTCAGCACCTTGGATAGCTCCTTTAGAGTTCTGGTTGGTTCTGATTGAAACCCAGACTGAATTCAGAATCCTGCTGAAATTGGAACCATTGGCCTTCACTGCATACAACCATTTTTACTCCCTCGCCTTTTCAAGGTAGATCCCCTGCATGAGGTTACGTATGTATCCTACCTTGTCAAATGGGACTTACTCCCGAGTAAGCATGCACAGAACTGCAGCATCAGGCAACCACAGAAATATTTCTTTGGCCCTTGATGCTTTTAACCTTTTCCCTCCAGGTTAGAACTGTTTCCTTCTCCCAAACCTTTATTAGCTGTTTCATCGCTTCTGGTTGCTTGTTTTTAGTTATACAGGGTTGGATCCAGATGAAACTTCATCCCCACTGGAATCAAAGGGACTTAAGTTATGACTAACATGTCCCATTGATTTCAACATGGACTTACGTTCAATTAACATAGTGTTGGTTCAATCCACAGTGTTTTTGTGGCATTTTCTTGTTTTTAGAAGTTTACAAGTGGGACCTGCAACTAAATGTTGCAGTCTGGAATGCACCCATCAACAGGATACTCCATTCTATCCCCTGCCCTACATTTTTTTGTTTTTGTGACACGTGGAGTACAAATTTCATAACAATGACAACAAATTATTTAATTATTACGCAGCATGCGTATTTAAAGATTTGAACTTTAATTACTAGCTTTGATCAAATCATATTTATATTTTTCTGTTACTTTCTCATAAAAATTAAAATTAATAGAAACAAATGTATCACTTGGGGTATTCGCTAGAAAAGTAACATAGTAGAGGGCCCAGTTAAGAGAGACTGCAGTTCCACATGTCATTTTACATTGACTTCCACGGACAATTCCTGTCACTCCCAAGTCTAAACTCTCATGACACAGATGAAGAGTTTTGCCAATGTTCAACAGTAAAATATATATCCACCAAAACAAATTCTGCTGTATGAACATGTGATTCATATTAACAATTAGCAGGCTGAAATTCCATTCTTTTCTTTCATGGCACTTAAGAATAACAAATGTCTCCTAGGAGTGGATTATCTTTCCATTCTCTTTGGTAATACCTAACACGTTACACATGAGGTATTAAGAATGGAATTACAAACTTTCAGTCATGTTTGCTGCCTTTGAAAGTCAGCCCCTGTTTGATATTTGAACACACATGGATGAGAAGGCTGTTAATGGCTATTAGTCCTGATGACTATGTGCTACCTCCAGTTTCAGGGGTAGTTTGCCTATTCTCATCAGTTGCTGGGGAACATGGGTGGGAGGGTGCTGTTGCACTCATGTCCTGCTTGTGGTTCCCTGGTCAACAGCTGGTTGGCCACTGTGTGAATAGAATAGTAGTAGATGAACCCTTGGTCTGATCCAGCAGGGCTCTTCTTATGTTCTTCTTATGTTCTTTTGGATCTTCCAGAGACTCTGGAGTAGCTTGGAGATGTCACCATTGTCCTTAGCAAGCCTCTCTTCTATATGAAAAGGTTTAAGATTTGTGGTCTCAAGTGAAACATATATCTCTATCATCTATCTATATCTATCTATCTATCTATCATCTATCTATCTATCTATCTATCTATCTATCTATCTATCTAACATGAGCACACACATACACACACACTTACCCATGCAGATTAATGGCAACTTCTCAGTGGACCACAATCTAGGGGGAAAAAATTATTCAGCTCATTTTTTTCAGTAATTACATTTCCCATTGAACACAATGTCCCTGTGCATTAATGTATTAATAATTAAAATGTAGAGCCTAAACTAGGGCTTGGGAACTCATGGCCCTAGGGCCTCATGTAGCCTTTTCACATGGCCCTCAGTCTAATTTCAAAAGCTCTCTGCTAGCGATCTGTTTGGATTTCTGGCAAGAGTGATGTGTTACTCCCCCAACAGCCTGCCAGGCAAGAGGAAGAGGGAGATAGAAGGGGGTGTCAGAAGGAGAGAAAGAAAGAGAGAGAAGGGGTGGCAGAAAGACATGGGGAGTGTCAGAGAGAGAGAGAGAGAGAGAGAGAGAAGGGGTGGCAGAAAGAGAGAGAAAGAGAGCACTCAAAGGGGTGGCAGACAAAAGTGTCAGAGAAAGAAAAGTGGGTGTCAGAAAGGAGGAAATAGAGTGGCAGAGACTGAAAGAGAAAGAGAGCAGAAAGAAAAAGGAAGGGGGGAAAGAGAGTTCTTTTACCCTAAGCTGCACCTAGACATTTTCAGGCTGCTTCTTTCTGCTCTTTCCTCATGATCTGGTCTTCCCTTCTCTACATAGTTGGCTTTCTCCCCTCTTTTTATACTCTCTTCTCCCAAAACACAAAGCAGTTTGAAACTTGAAGAAATGAAACTTAACTGGAGAAATTACAATTAACCAGGCAAAGAACCTTAACCAGAGAAATAAAACTACTCCTCTCAGAGATACCCCCTTCCAACAGAAAAGTTGCAGGCTTCTAAGGCTTGGCCTTTTACTTTGCTTCTGTAGGCTTCTATCCACCTACGTAGTGTACTATCTGCTACAATCAAAAGTATATAGACTTCCTATTCATTCATTCAGATAATTTATTACCCACATTTATTATAAAATTGCCCCAAAGCAGGGTGCATCCAATAAATTGAAATAAAATCTTACAGCATCGACCCAAATACATACACAATCAAATAGGGGAGAACAGTAAAACGATAAAGGAGAGTTTACACAACGCAGCAAAACAGATTCAATCAAAACCCTGGGTGAACAAATAGGATGGTGCCACAAACTTATAATGCTCACCGTTGACTGTATATCGGGGGGAATGCAGAGCCAGCTCCAGGTTTTTGAGGGCCTTTGGGCAAGATGTAAGAACATAAGAAGAGCCCTGCTGGATCAGACCAAGGGTCCATCTAGTCCAGCATGGGTGCAAGAGCCCTTCCCAGTGAACCCCCTCCCTCATTGGGTTTACCTTCTCCCTGCCATTGTCTCTTGCTCCTCAACCTCTTGCTCCTCATTACTACCACTGGCTTGCTTGGCAGGTAGCGAGCCAGGGAGCAAGTAGGCAGTGGCATCTGCTGCTCCTCCTTCTCACCACCGCCATTCTCAGGGCCAGAGTGAGGCAACACAGGTGGACAAGCAGGTTGCAATAGTGAAGAGGAGGAGCAACTCAGGGGGCCCCTTACCAGTGGGACCCTGCTGGGGTATGGGCCCTCAGCAGGTGCCCGATCATGTCTACCTTTGACGCTGGCCCTAGGGGAGTGGATTCTACAATTGAGGTGCCTCATCAACCTCTTGGGTTGCCGTGTATTGAACTCCAGGCAAATGTTTCACCATCAAGAGATCATCACTCAGATTTAGTTTCTGGGCAAGTACACAAGAGAGAAGGTGCACCTTGGGGGTGGGACCATTAGAGGAAGAGCTGCCAGAAGCCAGGTCTATCCCCAGCTTCTCTTTCCATGGTTTCCAGGAAGCCAAGAACAAAACACACACACAGTTCAAATGATGTGATTTTCACAGGGAAACAAGCCACATGCGGTGACCTGCATTGCTTGCGCTGTTGGAACATTGACCCGTAATGATCGGAACTTTTTCCCCACCCCACCAATGCCAAATTCTGCTTCAGTAAAGCAGCCTTCATTATTTCCCCATGCATTTTTTTTAAAAAAAGAAGGCTGCCTCTTTAAAGCACAGAGAACATGTTTTATTGGATCCTCCCCTGTCCCGCCCCCCCCAAATCCCACGCCAAGTGATTGATACATGTTACTGTAAGTAGAGGCAGCTAACACCAGCTGGCCTCTTGCTACATCCAACTTGCCCATTAAACCTGCCTCACTGCTCAGAATGACTTTTCTATGCCAGGGTCTTTGGCAAAACCCATAGAAGTCCATCAAGCGACAGCATCGTAACTGCTCTCTCTCTCTCTCTCTGGCGCATCATTTTATCAGTGGAGGAGAGACAAAATATGGTTATTGTATCACATCTCCCTCTCCCCCCCCCCCTCTTTTATCATTGATTAGCTAAATCAGCCACGGCAGCCTGGTTTTGTCGCTGCAGTTCTCTGGTTAGACTCAAACGGCACTTTTATTTTTATTTTTTTTCAAGGCTGTCCCACTCAGGCTATATTGATCCATTCATCTCCGCAGCTGCTAAATCTCGGCAGATAGCAGAATGACAATTGTTGAGAGAGAGAGAGAGAGAGAGAGAGAGAGAGAGAGAGAGAGAGGGAGGGAGGGAGGGAGGGAGAAAGAGAAAAAACACAGTGAAATGTGTGCAATTGATGATGAAGTGTCTACGGTCCCCACACACTTGTGCCATGTATTGATTCTCACACTTGTAACGGGTATTTCTTTCTTTCATTCATTTGTTCTTCTTCTTCTGCTGCTGCTGCTGCTGCTCTCTCTCTCTCTCTCTCCCTCTCTCTCTTTGGCTTTTGATTGAAGACGGTGGCGTTTCATGTCAGCTTAAGCCACAATAATATTTTATAACCGTGTTTGTGAAGACTCGGTCTAAATGAGAACAATTGGATCAGGAGGCCCTTCAGTCACATTTCCTTGATTTAGGGAGGCGGGAGTCCATCTTTATTGCGCAGGGGATAAAAGGGGAGGTAATTAACGGAGAGTGTTTAAATCGCCAAAGTTCATCAAAGAGCATGCCCAACGTGCTTGTTTACTGATCAAAGATGTGCTCAGCCAGCCTGGCTAAGACAGTCTTTTGAAGACCACGGGAGATGGTGGAGGGGGGGGTGGCTTATTCAGCAGCGATTGTGCCAGACAGGAAGGGAAGACGTGTTTTTCCTCCCCTTTAAAATCCTAGTATTCAGAGCTGAGGGTTTCCTTAGTACTCTCTTCTTGGAAAATCATCTGCACACTTCAATCTCATGCTTCCTTTTAGAATGCGGGTTTTATTGTTTCTCTGCAACGGAGTATGCACTGATTGATTATTTCATCTTATTTATTGCATTCCTTAGTTGTCTTTCTCTTAAAGAAAGACCCAAGCTGATTTACAACAGCATTATTAGAACATACAAAATATAAAATAGTTAAAAACGTCTATTAAAAACATCAAACTTAATAAAAACAACTCAAACATCAGTATGAACCATAATCAAAAACAATGGATGCCTAAAAGCCCATCATATGGTTCCAAATGCCTGTGAGTAAAGGGAAGTCTTGACCAGGACAATGGAAAGATGACAATGTTGGCGCCAGGCAGGCTTCACTGGGGAGTGTGTGTGTGTGTGTATGTGTTGTGTTTCCTCTTCATTTTAGGCATGGTGTGGAGAAAGTGGATAGGGAAACATTTTGCTCCCACTCTTATAATATTAGAACCCAATGGGGTCATCCCAGGAAGCTGACTGGTAGGAGATTCAGGACAGAGAAAAGGAAGTACTTCTCTACAATGGAACTCACATTGCCACAGGATGTGCTGACGTTATAAAGCTCAGATGGCTTTATAAGGAAAATGGACACATTTGTGGAGCAGGCTCTCAATGGCTACTAGTCTTGATGGCTATGTGCTACCTCCAGTGTCAGAGGCATTAAGCCTACATACATCAGTTGCTGGGGAACATGGGTGAGAGAGTGCTGTTGCACTCATGTCCTGCTTGTGGGTTTCCCGTAGGCAGCTGCTTGGCCAATATCTGAACAGAATGCTGGATTAGATGGGACCTTGGTCTGATCCAGCATGGCTCCTCTTACGTTCTTATGTTTTTTAGGCTGCCTACACAAGAGGGGGTTGCCCAGCAATCCCACAAAAAGAAGGAAAGGCAGTGAGAGCAGGTTAAACTTACTGCAGTTTAGCGGCCTTTTTCTACAAGCCAAGATCCTGCTGTAACAGAATAACTGCGTCAGGCTACAGGGCAGCTGTGCTGGAAGGGAAATGGTGTTTTAATAAGTCAGTCTTTAAAAGAATTATAATTGGATTAACATGAAGTGAACCATCTAAATAGCTGCAGTATAATTAACTGTGCGTCTTACAGCTTGAGACAATAAAAACAAGTTTTATAGGCCACATGTCAGTTAACCATGTTTTCTCTCTCTCTCTACTTTTAACCAGACCCGTGTCAATAAAAAATAAATTCCAAAAATGCATTTTTTTTTTAATACCAGCTGGGTACTTTTCATGAGATGAAGGGAAACGATCCGATCAAGAGGGGTCCTTCAGGGTGGGGGAGGGGTTGTTCTTTTGTAATGTTTAGCAGTTGGTACAAAAAGACAAAGAAACACACACCCTCTTCTAACCACCAGCAATAATAAATTCTGACATGGGGATAAATACATGGCCATGGAATTTAAATTTTCAAGTTCTGCACGCATCTTTTAATGCAAGGACCCTCTAACAAAGCTTTTCATTTGCTAGAAGATTCTCTCTCTCCCTCTCTCTCTCTCCTGATGACCCCAACGTTTTATTGCTATAAATGACCCCACAACACAGACGAACGTCTCAAGGCCAGTGATATAATAGCATGCATCTTTCCCATAGAAAATGGGCAGAGGGTGAACAAAACCATTTCCTAAGGTTTTTTTCAATGTGGTTTGCAACGTTAAGCTCCACTCATAACACGCAACATGTAAATTAAGTAAATATACATCCTCAATGCCTTTTATGAAGGTTATTTTCTCTCTCTCACTCCATGCATTGTGCTTCATCATGCTGTGTGCGATTCTAATTTCTAAGGCCTTTTGTGCAAAATGCTCCTCATTGACCCAGCAGCCAACCCGTATTATTACCATTCCCATTTTACAGATAGGAAAGTGAGGTGGGTGTCGCCGCTATGCTCTCCCTGGTTTGTACAGGGAAGGTTGAATTTGAATGCAAATCCCATTTTGGGATCAGGTATAACAAGTCAGGTCTGCAATGAAATGTTGTCACATGAAGCACTCCTGTTCAGGGTTCCAACCTTGCACAGACCTTATCTGATGCGCCCTTGTGCCATTTTTTAGGTTGTAAGAGAGCACTCCTACAATCCCTGGGAGAGCGTCCCAAAGACCATAGGATTGCTGGGGAAAACCCATCTGAGATTGGAGACAGCGCTCAGACCTCAGAAAGGGAAGTAAGGGATTTGGGGGGGGGAACAACACTCTCCTCTGCTGCTCCTCCCCACCCTGCCAACTTCAGACTAGCAGGGCATACAAATCTCAGACTGCATCATGAGCCCCTTAGGCTGTGATCCTATGCATCCAGCATAGCTGACTGAGGAATGCTGGGAGTTGCAGGACCTTTTTCTGTCTATGACCCTGTTCAGATGACACACTAAACCACAGTGGTTAAGCATTATGAGCTAAACATTATGGCTTAGCATGCCGGGTGAACTATAATTTAGTGGCCCTGTTCAGAAAATTCCTTAAACCACGGTGGTTAAGGCTTTAACCATGGTTGTTAAGGCTGTGGTTTAAAGTGTCTTCTGAACAAGGCAGTGTGTTGTGTGAACCATTCCTAACCATGGTGGCTACATAACCATGGTTTAAATATGCTCACTAACTGTTTGGGATTAGTGTCCTAACCATGGCTTAGCATGTTGTCTGAACAGGCCCTTTACTGGCATAGGGTTGTGCCCTCCAAGTAGGGACTGGGCATACCTGTTCTTTCTAAATCACCATGGGCATAGATGGTGTTGGTGGTTGCTTTTCACCACATCTTTCTTCCGTGGCAATGGGAGGGAGCCACAACATCTTCGCGTTTTGTTGAAAATTCAGTCTAGGGCAGAAGATAATATAATTCTTTTTAGGTAAAAAAAAAATAGAAAGAAAACAAGCACTCCATTTCACCATTAAGTCTATAGCAGTAAGTGGTGGTGGGGAGAACCTCTCCCCTTCTTTTCTCTCTCTAACAAGTGTATAACAGCTGCTAAATCAAGCATTCCTAATTGGTGATTTAGCTAAAGACTGCTATAGTGTACTCTGACCCTTGATTGCTGCTACTATTATCACTTCTGAAAAGGTGTCACTTTCCTTTTATAGCATCTTTGTTTCACACAGTGTCACAAAACATGAGAGAGCTAAGATACACCAAACACTTCCATTGCTATGGCAGTGATAAGCTTAGAGGGAAGGGATCTCTCTCTCTCTCTCTCTCTCTCTCTCTCTCCTCCCCCGCCATCCCTCCCTCTTCAGGCCTTTCAATTTAGGGTGGGGAGAGAGAAAGACTAATCCACGACTAAATTCGTTTCATTTCAAAAGCAGGCCCTCAATGATCCAATTAAAAAATCCTCACGAAACTTGCAGATGAAATTAGCCGTCATTTTTTTTCCGAAGAAACTATTAGCATTTGTTTCTTGCTTTTGTGCAAATGTAGACATGTAGATAGAGTGTTGGATTGGAATAGGGGAAGTCTGGATTCAGAGCTTTGCTCTGCCATAAAGCCCGGTAAGGGTGCAATCCTATGCATATTTAGACACGGAAAAAAATCCTACAATACCCATCGTTCCCCAACCAGTATGGTTGTCTGGGGAATGCTGGGAGTTGTAGGACTTCCCCTCCCCCCCTCGTTTAAGCATACATACAATTGCTCCTTAAGTGACCTTAGGGTAGTCACTATCTCTCAGCCTGATCTACCTTGCAGGGTTGCTGTGAGCATAAAATAATATAACCCTTTGTATTTATGCTTATGAAAGATGCTACTTCTGCCATAGTTGAAGGCAGTTGAACAAAATATTATGAAGTCATCTATATAATAAAAAAACAGAAGACATCAGTAAAGTTCAAGAGCATGCCATTTCAAAATAATAATAACAATAAAAGCAACAACTGAGCAGCTGATTTTGAGGTGTCACAAAAGGGGAAGAGATTGTTCGATACTTGATTTATTGTGATTGTATTTTACAATGGAGAATTACTTATGGGATTGTTTAACTCAGGTGCCAAAATAACTTGGCTGACCTTGGGTACTATGCACCTTGACTTGGGTGGGGTGGGGGATGGGGGTACTATTTTCCATGCTGCTTCAGACAGCCAAATCTCTTGGACCAGCCCTGATTAGATAGCTCAGCACCTAACAGACCCATGCAAGGAAACAAAGCAATGCAACATCCAACGAATACAGCACATCAATGCACCCACCCAAAGCCCCACTTATGAGAGCATTTCTCAGTCCCAATTAGAAGGCAGTGTTCATTTGAGGCTCTTAGAGAATGTCTGTACATTCCACAGAATGATGACATCAAATATTTTCTGGACCATTTCAAGCTATGGGAGAGGAAGGCAGTGTATGGAATTTTAATGCTCCCCTGCAAAACAAAACAAAACAGAAAACTAGCATGTTAGAGGGAAGCCTATGCTGAACACTTCTGCCTCCTTTTTTTTTTTTTACCTCCAGGGCAGGGCCGACCATGCCATTAGGTTAGGGTGACCAGATAAAATCCAGGTCAGGGCACATGTAACTTTAACAGTTGTAGAGAAAAGGAGATTTCAGCCAGAGTCATTTGTATGCAATTAGTTCCTGGTGAAATTCCCTCTTCATCACAACAGTTAAAGGTGCAGGCCCTATACTAGAGTGACCATATACAAAAGAAGGCAGGGCCCCAGCAACTTTTACAGTTGTGATGAAGAGGGAATTTCAACAGGAACTAATTGCATACAAATGACACTGGCTGAAATTCCCTTTTCTCTACAACTGTTAAAGTTACATGAGCCCTGACCTGGATTTTATCTGGTCAGCCTAGCAAATGGAGCCTCTGTCTTTCATCTCAGAGTTGACATAATTTAAAACTATTAAAATAAACCTGACAGTCTTTGGACATGAGATTTGCTCCTCGTGTGCTCCAGCTCTGAGACGACACACAAATAACTATTCATGGAGTGAAATACTTGCTATCTTGTTAACTAGCCATGGGAAATAATGATTTCTCCCCATCTCTCCTTTCCCATTCTACAGATATTTCACCAGCTTTGCTGACGTGGCATAGTTAAAATTCAGGGCCATAAAAATTCAAATGCAGCCACTAAAATTTCAGTGTACTGTTTTCGAGGGAGTTGTTGCTTTGAATTCCAAATGCCTCCGATGTAAATCTACGATGGAAAATGGTGCCAGTCTATATCTAAAATGCAGAGGTGGTGATGATCTCACCTGCTAATGGTGACACAGCAAGAAATTATACAGTTAGAAAGCCCTGACAGAAGACGCCTGGGCCTATTTATTCAGAAATAAGCCACACTGGGCTCATAGGGACTTCCACCCAAGTAGGTGTGCTCAGGATCGCAGCCTAGGCAAGTTCCAGATGCAACATCTGGCCTTCCGATCCATCTACTATTGTAGGCTGACCAGATAAAATCCAGGTCAGGGCTCATGTAACTTTAACAGTTGTAGAGAAAAGGGAATTTCAGCCAGTGTCATTTGTATGCAATGAGTTCCTGGTGAAATTCCCTCTTCATCACAACAGTTAAAGTTGCAGGGGCCTTGCCTTCTTTTGTACATGGTCACTCTAGTATAGTGCCTGCAACTTTAACTGTTGTGATGAAGAGGGAATATCACCAGGAACTCATTGCATACAAATGACACTGGCTGAAATTCCCTTTTCTCTACAACTGTTAAAGTTACATGAGCCCTGACCTGGATTTTATCTGGTCAGCCTATACTACTATTAACCTCTGGGTGCTTCCATGCTGTGGGTTTTGGAACTCCCAGTTTTTGCACTTGCACTATAAGCTACAGCAGGCATGAGGAACTACTTTCAGCCCATGGGCTGAATGCAAGGTAGTGGTGGGCAGGGCCAAGTGCACTTTCATGGTGGGTGGGGCTAAAACACCCCAATACCAGCATATTCTAGTTTACAGCCAGTAACTGAGCTGCAGTTTCCACCGTTTGGAATGAGGCAGAAACTGCAGAAAAGCTGGGAAACCATTAAACGATGGTAGCCAAGGAGATCTATATCCCACCATTCTTCCATCGTGGAACTCAAGGTGGCTACATGGGGTTCCCGGGTGGTCTCCCCTCCAAGCACTGACCAGAGTCAGACAGGCTTCGTGCCTTCAGACCATGCCCTGAGATAACAGTAGGGATGCAAGTGGTGGGAAACTTGGTTAGTACTGGGGCATCCCATTGGGAAGGATGCAGCACAGGCAAAGTACTCCAGCTGTCACCTGGGTAAGGGTGGCTTCACCTGCACTGCACCTTCCTGCATTGGGGAAGATGTAGCATGAGTAAAGTGGTGAAACATCCCCAGCCAAGACGGTGCCCCAGCTGCCACTGGGGCAGAACTCTGCCTTCCAGTATTGAGGAGGTCACGGCATGAGCAAAGGCCATCCCTGGCTGAAATTCCAGCCAGAGGCCCAGCCAGCACTTGCGCTGTGGACCAGATGATTTTGTTTATTCATTTTTATTTTACATAGTTCTTGGGCACTTTTTAGGACAGAAGCCCTCCCAAGGCGATCTACAACCATAAAACACATAAAAGTACGGGGGGGGGGGGGGACCACAATTAAAAAAGTAAGCACACAATAAAACTAGGCTGACCAAATGAAAAGGAGGACAGGGCTCTTGTAACTTTAACAGTTGTAGAGAAAAGGGAATTTCAGCCAATGTCATTTGTATGCAATTAGTTCCTGGTGAAATTCCCTCTTCATCACAACAGTTAAAGTTGTAGGTGCTATACTAGAATGACCATATACAAAAGAAGGCGGGAGCCCTGCAACTTTAACTTACATACAAATGACACTGGCTGAAATTCCATTTTCTCTACAACTGTTAAAGTTACATGAGCCCTATCCTCCATTTCATATGGTCAGCCTAAATAAAAATTGCAATAAAACCAACCACAAAAACAGCCATAAAAACAGCAGCAGCAACAACAACAATATCAGGAGAAGGCTAGAGTAAAATAATATGTTTCCAAGTTCTTCTTAAAACCCTGCAATGATGGAGCATGGCAGACCCCAATAGCAAGGTATTCCAGGTGATGTCAGGGGTTGGGAGTGGCCATACCTCTGAAGACATTTGACCTGTGAAGGCTCAGGTGGGGGTCATTCCCCCCCCAACAGTGTTCCCCATCTCTGGAATATAAGAGTGCTCCCACTAATCAAGCTATTTCCATCAGCAGAACAGGGTGAGGAGTGATTTTCCATCTTGTGCCCTCAAAATCTGCTCTGGAACAAATTGGGGTGGGGAGCTGCAGAATTAGGAAAAGAGAAGAAAATCCCATTGTATCAATTGATCACCACTGGGGGAGTTTCAATTGAGAATGTTGGATTCTACCCAAGTTCTACCTTTTGGGGGATATGGTCATGGAACTTAAATAAATGAGTGATGCAACAGGTCCTGACGACAGTTTTCTGTATATCTACTCTGAGCATGCACAGTAGGAGACCTTGCTTAGGAGGTTTACAGTGGGGAGAAGACAAAATGCTGAATGGGGAGAGTTTCAGTTGAGAAAGGTGATTCTCATCGGCAATATTCAAATTGATACAGTCGGGCCATTGTTGACCAAGCGTTGCGTCTCTGTTTTAAAAGATTTTAATACACATGTAAATATATCTATATGTTTTAAATGGCTACTTGATCAATATCATCTGGTAAAAGAGCAATATTATCTGGTATTCTCCAAACCGAAGATTCAAATCCTTTTGGGGTAACATAATTTGTCTAAAGTTCTTTTCTTTGTTAGCATATTAAAATATGTACATTTGTTCCAGACGTCAAAGCAAAGGTGATGCTTTTGTAAACAGACAAGGAAGGAATATATGTGCACCCTCATTTTCAAAAACATGACATAGAAAAATGCAAGGAAGCATTCAAAAACAAGTGGAAATCCCTAGCCAAGCAAAATCTGTGCTTCAAAGATTCGCACGTAAGTGCAACGGGCACATTATTTGCTTTTTTCATGTCAATTTGTTTATATCTATTGCTATTTTGGGAAGTGTGGGAAGTTCTTGCTGCTCTGAAATGGATGTTGCAAAGTGTGCATAGGTGGAAAGAGATGGATACCTTGAGCCCATTGATATGCAAAGTTGTCATGGTGTTCCATGCTCCAAGGTGGTAATGACAGCAGTCTGGATGGATGACTGGATGGATGGATGGATTTACATGTTCTCTTGTACTTGCCCAGCATTCCTGTGGTCCCTGTTTACCAGGGTCAGCTCCTATTTTGGGGTACATGTCTGTGCCATGGATCAAGACCCTGAAACCTTCTCAGAGGATCCCAATCTGTCAAGAGAAGAGGCTCTTGGTATAACTGTTCGAAGAGAGGGTTACAGAAAGGCATCATGAAGCTTCCAACTCCTACAGTCTCACTTCTCCAGGAAGGCCCCTTGGGCAACACCCTTCTGCATCCAGAGAAGTTCACATTGCCATCCTTAGACTCTGAAGTTTCCAGCCATAAAGCCACCAGCATGGTACTCCTATGTCATCGCAGCCTGAGGCTGCTAAAACAGACGAGGTTCCTTTAAGTGAAAATGCCTTAGTCAGTGTGGGGGTTAGGAGTAACCAGCCTAAAGGGGTCGTAGGGTATAGCAATTAGTAAGTAGAATTTTTACAGGCAGCAAAATCATATTAGGGCCATGCCAACTCTTTGCCCCAAGAATAATGAGGTTGCAGGGCTCATGTGGGCTATCTAAGTCCAACCCCCCGCCTGATACAGAAAATCCAGAGCAGCAAGAAAGGTCTGTGCAATCTCTGCTTCAAGACTGAAGGAGAGCTGAGAGAGAGAAAAAACACCACCCTTGTAGGGAGTTGGTTCTATCGCTGAACAGCCCTTACCATCAAGAAGTTTCTCCTAGCATTCAACTGCAATCTACTTCCTTGCGACGGGGGCACCAGAGAACAGGTCTTTGCCCTCTTGTACGCGGTAATCCTTCAGATATTTGAAGAGTGCCATTATGGCCCTGCAGTTATCTCTTCATTCTCCAGACTAAACATACCCAGTTCCTTCAAATCTTTCTGTATAGGAAAGAGATCTGTTCCGTTCCCTCTTCTTCACAGGTCTCTGAGATGGCTGATGAGATTAAAATTAAATGGTAATCTCTTACTAACACAAATGTCTGCTTCTTGTCATTTCCAAAGACCTCAGATCACACGAGGGCACACCAGAGAACTTCCATTACTGAGATATATTATTTATGCCTGGTATTCAGCATTCCATGTAAACAAAATAACTATAGAATCTCATTTTAAAGCCTTTTTTTAACTTTAAGCAAGAGATCTAAAAAGCAGTAAGCATAGGGTGTGTGTGAGGGAGAGAGTCAGAGAGAGGGTGGTGGTGTCTTAGCTCAATGAGTTCCTCTTAATGATGATTTCAGATAACAAAGTTATTTCAAGCAATCATTTAGTTATTATTATTTTTTATTTCATTTCTTCTAGACTGCCCAGTAACTAGAGTTCTCTGGGGAGTGTACAGGTAAATTAAAACCAAAATACAAAACTATAAGCAATGATAAAAGCCAGCATATAATCAAGCCAGCAGTAAGGGATAAAAATAACGCAACACATAAAACCAAAATAAAACCAGCAGAAAAATAAAACAATGTGCATATCTCATAAAGGGGTGGGAAACCTCAGGCCTTTAGTCCCAATCTGGCCCTCCAGTGTTCCCCAGAATGCCACGCCCATCCCTCAGGCTTCAGCCCCTTTTCCCCAACCATTGATCCTTGAGTGGTTTCCCAGCTTTTGCACATTTTCCCCTCCCCATTCAAAAAGGTTAAGGCTTTGTATCGGGCAGCTACTAAGGGTCTCTTCTGTGATCGATCAGAGAAGTCGAACTGCACAACAATTGCTTTTATTATGCAAACTACAGTCAGATTAGCAGTGCCTCAGGTTGACATCGGGATCCATGAACAGTGGTGAAAAAACAACTTGGCATAATACAGGATCACTACAAGCAACTCCTGATGGTTAATGCACTGTGTTAGATAGTTGCAACAAAAAAACAGTGCTAGCTGTCTCTTCAACAAATTGAGTCATTGGTGAAGCCACTCCCTTAGGGTAGGTCTTTCCAGAGAGACCTTCCCTGCACAGTCAACGTTTTGGAATGCCTCATGAGTTGATGTTGCTCCTCTCATCTAGCCTGACAACTCACCCCAGGATGTCATATTTCTAACTCCTCTTCCTCCTCCTCCTCCAGCTCTGGTATTCCCTTGAGTGAAGAGGGCTCTGGCTAACTACTTTCCAACAGTTTAGTTTGCACCTGGAAAACCTCCACTCTGGAACTATTAGTCTCTTGCAACCTTGGCAGTTCAGCAAACCCTTCCTCCTCCTCACACAAACTGCCTCATGAGTCAATTGAACACATGAGGGTGCCACATGGTTGCATCTGCCAGCCACAGTACGCATTCATCTGACGGACAGAGTCCTTTCTTTGAAGGAAGGGAAACTATGGATCCAACCTAGTATCAGCAATGCCCAGTAAGACCAGTGGCATGTAATACCCAACAACAATTGCCCCCTTTCCCACTGTTGCTTCACTTTTAATATATGAGATTGCTGCATTTTGGGTTTGTTGACATTTCATTAATTTATCTTGCTTTCGCATTCTCTATTTTCTTAAATGTTTTAAACTGTTTGGGTACCTTTGAATAGCGATATATGAAATCCAAACTCCATATTAATGCAATACCATTAATAGGCCAACCAAAAGATCACAAAAATGTACAAGTTTTCGAACTCTCCAGATCTTTTCATCAGGCAAGATGTTACAAAAAGCAGGTCAGGGGAGGGGGGAGGCTGACTTAATGTTGAAGTCATGGTGTCTGCATGATCACAATCTTGAGACGGAATGGGGATGAAAATGATTCAGATAAGTGTGCGGACATTCAAATTAGGTTCTTGCAGGTGATGTGATGGTTTCAGGATTCACCAGGAGCTGCCTCTAGAACCAGTGGGAGGAAGGAAAGCAGAAAAACTTTGGTCCCCATTTTTGCCGAGTGTTTCAAAATCAATAAATTGAAATTGTGAGTCAGTGTGGTGTAGTAATGAGAACTTCAGACTAGAACTGGTGAGATGCAGAATGCAGGACACGGAATAATGGGCTCAAGCTACAGGAAGCCAGATTCCGGCTGGACATTAGGAAAAACCTTCTGACTGTTAGAGCAGTACGGCAATGGAACCAATGACCTAGGGAGGTGGTGGGCTCTCCCACACTATAGGCCTTCAAGAGGCAGCTGGACAACCATCTGTCAGAGATGCTTTAAGGTGGATTCCTGCATTCAGCAGGGGGTTGGACTCGAAGGCCTTATAGCCCCCTTCCAACTCTACTATTCTATGATTCTGTGATTGCATGAAGCATTTTGCTTTTTGGAGAATACATGTAATAAATCAATATTGTCCTATGGTTTCTTGCTTATTTTCATAGTATGAACTGGACAGAGTAATGTGAATCCATTAGCGTAGTGCAGCCTTGCCCAATCTAGGAACAATTGTTAAAATACAATGTAAGTCCTACTTAAAGTAGGCCCATTGAAATGAATGATACATCAGTTCGTCATTCATTTCAAAGGGTCTGCTCTAAGTAGGACTTACATTGGATTTTACCTATTGTCCATACTGTCTGGGCATGATCCGAATTCTATTCCAACTCATCTAGAGGGTAACAGCTTGGGGAAGGCTGCATCACGTAGAATATGTGCAAAATCTCATCAAGTCTTCCTAATGTCAAAAACTGTTTATAACAATATCTCCAGAGCTCTTTTCTGTGCCAAAGCCAATTCTTTTTCGAACTTAAAACAAACTTCAAAGTACTTATCTAACGCTGCGATCTATATTCGAGAATAAGCAAGTTCTAAGGCACAAATCGGTATTTTCTCTCAAGGATTAATTATGTTTTGTTTGTTTGTTTGCTGTATTCACAGTGTTCACAAAAATACATAAAAGCCAGGTCGCTGATGATCATGCAGATGGATGAACAGAGAATGATGAATGCAGTAAAGCAGGCAATAAAGAGAAAATGTTGTCCAGCTCTGCATATTAGAAGGATCTTGCTCATGGGGTGGGGGGCAGATGCCAGAATGGCCAATAGTTCTTTCCTTCCTCCTCCCAGTGAGTCTTGAACAAGAGGAGGGGGCAGTTCACATATGCACACAATCTGCCCCTGGTCTTTCATTACTAGGGATGTCTGTCACTGGGAAATCTGCTTCTTTTTGGCTCAACAGAGTTCCATGACCCATACAGGTCAATTTGTTTCTCCAAGATGTGCTGTGGGCCTTTCCCTGAACTCGGGGGACATTTTTGCACATTTATTTTGGGAAGGTTCCACAATTTGCACATATTATAGCCAAGTTTACACAAATCATGCAAATTCAGCCTTTAGTTGCGTGATTTGCGCAAAAGCGGTCGTAATTTCTGCAAATCCTGTTTGTAATTTACGAAGATTTCCGAGCAATTCCAAGACCTCGAGCTGGCTAGGGGATTTCCTTCTCTCATGTTTTCCTCACCACAATCCTGAGAGGTTGGGGAAAAGAGAGAGCGGGGGTTGCTCAAAAGCAACCAATGATTTTTTCATTGTCAAGTGGGGATTTGAACCTCCCATATCCAAACACAGCATTGGATCTAAGAATGGGAAATAAATTCATAAATTTGCACTTTCAGACCATTATCTGAAACAAAACTCAGTTATCCTTTAAAATTCACTTTTTTTCCCCCAAATTATGCCATCAAGTTCTCCATTTTTTTTTAAAAAAAAATGCATACACAAATGTGTGTGTTAGGGAACTTGACATTAAAATGCATTATATTAGGGAAATGGTATATACTCTGATATGCGGTGTAGTGGTTAGAGTATTGATCTGGGACTTGGGAGACCCGGGCTGTAGTCCTCACTTGGTCATGATGCTTACTGGGCAACTCTGGGCCAGTTACCTACCTTGCAGGATTATTGTGAGGATAAAATCAAGAGGAGGAGGATCATGCATGCTGCCTTGGGTTCCTTGCAAGAGGGAAGGACATGGGATATAAATGTCATCATAAATATATTTGGCAAAAATGCTTACAAAAATGCAATGTATTAGGAGAAATACACACAGAAACGTTGACATATTTTCATGCAAACTGTTTTTTAAAAATTCTCAACCTTCAGGACAAACCAATGACTACGGTAGAAACAAGGCAGAGGGAACAGCCAAGTCCTGAGCCCTTATTCATGAAACAAAATGATGAAGAGAGAGCGAATTTGATACCTACATAACATGTGGGCGTAGTTCAAATACGGTTGGATAGTTGCCTTTGAAATAATCAGGGAAAGGAGAAGAAAAATGGAATCCTTCTGTAGTCAGCTGGATAGATGCAAATTAACTTGTTTACTTGTCAAAATGCTATCAAGATCCCAGAGGAAGGAACAGTCTAATTCTCTCTTCCACTCCTCCTTTAAACAAGACAGATGGCTTTGATGCAAAATGTTTAAAAACAACCAGCAAGCACCAAAGAATAGGTTTTCAGTAAATGGGGGCTGTGCTGAGGGCGGTGGCAGAGAGAACCTCGCTAGTCTCTATTCCATGAGTTAATCATTGAGCATCTTAATAAACAGGACTCTTAGAATAATAGAATAGTAGAGTTGGAAGGGCCCTATAAGGCCATAGAGTCCAACCCCCTGCTCAATGCAGGAATCCAACTAAAAGCATACCTGACAGGTAGCTGTCCAGCTGCCTCTTGAATGTCTCTAGTGTAGGAGAGCCCATAACCTCCCCAGGTCATTGGTTCCATTGTCGTATCACTCTAACAGTCAGGAAGTTTTTCCTGATGTCCAGCCAGAAACTGGCTTTTCGGCACTGACACAACAAACAAGCAAAAAAAGGTCATGGATAGTTATTCATAGGCTCAATTTGGACGACACAATAAACAACTGGTGTGGGGGAAACAATCGTCAGTTGTTTTGACTATTGTGTCATCCGAATGCTGCCATAGTCAACTCAGCGCTGATCCTCATCCACACCACAGTTGATTATTTATTACCATGTTGTGTGGGGAGTATCTCCTAGGGTTAGGGTTAGGGTTAGTCAACCCACCATTGACTATCGTGTTGTCCGAATTGAGCCATAGTCAGCATATGTAAAGATCTTGCATGTGGCCATGGGGTTGAATCTGAAGGGTTGAATCCAGGATCTTCCACAAAAGGAAGGGACCTTCTGCAAGAGGAATAGCTCCATCCGTAAAAGGTCCCTCTGCCTTATTGTTGGGGATCCTTCTCCTGCTCTCCATGCATATACACATAAGAACATGAGAAGGACCATGCTGGGTCAACCAAGGACCATCTAGTCGAGCATTCTGTTCATACAGTGGCTAACCAGCTGCCCGTGGGAAACCCACCAGCAGGATGTGAGTTCAACAGCACCCTTCCACCCTAGGTAGGTCTGCTAGATGAGCAAAGAGGTTCCTCCAGTTGTAAATGTAATAAAAAAGGCAGAACTGGAGATGGATGAATGGATGGACTGACTGACTGACAGCATTGGTCTTCAACTGGTGCAAACCCAAGACCCACCGTGGACTCCCAACTTGCAACACTTTCACAATTGCCCAACCTGGTGGCAACAGCTTTGCTGTGACCCATCTGGACTGATCTCATGACCCACTTTTGGGTCGTGACCCACCAGTTGAAGACCACTGCTTTATAGCATGTATATAACACTCCACATCTAAACAGATTCCAAAGCAGTGAGCAGTAAAAGATAAAATGAGAAAAAGATCAAAGAAATCAAACACCCTATTAAAAATTGCTGTTTAAAAAAACAAAAAACAAAACAAAACAGGATATCATTTTTTTTAAAAAGTGGCTGCTTCAGTCAAGGAAGTTTTCCTGGAACAAAGATGTTTTCCTGAAGAGTAGTGGCACTACGACACAGGGTTGGCACCTGCCTTACCTCCAGAGGCAGGACATTCCACAGAAAGGGGGCCACCACTCTGAAGGCTCTTCAGGTTTTGTCTCCATCATGTTTTGCCACTGGAGGTTTTCGCCCCATCCTCCTGCTGGCAGGGCGTAGAATTGTCAGTGGATGCCAATCTCAGAGGCAATCCCTTAGGGACTGGGCTCTGAACCAGAAGAGCAGCTCAGCATAAAAGCAAAGTAAAAACTTTGGCATTTTTTTTAAAGAACTTCTTCTCTCACCACTGAACCACACTGGCTGTTGAATATCTAGGACAACTTCTACAGCAACCTCTGCTGGTAAAGGCCAACACGACTGATCTTCCAGAATTTTTCCTGCACAGAACCACATTCACGTATTAGTGAACGAAGGCGGGGGGGGGGGGACCAGGGTGTTCCAATCTGGTGGGAGTTGTGATGTTGGGGATGAGAAACGTGAGCAATTGCAAACAGTATGTCACCCCATAACAGGGGTACTTAAGATCTGTTAATGAAGCGGCAATATGTACAGCAAACAGCAGGAGCTACGGATTGCTGTGCAGCTTTTAAATTATTTGCACTAATTAGGCATATCAGGAAAAAAAAAAGACCAAACCAAATCAAAAAAGAAAAGAAAAGGAGTTCATGTTAAGAAGGAAGTTAAATACCTTCACAGCTACGTCTTGCTCAACATTTCCAAACAACCAATTAATATGGACGACCTTTCATCCCAGAAAATCGCACGCGCGGAGCTGGGTGCGAACCGTGCTACGGCGTCGCCCTAATTAAAACGTAAAGGCTGCTGATGGCTGCATAATTAAACAGGGCATCAGGTGATTTCATCCAGCGGCTGCGAAAGCAGCTAGGCCTAACGGTGTGATTGCCTTCAATGGGGCCTAAAATGAAGACCAAGCCTGCAGAACTGCGTCCTGTCAGAACGGAAAGAAGCCTTATGGTCATTATGGAGATAATATCCTCCAAAGGGCTTGTTAATGCAGAAAAATGTTCAGGGCTTTCCCTCCCCCAAACCGCCCCCCCCCAGCTCCTCTTGAAATAGCTGCTGCTGTCTTTAGATTCCGTTTTCTTCCTAATTAGCCTCGAACAAAAAGGCGAATAAGGCCAATTAACTCACAGCAATTGTAATCTAAATATAATGCAACAGAGGATATGTGTGTGTGTGTGTGTGTGTGTGTGTGTGTGTATTCTCCTCTCTGTAGTGATTCTTAAAGCTTTTTTAAGAATTTTTTTTAAAATGTTAGCTGCCTTTACGGAGGCAAAGTTCAATGCACATGTAAAGTGTTTGGTTCAGTCCAAAGTATCTCCGATTAGAGCATCCTTTCCCAATTCCATAACTTACAGATGTCTTGCACTACAACTCCCATCCTCCATAGCCTGCTTGACCATTGGCTCAGGATGGTGGGAATTATAGTCCAATATCTGGATGGGGCCAAGGAGGGGAAAGCTGAGTTAGAGGATCCCAGCCAACGGGTCTGGGAAAGACCTTGGAGAGGCTATTGCCAATCAGGCAATGCTTGGTTTAATGGATCATGGATTGGATTGAGTAGAAAGCAAGATTGTATCTCCATCCCTGCAACATATCAGACCATGAGGGGCGATCTAGGGTGACCATATAAAAAGGAGGACAGGGCTCCTGTATCTTTAACAGTTACCTAGAAAAGGGAATTTCAGCAAGTGTCATTGGTATGCATGCAATATCTGGTGAAATTCCCTCTTCATCACAACAGTTAAAGCTGCAGGAGCTATGCTAGATTGACCAGATACAAAAGAAGGCAGGGCTCCTGCAGCTTTAACTGTTGTGACGAAGAGGGAATTTCACCAGGTGCTGCATGCATACAAATATCACCTGCTGAAATTCCTTTCTCCATACAACTGTTAAAGATACAGGAGCCCTGTCCTCCTTTTTTATATGGTCACCCTCGGTAGAGCCATGGCATCAAAACTCCCTGTGTGATATGAAAATTCATGTAGCAACCAAAAATGTATCCACACTAGAGGGCAGTGGAGGCTGTTGGCTGTGAATCCATTCTGGAGTTCAGTCAGAACCAGGCAGACGTCTCAAGCAGCTATCCAAGGCACTGAACCCTATCCCCAAAATAGGTTCGGCAACTTGGAAAGCTCCTTTAGAATTCTGCCTGGTTCTGACTGAAACCCAGAATGGATCCACAGCCCCACCGAAATCAGAGCCAATAGCCTCCACTATTAGGCTGACCATATGAAAAGGAGGACAGGGCTCCTGTATCTTTAACAGTTTCATAGAAAAAGGAATCTCAGCAGGTGTCATTTGTATATATGCAGAACCTGGTGAAATTTCTTCATCATCACAACCGTTAAAGCTGCAGAAGCCCTGCCCTCTTTTGTACACGGTCAAGAGGACAGGGCTCCTGCAGCTTTAACTGTTGTGATGAAGAGGGAATTTCACCAGGTTCTGTACGCATACGAACGGCACCTGCTGAAATTCCCTGTCCTTTGCAACTGTTAAAGATACAGGAGCCCTGTCGTCCTTTTCATGTGGTCACCCTATCCACTATTCCCCACCTGCAGATCATTTGGCGCTTTCTTGGCTGTTGTGCAGTGGTGTTGTTTTTACCCTATTCTAGAAAGTGAGACGCCTTTCCTAAGCCCTCTTACAGGCAGGAAGAGCTTGAAATGAAAATATGCTGGTGTTTGGAGTTTTTTCAATGACACCTTTTTGCCCTGTCAGTTTTGCCTTTGGTGCAGTGCACTGCTGGGATTAGGGTGACCGTATGGAAAGGAGGACAGAGCTCCTGTATCTTTAACAGTTGCATTGAAAAGGGAATTTCAGCAGGTGTCATGTGTATGCATGCAGCACCTGGTGAAATCCCCTCTTCATCCCAACAGTTAACGCTGCAGGAGCTATACTAGAGTGACCAGATACAACAGAGGGCAGGGCTCCTGCAGCTTTAACTGTTGTGATGAAGACAGAATCTCACCAGGTGCTGCATGCATACCAATGACACCTGCTGAAATTCCCTTTTCTCTACAACTGTTAAAGATACAGGAGCCCCGTCCTCCTTTCCACAAGGGTCAACCTAGCTGGGATGCAGTTCCCAAGAGCTTCTCCAAAATGCAATTCTGCCCTTGGGCTGGAAGAGGTTCAATCCCTGTGCTACCAAGGGAGGATGGGGGTCTTACAGGACCATGGCGATGGGCATGCAAATTTGCCCTTTTTTCTCTCACCCATTGGACTTTCCAGAAGACCTGAAACCACAGCCATCAACCATTTATGAAAACACAAGTCACATTTAGCTAAGCATCCTTTTGAAGAGCCGCACAGATGAGCCTCTTCTTCGGATGCCAGGAGCAACATCTGTTCAGCATCCAATCGATAGCTGACCATTGTGTCTGGTGCTCTCCAGCATCCCTGGTAGATCTCCTCCATCCCTTCCCTTAGCTAGAGATGTCAGATCCTGCCTTTTGATCGCTCCGTTGGAGGCTACCACACACTTGTGGCCTTTGTCTTTTCAAAAGTAAATAAAGACAGATCTAAGCAAACTTGAAGGAAACCCGCTTGGCAGAGTGTGTATGTGTATATATATATATATATATATATATATATATAATCTTAGCATTTGCCAGTTTCACAGCCACAGGAGAATTTAATTAAGCCAGGAAAAAATAAACAAAGATTGTGTCGCAATACTCTGTGTAGAGAGAAGAGCTTGAAATTGAAGAAATGGCAATAAAGTTAAAAATGAGTGAGGCGCTGGACAAAGGGCTCAAAGGGAGTTATTAACCCAGCAAAGGTCTGGAAGGAGACAGAGGCTTTATATACATGCTGTCAACCACCTCCTCTCTTCTTGGTTCAGTGATTGCAAGTGGGTTTGCTTCCTCGTTTGTTTTTGTAGCTTGGACTTCTGTCTCCTCCCCAGGATACCATTGTTCCTGAGTTGACTCTTCCTCCCGTGTAGGCGCCAAGTGGAAGGGTCTCCTGAAGGCCAAATGGGGTGTGGCAAATTGCACATAGAAGGATGGGAGGATCTATCTATTTCCAGCCAATGTGTCCAATCCTGTATCCGTTCCTTCCCCTTTTCTGTGATCTCCCCAACCCCAAACCCCACACAAAGATTTGCATTTAAATTGTAGCAATTTCCCAGCAAATACACGTTTTGGGTACACATTTCATGAACCAAAAACTGTGTTCCAAAAGTCAGAGTAGTGCCCCATCTGAAGAATAATTGCTTCCCTCCGCCATCCTAATGTTAATCTGGGATGTATGAATTTGGTCGGTTCACTTAAAAATGTGGATCGAACTAAATTCTCCAACGTCCCTACAGCGTGCTCGGCACTCAGTGCAAAACTCAGAAATTTAAGATAAAAATGGGGCCCTGGAGGATTCCTAATGCAGTTCCACTTTGGAAACAAGATCATGCGATGCTCCAAAATTCAGGAAGTAATACAGAGGAAGAGAATATTAGAAGCATCTCTGTGGGGGGTGGGGGGTGGGGGGAGGACATATTTTTGAGAGCTTTTGCCAGTAGAGGATACCCTGCTAAACTGAATGGATCAATGGCCTGACTCTGTATTAGGAAGATATTTATATCAGGAGAGGCATTTCGACCTTTTAGCATGAGGAAAGTAGAAGCAATAAGGTGGTCAGAAATATAGGTGCTCCTTGGCAGTACTCTGAAATGCAGATTTGGCAAGACTACTGCTTTCTTCCCCCCCCCCCCCATTGTCTTTAATTCCCTTTCCCCAACTGGCCATTGGTGGGAGTGGGCCATAATGACACATGGGATTGTGAGCTAAAGGACACAACTGGATGTTCATGTTATCAGCAACAGCTGTAGTGTAAGTGACCACTGTAAATGACCGTGATCCTCAGCATCAGCACTTTCTGCACTGAATTTGTTTTTTTCTGATCTCACTATTTACAGTTCTTCTGTCGCCACTATCACATGTACAATATACAAAATTGAAACTCTCAATTATACTCCATGAATCTAATATAGTGGGGGATAGTTCACAAAAGCTTATGCCAGAGAAATGTGTTAGTCTTTAATGGTGCGATCCCATGCCTTAGAGAGGAAAAAGTCCTACAACTCCCAGCATTCCATAGCCACTTGTAGGACATTTTTTCAGGTGTGGGATTGCACCCTAAAACTTGAAGCTTTTTTCAAGATCACTTAAATTCTCTGAAAATCACTTCGTTGCTTGTTTTGGCTGGCTCCCATTTTCATTATTGATCTCTTTTTCAGCTCATTCAAATAGGGGAAATGCACATTTTGAACAGGAAGAGTGTGTATTTCTGTTCACATTTCTCACTTTTATCCAGTGACTAAAGCGTGAAAATGCATGTTTTTAGGGAAATCTGCATTTCACAGTGCTTTTTTTGAAAAAATAAATAAACAACAACCGCAAATTCAGGAATCTGAAAACATTTCTCGAAAAAAAGTGCTCCTGCTGGCATCCGGAATTGCAATGGGACACATTTGCACGATTCACAAACTGAAACAACGTTCTTGCACTTTAAGTTGCCATCGGACCCCTTGTTTTTGCTGCCATAGACTAACCTGGCCAGCCCTCCAGATAAAGCTAAATAACGGTGTGCCAGGAAGCAGCCAGCATCTCCCCTAGAACACCGTGAGAAGGTGCATTGCTGCATCTCGTGAAGTACACAGGGCTGTTGTGTGTCTTTGTGCATTCTACAGAGCTCCTGTCCTTGAAAGCAGAAGTGTGCGAGTCGATCTCAGAGAGGCTGAGGTCTGTGTCAGTCACTTTCACATCCATCTATATAAGTGGGAAAAGCAGTGGTTGGTTTTTCCACCACCTCCACCAACATTGTGAGGAGCAAATCATGCCTCTGGCAGGCTTGCGAGGTCACACCCCACATGCCAAAGCACTATGCCGACTGCCTGAAGACTTATTTTAAAAAGCTTCTTTTAAAGGGGGGGGGCGGGAATCTAACCGTATTTCATCCCTAAAAGGCTCATAGTCCAGCTGTGATTTTACACCTTGCTCTTCCAACTGTCAAATCCTTCAAAGCATGTGGGGTGGTGTATTTTCATCAATTTACCCCATGCCTTTCATAGCGTATACACTTGACTGGTGAAAAGCTAGCAGTGGGATGATGGATGATCCAGGCATCCAAAATGTTAGGTCATTCCCACACTTGGGGGGGGGGGGATTCCATTATTGGGAGGGTGCAAAGAACCAGTCTTTGAATCCCATTTGTTTGGAGACGGCCATTTTATGATAAGCCAGTGATGGCAAGAGATGTGATAGATAGAGGTCAATGAATTTGTCCGTCTCTGTTTCTCTCAGATTCTCATTTTTCGAAACCTAAACCTGGTTCATTGTTTCAAAAACTTTGCATGAAAGTTCACATATTGTATGGCATTTTCCCCAAGTATACCCATCCTGTATGACATTTTCAGGCTGACAACTGCACCGCAAAATATCCAAAGGATAACTGTGTTCTCATGCGATATTCGTCCCAAAAGTGCAAATTACGTCAGTTTGCTGGAAAACGCAAACTGAACAAAATTCACCCCAATCCCTACTATTCATACACACAC
Organism: Anniella stebbinsi; assembly: GCA_029215795.1. Classification (NCBI taxonomy): domain Eukaryota; kingdom Metazoa; phylum Chordata; class Lepidosauria; order Squamata; family Anniellidae; genus Anniella; species Anniella stebbinsi. The sequence goes on from JARDYH010000007.1 coordinate 13,259,148, forward strand.
ACACACACACACACACACACACACACACACACACACCTATCAAACATAATCCTTCCACTAACCCTAACCCTTACCCAACATACGCTACATTGGAAGACACTTTGCTGGGGAAGGCTGCAGTAGCCTATTTTGCAATTTCAGGATACCTTTTTTTTAAAAAGTCCTTGCTGCTAGTTAATAATTCATTCTGAGCAGTCTTTTTCTTCCTGCTGTGTATCAAGGCAATATTAGCCTCAATATAAACTTAAAATGTCAGCTTTCAAAACCTCTCTCTCTCTCTCATACACACACACACACACACAAGCTGAAGCCGCTTTTGTTTTAGGTGTGAGCCTCTGAATAATTTATTGATGCCATTGCCATATGCCATCAACCGTATTGACAGCTGAAAAGGAGATGGACCACGTTCCTGGCAAAACAGTGGGGGGGCGGGTTGAATCCTGACCATATGCACAAAAAGGAGACGAAATTAGGATCAGCTAGGGGAAGGGGTGGGAGGCAAGGAAGTAGAAGGGGCAGAGAAACTAGGATTGCCTTCCTAGTCTCAGAACTTTCCCAGTTCGCAGCCCTGACAGCCATTGCCCCAAAATGTTCTCCATGGAGTTAAAATGTTCCGTTGCCTCTCAGATGGAGCAATTTAAATGAATGGGGAAAGGATCTTTAAAAGAAATCAAAGCGGGCTAGAGGCACATTAGCCAGATTTTGGTTTGGGGAGGGGTTCCTCAGTAATGTGTCTCATGGTTGATCCCCTCCAATGTCACTGAGGCTTTGGTGGCATCTCCAGTGGCGGCACCGTGGTCCAAATAAATAGATGAAGAATACATTGAAATGTTTTTGTGCAAATTTCCCCAGGACAAACGATGGCAGAGAAACTGATATCCCCGTACTGGACGCTCCGGCCCAAGAACCGGAAAACATTGAGGGGAGAGCGAAGGGATCACTGCAGATCTACACTGCTGTTTTAAAGTGCTTTAAAGCGGTTTATAACAGCACTGGCAACTGTTGGGGCCCAAGACACACTCCAAAACAGTTATCACTACTGTTATAAAGCACTTTAAAGCGCTTTAAAACAGCAGTGTAGATCCTGCCCTGGTGGCCCAAACTGAGGGAGCATGTCAAAGATGAGGGAGCTTTATATCAGATGGTGGTACAGGATTGGCTCTCCGGTATCAGCTGATTCTCTGGGCCAGGAGGATTCTGGGCTGTGGTGTCAGTGATGATCCAGTTTGGGGCATGCAATTGACTCCTGCCTGGCCCTGACAAAGCAGTACCCATGGCTGGGCTGGGAGCATGCAAGGCTTCTAGTATAAGCCTACAGCAACTCAGACTCTGCATAAGAAATGCAGCTGTGAAAGAAGAGACAAGAGAGGACTGTGGTGTTCTTACCCCTATTCAAGTGAGAATTTCTCCTCCTCTTTCTCACCACCAACAGAACCACCTTCTCCCACACACACTTGCTTTCCCTGCCACCAGGACCTTTCAGGTTCAGGGCCAACCCTTACTCAGCTCTCTCTCTGTGAGGACTCACAGACGTGAGGCTTTAACCTTATATTCTCCCTTTATTACCTCCTCCTTATACAGCCATGAGCAGGAAGTGTAGGATTTTATAAACAAAGAAAGTTTATTAATGACAATAATAAGTTGTTGAATAATAAACAAGTAACTCTTAAATGGCTCTATCAACGTAGATTCTTTCATCCACAATGCTCCAAAATCACTGTCTCAAACAATCCTTGCACAATCACCACAGCCCTCTCTCTCTCTCTCTCTCTCTCTCTCTCTCCTAAAATCCTAACTCTGATCTAAACTCAATCTCAACCAAGCCCTGTCTCATCAAATCTCAACTCATCTCATCCGTCTGCCTCACAAAACAGCATCCAGTTTGTATAACGCACACACACACAGACACACACACCTCACCCTTCCTTCTCACTCTCTCAACCAATCACTTCATACTTGCAAATCCACCACTCTCACCATAGAGATACTTACCAAAGCACAGATCTATAACAAAAATACACAGTTCCAATCATAAACTCAGTATGGGCAGATGTGTAACATCACGAGGACAAGGCTCAATGAATGAGAAACAATGCTCAATGTTGACGGTAAGATCTGTTGGAGTGCTGAACCTCTTTCTGCCCCGGAGCCAAATTCAACTTGAGAGATGCTCACAGGGACCACATTCCAGTGGTGGGCAAGGATGAAGGCTAAAGGGACCCCAGGGTTGCAGGATTTGGCCCATGGGCCTGAAGTTCAATACCCCTGGTCTAAACAGTGACTGGGTGAAATCCCATAGAAGAGGCTCAGGAATGGACCAAGTGCTGATCTTTGTCCCTGCTGTTTAGCCCCTTGGGTAGTTACTGGAATTGATTCTCGATCCTCTTTCAGAATACAACTTCGGATCCTCCTTGATACTCTTCCTGCCTCTGATAAAGAAGGGTTTTTATTACTGACTTCAACAGCTTAGGTTTCTCTGTGTCGTGATTTCTTCCCCTTCAAAACACCAGCATGTTTTGAATGCCATTTTCTGTCCTTAACCTAAACTGACTTCAAACACATGCCAGGTTTGCTTCTCAGCAAGCTCAAGCAAACCTTTCAAGTCAGAAAGAAGAAATTGCCAGCGTTAGGGTTGAGCAATGTGAAGAGAGAGGGAAGAACGTCTTTGCTGGGGATGATAGTTTAGGTAATATATGCCATGCAGTGCAACCCAGGGCAAACAAAAAGGAGGAAAGAGAAAAAATAGGGATAGTAGAGATGTCCATTTATTTGTTTATTTATTGCATTTCTATACCACCCAATAGCCAAAGCTCTTTCGGCAGTTCACAAGAATTAAAACCATCAAAGGCAATTCAAGGTATAAAACAAACCACAATATAAAAAACACAATATAAAAGTACAATATAAAAGCACAACCAGTATAAAACCGAGCAGCAGTGCAGAGATTATAACTCTGATGAGGCAGGGCAGGCTGTATCCACCCAATAACATAGATCCATCATAACAGCAGGGTAGGGCAGGAATTCAGTGCAGAGCACCTCGGATAGCTCCTTTAGAGTTCTGACGGGTTCTGACTGAAATCCAGAGTGCATTCGCTGCCCCTATGATACTGGAGTCACCAGCCTCTACTGTGTGGTGGTATCCACCCCATAAAGTTGATCCATCACATCAGCAGGGCAAGGCGGAACTAGGTGGTGAGCAATATCCTTGATGAATACCCTGAGGCAAAAAAAGAGAGTGAACAGGGATTCCCGAGGCCAGTGGGGAAAGAAGAAACTTTGGGCTTGGCTCACAGGCTGAATTCAGACAACACAATAAGCAACTGGGGGGGGGGGGAACATTCGTCACTTGTATTGACTATCATGTCGTCCAAATGCTGCCATAGTCAACTCAGCGCTGATCCTAATCCACACCACAGTTGATTATTTATTACCATATTGTGTGGGGAGTACCCCCTAGATGAACAACTGTAAAGTTGATTATTACCCCACCATTGACTATTGTCCGAATTCTGCCAATCACACCCTGAGCTTTGAGGCTTAGGGGGATAGTGGCCAGGTAATAATAATAATAATAATAAATAATAATAATAATAATAATAATAAATTATGTATTTATTACCCGCCTCTCCCTCAGGATCAAGGTGGGGAACAACATTGATACAAATGACATAAAATACATAAAACTGATTAAAACATATAAAATTCATACATTATTAAAATACAGATAAAACTTAAAATTCAGCTGGGTAGGCCTGCTGGAAGAGATCGGTTTTTATGGCTTTCTTAAAGTGAAAAGGACTTTTAAGTTGACGAATCTCCTCCGGCAGGCCATTCCACAGTCTGGGAGCGGCAGAAGAGAAGGTCCTCTGAGTAACAGCTGTCAGCCTGGTTTTGGCCAACTGTAGCAAATTCTTCCCAGAGGACCTGAGCGTGCAGGGTGGATTGTATGGGAGAAGGCAATCCCGCAGGTAACCTGGACCCAAACCATGTAGGGCTTTAAAGGTAATAACCAACACTTTGTACTTCACCTGGAAACTAATTGGCAGCCAGTGGAGTGATCTTAATGCTGATGTAATATGGTCACCCCTAGGTGTACCGGTGACCAACCTGGCCGCCATATTTTGCACTAGTTGGACAGAAGCAGGCAGGCTGTGCAGCCCCATCAGGAATTTCATCATCTGCTCTGAGTGATGGCTCAGATGAGGAGGCATGATGTGGAATAACTAGTTAGACCGCGCCTGGGACTTGAGTTAATTCCAGGACCTTGGGCAGCAATCCTAGAGCTACAGACCTGACAAGCTTCTACAGCACTACTGCTACACATCTCCCACACCTTCTCCCGGTTATTCCGTTAAAACAACAACAACTTGGGCATCCCGATTCTTTTGAAACATCTCGGGATTTCCTACTGTGTGCAGCTGAAGATGCACTACAAAACACCCACTAGAGGGTGCTGTCCCAATCAAGTATATGAGCAGGGAAGTTTTCAATTACAGACCACGTGATCGCCCCTCTCCTCCTGTGTACTGCTGAATCCTATCCCCAAACTACATTCAGCACCTTGGATACCTCCTTTAGACTTCTGGCTGGTTCTGACCGTAACCCAGAAGGGATTCACAGCCCCACCAAAATGAGAGCCACCAGCCTCCACGGACTGTATGCAAATGTAGTGGGACAAAAGTATGAAAATTACTGGGAAGCATGATCATATATATGCCTTTAAAAACATTTTATACGTCTCTGATCTCTCTTCAGCCTCCACATAGCACTCTGCTCATTGATCATACACAGGTTAATTGCGGTAAATGTTTTTGTTGATTTCTCTGAAGCAAGGGAAGGGAAATCCGATTCTGTCAATGAGTGGATGGCAGGATGAAAGATGACTGACAATCCACGAGACACAGATGGAAGAGATTGAACAAAATCTGTACATCCTTAAACACCCAGCATGACGGCACTGAGATGCAAGGGAAATTAAATTGCACATTGCGGAGTAGATTGAGGTGGAACTACCATTTTCATGGGCAGTCCTGCATTTTTAATGGGCGGAGCTCAGGGGTGGAGCCAGGGGTGGAGCCAGGAGGCAACCCAGTGGGATTTTCTAGGCATGGGAATAGATTCCGGCTATCTTGGTAAGTTTGCAGAGGTGGGGAAGAGCCCAGGGAAACATATTTATCCGTGGCAACCTTCCCCAACTACTATCTGCAGATGTGTTGGAGTGCAGCTCATATCATAAAGAGCCAGTGTGGTATAGTGGCTAGAGTGTTGGACTGGGAGTCAGGAGATCCGGGTTCTAGTCCCCAGTCAGCCATGGAAGCTCACTGGGTGACTTTGGGCCAGTCACAGACTCTCAGCCAAACCTACCTCACAGGGTTGTTGTTGTTGTGAGGATAAAATGGAGAGAAGGATTATGTACATCACCTTGGGTTCCTTGGAGGAAAAAAAGGCGAGATTTAAATGTAATAATACATACATACATAAATATCATCCCCAGCAGCATGGTGATCATTGGAGTTGTAGTCAACACATCTGTAAGACATCCAATTTGGGAAGGTTGATCTAAGGTGTACCATTGTTGTTGTTATTTTTAAGGAAAAGATTGAAGGACAACACCAAAAATCTGTTCTTACTTTTGTTTTTCTGGAACATAAACAAAAGAAAAAGAAGCGATTTCTGGCTGGTCATGTTTCTGATTACATGTACTCTTGCCCTAAATTGACATGTTATTTTATTATCCATTTCATTATCTGAGTCCTTGGAAAAAGGTATAAAATTCAACATTTTTTAAAAAATAAATAAAGTAAAATAAAGAAATCCCAGACTGGGCAATCATTTAATTTTTGTAGAGAAAACAGAATGTTTAGAGCTCTTAAAATATTTATCCACCTTTGTATGTTAGATTTGTTTTGCACATATAAACACACACACCTTCCAAATAACACATGCTAGTGTCCGTTTATTCATCTTAAGTGGAACTGAGGGTAGCAATACACTTACAAAAGAGTCAAGAAATGATAAATTACGCTTTATTGTATAAAGTCAAAGGTTAAACTTATTATTGCTCACCGCAGGCCAACCTTAACCTCAGAATTAATGCCATAAACAAAAACGAAATTCAGTTTGCAGGCATAATGCACTAGGAAAAAAAATGTGTCCAAAGGATTACAAAAGTGAAAGGGCGCCCCCTAGTGGTTTTTCCACAATATCAGTCAGAGGGTTCTTATGGAAAAGGTAAAAAATCTTCAAGTCAAAGTACCCCAGTATTGTCTAGCTTGACTATAGGTATAATTTATTGTTGTTGTTATTGTGTGTGCCAAAAGGGGCACTCCTCTCCTTAAACATCAAATTGTGATTTGCAAAATTATCTCCATCTAGAGTAAGTGAAGCAGACAATGCTTTCCTTTCTTAAACTTTTAAAGGGTATGCATACACTCTAAAAGACCCAAGCATTTTAACCTTTTCTCATAGTAGCTCCAACCCCAGATCATTTTGTGTACCCTTCTCTAACAGTAGATGCCAACTTACCTTCTACCTGCTTCTGTATTCATTATTATTATTATTATTATTATTATTTAATATTTCAACTGCCATCACCTCATGCTATCTGGCAAATTTGGTGGTTTTTATTATTATTCTTTGTTAACAGAGGAAGTTTCAAAAGCAGTTTGGGATAAGTGTGTGTGTGTGTGTGTGTGTGTGACCTGTTCAAAGGGGGAAAAAACCTTTTTAAAAATAATCCACCTGTCTATCTCAAGCCGATTGTGTGAGCCTAAACATCTCTTTGGATCCTGGCCCACGTTTCCAACAATATCGCATATGTCCAAGTCTTACCCTGGCAACATTTCTCTTTTCATCTCATTTGGAGCACAGCAATTAAGACTCTGGGATTGTTTTGCAGGCAGCATTTCAGCTGTATTTGAGGGCAAGCAACACTTCCTCAAAAGACATCTGCTTTACGCCGGCAACAGAAGTTGTCATTCTTCCTGGTATCCTAATAGCATTTAACTCGCGTTCCTAATGGAAACAATTCCCCCTTCTGTTTCTTCTTTCTGTTCGGGAGCCAGACTGTTTTCACTGCAAACTGTTTTCACTGTAAACCAGAAAGCATGGAGAACTTTAATATTATGACTCATCATCATGCAACAAAATATTGATATTTTACACACACACACACACACAAGTCTCTGCTTGAATCTCTTGCAGCCAAGCAAGCTCATGCCAATACACCTGCAGGTTTTTTGTAACTAATTAAGGAATTCTAGCAAACGCTCCAAACGTCGTCTCTCTAAAACAGATGTAGAGCCCATTAATTAAAATCACTCACACCCAACTTCTGCAACCACTGAGACTGTAATTGGAAAATGTTTGGCTTCTCTCCTGTTTTAAACATTTATACTTTGTTTCAGAGCGCTTAGCCATAGGGTTGGAACTGGAGGCGGCTCTACCACGAGGCAAAGCGCAGTAACAGCTTTCGGCGGCAAAGTTGGGGCAGCAGTGGAGGTTGCTGACTCCAATTTTGGTGAGGCTGTGAATCCATTCTGAGTTTCAGTCAGAACTGAAGGAACTCTCCAAGGTGCTGAAGCCTTTCCCCAATATAGCACCCAGAAGCCACTTGTAGGGACTATTTGGGGCAGGAAAATGTCTGGCAGGAAAAGGGTGAAGCACTACGGCCCTTCTCTGCTTCTCTGCTCTAAAATTAAACTTCTCTCTCTCTCTCTCTCTCCAAACTTTTCTGGATGAAATGTCTGCCCCGCCTTTTGCTGTAAAATGGCGTCACGGCAGTTTGCAACAATAACACAACAATAAACTACAATGAGCCTGTTCAGTCAACACGCTACGCCACGGTTAGGCTGCTAACCGTTTCGCAGCAAATGGTTAGTGAGTGTGTTTAAGCCGTGGTTATGTAGCCACCATGGTTAAGGAATGGTTCACACAACACACTGTCATGATTCACTCAACACGCTAAGCCATAAGGTTTAGCTCAAAATGCTTAGCCACCGTGGCTTAGCATGTCATCTGAACAGGATCTATAAATAACAAAAACAGCAATAAAAAGGGGGTATTAAAAGATTGCAATTTTTTTAAAAAATAAATAAAGCAAAACCCAAAAAAACTTTTTTGGCTTGGGCTGCAATGCTAAACACATTCACAAGGAAGTAAAATCTATTAAAACCAGCCAACCTGCTTAGTGATCAGGCTGTTAGTTATGCAGTTTTCCATGTTACACAGAAGTGCAGCATCTCAGACTGGGGCGGGAGGCAAATCTGGCCCTTCTGAGGCCTTTTGGGGATCCCCAGATGACTATAATTTCCCCACAACCACCAATAGTTTGGTAGTTTCCTGGCTTATTTTTACCCATTCAAAAAGGTCAAAATGCCCCTTCTTAGTTACTGGCAGTAAAAGCTTCAAGCTAAATTATGCCAGTATTCTTGGCCATGCCCCCTTTTGCCTTCAGCTCCGCCCCATCAAGAGCTTCTCCAAAATGGAATTCAGCCCTCAGTTGGAGATTCAACACCCCTGATTTAAAATGTGTAGTTTATTGCTTCTAAGTCAGGACACAGTTCCACGGAAATGGGCATGAATTACTTCTTACGAAAAGCATCAGACCACAAGATGAGCAATAGAACCATTGCAACAATGGTAGGTCCATTTTAAATTTTTACCCATCGATCTGCAAACTAAACAGCACTGAATAATATTCTGGGGAAATGTTTTTACTTAATGATGACAGAACACGTCACCTCTAATGGTTTTCCTGTTGGTATGAGTCAAACAGTGAAACTAATTGTTTAGGTACTTTTTGCGTCAAGGTTGCCAGATGATTTTTTTTTTTTTGCTGGGGCTCCTGTGCTTTAATAAAGGCATGACAGGTAGAAATTTAACAATGAAGAGTTTCCTGTAACTGTATCTGCATGCTGGAACAGGCTTCCCTGGCTTATTTGGTTACTGTTTGATTGACAGCTGTTAAAGACAGAGGAGTCCCAAGAGAAAAGAATACTTGGCAACCTTATCTAGAGTGGGGAAGTCTAGATTTGTTGGGGAGAGGCTGGTATCCCAACCTTATGAAGTTTTCAAATGATGGCGCTAAAGCTTAGGATCAATACCCCTTGATGGAATACACTCATAACATAAATATTTTTGGAGCAATGAGTCATGAGTTTTGCTTTCTGATTTGTGCACTGCTACATTCTCATATCAAGAACCAGTGCTTTGTAAATAACAGTCATTACTGCTGAAGTTGCACTAGCTCTGTGCGAACAGTGGATGGCACCAATAACCTCGAGATATCCTGTGAAGGAAGTTTGTGCTTATAGACGCTTTCCCCAATCTGATGCCCATCAGATGTGTTGGATTGCTCCCACCCAGGTGAAAGGGGATGTGGTTCAAAACACCTGGAAGTCTGGCTTAGAGTAAAGCGGCAGATCAGGGTGGATTGTAAAGCAAGGAAGAAATACCGGTTGTGTCTTATATTCACATCTGTATCATCAGTGTCAGTAACTGAGGAAGGAAGGAATTATTTAGAAATATTGTCAATGTGTTTTGTCTGTTTTCTAATTCAGGCACAATGAATTAACAATACACTGTCCTGTAAAATGCAGCCTAGACACCAGGCTCCCCCTTCCTTTTCTTCCCTTGACCAAGGGGCCTCCTTACAATTCTCCTGGGAGTTGTAGGTCTTTTTTCTATAATGCATAATCTCCTGCATTTAACAGATAGGATTGTGCCCATAGTCTATGATGAGAGATACTGCATTTCCATTTAAATTATATTATTATTTCTAAATCTGCACCTATACCTATAAATTTGCACATGTAAATATTATGCAAACTGGTGGCCATGCGTAAATTGCCACCTCAAGCGTGGACTGGACAAAGTGGATTGAGAAAAGGTTTTCTCTTTCTCTCTCTCTCTCACAATGAAGCTGAGTGAATGGTGGAAGATTCAGGGCAGAGGAAAAGAGGGCATCATTAAAACGGTGACATTCACAGGCATGGTGTGGAATTCACTGCTCCTAGATGTTGGGAACAGCCACCAATTTGGATGGCTTTAAAAGTGCATTCAGCAAATTCATGGAGGACGAGGCGATCAAGGGCTAGTAGTCACAATGGCTACATAGCCAGGACCAACCCTGGTTGCTGAGGAGCAGCAGCAGGAGAGGGCTATTGCCCCATACCTTGCCTGTGGGGCTTCCCAGAGGCATCTAGTTGGCGACCGTGAGAAACAGGATGTGAACCACACGCTAAGCTGTTGCATATCTCCTTATTTCCTTTATGAGTGGCCAGTGAGGCTGTTGGCTCTGATGATGGTGGGGCTGTGATTCCATCCTGGGTTCCAGTCACAACTCAATATTTATTTATTTATTTATTTACATTTGTATACCGCCCCATAGCCGAAGTTCTCTGGGCGGTTTCCATAAGATTAAAACAATTAAAAACAATATTAAAAAATTAAAACAGCAAAAACATACAATATACACATAATATACACATACATTTAAAACCACTGTCATAACTTTAAAAAGCTATAAACCTAAAAAGGAGCTACCAAGATGCTGAGCCCATTTTAGGGATTCAGTTCAGCTAGGGTGACCCTATGGAAAGGAGGACAGGGCTCCTGTGTCTTTAACAGTTGTGTAGAAAAGGGAATTTCAGCAGGTGTCATTTGTATGCATGCAGCACCCGGTGAAATCCCCTCTTCATCACAACAGTTAAAGCTCTTTTGCATCTGGTCACTCTAGTATAGCTCCTGCAGCTTTAACTGTTGTGATGAAGAGGGGATTTCACCGGGTGCTGCATGCATACAAATGGCACCTGCTGAAATCCCCTTCTCTATACAACTGTTAAAGACACAGGAGCCCTGTCCTCCTTTCCATAGGGTCACCCTAGGTTCAGCACCTCAGATCGTTCCTTTAAAGTTCTGGCCGGTTCTGACTGAAACCCAAAGCGGAATCATCACAGCCCCACTGGCACCGGAGCCACCCGCCTCCACGGTGACGAATCCTTCCGCGCCAGCCCTCTCGCTGGATCCCCTTACATATAGATCACGACTGATGGACGAGAGTCGGAGCGCGTTCCATTCCCTTAATAAAGATGTCGGGAGGACGCACTTGCCCGCTTCAAACAGGGCGGGTGAAACGCTCTCCCTCCCTCGCCACCGTACCCTCACTAAAAATGGCGCGCGGAGGACTCAGCGTACGGGCGCAAGCGACGTCCCTCCTCGCCCCCCCCCCAGGGAGTCTCCTCCCTACGCACGCGCAAGTCGCCTCCTCCTCCTCCTCCTCCCTGTTGTGTCGCGTCGGCGCCTCATGGTGACGTCTCCGTCGCATTGCGATGAGGCATTAGCGCTTCCGGGGGGCGTGTGTGGGGGGAGTTTCCCCGACGGTTGTTGTCTTGACTCCGCTCGGGCCCGAAGCGATGGGAAGCGGCAGTGGCGGCCGCCCGTGCCGGTCTTGCCACTGCCACCGCCGCAGCGCGGGGAGTTCCGCGGCGCTCTAATGGCGGCCTCCACCACCCCCGCCGCCTCGCCGCCGCCGCCGCCGCCGCCCCAGGGTCGCCGCAGCGCAGCGGGGGCCCAGCCGGTGCTGGACGAGTTCACGGCGCCGGCGGAGAAAAGCGGCTTGCTGGAGCGGAGCCGCGGAGGCATCGAGCGCCTCTTCCGGGTGCGCCTGGACGTCTTGGGGGCGCTGAGCAGCAGCGCCGGCGTCTGGGCTCTGCTGGGGCTCGGGCAGCAGCCGCCCGCCGGGCGCAGGATCTGGCTGAGCCTCCTGGGCGAGCGGGAAGAAGTGCGCAGCGCCAAGGTAAGCGAGGGGAAGGGGCGCTGGGGGGGGGGGGGCGGCTGCTGCTGTTCCCCCACCCCCCGGGGGTTATTCCCAGAGGGGTCTGGCGTGTTAACGCCTGCTGCAGCCAAAACAACGCGGAGGTCTTGCGACGCCAAGGCCCTTTGCGATAGATAGGTCTCTGTGTGTGGTTGTGTGCGTGCAATAGATAGATAGATATATACCTGTGACGCCACAGCCTCAAAACACCAGGCCTAGACGCGCACCCCCCCCCCCTCAGGCTGAGCCCCACCACTTCCAACACCTGAGGGAAGGGTTATAAGACGCACCACTTCTCCCTTATAGCAGAGGGGGTAAGGTACTGAGGATTTGAAAAGGTTGTTCTGTGACTAGACTGGGCTGAAGGTTTAATGTAATGTGTTTCCTTGTGAACTAAGAGAGCAGGTGACAAAGCCAAGCGGACGCGTGGTTTGTGGTAGCCAAAAATGAAAGAAAACGTTTGTTGTTTACAGTTCTTAGTTCCTTCAAATCCAATTTAAAACTTGCCTATTCCTAATAATTCTAGTAATCTTAAAAATAAATCCTAAGTCCTTAAACTTATATTTATTCACTCTTCACACACTCCTGACAAGAACACACACACACAGCTAAACACTTCCATCTAACCACCCTCTACCCCACCTTCTGACAGAAACCACTCCCTCACCCCATATATACTCCTCCCCACTCCCTTTCCCAGCATCACCAGCCACACCCACTCAGTCCCACATTCCACACTCTCCAAACATACTGACCCAGACATACCTAAGGGGACAGAACTGTGGGGTAAAGCCACAATACCTTTTGGCATAAACTTCCGTGGACAGATGCATGAATGGGGGCGATAGTCCACAAACGTTTGCACCGAAACAGTGTTTTGTTTTTGTAGGTTTTTTAGGTGCCCCAAGAACTCTGTTTTGCTGCAACAGGTTATTTCATTTCATTTTGATATCACCCAACAGCCAAAGCTCTCTGGGCATTTTACAGCAATTCATGAGAAAATACAGCATCAAAATATGAATATGCAAAAAATTAAAACAATTTAGAGAGCTAAAAGCAGGTTCAGTAGAATATTAGGCCTGTCATTAAATGCTTGGGAGTAGAGGACAGTCTTAACCTGGAGCCAAACCTATTCCTTAGTTGGAGAACTAACATGTCTGTCCCTCTGGAAATTAATATAATGTATGTGTGTGTGTAGAGAGAGAGGGGGGTTGTTTTTGTACATGGAAACATAGGTATTTGTGTGTACACCCACATATATCTATAGAGAAAGAGCAAAAGAAGTGTGTGTCAGTATAGAGAGAGAGAGAGTGTGTGTGAGATACAGGCCCTCTCTACACCACAGATGTATCGCAGGATCGTCCCCGGGTCGTCCCTGTGCATCCAAATGACTCACAGGTACTCCCGGGGGTGGGGGGATGGGAATGGGTTTTCCCAGGGATAAAATAACCCTGAGGAAACCCAATTCTTCCCACGGTCTAGGGAACGTCCTGAGACCGCAGGAGGTGTGGGGCCCGATTTTGGGGGGTATTTCTTTTAAAATAAAAACTTAACTTTTCACTGGAGTGCAAGTGCGCTCTTTGGATCCATTTTGGGGGGGGGGGGGAAATGGTGGGTGTGACGTTCTAGGAGGAAGCTGGGACATTGCACTTCCTGTTTAGGTAAAGAAGGAGGATCCCAGAAGCTGATAAGTCCGGGATCGTCGCCAGGCCCTCCCTCTACGTCCTTAGGTGTAGAAAGGGCCATAGAGTGTGTGCATGAGTTGTCAACTTCTTGCCCTCCAGATGCAACACTCATCATCCATCACCATTAGCTGTGCTAGCTAGGCCTGATGGGAGTTGTAGTCCAAAAGCATTTTATTCATTTTGTTTCTTTTTTATTTTTCTATACCATCCAATAGTCAAAGTTCTCTAGGCGATTCACACAATGTTCATCTGTCTGCTACATCTGTCTGCTTGTACACACACACACATAGTATGTGTGTGTGATATAATATGAAGCATTGTATTATGTATCTCATAGCTTAAGAGTAACAAAACAGCACTTCAAACTAGTGCGTTCTGGATCCTAAAAGGCTACCATCAAATACGAAGTGACAATATGCAGACAAAAGGAAATGACCAAACAGATGGGTTTACCAAACCCACCTGTTTGGTCCTTCATTTATTTTATATAGTACAAACATATACATAGATATTTAAATGTCTGTGTGTTTGTGTGTGTGCAAACACATTCATGCAATAACAGAACATAGCTGTGTATACTGTCACATGGCTTGAATCCTTGGAGATAGGGTTAGCTAAAAAGATTTTTCCTTCCTTGTTCATATATATGCATGCTTTTATTGTGAACAATTTTAAAACCGAACTACATGATTTGCACAGGAAACAATTACTTTCTGAGAAGCTTATTAATGTATCAGACCCCAAATTCTGCTAAGTGCAGTATGAAAAATAAAATGGTTGGATGCCTGCCACAATCTGTAACAAGGAATTCACTTCCAGTTCTTGTTTATAAACAATATGTCAGTCTTCCTACATCCATCTCCTGTTTTTGTTACTACCTCTTCTTCTGTTTCTCTTTTAAAAACCAAGCAATAGAAAACAGTTGTCTGGCAGCAGCGCCACCCACCTTTTAGAACTGTTTTTATTAGAACACAACCCACTTTGGGGTCAGGGTACTCCAGGTTAAGACAAATAATCTAAAATAAGAAGCATAAAAAGGGAGAAGGGATGAGGAAGCAAGAGGTAAATAAATAACTCGAGTGCCTCACAGGGCCAAAACAGATGAGACACAGAACAATGTTTACAGTGAAGCATGGGGGCAGCGGGAAATAGAGTGTTGTGGGGCAGGTTGGGGGTGCTACTGCTCCAATGCATCGCAGCAGCGGCTTTGACTCCATTTCATCTAAAATTAAAACACTGGGAAATCTCGTTTGTCCTTAATAAAGAATGTTTTAGGAGGGCAGGAGGAAAAAGATCAGATTCTTTATCCATCTAGCCCTGTTTTGTCTACCTTGACTGACAACGACTCTCCAAGGTCTCGGGCACATGTTTTCCCATAACTTGCTACCCGATTGCTTTAACTGGAGATGCCAAGAATTGGCCCTAGTCCTTCTTTGAAGCAAAACACATGCTCTACCACTGAGCTACGACTCTATAGCATCTGAGTATTAGTTGGTTCCTGCCCTTTATTCTCTGTAATATCTGCAACTGAAATTAGTTTTTATTGATTACATTATTTATTAACTTAAGGAAACAATTCTTGGTTAAAGAGAGTCTAATTCTGAGTGAGTAAATGCACAGTTATTAGGGGCCTTCCACACCTGACCTCCCCTTCTTCCTCACGCTGTACCCGGGTCTTTAATAGCATGCTCTACAAATTAAGGTTCAACTGTTGTCTGAAGTCTGGCTAGCTGTGGTGGAACTCAGTTTCAGGGGTCATAGGCTGAGCTTTCACTAAAGGAGTCTTAGAAAATCAATAAAAGATAGTTCTCTTGTGCTAGGCTCTTGAAGGGTTACAGTTGGTTTCAGCCAGGCCCATAATCATCTGGGCATATAATATGTCAATACTAACTGTGGCAGTCATTATAGGTGTTTCCATTCCTGAATATCTGTCCTTTACACAAATATTTGTGTTTTGTGTATAGAGGGAGGAGGAGGAAGAGATTTCTAAAAAAAAAATAATGCAGTGCAATGGGAGCCCAAGCTGGTGGCCGGCCAGCTAGTACTTAAGGTGACACTTGTATAAAATTGGACATGTGGGAATAACAGATGGCGCAGAGAAACTCAAGGCTTTGGCACTGCCTTCCTTAAACAGTTGTGCACGTAGTCAAAGCGCCACAACTTACTTGGTAGGTCCTGACCCTATGGTCAGCCTCTAAGAGGATGGGACCAGAACCTGTCAGTTGTAAAACCTTGTTGGTAGCAAAGTGTGGCTTGTGGAAATAGTGCCAACGCAAGGAGAAAAGTTGAGTGTGTGGAAAGGAGGCAGCTGACTTTGGTGGTGTTGCTAGCCTGATACGTCTAGTTTTTGAAATGAGGGCCATCGTCACTTCTTTTGCAGAATTATTTTCATATATGTAGAGATGTGAAGGCCTGGGGGGAAATTTGAAAAACCCATCCCCCCCCCCGGATCTTCTTTTGTTTTTGTTTTTCTGAAAAATTTTAAAACTTGGAGCAGCTTTTGATTATGAAATATTTTCTTTTAGAACTTCAGACAAAGTATGTATTGTTACCCAGCCTTTACTCCGCTCCCAAAAAACCCAAATGATTTCTAAAAAACTATGTAATAAGAACACTTTCCTAGAAAGACATGTAAAATGTCTGGAAATAATGAAGCCATGGGGGAATTTTTTTTAATCCTCTCTGTAAGATTCCCAGTGTAGTTATTGATTTATTCCTTATTAAAAAATTTGATCCAATGTATATTTTGCTGTAGAAGTTTGTGCTCAGTTTCCCAACATTGAGTCACCATTATGCATTTCTGACAGTAAATGTGCATTCTTGACAGTTTGGGTTTTATTCTATAAAGTTCTGTGTTTCTGATGCCATAGAAGTCATTTAATGTAGTATATTCTAGTCTATTCAGACAATAATTAACATTTTCCAATTGAGTTTACTTTTAAAGTTTTAAAATATAATGATAATTTTATGAGCAAGCTAGGTTATACATAAAGTAACTTCAAGAACAAAAAGGCTGCATTATGTTCCTAAAGCAGCCCTCCCCAACCTAGTGCCTCCAGATGTTTTGGACTACAGTTCCCAGCTTTCCTGACTATTGGCCATGCTGCTTGAGGCCAGTGGGAGCTGAAATCCAAAATATTTGGAGGGCACCAAGTTGGGGAAGGCAACAAAGGCCCTGTTCAGAAGACACCTTAAACCATGGTTTTAACCGCAGTAAATAAGGCACCGTGGTTTAAGGTGTCTTCTGAACAGGGCCAAAGAATGCTAAAAAGCAACAAAGAGCACTAAAAATATTGCTTATTTTTCCATAATTTCCCGGGGTGGGGGGGATGGGAAAATAACATTTTTCCATGGCCTCAAAATTTCCGGAAATGTTACATTTCTAAAGTACAGCGTACAAGATTCTTGCTTGAATTAAAGCTGTTGCTTGCATCAGATTTTCCTTATATACAACTGGGCCTGAATGTATGGGAAATGCCTGCTTGTACTACTGAGATGGATATGTATTTATGGATCCTTACCCCCAATAACAGCATTATAGCAAAGCCACTACCTACTGTACATGTGTGGAAAACTTAGCCAGGAAGGTATACTGGTTCCCTTCTATGCAAATCTACTAGCGTTTGAAGTAGGCTGACCAGATAAAATCCAGGTCAGGGCTCGTGTAACTTTAACAGTTGTAGAGAAAAGGGAATTTCAGCCAGCATATTTGTATGCAATTAGTTCCTGGTGATATTCCCTCTTCATCACAACTGTTAAAGTTGCAGGGGCCCTGCCTTCTTTTGTATATGGTCACTCTAGTATAGTGCCTGCAACTTTAACTGTTGTGATGAAGAGGGAATATCACCAGGAACTAATTGCATACAAATGACACTGGCTGAAATTCCCTTTTCTCCAGACCTGACCTGGATTTTATCTGGTCAGCCTAGTGAAGGTAACATAATGGCTGAGTGGCCCCAAGACTCCTAGCAACAGAGGAGGTGGATGAAAGGTAGGTTCCACCCACTTCTTTCCTGCCCACCCTTGCAAAGGAACCGTTGGTGGTTGCTTTGTAACTTAGATTTAAAAATGGCCCTGTGGTTGGTTTGTGTATGAGCCTAAACACCTGGGAACCAAAATACAGTAGAAATAGTTCCCTGTGCCCAGAGACCTGGAACTGGCATTTCCGGAAGAGCAGCTCCTCCCCTCCCCACCATACAATGAACCACTTGAAACTCATGGAGGGGGAATAAAAAGTAGTTTGTGATATAGCATGGTGTATCTGTGGCTGCAGTTCGAAAGAAAAACATTCCTGTCGGGTGCACCTAATGTAGCTCTTTGGACCCAGGTCCTGATGTTGCTGCCAGAAGCTTGGAATCATAGAACAGTAGAGTTGGAAGGTGCCTATAAGGCCATCGAGTCCAACCCCCTGCACAATGCAGAAGCTTGAACTTCTCACCCTCATGCCTGGCTTATAAATAAAACTATGTTGGTTCTTATGATTTGGAAGTATCCTTGTAGCCTTGGGGAAAACATAGGAACTGCTTTGCCACCACCAAGTTAAGTGTGTTTCAGTGTAAGCTGCTCTAGTGTGACTTAGAATGTGGGAAATAGAAAACAGGAAAGGTGATCAACCCATAAAGTAATGACATGGCTAGACCACAAATATGGTTTACACAGGATATATTTATAGTCACATGCAGCTCCTCTCAGGCACCCTATCATGACATTTGCTCTTTGATTTACTGCATAGTGCACGTATTTCCAAGAGGCTCGTGCAGTTTGTGCAAACCTGGCAAGTTTGAGTTCAGAACCAAAATCAGATTATTCTCGATCAGCAAAAAAGCTGACTAGACCTCGATGAAAGGGCTCTTTTGCACATTAGGCAGAGACAAACCCAGGTGTGCCACCGAGTGTTCACTGAATGGGGAGCTGCAGTCAATAATAGCTCCTTAATGAAGGTACCTATAGTGCAAAGTTGCAAACATGTGTTTATCATGCTTGCACTTTATATTGTTAGGTGCATCTAAAAAATGTCACATCTGAAAAGGAGATGGGGGAGAGTTCTGCTCAGGCATAGATTGCTCTATGGCAATGCAGAAAATCCTCAAGGGTTGGATTTAATATAATTCAGCCCTGCCTTCCTTTTTTCAGCCCGTCAGGTTTTTTTCTATGACCCCCTGAATGACTACTTAAGGATCTCTTGCCTCTTTAAGAGTCCCACCTTCTTTCTTTTAACCTTCCCCTTCCCAGTAACATGAGGTTTAGGCTGTAGACATCATGTGAGTTATACTCTAGACACTTTAGATTTAAACACAAGAGTTTACTAATAAAGTAAAACAATCAACTTACAACTAAAGGTATTTAATCAGTAGAACTGAGTGATACAAAAGGCATTAAAGGAAAATAAAAGTTGCAAAAATGCAAGTTCTTTTGCCCTAAGCTCCACCTAGACTTCTTCAAGCTGCATCTTTGTGTTCCTTCATTATGTTCTGGTCTTCCCTGGCTCTGGTCTGGCTCTCACTCTTTTATACCCTCTTTCCCCAAAACAGAAAGTACTGTTCCCACTTTGAAAAAAATGAAACTGAACTGGAGAAATGAAACTTAACCAGGGAATGAATCTTACCTGGAGAAATGGAATTACTCCTCTCAGGGATAGCCCCTCCCAACAGAAAACCCCCAGGCCTCTAAGCCTGACTTTATTACTTTGCCTCAGTAGGTCTCAAACCTTCACAGCCCCCAAGGGAACTTATAAAATAACATAATTAAAATATGAAATGCTAGTCAGTGGTATTTAAAATATAAAATCCAGTATTAAAAACACTTACAGTAGAAGTGACAATCAAAGCAATGTTCATCAAAGGTATAGGCATTTATTTATTTATTTATTTATTTAATTAATTTACTTATATGCAACCTAAAACAATACAAGTTCTCTGGGCAGCTTATGATAAGAGTTAAATAAAAATTAAATACAAAAATAAGATCACATAAAACTACAAAAGCAAGGACTTTGTAAAGCTGCCAGCAGCAGATGAAATCAATGCCACAAAATCCCAAAGAGCACCAAGAATTGGATAGATTTTAAAACACCCTCCCACAAAAATCAGATTTATTAGGGTGCAGTGCTATACATGCTTAGACAGGAAAAAAACATTCAGGTTGGGGAATACAGGATTTTTTTTCTGTCTAAACATGCATAGGATTGTGCCCTTAAAAGCTTGCAAGGATGAATAACTTGGGGAAATGAAAGGCCTTCACCTGGTCCCCAAAAGAGCACCACATAGGCTTATCAAAACTGCAAAAGGAGCATGTGATCTTTAAATAGCCTGCTTAAAGTGACAACAATTTGCCTTACTTGGCTGATCGTTCTTCCTCTCTTGCTTGCAGTTGTTTGTAATGGTCTCTGTGAACGGAGGAGGGACCCTTCATGCATCAACAGCAGGTGGAGGAGCTGAGGATTGCTGTTCACCTTGCTGGCCACTGTTTCTCTTGTTAGGGTAACAAAAGCTGGCACAATCTCTTATTTCTGGGGAGAGTGGTCTGTAAACGAGGTACTACCAAAAAAAATAGCCCCTTCCGATCGATACCTGCCAAATAACTGGAGACAGAGGTGTCCAGAACGTTTGGACATTTTTAAAATATTGGCAGGCTCATGCAGAAGGAGACTGCCCTCCAGATAA
Organism: Anniella stebbinsi; assembly: GCA_029215795.1. Taxonomy (NCBI): domain Eukaryota; kingdom Metazoa; phylum Chordata; class Lepidosauria; order Squamata; family Anniellidae; genus Anniella; species Anniella stebbinsi. The sequence goes on from JARDYH010000007.1 coordinate 13,279,312, forward strand.
TTTGGCCAGCTAAGGTTTTCTAGGACAATGCCATTCTTTTTTATAGTGCCCAGAAATGAATCAAGAGACTGCAAATAGTCTTTTAATATCTACGTATAGTGGCCAGTTTGGTAGATGCTGGTTCACAACATTGCCACTGCCTTCTGGATCAATTGTATGGTGATCATATGAAAAGGAGGACAGGGCTCCTGTATCTTTAACAGTTGTATAGAAAAGGGAATTTCAGCAGGTGTCATTGGTATGCATGCAGCACCTGGTGAAATTCCCTCTTCATCACAACTGTTAAAGCTGCAGGAGCCCTGCCCTCTTTTGTATCTGGTCACTCTAGGATGGCTCCTGCAACTTTATCTGTTGTGATAAAGAGGGAATTTCACCAGGTGCTGCATACATACAAATGACACCCGCTGAAATTCCCTTTTCAATACAACTGTTAAAGATACAGGAGCCCTGTCCTCCTTTCCATATGGTCATCGTAATTGAAGTTTCTGAACAGTGTTCGAAGACAGTTTCACCTGTAATGCATTGCATTCATTTAGCCTCCCAGCAACACATATTCCTCAGTAAAAATGGCACTCAGCTTTTCTGCTGAATGCCCGCTTGGATGTAGGAATAGGCACAAGTACAGCTAATATGTAGGAACATGTAACCTTTAGACTTTTATTTTACTATCAAGCAATTGCCCAACCGTAGCTTTTTCTAGGAAAACGTCCATGTTATTTTTCGGGGTAAAACTAGAATGTTGCAATTGGGATTGCTTCAGTTTTTCATGAGAAAAAAGCAACTTGTCTGAAGCTTTGAAAATTGTGATGGGGATATTGGTGTGGTGTAGTGGCTAGAGTGTAGGACTGGAAGTCAGGAGCTCTGGGTTCTAGTCCCCTCTTGGCCATGGAAGCTCATTGGGTGACTTTCAGCCAGTCACAGACTCTCTGCGCAATCCACTTCACAGGGTTGTGGTTGAGAAGACAAAATGGAAAGGAGGAGGACCATGTACTTGGGTTCTTTAAGGAGGAGAAAAGGAGGGGTATATAATAAATAAGAATAATTCCCGTTCAAGCCAGTTGGAGTAGAATAGAATTATCTTTAGTTTCCATGTTTTGAGAGATATATGCCTATAATTCTGCATATCTTGTTTCTGGAATCCAACGTTCATTCTGTAATCTGAAATACCATCAACTATATTGAAATGACAGAAAGTGAACATCTTGCTCTTAAGGCCAAACTTTTGATAGCTGAAGCCAACTTTTTTCTGAATGAAAATTTATGACACCCTTCAGCATTACCCCTGGAATGGTTCACCCTTAGGTTGTAAAGGAGTAAGAATGATACCTCCTTAGACAACACCCCAGCGTTTTGGCATAGGTCAGTATCTGAAGTGTGTGTCCTGGGTGAAAGGATGTCCAAGGCTGGCTTCCTTTCAAGGCAGGTAATTCCTCATAGCACTTGGTTTGGGAATTGCTGTCTTAAGGCATTGATACGGCTATAAAGGTTGCCATCTCAAAAATGTTTTCTTTGACAAAAGATCTATCTGGTTTCCGGCTTTCGGAAAAGTAGACGGAGTATAGAGTGACAAGCTTAGCCAAGATTCATAGCAAAAGCCTCGCATAGCCAGTTGATTGTAGATAAAATGCAAGTAAGAGGTAATCTGAGCTGAGAAAAGAAATAGATGGTTTGGGCAAACTTCTTTTGCCACTTGGCTGTTTCGTTCCAAATAAAGGTGTTGTAAGGCTGAGCTGTAGTAAAGGTTTTCAATGGCTTCCCAGTCCAAAACACATTGCCCAGGTTCCAGAAAATGATGTGTTTGCTTCTGACTTCTGTTTAGTCAGATTTGTGTTTCTGGTTCACCGGCTATCCGTCCTGCTGTGAAAAGGAAACAAGGTAAATAAAACCTCTACAGTCGTACACAAGCCCTTTGGGCTCACTTAACCCTCTTTAGATCCTCCTCATTATGCCATTCCTCACTGATTACATGATTACTTTCATGGGATTAGAATCAGGGTGTAAGTCTTACTGAAGAGTCTCTATTTGAATAACCTGTGTGGCTTGCAGGTACGTTCTCAATCTACCATACTGCCCTATATGTGAAGGAAGAGTTCTGTAGTACTTGAAAGTTTGCATTCCTTCACCCTCCAGGAGTTGGCATAATAAAAGGTGTATCTGTATACCTTTATTGCCTGATGCCAGTGCAGTATCTACAGTAGGCGTCAACTAGTGGAATTCCTGGGCCAAATTTGACCTGACCCCATAACTGTAACCTAGATACAACCTGAGGTGAAGAGGAATGTCATCTGTGGTAACATACCATCGGGCTGCTTTAGCGTTTGGAAGGAGACGTGTGCTTGCTTACATGTTTCTCCCTGACATTAGCTTTCTGAATGTTGGGAATTCTATTGCAGGACTGAGCAGAAAGTAGATCTCGAGTATTTTGTACTTCAACTCCCATCATTCTAACCATTGGCCAAGCTGGCAGGGCCTTCTGGGAGTTAACGTCCAAAACATCTGAGATCTACCTTCTGCCCACCCCTGTTCTGTTGAGTAGGGTGTCCGCGGCTGAAGTTGGATGTGGGGAGACAGTTCAGTTCCTGAATGGAAATGCCCTTGGTAAAGCATCTTGCTCAGTTTGGTGAATAAAAGAGGAAAGGCTTTCCTCTTCTCATTAGCTTTTCTTTCCTTGGTAGTCTGTCTTGAAAAGGAAAGCAAACAACCACTGAATTTTGTTGTGGGTCTTAAGAAGCTCCATAAGCTTATCTGGGATTTCTCGAATGGGCTGTTCATAGCTTCATGTTCTATCACATATATTTTTTGTTGATTTTGGAGTCAGTGTTGTGAAGTGGAAAATGTGTTGGGCTTAGAGAAGCTTGGGTTCAAATCTCTGCTCCTTCAGAAAGCTTATTGGTGATCCAGGCCAATGAGATTCTGTCTGTCTCTCTGACCTTTGTCGTAGGGTTGTTGTGAGGATAAAACAGAAGGTTTGATTGAACTATAAGCTGCCCCTGAGCAAATTAGCAGAAGGATAGGTTAAAAAATGGACTTTATTTTGTCTGTGATTCTCTCTGTTGCTTTGAATATTTTGTTTCCTACACAAGTACCACGAGCATAATTATAACTGTAAGTAACATAGATCTGTGACATTATACAAGCTTTCCTGCAGACAGCTTGTCTGGCATTATCAAGCTTCCCATGCGGTGTGTGAAATTAGAGAATTCTGGGAGGGTTCACGGCCTGGCAGATGCACGACGTAAACAGATAAAACAGATAAAAATCAATGTTTTGGTTTTTTAAAAAAAGAGTTTAAAAATTACATTGAATTGTTTTGATTTTTTTAAAAGATTCATTAATAAAATACCAAATTTCTCTAACTTAAAAATAACATAGTTATTAAATTTCATCATAAATGTGCTAAACCTACACTTACAGTAAAAAAAAAAAATGAAGTTTCCTACCAATCAAAGGTGGGCATTAATTTCAGTTTTTCGTCTCATGAAAATGGCTCTGTCCAGCCTAACTACCAGCTCTTGCTTCTTGAAAGTTCTGGGCTTTCAATATCTCTGACTAAACTCACATGTGCAATGGCTTGAACTAGTTAGGATTATTGTTCTGTGCTTATGGTGGGCCAAGCAAGGCAAAGGAGTTAAGACCAAAAAACAAGATAGAAACAGGTGGATTAAAAACAATGCTTTTTAAAAAATCAAAAATTGGATTTTAATTTTTTTGAAAACAAAAATACAGACCGGTAACTATCAAACATTGCTTAATGGTCAGATCAGTCATGGATATTTCATTTTTGTTTGATGTTTTGATTTTGTAAGGGCGAGGCTGAGCCAAGACAATGAAGCAGAAAGGCGCAATATTGGAAAGGAAAAGAAACTAGAATTGTCCAGTATGCATCTTCCTGTATCCTAATACTGAGGTTGCAATCTTGTACCCACTTATCTGGGAGTAAGCCTCACTGAACTCAATGAAGCTTATTTCTGAGATGTGTATAGGATTGTGCTGTTAACCTCAAATTGTAATTGGTGCTGATCATTAAAAAGACCCTAAATGAGAGTTTTTTAAAAATTCCCTCTGTGGGTAAAAAGTAAAGCATGCAAAATATATACGGTAAGACAAGGAAATGCAAATCGTGCTTGTAAGAATGAAAAAAGTGTGTAAATAATAGTCTATGTAGTTGTTAACTAAATAGATTTTTTAATTTAGTAGTTTAGTGGTCAGATGGCTTAGTTTTGATGTAATTGGTCATTTTTCTTCTCAATGCATGTTGGTGCAATTGGGCCCTCTCCGTCTGTTTGACACCCCTGCCTTTAATTAAGCTGCCTGAACCAATGAGATTCTGTTTCTTGTATGATTCAGTTGGTTAGGAACAAGGCTCCCTCGGTGTGCTGATGTTAACGTTAGATAAGTAACCTCTAACCTTTTAGACTCTACTTTTAATTTCTGAACATCTCTGTCTTCCTTCTCTCTCTTACTCTTTAAAGCTTAATAAGAAATGGAAATGGTGATAGTACTGCATATAAGGCCCAGTAATAGCTGGTGATGACCACCAGTAATAGACCAGTATACAGATGACTTTAAAACTCTCTTGATTCTGTGGTCATGTTTACAGGTTTGCCTTCAGTATTGTACTTCTGATAGGGTGGAGAAAGTAGGTTATGTTGTGTCTAGATATCTCAGTTGTCAAGTGCCATTTGTCCTAATTCTTCTTTTCTTGTTGTAGGAATATATTAAAGGACTTTGTGAACCTGAATTGGAAGAGAAGGAGTATTATCCCAAAGAAATGCACTGTATTTTTGCAGGAGCCCAGAACCTCTTCTTGAACTGCCTTATTCAGGCAACTTCTGCCGATATTACCGTTGTGGAGATTGGGACGCTCAATATTAAGGGTAGTGCTGAACCTGTCGTCATGGCCAGAAGCCACGTTCAGCAATTTGTGAGTCTCTTCGAAAACAACACAAGTCTGTTGAATGGCAGAGAGCCGGAAGTGAAGAAGTGGTTTAAACAGCTTGTTGAAGCTCATGCAGATAAATACATGATGGACTTGTTGATTTTACCAAGCTCACTGAAGAGAGAGCTAGTCAACCTTGCACAGAAGGAGAGCCACAGAACAGAAGGTATAATCATAGATCTTACCAGTTCTGATGGGATGCCAGAGCTTTTCCCAAATGAAGCACAGATACGATCTGTGATAAACAGCGATGGCATAACAGGTTTGGAGGAAGCAAGAAACAATGCAGGTACCCCTGTCACTGAATTAGCAAAGCAAATGGACACAGTCTTCCGCGATACTCCAGACAGGCATTTCTTACCTATAAACGGTCTGAGTTCGCTGGAGACATCTGCATGCAAAGAGAGACAGTCATGTAAAAGGAGGTCATCGGATGCTGAGGAGAGGCTTCCAAAGAAGCAGTTTTCCTTAGAAAACAATCAGGAGAGCAAACAGACTTCATGCAATGTTCCTGGTGGTATAGTGTTGATTGATCTGGTCAACGATACAAGCATCGAGTCAGACAGTCCGGGCCTGTGCACTAAAGAAGGTGATGAGATAAGTGAGGAGATGGAATACAAGATCTTGGTGAACTTTTTCAAAAGCATGGGCTACTCACAACATATTGTAGAGAAGGTGATTGCAGACCATGGGCCATTGGCTGAGCCACTGTTTCTTCTGGAAGAAATTGAAAAAGCGAGCAAGAATGGCTCCAAAGAGAAAGACGAGGTTGCCGTCGTATCACAGGATATTGGAACACGGATAGAGAAAGATAAAGACAGTTCTAGTAGCAAAGGCCACAAAGACCTGGGTCACAAACCAGTGCTGCCAAACAATGCAAAACAACATCTGGTCTCTATTCCCCAAGCACAGGGCAAAGTTGAAGGCAAGTCGCATGTGTCAAACTATGAAAACCAAACTGCTCTTCCAGGTAGCAAAAACCCGCAATACAAAGCCTGCAGTAAAAGTATTTCCCAAGCGAGTGATGTTGAAAGTGATGGTCATGTGGATGCATGTGGTAACACACAGAGGGTAACAAAAGATATGAAGCCTAAAGATCCCAGCTTGGTGGCAAGGGGTGGCTCAGAGAATCCACGCCAACCAGTTCAGAAAGAAACTGTGGTTCTTCACGCATGTGCTGAGCAGTCGTCCACAAAACACGATCAACAGGGACGTTGTAGCCCTTTGCAGCTTGGAGGCAGACAACCCCCTTCCCCAGAACCAAACCAGCTCCCAGACTCTGTGCATCCTCCGCCGTTAACAGTTTCTTATCCAGAAAGGAGAATGGGGGGCTCATACAGTCATCATGCCGACCCTTCAGTCACTGGGGTTCAGAGGTTTCTAGAGTCTCTGAAAACTCCATACAAGCTGGAATTGAAAAATGAGCCAGGGAGAGCACACTTTAAGTACATAGTAATAGACGGCAGCAATGTTGCAATTTCGTGAGTATGGCCGATCTTTAGATTTCTAGAGCATTTCAGAGTGACACGACTGGGGGAGGGAAGGGAAATTACCCAACGTGTGTACAGAGAGCCAGCACCGAAGCTGGTGGGTGGGGAGAGGCGGATTTGCTGGGACTAGAGTAACTTTTCTTGATGAGAGAAACTTAGATGAGTCTTTGTAGTGTCATTCACTTTGAGACAATGGCTCTTTCTGAACATTCTGCAATGGTGAGTAATATCCAAAAATCAGCTGCAAACAAGAAAGTTTGTGTGCCTGTCCCCAAAAGGGCGGGTCCCACTCAAAAGCCCCGTGCAGATCCCCAGCAGCTCACATGTACAAGAAATGAATTAGATGTGTAACTTAAAGGATCCTCAATATGTGTATGCATCAGGGGCTTGGAATATCCCATTTGGTTCACAGGCAAGCTAGCTTTGTTTCCACTTTAAATGCATTATAACTATTCTGTTAGGTGTGATTAAGTTCTTGGTGCTTTCTGCTCATATTACACACTCTGTCGTTCCTTGCCCTTTTTGATCTTGCCCCTGTAGAGCATCCTTAAACTTGGATGAGGGATACACAGGTTCAAATTCTTCCTTAATATTTATGTAGTATTTTAGAGTGTTAAAAGTGTGTTACATATGTTGTTTATCATTATAGCAACCCCGTAAAGTAGATCAGTATCCTATTAGCCTCAGCAACCCTAACTACATTATGAAAGTGAATGAGAAAGAGCGTAAGTTGCCGAGGCAGCCTAGTAACGTTATTGCTGAGACATGATTTGCACTGGCAACTTCCAAACAAACGGCTTATCCTCTTCGCTGTTGTGCTTCATCAGCTCTACCATCCCTGTGATATCTGTCCAGATTTACAAAGCTCTCTGAGTCACCAGCGGCAAGTCACTATTTCTCAGCCTAACCTACTTCACTCCCAAGTTCCTTGTAGGAAGAGTGGGATTCAGTCGTAGGATAAATAAAATTGCAGGCTTGTTTAACCTATGCAAAAAGTAGAAGGGGGCAGGATTACCAGTGGAATTTTAGGCTTGGAGCTTCAGGGGTTTTGGAGTGGGTGGGTCTATGAACACGGTAGCCTGAGTCGGTTCTGTAAAATTCAATAAGACTGTGCAAACAAAAAATTCTCTGTACCTCTGAGCTTGCTAGTTGCCCCATACAAAGTGAGAATAACTGTGTTTCAGGGGTGTGTGAGTGCTTAATCTTGGCCATACCTCCTATTCCCTCTTTTAAAATGGTACTTGCCATCTGCAGGCTTTAGAAGGATTTGTGTTACTGTGCTAATAATATTGATATTATAATGACTTATCACAGGTACCTATTCAGTTTATTAGAAGTTTTTTTTAATGATTTAGAGAGTAATCTTATGGTCCCTAGACAGAGTCTGGGGGCCATAGGATAGTTCAGATTCCTGGACTATCCTGGATTCAGAGACAGTGTTCCAACCTCGGACCCACCCCCTTCCCCTCGCAGCTGGCTGTGCCCCCTCCTCTGCACTGGATACTCAAAAGCCTCCGAGTTCAGAGGTTTACAGATATCAAGGGAGGATCAAATCAGATTGCACCCTTAAACATTAAAACCTCAACCTAAACACTCTCCAAAGACAATAAAGGATCTTCCTCCCTCTTCTGCTGTACCCCCCCCCCCTTATGAAGGAACAGAACTGGCTTCTAATTTTGTACATAAATTGGTTTTGAGTATTATACCATGACATGCACACATCATCCCTTCAAAAGCTGGCTTTAAAGTGAGTTAGTGAAGGTGGACTTTTGTTTTGTTTTGGTATTTTTTGTAAATGGTGGTGGGTGTGATTTGCTTACCTGACAATACATGTAATGTAAATAAGAATCTTTGGGTGATACTGCAGAATGTTCTTTAGATATGTAAGAAGGCACTGCAGACACAATTGCTCCAATTTTGAACCCAGTTCACTGAATGTTGAAACAAATAGGAGTTGCACAAGAACACACATTCTTGGGCAAGCCTATTTGTTTTAACTGTGTTTGCACAAGGAAATGATATTCAACTGCTGTGCCTTTTCTTTTCCTGAGTCATAGGACTCCCCATACCAGCTTTCAACAAAATCACAGAGCTAAAGTTTGAGCAAGGGAGAGCCTCGTCTTAATCATCAACTCTAGACCAAAAGCTTCCAGAGGATGAGGTGTTGGCTACCCCCCACCCCCATTAACTTTGAGTTACAAATTCTTGGCGGGGGGTGGGATTCTTTTGGAGAGAATTTAAGAAAGGAAAGAGTCACAAGGCAGACTCTTGTGGTGAAGACACCTTTCTGGCTGGTGGCGAAGGGGGGTGGAATTATTGCAGGATAGTTAAAACCTAAATACAGGCAGTCTCATATTTTTAAATCTGATTAAATAACAATTTGATTCAAATTTTGCAAAAACAACAATTAAGGATGTAATGCTGGTCAATTATCCTGGTGCCCTTGCAGCAGTTGGCCAGACAGTTGAGAGGTGGGAGCAGTGGGTATAATCCTGCCTCCACCTTTTGCATTACATCTCAACAAATAAAGGGGCTGCAAACTGACTTTTTCTTGAGTGAAAGCAGAAAATTTAGTAAAAGGGCCTGGGTATCGTTGGGTCCCGATGGCTACAATCCTGGCATTCTTTGTTATGCCCTGCGAAGATCAATGCCAACATCTAGAATTTTGTCCAGAAACGTTCTGGTGGAGGAAATGGCAACCTTTTCAATGTGGCATAGAGACATGGGTAGGATATTCTCAGCACCAAGACCAAGATTAGAGATGTGAAGGCCCAGAAAAACACTTGAAAATTTTGGGGGGAAACAGGCTTTTCTGAGCATAGTTTTTGTTCGTTTTTTTCCCGAAGCTTTGGATTATGAAATATTTTTTTTCAGATGAAGCCACTGGGGAATGTTTTTTTAATCCTCTCTAAGAATCCTCTGTAAGATTGCATTCCTTAGTAAAATTATTGAACTAAAGTATATTTTACCGATAGACATTTATGTTCAGTTTCCTAACATGTGAGTAGCATCACCCTTACAGTAAATGTGCAGATTGGGTTTTTTCTATAGAGTCCTGTGTTCTCATGCTGTAGCAGACATCTAATGTAGTTCTATTCCATTCAGACAATAATTTCAAATTTACTAACTGAGTTTGCTTTTAAAAGTGTCAAAATATGATGATAATTTAATGAGCAAACTAAGTTATACATAAAATAACTTTAGGAACTGAAAGGCTGCTTTGTGTTCCTAAAGCAGAGCCCTCCCCAATCTGGTACCATTTGGATGTTTTGAACTACAGTGCTCAGCATTCCTCACCATTGGCTGATGGGAGCTGAAGTCCAATATATCCTTAGGATTGGAGATGACTGTCTTAAAGCAACACTTTAGATCTGTAAAGAGCGCTAAAAGGAAAAAAAAGTATTGCTTATTTTTCAATTTTACCGAAAATCTCCAATTTTTTTTTCTGGAAAAAAACTGGGATTCCCTGAACCCCACCCCCACCCCCCCGGCCTCAAAATTTCCAGAAATTTTACATCTCTAGCCAGGTTCCCAAAAAACTGAAGGACTAAGCCATATGGTCAGTGAGCTATTGGACATACATTGCTAAAACCACACTACACCACAGAACACCACTTTTGAAAACAGTGGGGGGGATTTAAATTGTGAGTCGGGGGTGGTTGGTTTGTAATTCAAGGGTGGGCAAAACGCACCCTGGACATATTCAAGCTGTAGGATATGCCTAAATCGGGCTTCTGCGTCCCAAGCCACTTTCTTGTCTTTTTTTATATGCTTCCTCTATGGAACTGCTTCATTATTGCTTTGACTGGTCACCATTGCCTTGAGCATCTTTAATGAATGGGAAGCCTCAACACCACACACTCACACACACACACACACACACACACCCTAGCTGAATTGTCATGCACATGAGGAGAGGAAGATCTGCTGATGTGAACAACTTCCTCATTCTTCAGACGGCTCAGAAAATAATGATGCAGAATGAAAGTCTCAATTATGATTCATTTTAAATTCCAGGTAGATCTCCCCCGGACTGGGACTTGTGGGAAAAGCTATGCAAATAGCCGAAGCTGTGTGTAAGAACACAATGCATCATGTTCAACCGAACCGATTAAAAGGAAGTGCATGGCCTGGGAGGGTTATTTTTTTAGGCTTTTGCAATGGTAACAAAAAGGTGAACTTAGTTCATATCGTGCAAAGTGTAGACTGGATGGAGATGCATTGTGGTTTTGCCTCTGTCTTGATTTCATTATTTTATTTTTTAAAAAGCGTGATGAAGTGATTGTTTAAGCTCCCAATCTCTGCCGTTCTCCTCCTGCCTATACGCACCTCCAAGAAAAACACATTCAACAATTTGATCACTCCAGCCCCCCGCAATGAAATGCGTGAGTTATCTGGCTAGTAAGCATGACAAGTTGGATCTGCAATAATATTTCAGTGAGGAGAGCTCCTGTTCAGGGTACCAGGGAGCCATGCTGTCTTCCAGCGCTCTCTAATCCATTCTCCCTCCCCCTATCTGTGGTTTTTTGTCCCCTGTCCACCACGAGTACCCCAAAGAAAACACAGTTAGCATTCCATGACCTTTGAGCATGCTTAGTCCTCGTTGGGCTGGTTTTAGGGACCCGAGTGCCGACTCCAGGTTGTTAAGAACCCCTGGACAAGACTCCCTCAATGGGGGGTGGGGGGGGCCTTCCTTCAGTGAGTCTGCCTTCTCACCCCCATTGCTGCTCTTCATCCTGGTTCTTCACATTGCTACTTCTGGCTTTCTTGACAGGCAGTGAGCCAGCAGGCAGCGGCATGTCCTGCTCATTCTCACCACCACTGTTGTCTGGGCCAGAGCAAGACGAAAATGAATAAGCCGGTTGCAGCGGTCCAAAGAAAGAGCAACTCCAGGGAGCTCTTGTCAGTGGGCCCTTGCTGGGGTGTGGCCCCTTGGCAGGGGCCCAACCAAGCTTACCATTGACACTGGCCCTGAGGGTCACCCCCCCTTGTTTTGTAATGCTTTCTGTAGTAGTAGTAGTAGTATATACACTATCTCCTGGTTCAGAGGGAATGTGCCATACACTTATGGGAGAGCAGCAGTGGAAGACAGTTCTTGCCTTCATATCCTTTTGTGGGCTCTCTGGGGCATCTGCTGGGCCATTGTGCGGAACCGGATGGTGGACAAAACTGACCTTTGGTCTGATGCGACAGTACCACCCTTACATTCTTGTAATGTTTACATAAAGCTTACAAGGAAGTAAGAGCAGCACTGCTGCATAATATAATATAGCCCTGTCCGGACTGGGTGGGAGAGATGAGGTTGAGGCTGGGGGTGTGCAGAAAATGGCATCCCAAGAAGCTGCGATTAAAATCCTGTGCGTAGAAGATTGAATTGTGAACCCTGATGAACTTTCCTGGAACTGCGATGTGTGTACCATGTTCCAGTCTCGCTGGTCTTCCTACCCTCCAGAAGGAGGTTATGCCCTGAGTAGTGATGCACACAAAGATGCAATGGGCATCCTACTCTTGAGGGCGGATATTTCTGTTACATCCCTGCATCGAGGGTGAGTGGGCCATTCAGTCGGGCCCAGTCCCAAGATGCTGTAAAATTGCCATTCTGTGTTGGAACGTCAATTTGGAAGGAGACAAGCCCGGAGTAGTAATTCATGCAAACCTCCTCCTCCATAGTGTCAGAGTTTGTGATGCACTGCACTCTCTGAGCATGTACAGAGTGCAAGCACACAGCAGCGGAATAACAGCAGAGCTCACTGGTAGCAGACAGATGTCCTGGTAATCAGTAAACACTCAGACACAGCAGTGTTTTAAACTACTATACTAAGTTTACTTACAAGTATTTACATAGAACAAAACATTCCTCTAATATCTTCAGCAATACTTCCAACCAACCATAACCTACCACTAACATTCACCATCATCATCACCCACACTGTTTCTCCACATGCTGTACATTTATAGCACTGTGGACCTATCACAGCGTTGGCTGCATATCTCCCCATGTGTTGCTATGCCTTCCAGCACACAGGGAAGAAACCAAATGACCTTGGTCTTTAGGTGCTTACCAGCTGCACTTGATTTGGCAACTGTACAGATTACTTGAGATATCAAGTCATCTCATGTCTCTCTTACTTTTCTTCTTAGTAACAGAAAAAATACATTTGCTTTTACATTTAAACAAACAAAATCTTAACACCCCTCCTTTTTTCTGTAACTAACAAACATTTTCATTCTGTCTGACATTCTAGCATTCCAAGCTGTTTTAACAATTGTTCATGTCTTTGCACATTTAAAGGTTTTGTGAATACATCAGCCACATTTACCTCGGTGTTACAATAAACAAGTTCAATCAATCTATCATGTACAGCTTGTCTTACGTTGCAGTAACGAATATCAACATGTTTACTCCTTGCGTTCACCCTTTCTGACTTTGCCATATGAATGCAAGTCTGATTGTCTTCAAAAACTTTAATTGGAGTTTTCACTTGCAATTTCATATCTTTCAGCAATTGGATGAACCAAATTATTTCTGTACAAGCCTCAGACAATGCTGAGAACTCAGCCTCTGAGGTAGACAGGGCAATTAACCGTTGTTTTCTGGATTTCCACCCCACTAAACTGTTGCCCAGTTTTATTACAATTCCTGAGGTGGATTTCCTGTCTTGACTGTCACCAGCCCAGTCACTGTCTGTGTAACATTCGAGTGATAATGTGTCCAATGGTCTCAATTCTAAAGACACATCAATAGTCCCTTTTAAGTACCTGAGTACTCTTTTAACTGCTTGCCAGGCACTATTCGTTGGTTTGGACACAAATCTGCTCAATATGCCAACTGCATTAGCCAAATCTGGCCTAGACCATTGAGCTAAATAGAGTAGACTTCCTATTGCTGACTGGTATAGGTCTCTGTCACAAAATTCTGTGTCACTGTCATTACATTGAAAACCAGCCACCATGGGAGTTTTAACACTTTTACATTCCTCCATGTGGAATTTTGCAAGCAGATTTTTGATTTTCTGTTTTTGACTTAACACATAAGCCCCTTTTTGCTTTGTGACTTCCACTCCTAGATAGTCATGGATTGGACCCAAATCCTTTAATTCAAAATGTTTACTCAGTTGCTCTGCAAATTCTTTAACCTGAGTTTTTGTTTTTGAAATTAAACATATATCATCCACAAAAGATAACAACCACATTTGTTCACTGTTGGCACCTTTTGTATATAAACATGGGTCAGCCATTCCATTTTTGAATCCCATTGACTCCAGTGCTTCATGCAAGCACTGGTTCCAGTTCCTTGCTGACTGTTTCAAACCATAGATAGCTCTGTTTAATTTGTACACAGAGCCTGGCACATTTGACTCATAACCAGGAATTTGAGCCATGTAAATCTCTTCCTGTAATGGTGCATTCAAATATGCTGTTTTTATATCAAAATGATTCACCTGACAATCATATTTTGCAGCTAGAGTTAACATCACTCTCATTGACTCAGCTTTCACAGTAGGTGCAAAGGTTTCATCATAGTGCACATTCTTTTCCTGTGTGAACCCTTTTGCCACAAGTCTAGCCTTATACATTGTCTCTCCTGACATCAGCAATTTCTTTTTGAACACCCACCTACAACCAACCACTTTTTTACCTTTTGGTAGCATTGTAGGGGTAAACACATTGTATTTTGCCATGGCTTCCATTTCCTCATCCATAGCCTCATACCATAGATTTTTCTCTGGATTTGACAATCTTTGAACATCTGCATAGTTCTCTGGTTCATAAGATATTTGACACACTCGTACTTCATTGGCCGTATATCTCTCAGGAGGTATTCCCTTTGTACTTCTTTCTGACCGTCTGGGAATAAAAACATTTCTGTTCTCTCCCTCCTCCTCCTCTTCCTCCTCCTTCTTAGGACTTGAAAGAGTTGTGGAACTGTTTGTTTGTCTCTCTACTGGCTGTGGTGCTCTGCCTATGTTTTCCTGTATAGGCAAACACACTTCACTGCCGTGCAAACGTTCCCAGTCACACTGCTCCTGAAAACTTGCTGATCTAGAAATTACTATGTTTCCATTTCCAGCATAAAACCTGTATGCTTTTGAACTAGGTGCATAGCCTAGGAATTTCATTTTCCTGGCTTTTGGCTGCCCTTTCCTCCTAGCTACCTTGGGGATGTTCACCCAGGCATCACTCCCAAAAACTTTGAGATGAGCCAGGGATGGCTTCTTCCCAAACATGAGGAAATATGGAGTGTTATCTATTGCTGAGCTCCAAAGCCTATTAGCAATGTAATTAGCTGTTAGCATTGCTTCTCCCCAAAAATGAGCATGCAACCCAGAGTCTGTCAACATGGCATCTTTCATTGTTTGCAGAACCCCATTCCTTCTTTCTGCAACGCCATTTTGCCATGGTGAGTGTGGAGCAGTTCGTCTTGCTGAAATTCCTTTCTGCCTAAGCCATTTTTGGAACGTTTCAGCCATAAACTCCCCCCCTCTGTCTGTTTGCAATTGCTTTACTTTGGTAGAGAATTTCCGCTCCACCCAACTCAGCCAATCTTTGAAAACAGTAAACGTTTCACTTTTGTTTTTCATCACATAACAAAAACCATATCTAGTGTAATCATCCACCAGAATTAAAGCATACTTTGCCCCTCCTAATGTTGCAGTCATAGGACCAATTAAATCTGCATGTATTATCTCAAATGCTGCCGTGGCAACTCTGTTACTCTTCTTACAGATTGGAGCAACCTTGGATTTAGCCACCTTACATGCAGTACAGTCTAGATATTTGTCACAGGCTTTTACATTCAGTCCTACACACATTTCAGGCATTTTTTTCAGTATTTGGAACCCAACATGTGCAAGTCTCCTATGCAGCAAATGCACACAATCATTATGCAAAGGTGTGTTATTCATAACAGAATTTACATTTCTAGATGTTTCTAGACCTTTAGGCAACATTTCATAAAGATTGTTCCTAAGTACACCTAAAGCTACAACATTGTTTTGTTTGCTCACTTCACACTTGCTGTTTGAGAATGATACACAATATCCTTCCTTATCCAAACAAGATACACTTAACAAATTGTGTTCCAAACTTGGCACACACAAAACCTTGCTTACAGTTTTATCAATACATGGCACATATACACAACCTTCTGCAGTCATAGCTGAAGATTTGCCATCTGCTAATGTAACATGGTCCCGGCTAGCAGAATGTAGACTTGTAAACAAACTCTGGTTGTTCACAATATGCTGACTGGAACCACTGTCCATCAACCAGGTACATTCTGGGTTGTTCTCTGCAGCTTTAACTACGGAGACCTTCGGTTTAGCAGATTTTTTCTTGCTTGTTGCTGCCTTCTCCTTCGTTTGGTTAGGACAATCTCTCCGCAGATGCCCGGGCAAACCACAACGAAAACAGCGCCGAACTGCAAACACTTTCTCCTTATCTTCACAAGCTGCTTGTTTAACGTGGGTGTCTCTAGGCTTGGCAGTCTGCCTCTCTTGCCTCTTCTTTTCTTCTTCCAGCAATCGGCCGGTCAGAAAACGAAGCGTGAGCTCGGATTCTTGCATTGCTTCCAGGCTCAAAACAAGATTGTCCCACGAATCATCCAGGGAGCTGAGAACGACGTACACTTTGTGGGACTCAGTGAAAGACATGCTGTGCTCCTCCAGATCCACAAACAGTTGCCTCATCATGCTTAAATGTGCAGATATGCTGGCTCCTGGTTCAAGTTGTGCTCTGTACAATTTTCTTGTTAGCATAACTTTGCTGGCTGCCGTTTCTCTCACATAAATCTCTCTGAGAGTTTTCCAGCATTCCTGCGCGGACACCAGCCTCCTTACATAAACAAGTTGGTTATCTTCTAAACACAAGATAATGCTGGCCAAAGCTTTCTCTATGTTTCTCTGCTCGTCTTCATCTGGCTGAGCTGGAGGGTCACAGACAACCGTCCATAAACCTTCCCTCCTTAGATATTGTTCCATCTTAATGCTCCAAGCCAGATAATTGTTTTCATTTAGACGATTGAGTGGTAGATTAGCTGCCGACATACTTGCTGCCATCTCAAATTACTGCACACAGATGTCTTGCTTGCTTTTCAGCTTTCAGCCCCTCCAAGGCACTCAGCAACGACACTCACTGGACTGCAGATTTGAGAAGTCACTCTTCACTTCCAGGATTCTCACAACGCTCTGCCACCACGCAGGGAGTCCTCTAGGCTGTCTGGACACTCTGGACACCTTGGGTAGCCTTGCAGCCCTAGCAGCCCTAGCAGCCCTAGCAGGCTGGGCCCATAACCTGTCAGAGTTTGTGATGCACTGCACTCTCTGAGCATGTACAGAGTGCAAGCACACAGCAGCGGAATAACAGCAGAGCTCACTGGTAGCAGACAGATGTCCTGGTAATCAGTAAACACTCAGACACAGCAGTGTTTTAAACTACTATACTAAGTTTACTTACAAGTATTTACATAGAACAAAACATTCCTCTAATATCTTCAGCAATACTTCCAACCAACCATAACCTACCACTAACATTCACCATCATCATCACCCACACTGTTTCTCCACATGCTGTACATTTATAGCACTGTGGACCTATCACAGCGTTGGCTGCATATCTCCCCATGTGTTGCTATGCCTTCCAGCACACAGGGAAGAAACCAAATGACCTTGGTCTTTAGGTGCTTACCAGCTGCACTTGATTTGGCAACTGTACAGATTACTTGAGATATCAAGTCATCTCATGTCTCTCTTACTTTTCTTCTTAGTAACAGAAAAAATACATTTGCTTTTACATTTAAACAAATAAAATCTTAACACATAGGTGGTAGCTTGTCCTCATAACAGCCTTTAATTATTTATTTTCTCACATCGCACAATGGTGCCTCAGTGCATCGTTTGGAAATTACGGGTGTAACCTGAGCATGTTGAAGGGGGAAAGAGGAAATAATAGAAATGGGTGGCAGATGTGTTGCTGAAAAGCATGCATCGCAGTAGCTCTATCTTTGGAGCGTCAATGTGCCATCATGCTAGAGTAATGTGGCACAGCGGCCTTCAACCTTCCCCCATGAACAGCCTGCCATTAATCCCAAGCTATTACAGAGGGTCCACATTCAATTTTCTGTCTTTACATCTTGACTGTCTCTCGGCTTGGCCTTGAGCAAACTCAGCTTATCCTGTCTCCCAGTTTGTCCTATCCTCTGGACAGCGGGGGGGGGGGGAGGGGAGTGAGCCGATAACCCAAAGCCTTAAAAGATGTCTACTTCTATACCAGGAAGGAAACGAAGTAAAAAATAGAAATACTCTGAACAGTCACGCAGTCCCTGCTGGTTTATCTTGTCCCTCCCAGTTTCCAGCCTTGCACTTCCTCTTCTGTTGCAAGGATGGTGTAATTTTTTTTTTTAAAAAAAAGGGGATATAGTGATTGAATATAAGATTCAATCTATACAAGAAGCTAATCACGTGTAGAGTTTTCCTCGGGCTCTCTTTTTTGTAACTAAAGCAGCTAACAAGATGTGATTCAGGGGAGGGGAGCACCACCTTTGCCAATTTTCTACCTCCAAATCAACCCTCAGGTGCACTTAGGGAGAGGAAAGACTTCCTTCATGGAGCCAAAAGCAAGTGCCGTCGGGGGGTGGGGGGTGGGGGGCTGCTCTTGCAGTAAGTGTTGAGTTTACTGCAAGTCTTGGAAATAGAAAGCCATTAAATTCTGGAATGGACCTGTAGGAACCCTATCTAAACCCCTTACAGTGAAGACCATACAGCAGCCTTCCCCAACGCTGTGTTGCACTGCAACTCCCGTCGTGCCTGCTGGGAATAATGGGAGTTACAGTCCAGCTCATCTGAAGGGCACCAGGTTGAGGAAGTCTTGAGATGTGGGGAATGGAGGGTGGGGGAACTGCACATAAACTTTTGATTTTGTGCAACACTGAATCATGAGCTAGAATTAGCTTTGCCAAGCGAGTTCTGGTGCAAACATGACTAGTTACATAAGGTTACATGTGGCTTGGCCTCACATTCATAAGCAGAGCAGGGTTGGGGCGTATGAGGGAACGGTTTTGATAATGTGGTCGTGATGCCGTCCCAACCAAGCCAGGGTGGCGTGGTTGTAACTGTGCACAGGCTACACACAGTGGGGAATCGGGCTCCCACTGCTAGGTTTGCCTGGCGTTGTCATGTTGGCAATTGCATTTGAGTGGGGCCTCATCTGCTCAGTCATTCTCCCCCACACATGCATGCCTGGCGGGGGGATGATTGGCCAGATTAGGTCTGTATATGCAGTCCCCTTTTTAAACACAACAGGCCAGTTTGCACCTCATAGTGGCAAATCATGGGTTAATTAATCCAAGATGTGCTAAGAGCCACTGGCGCTGCTTCCAGTTTTTGTAAACAACCCCTTACCTTAGTCCAGGTTCGGACAGAACTCTTGCAACCTCTAATTGTGCTGATTGGAGGTTCACGGGAACCGGAAGTGGCTTCCAGGCAGTGAGTGTCCCTGCAAATCATGGGTTAAATAACCCATGATTTTCTGCCATGATGAGTCAACCCAATCAGTGTCCAACATACAGGTATTAAATGGGGCAGAACTATATGGGTCAGTCTGGAGCAACACAATCCCAGTCTTTGATCACAGACCTCTATTATCACATTGAGTGTGATCACTAGTTTCAGGAGATGGCAAAGACTTAATAAGAGGTTGCACAAATGGCATCATAAACGTCTAAACATAGGTTGAGATCCAATATGGTGCAGTGCCTGGTATATTGTCTCACCCATGTTTCAACCCTAGTTAGATTTTGGCTTGACGGAATCTTCATTGATTGTGCCCTCCTTGATTCAAGAACTCAAAGTGGCTTAAGATAAAAAGGCAGTTAATTAAGCTACACTAAAAGCACTATTAAATAGAAAATCAAAGTGACAAAAAAAACATTATTTTTTTAAATCTGTTTTCTTTTTTTATTGTTCACCACTCGGGTACCCTCTTGGATGTAGAGCACTGTATAAGTCTAGTAAATAAATAAATAAAAACTAAAACTGCAGCAGATTCCCAAAACCTTCCTGTGTCTGCTTCACGGGAATCCTTTAAATGTGAGTTTGCTTTCCACACCAAATAGTGCTACAGAAAGGGATGGCATCTCTAATTTGTAGAAATTATTAAACATTTACCTTTACATGCATTTTAATCTTCTGTTATCAAAAAGTGGTTGCTTGTAAATCAAAGTCTATGAAGATTAGCAAATGTTTACAGTTCCTTTTTCTCTTTCCCTGCAGTCACGGTCTAAAAAAGTTCTTCTCGTGTCGGGGAATTGCAATTGCTGTGGATTACTTTTGGAAACGGGGCCACAGAAGGATTACTGTGTTTGTCCCACAGTGGCGAACAAGGAGAGATTCTAACAACACAGGTAAGGGATAGAACGGGGTTGTGTTCCTTTTGTTTTAACGAGTCGCTTCTTCACATTTTATATACAATAGGCTAGTGTGGAGGAATTTCGAACTCCGATTCTTCCCTTTTAGGATCGTTTCAGTGGGGGTCGAGGTCTCCTTCTTTAAGAGAAAGTTTATTACAAGCAATTGCAAGGAGTCTGCACTCCAGGGTGAGCCCAAAGTGAGATTGCCTTTTGGTCAGCGATTCACATCTTTTATAGGGTATAGGGGTAACATATCGTTATTGTGGGGGATCCAAAAGGCACCAGTCAAACACATTACAGTGTGAAGTTTTCAACCAATCAAATATAAGAACCAATCAGAAAAAGTATATATGTTTTGGATTATCCAATCCAGTATAGTCTGATGCAACATTTTGTTTATGCTCAAAAGAGCATACTACTAACATCTACTACTCCTAATCTCTTCTACACATGCAGCTTTGGCTGTGTGGAGTCTTGAGGGAGTAAACAAGGGCGTAAGCTAGAAGCATCTTATTTTTATGTAAAGCCATGAAGCATAAGCATTTTGCAGTTACAGCACAGTTGTTATTCCTCTCTGTCTTGGCCTTCCTGAAGGTCAAGCTCACAGTCTATTCTTTCTGTCCCTCACTTGCTTATGAGAACAGGGCATGGAACTGTACTATTTTAGTAAGTAGAGCCAAAGTCCTGCTATTCATTCATCTTCTGAGCCTCCCCACCCCTGCCATCACATCTGTAACATGAGGTTAGCTATACTTAGAGGGCTTTTGTAAGAACTAATGTATGGGAAGCACTTTGGACATTTGCATCTAAGTGTGACTCTATGCATGTTTAGATGGGAGGGGGTCCTAGACCTCCCAGCATTCCCCAGCCAGCCGTGCATAAGATTGTTCCCTTAATGTCATTTTACTTAGCATTAATCTGTTTGACATTCTTCCACCAAAATAAAATCTTGCACAAAAAAAATATTCTGTTTTTCCTGAACATCGCTCTATCGTTTTTCTTTTTGATAGAACAACACTTCTTAACCCAGCTCCAAGATGTTGGCATTTTGGCCCTCACACCTGCAAGAGTTGTATGTGGAGCCAGGATTGCATCTCATGATGACAGGTAACGAAAGGCTTTGCTCTGAATTGGCATTCCTGTGACTCCTGGTTCTTCTAGAGTGAGTCATTTATTGAGAGGGGAAACTGGATATTCAGCTATCTAAACCATTGTCTTCTGTGTTGGAAGATGCCATCAGAATAGCACGTCTTAGGGAAATGTGTTCCACCTAATGTCCAGTTTCGCACATCCAAATAATGAAATGATGAACATGCATGTGGGAATAAGCCTTTGCAGATTTTGCAAAGGCTTATTCCTTTGCAGCCATAGTGGCTCCCAGTTTCACAATGAAAACAAATTATAACAATTTGTAATTAAAGCGAATCCAGTCTTTTAAAGAAAATAAGTCTACAGATTAATAGACAAGAAGTCTAAATAGCAGTGATAACTGGCCAATCAAAACAGAATTAGCAAAAAGGAAGCAAAAATAAATTGCTTAATCTCATCCCTGAAGGCCCAGTGAAAAGAGTAAGGTTTGTTTACCTCCCTTCCAAAAAGAGAAGCTGTGGGCTTAGTATTCTCCTCTCGGTCCAGAAACATGCAGCTGTTCCATCAGTTTGTCTTCACTGCGAGTCATGAAGACCTTGGTCTACGCATACAGTAGAATGATCTGATAGAATGAATCCTGCTACTTCAAGCAGCAGGCGGTGGATCATGATCTTTTTAAGCTGCCTTACCTAAAACAAACAAACCTTTAAAAGCCACTTTGGGTAGACTCATTAGGATTAAGCCCCAAACCTCTTTTAACACATGCAACTGGATGTGTGGTTCTTTTGAATGTTGGCCTAGTTGGCTACTACCAGCTACTTGGGTCTAGGCATGTCCTGCACAACATGCAGTCCACTACAATGTACCATAGTTAACAGAGCTGTCCCTTCACGAGCCCCATGGATTTGCTCTTCCTCACCTGCTTGTTCACCTGCTTCTTGCTCCGGCGCAGACAATAGTAGTGATGAGTAGGTCTGTGCAAGCCTTGGGCCTCTGAATCCCAAATCCCACCATGGCGGGCAGCAACGACGGTAGCAGCGCTACCGTCTGCTCCTGGGCCCCGGTAAGTCCAGCCCTCCCAGGCACTGTATGCTGGGTGTTGTAGACTTTTCCGCAGCCTGGGAGTAGGCGAGGAAATGGCAGATCTGCCATTTTATGACGGGTCCATCCTAAAATGGTCTCTCGGATTCGGGATTCCGAGGCCCGAGGTTTGCACAGGCCTAGTGATGAGAAGGAGGAGCAGTAGATGCCCCTGCCTATTTTCTCATTGGCTCCCTGCCTGTCAAGCAAGCAAATGGCAACTATGATGAGAAGGAGGATGAGTAAGAGCAGCCAGTGACAATAGCAGTGAGAAGGTAGACTCGCTGAGGGAGGGGGCTCATGGGAGGACATCTTGTCAAAGAGCCTTCCTAAACCTGGAGCCAGCAGTATGTAGCACTTTGGCTGGCATGTGACCCAGAAGCTGCATCTGGAACCTGCTTCAGTTAGAATGTATTCAGGGAAAGAAGACTGATTCGCTTAACAAATGCTGTTGTAGGTTTTTGCTACATCTCGCTGAGAAAACTGGAGGAGTTATCGTTACCAATGATAACCTCAGGGAATTTGTCGATGAATCCACATCCTGGAGAGAAATTATTCAAAGGAGGTAATTGCATTATGTTTTTTTGGGTTATAATGTTTGTGAAGGGAAGGAGCATATGCAATTGGTTAAATTGTTTTTGTTTGAAGCATCTTCTCCGTTTGGGCTGGTTTGTTTCCTGCAAACGTGGTGATTCCTCATTGAGATCTAAAACCTTCTCTTGTTTCCAGGTGTCTATTTAAATTGGGAGGGGAGGGGCAAGGGTGGGCAGTTGGATTTCCAAGTAACTCTCTACCACGGCTGAAAATTCAATTCCCAGGGACCAATACCACTGGCACACAGGCAGCAACATCACAAGCCGAGAGGTTTGTTAATTATTGAACTAATTCCGGTTTGAGCTAGTCCAAAGGATCTCAGAAGTGGGCTGCTGTTGACTCGTGTTTATGAAGTGGTCCCCTCTACATTGAAGTCACTGTTTGAGGCCTCTGAGATAGAACAGTGAATGGCACATTCCCATTGTTAAATGGCAATATTTCATTCCAATATACATGGAAGGAGTGGTTGAGAAATGATCAAATTCCAAAACTGAAGTGCAAATTGGACCTCAGCCGGAATTGAAATTCCAGTGGATTCTGTAAGTCTAGATAACATCCATGGGGTTTGTGGTGCCTGGGCACACACAGCATAGCTCAGTGGCTGTATGCTGCATGCAGAAAAGCCCGGGTTCAATCCCTGGCATTTCCCGTTAAAGGATTTTCTATAAATTGCTGGGAAAGATCTCTACCCAAGATCCTGGGAGAATTGCTGCCACTTAGAGTAGACAGTGCTGAGCTAGATAGTACAATATTTGGACTAGGTAAATACTGCACCATATGTTCATGGTGCCTTCTCAGGAATGACTACAAAGTCATGGAGGCATCAAGGAGAGTCGAACTAGGCAAAAAGAATGCCAGTTTTTTTACAGTTTAAATAATGACTTCTATGTATAAATATCTGAGAGTTACATTTCTTACTAATATTTCCCCCCTTTTCTTTCTTTTTCTTTTTGCTGTTGTAGGCTGCTCCAATACACATTCGCTGGAGACATCTTCATGGTTCCTGATGATCCTATGGGACGAAACGGTCCAGGATTAGAACGTTTTCTTCAGGAGGAAGCCAATTTTAGGTAGAGTGCTCAATGGGACTTCCAAAGCCCTATATTCCTTTTTTTAAAAAAATAATGGGAAGATTAATTTCATTTTCATTTATTACCTTTCTATACCACCCCATAGCCAAAGCTCTCTGGGCGGTTCACAAAAATCAAACTCCCCCTCTGAAACACAAAAGCCCTTTGCAAGAGTAAAAACCATGATCCGTATAAACACACGGCAGTAGGTGGCAAGAAGGATTTGCAGGAGGGTTTGTTTACCTCCTGTTGCCACAGCTGGCTCTTTGCGGCAACGCTGAGTGTGTTTGTCATGACGGGTTATAGCAATGAGATAAGCAAGACAAGCATCTCCATAACTTCCTTTGAGGTTAGCTTGTGGTGTCTTCTGCATCAGTGTGGTGGGTCTCATGGCGTCATGGGACATGGCAGCCATTGGATCTGTGATGCAGTTTCCTAAAGAGCTGGTCTCTTGATAAGACCAATGTTGGAAGATCAGGTGCTTTGTAGGCGCTGTGAAAAGAGCTACATGTTTGTTTTGCAGCTTGGAGAGACACTGCTCTTTGTCCTTTTTCCATTTGAAGAGGCAAGATACAAACAACTTAAATAATATACTAAATCCATAAATAGAGCAAGACCTGACCTGAAACATCTGTGTCAATTTTTAGGGCATTTCACGGGAAGAAAATCCCATTGTTGTTTAGGTGACTTTGCAAGCCTCCAGTGGTCCATTAAACATTGCAGAATATTTTAATAGTGGTTAAATGTGTGCCTCCTGCCTCACCGGTATCCAAACGACAACAGAGCAAGATTGCTTTGTTTTGCATGACTGAAATTTTGGAAAGGGGGAACTTGACATATCAAGTCCACTAAAAACAGAAAAAACAACAACCTGAAAACAGAATAAATTATTGCCTGACTAGTCTTTAAAAGGGAAAAAAACAAATTCCACTTGATTATCACGACAATGAATTTGAACTTTAAGTTGACAACTAACAATATAATACTTAGCATTCTGTTGCTTTTTGAGGTATCAAAGATCCTCCTTGCGCATTTTCAATTAAATTAATTGATTTAAATAGACGGATGTTTAATTTTAAATATACAGATATTCTACTGCTTCCCATATTGAGGAGATTTACCTTGGGGTCAAGATATGAAGAGAAGCAGGACAGAAATAAAAGAAATAAATGGCATCTTTCTTAACTGCCAAGACTTTAATGCAAGGTTTTCTCTTTGCACCCCCCCCCCCGCCCCCCCGGCAGCAATCAGTGATATCCTGATGGAACAATGGGGTGTATTTGTAAATGTAATTCCCCTGGTTTTGAGGCCCTGTTACCAATACAAGGGCTGGAACTGAGTTGTGTTGTGACACAGTGGATCGATCGCACTTTTAAAGGTTTTATTAGCAGCTTGTATTAAATGATAGTGAAATACAAATGTGCTAAATTGAAAGTGGTATAAATGGAATTACAAGAAGGTTAAAATCCAAGCAAGATTACACAAAAGCTAAGTGGCTATTTATAAAGACGGGACATGGGCCCGCTCCATGCAGGGGATTTTAAAGCATCTGATTTTGGAACCCATAGAAATGTGGCAGGTTGTAAACCATTTGAAAGCTCTTAGACTGGATATTCTTTCTTTGTCCTCCAGAGATGTTCCGCCCCAGTACGGCCTTGCAAGTGGAGGTCTTCCTCCTTTTGGGACATCGCATTTCCTGATGCAACCTGAGAGTAGTGGACCGTCGCCAAAGAGCCCGCTGCCTGGTCTTGTGCCTGCCCTGTCTATGTTTCCACTGGCACCCATGGCTAACTCAGCCCTCCCCCCGCATCCAAGATCTGCTACAGAAACACTCCATTTAAAAGAAGCCTTGAAAAAAATATTCCCTTTCCCTGAGCAGAGCGAGAAGATTGAGCAAATACTTGCCCAGCACCCTCACATGAGAGACATGAACGCTCTGTCTGCTATGGTACTTGATTTAGGCTGATGGACAAAACAAACAAACAAAAAACTTTAGATTTTGCAGTTCGGGTTGTCGGTGTGAAGATGCATATGAGCTGAAGTCAGGCCATCTGTGAATAGTCAAAGCTTAATTCTTTTGTATAAAAAAAATGTGAATATTCAAAGGATTTGCAGATACCTTTTTTTATTCATTTAAGTTATATTGCTTTTACCAATTTGTATTGATGCATTCTTTTGAAAGAAAGAAAATATTTCTGATTGTCTTGAAATTGTTTATAAAAAGTCGCCACAACTTACTTGGGAAAAAACAAGATCTGACATCAGATTTACTCAAGTGGAATTCATACTTGCAGGTTATCTGAAAATTACTTGACTGTGAATGGACTTTATTTGTGATCTTGTGTTCTCGTGGTTGGGTAAAAATACCTGATATAATGAGAGGAGGTGATTTGTCAGTGAGTAAATGATGGCCGCTTTCTATATGGGAACAGTGACATCTCTAGAGGCTTGGTTTATTTTGCCTTCAAGAGGACCACTGTCGTGGTGGTAGAATTTGCTAGCCTCCAGGACCAGAGGTACCTTTGGTTCCAATTCAGTACGTTAGCTTTTATTGCGTTCTGTGCTGTTCCTTGGTTTTAAAACAATGGAAGAAACGTTGGGCAGTATCCAAGTCAACACTTAGTGCTAACATATATTACGATGCGCAGAGGTGTGCAACTTGTGGCCCTCCAGATGCTTTGGCCTACAACTCCCATAGGCCCTAGCCAACATAGCCAGTGGTGAGGGATCATGGGAGTTGTAGGCCAAAACATCTAGAATGCTACAAATTGCCCACCCCCTTGCTAGAGTAGGCAACTTCTGGCATGATGGTTTTCAGAACCTATCACACTAGCTAACACTTGCTGCTGCTCTAGAGGTTGCTTATGCTTTCACAACATAGCGCTAGTGTTGACTTGGATACTGCCCGTTTATTCCCAACTATTTGATTGGTTAATAAAAGCTGCTGTTTTATGGCACACCCACCTTATATTAGCATAGCAGTTGTAGAGTATTGGTTCCTTTATGAAGCTCTGGAAATAGATGTGTCCAAACCGAGTGGTCCTTCCTGCAGCCACTTGCTCTGCAAGACTGGTGATCATTGGACATTGATTTGAGTGTTCAGGGTCTCATGCAGGCACATTTTTTCTTAACCTGGGAATGCGTATAGGCAGGTTCACAGCAGGAATAAGGAACAATGGGAACTCACATGTGCAACCAGATTTTAGAATGGAACCCAAATTGCAATATGCCTGTGATTTTTAAAAGAGCCATCTGTGGCAGGCTTTGAGAATCTGCTGTCAAAGCAAATCCCAGTATTTTGGGCTGCCAACAATTGTGCACCCAACCCCTTGGAGGGAAGGCCTGTAGTTCAGTGGCAGAGTACATGCTTTGTGAGCAAGAGGTCTCAGATTTAATCTTGGCTTCTCTAAGTAGGTCTGAGAAAGGCCACAGTCTGAAACCCTGGAAAGCTGCTGCCCAGGACTTGTTAGTGTCAAGTCACAGCTCAATGAACCAACTATCTGACTTGGTAGAAGGTAGTTTGCTTTGTTTCTAATACTGTCACAGAGTGCATGTTGGGCAAGGAGCAAATTCAATCTTGGATGGTTCTACCTCTTATCTGGCATGGACGAGCCGAGTGGTTAAATAGTGCTCTTGGAGGGTGCGGAGCAGACGAAAGAATGAACCGTTTTCAAGGGCACACTTCCTTCCCCTGTCCCGTTCCTGCTAGTGGCACACAGCACACTCCAGTCATTGTCGTGCAAGCCGCAAAACATGTGTTTTGGCTCCTCAGGAATTCCCCTTGGCTTAAAAAGCGATAGAGAGGTAAAGCAGACTGTTTAACCACAGACGTGGCTACCAGCTGCTTCTGTTTGTTTACCCATCCTCTGCTGAACAAAACGAATTTGGAAAAACAGCCACCCTGAAAATATTAGATTGCACAAAAGGTCTGTCGGAATTTGCTGGTGTTTGTACACAAAGGCTTTCTGTATGGAAATTCTTGGAGTGTGCAAGAGCTATTGAGTCAGTTAATGTGGCTAATATGGGAGCCAATCCTTAACGGTCCATGAAATAAAGTGTATTACGAGGCGAGCTGCAAAAAGAGGCTGTTCACAGCAGAGGTGGCTGGACTCTGCTGTTTGTGAGAACTCCCATGGTCCATTGATACTTTAAATTTACAAAGTGAGGGTGTATACTAAGAATATCTTCAGGCATAACCAATCTGTGTTAAGTGATCCTGAGGGTGCCTTCTTGATTAAGAACGCAAGGGTCTTCGTAGATCAGACTAAGCGTTACCTAATCCACCATTCTTTGCAAGTGCTTGGCCAGGGGACGTGAACCTCTTTCAGGCCAAGGGCCAAATTCTATTTCAGAGACGCTCTCTGAAGTCGCCTTCCAGAGGTGCATGGGGCAGAAAGCAAAGGGATTAGGGCAGAAATACCAAACATATAAACATATTTAATTTAAAGCCAGCAACTAAGCCGGAGGAGGCATTTCAACCTTTCAGAATGGGGGGAAATGCATGCAAATGCTGGAAAACCACCCAGCAGTCAGGAGAAAAGGGGTAGGGGTCATCTGAAGAAACTCAGAGGGCTGGATTTGGCCCGCGGACTGGTGGTTCTGCACCCCTGTGCTAGACAACCCAAAGGAAGCTTGCCTGTGAACTGCAGCCATCTTTTCCCCAATGCTGGTCTACAGTAAAAAAAAAAAAGACTAGCAAAATAGGCATTTGGAACTTTTTTGAGGGGTGGATTCTGTAGGAACAGTGCCTGGAAGTTCAGGCAATTTGGAAAGGTTTTGCTGGGATTCTCAATGGGCTTTATTGTTTTCTTAAATTGTGTGAAAAGCCAGCCCAAGGCTCCATTAGAGAGGAGGTGGTCCTCAACGTAGTGTCTTGCAGTGGCTCCCAGGGTGGGGTGGGGCTTACTTTTAAGCCATCACACTCCTCCAATCAGTGCTGACATTTCCTCCAGTGTCCTGGAACAGTGGGAAGTTAAAATGGCAGCTGGTTAGTGCTGGGGAGGGGTGAATTATGAAGAGAGCCCAAGGGCAGGCATTAGCTGTGGGTCTTGGCAGGGCACTGCAACCCAAGCCACTGTCAGAGGATGCTGGGTAGTGAGGGCAGGCCTGATTATGTGTAGAAAACAGATGGAAAATATAAAAT
Organism: Anniella stebbinsi; assembly: GCA_029215795.1. Classification (NCBI taxonomy): domain Eukaryota; kingdom Metazoa; phylum Chordata; class Lepidosauria; order Squamata; family Anniellidae; genus Anniella; species Anniella stebbinsi. The sequence continues at coordinate 13,308,122 of JARDYH010000007.1, forward strand.
GAGCATAAAGGTTTCCACCACCAAATGTCCTCACAAGACTATCTTAAATGCAGAGACCTTAAACGCTGTTTCACCCATCACTCTGTCTTGCACCTGAACATGTCAACATTCTCTGCTGCAAAAGCTTTTGTCTCTGGTGGAAAAGAGGCCATTTCACACATGGAAGCCATCACCTTCAGTTTCAGCCCTTGTGTGATGAAGAAGCAGGTGTTAACTGACCCTTCTTACAGCGCCTCCCACAATTGCTCAGATGCCAGTGAGTTTCCACTTTTAACATTTTTAATTTGTGCAGGAATAAAACATTTTTAAAAAAATTGTGATGTTAATTACAAGGGAAAGGCAAGAAGGCGAGTGGAATAGATACCCATTCTCGGCCTACTGTTCTTCCAGACTTTTCCTTTGCAGTTTACTCAGCCACCCCAGGCGCTATAACTATTGAGTAAATGTTAAAAATTGTGGAGAAAGCACATGTGTCCCTTTGGGTGATCATTAAGGTTTAAGCACCTAATAAAGCCGGAGGACTTAAAAGCCTGCTAAAGTCTGTGCACCAGAAAGCATTCAAGGGGAAGATTAAAATGTGAGCGTAGTTGCCAAATGTCAGTTTTGACATACTGTTGGCTTGCAACCCTACAGCATAGACTACAACTTGAGTGTGGGATCTGTCCCAGGAATAAGATGATCTTTAACTTCTTGCAATGTTTCCCATGCAACAATGTATATACACCTATTTGTAACCACTGCCACTGAACAGCAACTGAAATGGGCCAGAAAATAAGCTACTTCTTGCTCCCACAGCTGGCAAGCAAATTAGGGGCCTTCCTCCTTTCCACTTCTCTCCCTGCCCTACAATTTTTTCTCAAATAATGGCTGCGACATTCCAGCCTGTCATCAGCTCTTAAATCTTGCCAATGAAAACAGCCGAAATACGGAACAAACCCAACAGGAAATAATCTTGTGAAAACCATTTCGGCTGCAATGGCTATAAAGTCAAAACACGAAGAGGAAGGGGAAGGTGTGGGGAAACACATAATGCTGGGAGTGTACGCTGGGAGTGTACAGAGGGATCTGTGAGAAACAGAAGCAGTTGAAAGGCCAAACAATTAGTGTGCTGTATTCAGTTGATTCAGCTGGGTGCAAAGCTAGGTTCCCTTTTGAGCTTCCCCTTCCTACATGTACTTTTTTTTAGTGCTGATATGTTGCGCTTTGTTCGTTGACATCCATCAGCAGAGAGCATTTGCACGCAAGGAAGAGCTGCAGCTTTTGGTGAAGCTTGAACAAGGTGATTTGCAAAGCAGCTTAAGCCCCAGTATTTGCTTAAGCTAATAGACAACTCGCATTTCCCCCAAGTACTCTGACTTAAATGGCTTGCAGATCAAAGGTCTGGAAACTGGGGGGGGGGGGGGGGAATGACCACTGTTACCTGGTAACGTCATTTGGGTCTAGCTGTACTTGTGTTGTGCGTCTGCCTTGTCCGTAGAATCTTGGCACAGTGTCTTTAGCATGCTTTCCCCATCGCATGATGTGTACTCTGCCAGAGTGGCATGCCGTCAATTTGAAGTGGCACTTGCATTTGATTCCCTTATCCCAGGGTCATTTTTAGCAGGTAATCCTTTTACCTGGTGGTGAATGTTATGAAGGAAATGACATCTGTACAACGCAAATGGACAGCACAGCTAAAAGCTTTCCCCACTAATGCAGCCTCAGGCCCATAATGGAGAGAAACAGTGCTACCCTAAACAAAACACATTGGAGAAATAGGGTAAACAACAGTAGATTTTTTTAATGGCCCCAATCACAGGGCTGATAGGGCAGAAGGACTCGAGCAGAACCTGTTGGATCAGATTTTGGACTTTAGCTCCTGTTAGTACCAGCCAGCATGGCTGATGGTCAGGGATCCTGGGAGTTGAGGTCTACCAGGTTGGCCAAGGCTGGGTTAGGATGTTTCCAGTGAGGGTACTGAAAGAGTGTGGTACTCACCCACCTGGGCTCTGTTAACAATGAAGTAATGCATTAAGGTGATGTACAATGATACGTAGCAATGCACTTTGGTGAGTTTTCCAGATGTCTCCCATACTGGCCAGGCTTAAAAACCCCTAGAGGTGTGCTTGACTCTGGTGGTGTCTTCAAAGCACTGGATTAATACAACTTTATTGGCCTAACTCCTTATTTATTTAGTTGGCTTCATTGGGGAAAATTATTGCCCCTTGAACTGTTTCTCTTTGCCTGCCCTACTAAGAGCAAATGGCCAATCCTCTTGAGAAGTAAGGTTTTTCATCATACATTCCAGTTCAGGTACGTTTGCAATTGTGGCCTTTCAAAAGTTGTGAGACTTTAGCTCCAATCATCCCTGACTAATGCCAAGCTGGCTGGGGCTGATAGGAAAGGGAGTTGAGCTATATCTGTCCCCTGCTATATATGCTGCTTTGAGTTCCATAATGGAAGAAAGGCAGGATATAAATGTACTAAGTAAATAGCAGCCAGCCAATTAACTGACTCTGCAATCCTGTGCAGAAGGAAATCCCACTGAGTTCAGTGGAATTTACTCCCAAGTAAGGGGGCACAGGATTGCAGCCTGCCTAAATGCTTGCATGTTTGCTTTCCTGAGTTCTCTTTTCAGGGAAATACGAATGATATAAGTTCTTAAACAATGGTGCAGCTAGGGCCTATATAAATCAGAATTGGCATACAGGGTTTTTTCCTAACATATTAGCCTTGTAGAAGCAGTTGTAAAACATGTCATAACAGGAAGGGAGAAATTTTAGTTGTGTGCTTCACAACAGAAGGAATACGCATGGCTGTCTAAAGGGAGACCCCATGAGTTCATTAAGTCCAGGGTCTACAATTACCTCCGCCACTACTCTGAAAATAAAGAAATTGCAAGCCTCTTCATAATCTCTTCTAAATTGGCCAGAGATCTGCCAGGCGGTTGGTACTGGCAGGCTATTCCCAGAGCTCTCATTTCTTCCAAAACAAAGCGTGGCAGGTCCAAGAAGCTTGCTGCTCATAAAGTGCAGCCTTCCCTAACCTTCACACAGCGCATAGTTAAACTATGGAATTCACTACCACAAGATGTGGTGATGGCCACCAATTTGGATGGCTTTAAAAGGGGGTTGGATAAATTCCTGGAGGAGAAAGCTATCAATGGCTACTAGTCCTGATGGCAAAGTGCAACTTCCAGTATCAGAGGCAATAAGCCTGTATACACTATTTGCTGGGGAACATGGGTGGGAGGGTGCTGTTGCACTCATGTCCTCTTTGTGGGTCCCTGGTTAGCAGCTGGTTGGCCACTGTGTGAACAGAGTGCTGGACTAGATGGACCTTTGTTCTAATCCAGCATGGCTCTCCTCACATTCTTATGTTCTTTACCTGGGTGCCTTCTGGATGTGTTGGATGCATCATTGACTGTGCAGGCTGGGAATGAGGGGTATGTGTGTTGCAGTCCAACACATTTGGGTACCCGGCTGGGGAAACCTGTGCTAGAAGAAGCCCTGTATCAATGTAGGTGATGGGGAGGTTGCAGGGTACCTGTCCTATGAGGCAAAGCCTATTTTGGAAATCCTATTGCAAATGAGCCTGGGAAAACTAGATGTAAACTCCTACCAGCAGGTGGAGATAGAACCTTGAGAACACTGGTGTCTTCTTACTTTAAAACCGAAGGTTCCAGCAGATTTTCATATAAGGCCATTACAGCGCCTGTCAATGGGTTAACCCACAAACAAGAGTGGGGGTGGAATGGGGGAAAGGCTAGTGGCTGGAGTGGTGAGGCCCAATGGCAGCAGGCTTTGGGGAAGGGTTGGCAAGGCGTCAGCCCCAGTGCCCCCCCCCCCCGGCCTCATGAGGACCCCTGCAAATGCTCCGGTATGACACATGCAGATGTCAGGACTACAGATCCTATTCAAAGAACTCCTGGTCCCTAGCAGGTGAATAAAAGATGTTTTGGAAATGCAGCTGCTCAACCATTCCGCAACTAAACTTTAAAGTATTAAAACATGTCAATAAATGGAACCCTCTCTGTGTTAATCTATTCCCCCCTCCAAAAAAAATGCCCCTCTGTTTTCGAACTCTGCTCCAAGTCTGTCTGCAAGCATCCTTCAACCTCCCATCACCTATGTTGATACAGGGCTTCATCTAGCACGGATCTCCCCAACTGGGTGTCCTGCTTGTGGGTCGCTGGTCAACAGCTGGTTGACCACTGTATGAACAGAGTGCTGGACAAGATGGATCCTTGGTCTGACCTTGCATAGCTCTTCTTATGTTCTTAAGGCACAATCCTTGGCATGTTTAGACAGAAAAAAAGTCCTACAGTTCCACTTGCGCATGAGGCTCACTGAGTGACCTTGGGTCTCTCTCTCTCTCTCTCTCTCTCTCTCTCTCCCTAATCTGCCTTGCAGGGTTGTTGACAAGACCGGTTGGAAATGGAGGGGGGGAGCAGAAACCACGAGTTGATTCCAGGGTCTGCCTTCTGTGAGAGGAAAGGCTCCACTTGAGGAAAGTGCCTCTGTCCCACCCCACCCCACCCACTGCAGCTCACCCCATAGAAGGGGATCTTCTGACTCTCTGGGTAGCATTTTGAAAGGGGCTGGAGAGGCTGCCTTGGGAAGGAGGGGGCAGGGAAGTCCACTTCCATCAGTGCAATTGATCCAGAATAAATCTGGATCCAACATCATATATGGTACCCTGCAGTGGAGGCTGGTGGCTCCGATGTCAGTGGGGTGGAGAATCCACTTTGGGTTTCAGTCAGAAGCAGTCAGAACTCTAAAGGAACTATCAACTTGGACAGCTCCTTTAGAGTTCTGGCTGGTTCTGACGGAAACCCAGAGCAGATTCACTGCCCAACTGACATCAGAGTCACCAGCCTCCACTGGCATCCTGGCCAATTTAAAAGAAGGGAGGATTAAAAAATGAACAAATATGCCACATAAATATGTCATCCCTAGTGCAACATTAGGGGTCATTACACCACCCTCCCCCAACCTGGAGTTCTCCAGGTGTTTTGGACTATAGCTCCCACCATTCCTGACCATTGGCCACACTAGCTGCAGCCCATGGGTGTTGGAGTCCAAAGCATCTTAAGGGCACCAGGCTGAGCAAGGCTGCAGTAGGCGTATCAAAGGCAGTCCCATTTTTCAGCCATGAAATGTTGACGGGAAGGTATGAGATGGTTGTGTAAGCCCTAACCCTCCTCTACATGTTAAGGCCATGATGTTGTGGGTTGCATGCATTTATTTTATTTTATTTTATTCTATTTTTATTTTATTTTTACTAAAATCTCAATTCAGGCTGTGCAATTGGAAGGGGGGAATGGATCCAACCATTCCATACATCTGGCATGTGTAAAATGACAAAGGGCACTCAAAAACCTTGTTGACTCCAAAAAGGCCTTGCAGAAACGCCAGCAATTGCTGTCAAAACGCCCAACCAACATTCCAGCACCGCTTCAAAGTGAGAGAGAAAGAGAGAGCGGCCTTTGGCTCAGACTCACAACACGTTATGCAATGTACAGGATGGGGCCCGTGGCTTCTTCGGGAATGTCTCCCTTACATAACATCGCATTAAGCCTTTTCTTTGCTAACTTTTAAGAATTCCCACCCCACCCCAGGATGACTATTCCTCAATTTTTGGGAGGATGGGGGGGGGGGGTGAAATACTGCATCTACATGTTATTACATTAAATATACGTTGACCCACATAGCTGCTTATTAGAAGAATCATACTATAAATGTTGAGTGGGCAAATAAATACTCTTTTTTGCCACTGGAACAATTGCTGCTCTGCCATTTTGAAAGCCAGTGTGGCGTCTTGGACTGGGACTTAGGAGGCCCGGGTTCTAGTCCCCACTTGAGCATGAAGCTCTCTGGGTGACTTTGGGACACCCATTAATTCTCAGCCTAACCTACCTCACAGGGTTGTTGTGAGGATAAAATGGAGAGGAGGAGGGGGGCCATGCAAGCCACCTTGGGTTCCTTGGAGAAAAAGCAGGAATTATTATTATTTCCCATACCCAAAGCTCTCTGGGGTTTTACAAAAGATTAATACATTAAAAATGGCATACAAAATTTAAAACCATAAAAACATACAACAGAGTATATACAGAGACAACATACATCTAAAAACAACTTTCAACAAGCATCTAAAAACAACTTTGAACCATCAGCCAAACCTTTACAAAAAACCAGATCTGGGATCAATTAAAGCTCATCACATGCTGCTGAATGCCTGAGAAAAGAGAAAAAGTCTTGACCTGGGGCCAAAAAGATAGCCTTGTTGGTGCCAGGCGGGCCTTGTTGGGGAGAGCGTTCCATAATTAGGGGGGCACCACTGAGAAGGGCGATCTCCCTTGTTGCTGTAGGTACCTGAGGAGGACCTTAGATGTAAATGTAACAAATAAATCCATTTTCATTTATGAAATGTTGAAGTAAAGCCATTTGCTGAGGTCAGTGGCAAAGGACGTGATTTCCATCTCTAAGACTGGCTCCCAGGTGCCTTCCCTGGCATCTCCTTTCAAAACAGCGGTGGGTAACTTGGGGCCCTCCAGATGATTTGGCTGACAACCCATGAGCCCTCCCTATTGGCTGCCCTGCCTAGGGCTGATGGGAGTTGTAGGCCAAAACATCTGGAGAGACACAGCTCTCCCCACCCCCCTCCCCCCACCCCCGATTGAAAAGCATTTTTGATAGGAGGACTGTAAAGATGGTTTTGCTTTAGACATCAGAAAGAGATGGCCAGATGGAGGATATTGTACTGAGGAAAATGAACCAATGCTCAGACTAGACCAGGGGCAGGAAGAAGTTAGTTCTTTTGTTAAGAGAATCACAGATTTGTGATTACGGAGTCTTGTTCTTAGGTCCGTTGTTGGTTTGCCTACATATTGCGTACAACATCCTTTTTTAAAACAACAACAACATTCAATGAAATAAATCACATTAGTGGAAGTGCATGTTACCGATTGTCTAATGCAATCAGTTTTGTTCGTAACTGTGCTGCTAAAAGAAGTGGTATCTTGGAGGTAACTTCAGCTAATGCAATGATCTGATTTACATTGGCGTGATCCTGGGTTGCAAAGATCTCATTTAAGTGTAGCTTTAACTCGCAATTCATGCAAACTGGGTGGTTTTCTGAATGTGATGAATGGTGGAGAACTAATGGCTTCCACCAACACAATAGGATATAATAGGGTAACTCATTCATTATCTGGTGGCAATTAGGGGCAGCAGGATAGTGGGTCACAACAAATGAAATGTGGTTTTCTTTCAAAAAGCTAGCCTTTACTTTATCAAGGAAGGTATCCCTGGATATTACTGATACTCGAGTGATATTGTAGTCAATGAGCATCTACATTAAGGGAAATCACATTGCTTACCCGGGCCTTTTGTTTCTTTGTTCTTCGGCATGAGCGTTATGGGCTGCATTACATGGGTGGAGAGGGGCGACCACGTGGTTTGAATTGAATACTTCCCCTCTAAGGGTGCTCCCTTCACATTGAGACAGCGCCATCTAGTGATGAAAGATCCCACTTTTACCTGGCTATTACCACTTTAAAAATGGTTCTTTTCATACCGGGATTTCCAGGGAATACCATGGGAGATGTCCTGGTGGTTCACTATGTCATGTAATGAACCTGAAAACTTCTGTGAGTGGCCAATGGCTCATTTAGAGGAGCCCAATGTGGCTAGGGTATCCACATTGTTGGAAATATTTTTTTCCAAGTTTGTTACATCTTCTTGTGAAGTTTTCTTGGTTGGAGTGCTACTGGTAAACTTTATCATTTGTTGGACAGAGTTGATAAACTTAGTAAAATTCTCCAAGCTATTCCTTCCATAGATCCAGATGACAAGAAAGAAAGAGAGATAGACTAACAACAGAGTAATTTCAAAATATGTTTAGAGCTCAGCATTTTAACTTCTGGCCTCATCAGTAGCTGTGCTGTTAAATGGATACCGAGAGTAGCAGTTTGGAATGCTGGGAAATAAAAAATTCTAAGGAGATAAAAAACAGAATTATCCTCCAGATTCAGATCATATGAACTAAGAATTCTGTAGATTCTGAAGTTTTCCTTCTGTAAAGCATGTCATGCCCTTTATTTGTTCAATTGGGAGCAACTGTAAATCGGGGAGATTATGTCAGGTGAGTTGAAATGTCTTGCAACAGGCTGCTCTACGAGGGGTTTTTTTTTTTGGTAAGATTTTAGGAATTGTGGTTACAGAACCTTAGACCCATTGTAATTTTTCGCATCTATTGCATATATTGCCTATCTCCCAATCTGGAGGAAAGGGTGGTTTATATGGATGGATCTAGGATATGTCTTCCATAAAAGAAAGGGTTCCACTGGTGGAAGACCCCTCTGCTCAACTTTTGGGAGTTCCCCATCCTCCCCACTACATCTCACCCCATTCAGCAGGGACTCCTGACACTGTGTAGTATTTTTGAGAGCTGGAGGGCCTGCCATGGAAAGGCGAGGGCGAAGAAGGCCACTTCCATCAGCACAGGTGATATAGGATAAATCTAGATCTGACATATAGTATCTCGAAACATGCACGTACATTGTTGTGCGTGCAGGGACTTTGATATGCACATGGAGCTCCATATGAGCAGAGGCTCCTCCGTTTAATGCAGCCAGCCCACTCTCCCTCATTGAAATGGACGGAAAAGGCCACTTGCTCTGGGAAGCTCATTGTGTGTATTAAAAGACCTGTGGAACTTTGGGATTGTGGGTATATGATACCAGCCATCCCTGCCCTCTACGGGGAGGAGGCACCATTGCTCTGTGTCAGGAGCAAATGCTTTCTATGCAGGAGGTCCCAAGTTCAATTGCTGGCAGTTGGAAGGATCATGTAGCAAGGGTTGGGGATGACAGCCAAAGACCCTGGAGAGCTGCTGTTGCTGCCAGTCAGAATAAGATGCCGCTCGGCCAGATGGATAAATAGATTAATCTGGAATAAGGCGGCTTTCATTTGTCAATCTTTGTGGTATGACATCATCATCATCATCATCATCATCATCATCATCACAGACCATTTCTGGCCCATTTTGCACCAGATTCAGGCTTATATCCTGGACTATCTGGGGTCTGATCTGAAATGGTACCAGGGCCAGCGCTAGGTTGTTAAGGGCCCTTGGGAAAGATGCCTTCAATGCCCTCTTCTCTCAGTGAGCCTATCTTCTCACCGCTATTGTCGCCAGCTGCTCTTCCTCCTCCTCCTCCTCCTCATTGCCCCCACTTGTTTGCTTGACAGGCAGAGAGCCAGGGAGCAAGTAGGCCATGGCATCTCCTCCTTCTCACCACCACCATTGTCTGGGTCAGAGCGAGAGGCAGGTGAACAAGCAGATGTTGCAATGGAGAAGAGGAGGATCAACTCCCGGAGCTCTTGTCAGCGGGCCCCTGTTGGGGTGTGGGGACTTGGCAGGTGCTCAACCATGCCTAATGGCCCTGCTCAGACAACATCTTAAACCTTGAGGGTTGGTGTCATGATCAGACCTGTTCCCCTTAGTGTGGGAGAAGGAGTTTCAGGCTATCAATCGGAATCAGATTCTGAAACAGAACTAGGTGAGTACCAGTCTACGCAGGAAGTGGGGGAGGAGATTTCCCTAGGCTCTTCACCAGCCAAGGATGAATTTTCACTGGTCCTTATCAGTGAAAGCTTTAACAACTCAGAGTCTGCGAGATCTCAGCAATCCTCAGAGGGGGAAGGGACTCCTGAGTTGACTGATCCCAGAGTCTGCCACAGAGTCAAACGGGTGGAGCGAAATGAAGGCATTGCATTGCTTGGAAGCTAATGTATTATGAACCGATGCCAAGATATTTCTGCGTAGCACAGAAGAAAATAAATGGGAATGTCTATTTTGGGGATCTGCTTTGCACCATGCATGCAATCACGGGAAATGTCAAGATAACAAAGAGTGCACAGATAACCTAGTTAATTAGCAATAATTGCTTGGAAGGCTGAAGATTTGAATATTGCCTTTATTGGGTGGATTAGAAAAACAGCAACACCGAGATCAAGAGATGAAGGCAAAATGCCTTTTTCAAAGGCGTCTGCAGAAGGTTGGATAGAGAGAAGGCCATTTTTCATTGCCAGATGATCCTAAAAATCAACACCCTTCCAATTCGTTTCCAGCCGCAGGATATATTTGAGTTCCCTGGTTAACAAGACAGGGAGTGAGCAAGCTACACTAATAGTGAGAGCCAAGATAGTAACAACAGTGACAGCATAGCAGCAAACTCAGAACAAGTTGCCAAGCGTGTGCTGGTGATTATTTTAATTTTTAAAATTGTGTGTAGGTTATCAATGGCTACTAGTCCTGACGGCTATGTGCTATGAGGAGGAGGAGGAGGAGGAGGAGGAGGAGGAGGAGGAGGAAGAGCAGCTGGCGACAATAGCGGTGAGAAGATAGGCTCACTGAGAGAGGGGGGCATTGAAGGCATCTTTCCCAAGGGCCCTTAACAACCTAGCGCTGGCCCTGGTTCCATTTCAGATCAGACCCCACATAGTCCAGGATATAGGCCTGAATCTGGTGCAAAACGGGCCAGGGCATATCAGAGGCAAGATGCCTACGTAACCAGTTGCTGGGGAATGTGGGTGGGAGGGTGCTGTTGCTGTTGCACCCATGTCCTGCTTATTGGTTCCTGGTCGATAGCTGGTTGGCCACTGTGTGAACAGAGTGCTGGATTGGATGGACCCTTGGTCTGATCCAGCAGGGCTCTTCTGATGATATTCTTATGTTTGTATGTGCAGGCATGCCAGCTGGTCATACAAATGCCCAGGCAGCAGCTAAGTGACCAGGACAGAATCAATGGTAGGCATGGTCAGGCATCTGCCAGGGACCCACACCCCAGCAGGGGCCCACTGACAATATTTATTTATTTATTTAAATTTATTTAAATTTATTTCTATAGTGCCCTATAGCCAAAGCTCTCTGGGCAGTTTGCAAAAATTAAAACTACATATATAAAATATGGAAGCTTCTAACGACGATTTAAAACCACACTATAAAAGTAGAGCCAGAATAAAACTGGGCAGCGATGCAGAGATTTAAAATACAGATTTAAAACACAGATTTAAAACAGCCAGAGTTAAAAGACTGGGATAGTCCTTGGATCGCACCTTTAGACTTCTTGGGTAGCTCCTTGAGACGTCTACCTGGTTCTGACTGAAACCCAGAACAGATTCACCACCCCACTGACGTTGGAGCCACCAGGCTCCACTGAGCATGCTAATATGTGCATGCAGTCCCGACTTGATTGCAGCAATAACGACTGTTAATTGGGGCATCATTAAAAACCCATTAAATATTTCCTATTTTAAAGGGGACCTAATTGCTTTTTTTATATAATTAGCGTAATAGATACAGAATGGTTAATATAATTGTTGCTTTTATTTACAGATCAATTTTAATTTCATGGGAATTATTGGATTAATCTCATGTGGGGGGCGGTTACTCAAAGCTAATAAGATGCACTATTACAGGTATTTGGGGAGCGATATCTGGGTATGTAAACATACGTTTAAAGCACTGTTCATGTTGCTTTGCTGTTTGTTTAGAAAATTTATAACAGGGGTGCAGAACCAGAATTGGGTGGGGGCAAAATTGCCGCCCACCATGCCCTCCGCAGGCCGGATGATGTCAGTGGCTTGGCCACAGCCACTGACATTATCATCTCATCCATTTTGCCCTTCTGCGGGCTGAGAGAGGCATGGAATAAGTCCCTCTCTCTGCATGGAGACAGGATGCGGATCTACACCGCTGTTTTAAAGCGCTTTATAACAGTAGTGGCAACTGTTTTGGAGTGTGTCCTGGGCCCCAACAGTTGTCACTGCTGCCAGGGACTCAGACTACACCGGAAAAGGTGGGGCACTCATCTCAGGATTGCACGATTTTTATTTGATTTCTTAACATTTTTAAACTATATATCTATTTGTATAACTAGGAAGCTGTTATATACACAAAAAGTCCCCAAAGTCTGGGGAAAACCTGCAACGTCGCTCTCAAATGCAAGCCGTGTCAAGTAGCCACAGAACTCTGGTGAGCCCAAACGGGGCTGGATTTCTTGGTGATAAACATCCCTACTCAGTTCACAGTGACATCATGCCCTCATTTTGCAAATGGATGTTAAGTCCCAAGAAAGAAAGGCAGAAAGAAAGGCAGGCAGGCAGAAAGAGTCTGTTGTCTTTCTAACATGCAAGCTCAGGTCGTGCTCAAGTTTACTCTTGCAGTTATTGCAAACAAAACAACAACAAAATCCCAAGAATGCCTGCCTAAACTTGAAGTGCCGGTTTGCGGCTAATTACACATGAGAAAGAGGGGAGGAGTAGACATTGGCGAGGGCACACAATAGGAGCAGGTGTGACTTAAGGCTTGGATGTCTATATCCTACAGACAACATACAAGACTCAGAGCTTCTCTACTTCAAGCAAGAAAAAACCCGCATCCTTACTGGAGCTTTCTGCTTTTGGTTTCTTTGTGGGATTATGATGGGCTCATTTACATGGTGGATATATGGTTTGAATAGAGAAAAGTCCTTCCTCGGCAAGTTCTATATGTTTCTGTGTGTTCCATTTACAGCCACTAGATGGCTCTGTCACTATAGCTCTGCCCCTGCATTTCACACAGCCGACAGATCAGAATAATGACCCTTTTCGCGTTATCTCTTATCTTTTTGAAAGCGGGATAACAAGGGGGAAAGTGTGGGAGACGTCCTGGAGGTTGACAATGTCATGTAAAGGACCTGCTAACTTTCGGGAGTGACCAATCACAAGCCTGCAAAAAATCACTCCTGTAGAAAAGCCCTCAGCAAACTCTGAACCTATTGTTGTTAAAACATGGTGATTCATCAAGTGATAATCAAATCACACAGCTAATAAGCCCCTAATTTGCCTTAATATGAGACTGGTTTTATCATTCTGTTCCTAATAAATTAATATTGTTAATAGCAATTCTCCCGCGCTCCTTGTTCAAAAACAGAGGTACCTTTGTTTTATTTATTTATTTCTTTATTTAACTTTTCCATCTTTTCCATCATGAGTGCACAAGAAAGCCATAGGTCTGGGTCTCCAATATTGTGCTCGTGAGCACCATGTGCCCGCAGACTCCTCTCCTGATGCCCACAAGGTTCCCTGCCTCCTCCTGATTTTTATTTTATTAAGATTTTTCTTAACTGGGGGCAGGGGGTGAAGGGCTGCATCAGCATTTTCAAAATAAAGGGCTGCATTAGCATTTTTGTTTGAGTTCCAAGGAGTAGATTTGCGCTTTGGCACTCCTTTACCTCTGCCTGGAACTTCGGTTCTTGGGCAAGGTACTTTTCTTTTAATCTCATCGGCTTGCCTTCTGGCGAATGGGTGTTTTGTGACAGGCCACACCTACTGTGGCTTCCACTCTGTGAATATGGAAGCCCCATGGCAGCCATTTTGTGACAGTGCCCATGACACTCTTATGTGCCCACTGACGCAAAAACATTGCAGATCCCTGACTTAGGACCACCTATGTCCCAAATTCCCTCTTAAATAACTGTGCCTTAACCTGACCTCTAAAGCTTACTGATGCTGGAGCTAAGTGGGTCTCTTCCTTGGAGCATTTATTTATTTATTTATAACATTTCTTGGCCACCTTTCAGGGTAGGAGCCCTCACAAGGCAACTTACAAGAATAAAATACATAAAACAATTACAATATTAAAAGCAATAAAAACATAATAACAATAAAATAGCAATTGAGTACATTGATCAGGCTTGATCAGCATCCCCAAACCTGATGCCCTCCAGATGTATTGGACTGCAGCTCCCATCTTTCCAAGCAGAGTGATCCATTAGAATGGTTAATGCAGCCCAGTTTCTTAGTGAAAGACAGATATTTAGAAAAAGATGGGAAACAATTATCATTTAAACAAACACAATCCATTTTGCCTTCCTAACTGTTACACTGCATAACCTTTCAGTAATAACCTAGGCAAACATCACTTTAAAATGGCTGCAATTAATTACATTAGAATAACACATCCAGCTTTTATTAAAATACATAAACTGCAGTAGATGTTTGGCTAAAGACCAGGTTGTCACCCTAATGAATTTTTGGGGTGGGGTGGGGGAGAGGGCTTCATTTATTAATTTACTAACTCAATAACTATGGGCTGCCCCTGGGAGATGTTTGTTAATATTTTATGCCACGTAAACATCTGGATCCAATTTAGCCAAGGAACATTTGCGAATTAAAACTGGCGCTCTGCCAAGCCGAGCCTGTAGATGCCTGGCGATTTGAGTGTTCGATTTGCACTCTTCTTCTGAGAAGAAAAAATACTATCAGTTTAGCTTTGCGGACATTTATTTAAGATGTACTCCTGACTCCACTTGCCAAAGCTTTAAGAATCTTAGGAAAAGCAAGAAAATGAAACCCTTAGTCAAAGCTAAAATTCTGCTATGGAGAATTAAGGAATTATTTGAACGTCAACTCCATCAAAATCAATAAGACTTACTTCAGAGGCAACACATTACAGGATGAGAGTGTTAAGGTGCGATCCTATACATTTCGACTCAGAACTAAATACCATCACTGGACTTACAATTTTCAGACACGTCATTGCGCCTGCACAGACCGTAAAAATGCATAGCGTGCAAGTAGAAACCATGGATTGGATCTAAATTTAGTAATACTTAAGAGTAGACCCATTGATATCAATGGGACAAGTTAGTCATGATCCTTTCCATTTAAGAGGGGTTCCCCTTTCTCCCCAAACTACACAATGGGCTGGATCCAAACTTAGTCATGCTTTAGAATAGACCTACTGAAAACCATGAGACTTAAATTATTCATGACTAACTTTAAGTTCCATTGACTTCAATGGGTCTACTCTAAGTATGATTACATCTGGATCCAATCCTATAAAAACAAGTAACAATGGTAACTGGAAAGGCAATGACAGCAGTATCAGGACAAAGAAACCAAAGAGTCAACAGCATCAAGGGCTCTGTCCTAAATAACATGTTTTAATATATATTTCCAAAATTGCTTCAGTCACTTTTGGACTCGTGGCGGTTCTTAAAGATAGATAGATAGATAGATAGATAGATAGATAGATAGATAGATGATAGATAGATAGATAGATAGATAGATAGATAGATAATTTGCCCAAGCAATCATGCCAAACCCTAAAAAATAAAGTCTTTGGATTTCTGAAAACAACAAATCTGCCCTTTTGCAGATATCGGTCAACTCAATAGACTCAATAGTATATAAAAGCCCAGTAGAGAGGTTGTCCTTGGCCAGTTGCCCAGATTATCATGAACAAATGTTCCTGCTTTGTTGGTATCTAAGCCCCGAAAGGGGATGTGTGTACATGTAAAAGACTGTACCTCAGCCAAAATAAACCTCTTGATTTGAAGGCAGTTGCTCTTGCCATTCTGTGGCCTGATCCATTTTTTAGCTCCACTGGAGATTTCTGCCGCTGCTGCTGAAGCAGTAATCAAAGCGTGGCCCTGAGAATTCTGTCCAAGGAGCCGTTCTACATGAAGCTTTTATCGTGCTGTTGTGATTCCTCACTCATGGTAATCTGTGGGTCCTTTACACAGTTGCCATCCTCCAGAGCTTCTCCCACCATCTGCAACCATTTCCCTGGGTTTTGCCGGGGGGGGGGGGGAGGTTAGATTGAGGAAACTATGTTGTTATTTAGAAATGACGGTCTGAGACGCTTGTGTATTTGCACAATTCTGCTATTCCACAGCACCATCTAGTGGTCGCGTAATGAAAACTATAGAAAGGCAGAGAAAGACACACACACACACACACGGGTGGGGGGAAGGAAACAGGTGTAAAGGAACCGATCTTAATCCCACAAAGAATCCGGAAGCAGAAGCTTCGGTAAAGATGTGGGTTAAAAGCCTCATGTAGAAAAGCCCCAACCAATCCCTTCTTTGGCTTCTTCTCACAATGCAGAATTAACTTATGGAATCCACAGCCACAACTTGTGGTAATGGCTGCTTTAAAAGGGAAATTAGACCAAGTCATCAGACTGGTTTCCATGGTTATTTGTTTTGATAGATAAATCAAACTTTGACATTCAGGGGCATGAATACCAGTTATGGGAGGAGGGAACAGCAAAGAGGAGTATTGCCTTCAAGCCCTTGAAACATTTGGTAGGACACTTTAAGATATAAGATGTTCCAGACTAGATAGACTTGGGGACCTCAACATGCTGCCCATTGGCTTCAAAGTGCCCATGGACACCTCTCTTGGTATCCACCAGACTCTGTAACTCTCCTGATTTTGATTTTATTGCTTAAGATTATTTTAATTAAAAACAGTTTTAACTAGCACACTGGCATGCTGCAAAGCAAAGTGCTGTTCTCCAGTATAATGTTTATTTGGGTTCAAAATTTGGGATTGGGAGCTCAAGACCCCACCTCAGCTTATGTACTTGGGTAAATTACTTTTCATTCAATTTCACCACTTTGGTTTTTGGAAAATGAATGAAACACACATGGCTGTTACCATCATGTCTGGTTTGGCATGCTGGGAAAGGCCCTTTTCCTTTTAAAAGCCTGCTCATAAATGTGAGATATGGCATCATTTAAAATCCATGCAAGTTCTTCCCACCTGGCAGTTTAAATTTAGACTCCTGTGCTATCATTACAAAAAACAACAACAACTCACACACATTGATCATCTGTCTCGTTTCAAGTCAATCTCAGATGTAACCATTGTTTGTCTCTTAAACCTGAGGCTATAAAGCTATTGTGGGTTTTTTTGCCTACACACCTCCCACCCCTTCAACAATCTCCGTGTTCCAGATAAAAGTTTCTCAGTGCGGCAAACAGCAGTGAGGTTTTACACAGCAACTGCCCTAGTTTTAACACTTAATTCCACTGTGGAGTCTTTTTCTGGAACGCTAAAGATGACAAATAAGGGTGCTCTTCTCCACTTGAAAGTGTCTCTTGCTCAACAGTCCTGTGCAGTTTTATAATAGGTGTACTCAAGGATCACATGGCTAAGAGCGAATCAGTAATTAGGTAGCGGATCGATCATTCCATCCATAATCATAATTGCATCTTCTAAATACCGAAGTTAAGCCAGTGAGTTTGTATTTAGTAGAAAGGAAGATAATTTAGGCTAGGCTGACTAGATAAAATCCAGGTCAGGGCTCATGTAACTTTAACAGTTGTAGAGAAAAGGGAATTTCAGCCAGAGTCATTTGTATGCAATTAATTCCTGGTGAAATTCCCTCTTCATCACAACAGTTAAAGGTGCATGAACTATACTAGAGTGACCATATACAAAAGAAGGCAGGGCCCCTGCAACTTTAACTGTTGTGATGAAGAGGGAATTTCACCAGGAACTAATTGTATACAAATAACACTGGCTGAAATTCCCTTTTCTCTACAACTGTTAAAGTTACATGAGCCCTGACCTGGATTTTATCTGGTCACCCTAATTTAGGCACAACCCTATGCAAGCTTAAACAGAAAAAAGGCCTACGGCATGCAAAATGCCCCAACCAGCTGCAATCGTTACCTGAGAGTAACTCCCATTGAGCTCAGTTGGGTTTACTTCTCAGTAGGCATGGATAAGGTTCCATTGCCAAAGGAAACCACTCTTGCTCGTGGAAAAGTACTATAGGCTACAATTCTAGACCCACTTACCTGGAAGTAAGTTCCATTAAATTCAGACCTCCATTACACCTAATTTCCCCCCTGGTTTGCCTCTGTGTTTTTTTACCTCTGATGCAGAAGCGTGTCCAGTTATGATCCCTTTCACCTGAATAGCAGCTCTTTCGCTCCTTCGTTCCTTCATCCCTCCCCTTCTCTTTCTCCCTCCAGTCAGGTCCAGTCAGATGAGTACTTCAACCAGACCACCCTTCAGGCGGGCAAAAATGAAATGACCCTTTAGTCTGGCTCTTCGGGGGCATCGAAGGAGTACAATCCTGTCTCTGCAGAGCTTCAGGTGTTGTATGATTTTTAAAAAGGCTTTCTAGCCTGGGATGCAAGGTTTGGTTTTATATTGAGGCTTGGAGCCGGCTGCTGGGAGAGATCACTTTTCCCTGCCAGGACCTGATGCAATCCATTCAAGCCCCCAGTACCTTTAAAACTACACGGAGGCTTAGGGTGCATTAAATGCGCTTAAGGAAAATAATCCAAACTTTTAGCATTCTAGGAAAAAACAGAAAAGGCTGGGGAAGAGGCGGGGTGTCAGCAGGACAAGCACGGCATCATGTGAGTACCGTGCTGCAAATTCGCACACCAGGCATGGCAAGAGTGCACTAAATCGCTGGCATGATGGAGCTCTCATTTGGACTTTTGAGTGGACTTGTATAGGTAGTGCAACTTTTCAGAGGGGAAGGAGACAGTTCAATAATACT
Organism: Anniella stebbinsi; assembly: GCA_029215795.1. Classification (NCBI taxonomy): domain Eukaryota; kingdom Metazoa; phylum Chordata; class Lepidosauria; order Squamata; family Anniellidae; genus Anniella; species Anniella stebbinsi. The sequence goes on from JARDYH010000007.1 coordinate 13,326,461, forward strand.
TTCCTTTATTCCCTCTTTTATTTCCCCCATTTGACTCCAAATATCAACTGGGCATAATTTCTAAAAAATAAGAGAAGTGCTGGTTTTCTAGATTGCCTGAAAGCATCGCGCAGCTTTGTGCTCCAGAAACCGCCAGACCTATGTTGCTTCATGGCATTGTATTGTTGCCGTTGTTTTCAAGGCACTGCTCACTTCTTCTTGGGCATCTTGTAGGGTGACCTTATGAAAAGGAGGACCGGGCTCCTGTATCTTTAACAGTTGCATAGAAAAAGGAATTTCAGCAGGTGTCATTTGTATGCATGCTGCACCTGGGGAAATTCCCTCTTCATCCCAACAGTTAAAGCTGCAGGAGCCCTGCCCTCTTTTGTATCTGGCTAAAAGAGCAGGGCTCCAGCAGCTTTAACTGTTGGGATGAAGAGGGAATTTCACCAGGTGATGCACATATACAAATGACACCTGCTGAAATTCCCTTTTCTATACAACTGTTAAAAGATACAGGAGCCCTGTCCTCCTTTTCATATGGTCACCCTAGCCATCTTGTGATCGGAATTAACCGGCAGGAATTCTCCATACAAAAGGTTAATAGGGCAAAGCCACAATCTCATCACATTTTAATTTCCTGTCTGTGGCATGTGACCAGATCCATGCCTTGCTAGCCCTTGCTAATTCATCAAAACTTCTCTCTCTGCTTCCCTTCCTCCTTTCTTTTTGCTTTCCTCCTGTTAGGCAACTCACTAGCCAGTAGGCCCTGAGAAAGAAAGAAAGAAAGAAAGAAAGAAGAAAGAAAGAAAGAAAGAAAGAAAGAAAGGCAACAGCCTGCAGGAACTGGGAACTTAATTTAGCGCCACTGATATTGGGCTTTATTCTCTTTGTTGTCTCCCAGTTATTCCAGAGAGGATACAGGAGCATGCGCACAACTGCGACAATTCAATTACAGGTAACAATGTTGTCAGTTTCTGTTCTTTTCTCCCCCCCCCTTCTCCCCCTCCCCCCACACCGCAGTTGGGAGATTCAGAGTTGGAACCGATTAAGTTTCCCCGTTAGGTTCAAAGACCTCGGCAGGGTTGGAGGTTCCAGCATCCACCACCTCCAGACTTGGCTCTTCTGAGGGGGTTTCAAAACTGAGCTTTTGCAATAATCAGAAGACAATAAAAAAGGAATGATATGGGCAGAGGCTACAAGCATCCACCAGTAGCTGAAGGAGCGGTGTGATGGGATAACGCCTAAAAAAATTAAAATTTTAGCCGACGGGTATTAAAACTAATCAGGATCCTTACCCTCTTAACAACCTTCCCCCACCTGGTGCCCTCCAGATGTTTTGAACTACACTTCCCTGCATTCCTGAGCCACTGGACATTCTAGCTGGGGCTGATGGGAGTTGAAGTCCAAAATGTCTGGAACGTACCAGGTTGGGGAAGCCTGCCCTCTAGCACCCCACGGATGAAAATGGCAATATGCTGGGAATACCCACATACTTGTATAATGGATTATATCCAGAGTGTCCTGGCTCTGCTGCTGCTCTTTGTTCCCAGCTCTGCCGGTTCATCTCCACTGTCCCAACATACACGCAGTGACAACAGCAGGGAGATGGAGTAGCACCCTCTACTTGCCTTGCCTTCTCCTTCTGGGCAGTGGTGCGGGCCCAGAGGGGCAGCTGGGACAACGGTGAGCAGGAGGAAGATGGGGGCCCACTCAGGGATGGGATCCGTTCACTGGTAACCTCGCAGCTAGACTAGAATTTGGAGATCTGATATGGGAGGAGTAAATATTGGCTTTCCATTGGGAGTGCTTAAGCTGTGAGTCTCCACCACATCTGTAAATAAAATGCAACAATTGCAAAAAACAGTGTATCTCCAGTGGCCTCCTTGCAAAAGAAACCAAACCAGGGTAAGTGCTGCACCCCTGGGACTTCTCACCGCTCAGAACATTGGGATGTGCATTACATTTTTTAAAAAAATGCATCACCTTTCCTGCCGGAGCATCATTCATGGCCTCTCTCCCCATTTGAACCTCGCAGCATGAACCTCAAGTACCCCTCCCCAACCTGGCTCTCTGCTGATCTTTTGGACTACTACTTGCATTTTATGGTTTTCATCATTGTAGACTGCCCAGAGAGCTTCAACTATTACGCGGCATAGAAACATAATACGCAAGTAGATAGATAATTGAATACAAAAAAATTCCCTGTGTTCCTGACCATTGAGCATGCTGGCTGGGGCGGATGGGAGTCAAAGTCCAAAACATGTGGAGGGCACCAGGTCCGGGGAAGTCTGTCCTAGAGCCTGTTCTCTCTTTCTTGGTGTGGATCGGTGGTTCAGAAGCGAGCTAGCAGGAGAGGTGCAGTCCCCCCCCTTTGCTTGAGGATGTGCACTGCGTAATGCTTCCGCTTATCCCCTCCAGGCCAGCTCGGGCAGGATTTATTCCATAGATCATTGAAATGGATGTTTATTTTACTCTGCACAGATGTTCAGACAATGCGCCAGCTTCAGCTCGTTTGGAGAGAAATTTGCTTTTCAGCAGTATCCACCGAAAGCAAGGGCAGGGCTTATACAAAGGATTGCCGTTTACTGGCTCATTGCACCCTGCGGCCATGTCACCAACTCGCATGTACACACATACACACACACACACACACACACACACACCCCTCTGGAAGAAGATGTCCCTCTGCAGCTGACGAGCGATAAATTTTCTTCCAGGCAGAGCTATAAATGCATCATCTTCCAGAAGACTTATTTGTTTTTTGTTTTTGTTTTTAAAAAGTGGGGGAGAAAGGCCTGGCATTTATTTCAAAGAGAAAAGCATAAGGGGTTTCTGAATTTCATTTTGTGTTTACTTTGGGATACATACTTAACCTTGCACAGATGAAATCCGGAGTGCTTTTGGGCTGGGAGTCTTTTTCAAGGAAGATGCCAGTCGCAGATCCGGCTCTCTGGGGGACAAGGTACTACGACACGGCAGCTATCTAGAAAGCAGCCGTTTTAATAAGGAGAATTAGGGAGACACCCCTGGCAAAGCTCAATATTACCATCCTAAATTGGATGGCTAACATAATCCTGCTGTATTAACTTCCTTTGAATGATCCCTGCTGCAGAGCAAACATCGCTTTCTCAAATGTGTCTCACGAGACCGGGATAATATTATTATGGTGACTTCACTGAAAAAAGGATGCTTGCAGGCTCCAGTGTTTAACAGCATAAGACAGCAGGCTTATGTGAAATATTTTCTTTGTTGGTATTCATAGCAATGAACAATATGCTTCAAGCTTCCCCGGTGCTTGGATGTGCACAATGTCTTTTTGGGGAGTTTATTTATTTATTACATTTCTATACTACCCAATAGCTGAAGCTGACTGGGCGAGTCACAAAAAATGCAAACCACAAAATGCGGGTACAAAATACAATATCAAATCCAAAAGCTTAAAACTACAGAATAAAAGTACAAGCAGAATAAAACTAGCAGCAATGCAGAGATTTAAAATACAACACAGATTTTTAAAAGCAGTGTTAAAAGCTGTTAAAATGCTCCTTGCTGCTTTGGTAAAATCATTTACATTAGGATAATACACATTTTTTATCTTTCTCGTATTTTGTTATTTTTCTCTTTCCTCTCTATTCTCTTTTCCCTGTGTATTATGTCTTCTTCTTTCTTTTTTTTTTAGATTGGGACCATGTGATTCACTGATTGATTGTAAGCTGCTTTGGAGCCATGGTGGGGGAGGAGCATAATAAAAATACTATAAATAAAAAATAACCAGTTTATGGTCCATAAGAGAACTGGTAGGTTTATTCAGGAGCTTTTGGTGAGGGACTTGATCAAAAGCTCTTTGAAAGTCCACCCCATTCTACCAGATCACCCCATCTACATGCATACTGGCAACTCTTAAACGATTAGCAAGAGAGAACCTATCTTTTCAGAAGCCACGCTGATTCTTCTTCAGCAACACTTGTTCTTCTATATGCCCAATATTTTTTATCTTTAATAATGCTTCTTACTAATTCACTTGGAACAGATCTCAAGCTAACCAGCCTGTAATTTCCTGGATCCCTTCTGGATCCCTTTTAAAAATTAGTGTTACACAGGACAGAAACTGGGGCATGCTGGGAGTAGTAGGAGCTTTTTCTGTCTAAACTTGCATAGGATTACATCCTAAGAAATATGATTGCACCTAACCTTAACCCTATTGACAGGGGTATTAAAAGACTTAAGGGTAACCCTTAACTTTACTTCTGGAGCATGTCTAGAGAAGTGTGACCAACATGGTAAAGGGTCTGGAAACAAAGTCCTATGAAAGAGCTGGGTATGTTTAGAGAAGAGAAGATGAAGGGGAGGCATGATCGTTCTCTTCAAATACCTGAAGGGCTCGCATGCAGAAGATGGAGTGGATTTGCTCTCTGTTGCTCCAGAGGGCAGGACTAAAACTGGTGGGTGGAAATTGCAGGGAAGCAGATCTCAGCTAAACATTAAGAGAAAGAGGTGTTTGACAATGAAGCAGCTGCTTTGGGAGGAAGTAAGTTCTCATTTGCTGCAGGTATGTAAGCAGAGGCCAGATGGCCATCTGTCAAGGACGCTGTAGCTGCATCCTACGCTACAGATCCTGCATTGAGCAGGGAATTGGTTAGATGCTCTCCAAGGTCCTTTCCAACGTTATGACCCTACTCAGTCCAGGGATCCTGGTTGGGCATGCCTCTTTCTGCCATGTAGGCTGTATTTCATCATCAAACTGAAACATCTCTACCCAGTTTCCCAACACTTCTCAGCCTCAAACAGAGAGAGCAACGTCAAGGCAAGTCTGCCAAGTCTCAGTCACAGTTGGAAAGCAGCTCATTCATTTGCCCTCCATTTGTTGCCAATTTCGGAAGTGTTGTACTCTCATGATAAAGAGTTGTGCAGTCAGGCTCAAGCAGAGACTGTTGAAACATCGCCTACTTCTGTAAATATTTCCCCTAGTTCACTCACTGCCCAAACACACATTACAGTAGGGAACCATAACTCCAAAATGGACAGCACCAAGGTAGGAGGTCCGGGTGAGTCAAGGAGGTCAGGCCAAATACAAATATGCAAATTAGTCTGCTAAATGAGCAGACTCTTTGTATTATAACCAAGGGGCCATTTGGAGAGTATGATGTTGGGCTTATAACCCAAACTTCATAGAATCATAGAATAGTAGAGTTGGAAGAGGGCTATAAGGCCATTGAGTTCAACCCCTTGCTCAATGCAGGAATCCACCTTAAAGCATACCTGACAAATGGCTGTCCAGCTGCATCTTGAATGCCCCTCGTATGGGAGAGCCCATGACCTCTCTAGGTCATCGGTTCCATTGTTGTACTGCTCTAACAGTCAGGAAGTTTTTCCTGATATCCAGCTGGAATTTGGCTTCCTGTAACTTGAGCCCATTATTCCGCGTCTTGCACTCTGGGTTGATCGAGAACAGATCCTGGCCCTCCTCTGTGTGACAACCTTTCAAGTACTTGAAGAGTGCTATCATGTCTCCCTTCAGTCTTCTCTTCTCCAGGCTAAACATGCCCAGTTCTTTCAGTCTCCCCTCATAGAGCTTTGTTCCAGACCCCTGATTATCCTTGTTGCCCTCCTCTGAACACGCTCCAGCTTGTCTGCATCCTTTTTGAAGTGTGGTGCCCAGAACTGGATGCAATACTCAAGATGGGACCTAACCAGTGCCGAATAGAGGGGAACCAGTACCTCGCGCGATTTGGAAGCTATACTTCTATGAATGCAGCCCAAAATAGCATTTGCTTTTTTTGCAACCAAATCACACTGTTTGCTCATATTCAGCTTGTGATCTACAACAATTCCAAGATCCTTCTTGCTTGCAGTATTGCTGAGCCAAGTATCCCCCATCTTGTAACTGTAACTCAGGAGGTCTCCCAGATGAGGCTTTTGTTATTCCCTGTTGGCTCCCCTTGTCTTTCATTTGTACACAGATGGGTAGCTCAACATCTGCCTTTATAAAAGACAAATTCTTTCCCATCAAGATGAAGGAGAAGACTCTTTAAGTTCTGCAGGTGATGGTGCCCTCTTGTCACAGGCACATAGGATGAGCCCCATTTTCTTGTTCATCCCCCCCCCCCCGTAGCCCCTTCAGAATTCCTTGTTACAACAGCCCTGTTCATAGATTATACACGTTAACAGCACTCATGAGCTGAATTAGGAGCACGAGAGGGTACAGCTATTTTGTTATTTTTTATATAAATGTATGAAACACTTTTCTGTTCAAATAGGGACCCATTACTATTCAAAGTTAAAACCATTTTAAAAGTTTTAAAATAATGACCTCACATGTCTGGGGTAGCTTTGCCCTGACACTGATGCCCCACATGCGGACATCAGGGAGCACATGACATCAGGGGTCAGGCCTGTAGCACAGCCCTTCTCCTGCAACAGAGGAGCGCTCTACACACATGTTAATATGTGAAGAGACCTAACCTGTGGCATTTCCAGGTTTTGGAGGGTCCTTGGGCAAGAGAACTTCAGTGGGTCCCCTCCTTCAGTGAATCTACCATCTTACAGCCATTGTCCCCAGCTGCTATTGCTTTTCATCCTGTCTCTCTCATCATTGTTCCAGCTTGCTTGCTTGCTTACTTGACAGGCAGAGAACAAGCAGGCAGTGCATCCCTTTCTCCTTCTCAACACCACTGTTGCCTGGGCCAGAGCAAGCGGCAGGTGAACAGGCAGGCTGCAATGAGTAAGAGGAGGGTCGTCTCTTGTAATATGCCCAGGCCAGATGGGAAGTGTCTGCCCCCCCCCCCTCTCCATTTCAAACTGCTCATTAAGTATTTTTTAATCAGTGGCACTGATTCAGTGCTAAATACACATATGAACTAGAACGATTTATAAAAAAAGGCAACGGGAAACACTTTTATTCAAGATGTAAGTCACCACTTCTTCACATTCAGAATTTCACGATGGACGGCTTCTGTGCCATTTCCACAAGGCGAATGCCTCACTTCTCGATGGGCCGCTTACGCTCCGGAATTAGTAGCATAAGCTAGGGGGGACCTCCTCGTCAGAGGGCCCCCTCAAAATCGTGGGCCCCGGGCCAACTGCCCCCCCCCTGCAGGCCCTGGGCCCTTGGTGGGGTGTGGGCCCTTGGCAGGGGCCCAGCCATGCCTACCCTTGATGCTGGCCCCAGGTCTAACCTCTCCTGGCTATAATCCAGGATCATATCATGAATGCCTGAACAGCGGCGTTGCCTTACCTGGTGCCCTCCAGATATGTTTGACTAAAGGAGGGTACCAGCTTGGGGGGAGACACGTCTACTCGGAAGTAAGCGCCATTGGCTTCAATAGGACTTACTCCCGGGGGCATCGAGGGACATACGCCATGGCCTCCGGGGTTGAGGATGTTATAAAGGCCTGGGAAACTAAGGGAGGCGGTACGTCAAGAGTAGGCCGCTCAGGCGGCCTTTTGCTTTATGTTGTTTTCTTGAGAGAAAAAGCAAACACCCGCTTGTTAATTTCTGTTTTATTTATGTAAATGCGCCTACAACGTTGTGTGGGGATGGCCCGGGCGGCCTCCCGGGAAATAAAGCCCAGCCCAAGCGACAGGGAAAAGTCCACTTCCCAGGCCGCTCCCACTTAGCCAAAGCTGAGGCGAGCTTTAGAAAACGGGAAAGCGGCCGAGGCCAACCCCGACCGACTCCTCGCGCCGGGTCGGGCAGACTGCGCGTGCGCGGAGGGGCGGGATGGGGAAGAGAGGGCGTCATCGGCGGCCATTGAGCCTCCTCGCCCTCAACGAGGTGCTGCCGGCAGCGCGTGCGCGCGGAGGGTGCGCGCGCAGCCGCTGGAGTGCCGAGCGCGCTCCCCCTCCCGTGTCAGCGGCCGGTAGAAGAGGAAAGGAGCGGTCGGGTCGCGCGCTCGGTCGCTTTTTTTTTTTTCCCCTCCCCCCTCCCTCTCCCTGGTCCCTCATTGGTTTTTGTTTGTTTGGTTTGAGTCCGCGAGACGCGCTGCGCCCGCCCGCCTCCTTTTCCACCCCTCCGTTCTTTTTCTTCCCCTCATACACCCGAGCGCTCCTCGCGGTCTACCCGGGGTGGGAGCCAGGCCGCGGCTCGCCGCCCAGCCCAGCGCCCACAGGTGAGGCAGTGCGTGAGGGAGTGAATGTGTCCGCCGCCCCTCCTTCCCTGTCAGCGCGGCCCGGCAGTTGGCCCGAGACTGCAGCGTAGGCCCCGACGCGGCCTAGCAACGCCTGAGAAGCCGCGGCGGGGGAGTGGAAGGGGGAGCCGGGCAGAGAGGGCGAGGGACGCCGGTGAGGCCTGCGGCTCCTCGGAGGGAGGCGGGGAGAGTGCGTGTGCGCGTGAAGGGAGCGAGGCTGGCTGGCCGGCCGGCTGCAGGGTCTGAGGCCCCGCCGCGCGCAGGCCCCGCTCCGCCTTCCTCCTTTCTCTTTGTGGTTGGAGACGGGCCCGGCCGGCTTGGCTTGGCTTGGCTTGGCCTGCCTTTTGTGTTTTCGAAGGGCTTGGCCACGGCGAGCCAGGCCGCAGCAGCGTGGCGTCGTTGAACCCGCACCCGTTCGTGCCTGGCCTTGTGTGGGCTGCTCGCTCCCTGGAGAAAGTGCGGAGGGAGTGACGCGGCCGTGTGGCGCAATGGGCTGCGGTGCAAGCCCCGCTCGATGCCTTCCGTGGGGCTGACTCGCGAGTCGGCCTGGAAGCCTCGCGTGGAGGAATGCCGCGTCGCCGTCGAACGGGATGTGAAATGGAAACGGTGGGGAAAGAAAAGGTGAAGCGGAGGAGGAGGAGGAGGAGGTTGCCCCAAACTTGTCTGCAGTTTGTAACAGTCTTGAGATGGAATTCGGGAGAAAGTTAATTAGACGTAGTTAGATTAACCTGACTTCGTACCAGGCAAGGTTGTAGCATGAAACCAGGGCTATTGGGACAAAGGAAAGATGCAGTGGTCGTTTCCCTAATTTTATTTATTTGTTTATTTTTGAAATTATAAAATCTAGTAGTTATTGGGTTCTGTAATCCGAAATGCAACACGCGGGTCCCTTGTGAGACAGAGAACCAGAAGTAAAGAGATGCATGATAGGCTTTCCCTAGTAACTATGTTTAGTATTGCAGCCTGAAATGCTTGGCTGCACTGTCTCCCCGCTTCCCTTTTCTCTTCCCCCCTTCTTTCTTGTCCTCTAATGTTCTTGGGAGCTGGTGACACCTCATCCACCTCTCCCTGCTTTCTCTTTCTAATTCCTCCTGTAGCCTGATTCCCTGGAGTATGCCATCCCCTATCTGGGCAGTTCCATAGAAAGGTGCAGTGGAAGTGGGTCATTTCTCCTCTCTGTGTGTGTATGTGCGAAACCTATTGCACAAGTCTGTTTGTATCAACTCAGAAGTAAGAGCCATTACTGTCAGTGGTTTAGTTATGTTCACTCCTTAGTACTTGTGATAAGGATTGCAGCCAGACAAGTAAATCTCATTGTGTTCAGTGGGGCTCACTGGTAGGAAAATGTGCATAGAATTGTATCCCTAGTCATAATTTTTGCTGGACTCTTGCACTTTCTTCCCACCCCCAATTTGTCTCACCAGAGATCATAAAAGGTAGTGATGTTCCAGTCCTCCTTTCCTCCTGTCCCCATCACAGTTGATCTTCCTATCGCATGCTTCTCTGCCCCCGCGCCCACTTTGCAATATGATTCTGTTTGTTTAGGTCTACTGTATTTATGCTACATCACATTACTATATATTATTTTAAAGTACATAATTATATGTTATTACTTGAGCTTTGTAGAGTGCAGGAATTAGATAAAATATGGGAAGTGCTATTCTAGCTGAGTGTGTGTTTTATACCGTAGAACTGGTTCCTGATGATGCCCCATGTGGGCCACTTCAGGGCTGGGTTACATCATGTAAACTTGGTAAGTGTGTGCAAGAGACGAAGTTCAGAATGCTGAAATTAGAATACATCTTGCTACTTTCCATTTTCCTCTTTTTAAAAATAGTACAGTGGAAACTGCCCCTGTCCTGAGACTGATGTAAGCTATGCATGCACCTACTGCATGAAAATATCTGTGTGTAGTTAAAGATGGTTTAACCAGATATGAGAAAAATGTATGATTACATAATGTGATATTTTATGCTTTAAAAATACAAAGCTCCTCTCTGTGTATTTGTGTACTCTTTTTTCTTACGTTTTTGCCATGACCTAGTTTGCCCTGTTCTCTACAGAAACGTGGTGTGCTTACTTTTAAGAAAGTTACTTTGAAATCATTGGTGTTTCAAGTGTGGTATGTTTGTTTGGTATTCTGACATCGATGTTGCATGATTAGTGAGTTCATAAGTTAAATAACTGTAGTGTAAGCAGAGTTTTTGTGAAATAACTAAATAATACTAATATTTAGTACTTAACACATCATAAAGTCTGTCATATATTATCTTGGTAATTCTTACAAAAACACTGCCAGTTTGTCCAGTATTATCCTCAGACTGCAGATGGAGGGGTTAAGCTAAGAGACAGTGGTTTGCCCAAGTCCACCTTGCAATTTCCTGGTAGAGGTGAGATTTTAATCAGGGATGGTCTCTTAGCCTGCTACGCCACACTAGTTCTATATGGCTAAAGCTTGGATTTGTGAGGGTAATTTTGATGAAAGACTTAGTGACTTCTGAAAGAGTTATGCAGGATGCTACAAATAATATAAAAGGAAGTACAGAGATGATTGAGTGATCAGGAAGCAAATCAGAACTGAATGTTGTGTGTGTTGAAAAGATTTAAAGGGCTATCTTTTTTGAATGTCCACACATTTTCCATCTCTTAAGTGCATTTAAAGGAAGCTGCTTGACACATTGCTGCTTTCCTATGTGGAAATTATAATTATATAGGGAAGTAAAGGTTTGTCATACAACAAAGAGTCTTGTGGCACCTTGAATGATAACACATTTATTATTATGGTATAAACTTTGGTGGGCTAGAGTGTTTCATTAGATGCGGAATTTAGTCTGTGGATTTTTGGCCACAAAAGCTTATTCCATAGTAGATGTGTTAGTGTTCAAGGTAATACAAGACTCTTAGTTTGTGTTGTAGCAAAAATAACAAAAGATTACTCCTCTGGAAGTTTACCATAGTATGTGAAGTCCCATTCTGAGTTAAAAGAACCAGTTGTTGAATGTACTAGCAATAAGTACCTTACATCAAAATTAGGAATGGTATTCTGGAGCTATTTGTGGCAATATTGAAGTATTGGCTATAAAGTGTTTTAAGGCTGCAATCAGTCCCGCTGAAATCAGTGGGGTTTATTTCTGAGTAAGCATGTATAGGATTGCACTGTTCATTGCAAAATATGCAGCTCAGAAGCTTAGAGCAGGATAATTGTAACCTTCCCCATCCCATTTTTCTTATATTAAAATGATAGAGAAACCGAACTTTGTGGCCCATTAAATTAGTTGTTTGTACTAATTAAGATGTAAACTAACTTACTAAAAGATGGTTCTAATCGTGCAACCTAAAGAGCTGTCTTTAACTTGTAACAGGGCAAGTTACAGAACTTCCTTTAACTGGGCTCAAAGTGACAAATCAGCCTTTACTCAAGTAAACATTCTGGAGATTTACAGTGTTTCTGTAATATTTGCCTTGTTTTCAAATATACATGTAGAGCATTGGTGAAGACCGCGTAAGTGCTTTGGCAAGAAGCAGATCCACTCCCCAAATCAGATCCTAGAGAGTGGCACCTCTGCCTTTAGTTTCCCAGTTCAGTGTGTTCTTTATCCGGTATCTCCGTGTCTCAAAACATAGAGCTTTTTCAGAAGGGGATGATGTTGCAATGGTGCCTTGCACCTGATCTTAAGGCGGTTTTCTTTTGTTCCTTTCTCCTGCACCCTTACATCGCTTCATCAGGGTGGAATGCCTTCTCAAAACTGATATCTATCCCCATTCAAAAGAATGCAGGGAAATCTCTCAACTATTTTGTAGCCACCCTATCTATAGCCAGCAACTTGTCTAACAAAAGGTATGCCCAGGCCTGCGTTCATACATTACTATTTATTGTATGTATGCCAATGCTTCTGTGGTATAGGAAGTTTTAAGTAGTGAATGCCTGAAAAAAAAAACCTAAGTTATGAATGATTTGTTTTATGCTGTTAAATCTGTAAAATAAGGTTTAGGTGAAGTACATATTGCATATACTTTAGGTTTTTCAAAATCTCTGAATATTTTTAGGGGGAAGTGGGACATTTCCCTCCTGACTTCAACATTTCTGGAAATTTCCCATTTCTAGTTTTAACTGCCCATGAATCTGATAAAATACTCAGCTCCTTCCCATTCTAGCAAGTTAATGTTTCTGAGAGACTATTTGATCTAGGAGCTGGTGATACATTCTTTTCCAGTGAATATGACAAAATACCTGATATTATGCTGTGGAACATATCTATAACCAGAACAAAGGATGCTGGTGCAACAGGACACTTGATCCTTTTTTCTGGGCACCAGCCACCATTATGAGCCGAGTTAGTGCTGGGGGAAAGCTGCTACATGTCTCAGGATGAACAAAGGGCTTTTCCAGGATGAGGGTGGGGTTGTAGTGGTATTTTGCACCTGACCTTAAGGGGGCCAGAGCAGCTTAGCCGCCTTGGCAGCATTTTCGATAGGACTTAGTCACATCTAAGTTTTACTAGATTATGACCATTGTTTCTAAACGTGGCTAAATGAAAATAAATGTAAATTATTATTCAAGATTGGTCATACAAAACACTGTATTAAAAACAAATTGAGAATGACATTTAACATTTCCTAATAATTAATATTGTTAAAGGAAAGACAACACTTCTGTCTAAAAATTAACCAATATTTTTTGTGTGTGACTTGACAGCTACCACAGGAAGTAGAGGGGCCTTTAAATGTTTTCACTATCAGCTAAAAGGTACAGTTAAATAAGAGATTATCCTTAAAGCATATGGATGGGCGCTTCTAATTTCATTGTAGCTTGCGCCAGCACTATTCTTCAGGATATCGAGTTGTGAGTCTAAGTTGAAGATTTCATTAATGGACATGCTACTTAACTTGCACCATGGCCCTTTCATGTTAAGTCATTTCTAAATTGCAGTCTTCTGAAGTGCATGTGCCACTGCTATTTTTGTTGTGTCCTGAAATGTACGCAGAACACTTCAGCTGGGGTCTAAAGAATGTTTTCAAAATGGCTTGCATGTGACCGATAGGATTGTTGATTTCTTCCTTAAAAACACAAACTGCTCTTGAAACTCCTGTCAGTATTTTTTTTAAAGGCTGGCTGTGTTGCACAGGAGACTGGTGTTCGAAAACAGAAGTCCAAAGACATGCAGAACTAGTTAAGTGAATTCCTTAGTTCTCTCTTAATTTTGGTGTTTTCTGTTTGGTGTATGCTCCATATGTGACCTTTGTGTGTGAAGCTTGCAAAAATGAGGGAGCCAAACAAACATGATTTGACAGATAAGGGATAAAGTTAGCAAGTGTAGACATTTTCAGAATCAGATTTTTGAGACTGGCATTAGGTTTCTACGTGCTGCTTGAATGAGGGTGGAAAAGTGTTTCCAATTTTTAGGCATCTGAGCAACCAGGTGCTCAAACCCAGGGATGCGAGCCCTGACTTCAGTTCATTTCTACTGTTAATCTGTTGTTTTATTAATAGGTTCATGTGATAGATCATGAGCTTTTTTTTTTTTTTTTACCAGCAAAACAATGTATATGCTATAGTCCAAATAGATTAGCCAGTTGGGGGAAATTTTATATATTGATTTAGGAAATCAGTGTTAGCTATTTATTCATTGCTGAAAACCATCTTGAAAATATTTACTATAGAATATGGATAGGAAGTTAATGAAAGAAGCAAATAGGCTGGGGTTCTCAGGGTCTGTGCATTGCCTAACTGACTTTCTTCGTAGTTCTAAACTAGTTTTGGAGTTGGAAGAACTTTCCTTGTGTTACATTCAAAATTGCTTTGAAGTAAGTGCTCTTAGGATCAAAGCTTTGTTAGAAACATGCACATATAAAATTGTAGCCCAACATAAACAAGTTGAAGAATCCTGGGAGTTGTAGTTGTAAAGTGCTAAGGGATCACAAATACCATTTTCAGACCCTCACAACACTCCAATTTCCAGATTACCATGAAGAGAATGTGAAAATGAAACTAACAGTGCAATAAACTTGGAGTTTGACAGGCATCCTAGGCAGAGTGGGAGGAGTGCTGAGGTGATCTTTGCCTCCGTGCTCCTCCTCTGCATTTTAGCTAGAGGGCCTGTCTAGCTGGGGCTCTGCAGAGCCAGAAGGAAGGAGGCTGGGGAGGCCAGAGGATTCTGCATAAACTGACCACTCCAGTTCCCTCCCTCGCTCTCCCTGCCCACAGAACTGCCCCTGTTTCCCCTTCTCTGAGGTTGGTTTTGTGATCTTGGAGAGGTAGCTGGTGTCCTGGCTGCGAGGGGGACAGGACAGGGAGCTCTTAGATCCAGGAAACTGAACTATCCTATAATTGCTCTTTAAATTACAATTGTTGTATAACGAGCTCTTTGTATTTAATTGGACACAACCTACACGATCCCAAGGAATTGGGGCACTACATGTTCATTTATTGTACCCTATCCCTGGCCACCAAATATCAGTTGGGGGACAATGTCCTTCACCATTTCCAGAAGATGTTCAGACTTTGGTGAGTTTCATGTGGTGGGGAGAATGCTAAACTGAGAAAGTGTGTCCCCATGATCTTAAAAGTTGTGATGGAAGTTAGGCCCAGATCATTTAGGTACAACGTTTAGATTTGTTGTACCTCTGTGATGGATTTAGACATAATGAAAATTTCAACCACTGTCTTGAACAAGAAAGGTGGCAAATTGATTTTTTAAAAAGATATACTGCTTCAATACCATTTCATCGATTTCAACCAGACTGCCCATCATGATTCAGCACTGCAGCAAGCAGATTTTAATCATACAACATCCATGTGCTTTATGTTTATTAGACACTTTTTTAAAAAAAAGAAAACCCCAAATTGGGGGGGGGACATGTTAAAGTATGAAAAAAGAACAAGCACAGTTGAAGCCAGGGAAGATTAGTAGGCCGAGTTACAGGCCTGTCCCCTCCCCTCTGCTGTGGGGCAGCTCCATCTAAGGGGGATGGAGGAGACCAACTATAGGGGCGGACCATGATAGGAGCCATGCCAAGGGGTGCTAGCAGGTGTGACTCAGGCAGGGTAGGCACAACATATCCAACATTATTATGTTTGCTTGAAGGCTTCTCTATCAACCTTAAAGGCAATTCCAACCCATTCAGAGCTGGCTCCATTTGTTAGTTTAACAATACAGGGCAATGCTCTTCACTGCCAGTTGCACTGGCATTTCCTAGTCACCTCAAGTAAGGCTTGCTGCCTTTCCCTTCTCATGCTCATTCCCTCTCTCTATTTACATAGCTGCTCACTCTCAGCTGGGCTCTCTAGATGTGCTTTGTTTTAATGGTCAACTGCTGTGTTCTGGGCTACTGATGGAGGCTTAGGGTTGGGGAGGTAAGAGATCTGCCCTCGTCAGCCGCAAGGTAGCTGGGAAGGGAGGAGGAAAATGCAGGAACAATCAGCCAATTAGGTGAGTGGGAAACAAACCCAAGAGGCAAAAAGCAACGTGTTTGCTAGCTACAGTAGCACACTGCACAGGTGCTGGGGGCGATAAATTCCCATACTAGAGAGAGTGCAACATGGACCTTTCCTGGTAGATTTTGTGGCATAGAGTTTTCTCTCTGCAATACAAAGATCCATCCAATCTAAGGACCAAGGGAGCCTCTCAGAATTTGTGTGACTGAAGGGCAGGGGGCTTGTGGGAAGGGGGATTGGTGAAAATTGGATGCCCCACCTTGTTCATGATATGCTTTACATTAAGGCAAAGCCACTATTGGATGCAACTCAAAAAATATGCAAAGTTGTTTTGCTATTTGTGCCAACTTGTGAAGTTGGTGCCAGAAGGGACACAAGTGACTTTAGGATTTGGTCATGCCATTTGTGTCACATCCCTTCATAACAAGCTGCTGTCTGCTTCTGCACAGCTTACCTGTCTGTACCCCTGAATCTCTAGGTTAGAGGCAAAATCAAGCAAGGCATGGGGAGCTGGATATGTATTGCATTGTCCACTAAAGTAATACTGTCTCATATTCTGAGTATGATTTGTGGTATACTTTCCAAACAGGTTGAATGCTACTATGCTATAGACTGCTAGCAGTTCATTGGAGTTTGGTGACACTGTGCACAGTGGCAGTGCCCAGCAGGCACTACTACTGCACCATCTATCAGGCTTATTTTTTAGAAGTAGGGCTTGAAAATGTTGCCTTTGCTTAAGCCCACATGGACAGAATGCTGCTGCATTCTAGAGAGAGAAAATGCAGCAGCACTGCTCTGGCATATAAGCCACAGCAGGAACAGTGTGTCCTGCCCTGCTGCTGCAGTGTCATTTCCCCAGGAGGGGGATAATGATGCCTACTGTGCTCTGTTCTCCCACCCTCTCTTGCTATTTTTCACAGCAGTAGAAATGGCGTTCTTTGCAGTTCCAAATTGTTATTTGCAGGGACTCAAAAGTTCCTTGATGCTCTTGTGTTCTGGGGTGCTGTTGATACAGGTATGCAAATATAGGAACAGGGACCTTAGTACTTTCATCCAGAATGTTTGCATGCAGCATTTTTGCTTATTACAAATGGAATATGTTTAAGTCTTTGCAGGATTTGGCCCCAAACCAAAGAACTGCTGAGTTGGGATTCTAACTTCCTTCCTTATGGAAGCAGTTTCCTATAATGCAGTATGAGTTGTCTTCAAAGTTGGGAAAACTTCAGAAGCAGTCCCTTAACACAAAGGAACTTATGGTGTGAGGGAATAGGTCAGATAGTTTAGTGTGCAAACAATTCATTGTATATGCCATAAAGGAATCTCTTAACCCATAAATTCCAACTCTGTCCTGTTAGCTTATTAATAACGTTTAATTTTAAAGGTCGCTTATTTAAAATTACCACAGTTACACAATATTTAGTCTACCCATGGATACCAAATGTGAAATGGAGGGGAAATTATTGTAATATCTTGATAGCATTTTAATGAGGGTTGCAGATATATTTGAATACTATTACTGGAGATTTGAATAGAATTACTGGATTATTTTTGTTAATAGAGGCTACTGGCTAACCTCATTATGCATTTCCTTTTCATATAATACATGTACTGAAAGTAGAAACTTGATGTGAAATTCTCCTGATTGATAGGAGTTGACAGAAACCTTTAATCATCTCTATTAAGCTTTCATATTTGTGCAGTAGAAAAAATAACTAAATGACAGTGAATCGTTTACACATTTTATTACTAGGTTAGTGTTTTGAAAGGAAAATTGGTAGCATATATAGACTTAAATAAAGATGTTATAATTTAAGCATTCTAAGAATCCATAACATTGTAATAATCCATATCGGTCTACTTACCATGCAGACGTTTGTGTGGTAGGGGAGCTGCAAAGGAATCATTACTATTTCAGCAGACAATTCCATTTATTTGCTCCAGTTCTTCTTCGTGGTCTCTGTGCATCACACATATGGGCTCCGCGCCGGCGCCGAGCCCCAATCGGGAAACTTCACTAGCTAGCTTAGTGATTTTTGGCGGGAACCCCTCCCCCACCATCCATTGCGCATGCTCCGGGTCCCGCCTTACCTCAGTTCTTCTTCGACCGCTTGCTGATCGCCTCGCGGGAGACTTCCTCGAACGACGTCCGTTCGTATTACTCTGAAAATTAGAGAAAGATAGTGTTAGTTTAGCTTAGTGTTAGTTTATAGTTCGTGTTAGTGTTAGACTTCGTTAGTTAAAAAAAAAAAAAAAAAAATTTTATATAGATATATCTCTTATATATCGAGGAGATTATGGCGCAGTCAGCGCTGTTTAAGCATTGTTCCCGCTGTAGGGCAAAGTTAACTTTGACCGATGGACACTCCTTGTGCCTCGTCTGTTTGGGGGAAGGGCATATCGTGGACTCCTGCCCACACTGCATGACCTTTTCCCGCCAAACCCGGCGGAATAGGGCGGACAGGCTCCGCAGTCTGCTATGGAGCAAGGCCCTATCCGCGGTGGATCGTCCTCGCCAACGTTCTCGATCTCCTCGTCCGTTGGAATCGGATACCGAACGGTCAAATTCCGGTGAGCGTAGGCGAACGCCCCAAAATCGCTCTCAACCGACATCTCCCTGCTCGCCCCCTATGGAGGAAGCAGCAGAGGCCCCCTTGCCATGGCTCGTCTCGAAACCATCCAAAAAGACCGCGACAACGAAAAAGTCTGGCAAGGCTAAAACTAAATTGGCAAAATCAAAGCCGTCTTCGTCGACTCCGAAACCTTCGACGTCGACGCACTCAATAAAACAACATGCAACATCGGGAGAGGGTCGATCCACTCCGAAGCGACCATCGACTTCAGCTCTGGAACCACCATCGGCGCCGAAACGATCTTCGACATCGGGCGTTCCCTCGACATCGAAGCGACCTTCGGCGTCAAAAGCGCACCAACCGAAGCCTGCTTCGACGTCGAGTCGAAAGTCGTCTTCGTCGACACCGAGGCGGCCGGACCCGGCGGCGCAGGAGGGCTCTACACCACCGATGCCATCACGCCAGCCGTCCCTACAATCGAGGAGGCACTCGACATCGACACCGGCCCGCCCGGCCTCGTCACCGATTCCATCACAACGATCCACTTCGCTGGTCCATAGGGCTACGTCGCTTCCACCTCGTCCAATCTCACAATCAGTGGACATAGAAATCTGCTCTTCGGACGTCGAGCTCGTCGATGTTATACCATCGGATGTGTCTGTAGACCACGACGTCGACAACCGTACCGATGTCGACTATACGCAACGGCCGTTGCCGGTCGGTATCGTGGCGTCTCCGGTGTCGAGATCCTCGAAGACAACAGGACGCTCTCGATCCCGTACCCGGTCCCGATCCAGATCGCGGTCCCGTCGCTGGGACTCGTATTCGGATAGGTCCAGAAGTCGATCCAGGCACCGCAGTGCCCCGCGTTATTTATTTGATCCCTATACAGGGAAGAGAATTGGACGGCACGCTTCGCAGCGCAGGCAGCAACGCAACGCCGCAGGACAACATCCTTCCGTGACATCTGTGCAACCATCAGCGGCAGTGGTGCAGCGTCCCCTCTCGCCTACTTCGGGCGATGGCTATGCGTCCGATACATCTTCGGTACGTTCTCAAGCACCTTCAGTCCCGTCTCCACCAGAGGGCATTGGGTCAACGGATAGACCATCCCCATCACTGGAACTAGGTTCCTTTTCGGACCAAATGCAAAGAATGGCTCAATCCCTTGGCCTGGATGTCGATCAGCCACACGAGGATCTGAATGATAAGATATACGACGTAATGTATGCGGAACCAACGCCTCAACTCACCCTGCCGTTAGTGCCTACGCTTCTTAAAACTTTTAAAAGCGCATGGGAAAATCCAGCCACGGTGGGTGCTACGTCAAAACGTTTAGATACGTTGTACAGGGTCAAGGACGTCGAAGCTCCCTTCTTGAGTCATCACCCAAGACCAAATTCTATTATAGTAGAGTCCTCGCAAGGGCGCTCGACAAAAAGCCATTCCACCCCTGTCGACAAAGAAGGTAGGAAGCTGGATGCATTTGGACGCCGGGTTTACTCGTCAGCGACGTTGGGTTTTAAAGTAGCAAATTATCAAGCTACCATGGCTAGGTACCAACTCTTCCTCTGGGAGAAAATTTCTACACTAACAGACTATCTCCCAGACGACCAACGTGAACTGGCCCGAGTTTTCCAGGCAGAAGCAACCAGACTGTCTAGGCAGCAATTAACAACTGCGAACCACCAGACAGATTGTGCGGCAAAAGCTCTGGCAGGGGCAGTCGCATTGGGTCGGCATGCATGGCTGCGCTCGTCCACGCTGCCAACCGAGACAAAAGCCCGTATTGAAGATCTCCCGTTCGACGGGGAGGGGCTTTTTCATTCGTCCACAGACAATACAATGGACGTTATTCATAAATCTAAGATAACAGCACGCAAGATGAGCGCCCCTGCGCAACAACAAACGCAGCAGCAATCTAGGCCACGACGTTGGTACCGTTCTTTCCAGTTTCAACCCCGCCGGCAACAGGAACGCACCCAACGTTTCCAATCTCAACAGCCACAATCTTCTTTCCAGTCTCGAAAGCCGGCCAACAGATACACCAAATCACGCCGACAGGATCAGTCGGAAAAACGGCGCCTTTGACTCTGTTCCTGTACCACTACCACGCCATTACACCAGGCTTCAACCCTTTGTGCAGCGCTGGGCGTCCATAACGACCGACAAATGGGTGCTCTCCACAATCTCAACAGGTTACCTTATAGAATTTCGAACTCTCCCTCCTCTGGGCACCGTGAGGACCACTCTACCATCTCCCACGTTGTTACAGGAAACAACAACCCTGTTACAAAAGAACGCAATCACCCGCGTTCCCACGCGGCTCTTAAAAGCGGGTTTTTACTCGCGTTACTTCACGGTTCCAAAGAGAGATGGAGGACTTCGACCCATAATGGACCTCAGACATTTAAACAAATTTATCAAACCAAAGAAATTTCGCATGGTGACGTTGGCCCAGATCCTTCCGCTTCTAAAACGCCATCGGTGGTTCACTTTGGTGGATCTCAAGGACGCATATTTTCACATTCCTATCCACCCCACTCATCGCAAGTATCTAAGGTTCATTATAGGAAAACAGGCCTATCAGTTTTCGGTCCTTCCGTTTGGTCTCCGGTCTGCACCAAGGGTCTTTACCAAATGTATGGCGGCGGTCTGCGCCCATCTCAGGTCACAGAACGTCGAACTATACCCTTACCTCGACGATTGGCTAATCGTTTCTCCATCCCAATCGCAAGCACGCTCCGACGTCCACTTTGTCACGGCATGTCTCGCCAGCCTGGGCCTGCAAATAAACGAAGAAAAGTCCATTTTTCGCCCAACGAAAAAAATTCAGTTTATAGGGGTTGTCTTAGACTCGACCGTCGGACGGGCATTCCTGCCCACGGATCGCATTCAAACCGTTGTGTCTCTTGCCTCGCAGCTGCTAAAAAGCACAAGTGCAACGGCATTCACTGTGCTCCGCCTGCTAGGCTTCATGGCTTCTGCGGTGTTTGTCGTCCGCTGGGCTCGTCTCCACATGCGGCCGCTGCAGTAGGTACTCCTCCGGCGTTACCGTCCTCATCTGAATCCGAAAAAAATAGTACTTACGATTCCGTCGTCTCTTCTTCCGTCACTCCGTTGGTGGTCGTCGGCAACTCATCTGTCCAAAGGCATGCCTTTTCACCAAAAAGGTCCCACTCGAGTCATCACTACCGATGCTTCTCTGGAGGGTTGGGGAGCACACTTCAACGACCTGAAAATTCAAGGAAAATGGTCGAAATCAGAGTCGCGGCTTCATATAAATCTCCTAGAGTTCCTAGCTGTAAAACGGGCCCTGCATGCTTTCTTGCCACACATTCAAGGGCAGCATGTCCGCGTACTGTCAGACAACACCACCGTGGTGTGGTACGTCAACAAGGAAGGCGGGACGCGATCCCCTCGCATTCTGCGTTTGGCATTAGACATTCTACATTGGGCCATTCGCAACGATATCTGGCTGTCGGCACTTCACATTGCGGGCACAGACAATGCGAAGGCGGATGCCCTCAGCCGAGAATTCACCGACACTCACGAGTGGGAATTGGATCAGAACGTACTGGCTTGCCTATTTGCAAGATGGGGCACACCATCGATAGACCTGTTTGCGACTTCTGCAAATGCCGTTTGCCGGGACTATTGTTCACGGGCGGGGATTGGACCTGCATCGCTCGGAGATGCATTCCACTGGGACTGGTCCAGCGACTTCCTATATATATTCCCCCCGTTTCCGCTTATTGCAAAGACGGTAGCCAGAGCCAGCAGATGCTCCTTGGACGCGATTCTGGTGACCCCTTGGTGGCCGAGACAACACTGGTTCACCACCCTCTTTCGCCTGTCAAGACAACAGTGGTGGCGCCTCCCCATGATACCGCACCTGCTATCCAGGAATGCGGGAGCCATCCTGCACCCGAATCTCCAGTCGTTGCACCTCACAGCGTGGAGGATCCAACCAGGTGGCAATCCCTAAATCTGCCCCCTGCCCTACGGTCCATTTTCGAAGCCTCAACAAAACCATCTACTCGGGCTTCTTACACTAGAAAATGGAACCGATTTCTGAAGTTTGCCAATGACAAGGGATTCTCACCTCGCGATGGCCCCGTTACAGGGATCATCGATTTCTTGTACTCCCTTCATAAAGGAGGTCTGAAGCCCTCCTCTGTCAAGGTATACCTAGCGGCCATTTCAGGGCAGCATACTAAGATCAATGGGTTTACGGTGTTTTCACACCCAGTGGCAAAGACGTTCATGAAGGGCTTACGCCACATGTTCCCCCCAGTACGACAAATTATTCCTCAATGGAGCCTGTCGGTCGTACTGACGGCGTTGACGAAAAAGCCGTTTGAACCGTTGGCTACAATTGACCTCCGGCTACTAACATTTAAGACTGTGTTCTTAGTAGCTATAACATCTGCTAGACGTGCGTCGGAGTTAGCGGCGCTCATGGTGGGGCCTCCCTATACTCAGTTTTTTCAGGACAAAGTTGTGTTACGTCCTGGTCCCTCGTTTGTTCCTAAAGTTTCTTCCATGTTCCACATTAATCAAGATATCGTTTTGCCTACGTTCTTTAAGGCGTCTACCGATCCACTTTGTACAACGTTACATTCTCTGGATGTTCGGCGTACGTTAGCGTTCTATAAGACAAGGACACAGTCATTCCGAAAATCTGACAAACTGTTTATCTGTTATGGCGGTAAAACGAAAGGGTTGGCAGTTTCCTCCCAACGTTTAGCCCACTGGATTGTTGACACTATTGTTCTTGCATACCAAGTTCTTGACAAACAGCCCCCAGAGTCGTTCACGGCGCATTCCACGAGGGGGCAGGCCACGTCGACAGCCCTGATACATGGATCAACAGTCCCCGATATTTGCAGGGCAGCGACATGGTCGAGCGCTTCAACCTTCGTGAAGCACTACAGACTGGACGTGAGAGCAGCACGGGACGCCTCATTCGGACGGGCAGTCCTGTCTTCTATCTGTCAATGATCCACCAGCGTGCATCCCCTCCTCCGGTAAGTTTGGCTGATTACTCGCCCATATGTGTGATGCACAGAGACCACGAAGAAGAAATGCAGGTTGCTTACCTGTAACTGTAGTTCTTCGAGTGGTCATCTGTGCATTCACACAACCCACCCGCCATCCCCTCGTGCAACGCTATGGTGTATGCAGGAGGTCTTTTAAGGCGCATATGCTTCCAATCTATTGCCTTAGGGCGAGGCCGTAATGCGGTCTCAGAGAACTGAGGTAAGGCGGGACCCGGAGCATGCGCAATGGATGGTGGGGGAGGGGTTCCCGCCAAAAATCACTAAGCTAGCTAGTGAAGTTTCCCGATTGGGGCTCGGCGCCGGCGCGGAGCCCATATGTGTGAATGCACAGATGACCACTCGAAGAACTACAGTTACAGGTAAGCAACCTGCATTTCTCTCGTAATGTGCTGAGAAATGCATACCTAGAATAAATTTTGACTAGGTCTACAATCTGGTGAGGGGTGGATGGGAAATGCAACACCCTCAAACATCTTGGCTTGCACCTGCAAAATGTTTGTGGTAACATTTTCAAAAATGCAGATAGTTGGAAGTAATTTAAAGAAAAGTGCTGACCTTCAGCCACTTACCATCTTTATTCCCCCAAATGCCTCTGGGCCCCACCTGGACCCTGGGGCATTCTTATAGAAAAAAGAAGGGACATCAGTGCTGTTGTTTGGTAAGGGGATAGGCTTTGGGAATGCATGAAGTGACTTGACAGGGTGAGAGGAAGAAGTAGGAAGACAGAGGGTAACTTGATGGGGGTGGGAGGAAGTGAGGCATGGGGAAAGAGAAGGAAGTGGAGCAATGGGGACTGTAGAGATCAACAGGGAGGTTGAGGAGGCCTGATTACCTGACAAGGTGATCTGACTGGTGGGATAGGGGGAATAAAGCAGGGAAGCATTTCTTTGTGTTTTGGGTGAGGGAAGAGAGAAATGGGGGTGACTCTGAAAGAGAAATAAATGAGTGACTGGAATGAGTGGATCTTGTGAGCTGGGGGAGAGGGGCTGAGATGATAGGGAATGTGAATTTGGGTGCATGTTCCTGGAAAAGAAACTGTGGGTTCAGATATGTGTGTTGGGGCTCAGACTCTGCCTTTGCCTTGTATTCAGATTCTTGGGCAAGTTACTTCTCTTCTAGCCTCACCATTTTGCCTTTCTGAAATGAGTGGATTTTTTTGTGAGTGGTTTCACCTACCACAGCAGCCATTTTGTAAATGCTTCTGTGTTTTAATGGATGGCCTTCTGGTTAAAAACTAGCATTTAACACTTTGTCAGTGTAGTAACACCTATATCATATTTTTGTACTTGCTGGGTTTTGTCCATATTGGTGGTATTAAGGCATTTACTTTGGTTGTGCAAACTTGGGTCACTTAAAATATGTTTTATAACACAATACACAAGATATAGCAAGAAGAGAGGTGGATTGTATTCAAATGAAAATCATTTAAAATTCATAAAAGAGTATGGGAATAACAAACCCTAACAAATAAATATTATGATAATAAATATTGATCACTTTGATACGGAAGTTTAAATTGACTTAAAAAGAATTATATACTTTTAATCCATTAAATTATATACTCCCTTAAATCTATAATAAACTCAGCACTTCAATTTTTATATTATTTTGTATAAAGTTATTGTTTTACTAAAGAGTCAGTTGTGGGTAAAAATAAAGCATTTGCGTTTTCAGATCTGTGTTTAATTTCAGTAACTTCATTCATTATGTTCATGGTCCATATTTTCTGAAGCCACTGTTAGAGGTTTTCAATAGTTCTTCAATATTTGTAGTTGATATCTTAACTACTGGGTGGCCCAAAAGTAGGTATACAGTTGTTTAGAATGTTGATGGGAGGGGGAGAGAATGTGTGAGTAGAAGATGTATGGGTGGAGTCAGAATGACTGTTGGGAAGAGTGACAGGTGTAGAGAGTGAGGGGAGTGAGGCCCAAAAGTAGGTACAGTTGTTTAGTTTTTTAGTTATTTTTTTACTGATATTGTGAATGATGGCTGTGAACTTGAGTCAAGAACAAAGAAAGTGGATTCTAAAGCAGTACTGGAAGACTGAAAATGCCAAGTGGATGCGTACAGCGTGGCAAGAAACATCTGAACTCCACCAACACGTCTGACAATTTATCGTCTTAGAGATAAATTTGAAACAACAGGTGCAGTGGCTAATGCACCGAAATCTGGATGTCCTAGGACATCTGTGACAGAGGAAAATGAGATGAGTCGCTCTGACATTTGTGAACATTCCGAAAAAGTCCACACGACGTGCGTCTAAGCAGCTATCCATACCTAGAACGTCCTTGCAATGCTTAATGCGTAAATTGGAATTGAAGCCGTACCGTCCAAGACTGTTACATGGTCTTCTGGAGGATGACCCGGACTGTCGGTTGCAATTCTGTGAGATGATGCGTAACCAAATCTCTAACGAACCAGACCTTCTTGATAAGATCATCTGGTCAGATGAGGCTTCTTTCAAGTTGTCAGGCCACGTGAACAGGCATAACTGTGTGTATTGGGCAGATGAAAATCCTCATTTGACTATCACATCTCAACTGAACCAGCCAGGCGTCACAGTGTGGGGTGCACTGTCCAGCGAAGGTTTTGTAGGACCGGTTTTCTTCCATACAACTGTGGATAGTAACAATTACCTAAACATGTTACGCGACGTGGTAGTGCCACAACTCAGAACCAGGGCTAACTTTGCCGAACTACTCTTCCAACAAGATGGGACACCTCCTCATTGTGCTTCTGCAGTAAGGGACTATCTTGACAACACCTTCCCACAGCATTGGATCGGACAACGTGGCAGCATTGAATGGCCGCCACGTTCACCCAACTTAACACCAATGGACTCCTTTTTGGGGAGCGTAGTAAAGAATAAGGTTTTTGAGAGGAATCCCCAGATAGTGAACGAATTAAAAGAGTTTATCTCAGAAGCATTTATGGACATTGATGCAGACCGGAATTTGTGTCGTACTGTGTGTCACAGTGTTCTGAACAGGTTCGAGGAATGTTGCAATGTTGATGGAATACATTTCGAGCACTTACGAGATTAAACAGTGTTAAACAAATGTAATAAACAATGTAATAAAATGCAAATAAACTATACTATATACTTACTTTTGGGCCACTTGGTATAACAGATCATATTAATTGTAAGTTAAGTACTTTTTCCCCCTTGAACTTGACCACTTACATCCAGTAATAGTGTTTCGGCATTCAGCATGAAGTCACTTAAGAGCGTGAACCTATGCCTGTTTGGATAGAAAAAGTCCTACAACTCCCAGCATGCCCCAGCCAGTCATGCTGGAAATTGTAGACCTTTTTCCTGTCTAAAAAAATCATAGGATTGCAGCCTAAGTCACTTTTAGAAGTGTAGAAACATATGCTCAATCTAAACTCTCCATCCGTCAGCACAATCCACAAAAAATTACATATTCCACTATAGAGGCAAATAATTGGCATTTTTTCATGTGTATGTTCTAAGTATGTCTGCTTGAAGCATATCTGGAAAGTTCCAAAGTGAGAGAAGAGATGAGGAAATTGAATGTTGACAGAAGAGAGTCGCTATAGGCAAAACCTCATAAATCCCAGGAAATGTGCTGTGCATGACCCATTATTTTGTCCAGCTTCTCAGATAGGTTATGAGAACAGGAAGTGAGAGGACAAATTTGGAGCTGGTCTGATACAATGGGAAACGTAGAGACTGAAAGGAGATGGTACTTTAGGCCCCATTGCCTTAAAAAAAGGGGGGTGCCCATCTGACTCACTAGCTGGTTTCTGGGGACCATCAGCCCTTTTTAGGCTATGGCCTATTTTAAGCCTGAAGTGGTCTACTGACCAGACATACACTACCAACCTGTGTTGTACCCACACCCCCAAAAAACCTCACCATGCAGTTAGGGTTTAGTAGGCATATAAAAACTGTATAGCATGCTATTAGGGGTATAGTGATATAAACATCTAGAATGTGCAGTTGTTTCCTCTGTGTGTCATCGCTGTGTAGTGTTGCAATCAATGCTATGCCAGGCATTTTGTATATGGTAACTGTTGACCTTTGTTGACTACAGAGTGTACAACGTATGTCCCCAGACGGCAAGCATCCTCCTCCTTTCCCTTAGTACAGGATTTGGGTTAAGTAGAGACTCTCTGGAATTTGTCAGCACAAGTTCCTCAGCTGAGATTAGGCACATTCCTCCTTTGGCATCTATAAAATTTCAGCAGAGTTTACTGCTCATGCTATCTGCTATGTGTTTTGTTTTTTTAATACTTCTCTTGGTGCCTATAGTGACCTTTTATGGAAAGGTCCATAGTTCAGTGGAACAGCATATGCTTTGCATGCAAAAGGTCCTGGATCTAGTCCCTGGTGGGGCTGGGGAAGACCGAAATTCTGGAGAGTTGCTGCCAATCAGTGTAGACCAGTCTTCCCCAACCTGGTGCCCTCCAGATGAATGGAACTACAACTGCTGTAGGCAATACTGAGCTAAATGGGCCAAGGGTCTTGCTGTCAATAAAAGGCAGCTTCCTATGTGCCAACATATCAGCCATATATTTAATTCAATGAGGTACCAACATTCTTTGCAAAAAGGGGAAGATCCAGATCCACCAGTGAACTATCTTACTCAATGGCTCAAGATCATTGGTTTGATTCAGGCCTATCGAGTTTGCTGCTGCTTTCTGCGCCATATTAATCCTGCTGTGCAGGAAGGACAGTAATTGAACACTTGTCAGCTGCTTTTGGAGACAGATTAATCACTTGAGGAATTGGGGCGGGGGTTTTTGTTTGCATCCCGCCTCGACAGCGTCTTCTAGGCGAGCTGTGACCGGGGTTGGCAGTGCGTGGCAAAGGAAGGGCCCAGCCCTTCTTTTCCCGGCGTTTCCTTTGCTGCGCTAAGCAGTCTCTGCTTTGATGGACGTTTGCGTTAGCTGGCTGCAAACGGAGTCCGGCTGATCATGTGAGGCTCCTACGCCAGCCAGCCTCCTTCCCTTCCTGGGCCGAGGCGGGACACCGCCTCTCCTCCCTCCCTGGTGTTTGTTGGGAGCTGGAGCGGAGCAGGAGAGAATTCCTTCTGCAGCCAATGGCTTTGCCACACGAGGCCCCGGACTGAGCTCGGGAATTGCTGCTTTTGCTTTTGGATTTCACTGTTTCATTCTTGGGCTTGAGCGCAGTTGTCGCCAGATCAGGCTTGCGGGCGCTCGGGAGATCGCGAAAGATAGAGCACTTATCAGGGTGGAGGTGGAAATTCGGGAATCCATTTTGGGGAGCCTTCCTTATCAAAGTGGATCTGACTGGAGGGATCTGCAGCGTCGTCTCTCTTTTACTCTGGATTACTTCGGAAACTTTACTTAAAGGACTGGAGTTGGTTTCCACGCCCTTGCCTTGTTCGAGGAGCTGCTTGCCTCGCATGAATTTGTGCCCCCTTCTGGGTATTGTGTTAGTGCCGGCTGTTTCCAAGACTTGGAATTTCCAGGAGGGGGCTCTGTTGTGGATTGTTTTTGTTTCTATGGAGAAACGCAATGAGCTGTCTTATTCCTCATGACGGGGAAATCCGCCTTCAGTTTTTTATATGCATGGAAAGGAGTCCTCGACACATGTTTGCCAGGAAATAAAACCAGCAAAAGAAAAGGTAGCAATTTTTAAACAGGCATTGTTAGGCGCTGAACCTCAGGGAGATTTGTAAATGTCTGCTATTTGGGGTATCTCAAGCATTCACTTTTCCTTGTTTGGCATGTTGTTGGAAGCACCCTTAGGTAGGTTTTTTTTCTCTTCCAACAGATGAGTATACTACTGCAAGCCTTAGTCCAAGTGGCAGAACCTTGTATTCTCTTCATGTCAAATCGAAAGAGGTTTAGCTGAAATAGGTTTGTTGCCTAGGCTTTGCTTCTTTTCAAATTCACATGTTTGGGATGTAGCAAAAATAAAACAAAAATCACAGGGGAAAGCAGAATCTAGATGAATGTTCCCCATATATTTCACACTGTGTGTTTGCACTCTTTGTATTACCAAGCAGACCCACCACCTTGGAATCTAGCATGTCATAGTTGTGTAATGCCAAAGAAATCTAATTTGGAGATCTGGATTGGAATGCATGTTTCTTATTGAAGCTCTGCCAAGTATTGGTCCAACTAAAAATGCTCTCTGCTTACTTAGCATAGTCAAAATATTTGGAGAAAATGAGACGGGGGTTGCAATTTTTTTGCTTGCACCTGAACTTTTTTTTATGTGCGAAGGCACAATAGTTTCCAGAGGAGTTTGTTTCTGCTGGGGGAGGCATCCTACAAATACTTTGCTTAATGGAATTTTGGTATGTGCAAATGGGAAGGAACAAGAGAGCTGGGCTTCTCATGTGATTTCTGCCTGAGAACTGGATTCTTGTACTGTAGGTACTTTGAGTATCAAATGAAATTTTGGTGCAGTCTGAGAACAGATGCACTTTGTCTGCTGAATGCTTGAGATCTGTTTCAGAATTGGGCAGAATCTGACAGGCTCCATGATGGTGTGACAGGATCCCACACTTACCCACACCCTGTAACTTGTGTTTTGAGAAGATATACAAGACATTCTTAAGAGTAGGGCTGCTCTGATTCTCCCTGATGCATAGAGATCAGCTTTCCATCCCCAACAACCTGAATAGCAGGCTGCTGCTATATTGATCCATTTTATTCCTGGAGATTTGTATTAAGGATTCTTTAGGTGGAAATGGCCTTAGCTGAAAATTTCAGCTGTTTATAACTAGTAATTTCCTAGTATATGAACATTGCTCCTTATTTTGGAATTGATGTAGCTGGATAGTAAATGTGGCCTTAATGAAAGTCTACTTGAACTACAGCCCTCCCCCTGCCACTATTTCATATGTGTTTATCAAAGCAGAGATGACTTTAATTCAAGTTTTATTTTACATATTTGAAACACAAAATAACACCTGAGCCCACAGCCAGTACATTTGTAAAGAGCCAGGGTTGTCTTGTTTCCAAGCATGAGTTGATGGCAAACAGAAACGAAATTGGTTACTACTTACTCATAAACAAAAATACTAATGTGTGCATTGCGATAGAAGAGCAGGCAACCAGATCTTTACCCACCTACCTCCTCCAAAGTGTTACTTCCTCTTTCAACATCTGGTGGGGTTCCCATAGTGATTTGAGGATTAACTCCTTCATTTCATTAGTATTAGCACACACAGTTATGTTGGAGTTTAATTACTTTGGTTTTTGCTTAGTTTGATTCCAGTTGCTCACTACTGGATATTGCAAAACTGTTTTGGCTGCTTGGTAAGCCAATGCAATGGATGAAGAACTATGAAGGTGTCTGCACTTGGAAAAGACACACATATTTGGGCATTTGGCAGGAGTTTAAACTTTAATTCTGGTCCCACTGTGATGCTTATGAGAAAATCAGATTTAACACCAAATTACAGCAAAGCATGAATGCTAAAGTAATGTGACTAATTCTAGGTATTGACCAATAGTATCGTACTAGTGTGAACACAGCTGTAGTTAAAGAACAGGTCACGTTATTGTTTTTATTGGATCAAGTGATATATGGTGTGTCTTTTAATCAAGTTTTGAGATCCTAACAGGTGGCCTACTCCACATAGGTATTTGAAGTAGAAATGGAAAAA
Organism: Anniella stebbinsi; assembly: GCA_029215795.1. Classification (NCBI taxonomy): domain Eukaryota; kingdom Metazoa; phylum Chordata; class Lepidosauria; order Squamata; family Anniellidae; genus Anniella; species Anniella stebbinsi. The sequence goes on from JARDYH010000007.1 coordinate 13,357,247, forward strand.
GGTGGATTAAGTTCTGTATGCTAGGACTTAATTGTTGTTTATTTGGTGCTTAAAGAACAAAGGAGATACTTGGACAAGCTCTATTGATGAATTGCATTTCATTTGGCCCTGTTGAGGGGGGGATTGGGGTTCTGGCCTAAAGGTTTAAAAAAGTTGTAATATTTGAGTCCTGTTCAAGATGTACACATCCTTTATAATTGTAAAGTAGATAGTGAAGAAAAATAAATACTCTTTTTGAAGCAAAGTAGAGATTAATTTTGCAAAACGCACTTGGTAAAATCAGTTCAGTTTAAATTACATCTTGATGTCTAGTGGGTAGAGGATCATGGTGTTCAGACTTTGACAAACAAGGCCCCATTTCTCCCAGAAAAACCTTGCCAAAATGGAAAGATGGAGCATTATTCTGAGCAAATTCAGCCAGAAAGCTAATACATGGTTTGCTCTAATATGTTCAATATAAAATATAACTCTTGTGAATGGCTAGCCAGGTGCTAGATTTTGAACTGATATAGGATCCATTCTTATGACTTCTCAGGACTGCTCCCCCTATGCCACCAAAGAGTCCTTCATAATTGAATGTCCTGATAGGTTTAATAAGATAGTTGAGTGAACTTGCATTTTGTTGGTGGATGTACTTGCTGAGTCGTTTGATAAAAGGGTGTAGAAACGTAGCATACTTCTAAACCATTCCTCAAGATTGAGAGCCTCTTGCACATGTGTAATGAAATGTGTGAGGTAGTTGTACTTGGCTGTATGGGGTGTGGTGTCTAGGTTTTTATCATGCCACAACAGCTTTCTCCAACCTCGTGCTCTCCAGATGTTTTGGACTACAACTCCCAGCATTCCTCATCTTTAGCCATGCTGGCTGGGGCTGATGGGAGTTGGTCCAAAATATTTGGAAAGTACCAGTTTGGGGAAGGCTGCTTTACAAGATGGGGTATTAAAATAAACATTTGGTTTTTCCCACATTGGATTATTTTATATGTTTGGGCAGCCACCTGATTTAAAGAGATTTAGGGTACAATCCCATGCATGTTTAGACAGAAACTCCTAGCATTCCCTAGCCAGCAAATACACATAGGATTGCGCCTTTAGTTGGTCAGAAATTTTAATCTGTTGATTAAATCTGAATGCAGATACACCAGTAGTTGTTCGTATGGTAGTGGGGGGATCCATTTTGTTTTAGTTGCATACACATATTGCAGCAAGCACTATCTTAAAGAGGCATTCCTTCATGTGAGAGAGGAGAAGAATGGCTCTTCCAAGATTATGCCCGCCACCCATGCTTTTTGAAAGTACTCGTATGAATATCTAACTAACAGTGCTACACTATATGCATGTTTACTCAGAGGTAAGCCCACTGTCTTCAATGTGGCTTACTTCCTAATAAGTGTTTAGGATTGAAACCTTGGATTTGTAGAGGAATCCATGACCCATTGGGGACACCTTTTTAATCAAAAAAATTTATTGTTTAATCCAACCCATTAATCTATTCAAACATTGTAGACCTATCATAAGTGAGTCTTGTAGCAGGCCATTGAAGCTAGCTGTATTCTCTTGGGTATAGCATTGGAACGGGGGAAAATGTAGCCAGATGGCTAGGAAGAAACATTGTGAAAATATTTTGACTAATATGAAACCCTAAATGTAAGCTTTTATGCTGGGTGAAGTATGAAAAGTAAAAAAAAGAAGATATTTTGGTCTCTTTATCTTAAAAAAATATATTTTGCTTCCCTGTCTTTAAAAAAACCCACCATCTTACACATAGCCTGTTAACTAAGAATGCTCTCATTCTTCTTCCACGTGACACTGTTGCTTGCTTTGCTAAGTGCTTGTCATTAAGGTGATAGTGATTTCTACACTGCAAGTGGCCTAGCAAAATGGCTAATTACTGCTCAGAGTGGTATTGAGTAAGATTTCTGAATGCATCAAGAAGGTGGTCTCTTCAGCAGCACAAAACTGACATAGAGAAGCTCTGTGTTTTTAACAAGTTACTAATTGGACTGATTTTATGATGTTGGAAAGCAACACTTTATCTCTGTGAGATCATTACGTGGACTGCTGTTATATGCCTAAGGACTTCTTTACAAGGGGTAAAAATATGCAGTATAACAAGCCAATTTTGGTCAAGTTGGGATTGTAATCATTGGTAAGTTTTGCTTAACAATTGTGACAAAAGGATTATGTTTGTAGCCCTGCATTTGTGTGCCGTTTAAGGCAGGGGTGGGGAATGTGTGATCCTCCAGATATTGTTGGATTGCAATTCCCATCATCCCTCATCAGCCATGCTGACTTGAGCATGATGGATATTCTAGTTCAACTGCATCTGGAGGTGCCACACATCCCCACCCCTGGTCTAGGGCATGGCCAAAGCTTCATGTGAAGAAGCTCTGTTGGTGTTTTCAATTCTAGGAGCATTTTTACTTGGACACTTTTTATTTAAACAGATCATGACCACAATGTCTCCACACAAAGCCACACTTTCTGTGCTACTTATTAATGCCCTAACTTATTGCTTTATAAGACTTTTTAATACCCTGTGTAAACTTCATAGATACTCTGGCTGCAATCCAGACACAATTAAACATACTTAAATTCTATTGACTACAGTGGGGCCTAAAAACATTACTAACTGGATGGTGGCTTATATGTTTTAAAGTAGAACACAAGATAAGTTTTATTTCCAGGCACTGTTAAGTATGGTAACATTTTGTAATCATTGGGTCTCCTAGTGAAACTGATCGGCAGTAGATTCAGGATTGACCGAAGAAAGTACTACTTCACACATTTAATTAGTGTATGGAATTCACTGCCATAAAATGTGGTGATGGCCATTGGCTTAGAGATGGCTTTTAAAGAACAGATTAAAGCTCAGTTACCCTCAACCAGTGTATTAGAGTGTATAAACATTATTTTATCAATTTCCATATAATAACCGCAGTGGGCCTGTTCAGACAACACGCTAAGCCATGTTTAGGCCGCTAACCCTTTTGCAGCAAATGGTTAGTGAGCATGTTAGAAATGGTTCACATAGCATGCTAAGTCATGGTTTATACAACTCACTAAGCTAACGTTTAGCTCAAAATGCTTAACCACCATGGCTTAGCATGTCATCTAACCAGGGTCAGTATTTCTCCAGAAATTTTACTATAACATTTATTCCAGTATATTGTATATTGTTTCCAATTCATGTAAAACCTATCAATCTTATCCATGCTTTCTACAGCTTCTTAAATGGCTTTTTAAAAGGATTGAATAAATTAATGGAGTATCAGGGCCCTGGGTGTTATTTTCCATGGTAGCTAGATGGAACTTCCATGTTCAATGGCTGTATGCCTGTAAATAACAGTTGCTGGGGGAGGTAACAGAGGTGGATGGCATGCTCTGCTTGTGGGCTTCCTAGGGGCAACTGGGTGGCTACTGTGGGAAATAGATAGACCTCAGGCCCTGCTGGATAAGACCATTCTAACATTCAGTAATGTATTAGATTTCTTTCCCCCTTAAAAGGCAGTTTGAGTTTTTATTGATTTGCAAAAGGCAGCTTAGAAATATACTCATTTTATTTTGTTTCCTTGCAGAAATGAGTCGTCAGACTGCCACAGCACTTCCTACGGGTACCTCCAAGTGTACACCATCCCAGAGGGTGCCTGCACTGACTGGCACTACTGCTTCCAACAATGATTTGGCCAGTCTCTTTGAGTGTCCTGTGTGTTTTGACTATGTACTGCCACCTATTCTGCAGTGCCAAAGTGGCCATCTTGTTTGTAGCAACTGTCGTCCAAAGCTCACGTGCTGTCCGACCTGTCGAGGCCCGCTGGGCTCTATTCGTAACTTGGCTATGGAAAAAGTTGCCAACTCTGTACTGTTTCCTTGTAAATACGCCTCCTCTGGCTGCGAGATAACTTTGCCCCACACTGAAAAAGCAGATCATGAAGAGCTTTGTGAATTTAGGCCTTATTCGTGTCCGTGCCCTGGTGCTTCTTGCAAGTGGCAAGGCTCTTTGGATGCTGTCATGCCCCATCTCATGCATCAGCATAAGTCGATAACGACACTACAGGGAGAAGATATAGTTTTCCTTGCTACAGACATTAACCTTCCTGGCGCTGTTGACTGGGTTATGATGCAGTCTTGTTTTGGCTTTCACTTCATGTTAGTATTGGAGAAACAGGAGAAATATGATGGTCACCAGCAGTTCTTTGCAATTGTACAGCTGATAGGAACACGGAAGCAAGCTGAAAATTTTGCTTACCGCTTGGAGCTAAACGGTCACAGGCGGCGATTGACTTGGGAAGCAACTCCTCGATCGATTCATGAGGGGATTGCAACTGCCATTATGAATAGTGACTGTCTAGTCTTCGACACCAGCATTGCACAGCTTTTTGCAGAGAACGGCAATTTAGGCATTAATGTGACGATTTCGATGTGTTGAGGATACAATCTGACATTTTTGGGCCAGTGTCTAAGGAAAAAAAAAACACGAAACCCATTGCATTCAGTTTCATAGAAACCAAGGTAAACATCTTTGATTGCCAGATGTGAACAATTTGGTAGGGAGAGGCTAGCATATATGAAGGTAAAATTAATGAGAAGGTTGTTAAAGTACAGGAAACAGTTGCATGTAATAACACTAATATATTTAAAGTGAGTCAGCAGTAAACCACTGAAAATATACATATATATATATATATGTGTGTATATATATATAATACCCAAAATGGGCATCCTTTTGTATTAAGAATTGATTCTACGAAGAGTGCTGTAAAATAATTCTAAATTTGTTTGTAGATTAATTGTACTTTTGGAAAGGATACTGTTTTGTGTTTCATTTTGTGTTCCTTTTCTTTTGACTGACAAGCCATGCAAGGCGGTCTGGTGTCTGGCCGCTACTTCTCCTTATTCTTCCTCCTTGTCCTCCCTTCCCCTTGTAAGTCACTACATAGTATTGCTGCTGTTCTTGTGTAGATTTTCTGTGTATTTGCTAATTTTTATTAACTTCTAGTTTTTCATTAAATAAATGACTTTTCTTTTCTGTAATTCGGGTTTTTCCTTTTTATTTTTATTTTTTGGCCTTTTGAAAATCAATTACAGGTGTCATCTTCTGATTTGCATAATTGCTTATGATAAAGTGTATACTTCTGTATGTTCGGTAACATTTTTTGGGGTGCAATCCTGCTATTGGTTATAGTACAGACAAGTCCCATGGACCTATATGGAACTTAGACCTTAATAACTCTGCCCAGGATTGTAACCCTTTCCAGTAGTCCATTCAACAATATTGTTGTTTACTCAACTATTTTTTTTGGGGGGGTGAACATAATGGCCTCTAAAAAGAGACACTGTTGGACAAATTCCTAAAAAGGCTTCTTTTAAATTGTAGATGCCATTGTATTTTGAGTTCAAACATAATTTTGCAGATTTGTTTGAGAATGTTCTAATTTAAAATAAGTGGAAGTTCAGGCACATTTTCAAAGGAATTTAGAGACCTTTAGACATTTTGAAGTCATTCTTGTATTTATTGGTTGTACAGTACAAGAAGGCATTGTCTATACAGTATTTGTAACTATAAATACAGACCATTTGTTTAAAGGAGGCAGTTGAAATAAGCTGTTTTTGGTCTTTTTTAAATTCTGTCATTAAAAGAATTCCTGGCAAACTGAAAACTCTTTAAGTGATTTTTTGCCATAATGGAATGGAAGCTGACCGGAATGGAATATTGCTCAGAATTCCTCATCCTTTTGTCCAATGAATACTGCCTGTTCTTGCACCAGAGGAAACTGACAGTGCCAGTAAGCCTATATACACCAGTTCCTGAGGAACATGGGTGGTACGGTGTCGTTGCACCTGTGTCCTGTGGGTTCCTGGTTGACAGCTGGTTGGCTACTATGTGAACCGAGTGCTGGACTAGATGAACCCTTGGTCTGATCCAGCATGGCTCTTCTTACGTTCTTATGCCAGGGCCTAGAGGAGCTCCCTTTGCTGCTGCAGGCCACTTGCTGAATGCATGTTTGCCTCACACTTTTTTCTTGGGACATTAATGGCTGGGAATTCTGGGATTTCACATGCAGGGCTTGCTTGCGTCTACTTTCCAGAAACGTAAGCCTATCTACGCTCTCTTGTATTATTTTTGTCTAGTCTCCATGCATTTTTGCACAGATTATACAAATAGTGCATTTTTAAAAGGTTATTTAAGGTAAGAGAAATTATTTGAAAGATAAAAGTGATCTATAACAGTTATTTTAATAGTGTGAACCTAGTACGTTTATTTAAAGCTTTCAATAGTGCGTCCATGGGGAAGGGTTAAGAATTCTGTCTACTCAAGAGCAGGAGTGGCACAGTGCATGGGGGTCTAGGGAGCAGCAGGTCACTAGATGCTGGTAAGTGAGGCACAAAAGAGCTTCATTTTACCAGGAATTGCCAGGCAAGATTTGGGCACAAGGCAGAATGGTAGAGGGAAGAGAAGGTTGCAGTAATTTATGAGGAGCACTTCTCCATCTCTTAGCTGTGAGCTAGGTCATGCCCATTAAAAGAAAAGGAAAAGATGTGCTCTTTGTAAATTGGGGGTGATCCTGAGATAAATAGATTAAAATTTCTTAAACTGATATTGATGTGGGAATATCAGCTAGATGACTATACTACTAACCAATTTTGGCTTCAAACCAGACACGACATCGGCAACTACATTGAGGTAAGTTTGCAGTTAAGGCTTTTGCTTAATAAGGTGTAACATGATCAATGTATATGTATAAATAAAGGTTTGCTTAAATGACTTGTTTGGCTCATTAACTCTGGAAACTTAGTTTTGAATGTTCTCCACCCTTCCTTTTATTTAACAAATGGCACGAAGTAGAGCAAGAATGTATATATTTTTAGCTACCCATTGAATGCTGTCCAAGGGTACATCCCTAGGGAAATTTTGGTAGCTTTTTTTAAGCACAGTAACTAGGGCCAGCCTGACTTCACAAATTGATGGAATGGTTGCTTTGGGCAGTGAAATGTTCTGGAGTACCAATGAGAGAGGGCTTGCAGTTTGGACAGTGAGCATTCCAAGAAGTGCCCAGCTGTCCTCTGTGGCATTGCACATAGTTTTTGGGGAGTACCTTTTACAGGTACAACCAGATGGAACAGCTTTGGTAGTAATATGTACCAAAGCAGTTGGATCTCATGAACTAGCAGAAGTGGGCTTCATTTATTGTTTCAGGGTTGTTGTTGTTGTTTTTTTAAAAAATCCTGTGTATTAATGTGGTGCCACGCCACACCATGTTTAGTGAAACAACATATTCTGCTGATGTGCTCTCACCCACATGCAATTTGAAGGGATCGCCAGTGGTTAACTTCCTGTCAGGTTTTTAAAAGATGTTCTTTTAAAGGAGTTAGGCAATGTTATATTAATCAAAAACCAGGCTTAACACAATGTACTTCGGTCATAATGTGTCATTTTTTTAATGAACACAATAGTCTGCTTTCTGACCTGTTGATGCAGCCGTCTTGTGTGAATGTTTTCCTGGAATTAAGCCACTGATTTCAGTGAGGCTTACTTTAAGTAATAGTGTTGTGTACGGTTGCAAACCTCATTTCCAGAATGAGACAACAAAAGTAAATAAATCCCAGAATTGGATTGTGTATGTGTGTATGTGCGCTTGTGTGAGAGAGAAAATAAAAATCACTGCTCAGCATGAAAGTCCTTTGCTCTATTTAGGCTTTTGATGTGCTAGTTATACAGGTTTGGCTCTCGCTTATTGCTTATACTTGCTGGGCTAAATTCAGAAATGGAGTATGAAAACGAAACATTAGCATACAGGTGTGAGGCTTGTAGGAGTCTAGGCTGGTATGTCATGTAATGAGAGGATGAGAAATAGCTTAGTCCAGAGCTACAGTTTCTTTTTGGACTCCAGGTAGCTTCGTTTAGGTACAGTGTTGGGGGCAGGTCCGAATGTCCTGCCCTTGGGATGTCTTCAGGTCATGTGCAGTTATGGGAGGCTTCCTCCTGTTTTTTCCTTGTAGAGCACCAATAACCAGGGTGGCTTACAAAGGAAGTTGTTGTTACTTGCCATTCCTGAGCTCCACAGAGTTGCTGCCTGCACAAGCCTTGGAATGGTATGGGAATAGGACTGTAGTATTGTAAAAGGGAGTTTTTTTGGTCCACATCTCTTTAGCCAGCAAAAGTGTGTGTGCGTGCGTGCGTGCGTGTGTGCGTGCGCATGTGTTCTGTGGGCCTGTAACTCAATGCAGCTTTTCTGACTGGATTTACCTTCTCGAGAACTTGGTGCTGTTTATAATGAGACACATTTGAAGAGACTCCAGATGCAGTCTTCCTTACCTGAAATTTCCCCTGCTATTTATTGCCTGAGAACTTTTGAAGTGACATATATTGGCCCTCCCTGGTAATTAGGTCTAGCCCAGATCAACTTGGGTTGTACACTGACCAGCCTGCCTTGGAACGCTTTTGCTGGACATGCAGACTGCTGTTTCGTTCTCACCTGCTACAGCCCCTTTCAAAGTATTTTCAGTCCCCTGCTAGCTCCCCAACACTCAAAATAGAAATCAAATTTTTTTGACAGCCTTAATTTGGTGTTCAGCCATCTTGGTTTTGTATATTGTAGAATTGTCACAGGTGTGCAGAACCCCTGCTTTCAAGAAGTATGTACTGCTAAGTTTTCTCCTACCTTACATTAACCCATGGAATGGGGAAAATGGTTATAGGAAGTTTCTTCAACCTTAGAACAAGGGAAGTCCTCAATATCCTAAAGCAAAGGGGCTTCATGTGAAATATTGCTTCCTAGCATTCAAGCTAGTGTTGGATTTAGGCAGAGTTGACAAATTATTCCCCTGCACAGAATTCTGTTTAACAAGCCTTCAATACATTTGCTGTGGAACACTTTTGTGGTTCTGGTCATTGGGTGGAGGGGGAAAGGTAACTTCCTGGCTGCCTTCAGCTCCTTGCCTTGAAGCTTGGCCCAGTGATTTCTTGGCAGGGCAGCTGGCCATGCTGTTTGAAGGGGAGATTTAATCATCTTCCCCTCTCCCTGTTAACTTTTCCTGCCTTGCCCAATCGCTTCCTATTAGAAGCGTTTTGGTATGGGATTTCAGGCAGTGTGGCTTCCCATTCCAGCAGGATTTTTTTTAATCAAGCATCTCCAGTCCTGGCTAGCAGGAGGACAAAAGGTTGCATTCCTCAGCCGTGGGGTGGGAGGGCATGAGTTCTCGCAAGGCTTGAGCACTGCAGAAGTGGAGGAAGGAGATCAGCCGCAGAATTGGTCTCTTCGTTTGAACTAGGAAAGAGTCTCCCACTGGTAAACAAAAATAGAGGAGGGTTCAAGTATAAAAACTAAACAAAGTGTGGGGGTGAGAATACCAGGAATGGCATGTTCTGGAGGCCTGTATGCAACTGGGAAGTTAGGAATACCCCTCCCCAAACAGCAATCTCCACTAACCTGGTTCCCTCTGTATATGTTCGGCTGCAATTCCCTTCATTCTTTGACACCATGACAATTGGCCAGTTGTATTCTAGCTTGAGAAGGGGCTGTCCTAAGAGACTGATATTTGGCTGTCTGGATAAAAGGAAATTTAGGACTATCCTAACCTGTATGGATATACCCGCTGCTTAAAGTCCTTATCCCAGATTCTGCTCCCCTTTAAAATCAATTTTGTTTAGCGAGTACCAGAGTCTTTTGCAGTGGCACCTCCCAGGAGATCTCTCCAAGACGTCGTTGGGGTTCTAAATTAGCCTTGAAAGTGTGTACTAGTCGAGTGGACTTTTTATTATTAATTCTGTTTTTATAAATTTCTAGCCGTGCTGTTTTAACATATGTAGTTCCTTAAAATTACTTGTTACTGTAAGCTCCCTGAGAAAATATTTTCTAAAAGGCATGGTATATATGCAAAAACGACAATCACTCCCGCAAATAATGTGCTCAGATGTGAATGCTGGCAAGATTGGAGCCAAAATGAGGCCACTGGGAAACCAGCATGCTGGGGTGAGGGGGTGTAGAAGTGCCAAAATCAAATCTTAAAACTAAGGGAACAAAAATCTGCCTAATGAGACCCAGTGAGCATGATCAGTAGCCACCGACTATTGACCGTGAGTTGGAAAAGAAAAATAGGGGGTGGTGAGGGGAGTGAATTAGCCTATTTACTTGAACCTCTTTCAGTTCTTCTTCGTGGTCTCTGTGCATCACACTGGGCTCACGCCGGCGCTGAGCCTCATTCTGGAAAAATGCAGGTTGCGTACCTGTAACTAGTTCTTCGAGCGGTCATCTGTGCATTCACACACTATGGGTTCGTGCCGGCGCTGAGCCTCATTCCGGAAAACTTCCAAAGCCTAGACTTCTGGCGGGAACCCCTCCCCCCACCGTCCTATCGCGCATGCTCGGGTTCCCGCCTACCTCAGTTCTATGAGACCGAATTGCCTCGCGAACGAGATAGATGTGAAATCAGCAATAATATACACAAGAGAGAGTCTGCATGCATAGCAATAATCTCTTTGACCAGCCAACAGCGAAGTCTAGAGGGGATGGTGGGTGGGTTGTGTGAATGCACAGATGACCACTCGAAGAACTACAGTTACAGGTAAGCAACCTGCATTTCATAGTATCCTAGAAAACATGGCTGCCAGGCTCCTTTTTGTTAGACGGTGTGGATACACTGCAACATTTTGTTGCAGGCCCCACTTGTATAACATGAGGAAAGTGGCTCACCCTAGATGAGGAGTGGGCAACACATGCCCCCCTCTGGCTATTCCCCCGCTCCTTCCTGGGCACTGCCATGTTGGCTGCAACAAAAAAGCAGCTATTTTAAAGCAAGACGTGGGGAGGGGTGCATCCTCTGGCCCTGGTAAAATTGCCGGCCCCTGCCCTAGATGGTGTTACCTATGGTATCGGTATTTGGACTGGAATAGCTTTTAGAATTTTGAGTCAATTTCATGACAAACCTGTAGCCCTGTCTCAATGTGTATCTGCAGAAGCAAGTCCCATTGAATTCAGTAGGACTTTGCTTCCAGGTTGTTCTTGTGAAATTTAGTTGTTCATGTGAAATTTTCCCAGTGGGTTTAGAAACTCATTTTGAAGAGTAGACCTAGATATGTGAATGTTACCAAATGTTAACAGACTTACTCGTGTGCGCAAAGATTTGAAAAGCTTATTTTTGAGAATGGGCGAAAGGGAATTGCAGCTGACCTACTTAAATATGTCTAGTTTTGCAAGTTGGGGCTTCTTTCTGTAGATGTTAGCATGCAGACAATATGGTGGGTGTGTCAGATTGTTCAAGCATAGTGACCCCACTAGTATCTCTTGTGATCTTGCATTGATCAAATACCGCCTGATGTGATGAGGTTATGACTCTGGAAGCCCTGTGCAATTCATGACCAGAATAGACTTGCATGGTTGGTGTGTGGGGAAGCGCAGAGGGCAGGGGACACAAACAGCTGAAAGCAATAAATCCCACTGGAAAGTTATCCAACATGGTAAAGCATCCTGGGTGTCTGCAGTGTATTCCTGTAGCCTTGCATGTTAGAAAGAAACAGACACATACAATTGTAGTTAACCCAGTTAACTTTAATTAGTCATGGACATTAATAACCAGTACTGCTAACTTGTTCAGCTGCATCTTTCAAATAGCCAGGTATTGGTAGCCTTGGTTGCAAAGCTGTTTTCATTGCACATGGAGTCCCCCCAAAAGGCATCCATTTATTGTTCCCTGTAAGGGCTGCTGCTTGTAATGCATATATTGAACCTGAATTTTGTAGAACAGGCCCTAGAGCATCTTGCATGGCATTGCTGCTGATCTTGGGGCTCAAACAGCATAATATGACATAACATGTGAAACCTTGTAACTATGATTGGATCCAGATTTAGTCATACTTGGAGTAAACCCACTGAAATCAAAGGGACTTAAGTTGGTCATTTACCTTAAGCCCCATTTATTTAAATAGGGTTACTCTGGCTAAGTTGGGATCCAACCCTATGGCTACTCTGTATTTTGCTTAGTAGTGGCTATAAACACACAGGTTCTTCAATTGAAGAATTAAAGAAAAGCTGGAGTTTCAAATAGCCAATGAGCATAACTTAGGTAGGCATTGCAAGAATAACTGTTTAAGGACCTTAGTTGTATCGGGTCAAAGTTACCTTGTGGGAGTGAACAGATTTACTCGAAGAATACCACACGACAACATTTGCTAGTGCATTCTACAGGAAGCTTATTTATCTGAACAGCTGCTGATTCACCACCAAGCCCATGTTCAGGCATGCCCCTGTTAGCCAGCTGACATCTTGAGATACTTGAGGCTATCTACGTTTATTCTCTCCCTGCCTCTTTTCTTTGCTTACAAGTGTAATTTCACTCTACTGGGCTAGAGTGACCTGTGGTGGTTCTTTCTGTGCATTGCTTTAGGATGTGTATCAGGGCTGTTTGAGAAACGTTCCGCACACCAAGAAAGGAAAATTGGCACTAATCAATTATTTGCTTGGTATCCGGTTCCAAAATCTACAACTTTTCAGGAAACAAATGATTTTATAATAAACAATTAGCAATTTATCTGGAAACTTAAGCAACACTATACCAAATTAGCCAGATCCACCTATTGCACAGAAGAGCAGTGAATTGCTTCCCCCACCCCATCTTAAAGTAGATCACTGCATTGTTTTAAAGCCGCTAAAGGAGCAGAAGTTGTGAAAGCCTAAAAATCCTATGCAGTCGTCTCTGAATTTAAAGAGGAAAGAGTTCTGTTTTCTGCTGGCCATCCCAATCATTCGCAGCCTGGTGTAAATAACATTTCCCTTTCCCCTGCAAGATTTTCCTCGGATGCCCTGGTAGCAAAGAGGTAACTAATACAAGAGTCCCTATGGCTCTGCCCCTTGTAAATCACTGATCTGTTATGGGGCGGGGAGGGGAGCAAAACAAACTTCAGGTCCATCAGTTGAGTACTTATGTGCAAGGCCGGTGCTACTTCATTTCTGTATGCCTCTTTAGGATGAAACAACAACAGATGAACGACATTGCTTTAGCAACAATGGCAATTTAACAGCAGCCCTGACATTCAAGGTAAATCTCAACATTCATGTCAGGCTCTTTGAAAAAGAAAAATCAGACTTGCATTAAATTTAAACAGGCAAGAGGTTTCATGAAGGCTTATGAGATTGGATATTACTATTCTGCTCCTGTATAAGTCTGCTCCTTAATAGCATTGGGGAATAACTATCATTAAGAGCTTAGCATTCACGTCTATCTCCACAGTCAGCTTTCCCACTAATGCACAGAAGGGCCAATAATGGGTAGCAGGTTTGTAACAGTCCCAGTGAAGAATAACCCTTTGCCCTCTTTAAAAAAATAAAATAACCTGATGGCCTGTGTCAATATTCCAATATTGCCCTCTTTATGCTCTCTCCCATTTTTACAATCTGCCAGATAAACATCAGCTTTGTATTTTGTTCCTTAGACAAGCCCAGTCAATCTGCTTAGAGTTTACTGTTGAAGTGATCAAGTCCGGTCTTGGCTGAAAATCCCCCATCAAAAGCTGCATTAAGAACTTCATCCAGGCAGCTTGTCATCACAAAATTCAGATCCTGCCGAACATTTGCTGCAATCTCCTCAAGATCCTTTTCATTTCTTTGAGGAATGATAATGCTCTTCAGACCGGCTCTGTGTGCTGCCAGGACTTTGTCCTTAATTCCTCCAACCTGTTAGGCGCACAGAAATAAGGGGGGAGGGGGGGACATAACAAGATTGAGGTGAGATACTTTTAGCAGAATAATGGGCAATTGGTGGTGGCGAACACAGTGTGCAAATCATTCTAAGTGAATAAATTACAATGGGAGAGAAAGGTATACAGCAAATGCATGACAACTTACACAATTTGTGTTTCTGATGGGCAAATTTTGGGAGGCCCATGTATGGGAAAAGCCATACATGTTTCTTCTTTGGGGGTGGGGGAAGGGTAGCATATTGGTTCCCCTACCCCATTTATTTTGGCTCCAGCATATGAAAGAACACCCAACTCTGCAAATAGAGGATTTGTATGAGACCTCAAGTCCTATCATCAGTTTCAGCTCAAGGACCAGTTCTAGAAATGTCTGGATGTGCTGAAATTAACAAGGGACATCTTCAGACTTTGTCCTGAGATTAGTCAGTTTCAGCTCCAGTGCAAACCTGGTCTCTGCAGGCTGAGCGGTGCTTTACAATAGCACATGGTTGCCACTGGTAATGTCATCTGCCTGTATCCATAGTCCAGACACCACTTCAAATCACAATGGCTTCACCAATATAAAATTCCCCATGGAAAACACATCCTTTGAGGAAGATCCCTGGATTTCCTATAACAAATGAGGACCGACTGCGCTTCAAATCTATGTGTTATAAACGGACTTTCTAAAAAGGCCCACTAGGAAAGGAGTAGAACTATGTCTGAAATCCCCTGTTATTAACAGGCAACATGAGCACTTAGGTTTGTTCATTAGGAACACAGGAAGCTGCCTTGTGTCAGATCTTATTTGTCCATCTCACTGAGAATTGTCCCGGGTTCCTAATTCTAGAAACCAATGGGGTCATCCCATGAAGCTAGTTGGTGGGAGATTCGGGACAGATCAAAGGAAGGACTTCTTCACACTGTGCATAGTTAAACTATGGAATTTGCTACCACAGAATGTAGTGATGGCCACCAATTTGGAAGGCTTTAAAAGGGGATTAGACAATTCATGGAGGATAAAGCTATCAATGGCTAATAGTCCTGGTGGCTATATGCTACCTCCAGCATCAGAGGCACTAAGCCACTAAACACCAGTTGCTGGGGAATATGGGTGGGAGGGTGCTGTTGCACCATGTCCTGCTTGTGGGTCCCTGGTTGATAGCTGGTTGGCCACTGTGTGAACAGAATGCTGGACTAGATGGACCGTTGGCCTGATCCAGCACAGCTTATATGTTCTTATGTCTACCCTGGCTGTAAGCAACTCTCCAGAAGATTTTCCCCATCACCTGATCCTTAATTCTTTTAATTGGAGACACCAGGGATTGAAGCAGGGACTTTCTGAATGGAAAGTTTGTTGCTCTGAACGGTGGTATGTGAAATTCTCATTCTGTTGCATTAGAGTGAATACTGCAATAAGTATTGATTTGGAACTGCTATCTTGATGGTAAAGGATTTGGGCAAGAAATGCCGGTGGGAGAAACAGCAAGGAGGTAGGTTAAGCTGCACTAAGTCAGGGCCTGCAACCTCTTTCAACCTGAGGGTGGAATTCTATTCAGGGGACTGCATTCTAGTGGTGGTGGGCTAAAGGCAAAAGGGGCAAGACCAAAATACCAAACGTACCAGCATGATTAAAGCTCTTACTGTTAGAAATCAAACTTCATGAGAAGCATTTCAACCTTTTAGAATGGGGAAGCCATCAAACGATTGGTGGTTGGAAGAAAGGGGGTGTGGTCATCTGAGGGCCAGATGTGGCCCCAGGCCTGAGGTTCTGCACCCCTGAACTAAGCTTTTCACAAGCTGATTAGGTATCAAATATGTAGGCAGCAAAAGATTACTTTCCAGACGCATATACTAGTCCCGCAAACGCTTGGGGCTAGCGTGCCGTGTTCAGCTGCGTGGGTCACACGTACAGGCCTGCAGTTTAGGGCCTGCTGAATGGCAGAGGAGGAAAACTAACACTGCATACAAATAAGATGGAAAAGCAACAGGAAAGGAGCAGGCATTTGTCTGTCACCAAGGATGTGTTTCTCTGTACACAAAATGCGTCTCCAACCCACAGCAAGCTATTGGCTGGCTAAATGTAACCCAGACATCCATGCCAGCATTCCCATCATAGTTGAAGCCACACTCCCATATGCTACACTTTTGTCACTAAGAAAGTCTCAACACCCGCTCCTGCACGCCCGCTTCAACGTAGCGTTTCAATAAATATAACACATTCTTATTTAGGAGGAGATATCTTGAATGAAGGCAAGTTCAGGCATTTCTAATCAACACATCCAAATCTCGACAGCAATGGTTGTAAAGATCCTGGGATATTTCCAGCTGTCATCAAGACAGAGGTGGAAGAAAGTAAACTGGTTGTACTTGGTAAAGAATTCCTTCTTTTGCAGCCCCCTGAGAACGAAGTAATGATGCAACCAGAGTTTCCAGTTAAGGCAGCATCTGACAAAATTAACTCCGCTGTCACAAGAAATAACTATGATCTGCTCTTCTGTTCGCTTGGAAATGTCATCCGCAGCAGATTATTAGTGTACTCTAAGGCAAACCATGTTCTCCCCCCCCCCCCCCCAATAAAGTACATGTTAACTGTCAGTTTTGTGGGACTCTGCAAACTACACTGGAAGACTACAGAAAGCTGTCTGGGAATGAAATGTAACATGCCTGGGTACGAAGCTCAGAATAAAGGTTTAACAATATCATTATCTCTGAACAATACTCACTGGAAGAACAAGGCCTCTTAGGGTAATTTCTCCAGTCATGGCTACATCTGAACGCACGAGCCGCCCACTGAAAAGTGAGGCAAGGCAGGTTACTATGGTAACACCAGCAGATGGTCCATCTTTTGTGACAGCTCCAGCTGGGAAGTGCAGATGGATGTCTGTGTTGTCAAGGAGATCAAAACTTCCAGAAGCTTTAAGAAAGAGAAAAGGGGGGGGGGGGAGGCACTTCAGTGTGGAAATTCCAAACCTGCGGTATTTCTGGTCTTTGTTCTTAAAATAAATAAATAAATAAATAGACAAACAAAACACACCACTGGAGGACTTGAATTCCTAACTCTGGTTCTATTTGGCAGCATTTGAAAGAAGATTTGTGGCAGCAAAAAAGAAAAAAAAAAGGGGGGGGGGTGATAGAAGAAAGAAAACACCTGCATCTCAATATACTACCTACTCTTTCGTCCATAAAACACACACACATATTCCCAGTTAAACTAGTTGAATGGCAGTTCAAACACTCTTATGCAATTCAATCGGTTGATTACAGACAGTTTGACTTAAACGTCCCATTTAATTGGCCAGCACAGCCATTTTTTAAAAAAAGAAAAAAGTTTCTTTTTTTATAAGTGCTTATAAAATGTATATCTTTTATTGTTGTAAGCCACCTTGTGAGGACTTCTGCCCTGAAAAGTGCCCAAAAATGTTTTAAATAAATGAAAAAAATAAATATAGATGGTAAAAGCCCTCAGAAGAGGCATTTTTGTGTGTGTGCGAGCGTGCGAGAGTGTGCAAGAGAGAAGGCGTGCTTTTGTGAAGTTGCATGCTGCAGAGATGCATGCGTTATCTAAAAACAACCAATAATACACCTTTCCCTTCAGAACTATTGGTTTTATTCATATGAAAATACATGCAGTTATAATCAGTTACTTGATGGGCTTAAAAAGCAATCCTATGCTCCCTAGGAGGGTCCTTGAAGGGTCAAAGGATGTAGACATTCCTTTCCAGGGGCAAAGAGGGAAATCTGCAGGCAGAGGCTGGCCTGGTACTGTGGTGGAAAGTGGGGCCAGGAAATGGGTGTGTCAGAGGAGGCCATGGATCTGCATGATCCTATACCTCCTTGCTTACCCCAGGCATCAGCCCAGGAACTGTTGTAGTTAGTTGATTTTCTTCCCATTGGTGACAATGGGAGGGAAACAGAAAAAAACACCTGTGTGTGAAGGGGAGGAATGGTAAAAAGAGCCCCTCCACCATGGAATCTTCCCCAGCCTCATAGGAATCCTCTGCCCAAATTTTTTAAGTGGTTTGACAGCCAGAAAAATGCTTAGCACTGATAACTGTGCTTCTTAAGTTTTCAATACATTTCAGATACACGATCTTATAGCATAATCCTATCCATATCTACTCAAAAGTAGGATCTGCTGAGTTCAATGGGACTTACGCCCAGGTAAAAGTGTATAGCAAAAGCTCTAAAGTAGGGCAGTATCATCCCCATCTGGGGATTCCCCCAGATGTAGGACTGAGGCTTTCTGCCCTAGAGAGAAGAGAAGATCCTTACCGTCCTTTGTAAAAGCAACTTAAAGAATCTGGTTGCAGAACATTCACCAGAGCTGGTCCATCAAAGCCAACTATCTGTGTTCTTTATAATAGCTGCATAATTTTTAAATTCGTACGTGACAAACCAAACTGAGACACCACCACCCTTTTCTGGAAGCCTGCTTTTATCTCCTAAGATGGGTTGGCAAAGGAAGCTCCTCCACCAGTCCTTATGTGTAAAATGCAGGAGAGTACAATCTTTGCAGATTAGTAACATTTTGGGGCTAACTAAGAAGGCTGTGCTAGGGACTGAACCTGGGTCCTTTTGCACACATTGCATGTGCTCTACCACTAAGCTCCAGCTGTCACTCAACAACTTGCAATGCCCTAAGCAAAACGTGTTCCACCAAAAATTATACAGTGGATGCCTCTCTTCTGTAGTCAGAGTCAGGCAAGAAAATCTGGAAGTGTTCAAGACCTATTTTTATGTACATCTGAGGCTCACACCCAGTTCCTCTCCTTGTGTCCTTCCACACATACCATTAGTCAGCTGGTATTTCTTTGCATTGCTGCGCAGCCAGCTGATGGCAAGATGCGCCGACTCCTTCATGACGTCGCCCAACTGGCCAGTCAGAGTGAGCTGGCCTTCCCCGTCCATGCGGCTGGCTTCTACAAACATTATCTCCCCCCCTAAGGGAGTCCAAGCCAAGCCGATCGCTACGCCTGGTTGATTCAGCCGCTCGGATACCTGAAAGGAAAGAAGAGGCAAGAAGATTTCCATGGAAAAGAAGAACCAAGCTCACTCTCAAACACAAAGTAACGCTGCCAAACAACATTGTCGGCTTGAACTAGGGTTTCTGAGTCATTCCAATTATATAGTAATTATAGCAGTCCAGCTAATTTTGAAACAACGGTAAGGCCACAGTGGGTTTCCAATAGACATGAGAAATTCCGTTTCATAGTGTGGGCCAGAGGCTGGAACAATGGGCCTGGGAGAGCCATTTTCACTGCTTCGCTCCACCATGTTCTCGGGGAGTGGTCGTAGGCAAATTGCTACCAACCAGTTCCCCTTTTTCTAGACAGTAGTAAACAACCCATCTCACATGACCACTGTGACGAAGAATGAAAATGAAAGTGCAGCGCACACTGTAGATTAATCTCATGAGCAGATACCCATTCGCCGTCCCCATTCAAGCCTGTACTTACAAGACCACAGCTGGGCTGCAGAACGTAGCCTGAGGAGCACCATCTTAATATCTAGTACGAATGCCACCATACTTCATTCCTTCCTAATAGAAAGCGTTGCAAAACGGTTACAGAAATGGGAAGTGCATCGGGTGACGCTGCTTTTTGGGGTGGTAAACCATGATCTGATTCACAAATGAATGCTTGTTACCAGATTTACAACAGGTCCCAGTGATGGATCTATTGCAGCTATTTTATAACTAAGAAGCACACTCCAGAAGTCGCTTTCCAAACAGAAATTGGTAAAATAGCTGTTGTTAGTTGCTGAGAATTGGTTAAAAATAATCAGATACAGTGACCCTGTTCAGATGACACGCTAAACCACGGTGGTTAAACATTTTGAGCTAAACATGTCTTTGCATGTCATGTGAACCATGACTTAGCATGTCGTGCGAACCATTCCTAACCGTGGTGGCTACATAACCACAGTTTAAATATGCTCACTAACCATTTGCTACAAAAGGGTTAGCGGCCTAACCATGACTTAGTGTTTATCTACTAACCACAGGAAGTTGAAGCTTTCTGTCTTTCACATTTTCAGAAGTTTACTACTGGGCATAGGGACATTTTTTTTTGCATTGTGGATCGTTTTCAGAGCCTTAGCCTGAAGACAAAGCAAGAAGTGCTTCAAGGGAAATGTTACTTCTTTTTAACGTGACGTTTACACACATTAATATTTTCCTATTCTGTTAAATATGCCTAAACCAGGCCAAGGAAACTGTAGACAGATGCAACTGAGAGAGCTTTCTGAAAGGTCAGATCTGCAAATACATACTTGGGGAAAAGTTTCCTATGATAGAGGGGTGGGTAGCCTAAACTGGGTGTTTCATAAAGTAGTGAATGGCTTTGCAGTTTTTGTAATAATGATAAAAAATAATGAGTGAAAGCTTTCTGACAATGGCACAGAAACAACTTCTCATGTTTTGGGTATGTTTTATGGGACAGCCCAGATCTATCCCGTTCCAGTTTTTCCAAGCAAGCAAAGTTAGCTTTTGTATACAGAGCTTCAAATGCTCAAAGTACGATGTTTAAACGACGTCCTCCATCAAATCTCCACATCAGTCATAATCCATCCAAATTTAAGCACTTTTCTATTTCACTGAATGAATGGGAGAATTAAGCCTGCGCACAACCCTTCCACACTAAAATCAACGGAACTTAGAAGTGCTCAAGTTGGGCTGGAGGGGGTTCAGAGGAGGGCAACGCGGATGATCAGGGGTCTGGTAACAAAGCCCTATGAGGGGAGACTGAAAGAACTGGGCATGTTTAGCCTGGAGAAGACTGAAGGAAGACATGAGAGCACTCTTCAAGTACTTGAAAGATTGTCACGCAGAGGAGGGCCAGGATCTCTTCTCAATCATCCCAGAGTGAAGGATGTGGACTAATGGGCTCAAGTTACAGGAAGCCGGATTCCAGGGGGACATCAGGAAAAACTTCCTGACTGTTAGAGCAGTACGACAATGGAACCAATTACCTAGAGAGGCTGTGGGCTCTCCCACACCCGAGGCATTCAAGAGGCAGCTGGACAAACATCTGTCAGGGATGCTTTAAGGTGGATTCCTGCATTAAGCAGGGGGTTGGACTCGATGGCCTTATAGTCCCCTTCCAACTCTGCTATTCTTTGGATTATATTCACCTTGTCAGTGGTGGTGTCTCAACTGTTGAACTGTTCCTGGAGATGTGAATCTAGCACAATCCTTTTGTCTTTTTTTTGCACCAAGTGAAGGCCTTTTTCTTTGCCTTGATGTTTTGATTTTAATTTGTTTTAGCATTAATGCTGCCAATCTCTACCCTCTGCCCCCGTTTAGCCTGTTTGCTGTTTTGCCATCTACCCCTGCCCCTCTTAGAAGAGAAGTTAGTCTCAAAATTACTAAAATCCTGAAACAGAAGTGGGTAGATTTCAGGGATCTTCTTTGTTTCTTCACTAGAACCTCGAGATCCACCAAACAGAGGCTGATACAATAGACATCTGCTTAGAATTAAACAATTCAAACCCTAAGAAATTATTTTGCATAAAATACCAAAACTGAACGAAGCTTACAATTTCCCCCCATAAAAATCCCTGCCTGATTACCCCAAGCTTTCTTCATTTCAGACGTATAATTCAGGGCAGTGTTGTGGGAATGGAGGTGTGTGTGTGGGGGGGGGGGGGGGGATTGGGAGTCATTTTGTTGCTCCTGTCTTTAAATCACTGGGACCCAGAAATCCTTGCCAACCTGCAAAATAACCCAGAGATCTACCAGTAAAACCAGACCTACATTCAGCCCACCCCTGCCCTAAGAGAGCAAGGTATACTTAAACTATACTTCCAGCGAGTCAGTGGTCTTGTCCATCTGTTTCTCCCAGTGTCTATTACCCAGAATTCATGCATGGTATTACGAGGAAATATGGTAGGCTGGGACTAGGGCCCCAGCAACAGTATGGGTAAGCAGAGAAAGAAGTGAGAAGAGGAGGAACAATTTCAAGAACAAGTATTCCTATATACCGGAGCGCAGAAACCTGGGAGTCCATCTGGGTCTCTAGAATTGCCCAGATGGGCCCCTTCACCTGGCCCTAAACCTATCTCTCAACCACCAATCGTTCTGTGGTTTCCTGGCTTTTGTGCAGTTTTCTTCCCCATCCTAAAAGGTTGAAATGCCTCTGGCGGTAAGGGCGGTAAGTTAAAATATGCCGGTCTTTTGAAAAATATCTTGTCCCCTATTGCCTTTGGCCTCACCCGCCACCGGTATGCAGCTCCTGAAAGCTCTGAAATGCAATTGGCCCTTGGGCCGAAAGACGCAGCTGGACAACCATCTGCCAGGGATGCTTTAAGGTGGGTTCCTGCCTTGAGCAGAGGGTTGGACTCTATGGCTATATAGGCCCCTTACCAACTCTACTATTCTGTGACACTCTGCACTGAAAAGGGTGGTCCCATATCAAAAACCCATCGTGACTTAAACAGTTTTAGGGCACACTCTGCCATCTTCTCAGAGAGGCGAACGGGAGTTATACATACACAGCCAGACTGTCGTCACGATCGTATTTCAAAACTCTAGTAACTGACCACGCATCTACTTAGAGTGAACCATTGATTGCCATCCTGAAAGAGCAGATTTGGATGCTTCAGTGTGCAGTGTTTTCAGAAACGGCTTCACAAAGCACTTTGGCTTATAAAATTATAGGCCTAATTTATTTTTATTTTTTTTAAAAAAAAATCTTTCATTTGAAAAAGGCCTTCCCTTCCGGAAGACCAATCAATTCAATTACTTTGGGTTTTCAATTCCTCCTTGGGCTGAGTGCCGACATGCGAATTGCCTTTGCGGGGTCTAGATTTCCAACGAGTTATTGATGGCAGAGTGAAGGTCAGAGGTGAAGCTCTCGGCACTAAGGAGGAAGGGGGAGCGAGAGGCCCGCTGCAGGCTGCAGGAAAGGAAAACAAATGGAACCAATCTGGAATGTTTTTCACCGAGATGGAAGCTGTACTCTTCGCTGGGGAGAAAAAGGCAAGGACAACTAGGAATAAAGAAACCATTTCCATCCTACTTCTTATTTGAGACTCCTATCCAGAAATTTTGGTCGCTCGTCACGTTCAGATTGTGTCCACTTGGAACTGGTTACAAAAATTTGAGGATAAACCACTGGTTCAGAATGCACACTCACACACACACATACACACATACATATCCGTCCACTGGAGATTTGACATTTTGCCCTAAAGCCTTTATCTGTTCCTGGCCTTAGACCTACATTTCCATAGAAGCTGTTGCTACTCATTATACATCAACATCCATATTTACAAAGCTACGGTAAAAGAGGGCTCCCTACTCCATCTCGGACGTAAGCAAAGTGGCCTTCATTTCTAAAGCAGCCTGGATGCAGGCAATTGACTCTTGAAAGAGTGTTTTTTGAGTCCAGGGAATCCTCTAGTAGTGCAAGAGGGAGGCGGTAAGCTATAACGACTTGAGGTTGGTTCCCGTCCTACGATTCTGCAGGAGACCTGCTTCAAAGATGAGAGAGATACAAGGGGACTACAGTATGGCCTACGCCAAAGAAGAATGGAGGATAATTATGCATCTTTGTATGCACTTATGATAGTTATCCAGCTCATAACAGCAGAAACCTGGGCCATCCAATGAAGCTGAATGGTGGGAGACTCAGGACAGATAGAAGTTTAGCACGGAGCTGAACTATGGAACTGTTATCACAAGATGTAGTGATGGCCCCTGATTTCGATAGCTTTAAAAGGCGATTAAACACATTTATGGAGAATAAGGCATGGCTACCAGTCCTGATGGCTATATGCTACCTCCAGTGTCAGAGGCAGTATGCCTATGTCCACCAGTAGCTGGGGAACATTTTATCTAACATTGCCTAAAAAACATTGGTTAGTGGGCAGTTTAAAAGTATGTTAAGTAAGTAAGTAAATAAAACATGAGTAGGAGGGTGCTACAGCACTCATGTCCTACTTGTGGATGAACAGAACGCTGGACTAAATAGATCACTGGTCTGATCAAGCATGGCTCTTATGTTCTCTCCCCCCCTCCTCCCTCTGCCTCTCTCTCTCACATACACACACACACACACACACACACACATATATATATATATATATACACATATGTGTGTGTGTGTGTGTGTATATATATATATATATATGTGTGTGTGTGTGTGTGTGTATGTACATATGTGTGTGTGTGTGTATGTGAGAGAGAGAGGGGGAGGGAGGAGGGGGGGGAGTATACAACATATACTGCCAATACAACATAAATACCACACGCAGATGCTAAATGACGGATGATAGAGGGTGCTTTCAAACAGATTCAGGAGACACAAGTAGGACTACAGCTTTGCCTTTTGTTGAAACATGTACAAAACCGACGTGGCATCATTTAGCACCGAGTGTAAACTTGTGGGCAAACTACTCAGTATTGGTGTGTAATGGTCTTTAGCAGCAGAATGGATACATGGTCCATGTTCTCTGTTTGGGTCTTGACACCCTAGCTTTGTTTAAGCCCTAACGGTGTTATCCTATGCAGGTTTAGACAGGAAAGAATCGTACAACTCCATCCTGGATGGGGAATGCTGGGAGGACTTTTTTTCTGTCTAAACATGCACTGGATTGGGCCCTAAGCTGCTCAAGTAGTTAGATGCATGTTAACAGCTTTAGACAAATCTGAATGTGATGATGATGATGATGCTAATGAGGGGGACGCTTCCCCGCCCCCTTCCCCGGGGCTCACTTCCCAACCAGGCCCTTCGAAAAATAAAATCAACAACTCATCCATACAAGCTACACAGAAGCAAGAGCAAAAACAATTGGAGAGTATAAAAACAATGAACACAATTACCTCCAGTTCGTACATTGGTGGCCCAAGGATGTCTTTCAAGGCATGGAAGTCAATTAAAATGGGCATTTCGGGTGGTAGAGCCAGGTCAGCTGTGTCACCGATAGCATCAGTTTTTGCATCTTCTGCGACATGCTCTCTACACTCTTTAAAAACATTTGAAATATAAGGTCACTTCAGATTTGGAAATGAAAGACATCCCAGTGGCAATTTCAAGAGAATGACCACATTCAGCTGAGTATATCTCAGCTTGATGAGCTGAGATATGAATGAGCCCCTTGGATTTGCATGCAGCTCCTTCTCATGATCAAGCAAACAAACCAGAATTTTTTTTTATTAACTATAGTTTTCCATTTCAACCAAACCAGGAAACTGTGGTTAACAGCTTTAAAACAAGCCAGGATTATTAAGCCAGTTTCAAACCATGGTTTAATATACTGACTTGTTCCAAAGCTGTTAACCAAAGTTTCACAGTATGGATTAAATGGGAAACTATCATTAAATGTAAACCTTCCTGCTTTATTTGCTCCCATTGTGAATGGGCTGCGATATGGTTGTCCAAACTGTCCCAATCTATATGGTGCTAAGGGGTTTTGCGGTGGTGGTGATGACTGGCGCCACTAACTGGCTGGACAGCCATGAGGCTTCTGGCAGCTATTGACAGATGATCCTAAGGGTCAGTGATTGGACACGTTCCCATGCTACAGTAATCCTTTAGAAGCCTCAGGGTGCAATCCTATGCATGTTTAAACAGAAAAAGGTCCTACAACTCCCAGCATTCCCAGCCAGCAGTGCTAGTTGGGAAATGCTGGCAGTAGAATGACCTTTTTTCTGTCCAAACGTGCATAGGATTGTGCCTTTAGTATGTGAAACTATTACTGTCAGGCTCAATGCACATATCCATTCACATGTGTGGAAATACCTCCACATGGCAAGATAGGAATGAACTCCCTTGAGCTCACAGCGACTTCAGATATGCCACTGCTTAGCCCTGTTTTCTACAAGGTGTTTGCTTTTGAACCTGGGGGGAATGATTAAGGCTGCCTACTATGTGGGAGGGGAGGACCTGTAGATCAGCGGTAGACCACATAGTTTGGACACAGAAGGTAGGGCTGTTAGAGAAATTAAATGAGTTCGGATTTCTATAGATCCAAACCATTGATACTACAGCAAACCAACTTTTCCCAAGTTGCTTGGATTCCATTCCCCCACCCCTTTCTGGAATTTTGAGCAAATTTAGTCATGGGGGGGAAAACTTTTTTTTTAAAAAAAAAAAAAGCCAGAGCCAAAAATGTGCAATTCCCCCTTAGGCTAAAGCACAACAAGGCATATTTTGGTGTGATTTGCACATTTGGGGGAGATTTGGGCAAGTGTAAATTTGTACAAATTCAGTAAATTGGGAGGGGGGGGCGAAATCCAATTCCATCTATGATTGGACAACAGAATGAAAGCCACGTAACAATCTGTGAAACAACAGACGGGAGATTTTACAATAGTAGAAGGTCCAGGTTCAATCCCTGGCAACTCCAGTTACAAGACTGAGGTGGAGTGTGATAGAAAAGACCCTTATCTTCTCAAGACCCAAAGGAGCTACTGCCAGTCAGATTAATTACTGGACTTCTTGGATAATGGACCTGGTATAAAAGAGCTTCCTGGAATAAGTCCAATTGAGAAAACTCACTTCCAAATGCACATGTATAGGCATGGGATGCAAATGTCTGGCTGCAGGTATTGCCCATTTTCATAGAGAATTTGGGACCCAATCCACTGGGAAGCTGGGCTCTTTTCTGGCTCCCTGCTATTTCAGTGGGATTTTACCATTGGATTTTGGTCTAAGGAAAAAAGGAAGGAGTTCAGGCGGAGAGCGGGAAGGTGCCAGAGATCCTGGGCCTTAGTCCAAGTGCTGAATTTATTTATTTATTTTTGCTGACATTCCCTTAAGCGTGTTGACCACAGTGCAGTTTTATTCAAATCTGACTGGAAGGCACAATAAAATAAAAAATGCAAGCGAGAGGGACTGGCTACTTTTCGTTAAAAGCCCAGGTGTTTTAAAGCCTCACGCTCACTATGCAAACACATGAATTAAATACAAATCTAGAGACCCTGGGATTCTACACTCTGCTCATAAAACTCCACGTGCTTTAGCCAAAACAGACCCGAGCTTGGCCACAATTGTAAAAAAAGTAGTATATGACCGCGTGGGGTTATTGAGCCTGGTGTACAACTCACAATTGCCTGGAATAAAAAGTGATGTTTTCCAAGTTTGTTTTTATTTATTTTAGTCTTGCAATGTTAAATGTAAGGGTATGAAAAAGAGGGATCCGTCACTCTGCTTCTGATCTGGCACATTCCAGGACTCTCCTCATGTAGGGCAGGATGGGGCACAGAACTCTGTTTGTTCTGGGGGCAGGATCCCCCCCTTGGATCAATCTGGCAAGCTGGGTGAGGTCGGGGGGGAGCCCCACCCCTTCCCATGATCTTAGGGCTGACATCAAGGGCAGGCAGGGTTGGGCCCCTGCCACGGCCCACACCCCAGCAGGAGCTCATGGACAAAAGCTGCTGCTCCTCTTCACTATTGCAACCTGCCTGTTGTCCCGCCTCTCGCTCTGGCCCAGACAATGTTGGCGGAGAGACAGACGAGTCACAGATGCCGCTGCCTCCTTGCCCTCTGGCTCTCTGCCTTTCAAACAAGTGCGCGATGGCAAAGCTGAGAGAAAGGAGGAGGAGCAGAAGTGAGTAGCTTACTGAGGGAGGGGCCCATTCTGGGTCCCTTGCACAAGGGCCCTCCAAACCCTGGAGCCAGCACCACCTGATGATGTCACATCCCTCCCATTTCTCTAGTAGAGGGAAGAATTCTGTGCCTCCCTGTGCACAGAGAAAGGGACTCAGCCAATGCTTGGAGCAGCAGCTCATCTAAGCACTGGCCGAGTCGCATAGTGGCCTCATGCTCTGCTGAACCTCCTGACTGTGATGGTGGGTCTTGATAAACTTCTTGCACGTGCGCGCACACGCGCACACACACACACACACACACACATGGGTTCATCTTACCAGGGTGGGTTTCCCTAGGTAGCGCTAGAACTGGCAAGGGAAACCCTTGGCGGGGTCCCCATGACTCCGCGGGCCACGTGCGGCCTGCAGGTTGTGCATCCCTGACAGAAGCCATCGGATGAAGCTCCTGCAACCTGGGACCCAAGATGAATGCTTCCGACCAGCTATGGAGGGCGGGCCACTGGGGGCAAGGCAAAAGGCTGGATAAACTTCTTAAGTCTTACTGCCTGCCTGACCCGGAGTGAAGAAACTGAGAGGCCGCAAAGGGCCCAGCAAGCCACAACACACGGCCGGTGGACCACCTTCAGTTTGGTGGACTGAAGCCAGGCAGGCCTGCGCTAGATCATCCAAGACAGCCCGATTTACCAGAGCGCTGAACAACCGCAGTTTGGCGGCGCTTGCAGTCCGCCTCCCCACCCCTCATTTTTACAAAACAACCCCCTTGCTTTCCTGGAACACGCCAGCCTCACTCAAATGCCAACGGGGGCTGAAGTGCGAGCCCCCCCCTCCCTGTTTTGTCGGGCTCGCTTTCCTCACACACTGTTTTTGCCTGCTGCCAAGTTGGGCCACACAAAGACAACTGTTCGCAGCTTAGTACTTCTGGGTTTCCTCCAAGCGGCCCCAGAAAACCTTGAGTTTCACACCATTGAGAAGCATTCAGCTTGCGATGACTTTCCTGGCTGGCAGCAATTTCCAGCTCTAATTTTAAACACTGTAAATAACTCCTTCACTGGATTCACTGGAATGCTGAACACAGCCTCCCTTTTGTTCGGCATTTAATAGTAAACATGTTGCGAGGGTCATGTGCAGGGAAGAGCTTTCAAAACTGTCTCACTAGTAAACCCAGAAAATGAAAAGGGCTATCCTACATCTAGTCATGGAGCCTTGAGCATGAAAGGGGGTAGAGTATTAAATAAATAAATAATAATAAAAAAAACAGATTACCAGCATTACATGAGGAAACGTTTCAGGGTGTTTCCATCTGGGGGAGATCCTGAGCTATAAGTGGAACTGCAGTGAACTTCTCACACTACCGGGGTTTTAGTGCATCGTATGGACCCATCCTGCTATGCTTTGTCCACACGAGTGGATGGGAGATAGCTCCTACTCCTTCCTCCCTCCCCCAATGCCAGTTTGGAGAATCTTCCAGTGGTGGGTGTGCACAACATCAAAAAATGCCAGCATATTTTCGGGGAAAGCTCTTACCGCCAGTCACTGATTGCAAGCAAGCTGCTTTGGAAACACACCTTCATTCCACAAAGCAGTTAGTCATGCGGTATTGATACATGCAAGATCAAAGCCGCTTTGGGCCTGTGGAATTAGTTGTAAGGTGCTAATTGAACCCCAGCTTTTCTCTCCCTATGAGGCCAAAGGTATTGAACTCCAAGCATGAAGACTGTAGAAAAGTGACTTCTCAAGTACGTTTGGTTTTCAGCTACACCCTTTCTGGAACAACAGTGTGTTCTGAGATGGTCAGCATTTCAGCTTATTTTCCACGTGGGATATCCAGGATGCATTGTTTTAAAAAATGTAGATTTAACTATTTAAATATATATTTTTTAAAAAACAAAACAACACCAAAGGGTAAACTGAGGACTATTCTGATAAATCTGTCTCTATTTTCATCTTTCTATCTATCTATATGAGAAAGCTTTGTGCAGGCATCTGTCTCTCTCTGGTTCCTCAGTCTGAAAATATATATATAAGGACATAAGAGCCATGTTGAATCAGACCAAGGCTCCATCTAGTCCAGCATTCTGTTCACATAATGACCAACCAGCTGCCCACAGGAACCCACAAGCACGACATGAATGCAACAGCACCCTCCCACCCATATTCCCCAGCAACTGGTGCACATAGACGTACTGCCTCTCACACATCAGGACTACTAGCCATTGATGGCCTTATCCTCCAGGAATTTGTCTAACCCCTCTTAAAGCCATCCAAATTGGGGGCATCACTATGTTTTATGGTAGCGAATTCTATAGGTTAACTATGGGCTGTATATCGGCATAAGGCCTAGAACTGGCAATCACCATGTCAATAACTCTGCTGCCAATTGAAAGTGGCTCCCCCTTCCCCTTAAAGAAACCTGGAAATGACGTAAAAGTTCAGGGGCTTAAGGTTCTTCCACATTGTAGAAATCCTCGTAAAAATATTCCTCCTCTACCTGGCAGACGGAATGCTGAATGGCTCGTCCAAAACGCCATCCTGCTCCCATCCAGAAAAGAAACCACTGCTCATTAACAATGGTAAGTCTGCCGGCCCATATAAAAGCAACTGAATTATCAGCGCAATTTGAATCCCAGGTTATATTGGCTACGGAGGATGTTTATGGCATGCCTGCCTGACAGCAAGGCTAAAGATCTTGTTCTTAATGAAGGGACGTGCGTGCTTCCATGCAAGAGTATGAGAATGCCCGAATGTAAAAACCCTAACAGCAAGAGGGGATGGGCATACAGCTATGAATATCTGTTCATCACTTATCCTTGATGCTTTCATCCCTCTACCCAGGGATCTTTGCGGTGGTACCATTGCAGGCAATTGCTTGGTCTTCGAACCTCAGGCCTATGGGCCAAATCCATCCTTCCTGGGTTCCCCAGATGCCCACCCCCTTTTCCCTGGCCCTCCCCCTTTTCCCTGACTGCTAATCGTTTTGGTCATTTCCTGGATTTTGTGCAGTCCCCCCACATTCTAAAAGGTTGAAACGCCTCACCTAAGGCTTACTTACTGGCAGTAAAGAGCTTTAAGCAAAAATGTGCGGATATTTTTGGCCCTGCCCCTTTTGCCTCCAGCCCCACCCCTTCTGCCTTTGGCCCCACCCACCACTATAATGCACCCACCCCCGAGAGCTTCTCCGGAATGGAATTTGGCCCTCGGGCAGGACGAGGTGCTGCAAGCCTGTGTTAGAGAAATAGCACGGTTGACCACGTGGCCGGTGCGAGGCAATGCTGGTTCAGCAACATCATTACCTGCCCCTGCCCACGGGATCTCCTGGGTTTCGACATTCCCTCCCCCACACTCTGATGATGCTCAGGCTTTGTGGTGCGTCTGGGTGAAGGGAACTCAGTAATTGCGGGGCAGCCTCTGGGGACCCCATGCCGGTTCCCTGCCTTTTGGGGTCGCAGTTGCTAAGGGGGAATGTAATGGAACATTGGAGGGGGGTGCCAGACCCAAGTCATTAATGGCCTCACGGGTCAAAATGGAGGACTAGCGATAAGTCCTCGTGATGCATCCACCTCTCCGCCACAAGCTCAGCGAAGATGCCTCCCCCCCACCCTCCAACCAGGGATGCACACAGATAATCCTACCACTCATTATGAGAGAGGAACGCCAGAAAGGGAACTCTGCCTATTTATTTCGGTCAGGGACAAAACATATGCAAATCTACAAACTCAAAATATGGCCACGGCCCCCTTCTTAGGCAGCCTTCCAAGCCACAGAAAGCTGGCAACTGGCAGAAGGCTATAAAAGGCACACAAACCTCCTCCTTCTGTCACTTCGGAACGGTCTGGCTTTGTCTCCTTGTGCTGGCCTTCTGCCACTTTCACGGCCACCGCTCGGCAAATGGCTCCGAATTTGCGTTCCAAAGAGCGAACTCCTGCCTCCCGGGTGTATCTAGCACAAAGAAGCAGCCAACGTTGCCCTTTCAGTGCGGGTCGAAACAGACATGAGCTGGAAATCCTGGATTTGCCTGGCGGGTGTTATTGCCAAGCCGACTTCCGCCAGTGATGTCAAATACCAAAAGGTATATAAAGAGCTCCGATGGCTGCGATGGAGCAGCTTCTGCACCTCAAATCGACCCAAGGAAGAAAGATCTATTGATGGTGTCGATGATGGGGATGAACAGACTCACCTCCATCCGGTCCCTGGAGATGCTCATTGAGCCTCCACTGCCACTCACCCCTCCAGAACCGCCTGCAAATGGGGGCCTAAAATGTTGCATAAATGGCTTTTTTACAGCCACTATTTGTACAACATTATTATTATTATCATTATTATCATTATTATTATTATTATTATTATTATTATCATTTTTATACTGCCCCATAGCTGAAGCTCTCTGGGCAGTTTACAAAGATTAAAACATTGAACGTTAAAAAAAACAACGTACAAAATTTTAAACCATAAAAACAGATTATATACCAACTATTCTGGAGTCAGTTAAAAAATGCCTGGGAGAAGAGAAATGTCTTGACCTGGCACCAAAAAGATAACAATATTGGTGCCAGATAAGCCTCGTCGGGGAGGCTGTTCCATAATTAGGGGGCCACCACTGGAAAGGCCCTCTCCCTTGTTTCATGGAAATCCCTGAGCTGCCATTGCTACGCAATGACTCGCTACGGGGATGGGCGGCTGCCGGATCTGCTCGTTGGGTGTGGAGTGCCCCGCTGCTCAGCAAGAAGGGGCCAGGTGCAGTGGAGTCCGCTGGACTCCCAGACCCAGTCAGACATTTGCAACATCCCTATGAAGTGGTACCAAAGAGCAACCCCAAGCACGGCAGAATTTTGACATAGTCTCAACACTCTGATGTAGCCTTAACATTCTAAAGAGCTACATGCAGCCCTAAACTCTTTTTTCCTTGCTGCTTTTAAGACTGATCTCCCCGTTTTACCTGCAAATGAAGATTTGCTTCATCTTTGTGCAATCTCGTTTCTCCTTCCACAAACCCTGAACCTTCAGCTACTTGTGCCCCAATCCAGCTTCTGAGACTTCACTTGGTACTGCTCAGCATGCTTTCAAGCCAATTTCTGCAACGTTAAGGACTAGAAACTTGTGTTAAAAAGCAGAGATGCTCATGATGCTAAATTCTACTCTTCTGCATGGCCCTGGGTGCTTTGATACCTTGCGGCAATCAACATCCCCCCCTTCAAGTGTTTTCCCTGCAATTCTTCCAATGTGCTAGAATGTTCAGATGTTTAAATTACCGATTTCCTAGGTAGCTACAAAAATGTGGTACAGAACATAAACGTAGCAAAATAAATTTTAAAAAACTCACCGGGTGATGATTGCCAGAGTTGCCTCTTGGGGAATCTGAATTTGCTGCGGAGTCAGTCCATGCTGGTCCAGCTGCTTTGGAATCAAATGCCGATGTGCAATTTCTATCTTCTCTTCTTGAGTGTATCCTTCGAAACAGGACATGTAATTTAGAACAGGGGTGTTGAACCTTACTCAGACCAAAAGACGGATTCCCAATCTGGCCCTCCAGGGTTCCCCAATGGCCCCCACCCCCTTTTCCCTGAGTGCTGATTATTTGGTGGTTTCCTGGCATTTGCACAATCCCCACCCCCACCCCACCCTACTGAAATGTTGGAATACCTCTCCTAAAGCTTAGTTACTGTTGAAAGAGATTTCCGCTCAAATATTTTGGTACGTTGGGCCTGCCCCTTTTGCCTTTGGTTCCTCCCACCACTGGAATACTGCTCCTCAGAAATGGAAGACGTTCTGAAACCCTGGCCTGCTGCAACCTTGTTTAAACTGGAGAGGCTGGGGATTGAACTCATGATAAAACTCATGATAACTCATGATAAAACACCATGTTTTATCATGGTGTGAACCACTCAGAGAATTCTGGCTACTGCGCAGTATAGAAATATAATAAATGAAAGAAATGACATAAATCTGTGAGCTTCCCTGGATCTCAATGGCCACTGTTGGAGGAAACAGCAAACTAGGTGTATCTTAGAAATACCGCAGCAAGGGCACTTTTACATTCCCGCCACCCCATCCACAAGCCAGTTCTGCATTACCTGGAACCTGAATGATCTCCATTCTGTCCAACAAAGCAGGTACAATGGTGGCGGTAGTGTTGGCGGTGGCAATGAAAAGGACTTGAGACAAGTCAAAGGCTACATTCAAGTAATGATCCGTGAAGCTGTGGTTTTGCTCAGGATCCAAGACCTTAAAAGCAGATAATAGGAAGAAAATAAAATAAATTGTTCAATCTTTCAAATTTAACTCCTCTCGTTAAATATAAACACTTTCTATAAACACTGGTCGCCAGTGTTTATAGCAAGGCCATCTCTTGCAAATAATTTCTGTATTCATGGTTACAACCTCTTGAAAAAGGCCTAACGAAAAGCAAGAGGTCAAAACGCGTCGGGCTTCCCGCCCCAATAAATTAATTTATAGCATCCTGAGACTACTCTCCCTTTTTGTGTTCCCACACACCTTTGTCCCCACTGCTGAATTTGTCCCCATGGTGGTAGCAAAACTAAATAAATTGAAGTTTTCAAATGTTCCGGGCGTTTCACGCGGATTACGAATACTGCAAATCCTCATGCATTCCATAAAAAAATGGAATAAACAATGACAAAGCTGCTACTTGCCTGGAGACAATTGTCAGCGTCCACAGATGACCAGGTGAGTGACAGTCTGCATGTCTGGAATAAGTGCATGTAACACACTAGACAAGCCGACTCCCAGCAACCTGGCCGCCTATGGACATGAACATTTGCCTGCAGGCGAGTCGCAGATTCCTCATTGCTTATTCAATTCCTTATTGAAGTGCAACGAACACTTGTAAACGGGCTACATAAATTCAAAGCATCATAATAATCTCTGGCTCTATTAGTCTTCACTATCACCATGATCGTCTCCCACATCAGAGTGTAGGAGGAGAACTAATAGGAAGGACAGTGGGGAAACGATGGCATTTGTGATTGGACGGTAGAATTGTGTATGACAAGTGCGCCCTCATCCCACTTTGCGAGGGAGGTCAACTGGAAGAGGGGAGGGATTGGCGGAGCCGAAGGGATCGGAGAAGGGGATGAGCAAAGCTCTGGTTCAAATATCAAAGATCGCTTTTTTAAAAATAATAATAAGATTTTTAAACAGGTGCATATGAACATCGAGGGTGGGAAGGAAATCAGACCATGCCACAGGTAACCAGCTCACTTTGGCCACGCACAGCTAGGTGGCACACAATTCAATTACGAGCTCTTATTCCAGTTGAGTGGCTATTAGCAGAGATCTCTGCTGAGGCCATCAAGAAGGAAATAGCGGGGTAATTTGCCATCCATTACAGGATGAGCAAATGCCACCAATACAAACATTGACAGGCCAAGCACCTGCCCCGTACTTATATCCCTGTCAAACAGCCGCAAAGCAAAATTGCCACTGTCGCTTTTCAGTAATGGGGCATTAATTAGGGCTAAATTAAAATGGACACTCCACGCCGATTCCTGATGTGTTTCAAGGTGAACCCTGGAGCTGCGAGCGCCCAGACACGGCACTTGCTTCGAGTGGTCACTTGGCAAATTACTGAGGAGTGCGGGATCCAGTTGGTGGCTAGCGGTGCAAGCCTTTTTATTGATTGATTGATTTTCTTTACGATATTTATATACCGCTTTGATTGAAATGAACATGCAATGCATGGAAAATAAAAACCGTGTCATTAACACGATGAGAAAAAATTAGATGTAATGAGTGGGTGTGTCTCTGTTGAAGAGAAGTTCCAGCATGTCTGAAGCTCTGAGCCATCCATTTCACTGAAACACAGACTCCCTGATTCCTCTACGCCTTTGAGTGTGTTGCATAAGCCTGGACTCAGCGCACATTTTATATCCTGGGCCCTAATTCAGATAAACATTCAAAAGAAGGCCGATTCCAAGCAATTTGTGCTAAAAACAAGGCAAGCTGCCTGCATGTGCAAACCTGACCTATTTAGCTAGACGCTTGCGTAGTCGAATTTTATAATGTTGAAGAGATGACAGTGCATTTGAGTAGGAGGGAATTCAACCCTCCTATATCTAAAGCAGATCCAGTACAGAAAAGAGACCGCCCTGCTTAATAACGATATGGAAGATTGCAAAGATGTTTATTTTTCATGGTGATTGTGCAAGACTAGGACCTCTGTTCTAAGCTCTGTCGCACTGAGATGGAAATAACAGCATCATGCTGGGATCCCAGTGTGAGGACAAGACCTCACACCTGCCCCTTTGATCTGGGTCTGGGAGTCAGCCCTGTACTTTGTGCCATGGCAACAGCAGAGGACATCAATGCAGTTGCTCCAGAGCAAGGGAGGATCCCAGTATAGCGTAGGAGGATCAAACAAAACGGATTTCTATTTACACACACAACATGGAGAGAGGAAGCAGGGCCTCAGACAGCTTTCTCTGCCCTATTCTAAGGTCTACAGACAGGGCCACCAACTCCTAGTTTAGGGGTCCCCAAACATGTTGGGTCAGTGGGCACATTTGGAATTTTGAGAAAGTGTCATAGGCACTCTCACAAAATAGATGCCATTAGGGGCATGGCCAGTAACAAAAATCTCATTTCCCAGAAGCCAAACTGGTGAGTCTAAGTGAAAAGTAACTTGTCAAAGAACCTACGTACATGGCAGAGGTGGGGGTCTGAGTTTCAAAGCACAAAACCACTCTTCTGAAACGAAATAAAGATGGCGCTGTACGGCCCTACATGGCTTGGGACCAAGCCACCTGAAAGACCACCTTTTCCCATATCCTGCCTGGGTTTTACGATCTTCAGGAGATGCTCTTCATTCAGTACAGTTCTCTTTAGATATGCGTGTCGTGACGACGCAAGAGAGGGTCTTCTTGGTGGCTACTCCAAGGCTGGGTTCGCCCCCTCTCCGCTGTCCTTATTCTTGTTTTGAATTGCGCTTTTAGTATCTTTGCTTTACGATTACTTCAATCGAGTTTCATTTCAAACGTTTCAGTACCTGTGATTGCAAGCCGCCTTGAGCGTCAGAAACCAAACCGATAATAAAACCCATCTACCTAGTATTCCGTGATCCACACTTGCCCGCCAGCCTTGCGCTCATCCAACGCCTCCTTTCCACCATTGGATTCTAGAGCTCTTGCTTCCTGCATGACCAATGATCAATGCTGCTTTGACACAAAAAGCTCTCAGGTAATACATGACGGGACCTCCGTGATGCCTAAGCAACTGCATGGTGCTGTCAAGATAATTTATCCTTTCCATTATGATATGAACATATCCCTTTTGCTTAGTGGCTTCAATCATGGCCCAGAAGAGTGCTGCTAATTAAAATTATATATCACAAATACACACACACTGCTGGAACATCTGTCAGAGGCAGAAAGCCATCTCAATTTGCTTTCATTACTGTGATTTTTTAAAAAGGTATAACACACTGAAGGGGCGGGGGGGGGACCTAGAAAGATGAACCTTTAACTTCATGTGACCCTAAAATAATTCAGAACAGCCTTCCCTAACCTGGTGCCCTCCAGGTGGGTTGAACATGCTTGCTGGGGGATGCTAGGACTTGTGATCTGATACACTTGGAAGGCACCGCTTGGGGAAGGCTAATTCAGAAGCTTCGGCTAAGTTTTATCTCACTGCCGTTTGATCTTGCTGCTGGTTGGATTTGATAGGGTTTTTTTTTTGGAGTTTTGGTAGGATTGTTTTATTGTTTGCATTTTGTATTTGTTTGTGATTTACTATAAAGAGTGGTACCTTAATTTTAAAAAATTGAATTCCCCAACCCACTCTTGATTCTGACCCATTTTGAAATCCAAGATAGACCTATGTGAAATTTCAGCCACCTGTTTAACATAAAAGGGCTTGTGGCATTCCTTGGCGAAGTGGGGAGGGTTAATTGAGAAAATGGCATGTGGTTTTCAAACAGGAAAAGTCTGAGAAGGCTCATCCCTTCCAAGAAAGATAAGACAGGCTTTCTGGCTGTTCTAAAGAAGGCAATAGACAGTTTGCTTACTCTTGCCAGGTCCTCACTGGAAACAGAAAGAGCCCCAAGCATTTTCAAGAACAATGGCACTATTCACCCCGTCTCCCTTCAAATCCAGAAATTATTTTAGCGAACGAGATTAGCAGGCAGCTGTTTTCAAGATAAAGGGTCAGTTGCAGGATCTGCCATGGGCCAGAGGAAAGGCTCCGTTTGGGGAAAGCCCCTTCACCTGATATTTGGAGGTCCCTCCTCCCCTCCCCACCACACCTCACCCCAATCCACAGTGTCCCCTGACTCTCTGTGTGGCATTTTCAGGGGGCAGGAGGGACTGCAATGGGAAGGAGGGGGTGGGGAAGCTCACTTCTGTCAGTGCAGTTGATCCAGTATAAAACTGGATCCATCCTAAAGATGGCACTTCTTCAATCTATCGGAATCATGGAAATTTACTTCTGCCTGTAGCCTTGACCTGCTTCTCCATAGGAGTGTATACCAGGCAATGGTCCGGAAGTCTTGCATGTAAGGAAAAGGTATTGTCTGAACCAAACTTAAATGGGTCCATCGTTATTTGCCCAGGCAAGCCCCCTTGGGAAGGGCATCCCATAAAAGGGACAACACAACCGAGAAGGCCCTCTGCTTGTATTTTTTATCTGCCCAACAACAGTCAGTCTCTGGGCAGATTACAAAACTAAAAGAGTCAAGTAAAATGCAATTAGAGATTAAAACCATGCAAAGTATCAGGCAAAAAGAACCTACAATAGCGAGGGTGAAAGAAAGCTTCTATTCATTCAAAACCTCTATTGCCATTACATGCAGAATAATTTCTGTGAACATTTAGCGGTCAGCCCCATTGGCCTGATTACTCTATCTACAAACGCACTCCATTGAGCAGCCCTTGGATCCTTTTCTGTCTACTCCAACCTTCAACTGGGGTCATCTAAATATAGAACTAATGTTCCCTTGTTGACGGACAGTAACTGGAAATAGGAAGACCTTCTGCTTTGCTCAAGCAACGAATGCATCTCAGCCCCACCATCTGGACGGTGAACATATGTAACACAGGGAACTCTGGCTTTTCCTTCCAAGTGTATACGGCAAGAACTATGTGTTTCCTTCCAAGCAGACTGTACCCCAAGTATTTTGGTTTCCAGGACCCTTCCAACTTTATCACAGCATCTTGAAATATCATCCCTGGGCAGCACTGGTCCCAACGCAGATCTGGGGGTTCATGCCTAAACATTCAATGCAGAAGTATTTCTGCACCTCTGGAATCAGAGAGTTCATTCCCCAAGGGGAAATATTTCACGTAAGGAAATGTAAGGAAGCCCTTGGCCCAAAGGTGTTGAACCTCTTTCAGCCCGAGGGCCGAATTCAATTTCAGAGAAGCTCTCAGGGATTGCGTTCTAGTGGTGGGTGGAGCCAAAGGCAAAAGGGGAGGCGCCAAAAGTTTTTCTTTAACACCACCCCCAGCATAATTTAGCTTAAAGCTCTTACTGCTAATAACAAAGATTTAGGAAATCCATTTCACTCTTTTGAAAAAGGGGGGGTTGCACAAAAACTATTGGCAGTTGTGGGAAAAGGAAGGGGGCAGGGAAAAGATCATCTGGGGAATGCCAGATGGTCAGATTGGGACCAGAGCCTGAGGTTCCTCCCACCCAGCCTAAATCATCTTAACCCGCCCTGGGAAGTTTTTAAGGATGAAAGGAATTAACCCAGGGTTGCCTCCTATAGAAACGACTGATCAGCTGAAGGCAACTCCCTCATTTCAAAAGAGGTAACCTCAATGCAAACACACTGAGACTTTAAGTGTCCAACTGCAATCTAACCAAGAGTACTTACAATCTTCATTTAAACAAAGTTTAAACCATGTAAAACTACATTTATGCATAACTACGATCATCCTTGGCTGGGTGGCAATTCCAAGCGAGGTATAGTTGGCCTTCTCTTGTTTTCAGCCACACTGAACAGCAATGCTTTATCCCACTGCTAAGGCGACATAATCACAGGTCTCTGAGGTCCTCCATGAAAAAAATAAAAATCCTTCGTATAATTTCCAGTACGATCTACTTGCTGTTCTCCCCCACTTCCTTCCTGCCCTTGTACGTTATAAATAAAAATGCCTTTCTGTGAGAATGTCAACTAGTCCCTTGGTAATCAGCCTAAGGAACCAGCAGCTGCCCAATTCCTCTCCCTTGAGTTTTTGTTTCCTTGTGCCTAGAATCCAAAATAGCTACCAATTTCAATATGGCGGAAAACATCTCCAATATAATCTCAAACTGAGTATAGTTTTTATAAATGAAGGGCAAATCAGACATCTTAGTTTTTCTAAGTTCTCAAAACACAGAGTTCCTGTGTGGATGCAATACCAGATCCCTGCTAAATTTGAGGTGCAATCTTATGCATGTTTAGACAGAAAAAAGTCCTACAGCTCCCAGCATTCCCCAGCCAGCATACTTACTGACACTCTCAAAGACCTGTAAAAGGTTAGCAAGACTATCCTTACAGAAGCCACGCTGATTCTTCTTCAGCAACACTTGTTCTTCTATATGCCTGAACACTTTATTTTTAATAATCCTTTTCACCAATTTACCTGGAACAGATGTCAAGCTAACCAGCCAATAATTTCCTGAATCCCTTCTGGATCTGCTTTCTAATCCTCTGGTAAAGAGGCTGATCTTAGGGACAAGTTACATAATTTTCTTCAGATGCAATCCTATGCATATGTAGACAGAAACAAAAGCATGCTGGGAGTTGTAGGACTATTTTCTGTCTCAACATGCATAGGATCGCACCCTTAGTTAAGTCATTCCTTGGTGCTCATGGTGCTAAGGATAGCTAGGGCTTCCTTTTACCCAGGATGGGAAACCCACTTAAAACATTCAAGCACTAACACTCTCGAAAAGCAAGCTAGTAGTACAGCTTTCCATTTAGAACACATGCCAACAAGGACTTCAGTACAGCTCACCAGGTGCCCAAGCTGACCCTCCACTGAATTCCCCCCCCCCCCCACAGCCAAAATTTGCTGACCCTGTAAACTGTACGTATGCCAGCCTGTGAAGCAGCTGTCTGGTACACACTCGGGATGGGGAGGACAACACATAGGGGTAACTCTCCCGATTCGCCACCCTACCAATTGTGTTTCTGCCAAACACCTTCAGCGCTGGCTGGAGCATGATGTAGCTGGCGGGAGGCTGCCACACAAAGAGGTAGGCAGGGTGTGTGTGAGTGAGAAAGAGAATGGTTGGGGGCAAGAGGAATGCCAGCCCTGGTCCTACCCACCACCCCAGGCCCCAATCACTGATCACCCACCCACTGCATGTGTCCCTTCCGTGATACAGAAGCATAGAACTCCCAAATTATAAACCTAACAATTCAATGAATGCCAGGTGCCGGGGCAAACACTGGGAGAGGACTGATGCCTTTAATTCTTGAAGGCGTTTCGTTGGTTGCTGTGGGGGACAGGATGCTGAACTAGATGGACCTCTGCTCCCATCCAGGAGGGCCCTTCTGAAGTATTTAAGCATCAAGAAACAAAAGGACTAGGGCAACTGATGAACAAGACACACAATCACTAATGGAATGGGCTTTCTTAACTTTAATTCAATATTATTTGCACCACCGATAGCCCTATGTTTTAATGGGGGGAAAATGATACTCCAGTTCGTCACCGAGAACAAAACAGACGATTTGAAAACATAGGTGTAACATGCAAAAAGGAAGAAGCTCATCACATTCCTTACCTCAAGCAAAGCAGCCGCCGGATCCCCTTGAAGGCTCTTTCCAAGCTTGTCAACCTCATCAAGCAGGAACACCGGGTTGTTAACCCCAACGGTCTTCAAGCCATTGATGATTCGCCCAGGCATGCTGCCGACATAGGTACGCCTGGTGGAGAAGAAGTGAGGAGACTGAAATATGGAACACAACATAACAGAAAGACCACGATACAAACATGGGAACACACACACACACACAAAACACCGAAAGTGTTCAGGCATCCCCAACCTCTTTGGGTGAGAACATTTGAAATGTTGAAAGAGTGTTGTTGGGACTCTCACAAAATGGCTGATATAGGATGGGTGGGACTATCCCATTCACAAAATGTCTGCCAGGGTTGGCCACAAACACACATTTTCCAGAAAAGTCACTTGCCCAAGAACCTAAGTACGAGGCAGAGGCGCAGCCTGATCTCCAAAGCACAAAACCACTCTTTTGAAATCAAATAAAAATGGTGCTGAGGGCAGTACTATGCTTTGCACCATGCCAAATGATTTTTTTTTTAAAGAAACAGAATTAAATTCAAGAGGGGCAGGGAGTCTGGCAGGCACCAAGAGAGGTAAAGTGTCCATGAACACCACACTGGAGAGCCAGAGTTAGATATTTACGTAAACAGAGAGGCAGAGCTGCCTTCAGGACATTGTACGTTTCGAAGTACCTGATAAAAATGAAATGACCACTCGATCAAACACATGAATAAGATCACCGGTCAAGCTAGCCTAGTATTGTCTTCTGACAGCTGCTCTCCAAGGTCTCAGGCAAAGGGTCTTTTCCAGTCAGCTACCTGGGATTTTGCTACCTGGAGAGGTCAGGGATTCTGCATGACGTCACTGAGCCCTCCTCCCCATCATCTCAGATAAGCCACCCAAATAAATCCATGCAACATGTAAAATAGCCAGGATTCCTCAACACAAAGGCTCGATATTTCCCCAGCTATTCCTCCCCATTAACCACAAGGGGAACTGGCCATTTCAACTGCCACGCGGGCATTCCTGAATGCCAATGGATGGTGTTGCATGGGTGATTTTTTTTGTACTCAAGGCTAAAAATTAAAAAGACTGGGTCGACTCTTGAGTCGAGGGAAATTAGGCTGGCAGCTGGTATATGGATAAGTTGGAGGTTGTGCTTAGACATCACAATAAGCCACAGTTCAAATAACTCTGGTTTATTGTGATAGGAACAAACCTAGACTTCCCCTGGGATCATGTGCTCTCACATCCTCCTCTGATGCAACTGCATGGAAGAGATCGAGGCCTGTCTACATGAAACCACAAGGAGTGGCCATCCGGAGGTTTAGGCTAAGTAGGTGTCATTAGTACATGGATGACATGAGGTCTAACAACCAGGGCATTTCTCCCTCCCCAGCTTTCTCGGTTAGCAGGCAAGCCAGCCTATCCTTTCTTTCAATCCTGCAAAGGGGACTGGCAGCCATCTCCAAAGGGGTGGGGTGGGGTTCTCTCTGAGCTCGATTCTTTCTTACTGCTTCTAAAGCTCAGTGTGACATGAAAAAGTCTCCCTCCTCTCCCCCAATAGAAGGAGAGGAGGGCTTCCCTAAAGCACTGCCTCGTTTGATAGTGTTGTCCTACGATCCATCCTTTCCCACTAGCCATGATGCTTGAGAAGATTCCATGTCATCAGAGCAGTCTACTCAATAGCCCGGCAGATTTGCAGGCTACTGACTGGAAACATTTTCTAGCATTGCACAGCTTTCAGTCCTGAACACATTGTCTGGGCAAGAAGGAATTTGATTTCTTTCTGCTGGCCAGAATGGGCTTTGCTGTTTACAACCACAAAATCCCTTCTGCTTGGAATCTTTATGTTGGTCCTATTCCCAGCTAAAATAAAAAATAAACGGTTCATTCAGAATGTATAGAGGCTCTAAGATTTCTACTGTCTCTCCAGAATAAATAGGGGGAGGGATTTAATAAGCTTATACGGTTGAAAATAATAAAATGGGAGAAACTTTCTAAGCTCAAAGCAAAACCATTTACACTTCCCGCTTCGGAACAAGGGACAAAAATTCCTTTGAACTCAAATATGCTAACGACAAAAATTAGGACCAAGGAGCCAGTGATGTAATGACACACATCTCCCATTAGTGGAGAACAGCAACAATATCTATATAAGCATGTGATTATCCTAATGACAAAGACTGGCACCATACTAGCCACATTAAAGTTACTTGAGAACCACGCTGGT
Source organism: Anniella stebbinsi (assembly GCA_029215795.1). NCBI lineage: Eukaryota > Metazoa > Chordata > Lepidosauria > Squamata > Anniellidae > Anniella > Anniella stebbinsi. Next base: position 13,400,429 of record JARDYH010000007.1, read on the forward strand.
TCGGTTCAGATGTCAAGACTAAACCAGGGCTTGGCCTCTAGGAGTTTGCAACGGCATAAACTCCCATCAGAAGCATGAAGTGTTACCAGTGGTTGGCATGCATACAAACATAGACCTAGAGGGGTGGCAGGAAGTAAACAGTGGGGAGGGCGTGGCCTAGCAAAACATGGGATAGGTCGCAAATCCTTCATCCTCCGAAAGAAGCAGTGAATTAACTGTAAATTCCCTATCTTAAAAGAGCGATTTGTTATATACAAGTCTGCTAAGGAGAGGGGAAAGCTTGCTAAAGAGACTGCAGCTGGAAGAAGATTTATGATTTTATAACCGGCTTGGCAGAGGGAGGTGACGGACCGACAGCCTTGAAGTACGGTGAAGGTAAATAAAAGACGTATATACAATGCTGGCTGATTGAATGGACGCTAGAACGATTGCTAACTTTCAGAAAAGAGCTTTTTAAGCTTTGGAAAACTTTTAAGCTTTCAAGCGTGGAAAGACTGCTGGTTGTATAAGTGAGTGGCTGAGAGGAGGGGCTAACTCTACCCAAGGAGAAACGAAACTAAACGTTTCAGCCGTGGCAATTAAAAGAACAATTAAAAGATTATAAGTGATTAAAAGGCTGTTCGGGAGACAGAGAAGCCAGAGGGAGTGACTGAGGGAAAGAGATTTTGATCCCTGGCTTGAAGTGGCTGTGTGCTTATCGGATAGGCTTGAATAGTGGATGATTTATGAGCAAGAAGAAAATAACTTCTTGGAGTCGACCTAAGGGAGATCGTCCGTCCGATAGAAGCTACAGACTAGTCCGTACTGATAAAATGTCAGATAAGGATTCTGAAAAGACAAAGAAGCAATCCCCTAGTCATGCCGGAAATGCCAGTGCTAAGACTGGAACTAAGCCAGGTGCAATTCCTAAAACAACCACAGGGAGGCAAGCTGACCCAACAGATGAGCTGATTCAGACTATCCAAAAGATGCTGGATCTGGCCATTTTAAAGCAAGATGGAAATATCGAGCAGGCTTTATTGAAGCAAGAAGAACGATTGGCTAAAAGGATTACCGATTCGCAACAGCAACTCTTGGCAGGACTTCAAAAGGTGGAGAAAGAAGTTGGAGCTTTGCAGGAAGAAACTGGAGAACTAAAGGTTCTATATAAGAAACAAGAGGAACAGCTAACGCATCAGGATTTACGGCTTATCGCGATGGAAGACAGAGACCGAAGAGCAAATATACGCATAAGATCTTTTGGGGAGCAGCAAGGGGAGACCCTTAATAGTATAAGAGAATTAATCTTGGCATGGGTCAAACAGCTGGCGCCACAGGAAGATTGGAGAATGGAAGATATTGAGCGGGCCCATAGAGTGGGATTTGGAAAGACAAGAGAGTTCCCAAGAGACATTATTGTGAAATTTGCTAATTATTACAAAAAAGAAAAATTAATGAAAGCAGTTAGAAGTCAAGGTCAACCAACGCTTCAAGCAACACCAATTGAGGTCTTCCAGGATTTGTGCCCCCAAACGGTGCAGTGGAGGAAGAGCGTTAGAATCTGCACAGGGGCATTGAAGAAGAAATCGATTTCCTATAATTGGGGATACCCAGTTTTCTTGAGATTTAAGTGGAACGGGAAGCAGCAAAGAATTACATCTTGTGAGCAAGGAATCGAGCTATTGGAGGAGCTGGGCATAATGGATGCCACATCGGCTGGAGGAGAGAAGCAAGACGAAGGCGCGGCAGGAGGGAGTAATGAATAGAAGATACGGAGGGAGGGTAGACGTTATCCCGGAATGTTGGGCCGAGTTCCCCCCCCCCTAAGAGTTCTAAGAAGATTGGGACCAATGCCCAGGAAGCTGGTGAGGAGGGGGGTGAAAATGGGGGTGAATGTGGGGGGGAGGGTTAAGGAGGGGGGGGAATGTGTTACACAGAGGGAGACCGACTTAAAGATGTGTGTGAAAGTGAGAGATGGAAAATAAACTTAGATTGGCAACATTGAATGTTAAAGGGCTAGGAACAGTAATAAAAAGAAAAAGAATTGAAATGTTATTAAAGAACAAAAAAATAGATGTAATTTTTTTGCAGGAAACTCATCAGGCCAAAGATGGAGTTAATGAGCTTCGAATGAGGGAGGTGGGCGTTTACGAGAAGGCATATGGAACTTCGAAATTGAGAGGGGTGGCAATAATAATTTCAAAAACATGTGGTATAACTATTCAAAGTGTAAAGAAAGATAAAAACGGGAGGTTTCTTATTATGTTCTGCAAGTTGGGAGAAGAGGAATATGTATTGGTGAATGTCTATGCTCCAAATGGGAAACAAATGGATTTTATTGATGAAGTATTTAACGTGTTGGGAGAAGTGGGTAAAAAGCATATTGTGATGGCAGGTGACTTTAATATGGTACTAGATATAGGGAAAGATAGGGATAACATACTAAAAGATACTAAGAGGGTGGGGAAGACAGAGTTAAGCAAATTAATGGAAGGGAAAGAATTAATGGATGTGTGGAGAGTTTTAAGAGGGGAAGAAAGGAAGTATACCTTCTATTCACAGAGATTCAAGAGCTATTCAAGGATAGATTATATTTTTGTATCAAAAAATATGTTACCCAAAATTATAGATTGTGATATTGGAGTTATCAAGGTTACTGACCACGCGTTAATGATAATGGACATGGAAACCAAAAAAGATTATAGACAAGCGAAGAGATGGAGATTGGATGTAAGGTTGCTGAATAAAAAAGATATAATGGAGAAGATAAAGAAAGAATTGCAGGAAATATGGGAGATTAATGAAAAAGAGAATAACCGGCAGGACATATTGTGGGATACAATGAAAGCTGTGGTAAGAGGGATTTGTATTAGGGAAAGTTGTACATTAAAAAAACAACAGGAAGCCCAAAATAAAAAGATTGAAGAGGAGGTAAGGAGTTTGGAAGATAAGTTAAAGGAGACAAAAGATAAACGCCAATTGCCCAAATTCAAGCTAAGAAAAAGGAACTAGAGAAAGAAGAATTAGAACAAGTACAAAAAAATTTGTTGTATTTAAAAAGAGATTTTTTTGAATATAGCAATAGGAATTCAAAGATGCTGGCCAGATCCACACAGTTAGAAAAGGCTAAGAATATGATAGGGACAATTAAGGATAAGTCAGGGGATAGTTGTAATTTAATGAAAGATAAATTAAATATATTTAAGGATTTTTAAATATATACATCAGGGTCGGGACCGCAAGATAAGGTATTGGAATATGTAGAGAGGAATTGGAAAATAAAATTACAGAAGCAGGATAGGGAATATATGGAAGGTTTAGTTACTGAAAAAGAGATAGAGGGAGTTATTGATAAACTGAAAGGAGGAAAATCACCAGGGATGGATGGTTTGGGGTCGGAGTATTATAAGCTTTTTAAAGGAATTTTAATACCAAGATTAAAGAAACTATTTAATAATATAATAGAGGGGGGGAAGACTCCGCCATCATGGGATCATTCCCTGATTATATTAATTCCAAAACCAGGTAAGGACTTAACGGATCCCGCATCATACAGACCAATTTCCTTAATAAATCAAGATTCAAAGATATTTACAGCAATATTGGCAAAAAGAATGGCTACATTTATTTGTAAATATATTAAAAAAGATCAGTGTGGATTTATACCGGGTAGGCAAATGTCTAATTTAATGGGAAGAGTACTAAATATAATTAGTATTATAAAAAAAAGGAATTTAAAAGCAGGCTTGTTAGCATTGGACATATTCAAAGCCTTTGATTGTGTGGAATGGCCAGCACTTAAAACAATATTAAAAACATTTGGGTTTGGAGACAAATTTATGGGAGTGATGGATAAGCTGTATAAAAACAATAAAGCGGAAATAATGGTTAATGATGGGTTAACGCAACAGATTACACTAGCCCGAGGAACTAGGCAGGGATGTCCTCTTTCACCGATCTTATTCGCAATAGTAATAGAAATTTTGGCAAATGTAATAAGGGAAGATGAAAGAGTGAAGGGGATAGGGAGAAAAGAGAAGATTAAAATGAATATGTTTGCGGACGATACTTTATTGACCGTAGAAGATCCCCTAGGGAGTGCAGAGGTGATTAAGAAACATTTAAGAGAATTTGGAGAAATTACGGGATTAAAAGTAAATTGGGGGAAGTCAGAAATGATGTTATTTAATTATAATAAGGAAGAGCTGGAAGAAGGTAAGGTTAAGTTGGGTCTTAGACTTAAAAATATAGTACGTTACTTAGGGATTAATATTGATAGAGATTTAGAAAGGCTAGAGGAACTTAATTTGGTAGCTTTAAAAAAACAAGTAGGGGAGAAATTAGAAGTATATAAGAAATTAAAACATTCTTGGTTTGGTAGAATAGCAATTATTAAAATGAAGATTTTACCTAAGATTAATTTTTTGTTTAGAATGTTACCAATTAAAATATCAGATGTAGAGTTGAAAAGTTGGCAAAATATAATTAATGCATATTGTAATGGGGATAAGAAAGCTAGGATTAATAAAGGGTTATGGTATAAGGCTCAAAAGAAGGGAGGTTTAGGACTTCCAAATATTAAGTATTATTATATAGCTAATCAGTTAAGATATGTTATAAGTGGTATTCTAGGGGAGGAAGATTTGGAGTGGTTGGAGACGCAAACCAGGGAAATAGATTATAAATTGAAAAATATTTTTTTAAAAAAAATTCAAAAGAAAGAATTAAAGGGACTGGACAACCCTTTGTTGGTAAATATAGTGGAGATCTGGGAGAAATTTAGGGGGAAGTTGATACCAGGAGATTCACCACTTGCCCCAGTGGTAGTAGTGGAGAATTTCCCAAGAGTGTTAAAAGTGGAGATTGAAGCGAGATTGAAAGATAAGGAAATAATTAAGTTAAGGAAGTGGATGGAAAATTTGAAGGATAATGAGCAAATTAAAGAGCTATTGATAGGTCAAAAATCAGCATGGTTTAAATGAATACAATTAGGGAAATGGACTCAGGAATGGAAACTGAAAAATAACAAGTGTAGAAATAATACAAGATTTGAAGATTTAATAGAGTCAAAAGGTAGGAAAGAAGAAAAGAAAATTAAGAAAGGGTTGACTAGTGAGATATATAAAATATTGATAGAGGAGGAGTTTCAAAATTCACTTAAAGCAATAAAAAAGGTTTGGGAAGAGGATGTGAATGGAGAAATTAAGGAATACAACTGGGAGAGGTTGTGGAATGCAAGAATGTTAAAATTGTTATCGATCAGAATTAAGGAGAATTTTTACAAGGTATTGTGGAGATGGTATCTAACACCGGTTAGATTTCACCAGATAGACAAAAAAATATCTAAAAATTGTTGGAGGGGATGCCAGGAGGTTGGAACTTATTACCATATGTGGTGGAGCTGTGAATATGTACAAAAATTTTGGAAAAGGGTATTTGAAGAAATAAGTGAAATAATTGGAAGTAAAGTGGAATTAAACCCGAAGCTTGCTCTACTAGCAATATGGGATAGAGGGGAAGAGGACAAAAATAAGAGAGAATTGATAAACAACCTCCTGACACCTGTTAGACTAATGATTGCAAAAAATTGGAAAGGACAAGGAAGCTATACAATAGAAGAATGGTATAAAGAAATATGGGATATGGCTTTGAATGATATGCTGACTTGTAAAATGAAATTAAAGAGGGGAATGTCCGGTAAAAATGATTTTGGGGAAATATGGAGTCCCCTATTGGAATATGTATTAAGATTGGGGAAGGGACAAACACCTTCAAAAGAGTCGATAAATTTCTGGATAGAATAAAAGATTAAGAGAAGGTCTCATGGTGTAGGGGCGCACGGGGGGGATTGTCGTGGATTATGTATGTATTTTATGTTATTATTATGTTGAAATTAATAAAAATTATTTCAAAAAAAAAAAGGAAGTAAACAGTGGGGTTAAATGACAATGAAATGCAGTTAAGTACAACCTTAGCTGCCATTTGACCCCCGCTGTTTACATTCTTTTATTTTAAAGGGCCAGAAAGCAGAGCCCTTCGCAGCAAAAACACAAACACATCTACCCCTCTGGAAGTTTGCCTGTGGCCGAAACAGAGCAAATGAGAAACCAGCAAATGGGAGAGAGAAAAGGGAAAGGGAGGAGAGGAGGCGGATATTGTCAGAAACCGGCATTCTCTGGCAATTTCCCCTTCTCCCCCCCCCCCCCCCACAGCCCTTTGTGTAAAGATTGGGTATGGCTAAAAGGATTTATAGAGAAGGGCACAGGAGAGGGAACCATGGGCTTGGAAGGGCTGCAGCTCAGTGGTAGAGCACATGCTTTACATGCAAAAGGTCCCAGATTCGATCCCCAGCATCTCTAGGCAGGGCTGGAAAAAATTCCTGCCCTGAAACCCTGGAGATCTGCTGCCAATCAGGGTCGGAGATACTAGGGTCAAGCATCCAACTCGGTATAAGGCAGCTTCCTAGGTTCCTATGGGCCAACTGGAAGTCATTTGCAGATCATATTTCGCTCGTGCAATTTCAAAGGGACTTATTCCCTAAAATCTGTCCCACGGGGGGGGGGGGGGGGGGAAATCCATGGGACTTCAAAGTGCTTAGTGGTGAGTGGATTGCATTCCCAAGAAATCCGTGTAAGGCAGTGTATACCATATTGGACTTTGATCAGGGTCCTGCTAAACCATAAAACTCATCTTGAGCCAGTCTCTCTCTCTCTCTCTCTCCTCTCTGTGAATTATCTCACAAAGTTGTTGTGAGGAGTAACATCTGGAAAAGGGGGAGTTAACACTATGTACACCACTCTGAGCTCCTTAGAGGAAGGGCAGGATAACATTTTAAGCAATAATCATGTTTGTAAAAATCTGATTCGTAGTGCAGTGGAAGGGAGTTCCACGTGGGCGGGAGGCGGGGAAACCAGATCTTGTCTGGTGTTCATAAAGAAAACATATTAAAAATAGAGAACACAACAAGGAGACTTTTTATTGGCACAGCAGGGTGGATTTATATTTTAACCCTGTGCAGATTTCACTTTCACTTTTCCAAGTAAGGTGATTCCCAAAGTCAACATCTCTCTTCCACAGTCAGAATTTGTCCTCAGGGTTATTCCTTGGACATTCCGATGTTGCCTCCTGCTCTTATTTTTCCAGTGAACTTGGACAAAGTTTTCGCACACAGGGGAGCAGCTGCCCAGCAAAGAACAGCTGGAAAGTGTCCGTTTGGATTCTGCGTGAGCTGGCTAACTTCATTTGCAGAGTGGAAACCGATAGTGAATCCTGAGAGCCCTAATGGGAGGCGGATTCACATGCAGGCCGAAGACTAAGCACGTGAGCAGTCCTTGCATGGCAAGTATTGAGTGTTCCCCCTGCTTCCAGAATCTGAATATCACATAAGACAGCACCCTCAAAGCACTGTCCTGCACCACCGTGCCACAAAGAGCATTCGTGTCTTTGTTGATGCTGCCACGGAGAGTGTTGGCTTCCTCTCCAGGAGCCACAGGGACACACACACACACACACACAGAGAGGAAATGACAACACACAACAAGGCGCAAAGGCAGTCAGGGATAAAAAGGGCCATTTGCTTCTATGAGAAGCAAGGGCCTTCTGAACCCCTGCAACTAACAATAATCTGGACTTCTGAGAGCCATCTCCTCCCCACCGCCGGCCCCACTCATGCTTAATAATAATAATAATAATAATAATAATAATAAATTATTTCTTACCCGCCTCTCCCTCTGGATCATTAAACACAAATAACATCAAATACATAACACTGATTAAAACATATAAAACTAATACATTGTTAAAATAACAATAAAACTCTTAAAATTCCGCGAAGCAGGCCTGCCGGAAGAGGTCAGTCTTTATGGCTTTCTAAAAGTCAGAGAGACTGTTAAGTTGCTTTAAAGGGCCAGCAGCTCTTTCAAGTTAGGGAAGAGAGCGTTCGCACAGGTGGGCGGCACTGTCATGTGGTGTCGTTGTTCCTGCTACCACGCTGCAAGCTGGGGGTCTCCGCGCTTCCCCTCTGGGCTTTAAAGAGCTGAGAGAGGCAGCTGGGATAGCAGGAACATATCTCCTGGCCTCTGTGGGAGGGGCCTGGCCTAACCACTACACCAAATCGGCACACTGCTGGCATCTTAAAGCACAAAAACTAGTGGAGGTGTACTCCTGGACGCTTTGCACAGGAGGGACACACACAACAAGAACAGAAATGATGGGGCGGTGTGGGTTCAAGAAGATTGCTTTGTTTTGCTACCCTCACTTAGACAACCGAATGCTGCAATATAGCACCGGGACAAAATCCAGAGGCTATTGTAGAGCCAGGATGGGCAACGCGAGGCACCCCGCAGCTCACTGCTGCTGAATTGGCGGCGGCGGCAGCAACAAAGCCAAACCCTGATAGTTTGCTGCCAATTTTTAGCACTGTAGAGGCAAAAGGGGGAACATTTAGTTTTGTTTTGAAGCTCAAGAGGTCCCCACCAAAATTCAGCAGCAAACAGCAACCCCGTATATCTTGCCTGACATGCTGCTCTTAAAACTCGGGAATTTCAAAAGCTGGCTTCGGTGAAACCCAAGGAGATGCAGGGAGGAGAGGGAAGGAATGAGAAACCCCAGCAAGGGACACAAACCCTTGTGCACACGGTTAAGGTTTCTAAATGTAAAGCATTTAACAACCTCTAGCGGTTCCCAGGTGAATAGCAACATGCCGTCACTGCTTCTGAAAAGCATAATCAACAGCTCAGGGATGTATCACCAGGTTTTATCTACTTTAACCCCACAGTAATGCTCCACGTGGTTCCACAGCATGGCAGTATCTAGATGTAGCACATGGCAATGTACAGAACAAAGGCAAATAAGATCCTTGAGGTGGGCTGCACAGCCGCTCCCATATTTGGCATGCTAGGGAATATTGTGTATATCGGCCTGCCCCAACCTAGTGCCCCCTGGATGCATTGGACTGCGACACCCATAATTCCCAGCCGGCATGACCACTGGCTGAGAATTATGGGCATTGCAACTCAACAAATCTGAAGGGCATCAGGTTGTGGAAGGCTGGGTAAATGGATGAAGGAATGCCAAAGTATATTTCACAACATCCACAAAGCGCTGGAGCTGATGCTCACCCCATCACACGTACAGAGAGACAACAGAAGGCTTCACGTAGTAAGAAAAGACTGGATTGTTTGGCCATATCAGCCCTGTTCAGGCATTAGTAATGTGTGTAAGGGCTACAAAAGAGCCACGGGGCCATGCATGGTGGCCTGACGCCCGACATCCCCACGGACGCCAGCCCCACACTCAGTCTTTGACCTTCCCCATTAAGCAGGGAGATCCGAAGGGGGCTTCTACTAGCATTAGCCAGAACACAAGTAGAAGCCTCCTCCCAGAGGGAACTCGATGATGAAGGGTTACCGACTGCGGGACAAGGCCAACACGCATGCTCCTGTGCCCCTTACACACATGTTGCTCTACCTTGTTCAGGCATAACACTGGCTATTTTATTGGTGCAAGTAGCCTATTATACACAATTTTCTGTTCTAAAGAAGGAACAAAGAAACCAAGGGGTGGATAGAAAGTACATCTCCTGATCTTTCAGACATCAATGACCAGCATTCCTAACTACTGACCATGCTGGCAGTGGCATCTGGGAGTTGAGATCTACCTTCTGCCCATCCCTGATCTAAACAACTGCATACCTCCATTGACCGCAACAGGAACAAACTGAATCCACCCAGCAACACTGAAAATCTGCCCTGCCACACACAAATACACTGAGTTGAACTAAATTCAGACATTTGCCTCCTCCTAACAGGCCTCCATATATGATTTCATAGGAAGTACACAGATTGATTTACACTTTTCCAACCCATTTTCATGAACATAAATCTCAATGCACCAGCTAACTTCAGCAAAACCTTAAATCTTTTCCTCATTGGGTGAAACCCATTCCAACAGAGAACTTGCAGTTCTCACAACTTGCTGAGCTTCCTGCTACTGTTTTTCCTTCTTCAATGCGTCTCACGTAGACGGAGTTGGACAGAAGGGACTGTTCTTTCACGGGGACTATCCTTCTGCCCCACCAAATCCACATGGATGGCACAATTGTTGAGTGATTTAGAGGCCTTTTTCCCTGCTGTCCGTGACACGAGGACTATTTCTACCATGATAACAATCAATGCACCAGAATACAACTGCAACCTTCCCAGTATACCACTTCATAGTGCACTAACACACAAACATCTTCTTAATATTCCAGGAAGAAGAATTCTGTATGGGTCCCTCCGGATGGTCATACAACTCATATGATTCCACAGAATGCCAACAACTTCATAGCTGATTTAGAACGCTTTCTCAGAACCACGTCTCTAAGCGAGAAACACTGATGACACATTTATTATATTGACATGACCAGAAGGCCCTGGAGAAATTCCACCAGGACTCTAATAACTTTCAACCCACCGATCATCCTGAGCCTAAACCATCCCTAGTCCACACAACAGGTTTATTTTCTGGACACTACTGTGCAACTACATAATGGACATAAGCAATGGGAAAGCCACGGACCGCTACACTAAGCCTACTTGCAAGGGAGTAAGCCCCCAGGACTTCAGTGGAACGGATTTTCTAGTCAAATTGCATAGGATTGCATGGTTATTAAAGACAATTTTTAAAAGGATTTAAGGCTGCTGTGTATTAGTGTTTCTCTGTTATGGAGATTGCTCTCCAGGTTGTGGGGGCGGAGAAGTATAGGCATGAATAGCAGCATGCACCTTTCTCCACTGGGAATCCAATGCATCTATGAAGGTAGAGTAGCTGGGGAAAATGACACCCTTGCTCCATTTGTAAATCAGTTCTGAAATGGGAAACTCAGGTTACCTGTGTCCTCGGACGTCAGACTGGTCACACACTCCGCCCAAGGCAATCCGGTGGAACTCTCGGCCCAAAGTCTTCGCCACGGATCTCCCCACGCTTGTTTTTCCGACTCCAGGGGGCCCCACAAAGCACAGGATGGGTCCCTTCAAGTTGCTCTTCAGTTGCCTGACTGCCAAATACTCCAACACTCTCTTCTTCAGTTTCTCCATCGCATAGTGGTCGTTGTCCAGAAGGATTCTTGCTGCACGGATATCCAGGCGATCTGTTGGCCAAGAATTCAGCGGTTCAACTAAAACACTTCTGCACTTCAAATAATGACAGGGATTTGTAATCCTGGTAATGCCACCAATATGTAAGTGCAGGATTCCCCTAATTTTTTTCACGCAGCTGGCAATCCCAGCCTATGAAAACGTACAAGGCTCCCTTTACCTTTTGTACTTTTGCTCCATGGCAGTTCCACCATCAGTTCCAAATAATTTCGGGTTAAGGCATATTCTGGCATTGACTGAGGCATCTTCTTTAACCTGGAAGGATAGATAAAACTGACCACTAACAGCCCAACCCTAAACTTCCACATATATCTGCACAAAAGCGAAGATCACAAACTATATAAATCATAATCATTGATATGCTCTATTGCTACATCAGACTGATATCATATTGGGCTAAATGTTTAAGATTACGGTACAAGTCCTCAATAACAGCTATAGACAGAGGGCCCCTGATGTAGCAATCTACTTAAAGTTAAGCAGGTCTGATTCTGATAAGTCCCTGGATGGGAGATCTCTTGGGAACACGGTATACACCTTTGTGTTTTAATGAAAGCCGGATATAAATGTAATAGATAAACAACAAAATTTCTCGCTCTTCCCACAAACACAGTTCTTGTATTCAGAAATCCCATTGAATGCATGCGAAACCACAGTGTTAAAAACCAGAAGCAAGGACCAACTTTATGAAACTAGGGGCACAATAAGAGATGCCATGAGAAAGTTATGGATCAGCCCATTCCTTGATGTTCATTCTTGGCTTCAAGAACTCTTGTAACAGGAAGGAAACTAAGAACTTCAAGATTTCCCATGTCATCTTTTACTCACTTCAAACTTACTTTTTTCCCATTCATATCATACCCCAGGTTTTGCCCCTAGCAGATTTCCCCTTTTATACAAACAACCCATTGAAAGTACAGGGAATGTGGTATTTCTGAACATAGGCACATGGGAAGCCAGATAATTGCTCCAATGTAAAGGACTGATTTTTAAAAAGTATTCTAAAACCTCATGACTTAGGAAGCAAAATAGCCTACCTCTTTACCTCTTTTACACAAACTTTTAAAGCCTGCTCGGGCATACTGGAGGCTCGGATTTTCTTTTCGAGGATAACAATGTCATCACGGTCTTCATCCTCTTCCTCATCTTCAGCAGAGCCTGGAAAGTGAGTGATCCTTCGAATGGGACGTATAGCCACCACCTAAAGAGTTGAAAGGCACAACAGTAGCAGCAGTTTTCCATGTGTGATCTTGTGCCAACTACAGCAAGCAACCAGGTGCCAAAAGAATTCAAAACCAGCTAATAATAATGACTGGTTTTGCTGCCAGGTGCAAATACTAGAAGCTCAAAAACATTGGCCTAGTTTGCACATAACACTAAGCCATGGTGTCGTTTGTTGAAATCTGCCTTTTCCTTGTGTGTGAACCCACCCCGCAAACAAACCAGCTATAAAACACAAACAGAACCCATGGTTTGTTCTTGGCTTATGAAGTCTGGTTTGCTTAAATGGATCCTTATAAAAACTATATCCTACAATAAACATCGGGAGAACATATAAAACTGAAACTAAGACTGTTTCCCTTACTCCAATCTACTCAAAAGTAAGTTCCCATAAGTAAAACTGAGCAGATCATGTACTATAACGTGCATCCAAGCCCTAGGTAAAAGGAGGTCAAGTTTGCCCCAGAAGAAGAGACGTCAATGTTCTTAAATTATTTACAACAGCCTTCCCAAATCTGATGCCCTCCAGATGTGTTAGGCTAAAACTCCCAGCATCCCCCCAGCCAACATAAGCTGGATATTGCAGTCCAACACATCTGGAGGACATCAAGTTGGGGAACGTTGTCTTAGATCAACATTCACCAATATGTAACTCTCCAGAGGATTTGGACTATAGCTTCCATCATTCCTGGCCATTGGCTGTGAGAACTGGGTTTGATAGCAGTTGTAGTGCAAAACATCCAGTTTGAGGATAGGTCGTTTTACAGCTACCTCTAATTTTAACATACGCAAAATAAGTATTTTACAGTAGTCATCCAGTGCCATGAAGTGAATAGCAAGACAGTTTTCTCCCTCTCTCATAATACTAGATCCCGGGGTCATCCCATGAAGCTGATTGGTGGGAGATTCAGAACAGAGAAAAGGAAGTAGTTCTTCACACAGCACATAGTTTAACTATGGAATTCATTTCCACAAAATGTAGTGGTGGCCACCAATTTGGGTGGCTTTAAAAGGGGGTTAGACAAATCCCTGGGGAAGAAGGCCATCAATGACTCCTAATCCTGATGGCTATATGCTTCCTCCAGTATCAGAGGCAGTATGCCTATGTACACCAGTTGCTGGGGAACATGGGTGAGAGGGTGCTGTTGCTTGTGGGTTTCCCGTGGACATCTAGTTGGTTGCTATGTGAACAGAATGCTGGACAAAATGGCTGTAGTGATCCAGCATAGCTCTTCTTATGTTAACATTGGATGAGAAAAAAATAGCTGCCTTAAAATCACAGGACGCTGCCTTATGTTGAGTCAGAACACTGGTCCATCTAGCCAAGCATTATCTACACTGACTGGTAGCAGTCCTCCAAGATTTCAGGGAGAGGTCTTTCCCAGCTTTACCTGGAGATGCCAAGCACTGCACCTGGCACCTTCTGCATGCAAAGCATGCGCTCTACCGCTGAGCTATGGCCCTTCCCCAGGTTAATCTTAAAGCGAGTTAATGAATGGTCTACCACTGTTGCTAAGATCATAAGAAGCCATTGAAAAATCCCTCTTTGGTCTTGTGACATGATTATGTCATGTGAGCCATATATTCAAACATTTCTGATCATTTTGTTTTTAAATTTTAAACCATTTACGTTATAAATACCCTTTTGTCATCATCCTGTTTGGGCTTCCTGGTTTTCTGAAGGAGCTTCAAACCTTCAATCTGCCTAACGAGCAAGGGTATGGTCATCTTGAACCGGTCTTCCAAGCCAACAGCATCTAAAATCTAACAGGGAAGCACAAGATTAACAGTGCAATCCTAAAAGGCATGAACAGGAGAGCTGAAGGCAGACAAACTACCTCACCCAAAGCCCTGCCCAGCTCACATTGGCAGGATAGGAGGAGTGGCGTTTGTAGTTCTGTGTCACCCCTGAGCCGTGTTCTTTTTAAAAGGGGGTTACAAGTTAAATCTACCCCATCTGCCGTCGCGTGTCTGGGGTCTGGGAGAATCCTCTCCCAACAAATTCTCCAGCATGCCTCTTTACCCCCCTCTCTGATGTCAGAGTTCCAACATCGGAGACAAAACAGCTGAGGAGGTTTTTGCAACACCTGGAAGGAATGTACTGAAATTGGATCCCTATCTGAGGTCAGACCTTTCTTACCACTCTTGAGGGACAGTGGAGCAGGGAGGGGAGATCCTATAGATCTGCCCTCCCCAACCTACTGACCTCCAGATTTTGTTTTTACTTTAATTCTCATCAGTCCCAGCTAGAATGGCTTTATTGTGAGGGTAAAAAAAAAAGGAGAGAAGCGGGTTCTTAAAATGCTAAGATACTTTATTTCTGAGAACCTACTTCTCTCCTTTTTTTTTTTTTTTTTTTGCCCTGAGTTGGATGCTCTCCTCCTTTTGGTTTTTCCTTATTGTGAGGGTAAAATGGAGAGGAGGAAGATCATGTAAGCCGCTTTGAGTTCCTTGGAGGAAAAAAGGCAGGATATAAATATAACAAGAAATAAAATAAATAATTTAGAATAAAAAGTACCATGTCAAAAATGTACTATGAGGGGATAGTACATCACTTTATCACTACGTCCCACAAGAGCTCAGTATATTTTTGATTTAAGGCAATAGCTCAAAGCAACGACTTCTGTTTCAGCATAGTGATACTTTTTTTTCATTTTGATAGGTGTGGAATTTGGAAACCCGGATGGCTCACTTTGGAGGCACTGTTTTCTTTATTCTGCCTGACCGGAGCCCCAGCACACTGTACCTGAAGCTTCTCCTGGTTGCTGGTGCGGATGATCGAAGTTAATACATCCGGTAATGCTTCCCTAGGCAGATTGTCCAACAGGCGTCTCAGTTTAGCCACTGCAGGGATTGACATGTCCAGCATCTCAACCAGCTTCAGCGTGGAAAGGAGGGAAAAGAAACAAACATACAGCATGTTTTTAGCATTGGTGTTCACTTAGCAATTTAGCATTGGCTCACTTAGCCCTAGAAATTGAGACTATTCCTTAGCGTAAAAAGGAAATATTTGTTATTTATTCATTTAAATTATTTTTATCTCACTCCTCAGCAAAAATAATAATAATAATAATAAAAAAAAAGACTTACAATCAATCAGCTAAAAAGAGAGTCCCTGCCTGCAGGCTTATAATCTAAAAAGGCACCACACACAAGGAAAGGGGGATGAGAGGGATGAGGAAAAAATAGGTAGACTCTCTCTAGGGCTAGTGGAATGGCCCTGCTTCCCCTCTCATCTGCTGGGGGAAGAGCAGTCCAACTGAAGCAGACCCTGATGTTTCCTTGGCTTGCTTTCTCACAGGACAGTTGATGTGACGGGTAATCGAACTGATGTTTCTTTTGCCTATCCCTGTCTCCCTCACTTCCATCTGAAGCCATCTCAAATCCTCATATTCACTTTCTCAGTTTCAGTCGTTTAAAAACCATTTGTCTTCAGGTAAATCTCCTTCATAAGTCTACCTGAACAAGAACAGAGGACTGGGCTCAAGAAGTCTGTCTGCAAACTCAAGCGCTAGAGGGGTTTTCTGCTGCAGAATTTGAATGCTTTTCTGATGCAATTACCCTCACAGTTCCGTCACTTTGCATCGCATCCATTTTCTCCCAGGGCAAGCAGCAGCTGTTTTAGTAGACAGATATGAGCCACATCCTAAAATAGCTTATGCAGGCTCCTTACAGAATCCAGAATGATCAGCAAAATAAAGAGACCAAACCCTCTTTGGCCATCTGTCAGGTAGGCGAGCAAGTGTGCCTGGAGGGTTCTCAGTGAAGGATAATGAGAGCATTCATGGATAAGGAACTGGGTTAAGTCAACACAGATGAACTGAAGAACAAGTTGTACCGAATTCTCCAGTCACACCTCACATTTCCATTTTACGAAGCACTCTCGCACAGTGAGCTTTCGGCAATGACGTTTGCAGAAGGCAAAATGTGCACACGTTGGGCTCACTGTAGATTTCTGACAGTCAAAGGAAACTGACCAAAAGTATGATTCAAACAGCACTGTGCAGCTGGAAGGTCAGGAAGCAGAAGCACTTAAATTGAAACTGCCTTTTATGAAGCAGACCTTTGGCCAGTCTTGCCCAGCTTCCCTCAACCCTCAATGTTTTTGAGGGTTGAGGGAAGCTGGGCGAGACTGGCCAAAGGCTTCCCTCAATGTTTTTAATGTTGTATTTTTTCTCTTGCTTTTAAGATTTTAACTGTTGTGATTTTTGTGTTTTATATTGTTGCTATTCCCCTCCTCGAACCAAAGGGAGAGGCGGACTATAAATAAATTATTATTATTATTATTATTATTATTAACCTGGTGCCCTTCAGATATGTGAGGCTACAATCGTCACACTCCTTAGGGATGATGTGAATTGTAGTCCAACACACACCTGATTGGGAAAGGCAGATCTAGCTGAATACTGTTGACTCTAACTGGAAGCATCTGTCCAGAAGCTCAGGCTGAGGTCTTCTCCATTCCTGCTCACCAGGACCCTTTTCACTGGAGAAACCCAGGGCTTTCTGCACACACAGCATAGTCTCAGCCATTTGGCTAAGCCAAAGCCACCTTCTCAACGGACACCTAGGTCAGCATTTCCTACTTCAAACCATCTAACCTGCACTGCGTATTCGTAGAACTGCTCCGACAGCTCTCCCAGTTCCTCCTCCGATGCAGACTGGTTGGTAAATTGTTCCAGCCGGTCCAATTGTTCAACGTCAGCGACAGGATAGGGCTTCTCCTTCACCAGCTGCAAGATCTGGAATCTGCAGAGGCCTGTGATCAGCAAAGTATAATGCGGCTTTGGCCAGTTGCTGCCAACCACCTGAACTGCCAGCGCGGCTGTGCCGATCCTGAAAGTGTCAAAAGGATCTGTGTTACATGCAACGTTACAACAGGAAGAATGTACTTTGATGGGACCAATTACTTGAATAGTTCACTCTTGGGATTTTGCTCAAGGAAATGGAACTAACTTTGGTAAACACACGAAGCTGCCTTATAGTCAGAGCATTCGTCCATTTAGCTAGGTCTTGATTACACTGACCAGCAGCAGTTCTACAGGGATTCAGGCAACAAACTGCCCTCGCTCTACCTGGAGATGACGATTGAAAACGAGATTTTTCACATGCAAAATATGTGCTCTACCACCAAGTTACAGCTCTTGACAAGAAAAGGATTTTGACTATTTGGAAGACTAAGGTGAAGAGCCAAAAGAAGTGATGCAGGGGAGAGTGTCATGCATTGGAGGCTTCATTTATTGTTTTCATTGCAGCAGTTTCCCAGCTGAAAAGGCAAGCTGCTTTTTAAGCTGACTAGAGACTTGCCTCTTCAACAATGAGAGTTCCTGGACAAAGCCAGGCAAGGATCCATTTATTTGCTGAATTCTCCCTTGAGTCACACAGCCCTTCTTTGGATCATGGCCTAGATTTACACGCATACACACACACCATCTTCTCAACTCTCAGAATAGCAAAAGGAGGCTTTAACATCCCTGGATATGTACCCACATTTTTCCACGTTATTTTGTTTCCAAAAAGTAAGGTTCTAAACCTAGCAATCAAACATTTTAAACAACTAACTGATCCCCATAAAAAATATAATCAAACAATACTAATGAAAGTGATGCCTTTGCATATTACAAGAAGTGGAATACCTTACCCATTTTGTGGCCAACACTCCCATGCGAGAGATACTAGTCAATGACCAGCAAACTTTAAACATTATTATTATTGTTATTACACTGTTGACACAGAGACATATACAAAGACCCTTATTAGCAATGGGTGCATCTAAGACGCAATGAGAAATTATGAATAATGAGTTATTAGATTGTGGAAGTGATTGTTACTGACTTTTTTTAAAAAAAAAAAAAATTAAAAAATTAGCGGACTAGAATGTAGATTTATATGGATATACGTAACACAATGCTAGGCTTTTTTGGTTTGCTTTTTACCGTACATTCTAGAAATATTGAAATAACAATCCGCAAAATCACTACATCCTTAAACAATAGGATATTAATTACTTTGATCCAGTTGGCAGTTATTAAAAACACAGAAAGTGCTTAAAGCGCACAAATACGAAAGTTGCTCTGTTAAAATGTGCTGGGTGGGGTGGACAGCTGGCTATGGCAACAAAGGGGTGTGGCGCCACCATGCAGGAGATGGTGTCTGTCATGACATCAGAGAAGGCATCACCACCCAGGAGGAAATGGACAAGAGTCAAGGATAGGCAGGAGAGTGGTCCATGATGAGAGAGGGGAAGGATGTCACTATGCAGGAACCCTTTCCATGGCAACAGGGTGTGTAGCCCGCCCAGGGTTATGGAGGAAGGTGAAGCGGTTGCTATGACAACAGAGGAGTGGCCTCATGGTTCAGGAGAGGGCAGTTACCATGACAACAGTGGTGTTGGCGCTATGCTAGAAGTGGGAGGTGGCCATGACGACAGAGGGGAAATTGCTTTGGAAAATTAGTTTGATAAGGAGAATATTAAATAATAAATAGCAATTTAATCATTAAATAATAATTTGATAATAATCAAATAACAAACAATAAGAATTTAATTGTTTGTTAATTGTTAAATAATATACAATAATCAGCAATTAAATAATAATTAAATAGCAATGATTTAATAACTACTAATAATTACAATATAGTAATTAGTCACCTCTCTATATTGTACAATATATTAGTTATTCACGTATTCATTTCAATCCAGATATTAACGAAATGTAACTTAATAATTATTAAGCCACAAAGCAAACAAGAGCCAGGAGCCCTGATAAAGGGGGGGGGGGGGGTCCATCCCACAGCAAGGGGCACCGTCGCCAAGACGACGGAGGGGCGTGGCTTTGAGAGGCGCGCCGGCGGGGTGACGACAGAAGGGGCGTGGCGTGAGGGGTGGGCAGCCGCCATGACAACAGCGAGGGGCGGGGCCGGGTGGCCGTGGCGACGAGGGGCGGTTGCCATGGCGGCAGCGGCGGAGGGGGGCGGGGCCGCGGACCTGTGGAGCGGCGGCAGCGCCTCGAGGTCGCTGGCCGGGTCGCGGGTGTCGGGGATGACGCCGATGATGGTGCTCTTGAGCGACGTGCCCTTCAGCAGCCTGCTCCGCACCAGCTGCATGTTCCGCGGCGAGTCCACGCTGGCGCGCATGGTGGAGCCCGGCAGCAGCACGGCCTCGGGCGTCAGCAGCAGCGGCAGGCGGGTCGGGATCTGGATGGCGCTGCCGCCCGACGACGAGGACGCCATGGCCGCCCAGCAGACAGGCAGGCTCGGCTCTCGCGCAGGGCCTACTGCAGGGCGAAGTCCGCGCGGCGCCGACAAGGCCGCGGTACGGTAGCCGCCGAGGACCTATCCCGCGCGCGGCCTTTCGCCACTGCCCCCTGCAGGCCGCCGAGAGCATGGCACCAAGAAGGAGCATAAAATGGCTCTGGTTTCCCGGAGAGTGCAATTAATTCGTTTTAGGGTTTGTGTTTTTTTCCAGCTGTCACTATGAGGTGTTGTTGGTGGCCAAAGCTTTGCAAAGGTTATTTACAGGACAAATCCCTTTGCATGCTTGTTTGGATGTAAAGCGCGTAGCATTGCAGCATTGCAACCTTTTCATTAAAGCAAAATCTGAAAGCAAATTTTCTGACTTCACTCCCCCCCCCTCCCCTCCCCTTCCGCCATGGTCTTGTCAGACCTCTAAAATGGGCTCAGCAACTTGGATAGCTCCTTTAACGTTCCGGCTGAAACCCATAGCGGATTCATAACCCCACTAACACCGGAGCTTCCAGCCAACACTGGTTGTGAGTCTAACGGGGTTCAGGCTGATGTATGATCTCCTTGGAGGAAAAACATGATATGAATGAAATAAATGTCTCCTTTTAAACACACACACATTAATTTCGCAGCAATCCTATGCACACCTGGTGGAGCAGTTCGACATTGGAACAGTGCCTTCAAAGGTGGTGGTTTCCCTTCTGCTCTTTGAATTAGAGGCTTAATGGCTATCACTCAGGGATGCTATGCTCTCCAAATGTTTTGGACTACAACTCCCGTAAACCCC
Organism: Anniella stebbinsi; assembly: GCA_029215795.1. NCBI lineage: Eukaryota > Metazoa > Chordata > Lepidosauria > Squamata > Anniellidae > Anniella > Anniella stebbinsi. The sequence continues at coordinate 13,420,796 of JARDYH010000007.1, forward strand.
AGCCAACATGGGAGTTCCAGTCCAAAACCTGGTGTGGACCAGGTTGCCTATCCCTGACATAGATGCATCCTGCTTCCCAGGTCCTGCCTTGAGCAGGGGGTCAGACAAAATGACCTCTAAGGACCCTTCCAATTCTATGAAATCAGGTCAAGCTAGTCAGCTTCTGATTTGTCTATCTAGCCCAGTCTTGCATTCGCTAGCAACGGCTCTCCAGAGTCTGGCGAGGGTCTTTTTCCATCTCCAGCTACCTGATCCTTTTAAGAAGAGTTGCTAGGAATTGTGACTGGGGCCTTCTGCATGCATATCATGGGTTCTTCCATTGAACTATGGGCCTGACCCTCCCGTTGAAGTCCAGTGCTTTTAAAGTCCACCACAGCCAGGAGAGGGTCTGAGCATCTGCGCACACATGTGCCTGCAAACACACACACCATCCTTAAAGGGAAGAGGGACTAATGCCAGAAAACAAGGGCTGCCCTTTGGTCAATAGGGACAGTTGGAGGATATGGATTTGACTGTGTTTCCCAAGTACAAATCATAATAAAGAAATGTTACATGGCATGCCACATTGCCATCATGTGTCCTTTTTCACACACAAAAAGAGCAGGGGCGATTTTTACAGAGACCATGAGCCACTCCACACCAGACCCTGAAATGTCAGAATGTGTGCATGTAGCAAAATCAAAGGTGGCCCTAAGCGTGGTGATGAGCCAACTGTCTAAGTGACAGATTTTAAGCAGTTATGAGGGGAAGCAGAGTGAGAGATGGCACAGATACGGCCTGTGGTGCTCCATCCCCTGGGAGGTTCTGCTGCATAAGCCCCATTGAAATGAACAGAAGCTGCAGGGAAGAGACGTAGGGCGACTCCATTGCTTCTGCCAAGAGACCAGCTGCCTTTAGACCTCCTTCAACCATCACTTAATGGCAGTCATTCCATCAGGCTACCTGAATTATTGGTTGTTATAAGAACTGTAACTTTTAAGAAATGGTGCTTAGGGATGCTTCCCCCCCTTCCCATCCCTTCTTCCTCCTTTGCCATGTTTTTTAGATTGTAAGCCTGGGAGCCTATTTTGGCAAAAATGCTTGCAAATAATAATTACTAGTACTCCTAGTAGTAGTATTTCCATGAGACATGCATAGAAAAACATCCCTGTTTTTAAAGGGACATGGTTACCAAATAACCAGAAAAAAAATCCCTGTCCTGAAATCCTGCCTTTAATAGTAAACACTGGCAACCCTCTGGAAAGTATGTGTGTGCGTGGGCAGTGGGATTTGGATTGTCATGTACCAAAATACCTTGAGTCAGCCCTGAACAAAAGAGACAAAATTGCATTCGTCACTTGGAACAAACTATATCATTATCAACCAGGGAAATAATTTCTATGTACTGGGGATTTTGTCTTGCATTGATCAAGAGTACATTGAAAAGAGGTCATTACAGGCAAGTTATTCAGCAATTGAAACCTCAAATGATTTGTTCCAGTTTAGACTATAACCTTCTCTCTCTCTTTTTTCCATACTATTGCTGTGTCTGCAACATCCACAAGATGTCAGAACAGCCCACAAAATTAATTTCCAAAAGTTTTGCTGTTGCAAAAAATACGTTTCATGAATAAAGCTTTAGCGTAAGGCCCTTTATATTTATTTCAATAAATAAAATAAATTACATTTAAAATAAATTACATCCAGACCTAGTCATACTTAGAATAGACCCATTGAACACAGTGGGACATAAGGCCCTCACAGCTAGCTTTATTTAGAAATTTTATTCTAAATACTGTATTTAGAAAATACAATAGTTAGAATAAATTATATATAAATGGGCGTTACAGGTGCCTCACCCTGGGTTGGATTGTCTTGAAGGTGCTCTCCTGCTGACACACCACACACACACACACACACCACTTATTCAAGCTCATCTGCATTATGTGATTTCAATGTAAAACCTACTTTGGCTAGAATGTGCAGTCCATAGGTACCTCTCTTGTGCTTTCTTGTTGAACGGTGTTAGCAAGTTGCACATTCCAGGCAAGCTAGACTGGTTCTCTCCTTAATAGGTTTCCGGAGGCACACAAAAACTTTCTTATTCCGGCAGGTCTTTGAAGAATAATGTGGACCCCATCTATGTTTTAAGACGTTTAATTTTTAATTTTAATATGTATTTTAAATGTTGAAATATTTTAATGTTAAAACCTATTTAATTTATTTTTAACTTTTGTATATCTCTTATTTATAGCTTTTAAGTATATATGATTTAATTTTGTAATGCCACCTTGAGGCCCAGCAATGGGCAAAAGGTGGGATATAAATAAAGATGATGATGATAATAATAATAATATGGCGTTAGCGTGAGGCAAAACCTTCTTCGGCGAAAGCCCTCCTTAGGCCAGCATGAAAATCAAGTTACAGGCTCAAGTTACGTTCACTTTCTAAGTAGGACAGTAATTATGTGATGCTGCCAACTTTGGATTATTTTCCCACAGCTCTAGTCATGGAGGCGCTCTTGGCATGAAGTGATGCAATCCACTAATGCTTTTTAGCATCTGAGGATTACATCTATTTATATTCCGAGGGTTTTCTATTTAAGGAGGCCTGAGGAGCTAGGGCATCTATAACTATAACAACTGTGAATTAACTCCTAGTTATAACTATACTGGTTCTGCCAGCGTTGGCCCAAGACATTTTGCTGCCTGAGGCAAAGAACAAGATGGCGCCTTCCATTCCATGTACAGAAACTTCTGCACTGCTTTTTCAACACTGATGGAACTGCATCTTTCACTGTGCTGGAAGGTAGCAGGTTAGCTAAGGGGGATGTGGGCCAGGTCGCTTGGCACTCAGCCTCTAACACCTTGCTGTTGCCTCCCAGTATCTGCTGCCTGAGGCAAGGCAACTGCTTCACTCTGCCTAATTGTAGGGCCGGCCCTGGATTCTGCATTTCCTCCCTAGTACAATTTTCTAAAAAGCACTGGAATCAGAGTTCTTGATCCTCCCCCAAAAAACATAATTACAAGGAAAAGAGTTTCAGTCTATTGCTATCAGGTCAGCAGATTCTACTCTTTCATTGTGACTCAGCAAAACCCGAAAAGTCAATAATTGCTAAAGTTTGCTAGTATAATTGATAGAAAGAAGTGGTGGTTGGCTTAGACATCTTCATTAGACAAATGAAAATGAAGTAGTGAACTTTCACGTGTGTAATGTGATCTGAACCTTGTTAATAAGTAATGGCACAGCTGGAATACTTTGACCGACTACCATGCTGTACATAGGTAACATCTTCCATAGCAGAGGTTTTACCTTTGTACACAATGATGTTTATGCTAAAGCACCACCGGAATGCAAGTGTCACACACACACACACACACACTGACTGAGAGCTTTCCTGAAACGGAATTGGGCCCTTGGCTGAATAAATAGCCACCGGGAAAAACAAGTTAGAGCGCAATCCCATGCACGTTTAGACAGAAAAAAAGCCCTACCATTCTGAGCATTCCCCAGCTAGCCATGGGGCTGAGGAATGTTGAGGAAAATTCCAGAGACAAAGTGGATTGAAAGAAAGTTATTAATTTAGTCCGAAGGACACAGCCAGCTGCAAGCAATATGGTTGAGGGAGTATATGCAATACTGGAGGTCAGCCTGATTATTGCTTAAGCACCAACATAAGATAAGACAGATTGTGCATGGTGGGGCTGGTATGTAGAACGTATAAAAGTGAGTCTAATTTGAAAGACTTTGTGGGAGACGTTTGATGAGAGGAGGTCGGACTAGATGATTTTGGACAGGAGGAGAATTGTGTAAATATCTGATGGGAAAACCGTTGTGCTGTAAATAGATTGGACCACTAGTAAATAACTCTGTATTATACACGAGAAGTTGGTGTGTGAGTATTCCTTGCTTCAGAGACTCTTATTGAACCAAGCGCTAACACAAACGCTAGCTGCGTTTGGCCCTTTTGCTTCCAATCCTCAACAAGGAATGCTGGGGGTTATAGGGCTCCCCACCCATCCGAAATGCATAGGGTTGTGCCCTTAAGTTCAGAAAGCCCTGAAAACTTTCTGAACTAACACAGCTTTAACCAGGGATTGAAATGCTAGCAGTGTGTGTGTGTGTGTGTGTGTGTGTGTGTGAGAGAGAGAGAGAGAGAGAGAGAAAGGGGGCATAGAGGCAACTTGCCCTGTATGAAATCCTGACCTGAAATAAATAATTATCCCTAGCTGTGTTGCAATCACCTCCATTCTGTTCAAATCTTAAAAGTGAGAGGAGGAACCTCAACCTCCTGAAAGGGGATTTCTTCATGACTGAACATTGTGAATCTGCAGCCAAAACCAAACATTTAGATTAATGACACAGGCAAGTTTCAAAACTGCTGCTCGGAGAAAAGACATTTGTCAGAAGAATTTTGACCATTCGGCAAGCAGTTGACTCAAATGGACAAGGAGACCTGGATTTCACATGATACAGTAAGGCTTGCTGTTCTCTTGCAGTAGAAGAGCTGGATAAACCCCATTATTCACCATCATTCTAGTGCTTTCCCCATTCTTGCTACTCTCTAGCTTTAAACAGGTGTGTAAATTCTTTAACCTGAAAATGCCCTACTATGTCAACAAGAAATCTTGGGGCATGTTAAGATTAACAAATTTATTCTGGCATAAAGTTTCATGTGTTGGAAAATCTGGTGTGACTTACAGAAGAGTTGCTTTATATACAGAAAGCGGGGCAACACAGCATTTAGTACTGGAAGCCAAAAACACAGGCTAGGGCCAGTTTAGAAGACATTCAAATCAACTTACTTTATTAATGCTTTTGCATGCATCATCAGAGAAGGTTTTGTTGAACTACACTGTTCCACGCTGTTACAAGCGCCCCCTAAAGCTGGGTGCATGAGTGAAAGTAAGCAAAGGAAGTAAAAGAAAGAGGAAGAGGAAGGGAGCAGGAAATGAGAACTGGTTAAGTTACAGGGCATTATCATTTCCTCAGGTCTGGAAGCATGTGGCGTGGTTCTTCTTATCCAATGTCATGGGCAGGATCTACACCACATTCCATATACCATTTTTCAAACCGCTTTCAAAGTGACGTATCCTGCTTGGTGTAGATCCGGCCATGGACACAGTCCACCTTTCCTGATAGGGAGATAGCAGCAGGATATCTCCCTCTTACATCTGATGTAGCGGACAGAGCACACAAAAGCTTACGCCAGAAGAATGTGTTCGTCTTTAAAGTGCCACCAGACTCTTTGTTGATGAATTTGAATATGCACTTTCTCTTGGTATTATTAATTATCCATAGAAAAGTTAGAAAAGAATGTGTCCCAACATGGGGAAAAGCCACTAACTTCATCTGAACTTTTTTGTTCAGTTACTGTTTGGCTCCTATTATGAAACTCGGCTACATCACACATTTTTGCTCTGAGATTTTGCCTCTGATATGTACGATTCACAGGTATTTTGCTGCAAAATGTGTTCCTGGAACCATCACACTTTTTTCTCCCTCTTTCATCACAGTAGCCTTTCTTGCTTGCTTGCTTGCTAATTGTCTTGTAGACATTTTTTAATAAATATCCTCCACATTAATGACCAAACTGAAAGAGACAAAGTGTGTAATTTCCCAAATCAATAAGAAGAAAGGAAAGAATGACTAATAACGCTAATTTCACACTCATTTGCTAATCGGCGCGCCGTGTACCCTGTGCCAAAAAGATACGCTTCTTGTCAGTCAAAATAAACTGTGCAATTTAGTCTGATTTGCATGTATTTTTTGCATAATTTGTTGTGCCACTTCCAAAATGTGAGAGTTTCAATGGATTTAGAAAGATTTGTCAAGAACTGGGGATGTGAAAAATGTAACCACCAGTGATACAGTTAGGCTCTCTGGTGCACTGCAGAACGTAAGACACGTGGAGCACCTTTTCTGAACTTCCAGCTCTTCATAATCAATGGTTAAGCCCAGAATCCTATTGCATATGGGTAAAAAAAGAATCCTATAACCAGTGGAGGCTGGTGGCTCTGATCTTGGTAGGGCTGTGAATCCATCCTGGGTTTGAGTCAGAACAAGCCAGAACTCTAAAGGAGCTATCCAAAGTTCTGAACCGTGTCCCCCAAATGGTTCCCCAAATGTCCCCAAAATAGCTCCTTTGAGTTCTGACTGGTTTGGACTGAAACCCAGAATGGTTTCCCAGCCCCATCATAATCAGAAACACCAGCCTCCAGTGCCTGTAAAGGAGGGATGGGCAAAAGATAAATTTCTAGCTGTTTTGGACTTCAACTCCCATAAGCACTTTCCAGCATCACCAGTAGTGAGCTTTGCTGTTAGTTGAAGCCCAAAACACCTGGAGCTCTACCTCCTGCCACCTGTGCTGTAAATGAAACTGCAGTTTAGCAGAGCAGATCCATGGCTACATAGAAGCCCCATACAGCAAATGGAATCTGCTTGCACAAGATGTAGTGATGTCTCCCAACTTCAACAGCTTTAAAAGGGGATTGAACAAATTCATGGAGGATCAGGTTATATCAATGACAACCAGTCATGATGGCTGCATGTTCCCTCCACTACCGGAGGTGGAATGTCATGGGTCCCTAAAGAGGTCCGACATACTCTTTCCAGCACCAGGAGAAGCACTTTTTATTTTCCCAGCATTTTAGCAATTTACTATCCTAGTCTTTTAACTCTGCTATTTATACATCTGCATTTAAAATCTGTGGTTTAAATCTCTGCATTGCTGCTCAGTATTATTCTGGTTGTACTTTTGTATTTTGTTTTTAAGCTTTTATACTATATTTTATGCTGGATTTATGGTTTTAGTTTTTGTGAATCGCCCAGAGAGCTTCAGCTATTGGGTGGTATAGAAATGAAATAAATAAATAGATAAATGGATCTGCCACAAAAAGTCCTCAATGTGGCTGAAAGAATTACTGAAGACAGTGACTACAAAAAAGCAAACACTGTCTCGTCTTGGAGGTGCGAACTCCAAACTGTGAAGCCATGTCACATAGTAGGTAATTGGAAATCCAGAGATGTAAATAAATAATAAAGTACATTGTAGTCAAAGAAGATAAAGGTTCACAAGCAGGATTATGGTGAATTCTGGGTAAATGGGACCAGGTGAGCTGGGTGCTTATGCAGTCTACTGTCAAGGTACTACCTGCCCTTCCCTGATCTTCCTTCTTAGGGCTCTTTACCAGTAGACTGGATTGGCCTGGACAGCCCCATCAAGCAGAGGGTGCCTTCAAACAGAACACTGTCCTCTGACAGTTCTTCAAATAGAGGATTGGCCTTGGCAGTGGAGGCTGGTGGCTCCGATTTCAGTAAGGCTGTGATTCTATTCTAAGTTTTAGTCAGAACCAGCCAGAACTCTAAAGAAGCTATCTAAGGTGGTGAACCTCCACAAAGGGGTTCAGCACCACGGACAATTCCCCATGGGGCTCCAAAGGAGCTGTCCAAGGTGCTGAACTCCAACCCCCCAAATAGCACCAGCACCTTAGATAGCTCCTTCAGCGCTCTGGCTGGTTCAGAATGAATCTAGCATGGAATCACGGCTCCACCGAAATTGGAGCCAACGGCCTCCGCTGCTCCTCAACAAAAGACCACTCATGGCCAACTAATTTGGCTTTGTGCACCACTTATTGTCCACATCAGGGAGACCACAGGGCACTGACCAGACCTGCTTCAATTCAGCAAAGGGGGCAACATCATATGTCCTCGGACCATGCCCTGGACGACATGGTACCAGAGCCAGATCCAATGGTCGCAACCCAAATATCTGCTCCATCTCACCCAGCTCCTTTGCTCTTATGTGTGTGCTTTGCCCATACCATCAGTGATCGGACCTTGGACAAGAAAATTGAGTAGACCTTCTTGGCTTTTAATCCCTGTTTGGAGTGGCATTTGGAGTGGTATCTCTTTAACAGACACTGATGGGGGAAAGGAGGAACATTCATGTCAGAACATTCCATGCAAGTTCAGACTGACTGTTGAGCCTGGCAGTTGGAGGGAAAGGGAAAGAGAGCAAGATGTTGTTGGATTTGGAATGACAAATGGGCAAAGCTTCCTTCCAGGTGGAAGCAAACTAAACGAGCAGCCGAGCAAAGGTGGTGGTGGTGGGAATCATCTCTTTAGAGTGTCAACAGGCTTCTTTAAGAGAGATGGCAGAGAAAGAAAAGAGATAAGTACTGAACCACTGTATCTACAGGCAAATCTACACATTACCAGGAGTAGGAGAATGATGGGTTCCCCAACTTTGACATGCTAAACGCAGGAGGATGAAGCATTTGAAGGAGGGGTATTAAAGCTTTGTGCTGCCCATCGTTTCTTTGCTTGAAGTGCTCCCCAAATTAATTTTATAATCCCCCCCCAATACACACACAAGCTGGATTCATTTCTATTTTGGAGCTCAGCTTCCGCTGGTGATGGGAATGTCTTCAGGGGAGGGGGGATTATCAAGGGAGAGAGGCTAAGCCATCCTTCCCCTGCATGTACTCTGTCTCCCCCATTCCATATTCCCATTCTCTCTGCAAAAGTGTCCCTGCGACCAGTGCTTGAGTTACGGAGAGAGTCCTCTTACCCAGTGTCAGCCCCAGATTTGGTGGCCCATCAGTGCTTTAGATGCTCTAAGCACAGTCCCTTCCCCAAATGAGTTCCCTCTCCTTGCTGCTGTTGCTACAATGCTACTAGAGTAGTGTCACTATCGCTGTGACTATTGCTCATTCACTTGTTATCTCCTCCTGGTCCCAACCCACACCACTGAGCAGAAGGAGAGGACGATGCTGGTGGCAGACATTCACTCTTGTCACTCTTTGCATACTTGGAAAGAGACAGCCAACCAGTCGCAGCGACAAGGAGAAAAGCTAGGGTCCTCCGCTAGAGCGGGGGCCTCAGCAGGGGCCCAATGATGCTACCCCCCCCCATTGGCAACTACTTTCTCATTTGACAATAGCCCTCTTAGCAACAGTGTTTTGAAAGCTTGACGTGGCTAAAATTTGGGGGAGAGACAAGTGCTGGGGCTTGTGGAATTCACTGGGCCCCCTGACCTTTTCCTCCCTTTCCGGAGTGCCATCCGGGACCATGAATTTGTCATACAGTATCTCGTTCTGTCCCCGTGCAATAGATTTTATTTATTTATTTATTTATTTTATTTCTCATCTGCCTTTCAGGGCAGAAGCCCTCCCAAGGCGGCATACGGTAACGAAACAGAGAATAAAAGCCGACACGGTTTTAAAAAGCCATAGAAAAGCAGTGAAAACATAATAAAAACAGCAATAAAAAAGCAAACCTGTCAGGGGGAGGCCAAAGTAAAATGATATGTTCTCAGGGCCCACTTGTAATTAGGGGACCCATCAGACCCCTAAGGGCAATTTATTCTAGAGGGCACTGCGGAAAAGGCCCTCTCTCATGTGGACACTCACAAAGGGCTCTTACAGGTGGGCAAATGAAGAGAGTCTCTCTTGTTGATCTTAAAGTGAGGGCAGGCCGATATGGGTGTAGGGCAAGTTCACACGTAAGGCATAGCATCTGAAAGAACCACCATAGACAGATACATAGCTTTGGTGTTTCTTCTCATTATTTCAATCCATTACTTTGGGATTGGGGCATTCCTCACCAGAGGAACATATATAGAGTTGGAGAAGACAAGAGGCCACTGAAAAAGGGCCACCGATACTCCTCAGGCATAGCATGCTAAAACAGTTTAGGCCTCAGCCAAGCGAGGATCTCCAAGGCAACCTGGACCTCACCTTGACACAGGCACACAAAATGACATTTGCCGTATGAATTGTATTTTTACTCATTCATTAGATCCTGAGGCTTGTTTACTGTAGCTGTTCCATAAGAACATTGGTGACAGAGTGAGATTTATATGAGTGAATTCCTTTGTTCCTTTCATGATTCTGGCTTATTATTGTGTATGTTCTTCTTCCTTTTGTTGCCTTCATCTCGTTAACTTTATTTCAAAATTAAATAGAATTTCACAACAAAAAAGAAAGAAAAGAAAAGTCATTAAAATTAACAGCATCTCTTTTATACTTCAAACAGAAACCTGGCCGAGGACAACAAAGCCTGGTACCTTCAGACTGGCACTATGATTGCATCAGAGCATTATCTGCGTCCTCCTGACTACGCCCAAGAAGATGGTCAAAAGAGTTTCTATCAGAAATATTCCCCAAGCTTAAAAACCATGATTCCTGTCCGTTGGCAAGCAAGGCAAGTGTACCCATGAGGAAAATACAGCTTATTTTTCCCCTTTTTATTGTGAATATCAAAGAAACAATAGTGTGTACCCATGAGGAGAATACAGCTTATTCCCCCCACCTTTTTATGTGAATATCAAAGGAACAGTAGTGTGTACCCATGAGGAGAATACAGCTTATTTCCCCCCTTTTTATTGTGAATATCAAAGAAACAGAACAGTAACAACAAAAATAAATTGTGGGGGAAAAGGGGGGGAAACACATTACATATACAGGAATGTCATCATTTTTCATCAAGTGTACCAAAGAGAGAGAGAGAGAGAATTATGCATAAATTTTAAGAAAAATCAGACTATATAGCCATGTATTTATCCATTCGCAAGTTGCGCCTGGATATCACCCATTCAAATGTTGATAATGTTATTAAGTCCTCAATCCATTGCATTATGGTCATGACGCCTTCTGATAGAAAGGCAATTAGCAGAGAGAGAGAAAAACAGCAAAAGAGAATGAGCGTTGACTAGTCCCAAAGGCACACGGGCTACCTTGGAATAATAAAAGTAGACCACACTCTTCTTAGTGAAGAAAGGAAAATGGCTTTACTCACAGATACCCTTACATATACAATACAGGTACAGTATAGATTTTCAAAAAAAGAGGTTATCCAGTCCATTTTGTGTCCCATTACTCTGGCAGGAGTGAGAGGCAGGATCTACATTACTGCTTTATAACGGCATTGAAGCACACTGACAACTTTTGGGGCCCACGACACATTACATATACCATTTTCAAACCACTTTCATAGTGTTATATCCTGCGTGGTGTAGATCTGGCCAGAGAGCAGGATTATGACCACAGGAATAAAATGGAGTTTGCTTCTGCTGCCCTGATGCTATAAACACATTTGCTTGGGAATGAGTACTACTTGGTAGGAGAAAAGGATAACATATATGAGCCTTCCCCAACCTCCGGAAATTTTGGGATGTCAACTCCTATCAGTGCCAGCCTGCAAAGGTAAGGAATGCTGGTTGTTGTTGTCCCAAACATCTGGAAGGCACCAGCTTGGGAATGGTTGATATATACTTCTATAACTCAAAATAAATAAATAAAATGAACTGTAACCATGTGTACAGCAAGCTATCCACTCCCAGACAGTGAAATGTTTTTTAAAAGAAAAAATTTATAAGAAGAAACAAAGGATGCTGTGCCGATGATGCAGCTTGGGTTGGACCCTGGGGCCGAAGTTCAGGGTCCTGCAGCCTAGAGGGCCCCAAATGATCACCCAGACAGTGACAGGAAATAGGGGAAGCGTCAAGCAGGTCGAAGGACAACACCTCGGTTATTTACAATATTCATATACTGCTCAACATCTAAGCCAATTCCAGAGTGGTGAGTAGACAATGCTGGACAAGTTGGAGAAATATTTTGATCTGGTACTAGGCAGGATTCAGCTGTTGTAATGCCTTTTTAATTTAATTTTAAAAAAAAATCCCCTCCTGCAGATCTGCTGTGAATCCAGTCGATGATGCCGGGTTATTCTCCTTTGCCACGTTTTCTTGGATTTCATTTCTAATGCTCAGTGGATACCGGCGCAACATTGATGTGACCATGTTGCCTCCGCTCTCTTATCACGATAGTTCGGAGCCAAATGCCAAAAGGTAAGTGTCCCTTATAGTGCCATCTTTTATGGAAGAGATTTCACTGTGCGGGAACCTAGAGAAAGAGTTATTTGCATTCTCTGGCCCATGAGGATTATGAGGATAATAGTCTGTTCTTAGCTGAAAACTACTAGTGCTTGTAGCTTCCTGCCAGCGGATTTCCCACAAGCAATGGGAAAGGGTGATGGTCGGCAAAGTCAAATATTATCATTTATATGGAATGAGTGCTGTACAGAGAATGTAATAATCCTGATTCCATCCAGTCTCATAGTAATTTCGTGGAGAAGGTCTTATTAGCAGGATCATCGCCAGCGGTCAGCATCCTTGGGCGGATGCCGGGGCCTGCTGTGCCCCCCCATTTTTTTTAAAAAAATGTCTCAACACTCTGAGCAACTCCAAGAAATGCTATAAAGCTCCAAAAACTTATGTACAAAACGAGCATTTTATTATACATTAAGATATTTACTGTTTTCTACCTTTGTTTGTATATTTTTGCATTTTAAAAAAGAACTTGTAAAAGAATCCGCCCTCAAAGGAGGTGTAAAACTAAATTAGAATCAAATCAAATGAATAAATGGAGGAAATAAGCAATGCGGGTGGCTTGTTCTTGGCAGATTTCAACTCCTTTGGGAAGCAGAGCTAGCAAAAGTTGGACCTGAGAAGGCTTCTATAGGCAGAGTGGCATTTCAGTTTCAGAGGACAAGGATTTTGGTGGACGCAATAGCAAACATCATTTTCATTATCTTTGGAGCTTTAGGACCAGTGAGTAGTGTGGAAACGTATTCATGAACAATCTTTTTCATGCCTGTTTCAAAGGAGAAGGAACTTGTTCAGTTGTCAGAACACATGCATGGCATGCAAAAACGTCACTGGCATGGCCCATTAAATGGCTTTCAAGTAACCAAGCCAGGAAAGAGCTCTGTCTGAGATCATAAGAACATAAGAAAGGCCATGGTGGATCAAACATCTCGTCCAGCATTCTGTTCACACAGTGGCCAACCAGCTGCCCATGGGAAACCCACAACCCTCCTGCCCATGTTCCCCAGCAACTGGTGTACTGAGGCATACCTGTGTCTGATGCTGGAGGTAGCATATAGCCATCAGAAAACTTTGAGAGCTCCTGTTAGCCAGAAACGACAAGTCTGAACTAGATGGACCAATTGTCAAATCAGTTCAAAGCAGGTTTTATATTCATTTGCAAGTTTTAGTCTGAATTCAGAAGAGATAAGGATAGTGCAGAGGAAGGGCCAAAGCTCAGTGATGCAGCTCATGTTTTTCACTCAGAAGGTCCCAGGTTCAATCAAAGGTTAAAAACTTCCGCCAAAGATCCCACAGAACTGCTAGCAGTTAGAGTAAGCCAGAGGTTCTCAAAGTGTGGTCCACAGACCACTGGTGGTCCGTGAGCTCCATTCAGGCGGTCTGTGGAAAGGTTTGGGCACAGTTGAGTATTTCTGTAGTTGGCCCTATACTTTTTTCCTGATCTTGGAAAATCGAGGCCTATTTGACCGGGGCTGAATTATTAAACAGGTCCCAGCTTAGGGTCCCATGATTTCACAAGACGATGCTGCTTTTGTTGATGATGCCAGAAGCCATTTACAAATGAAACAAATGTTCCTACAATAGGAGTCCTGCATTTGATTCGATTTGTGAAACAAACAAACAAAAGGTTCATTAGGTGATCTGCCCAGAACCCCAGCAATTTTCAGTCAGTCTGAGAAGTTTGAGAATTGTCTGAGTAGACAATATTCTGGCAGTCTGGCTCAGGATTAGTCATAGCTCATAATATAAGGCCGGACAAGCAGTTAAAGGGCTCTTCAGCATCTGGAAATCATGGCCAGTTTTGTAAACAGAATAAAAAATATGATGAAAATGTAGTCCAGCTCCAAACTGAAAGTTCCAGGGAATGCATAGACTGAACGGCATACACTTTTCTCCTCCCCTCCCCCAGTAATTCAGCTGTATTTATTTACTGCAGACAGTAATTATCCACCGCATCCTTCAGTACAGTGAAAGTGGCTCCACGGATCTTGTCACGGGGATTGGCCTCTGTATCGCCCTTTTTCTCACAGAATTTTCCAAAGTCGTGTTCTGGGCCTTGGCGTGGGCCATCAACTACCGCACCGCGATCCGATTAAAAGTCGCTGTATCGACCGTGGCCTTTGAGAAACTGCTGGCGTTCAAGACTTTGATGCACATCTCTTTCGGTGAAGTAAGGCGTCCATACCGTAGACTCTAATTGGATTGCCTGCCTGGAAATATTGAATTTGCAATGCTGCTTTAGTTAAATGCTTTAGAACTCCATCACACCTAATTTCCCCCCCTGGTTTGCCTCCATGTTTTTTTACCAGCGCATCAAGCTTATGATCCCTTTCACAAGAATAGCTGCTCTTTCGCTCCTTCACTCATTTGCTCTTCCACTCCACTCCACTCTGCCCCTCCCCTTCTCTTTCTCCCCAGTCAGGCCCTGTAAGAGGAGTACTTCAACCAGACTGCCTTTCTGCCAGGCAAAAATGGAAGGACCCTTTAGTCTGTCTCTTTGGGGGCATCGAGGGAGTACAATCCTGTCTCTGCAGAGATTCAGGCATTGTATGATTTTAAAAAAGGCTTTTGAGGCTGGGATGCAAGGTTTGGGTTTTATATGGAGGCTTGGAGCTGGCTGTTGGGAGAGATTGCTTTTCCCTGCCAGAACCTGATGCAATCCATTCAAGCCTCCAGTTCCTTTAAAACTACACGAAGGCTTAGGGCGCATTAAATGCATTTAGGGAAAATAGCGTTCTAGGAAAGGCTGGGGAAGAGGGGGGTGTCAGCAGGACAGGCACAGCGTCATGTGAGTACCGTGCTGCACATCCACACACCAGGCATGGCGAGAGGGCACTAAACCGCTGGTGTGATGGAGCTCTTAAAATGTGGGGCAGGGACATTCTGAAATTCTGATCAATGCTGCTAGTCATGGTGGCTATATGCACACCTTTATTCTTGTGTCAATGGGGCCTTTAAGGCTGCCATTGACATGGGGGGGTGAGTGTGCAATTTATGGAGGCTCCAGAAATTGCACAATTCCCCCCCCCCCCGTTCCATCAATGGCAGCCGCAGGGGCTTAGTAGCAGGAAGTATTCCCCAACGCTTAGTATCTTGAATCCAGACTATGGTACTTGAATGTAATTCCTGTGGAAATGAGTGGGAGTGAAGTTAAGTCATGAATAAGTTGTCAAGTTCAACTAGCTTAGACTGGATCCAACCCTTCATTCCCATCTCAGGTGAAATTTCACCTGCCTTTACCTGCATTTTGGCTCGCCGTCAACTGCACAACACTTAGGCCAGATCTACGCCTTGTGTCAAATCGTTACGAATGTGGAATAAAAAGTAGGATATAACACTATGAAAGTGGTATATGGAATGTGGATTGTGCCCCAACAGTTATCACTACACTTCAATACCACTATAAAGCAGTACCCTTAGAGATTAACCTTTTACCACTACTTTTGTTTATATGATGATATCACTATGTAGATTTGCCTTTCCCAAACTATGATCACTCCCCCCACACAAATATCTTGGACAACAACCCACATCATCCCTAGCCATGCTGACGGGATGATGGGACTTGTGATCTGGAGGGCACCAATGGAAAAGGCTGATGTAGACGCTGGGATGGAGTAGGGAATGTTTCTGAACTAGGAACTATGGGATGTAGGCATTTCAGAGTACCAACATAGTGCTTTTGACAAGGATTGTCTCTACCCTACAGATGTTTAGCGAGGGTCTTACACCTTTCATGTTTATTTGGGCATCGCATTGTTTTAAACCAGGGGGATATAATAAAACCAACTGATTCCATTGTTACACATTTGTTGAGGCTGATATGAAAACCTTTCTGTGTTTCTCTTCAGTTGCTCATGTAGTCACTCCTGTTCCCTTACATCTTTCAGATGATCAATTTGTTAACCAACGATGGCTATCGAATGTTCGAAGCGGCCTTATTTTGTCCCCTACCAGTTGCTGTGCCTTTACTGATGACTGTTTGCACAATCTATTCTTGCCTCATCCTTGGTCCCACGGCGCTCATAGGAACATTTGTCTATATTATATTCATACCCTTACAGGTAACATACCATCGTCATTTAGAAAATGGTCACGCTTAAACTAGCAAGTGTTTGAGAAAGGTGTGTGTGTGTGTGTTCGTTTTTATAGAGATTTAAGAGAGTTAAATGATGCACTGCAACAAAATGTTACAGTGTTGGAGAGCTTTTATTCAGGATCCAGATACCCTGTCCCTCTTATGTGGGGATTGTTGGGTTTTCTCTCTCTTTTTTATATTGTGAATATTAACAAAACAGAACAAAAAATTACATATATAGGAATATCATCATTTTCCCCGCCCCATCAGATATACCATTCATTATATGGGGGTTGTGCAGCTTGGATAACAAGCAATAGCACTCACATCTTGAACATAGGGAATAATTGGAATAATGCTGATTACGATAATAGTTTGATAATAGTAATTTTATACGGTGGCAGGAACATTCACCGCTCCTTACAGAATTTAATTAGCCTGCCCCCCCCCCAAAAGACAGGTCCCTGTTCCAAGAGGCATACAGTCTACATTTCAAGAGGAAAGACCAGTAAGAAGTGAGTGGAGGAAAGAATACTCATAAGGGACAAATGTGAGCAGATGTACTTACTCGAAGCCAAACTTCATTTAAGTTTGGGGATAATGATCAGTAGATTAAATTAAAGTTTTTTTTTTCAGATAGTAGTTCCATATGACAGGCTATATGGTTTTAGCAAAACGTGCATAAATTATTTAGAGTGTTGTGAGCACTGTCACAAAATGGCTACCGTGTGGGCTTGCCAATGCATAAAATGGCTGCCATAGAGGACATGGCTCATTCCAAAGCACTCATTTCCCAGAAGGCAAAGTGGTTAGGTTAAAGATAAGTCGCTTGCCCCAAAACCTATGTACAAGGCAGAGCTCCAACACACAAAACCACCATTTTGAATGTACAGAAGGCCCAATTGTTAAAGCTCAGAGACATGGGGCCCAGAGACAAACTTGGGAAATAAAGATGGTGCTGCAGGCTTTTCAGCCTCCCAGTTATTTTTTTAAAATTAAAAAGCCCTTAAAAATACAACATCAGGAAAGGTCGGGCCCCTGGTGAACACCATGAGGGATGTCCGTGAACACACTGATGCCCACGGGCCCCACATGGGAGGCTCTAAGATTAGAGTACCTTCTCTGTGGTGGCCCCTGCCCTTTGGAATTTCCTCCCTAATGATATCCAAGCAGCTCCTTCCATGGCTGTTTTTAAGAGGAGAATTTTTTTTTTACTTTTTTCTGGCTTTTAATGAAAAAGGTTCAGTTGTATTTGCTTCTGCTACACATTCACAAAGTATTCTATTGAAAACAAGGGGTCATAGCTCAGTACAATAGAGCATCTGCTTTGCATGCAGAAGGTCCCAGGTTTGAAAGGCAGGAAAAACTGCCTGAAACCCCAGAAAGCTGCTGCCAGTCAGTGTCAATGATACTGGGGCTAGATGGACCCTTGGTCTGACTCAGTATTAAAGCAGCTTCCTGTGTACTGCATTTTATTGTATATTTTATTTTAACTGGCTTATTGCAATTTTGAAAAGGAAAAATAAGATGGTTTTATAATGCGCTGATATTGAATTTTGTTATTTGATGCTGTACGCTGCCTTGGACGAAATAAAGAAATAAAGAAATTGATATGGTCTGATGCAGCAGGAGCCCTCCCATGTTACCTGGAGATGGCAGGACTGGAACCCAGGACCGTTTGCATGCAAAATGTGTGCTGTTTCCCATCCCTAATTAACAAAGCTATTGTCTTTTCTCTGTATTAACTGTTTGCTCTCATGGCATCTTGTGAATTCACCGTAGATGCTCACAGCCAAACTAACGTCTTTACTACGAAGAGCTGCCATCGTGGTGACCGATAAACGCGTCCGAATGATGAATGAGATCTTGACGTGCATTAAGCTGATCAAAATGTACGCTTGGGAGAAATCTTTTACAAAAGCCATCGGAGGTACTGCCATGCGGGATGGGGAGGGGAATGGAGAGTTCTTTTACATTTCAGTGAAATGCTTTTGCTGGATCATTCCCTACATTATCTGTGATTCACCGATTATTCGGGATGCTAGAGTGTAATTTGCAAAATTACACACCATTGTCTAGAAGGATGTATGATTTCTCATTTCGTAATAAGAGGATTTCTTTTACCCTTTACAGGCATCAGGAAAGCAGAATGGAAAATACTGGAAAAAGCAGGATACATACAAAGCGTGAACACAGCGCTTACGCCAATCGTATCCACCCTGTCGATTGTCCTGACGTTTTCCTTACACATCCTTTTAAAGCATGAACTAACAGCTTCTGTTGTAAGATGCAGCCTGAAATTGCAAAAACATTTATCCATTTCTTGTTTGACCCTGTTGTTTTTATATTACTTTTTTATGGTACCCTAAATCGTAGGGCCCAGTTCCATGTTTCATTAGGCCAGCTGTGTAATTGACAACTCACCTGGTCTCCCTAGGTGACTAGGAATGACATGTAGGCGAGTGCATGGAATTCCAT
The DNA here is from genome assembly GCA_029215795.1 of Anniella stebbinsi. Lineage (NCBI taxonomy): Eukaryota > Metazoa > Chordata > Lepidosauria > Squamata > Anniellidae > Anniella > Anniella stebbinsi. The sequence continues at coordinate 13,439,221 of JARDYH010000007.1, forward strand.
GCAGGCATGTGGGTGGGCTGGTAGAGAAGAGAGATCTCTCCACCCCTCAGTTTGTTTCTGTGCTTGTCACAGAAGGAGGAAGCCCTCTCTTCTGCAACCAGCATGGAAACCAAGCAGGCTAGTCCCTTCTGTGCTGCTGCCTCCAACCCTCCTAAGCTAGCTGACAGAAGGCCATTGTTTAAACTAGGGCTAATACTTTCATTTATTTATTTAAAACATGTCAGATCCCCAGGCTACTTGCCTCCTAGTAGGCAAGTAAATCATTTTACAGGTTAGTAATTATGTGGGCTTATTTAGAAGAATGCATTTGTCTTCTTCTTGTTCTTCTTGTTCTTGTTCTTGTTCTTCTTCTTCTTCTTCTTCTTATTATTATTATTATTATTATTATTATTAAAAAGCATGCTTAAGCTGCCACATCTATCTTAAAAAAAGCAGCCGCATGAGAATCTGATTTGGAACATGCTATTCATCTTAGGAGCTAGCACACCAGTTTCCCACTTAAAATTTCTTGAAGGTGCTATTTGCCACTTTTAAACGTGTGAATGACGCAATGTGTAATTTGGCACAGGGCCACAGTTTACTCTGGGATGTTTTTTTCAAAAACTGAAATCATTTTCAAACTAAATAATTCCTTCCTACTGATGCCATGTACATGGAGCTAGTCACCAAAGGAGTGCAGAGTTAAAATGCTGTTAAGAGCAAATATTTTTGTTTGATTTTAAATAACAACAACATGCCAGATCCCTACCTCTGGTTTTAAACAAAACTGCCAAGGCCGCTTATGACATAATAAAAATAGAAAATACAACACTTCTAAAACAGGGTGCAATGCTATGCCTGTTTAGACAGAGAAAAGTACGATAACCATTCCCCAAATTGGTTCAACACCTTGGATAGCTCCTTCAGGTGGAGGGGAAGGTGCTGTCCCATCCCCACTGTTGAAGGACGATTCATTTGGCTTTTCTACCTGGAATGGGAAGGGGTGCCATCTTGCCCTTTGCCTCAGGCAGCAAAAAATCTAGGGCTGCCCCTGCTACCCAGTACTCTTCGGATGCTTTTCTCAGCGCTTCTCTGAGCATAGACTGTCTTTCCCTGTTCAGTACCAGAGAGAAGCAGCCTTTTTCTAGAGCTGGTGGGGCCAGGGAGAAGGAGCAGGGTTTGGAGGAGAAGCTGCTGGGATGGAGATTCCCCAGCTGTGGAGCAGTGGATAGAGTGTCGACCTAGAACTGATCATAGAATCATAGAATAGTTGGAAGGGGCCCATAAGGCCATCAAGTCCAACCCCCTGCTCAATCCTCCATTGGTTCTTGGTTATGGTTTTCTAAGAAATGTGCCTACCCATACTGAAGATGTCCTGCAAGTGCCCATGCTATCCAAGGTGATGTAGCTATATACCAAAGAGAGGACCATCTTGGAAGTGGCATCAAAGTTGTGGATTGTTCTCACCAAACAATTCCACGGTGCCTGACAAAGCCCCTTTTCATTTCCCAAGCTTTACAGACAACCTTTTAATCCCGCTGAACTGCTTTCATGCAGTTTTATTTCAATTTTCGGACTTTTTCGTTTAAATTGTTTGATTGTTTTTGCAAACCACCCTGGGAATAAGACTGGAGGGTAAGGTAAAAAGAGTGATAATAGACACGTGCCCAAATAAATAAATATTAGAAGATTAGAGGCTTCTTTCATAAAAGGATGAGCAAAACCAGTCCTTTCCTGAATTCCTGGCTAGGTGCTTAAAACCCTAAACCATTGCTGAATATTATTTGGGGTGTGTAGAGTGAACATAAAATCCATTCCAAAACTAAGTTAGATTTATCCTGGACTGCTTCTAAAAGTTAAGTACATGGAACAAATAGGAGCTTTCAGTGCTCATTATTTTTCATGTCACTTGATCCACAGTGAACGGCCGTTAGCTGGGAGTGAGCAGGCAGGCTTTCCATTTTTATAATGCAAAGGAGAGTAAAGGTTGATAATTACAAATCAGTACATCTGAAGGGGCTAAACAAACACTACATTCATTCCCAAAAGGGCAGAATTGTGTTTTACTTAGAATTTAAAAAATTAAAAAGATTTTACTTGTTTTGTCGGCTGAGATGCACCGAGAATAAACGTGATTGATTTCTTCCACGGAGGACCACCAATTACTGAAGAAAGAGTAGGCGGTCTTGTACCATTACAAAAGCAATCCTATGTATGTTCTCGATGGAGGGCTCCAAGATGGGCATGCTCTGTTCCTTCCCACACTCTGTTGGCTCTTGGCAACAGGGCAGAAGTCAAGAGGGGCGGGGCTAAAAATCACACCCTCTTATCCCCAGAAATGGGAGGGAAACATTTTGACATGCTCTTGAGCTAGGGAGGCTTAGGATGCCTCAGATCCTCAACCGCTTCCTCCTTGCGCACCGGCATGCCCCCTGAAATGTCCATTTCCCCACTCTATGATGTCAGAGGAAGCCACTGCGGAAATCTCTACGGTGGCTGGGTGGAGCCAAAATGAGAGCTCAGTTGATGGGGAAATGTTTGCATGGGGAGAGCTCCATCCACAGCCTTTAAGGGGGTTGTTTTCCCATATGATCATATGGCCTCTGGGACACTGTTGAATATGGACCATAGGGTTGCTCCCTATGGGTGCTTCTGCCCTACCCCTAGGTATTTACTCTAGTGATGCCACTCTGTGTATACTCACCTTTTTATGGGGCCAACTACAGGACACCAGAGGTAATGTGTTGCTCTCCTGTCTTTCTCCCCGTGCTTCTATTCCTTTTGAAAAGAGCCCCCAGAGGAGCTGTTGCTCTTCTTTACCTTTACAACTTGCTGGTTCAGCTGCCATCTTGCTCGGGTGCTGAGAAGGAGGCGCAGCCAATGCTGCCATTTACTTGTTCATAGGCTCTCTGCCTGTCAAGCAAGCAAGTGGTAGCAATGATGAGAAAGAGGTGGAGGAGCAAGAGGAGCCGGTGGCTATGGTGGTGAGAAGGTAGGCTTACAGGGGCAGGGGACCTATTGAGAGTGTCCTGCTCAAAGGCCGTCCAAACCCTGGAGTAGACATGATCATGGATGATATAAAGTCAAAGCTGGTGAGATGGAGTCCCACGTGGAGAAAACTTGAAAATGGAACTCATTGGCTGAATTCGAACAACACAATAGTCAATGGTGGGGTAATAATCAACTTTACAGTTGTTCATCTAGGGAGTACTCCCCACACAACATGGTAATAAATAATCAACTGTGGTGTGGATTAGGATCAGCACTGAGTTGACTATGGCAGCATTCGGATGACACGATAGTCAATACAACTGACGATTGTTCCCCCCCCAGTTGCTTATTGTGTCGTCCGAATTCTGCCATTGTCTAACTTTCTAACCACCCACCCTACAATAACCTCAGCAGATGCCCCATATCCTATATAGCTAAAGAGACATCCATCATCCCTTTGAGATGTAACACAAAACAAGCTTTCACGACACTAACAGCCTTTTAACCCATCTCTTTTTGCAGGCCTTCAGCGTGATTGCCATGTTTAACGTAATGAGGTTTTCAATTGGCATCTTGCCGTTCTCTGTGAAAGCAGCGGCAGAAGCAAATGTTTCCTTAAAACGACTGAAGGTAAAAAGAAAAAAAAGGAAAGGGAAAAAAATATGATGATTGCAGATATTTTGGGATTGTCTAGCTGGTGGATGAAAAGCAGTAATCACAGCCTCATTCATGCTGAACAACCTGTACTATGCCACTGTGTATCGTATAGCTACACCAAAGGTTGCTTGTCTAAAAGCTATGGGAAACAGGTCTAGATACCCTTTCCCCTAAACTCTGCTGTTATGCTGTGATTTTGAGATTGCTATTTCTAAACTGTATTTACATTTGAAGGGGTGTTTGGTGATTTTTATTTTTTAACTTGCCTGTTGGTTGCTTTGAGTTTAATCATAAAAAAGTCTGCTCACACAACACGCTAACCCACACTTAGTGGTTGAGTGTGAGTCATTTGGAACCGTGTGTTGTTTGTTGAACCATGGGTTATTATGTTGTCTGAATGCAGCCAGGGTGGCTTGTTAACCCTGCGGTGTGGCTTATTTTCTTGAAGAAGCCGTCTTGAGAACCCATGGGCCATATTCACACACAAAAAAAAGGGGGGGATGGTTAGGGTAACTATGGAGAGGGGACCTGCCACACTACCATGGAAGCATATGCCGCCGCATGGTTCCACTGTCCACCCACCCTCTGTAGTTACCGGTCATCCCTCTATGCAGTTTGAAGAAATACTTCCTTTTCTCTACCCAGAATCTCTCCCTTGAGGGTGGGAAACAAGAAGATGCCAGGGATAGAATCATAGAATAGTAGAGGTGAAAGGGGTTTATAAGGCCATCAAGTCCAATGCAGGAATCCACCTTAAAGCATACCTGAAAGATGGATGTCCAGCTGCTTCTTGAATGCCTCTAGTGTAGGAGAGCCCACAACCTCCCTTGGTCATTGGTTCCATTGTCGTACTGCTCTAACAGTCCGGAAGTTTTTCCTGATGTCCCACCGGAATCTGGCTTTCTATAACTTGAGCCCATTATTCCGTGTCCTTCACTCTGGGATGATTGAGAAGAGATCCTGGCCCTCCTCTGTGTGACAGCTGTTCAAGTATTTGAAGAGTGCTATCATGTTCTCTCTCAATCTTCTCTTCTCCAGGCTAAACATGCCCAGTTCTTTCAGTCTCGCCTCACAGGGCTTTGTTTCCAGATGCCTGATCATCCCCATTGCCCTCCTCTGAACCCCCTCTAGGTTGTTTGCATCCTTCTTGAAGTGTGATTCCCAGAACTGGACACAATACTCAAGATGAGGCTAGAACCTGAGAACTTTGCATGGAAGACGTGTGTTCTGCCACACTGGGCCATGGCCCTGTTAACTCAAGCTGGGGGTGATCAGAGACCCCCGTAGCAGTTGGCTTTACCCTTGACTATGCCCCTTCTTCTTCTAGAATATTCTCATCACTAAAATTCCTCCAGCATATGTGATGACATTGAAGGACCCCCGAAATGCCATGGTACTGCAAGATGCCACATTGTCCTGGAAAAGCTCTTCCAGTGAACACGTCGCCAGAAGTAGCAAGGAGACCCTCCTGAATGGGAAACATGTCAGCCAATACCAATCGGTGATAGGAACTGTTGTCTCTTCCTCTCAGAGATCAATTGCTGGGAAAGAGAGTAGTAGTAGCATTGGCCTGCGCAGCATAAGCTTTACGGTACAGAAAGTAGGTATATCTGAACAATAATGAATGTTTAATCTGGTTCAATTTGGGATGGAGGTTAATAGCGAGAATTGGCCATAGTAGGGTCCCTTGACTTTCAGATGTATTCAATCATAAGTCCATCCCATCCAATTTTTGCATAATTCTTCAAATTTTAAACATACACACACACACACACACACACACACTTGTTTTCACATGAAAGTTTCCCTAATGTATACATTTTATATACATCTTTCTCTATTACATGCATTTTTGTATGCAATTTTCGAGCAGAGGACTGCATCACAAAACTTGAAGGGGGGAAGGGAAAGGAACACCTGGAACCCTGAACAGAATCACTCCATGCTTCAACATTTTGTTGCAGGTCCCATGTGTATGCTACTGAGGATTGATTGATTTACAGTCTTTATATATGGCTCCATATCTAAAATAGATTCTGAAGTGATGAACATAGGAATAAAACAGTAAAAAGATATACAAAAAAAAATTAAAACAGCAAATTAAAAATTATCAGTTTAAAAGGAAGTACCAATAAAAAACAGTGGCTGGTCAGCTGAGAAATGCATCCTTGAAAAGAGTTGTTTTCAGGAAGCACCGGAAGCAGTAGTGTTGGCGCCTGCCTGATTCCCAAGGGCAGGGAGTTCCAAAGAGAAGGGGCCACCACACTAAAGGCTCTTTTCCTGGTGGACTCAGATTGGGCCATAGGTATTAATATTTGTACTTATATCCCTTTAGGGCAGGGATGGACTGATTGCAGGGGGTCGGGGGCTGCAATGGTCTCTCCCAGAACCCACTGATGGCTGCATCCCACCCCTGCCAAAATTGCTGCTGAATTTGCCACCGTGGCAGTGGCAAAAATCATCATCATCAACAACAAAAACAATAAATAAGGCACACACTGCTCTTAATCAACCTATATTTTGCTGCTGCGAATAAGGTGGAGACAAGGGGGCCTGTGAAAACAGCTACTGGGGACCCTGCTTTAGGGCAATATGTAATGAATGTCAACCACCCTTAATTTCAAACTAGTCTTATAACAGACTCTACGTTTGTTTGTGAGTTCCTATTCCACTTCCTGCTCAAAACGTGCCTTTTCCAAGGGCCTGTCCAACCTAAAAACATATTTGCAAATATAGAACCTACAATTTAACTAGCAATCCACTGCGTCACACACACCCTCAAAAGCAAATGGCAACGCTGTGACTCAATTTAATTTAGTAGTAATAGTAGTTGTTTGCAGTTAGCTGGAAGGGCCCTATTGAGATTTTGTGCCTTGTGTTGCCAAAGTGCCTTGGACTAGCCCTGGAGGGCTGACTTGTATACAAAACGGTTGAGACTTAAGAATTACACTGTGCTTGCGCACAAGTAGCATCCCTTATCACCTAGGATGAATTGTTTTCAAAATGATTTTTTTTGCAGGGCATGGTTCTGGGGATTTGTGGACATGTAGGAAGTGGAAAAAGCTCCATCATTGCAGCGATATTAGGGCAGGTATGTAACCTTCTAAACTTTTCTTTACGAGTTCATCTCTATTGGAACATTATACATTTTTTGGAGCCATTCAACTCTACAATGCCTACATTGATGAAAGGAGGACACCAAAGTCATGTGCCTGCAAAGTACAGCCACGAGACATATGGAGTGCACACGATCATGCTGTCCTGAGCACATGGCTGATGCGGGAAACACAACGAGAGCATAACCAAAACAGGAGATTTCTCCCAACCCCTTGGAAATATAGCAACAAAACAACTGATGATAGTAAATATAATTGGAACAAAATCTATTTTGAAAAAAACCTGTATGGTTATTGCTATTGTAAAAATATACATCAAACCAATGAGAGAGTATACAATGTTGTTGTGCTAAGCACAAGACCACTGAGGAGTAGGGTTTGTTGGCTAGTTATAGAATAACGGCCACAGGTCTTGATGAGTCATACACATTGAATAGCATTTACTATTTTGGATGAGCAGTTAATGGTAGGGGTGGGTGTGGATGAGAAACTCATGCGAGTCAGACATAAGAAGCAGAAACACTATGTAGCCTTCGGCTGATCATTTCAATTTCCCTGGGCACACACCAAGCAGGCTATTGCACTACGAAAGCGGTACGAAAGCAGTATATAAAAGGCAGGAGCCACACTATTGCTTTACAGCGGTCTTGAAGTGCACGGACAACTGTTGGGGCCCATAGACACATACCACATACCGCTTTCATACCGCTATATCCTGCTTGGTGTGACTCCTGCCTTTTATATACCGCTTTCATAACACTTTCACAGTGCAATATCCTGCTTGGTGTAGAAGAGGCCAGTGTTGCAAGCCTCAGAGTTTCTCTTCTTGGAAAAGTCAAATTGCATGGACACATAGAATGCAAGAGAGTTGAATGGGAGTTTATAAAGACATTTGACTGTATTAATGTGGGGTTTAACAGAGATTATTGTTTCTATGCATATGGTAAAGATTCTGCCTAACTTTTACTATCTAAGAACGTCAGAATATCTACTTTCAATCAGCTTTTAATTGATTTTTCTACCTTGCTCTCATCAGTTAGCTAGTCACCTATGAAAGCCTATGCCATTTTGTAATATTTAAAAAATCAAATATTATTTTGAAAGTACCATCAAACATATTTCTTCTTTTGTTGCATGGATATGCACAGTAATGACATTTTTTTTAAAAAAAAAGTCTTCTTCAAATTCTCCACAATAGCAAACAGGGACTCAGTAGAGACCATGATCTTCTGTGCCAATGGTAATAGTTAGTAGGGCAGCTCAGTGAAGCAGATTTGTTCTTTAAATGTGCAATCTACTTTTCCAGATGTATCTGTATAAGGGGACAGTTGCTGTGAATGGCACTTTGGCTTATGTGTCACAGCAGGCATGGATATTTCACGGGAGCGTCAGGGAAAACATACTTTTCGGTGATGCATATGATGAACAAAGGTAAATATGAAAATAGGAGGGGACCAGGGCTATTGCTACAAAAAGGGGGTTATCTGTCCCCCTTAGGAAAATTGTGGGCTGTTCCCTCAGCTTTAGTCTTCATTTTATAAGAGTAGAACGGCTCCAGTCCTTTCTGGATATACAAGGGCGGACAGTCCTATGATGGCCCTTCAAATGGAGGACTGTCCCCTGTCAAAAGCGGGCAAGTGGCCACTATACCCCTTACAATTCTCTAAATGCAGAGGGGAAATTCCCTCTTAGTTTACAGGATCTTAAGGGAGGAAGGACACTGAGGTCACAGAATGCATGTCTTCTTATTATTAATGGGATTACTTTTGCCTGCTGGTTATCTTGAATTCCCGGGAACCCAGTGAAACAGTCCTTGTGTTTCAATGAGCACCCTGTTCATATTGTCGCGCTGAGTGTGTCAGATTCCAGCTGCTGTAGCAGGTGTGTCTAAGACTCGGAAGAAGGAAAGGCAAAAACCTGAACGCATCAAACGGGACACTGACTCGCCAGAAAATTAAAAAATGGTGGACATTTTCGGTGCAGTTTGGAGGTCCTTATGCCACCCGTTCCTCCCTGAAAATGTCCAGGTGGCACTGTGATATAGCAGAATAGTGCAATTACACAAGTGGGAAACATTTTCATTTCCTTTCAGAAATAGTACCACATTTTCCCTGATCTAAAAAAAAAAAAACCTTGCCAAAAGTACTGTTTAAAAACAAATGAAACTGGAGGGTCACTACGTCATCTAATGAACCCGTAAACAACAATGACAAGAGCATAATAAATGCCACACGTAGAAAACCTCCGTTTCTCTAAAGCCCTAAAATGGATAGGCATCGGCAAAAACTCCTGCAGAGACCTGATCCATTTGGCATCACATGTTGCTACCTAGAACAAAGTGTGTGTGTGTGTGTGTGTGTGTGTGTGTGTGTGTGTGTGTAGTTGGGTTCTTGGTGCCTGGAATGTCCTCTGTAGCTGTGTTCTGAGCAAGGGAGAGGGCCAAGGAGAGTGGAGAAGCCGTAATTTTAAGAACCACTGCCTAAGTTTGCTTCTGTCCCTCCTTTTTTCCTTTTGTGCTGTGTTTCTTAGACTGCACGATCTGTTTTTTATTGATCTATAAGCTGCACTGGGAACCTTTTCAGCTGAAGAGCAAGGAAAACCTGATTGAAGCAAAATAATAATAATAATAACAATGTTTGCAAGAGAACAGCCAAAGGATCACATCACACAGCTCTGCCTCCGCTGTTCAGAGGTCTGCTAAGGGGATACAATCTCATAAGGCTTGCTCTCAAAGCGCACTGGCGCGCCATGAGAGTTCTAGGGTTGCTTTGTCTGGTTAGCATTGACCGTGAAAACCTGAAATCAGCTGACTTCGGTCCTGAGGCCAATCCCAGGGAGCACATTCAGTTCATGCATGGCACCGGTGGGGGGCTTTCAGGCTGCACGGCCACCAAGCATAAATGGAGACTGTTCCCTACAGCACCCGTGTACAGCTTTATCCGGCAGAGGAAGGCTGGGAGTTCACGCTGTGCTGAAAATTTCTTCCACTTTTTTTGGAGGGGGGGGGGTGAATCACTCTCATTCCATTTGCTAAGAAAAGAAATGGCTTTCAAAAATAAGTTTACAAGGAGGAGAACGCTTGGAGAAACTCTCAGTGGTTGTGTTCAGGGTTTCTGCGTTGACCTAGCTTACGAGGTGGCTGCCATTATTTCCATTTGTTGACTGGAGAACTAAGGCTGGGCAAAAGTGACCTACCCAGGGCCACAAAATGAATCCGTGGTAGAGGTAGAATTTGAACTCCCTACCAAGGCAACCTGGTCTCCACTGGGTCCATGCCGTGCTTAAAGAGAAGACTGGCAGTAGGGGAAAAGCTTCCCTGAAACACAGCTTCCCAGTGTCCTGCTCCATCATGAATTCTGCCACGACATGCAGGTGATAGCTCAGGCCAGGTGGCAAGGACTGGCAACCACGGCTAGCAATCCTGCAGCTAAGCCAAGGAGACAAGTTCAGCACGGGCCTAGAGCAACCTTCCCCAACCCAGTGCCCTCTGGATGCGTTGGAGCGCAACTCCCATCATTCCCAGACAGCATGGCTATCTGAGGCAGTCTCAAACCTGCCAGAATTGTTGGCCATGTTGGCATGAAATAAAGGAGTTGGGATACATCCTAGCAACTACCCGCCTTCAGTACTGCATCTGGCCACTGTAGCAAGTGTTTCGATGCAGTTTTTGGCTTCTCCTAGTGATGAGTTTAGGAGTTGCAGTGGTCAAGCTGGGGCATGTTCCTCAAAGCCTTCCTACTCCTTGGAGAAGTTGGAGGTCCACTCTGCAGAATCTGATGGCTGCGGTTCTTCCCTGGGGTTCAGTGGGCAGGGTGGAGGATCTAGGATAGGGCCCCTTGCTCAGGAAGGACCAGGGAGCAGGTTGAATGCTTCCCTAGAGCTACTTGTTGTATTCTAATGGACATATGCACTTCCTTGTTTTGAATTGTGGTTTGTCCCCGGAGGGCCCCAGGAGGGGAGAGGAAAAGAGAGAAAGGGAGAAAGGAGGAAGTGGGGGAGAGAGAGAAAGAGATAGAAAATTAGGATTTAGAAATACAGTGAAGTTCTGTTTACATTCAATCCTTATTTCTGGGTCCTCCTTACTGAGAAGAAAATACAAAACTACTGCTTCTGCTCAAGGAGTCCACCTCCAAAGGCTCTCAGTCCGGGACCAATTGTTTTCTGGAGACAATTTAAGGAACTGGATTTTAACTTCCAAAGCCTGAAGGGCACAATCCTATGCACATTTAGACAGAAGAAAAAGCCTTACAATTTCCATCATTCGCCAGCTAGCCATGGACATGTTACCTTACAATTTGGGGATTGAACACATTCCAAATTTAATGTTTTAGGTACAATTATGCCATAAAAGTCTGCAGTCTAAAGTCAGATCTGGACCTTCTGCCATACGGAGATATGACTGAGGTAGGTGTCATGACACAAGCTGATTTAACACAGGTTTTCATCATTTCTATAATTGTCTTCCAAGTAAACCACTTCCATATTCTTGTCAAGGAGCTGACAACTTAATCTGCCATGTTCCCACTGACTTTAGTAGGGGGTGAGGCATGAAATGGTTGATTCAGCCTCAAATCCTCTTCCTAGCCAAATATGGAAGATTAATTTGTGGATTAGTTACCCCTTAATACATGCTAACTACCCTGTTCTGCCACTTTCAGAGAGCAATCCTCGGTCCATCCAAACCCTGCTGCCAAGAACCAGGCAGGGTGGGAGGAAGACTGAGGTCTCCATGGTTACTTGGATTTTGCAGGGAGCTCTCCGTCCTCTTCCCAGCTGTACCCACTGGAATGTCCCCTTTCCACCCTTGGAAAGAGGAGCCGCCACAGAGATTTTCATGGAGGGGGGAAGATCCACAATTTGATCGCCTCCTCCATGCTCAGAAAGCTCTGTCTACTGGTGCAGAGGAGGAAACCTGCAGCATGTTATGGTATCGCAGATGCTGTTTAGGGGCTATAGGATTGTTCTGCCTGACTCCTTAAACTGTGACCCAAGAGTCAGTTCCCCCACCTCCACTTTTCATGGCAGAGTTTATGGGTGACCCTAATTCAAATCAGGACCACAACACATTTTGTGCGTTCAGTAGCTGACAATTTAGCAGAGCCAGAAGCAGAAAGCCTTGGCCCATTTTATTATTTGAGTTACACAATCCGTATTGCCATGTCTCCCTGTGAATGACTTGAAATGAAAGCAGGTACATATTCTAGAGGGGGGGATTGTGACAATAATAGGATTTGGCATCATGTCCCTCCTGGCCGCCTTGTCAGTTTAAATTTTCATTAAAGGCGCTCTAACTGGGAACATCACTTCAGCTGGGGCTCAATCATATTTTTTAAACATACTTTAGTTCTGCCTATTTTGCTACACTGTCTCCTGCAGTGATTTGAAAGAGACACCAGCCACCTCAACTGAATGCGTATCTGCATATAATTTCTCAGCTTCTGTCATGTGGACGTATCCCCAGAAGATTAATTTGGAGATGCGCCCAGTCAATTTCGCCATTGTGCGCGTTCTCCATGATGGTATCCCTGTGATAGATATGTCACACGATGTGTGTGGGGAGGTAGCGGGCTACTGTTAGCTGCAGAGGGGGAAACATACAGCAAACAGAGTGCCTGTGAGCATTATCCCAAGGGGGGAAATCGCATTTCCTTACCGTCGCTTCTACGCATTTCCTCATTCTTCCCGAAGGGGAAAGAGGAAGTAAACGAAGACCGTGTGGCCTATTCAGAGGCTGTTTTTATCGAGCCGCTTTTCCTGCACACAGCTGGAGATTGCGGCACATTCCCTGTTTGTTTTTTTAAAAGTCAGAATAAAAGGGGTCTATTTTGCTACAGAAAAATGAGCAGACGGAGTGGGAGGCGGACATCATCATCTAAAGGATGTGCGCACAACTGTAAGAGGGCAGCAGTGTGCGTGCAATAAAACACTCGTCTGATGAACCTCTATGGCTGTATTCGGACAACACATTAGTCAATGGTGGGTTGAGTAGTCAACTTACAGTTGGTTATTTTGTGGGTACTCCCCACACAACATATTCCTACACAACTGTGGGTGGTTGGGACTGGCATTGAGTGGACTAATAGTCAACCCAGCATTTGTCTGACACAGCCTCCACCCTCCCTCCCTCCTCCCTCAGTCCTCCCAGTTGTATCCCAGCAGCCTCTGCAAGTTGCACCAGTTGTAGCAGAGTGGCAGCCGCCACTTTGGTCGCTCTTGCCACCTGCCTCTATGGGCTTGTGTTTTAACCCACTCACCACACGCCATTAACCCACTCACCCCTCCACACAACACTTTAAACAACTGGCTTCCAGCTAACTGACTTGCAACCCAGTTGTTTCTCTCAGTTGCTTATTTGGGCGGAATAGCATACCGTTGGTAGTTTGTGAGCGGTGTGTTACCCTCCACACAACACAAGCAACACAACTGATGACTGTTTCTCCCCCCACCCCCTAGTTGCTTAATGTGTTGTCTGAATGCAGCCTATATGTATATAATCTGTGTGGCTAACAGTAGCTTTTTTGGGGGGGGGGAAATGGCTGCCCTTGCAACTGCTTTTAGGAAAGAAAAGATTTCATGAGATGTAATCACTCCAATTATGGGATGGAGGCAGTGCCGGCATCAAGAGTACCTGCTAAAGGCCCACAACCTATCAGGAGCTGTCTGACAAGAGCCCCCTGGACTTGCTCCTCCTCTTCACCTTAGTGATCTGCTTTTTCACCCAACTCTCGCTCTGACCCGAACGACGGTGGTGGTGGGTAGGAGGAGCAGGAAATGTCTCTGCCTGCTGTCTCCTTGGTTCTCTGCCTGCCTAGCAAGCCAGTAGTAGCAATGAGGAGAAAGAAGGTGAAGAGCAAAAGCAGCCATGACAATGGCCGTGGGAAAGCCGATTCACTGAAGGAGGGGGACCCTTGAGGGTATCTTGCCCAAAGCCCCTCAAAAAGCTGAAGCCAGCACTGGGGGGGGGTCAGGAATGGGCCATGGGCAATAGCTGGAGGGAGCCAGGAGCAAAGAACAAGGAGCTGTCGGGCTGGCCAGTAGTAAGTTAGACCCACAGGACCAACCAGGTATCAAAAAGATACCTAAATACAGAGAATCAATTGCATTGTCTACAAAATAAAAAATTGGCAATGTAAAAAGTGATCATGGCCCAGGGGCGCTAGGAAAATCCCATTGTCTGAACTCAGTGGTGAAACGCAGTTCAGTAGCTATAGGTTAATGAGTGCATAAATCTGTTATTAAATGGGAAACTCTTACATGAAAATGATTATTACCCCTTTGACTGACTTTACAATCCTGCCCTTTTTAAAGATAGGGGAAAGGGGCATCAATCTCTCTGGAGGTCAGAAGCAGCGAATCAGCTTAGCTCGTGCCGTGTATGCCAACAGAGACATTTACTTACTGGATGACCCTTTATCTGCAGTTGACGCGCATGTTGGAAAGTATATTTTTGAAGAATGTATCAAAGAAGCCCTACAAGGGAAGACCATACTTCTCGTTACTCATCAGCTGCAGGTAATGAAAAGAAAATGAAACTGGTTTCAACTGTTTGGAATATGGGATTGTTTGTTTTTTAAAACCTTACAACAGCTTCAATCCCCTTTCCCCTGGTCTCTAGAAGAGGCTGGTGGATGGATCCTCATGCATGCACACAGAGCACTTATTAGCCAAAAAACTGATCCCATGCTGTTGGCACCATTTGCAATGGCACCATGAATGGCTTTCAGTACAGTAAATTGCAGGTGCGACCTCTCGATCTGGATTGGGAGTCTGTTGTGGGGGATAGTGAGGATCTAACCCATCACAGTGATTGGATCCAATCTAGATCACTCCCCCATGCATCTACCATTTGAATGGGGGTGGGTGGGAAGCTTCCATTGGAACAGGGGGCCCTGATCCTGATCAACACAGAAGCAGGAGGCAAAGAGTTAAAAAGCTCTCCCCAACCAATGCCAGCCTTTACACATGTGCCTACAATTTACTTTTAAACAGCCATTCACACAATTGCTACTTGCATGAATGGTGCCTCCTCTGACCTCAAGGCACCATGTTTTCCATTGGCCATTTCACACACAGCATCTGCTGCTTTCCTACTGTAGGATTTTTATGTTTGCTTGTTGTGAGGATAAAATGAAGAGGAGGAGGATTATGGACGCTGCCTTGAGTCCCTTGGAGCAAAAAAAGGCGGGAAATAGATGTAATAATAAATAAATATACCAAAAGTAAAGCAGAGCACCTGGAAATGTGCTATAATAGTGAGAATGGCACACTGGGGGTGGACTTAGGCAGTTATTCTTGGTTTGAGAATTGGGATCTTACAAGGATTGGCCCCATTTTCAGCAAATGTCAAAGAGTCTATAGGTGTTCTGTTTTGGGGCTTTGCCACTTGGGACACTTTTTTTTCCATTGTCATTTTTACCAATACCATATCCACGACGACATGACCCACAAACAATATAAACACTAAATCCCCATTCATCTGTCACCTACGCAATGAAAAAAAGGCCTACATGATACTACATATTAAAATTACCACTAAATTAAATGCAAAAATAGGTTATACAAGACAAATAGAAGAATCCCAGATTTATGAAGGAATGGAAACCTGTTATTGAATATTGGAAAAGTAATTATGGTATAAAAATTAATATGCATTCCTGCTTTGCTGTCTCGTGAATTATTCGGACATCTTTCTCGTCACAAATGGAACCCTCATAAATGTCCTTGACGTTGTATTTTTCTCGATCTAATATGGGTGTTCCACCATTGGTCTCCCTTCCCTCCCCGCCTTGAAAATAAAATAGCAACATTACTCCAGTAGATGGCATACAAGTCACAGCTCAGAAAAGATGCGTAACTACAGTGCTTTAAAATATAATGGTATGTGTTCTAAAGAATGCTGAGGATTTGTGGTGCTTGAGATAAGTGGAGCCATTCTATGCACAACATGTATACTCTATCAAAAGCTATAAGCACAACCTTAAACCTGCCTTCCCCAACCTTAGGGTGACCATATGGAAAGGAGGACAGGGCTCCTTTATCTTTAACAGTTGTGTAGAAAAGGGAGTTTCAGCAGGTGCCATTTGTATGCATGCAGCACCTCGTGAAATTCCCTCTTCATCGCAACAGTTAAAGTTACAAGAGCCCTGCCCTCTTGACCATATACAAAAGAGGGCAGGGATCCTACAGCTTTAAGTGTTGTGATGAAGAGGGAATTTCACCAGCTGCTGCATGCATTCAAATGGCACCTGCTGGAATTCCCTTTTCCAAACAACTGTTAAAAATAGAGGAGCCCTGTCCGCCTTTCCATGTGGTCACCCTACCCAACCTGTTTCCCTCCAGATGTTTTGACCTAGAACGGCCATCTGCCCCAGCCAGCATGGCCAGTGGTCAGAAATACTAGAAGTTGTCCAGAACATCTAGAGAGCACCAGGCTGTGGAAAGCTGCCCCAGACAACTTCCACTGAGAGAAAGGGTGGCTCCAATCTCATATCCGCCTAACTCGCTAGGCGGTGTCAGGGAAGACATGATCACTCGCTTCCTTTCTGCCACGTAGGAGTAGAAATAAGACATATCTGCCTTACAGGAGCTGTTTTTAAGAATTACCATCCACGATACTGTGTGTGGAGTGCTCTGGGACTCTTCAAAGAGGCTTATTAATATTGTTGCTGTCAGGTTTCCACCTATGAGCTGGACCCCTTGAGTAACTCTTTAAGGATCTCTTGCCTGCTGAAGAGTCCCACCTTTCTCCTTTTACCTCCCCTTTCCCAGTAACATGGGGTTTAGGCTGTAGAAGTGAGGTGATTGGCACACCAGACACTTTATATTCAACACAACAGTTTACTAATATATTAAAGATGAGCAAATTACAAGCAACGGTATTTAGTCCATAGAGCTGAGGGATACAAAAAGCATGAAAAGAAAACAACAGTTGCAAAATGCAAGTTCTTTTACCCTAACTGTGCTTAGGCTTTTTCCAGCTACTTCTTCCTCGTGCTCTCATCTTCTGCTGTTTTCTCCTCTCCTTTTACACCTTCTTCCCCCAAAACAAAAAGTACTGTTTGAACCTTGAAGAAATGAAACTTAACTGGAAAAATGAAACTTAACCAGGCAATGAATCAACTCCTCTCAGGGATACCCTCTCCCAACAGAAAAACCCCAGGCCTCTAATGCCTAACCTTTTGATGTTGCCTCTGTATGCCTCAAACCTTCACAGTTACTAATAGGAACTCCAAGGAAATGTTGTGTCTGGATGGTACTGACTTGGCTACGCAAGGATTAGCACCCCAAGAATGGATTTGTTATTAGTATATTACAGGGGTGGGCAACTTCTGGGTAACTGGGGGGCCCCATTGCCTCCCCCTTCCCACAGGGGGTCACACCATGCCTCCTCTGTGCTGTCGAATTCGCTGCCAAAATTTGGCAGAATAGTGGAGGTAAAACACATTGCCTTGCTTCTATTTCACAATGTGGCCCATGCTCAAAGAACTCTTCTGCCTTTCTTATTCCCAACACATTGCAACCATTCAGTATCATTAACTGCCTTTATTTAGAAAATGCGGACTGGGTGAATTTCTCCCCCAGTTCATTTGCCAGTTTACTGACCCTGCTTTTCTTTCCTTTCAAAACAACAACAAAAACCTAAAACAAAACCACCACAGTATTTAGAATTTTGTGATGAAATCATACTGCTAGAAGATGGAGAAATATGCGAGAGCGGTACCCATGCGGAACTGATGGAAGCAAAGGGGCGCTACGCTCACCTCATTCAAAATCTGCACATGGAAGAAGCAACAGTAAGTTTTTGCACTTAAAAATGACATACTAGGGACAAAGAAGGCAAGAAGGCCTATCGCTTCTCTCGGCTCCCCAAAGACCTCTTGCTGAGCGCTGATGGAAACAGGATTCTGGCCTTGGTGGACCTTTGGTCTCATCTAGCCGGGGCTGCTTTGATATTCGTCCTTAGAGATTGGATACCTTGAAGCTTCTATGTATTCTGTCTACCTGTGTTGTTGTCATTTTGGTTTATATACAGCTTTTCTGCCCAAAGGACTCCGAAGTAGTGAATAGCATATTAATATGACAAAAGATACAAGTGTGATCACATACACACACACACACACACACACACACAATCAAAATTACAATATGAGATAGCATAGAGCAGGAGGCAGAACCTGAAGCCTGGGAGCAGGATCTGGCCCACCCAGGCCTCCAAAGCTCCCAGGGGGCCATGCTCCCTTTCCTTGACTCCACCCCCTTTCCCCCAACAAGCAATCATCTCATGGTTTCCTAGATGCAGTTTTCTTCCCTATTGTAAAAGGTTGAGATATCGTAGGCTCAGTGACTGGCTTTAAGCTAAAATGTGCTGGCATTTTTGCCTCTTTTTGCTTTCCGTTGCCCTGACACTGGTATTAGCCAATCAAATTTCTCTGAAATGGAATCCAGGCCTCTTAGGATACAGGATTTTCAATACTCTGGGCATCGGGGAGAAAAGAAAAAAAAAAGGGGGGGGGGAACCTTCCTATGTGGAAGAGTGATCTTTTTTTATATTATTATTTTATTGAATTTTATAATATACAGGGAAAAAAACACATCATTTACAAATCATATCAGTACATAACATAACCACAATTCATCATAATCCATCTAACAAGTGCACTCCTCCCCCTGGGATCAGCTACTACATATTTATCTATTGTTGTACTTTTTAAAAGCATTCTTCCAAAACTGCATAGAGTCCTGTGCCTGTGTACACCCCTTCCCTTTTTTAAATACAAAATCTACAAATAGTCCCCATATATTCCAAAAATAATTTCTTCTTAATATTTCTCTTTTAACTTTAATATTAGTTGTTAACTTATCATTGATAGCAATTTCCCACACCTCTTTATACCATTCTTCTAGTTGGTAGTTGCCTTGCATTTTCCATTGTCTAGATATTATTAACCTCGCTGCTGTCAATAAATTCCTAATTAAATCTTTAACATTTTGATCTCCTTTTACTTTGTCATAAATAGATAATAAAGCTACCCTAGCACATACCGAAAGAGTGTTCTTACCACCACCACCTCAAATGTACATTTTCATGCTTTCACCTATGGAGGAAATGGGCATTTCCAGCCAGTGTTGTTTTATTTTACATATGACAAAATTTGCATAAAATTCCGAACAGTAAAACAAATCTGGTCCATGTGACTCGGGAAAAGCTGATCTGCTGCGGAATCTGCTGGTTGGATTCATAGAAATCTGAACTCAGTTGATTCCGTTGTGGATTTCTTTGACACCCCTAGCAACAATTCCAGCCAATGGTGAGCCCTAGCTGTGAGAAACTATTGAAAATTGCTTCTTCCCCTGGAGAAATTCAGTGAAATCATCCCTCAAGTTCCTCTGCCCACAAATAGGGTGGAGAATTTTCTGGGGCTATTTGTGCACAGCTCTAGTACTAAAGTGTTTCTCATTCTGCTGGAGACAAGGCTTGTTGAGCGCAACAGGAAACACCCATGTTAGCATGGATTACTTCTCTTCATGAAAGAATACAAGGAGCTCCTGAATGCCTGGAATTCTGGGTTGCAATCTCCTTCCAGAGGGGAAGCCATGTTGCATTTGGTGAAAGGCATACTAGTCCATAAAAGCTCATACTACAGAAAATCTATTTGTCATTAAGGTGCTGTAAGGCCACAAGTCATAGTGATGGCCACCAATTTGGATGGCTTTAAAGGGGGATTAGACCAGATCCTGGAGGAGAAGGCTATTAGTGGCTACATGTCCTGATGGCTATATGCTACCTCAAGTATTAGAGGCAGTATGCTTATGTACACCAGTGGCTGAGGAATGTGGGCGGGAAAGTGCTAGTGTACTCGTGTGAGTTTCCTGTGGTAAGCTGGTTGGCCACTGTGTGAACAGAATGCTAGACTAGTTGGCCCCTTAGTCAGAACTAGTGTGGTTCTTATGTTCTTATGGTCTTGTGTTGTCACAACCTCTAAAGCGGAGTATTTCTTTTTAAAAAATTCAAACGCCCTGGCTAGATTTCACAATTAAATGTGTAACAGCAAATGAAACCTATTTAGAATTCTCAGAAATGTGTTGTGTCAGTCATCTTTTCAAAAGCATATTGACCCATTCAAAATCAACCACCTTTTTGTTTTAAGAAAAATGGCATCAAACCTTCAAATCAGGAATCACATTGGACTTCTAAGCTGAACTGTGATTCTGTCTCTGGTCTCCTAGTTGACAAGGAGAAAAAAGAAAATTGGCCTGATCTAGCATGGCTCTTATGTTCTAAACTAGGTACATGCTAGAACAGTGATTGTTCTAGCATGCCTCTGGAGATGTTCTCCTCTTGGGGACTAGGTGGTTACTCAGCCTCAGAGGCAGAGCTGCCCTCCTCTTGTGGGGATGGACCTCTGGCCATCTCCCCTGAGGGCTCAGGCTCCTCCTGGTCCTCCTCCTGGTCTCCTTGGATGGGCTGCTCCTCAACGTGGTTTGTCTCAAGGAGCTCTTCCTCTTCCTCTAAAGAGGATTCCTCCAGCAATACAGGCTTCCCAGAGACATTTATTATGTTCTGAAAATATTAGACAAATTAATGGAGGACAGAGATATCCATGGTGATTTCTAGCCATGACAGCTAAATAGAATCCCCCTTCTTCAAAGGCAATCTCTCTCTCAATAGCAGATGCTGGGCAGTAACAGAAGGAAAGGGTTGTTGTTACCTCGCTGCCTTGTTTATAGGGCTGGCCACTGTTGGAAACAGGATACTGGACTAGGTGGACATGTGATGGTTCGATCCAGCAGCAGGACTCCCCTTACATAAAATGTGTGCTTCTGTATTTGCTTACTGCAGGTTCCAAGCAATGCTTTCCTCTATTCAAATGCAGCAACAGAAACAACCAAGGAAGTTCAGGATAATACTGCAGAAGTCTACAGAGGAGTTGAAAATCCTGGTAAAATGATTTCATATCAAAATCTGCTTTCTGAATGGCAAAGAATGTATTGCCTAACTCTTTTCTCATATCCCCAGCTTTCGATATATCTGGGGAGACACACCAGGAATCCAAGAAAGACCTCGCCATAAGAAGAGAGGCAGGTATGTTATCCAGTCCCTTGCTATTTCCTGGATATATTTGAATTAACTTGAATACAAATGAAAATTGATATGCATATGGTGGCGAATATGATTACATGAGCAATCTCTACTTGGTGCAAAAGCACAGGACTTTCTCTTCAGGTGGCACTGGATAACACGGTGGCCTGAGTGCTTCTGTTGTGCAGTGTCTGCTTTGTTGTAGGCGTAAACCGTGATGTCTTTCTCAATCCGGAAGCCTCCATGTATTGCACGGTCTCACATCCTAATGCCCCGTTAACCCAAGCAGGGACCCCCTGGCTAGCAAAGTGTCCATCTATAAAGAAATCAACTTGTTCTCCCTTCACCTCGTGGATAGCTTCGCTAGTGGGAGGGGTGTTTGGTCCTTGAGAATGGATAGAATATTGGAACTGTCTGTCCCCACCTCCATGGAGCACATCCCCATATGGAGCTGGTGGCGTTCCTCCACTCACATCCCAGTCAATGGATCTGGCAGTGGGTAGGACCTCTAGGGATGTCGGAGAAATCCACAATGGAATCAAATGAATTCAGAGTTCTACGAATCTGACCTGCGGGTTCCGTAGAGGACTGGCTTTCTTGAGTTGTAGATTTGCGGACAGGTTTTTTTATGTTCTGGAATTTTATGCAAATTTACTCATCGAAAAATACATCAAATAAAAAGGGACCAGTTGAAAATGCACAGTTCCCCCATAGTCTAAAGCATGAAAATGCACACTTTGGAGGGATTTGTGCATTTGCGGGGGATTTGCACATATGCGAATTTGCACAAATTCAAGAATTTGGAAAAATCCAATTCCACCAATAAGCGGACGATGGAACAAAAGACACCTGAGAATCTGCCAAACACAAATGGACACATTTTACAAAATCCACACATCCCTAATGACCTCAAAGGTTAAACAAATGGAAAAAGGTGCCCACCATTTCCAACCTTGGACTCGGTGACTCAGCAGGGCTTGGGATGTGGCAGATCTCATCACGACCATAGGATCAATCTGCCCATTGTTGACTGTTGAACAAGTGCCTTTTTAACTGCTCCGATGGACTGGAAATATGACTGATCTTCAATATTGATCATATTCCTTTTCCGAAAACATTCTCATGCCAAAGATGCTGTCCAGGTTGATCCAAAATTATGGGTTTAATACTGTAAACCCAGGGTGCAGGATCAGATATGGGTGGTGGCGAATTGCCTCCCCAATGTCCGCCGTCGGCCAGATGCCGTCAGTGGCTGTGGCTATGTCTCAGCATGGAGCAAGGGACTCCGCCGGCACTGGGAGGAGCGGCTGGTCTTCCCAGCACCGGTTGATCCCTGCAGCTTCACATGTTAACCCCATGGAGGTGACAAAGCCACTTGAGCAATGGGAAGAATAGTCATTCTTTCTAGTGCTAGATGAGTCTCCGGAGCTTTGTGCAATGCACATCATCTTCATGGGGCAGCATACACTGCATGAAGTCACTCAGACAGGATTGGGAAGAGAGACTACACCATCTGAGTCCCCTGCACTGCATCTCTGCTATTATCTCCAATTAGAGATCAGACATAACAGTGGGGATTCCTCCAGAAGCCCTGCCCTGTGGAGGAAGCCAAGGAGATGGGGCGGGATAGATGCAGAACCTCAACGGGCTAGAGGTTCCATAGCACTGCTGTAAGCAAACTCCAGAATGAAAAGGGAACCCCCACCTTCTGGGGGGGTTCTGGACATAGACAGCTCAGTGACAGTGAGGCTGGTGGCTCCAATTTTAGTGGGCCTGTGATTCCATTCTGGGTTTTAGCCAAAACCAGCCAGGACTCTAAAGGAACTGTCCAAGGGGGAGAAACTCAGCCCCAAACCTTGGATCCCTCCTTTAGAGTTCTGGCAGGTTCTGGCCGAAACTCAGAATGGAATCACAGCCCCACCAAAACTGGAGCCGCCAGCCTCCATTGCACAGTGCTGAAACCCACTCAAGTGAGAAGCAGATATAGTTCCCAGTAACTGCTGTTCCTTTAGCCCCCTTTTTTGTATTTTGCTTTATATACAATCAGAAAAGGGAACAAGAATATCAATAGGAAGTTGCATTGAAAGCCGGGTGGTATTGATCTGCTTCGGTCAATCCATGCCACGGGCCCTTTTCATTCCAGTCACGGATTCCAATTCATCTGACAGCCATTAGGAAAACAGAGGGAGCTTTTACCATATGGGCTTCATCCAGGGGAGGCTGGCAGTGGGAATAGATCTCACCGAGGCTCCTCTGAAGCCTCAAATGTTTATTTTAGTGGATAGACATCCAATTTTACTTAAAATGCATGAGATTTGTCAGAGCTGGATAACGTTTCAGTGTGAATAAATACTTGATGGTTTTTTGTTGCAGTTCCTGCAAACCAACTTGTTCAAAAAGAGGAGAAGCAAAAAGGTGCTGTTACGTGGAAAACCTACCACACTTATATTACGGCTTCTGGAGGTACATCCTGCCAAAGAAAAGAAAAGAAAAGCGGCTTTTCCAAGCCAAGGCATTTTGCCATTGTAGATTTCTGCTAAAATCGTTATGTTTTTTAAAAATGGAGTGCTTCATGAGAGCTGCCAGGGATTCAAGCTGCCCAGAAAATCCACCCTTAATTTCAGATGTATTGGGACTGGCTCTGTCTATTCAGTGTTTGTTTGTCTGTTTGTTTAAAGCAAGGGGTCCGCAACTCACAGCCCATGAGCTGCATGGAGCCCCCTCCGCCCCCTGCAGCGCCCACCGCTGCCGCCATCAAAATTCATGGTAGCGGTGAGTGGGGAAATAATGATTTGTTGCAGAAAATCAGCAGCAAAGCAGTGCAGAATGGGACAATGGGCAAATTTAGCTCATTTCCATGGGGTGACAGTGGAGGTGCCAGGAGCACAGCCCATGCATGAGGGGGTGAAATTGCCCCCGGACCTCCTGAAGTTGCTCACTCCGATTTAAATTATGTATAGGCTCCTTTTAGGGTGGAGCCTAAGCTACATTGAGGTGAAAGTATTCAACACATGCTCAGAGGCACGGGATACATCTACTGTACAAACTGACGCAGGCTTGTATATTCTCAGTGATTTCTGGGAATTGTCATTGGCACTGAAGGTGATCATGAACCGTAACCCCACAAGCTCCCCCTTTCCTCAGAGAACTAGAGTTCCTTCAAAGAGAGAGAGAGAGAGAGAGAGAGAGAGAGAGAGAAAATCAGGCTGAACTGATAATTCTCACTGTCTCTTTTCCAGGCACTTAGTGATGATAGAAAATGTCCTAAGTCACAGGTGGGTAACCCTGTGGCACTCCAGACGTTTTTGAATGACAGCTGACTATTTATCATGCTGGCTGCAGCTGATAGAAGTTTGAGTCCAATAACAACTGGAGTGCACCATGTGGCACAAATGAGAAGAGGATATTTTCACGTTTCTTTTGCACTTTATTATTGTTATTATTATTATTTCCCCTGTCGCCTCATGGCTGATATCCACAAACACCCAAATATTCTCCTGGTCTTCTGAATGGGACATTCGCACTCGAGGTTGCCTGCTTCTTTACAGAAAATGGCCGCTGGGCCTTTGAGAAAACACAGGGGCTGTGAGAACAACTGGTGAACCTTTTCCAAAGTTAGAGCTGCAGCAATGGGAAAAGTCACCCTGACATAGTTCTCCACAACAGGGGGTTAGAGGCACCTTAAACTCTTTTGGACAAAGAGAGAGCCTTTCTAGACACAAGTTCCTTCAAATGCAAGGCCTTCCTACAGTCAAGCCAACCACACGGGTCATGTTTGGGCAGTCAGTCTCAACCATCATAAAAGCTCCACATCTTCTACGTGCAGATAAGCCACAAGAGCAAGTGAGTCCTCAGAACACGAGAGTGCGCTTCTTCACACAGTGCATAGTTAAACTATGGAATTCGCTACCACAAGGTGTAGTGATGGCCACTGCTCATTTGGCCTGCTCTTCCTTTTAGGTTTCCTGCTGTGGTTCTTCATCATTCTTCTCTTTGTCCTCATGATTGGCTGTTCAGCCTTTAGCAATTGGTGGTTGAGTTTCTGGCTGAAGCAAGGCTCTGGGGTAAGTGCACTATTCAATGCTATGAGCTGTTTGCTTCCTAGGGCGACCACTGACACAGCACCCAAAAGGAGGAAATGCATTGTCACAAAAGGGGGGGAAGACATCGAGCTACATAAAATTAGCATGTGCTCATGTATATATATGCTACCTCCAGTACCAGAGGCATATGCCTATGTACACCAGCGGCTGGGGAATATGGATGGGAGCGTGCTGTCGCACTCATATCCTGCTTGTGGGTTTCCCGTGGGTAGCTGTTTGGCTACTGAGTGGACAAAGTGGTGAACTAGATGGACCCTTGGTCTGATCCAGCAGGGCTCTTCTCATGTTCTTATGTTCCTCTCCACCAATAGTCAGTTTTCATTTTGTAGCCACTGAGCATGCCCAAGCCACACTGGGGTGTGTGTTTTTTGGGTGGGGGGTTCCCCTTAGGGTCTTTTCTGAAGTTTTATTTTTAAAATAATACATTTCTCTAAACCTTCGGGTTCCTCCAGTCCTGCCAATACCTCCCTCTTGTGATGCTACTTTGATGATGTAACCAACAGTGTTTGACGCCTGGATGTCAGAAGCATGTTTTAAATGTTCAGTGCAGGACTGTTTGGTTTCTTTCTTTTATGGTGAAATCGTTAACTTTTTCCACTGGACAAAGTGAAATCTATCTTGTTAGATAGTAGAAAGAACAGTCCAATGTCCCTTTGACTCAATTGGTAGTTATTTTGGAAAGAAGAAGTCATCCGAATTCAATTACAGGTTTTGTTTTGTTTGTTTGGAATCCATTCTTTAAAGGCAAACTGCAGATTTGCACAGAACACAACCTGCAGCGGGAGTAGCATCGCTGACAATCCTCAACTGCACTTCTACCAGCTTGTCTATGGAATGAGCATTGTTTCCATGGTCATCCTAAGCTTCGTCAAAGGCTTTGTTTTTACTAAGACGACATTACGAGCTTCATCTACTCTACATGACACCGTGTTTTACAAGGTATCACAAATCTTTGGTTAATGGATATTGTTATAACATTTTTAATAGGGAGTGTGAGATGTGACTTTGAAGTAGTAATCCATAGGCTCACAGAGGAACTGAGCTGGTCATTCCGAATAGTGATTATGAAAGATATTTTGAGAGCAGCATTACCTGTTAGCATACGACTCAACAAAGATATTTTAAGAGCGGCATTACCTCTTGGCATACCACTCAACGTCGGTGCAAGATTTATGAATGGGGGATCATAGAATCATAGTGTTGGAGGGCACCTCAGAGATCTTCTAGCCCAACTCCCTGCTCAATCCCGGGTCTGCACCACAGGGTGCAGCTACATTATCCCTGATGTTTGGCCATCCCATCTCTGCTTATATACCTTCAGTGAAGGAGAAGCCACCACTTCCTGAAGCAGCCTGTTCCAGTGCTAGGCAGCTCTCACCGTTAAGACGTTTCTCCAAATGTTTAGGAGAAAAATCTGTTTCCTTGCAATTTCCACCCATTTGGTTTTAGTCCTGACCTCTGGAACAACAGAGAACAGATCTGCTCCAACTTCTGCATGACATCCTTTCAGATATTTGAAGACTATGATCATTTCTCCCCTTAATCTTCTATGCTCCATATAAAAGATACCCAGCTCTTCCAATGGTTCCTCATAGGACTTAGTTTCACCATCCTGGTTGCTCTTCTCTGGATGCGCTCCAACTTGTCAATGTCCTTCTAAAAATGAGGCACCTAGAACTTCACCCAGTACTCCCAATACATTCTGTGATCTGGACACTGTGCTTGCAAATGTGGATCTTTGAGGTAGAATATAGATCCAACCTGAAATCATTCTTTTTCACAGAGTTTAGAGCCTGACTTGATCACAGTACATGTGGCAGGTACTGGAGGGGTTCTCCACAGAGGTCCACCACTTTCCAACTCATTACAGTGGGTCATAGAAGTTTAGTGTTCCCACTGCTGGAAGGTCTGTGGTTTGAATCCATTGGTGTCTGACAATTTGGCATTGGGAAGTAGTTTTATACTGGGTCAAGAAGACTAATGGCTTTGTGCGGTTTCGCTTTCCAGTGCTTGACTCTTTTGGTCAAGTTGCATGGAACATGTGCACCTTTGCTCTGCTGGCCATCTGGATTGAGTATGTTGATAAAGGGTGAGGAAGATGCTGGTGGATGGTCTCACTGGACTGAACAAGCTTCCAACATTGCCGTTCTATAATTTGATGTCTTATCACGGCGGGGATTTACATTTGGAACCCATTCCCATTTCAACCAGAATTGTTTATTTCCACTATTCCAATTCCAGCATTGTAATTCTCATGTGCATTACTGTTTTTATTGTTTTGAAGTCATGCTGCAATGAGCAAAAAACCCAACTGCCATGCCTATTCTTCTTTAAAGGCTAGATTGCAAAGACGACCTCCTACCAGCCATCAAACAAAAGCAACAGAGCACATTGCTGTATTTATGCTGTGGCTCAGATTAAGTCAGCGTATATCTGCCATCCAGATACAGAGAGCTGCAAAAGACATGTCTGCCATCCCATTTTGATGTTGTTGTTGCTGCTGCTGCTGCCGCTGCTGTTGATGTTAGTGGTTCCTTTCCCCCCTTTATCCACAGATCTTACAGAGCCCAATGAGTTTCTTTGATACGACTCCCACTGGCAGAGTAATGAACCGGTTTTCTAAGGATATGGATGAGTTGGACGTGAGGCTTCCGTTTCACGCTGAGAACTTTCTGCAGCAGTTTTTCATGGTGTTCTCAATCCTCGTCATCATTGCCATTGTGTTTCCCTCTCTCCTAATTGTAGTGGCTTTCCTAACTGTTCTTTTTGTTCTACTCTTCCAGTAAGTTAGATGTTCCATTTCTATTTTAAAAATAAGGTTTCTTTGCCTACCCCCAGTTAAAAAAAACAAATGAATTGCATCGTATTCAATCTGGGTGTACGCGTACATGCATGAGCAGAGATGTGTCTCATGTGCATAATCCAGTCTCCCAGCATTTCATGGGCAGGAGTGAATCCACAATCCCTTATACATACACGCCTGCTGACATAGATCACCTTTAGAGGTCCAGATCAGTGTACCTCTGGGTATGTTGCAAGATGGGTGCTTTGCAAATACAGGGCCTTCTCTGTGGTAGCACTTCATGTGTGGATCTCTCTTCTAAGGGATATTCGCATGGCTTCATCTTCACTGTGGTTTAAACAGCAGGTAAAAACATGGATATTTCAAAGGATACTGGGGCTGGTGGTGAATAAGGTGATATTCTTATGCCCCCATTGATTGATTGAACTGAATTATATAGATTCTTCCCCATTTCCATTTTGTTTCTAAAACTCTCTTTGTATGCAGAAGGTCCCTGGGTTCAACCCCTAACTTCTCCAGGTATTGCTAGGAAAGAATCTTGCTTGAAACTCTGGAGAGCCGCTGCCAGTTAGTGTCAGAAATAGCAGGCTATATGGGCCATGTAATGACCGTGTAAAAATTTGAATCAATAACAGCAACACATATGCGGCAAGTTGAAAAGAAAAGAAAGAAAGCTAGGCCAAAAGCATGCTAAAACAGAAAAAGAAGAAGCTTACAACCAGCATCTAAATGTCACTATGGAGGAAGCCAATAAGTTTTCCTGGGGCAGGGAGTTTCACAGCTTGGAGAAAAAACTATCATCTCCCACATCCCAGACAACTACAACTCTGATGATGGTGGGGTGCAGAGATGGGCTCCCCTGATTTATTAAGTGAGGGATAGGGAACTTTTCACACATTTTAGAATTCAACTCCCGTCAGCCCCAGCTAACATGGCCAATGGTATGGGATTAAGGGAATTGTACCCAAAACCAACTGGAGGACACCACATTGCCTGCCCCTAATTTAGTAGAATAGGTAGGATCAAGCAGCTGGAGAAAGTACCCTAGGCAACCTGGTGCTAAGTCATTTTGGGCTTTAAAGGTAACCATCAGTATTTTGAATTGCACCCAGAAATGAGCTGGAGGCCAAATTGGTTGCTGCAATGATGATCTATCAGGGATTCAATCCCAGTATAGTGAGGCAATGGCTCAGGAAGAGGGCAGCATGCAAGGTGGTTGACTGGTGCAGATCTAGAGCAGACCAGGTTCAGGACCCTGGACAGCATTGGTGGGACTGTCTCAACTTGTGTTCAGAACCATGGCCAGCAACCTTGCACCTAAAATAACAGACACATCACCCCAGTGTTGGTCTGAACCAACTGCCAGAGTTTTATAGCCAGCCAGGACAGACATACTGGGAGCTCCACCCTCTCACGTGCTGCATTGAGCTTTCTTAAAGGGCCAGCCCATTTTTCTGCAGTCACTGACTTCTTCAGGTTCTGCTGGGGAACTCAATCTCCGAGAGGTCACAGCCCAAACCACTGGCTTCAGTCAAAACTCTAGGCACAGTATTTCACAAATAGCTGTTGCTTCTGCACAGTATTCAAAAGCCAGCCCCAGATAGATTGTGTTGCAGTGGCCTAGCTTAACTAAGCCATTTACACAACTCCCCCCCCCCACACACAGTAGTGCTTCTGTTCTGCCAGGGATGTGCTGTTTGATTAACTTTTTTTTTATCTAATGGGCTGTATATGCCATCATTAAGATGCCTTGTGGGTCTGGAAGGACAGAAAGGCATGATTTATTACTCTCTTTTTTATCTTGGGGCAAAAAAAAACACCACGGAGGCAGGTTAAGCTGAGGCTGTCCCATGGTTACCCAGCAAGCTCTGTGGCTGAGGGGAGATTTGAATGTGTGTGTCTCCAGTCTTCATCTGGTGCCTCTAACCACTATACCAACAAAATGCCTCCCAAACACTACCATTCTCAATTTGCCTGGAGAACCCGAGAAGGCCAGAGGCTGAATGAGAATTTGCTTAGCTCACCTCTTACAAGCTAAGGCAAAGCTCTTTTAGCTTGAGGGTTGAATTCAATTTTGCGGAAGCTCTTAGGGGCCAAATTCCAGCAAAGGGCCAGGCCAATAGCAAGGGGGCAATGGCCCTGCTTTCATGCATAGAAACGATAAGATGCCAATTTCATTTTGTACTGCTCAGATCTTGAAGAATACCTAAGGCTGCAACCCTATACCCACTTACTTAAGAATAAATCCCACTGAACACAATGAGAATTACTTCTGAGTAGACATGCAAAAATGCACTGCAAGGGTTCTATTAGTGGTGGGCTCAATTATTTACAGTTTTAAAATCCAGAATGCTGGGTGGGATTTTTGAATCCACTTCCAAAGCAGAGATCTAAGTCTGTACAATACATCTGCCTTATATTGCAGGGTTTTTCAGAACACTATCCGAGAGCTAAAACGAGTTGAAAACATCAGCAGATCTCCATGGCTCTCTCTGATCACATCTTCCATCCAAGGTCTTAGTACAATCCATGCCTACCAAAAGAAGGAAGACTATCTCAAACAGTAAGTAGCCTGGCCCATGAGTCACATTTTTTTCTCCATCGGTCACTCAGACAGGATGGATAAAGCCATGTTGTTATTCTTCACCTGGTCGCCAATCTTGTCGATTTTGCACCTGCCGGGACATTGATGAAGCCACTCTGTTATTGTGCAACATAAACGGTGAGCATCCCGCGGCTTTTCATTTGCAGAAAATGGCAAGCCACGGGGAAGCGCCTGGATTGCAACGTGGATTCTCAGAATTGTCTCAAAGAGATCATTATGCGCGCAGCTGTACGGTATCCCCACTGGAGCTCTTTATATACTTTTCCCCAGCAATAAGCTTTTGTTAGGACTGGGTTTTTAAAGTGGAAGAATTCAACACATCTGTAAATCTTCTACCAGGTCCTTTGTAGCCTGGAGTCTAGCTGGAGAAATGGGGAACCAAGCCAGTACAATGCCGGTACAATCTTTCCATTCTGAGCCACAGGAATTTGCAGCGTGTGTCCACAGAGGAAGAAACCTTTGGTCCTTATCCATGTTAGTGGGCTTGCAAAATCCTCTGAAGCAGATGCTGGAGTGAGGGTGGTTTGTGTGTTGTAGAATTCCACTAGACTGGGTTAATCAGGCAACAGAAGATTCACACTGAAATATCTGCCATCCATTCAGATATTAACCTGAACATTCAGTCAGGGGTGGAGCTGAAATATGGTACTCACAAGTAGTCCTTTTACTCAAGAGGAGTCCTTATTCCTTAAGTGGATACTTCATCTTGCAGCTGCTGAGCCTTGACCTTTAGATGTCTGTGTTCCCTGAATCTAGGTGGCCATTCTGAAGAACGTAAGAGCCATGCTCAGATCAAAGTACTATCTAGTCCAGCATTCTTTTCATACAATGCCCAACCAGCTGCCCCAGGAAACCCACAATAGCACCCTCCCACCCATGTTCCCCAACAACTGGTATACGTAGGCATACAGTCTCTAATACTGGAGGTAGCATATAGCCATTGAAAGCCTTCTCCTCCAGGAATTTGTCCAATCCCCTTTAAAGCCATCCAAATTGGTGGCCATTACTACATCTTATGGAACACAATTCCATAGTTTAACTATACACTGTGTGAAGAAGACCTCCCTTTTATCTGTCCTAATTGTCCCACAAATCAGCTTCATCAGATGACCCCAGGTCTAGTATTCTGAGAGAGGGAGAAAAATGTCTCCTTATCCACATTCTCCATGCCATGCATAATTTTATACATCTCAAACATGTCTTCCTCTCTCTCATCTTCTTTGAAGCTAAACAGGCCCAGTTGTTGCAACTTTTCCTCATAGAGGAGTTGCTCCAGCCCATTGATAATTTTAGTTGCCCTTTTCTGCCCTTTTCCCAACTCAACAATATCTATTTTTACATGCAGTGACCAGAATGCTATGCAGTATTCCAAGTGTGATAGCATCTTAGTTTTGTAAAGGAACAGTATGATATTGGCAGGGTTTTTTAAAAATATATATTTCCTAATAATGCCTAACATGGAATTTTCCTTTATCATAGCATCTGCACACTGGGTTGACATTTTCATTAAGCTGTCCACCTCAACCCCAAGATCTCATTCTTGGCCAGTCACTTCTAAACCCAATCCCACCAGCGTACACATGAAGTTGGGATTTTTTTTGCCCCAACGTGCATCACTTTACACTCACTTATATGTTTACAGCCCTCTTTTGGGAGAATTTACCATTTTTTCCTACTCTCTGCTTTCTGTTCTTTAGCCAGTTTCTGATCCATAAGAGGACCTCTCCTCTCATTCCATGGCTGCTAAATTTGCTCAGGAGTCTTTGATGAGAGACTTTATCAAAACCCATTTGGAAGTCTGAGTAAACCCTTTTGGAAATCGGAGTAAACCATGTCTACTGGTTCACCCCTGTCCACATGGTTATTGTCATTCTCAAAAAATTCTAAAAGTATGGTGAGACAGAACTTGCCTTAGTGGAAGGCATGTCGATTCTTTTTCAGTAGGGCTCGTCCTTTATGATTACTAATTTTATCTTTAACAATGCTTTCCACCCAGAACAGACATTAAGCTATCCAGCCTGTCATTTTGGGGATCCCCCAGGGATCCCTAGTTTAAAATTGGCATTACAGTAGACATTCGCCAATCCTTTGGTACAGAGACTGACCTTAGGAACATGTTACATATTTATGTTAGACGATTAGGAATTTCACACGATCTGCCCCCATCTCAGTTTTCCCCTCACAAGAACCCTGTGAGGTAGGTTAGGATGAGAGTTGGTGACTGGCCCAAAGTTACCCAGTGTGCTTCATGGGCTTCAAGTGGGGACTAGAACCCGAATCTCCCAAGTCCCAGTCCAACGCTGGCTGGCTGTTGGGAAGTCCATTAAGAACTTTCATTTTGCTTTCGTTTCAGTTTTAAAAGGCTGAATGATGAAAACTCCGGTCATTTTATGCTGTTTAACTATGCGTTACGGTGGTTTGCAGTGAGGTCAGATATCCTCATGAACACCATGACTTTGATCGTTGCCCTGTTCATAGTCCTCAGCCCGTCATCCATCAGTGCTGCAGAAAAAGGCTTGGCTCTATCTTACATTATTCAGGT
The DNA here is from genome assembly GCA_029215795.1 of Anniella stebbinsi. NCBI lineage: Eukaryota > Metazoa > Chordata > Lepidosauria > Squamata > Anniellidae > Anniella > Anniella stebbinsi. Next base: position 13,472,097 of record JARDYH010000007.1, read on the forward strand.
AAAAGATCTGCGGTTGGAATCATTGCTGATCTCATGTCTCATTTTCACGTAGTCCAAACTGGGCCTAGTCTGGTCCCCCAACGCCAACAGCCTAGTGGGATGGTTTCAGGCCACATGAATGGAGCTATACAGCTAGGGATGGGTGAGAAATGTATTTCAATGTGAATTTACCAAAATCTGCACTTCCTGAGCTGAAACACATACATTTCCAAAAGTGCATGAAGCAGTTCACACAGTAAAAAAGTACACATTTAAAAAGGTGTATTGGGGAAAGCGCACTGTAAAAGAGCTTTATTTATTGGCAAATCACTTGCAGAATTGTGTATATCTGCAAAAGTAAAATGTGCAAAAATGCATTTAAAAAAAAAATATTCTAAGAAATTATTTAAAAGCCACGTTTCTAAATATGTGCAACTTAAAAAAAATCACAATCTAATGCAGAAATTGGATGAAATGAACATAAAAGTGAGTGGGAGGGAGATGAGAACCTGAAAAAAGAACTTTACAGGTCTGCCCATCGCTACACATGTACCCACCTTCCTTCCAGCTATACCCCATTGTAGGCACATGACATATTTTCATCCTATCTATGCCATCTGCTTTTGTGTGACTAATTTCTGGAGAACATTCTTCAATCATGGTAGAGGGTGCTTTGTGATCCGAACCTTTTGCTAATACCACTTGGGTCTCGAAGTGTTAAAACACCATCATTGTGCGGGGGGGGGGGGGGGGAGAGTGTATTCAAATCTCTTCCAAAAGAGAAACTTGTAATGGTATTCTCTTCCATAATTTCATGAGGCAAGTGTACACGAGAATGTGTATTCTCTGTAGTTTTCAGCAACTGTTCAAGTGAAAAGCGGAGGCCTATGTTAGTAAACACACAGCAGATACAAGCCCAGATGCACATGTCATCTGCCTGTACTTGTGTGTTTAGAAACGTGTCGTTGTTTCATATTCTGAGGCATTTATTGCTGGAAACAATGGCCTAAACATTGCTTGCCACAAACATTGTGAATTGGGCCTGACTCTCTCACATCTGAAGACATGAAGCTTTCTTACAGTACATCAAGTAATGATGTCAGAGAGATCTGTTTCAGGGGTGGAGTTCACTGGGTCTTACTAGACCCCCCCCCCCAGAACTTCATCTGCAGCAAGCCAAACCAGTTCGTGGATTTTCTGGAAATTTTGTGAGTTTTTTGGGGGGCGGGGGAAGGTTCTGCAACTAGCACAAATTTCAAAGCAATTCACCCAATAATAATAATAATAATAATAATAATAATAATAATAATTTTATTTATTTCTTACCCGCCTCTCCCTTCCGGATCAAGGCGGGGAACAACATCATACGGACAATATAAAATACATAAAACTAATTAAAAGCATATAAAAATTATACTTCATTAAACTCAACCAAGTCTTAAAATTTGTCTGCGTAGGCCTGCCGGAAGAGATCAGTCTTTATAACTCTCTTTAATTCTAGAAGACTGGTTAGTTGGCGGATCTCTCCCGGCAGGTCGTTCCACAGTCTGGGAGCGGCAGAAGAGAAGGTCATCTGGGTAACGGTTGTCAACCTAGTCTTGGCCGACTATAGTAAATTCTTCCCAGAGGACCTGACAGTGTGGGGTGGATTATATGGGAGAAGGCGATCCCACAGGTAACCTGGACCCAAACCATGTAGGGCTTTAAAGGTTATAACCAACACTTTGTACTTCGCCCAGAAACTAATTGGCAGCCATGGAGTGATTTTAAAACTGGTGTGATATGGTCACCCCTAGATGTACCGGTGATCAAACTGGCTGCCATATTTGGAACTAGTTGAAGTTTCCGGACTAGGCACAGAGGTAGCCCCATGGTCAAATTCGCACCAATTAGGAAAAGTACAACTGAATTTGCGGAATTTGTACAAAGTCGGCCATGATTTGTGCAACTTGCTCAGAAATGGGTGCAAATTGCAGAACTTCCACCTCCACCCTTAATAATATGTCAAGAAGTTCCTGGACTTTGGGGGGCAGTCCACAGCTCGACTTGCCAGACACAAAGCGAGTCGTACACTGTGCGGAATTTGGTTGAGCCAAACAAGAACCAGATTTCCAACAACGGTCATCCTGAATATCACGTCAGTCTATTGGTTCATCAATCCCTGTATGGTTTACTCTGATTAGCAGCAGATCATCAGGGTCTCAGACAAGCAGACTTCCTTATCACCTGCTACTAGATACTTTTTGAAGCGGAGATGCCAGGGATTGAACTTGGGACCTTCTACTGGCAAAGCATGTGCTCTGCCACTGAGCAACAGCCTAGACTCATTTAATCCCATCCCTCAAATGGATTTCTCTGACATCCCTAGAAGTAATTATGTTAACCTCCCCTGGCCCAAGCCATGGCTTCTTACTGTTCTTCTCTGAGTAGAAAGAAGCCATTGGGAACCTTCTTCCAGATACTTCAGGCAGGGCCTGCCCAAGACATTTGGCTGCCTGAGATAAAGGAGAAAATGATTCCCTGCCCTAATTCCATGAACGAAAGCTGAATGGACTGCCAGTTGAATCTTACATCACACAAAGTCCTGCCCTCCAACACCTCACTGCTTCTCCCCACTCTGTCCAACCCCTGTAGCTTGAAGCAGCCACCTCACTCTGGCTCAATTCAGATGACACAATAAACAACTGGTGTGGGGGAAACAATCGTCAGTTGTATTGACTATTGTGTCATCCGAAGGCTGCCATAGTCAACTCAGCACTGATCCTAATCCACACCACAGTTGATTATTTATTACCATGTTGTGTGGGGAGTACCCCCTAGATGAACAACTGTAAAGTTGATTATTACCCCACCATTGACTATCGTGTCATCCGAATTGAGCCTCTGTCTAATGGCAGGGCCAGCCCTGCCTCTGGTAAGGTGTGAATCGACCCTCAGAAAACAGAGGGCTGATGAAGGGGCTCAGCCAAAGTCCTTACATGGGTAACCTTTTATTTAAGTCTTTCAGGTCCTACAAAACTGACCTTGGGGCAAAGAACTCCAATAGAACATTTCTGCTGTGATTTTAATCATACATTGAAATCAATATGTTATTTTCTTACAACTCACCTTAAGCAGACTCATCTAAACCACTCATTGTATGGTGTGTGTGTGTCCCTATCCTTAACCTTTACAGTTTCAGACTACTGATGGAGGTATGGCTACAATTTGAATGGCTACAAATTGTTGACTGGATTTGTCACCTTAACCTTTCCTCGCCTTGGTCCAGAAATTCTGTTTCTGTCATTGAACGTGTGTAGAGTGAATACAAGGAGCTATCCGTTATCATTGCAGGATTAATGAAGTGTCACTCAAGCCTATACTTTATGCACATTAATAAATAGGAGGAAAGGCAGATCTTGCTTCCAGCGTAATCTTTCCCCTTTACATATGAGGCACATATATATATATATATATATATATATGGTAAATTATGAGTCCCTTTATTAACTCATTTTCCAAAAGAATAGCTATTTCCTAGGAGTCAGCAGAGAAGCCTGCAAAACAGAGGCCCCTCAAGTCAAATTGTGAAAGATCTATATATTTTTTTTTCTAGGCCTGTAGTTAGTCAGTCTCCACAGGCAGTTGTAACAGCGCTGAAATTGCCTCAGGGATTTATCATCCAGGAGTGCGGTTGCTGGGTTTATGAGTCACTATCTTCTCCTTAAACTCCCTTTCTGCTTTGAATACTCCTTTGGCTTGGCTTGGCACGGCATGGCACAGCTACCCTACATGAAAGTGGATGAATGGTGGATTCTTAATACCCATAGGATCAAACTCCCAAGAAGCAATTCCTAGGAAGCTGCCTCATACTGAGTCAGATCATTGGCCCTTGTAGCTCTGTATCATTGAATCTGACTGACAGCAGATCTCCAGGATTTCAGGCAGAAGTTTTTCCAGCCCCACCTGGAAATGCTAGGGATCAAACCTGGGACCTTCTGCACTCAAGGCACGTTTTCTACCACTGAACTACAGCCTTTCCTCTTGTTTAGCAATGCATGAATGGCCACCCTACTGTGTTTGGGGCCCCATGAAAGTGGAAGGGGCCTGCCAGAAGGCAACAGTAAAGGCTGGTGGTTCTGATTTCCATTGGGCAGTGATTCCATTCTGGGTTTCAGTCAGAAGCATCCAGCACTCTAAAGGAGATATCACAGGGGCTGACACCATCTTGGGGCTAGGGCTCAGCACCTTGGAGAGCTCATGTAGAGTTCTGGATGATTCTGATTGAAACCCAGAATGGAATCACAGCCCCACTGAAATTGGAGACACTAACTTTCACTGGAAGGCACTGTGCTGAGAACCCTCTCCAAAGTGGGCCTGACCCATCCTAGATGGGTTCACACACTGAAGGTAAGGCAGCCTGCTTGCCAGAAATGGCTTGATTTGGGATCTGATGGGACTGCAGGCAGGACTCAACCTTGAGCCCTTTACTGCCCGATGCAAGCATTATGGCCATCCCTGCAGAAACATGCCCTCCCCCTCTACTTGCTGTATTTTCGTCTTTCAATGTTCCCCTTCCAATCTCTCTCGCTCCTGTTTCTGCTTCTGTCCCCCTCGGCTCCTGCGGCTCCTGACAACTTTCCACCCACACCTCTGCACAGAAGTCAAACTCACACTTTGAGAACCATCACTGTGGCTGTAAAAGTGTGAGATTGTTTTAAGGGGGCTCAGTTGTGTGTGTCTCTCCCATCCCTTGAAGCGCTTGCACAGAAAATTAAATACATGCCTTAGGAGACAAGGTAAACGTCCTCACAAAAGAGGAGAGTGGGCACAGCTTGAAGAAGATCGTAATCATGAAATGCAACAAACGAAGGCCCTCCCTCGGGTGATTTCACAACCTTTAAGACTTGTTGAGGTGTTTTTCCCCCCAAGAAAAAATTCAAGCTGTTTCTAGTATTTTTCAAAATGCCCCCTCAAACATTGCAGTAAAGTTTCCTAATGTCTCTTCCCTGCCCCCTTCTTTTCTTTGGGCAGCTAAGTGGACTTCTTCAAGTGTGTGTGAGAACAGGAACTGAGACAGGAGCCAGATTTACTTCCGTTGAACAGATCGCAGATTATATCACGGTAAGAAAGGCCCCCTGACTAGAGGCTGAAAGTCTTATTTGGAGTTCTAATACTGAGGATTTCCATTTTTCTTTGCCCCACTGATAGTTGCAGAGTGGCTAAGACAGCATTGTGAAGGTTGCCATGGGTGAAGCCGGATGTAACAGTTTTAACAATAACCTCAGCAGGTTCTTCACCTCTGCTGTGAATGCAGCTTTGACATTTGCATCGATTGGCTATGGCATGGTCTCCACATACATCCGAAAGAGCTGGTTGAATTCTGTGCTGATGGAATGGATTGATCCTATTCGGTAAGGGTGGAAACCTGTGGCTCCCAGATGTGGTTGGACTGCAGTGACCATCAGCCCTAGCCAGCATAGCCAATGGTGAAGATTGAAGGGAGTTGCAGTCCAACCACATCTAGAGGGCCAGACATTCTCCATCCCTGCTCTTCAGACTGCGGGTGGGAGATGACCGTTTGGAATGTGTAGCAGCACCTGCCAAAGTGTGTGTGTGTGTGTGTGTGTGTGTGTGTGAGAGAGAGAGAGAGAGAGAGAGAGAGAGAGAGAGCAGCCATTTTGACCCCTGCTTTGACCCTTTTAGTGCTCTGCAGCTACTACAGAGCACCAAAGGGGTCAAAATTAACTTGTTTGCAATCTAATTTGGCCCCTTTTAGAGTTCCATGGATGATGATGATGATGATGATGATGACGACTTTCAACATCATGGGGTAGGGGAACATAGGGATGAGTCCCAGAGGGACTCCTATGTCAGTAACTCCCTGCAAATAGAAAACAGGCACACTACTATTAACTTGCAGGGAGTAAAGAAAAAAATGGCATCCTCCACCTGTAGTCTGAAGTGGTATAATCCACTCTACCATGTCCGGATTCTACTCCCATATTCTGCTGCATGTGTAGCTCAAATCTTATGCAAGTACATGTATTGTAGGCAAATGATGGATCAACTCTCCCTTGTCACTCCTAGGGTGCTGTAAAAAAAGAACAAAAGAGACCAGCATGGATTGGATCCATGAAAGTGGAGTTCCCCATGGCAGTTCCTTCATCCCTCTGAAAATGCTACACAGAGAGTCAAGGGTCCCTGCTGAATCGGGCGAGATGTGGTGGGGGTGGTGGAAGAGGAAAACAGGGATCCCCTAAAATTGAATGGAGGAACCTCTCACAGAAGGTCCCCTCCTCTCATAGAAGGCAGATCCTGGATCCAGCCTATTATATGTTTATACAGATACACATTCATTCACATATATGTCATGTGCATTTATGTGTCCATTCTTTATCTTAAGCCCACTCCTTCAAATCGACAGACATTTTGTCAACATTACTCTGGGCACTTGCATCCATGGGTAGGGTGACCAGATAAAATCCAGGTCAGGGCTCATGTAACTTTAACAGTTGTAGAGAAAAGGGAATTTCAGCCAGTGTCATTTGTATGCAATTAGTTCCTGGTGAAATTCCCTCTTCATCACAACAGTTAAAGGTGCAGGAACCCTGCCTTCTTTTGTATATGGTCACTCTAGTATAGTGCCATGAATCAGCCTTCCCCAACCTGATGCCTTCCATATGTGTTGGAGTGCAATTCCCATCATCATGGCTGGTGATGGTTGGGATTGTATTCCAACATATCTGCAGGTGTGATTGGGAAAAGTTGCCATAAATTATAAGAGGGACTTATATGTGTCATTAAAGTCAAATATGGGAATGCTCAAATGTCTTTAAAACCCCAATCCATGTCTATTGCACTAGAAGATCAATATAACTCCCCCACCCCGGTTTTTCCCCCAGATGTGTGTTCCTGAGGCAAAAGAGGGTGCTATAGTTGTCATCCCACCCGAAAACTGGCCTGATAAGGGTCAAATCACATTTCAGAAATATCAGATGAAATACCGAGAAAACAGCCCCATGGTACTCCAGGACATAAACGTGAATATTAACAGCAAAGAGAAAATTGGGATCGTTGGCCGGACAGGCTCTGGTATGACACTTTGTTACGCTTCTGCTGATCTCTTTATTTTATGTTGCGGCTAGAGAAATACCCATCATTGTGACTTGCAGGGAAGTGTGGGCAGAAGAAGAACCCATTTCCAGGGTCAAAGGCAGGCATGGATGGGCACCTGCCAAGGACCTACAACTCAACAGGGTCCCACTGACAATAACTTGCTGTTGTTGCTCCTCTTTTTCACCACTGTAGCCTGTTTGTCCACCTGCCTTTCACTCCAGCCCAGACAATGGTAGTGGTGAGAAGGAGGAGCAGGAGACGCCACAGCCTACTGGATAGCTGGCTCTCTATAGGCCAAGCGAGTGAGTAGTACCAATGATGATATGGAAGAGGAGGAGGAATAGAAGCCAGTGACAATGATGGTGAAAAGGTAGACTTCCTGAGGGAGGGAGCCCATTGAAGGGCATCTTGCCCAAGGGGCCTCAATAACCTTGAGCTGTCATTGGGAGAACCTATATATATTGCGGAGTCCTTGGGGAGTGCACAGAGTCATCTTGATCCCTGTCACAATAGGCCAAGACACTCCTCATCAGCAATGCAGGAGAAGTTCTACCTCCACTGCAATGCTGTCCATTTCTTGGTGGTGGTGGTTGTTGTTGTTGTTGTTGTTTTACCATGAAAGAATGGCACCCATCAATTCATGGCTGTAAAGTGGTGCATTGTGAGACAAAATTTGAGATAGGGCTAAACCTGTCATTGGGGAGGTTCTCTGAGCTCCTGGGCACCTCCTCCCTCCTCAATGAACCCCCACCCTCCCTCAGGCAGTCAACATGTCACAAGCTGCTCTCTCCTCCTCTTTCTCATCATTGCTACCACTTGCTTCCTTGTCTGGGTCAGAGCAAGAGGCAGGTGAACAAGCAGGTTTCCAATGGTGGGGGGGATTAGTAACTCCAGGGGGAGTCTTGTCAGTGGGACCCGGCTGTGGTGTGGGTCCTCAGCAGGTGCTCCACCATGCCTACCATTGACGTTGGGCAAACCTGGAAGCACAGATCTCAGTGACGTCTCTACAAAATGTTGAGACTAAATAAGGATCTGAATTGTATGCTATTTGGAGAGAAGGGAAGTATTGCTTTACCTTCTAATGTCACCATCCTAGATACTTTGGCTTGGGATCTTGAAGTCCACTTAAAATAGCTGATGTGGCATTCCTCAATCCTTACAGGAAAATCATCTTTAGGAGTTGCCTTGTTTCGACTAGTGGAACCAACGGCTGGCACTATTCTAATCGACGGGGTCAATATCTGTACTATCAGTTTGGAATCTCTAAGAACGAAGCTGTCGGTCATCCCTCAAGATCCTGTTCTGTTTGTAGGTACAGTAAGGTAGCTGTTGTTGCAATTATCCATTAACCTTTTCTGCAAAAGTGAAACATAGCCACCAATACAAACTACTAACCACCATTACCCCATAAAGAGGAAGGCGGGTTCAGCAATATTTACTCTGCACTGCTGATAAGAAGTTGAGTTTGAAAGGTATTAAGGTTGCCTAAAATCATCCAGTAATTTCATGACTCAGGTGAGACCACAGAGATAGAAAAAGGGTAGAGGCACACAGCCTGTACTTTGGTTAAGAATGGCTGCTGTTAACCATTGTTCTCTCCAGCTGGCAAGTGGCTATTGTTCCATCTCTTAGCACCTCTATAGTGAAATCACAAAAAAAAAGGTTTAGTTTGTGTGGCATCACACTTTTTTAAAAAAAAACATAGTTGAGATCTGAATCAGGCTTCTCAGAGAGGACACAAGCTTCAATCCTAAACACCTTATTTATTGATTTGATTTTTACCCCACTTGTCTACCAAAAATGACACTTGGGACTGCTTACAATCACTAATAAAACTCAGATTACCCAGCTAGCCGGTAAGCTCCCAACTTTAACCAGCCAAGTGATTTCTCTCTTGCCATTCAATGCTTGTTCATTGGCTTATTGCTCTGCAGCTACCATCAGCCCCAGCCAACATGGCTGTGGGTGATAGGGTCTGTAGTCCAACACATCCAGAGGGCACTGGGCATAGGGAAGGCTGGTTTATTCCCTTGAACGTATGCCATAGCATGCCAACAAGAAAATACACAAATCAAATGCTGTCTGCATAGCCAAACCAATATGCTGTCATAACAAGCCAAAACATACCACACAAAAGGGCACACAACATGTCAATTCTTCTTAAATCAGTAGACTCCATGGTTCTCCCCATAAAGGAGTCGTGCAGGCCAACCCCATGCCTGTCTGTTCAGAAGTAAGCTCCACAAAGTTCAGTGGGACTTACACCCTAGTAGGTGGGTTTTGAATTGCAGCCCCGTAGGACACAGTGAGGCTTTCTTCTGAGCCAACAATGCAGAGGATTGCAGCGTATGTCTTCCTGTTGTTGAAGTCAAGGAAGAAACATTCTCTGTTAGAACATCCTCAGCATTTGCAAATAAAAAACCAGTTTTATTGTTCTTTTGGTCAAGAGTAGGGAGAGAGGACAGGGAGATAAAAATTGATAAACAAAGCTAGGGATAGATGGATTTGTTAATTGCAGTCTCACAGAGATGGTCAGGTTTTTTTCTTTTTTTTAGGTTTTGCATGAGCTTGTGTTATGTTTTGTTTTGTTTTTAATCTGTACGGAAATCTAGACTTTTTAATTTAATTTTTTTGCACATTTCCCCCCTTTTATGTGTGTGGTTTTTAAAACATTTGTATTTCCTCCCATATACTTTCCATGAGTAGAACAAACTGGTCTCTGGAGGCTTTTCATGGGTCAATTTTCATGGGTCAACCTGCCCATGGAATTGTCTCTGTCATGTAGCTTGAGCCAGTTGGCTAGACGCTGGCCCAGAATCCATGCTGCCAAATGCCTGAGAGAAGAGAGCAGCAATAACCTGGCACCAAAAGTTAACAATGTTGGTGCCAGGTGGACCTTCTTGGGGAGATCATTCCATAATGGAGGGGCCACCACCGAGAAGGCCCTCTCCTTTGCTGCCACCTTCCAAGCTTCTCTTGGACTTTAGATGCTGAATGTGGCATACAGCTCAGTTCATGCCAGGTGAGGCCTTCCATCAGGTATTGTGGTCCTGAGCCATGTAAAGAGTCCAGCATTCTGCTCCTAACAGAGACTAAGCTAGCTATGAAGCTGACAAGCAAGTCATGAATTAATCCAGTGTTCCCCAACTCGGTGTCTATGGCCATGCTGGAGAGGCATGATGGGAGGTGTAGTCCAACATATCTGGAGAAGACCAGCTTGGGGGAGGCTGAAATAATCTCCCTAACTAGTCTCATTTGTGCAATGATCATGAACTCAAGCACTGCAGGCAAAGTTTTCTTTAGAGTGGCTCATGCACCCCTTTCATTCCAATTCCTACCTTCCAGGTACAACTTAGATCCTTTTAATGACCATACAGACGAGCAGATCTGGCAGACTCTGCGCAGGACATTCATGAAAGGCACAGTATGTTCTTTAGATTTTTTTCTCTGTCAGATTTTATATCACACTCAATCATTCACTGATTGTTATTTCCGCCCCCCCTCCAACAACAGTACATGGAACAATTTGATTCTTTGTTAACCATGCTTCATTAATCAGAAGAAACAGAAACCACAGTGAGAATAATACTGCTAATATTCAGTTCCATTAAAAATGGGAGCAATTAATGTTCACTAATTATATCTTGCATTGACTCTCTTTTTAAAAAAAAATTAAAAGGAGATGGGAAATAATGGATGACTGTAATATATGGTGCTTCTCAATGTTTAATAAAATGCAGCAGATCACTGCACACAATGTCTGAGTATTTGGGGGATGGGGGATGTCTTTGATTATAAAAATGCTACCTCCATGCTGCACAGTGCTGAAGCATTATGGAAGCCAAGCAGGTAGATACTAGATAAATATATGCATTGGTAAACTAGTGTAGGCTCCATGTAACCTGTTTTTAGGGGTGTGCTCCAGCCCTGATCTGAGTCAAAGTGGACTGATTCTGGCTGCCTTGACCCGAATCTGGTTTGGGACCACATTTGGGGACTTTCCTGAAGCCTCTGCTCACGTTGGCAGGCTGCCCGTCCTCCAGGGGAGCCGTTCTGTGCTGCCGTAGATCTACTCTTCCAAACTACGGTGGTCGGAAATTTCCAGCCGCCATAGTTTTCAACAGTAGATCTACAGCTGGCTAGAGTGACTCTCCTAGAAGACAGGTGGTTGGCTGGTGTGAGCGGAAGCTTCAGGTAAGTCTCACAGGTGGGGGGCAGCAGCTTACTAGGGACAGGAAGCAAGCAGAATCGGGGGGGGGGCTGGTAAACTGCAACAGCTGACCCTGCTTTGGATTCAGAACCTATCTATTCCATGTAGTGTTATCATTCTGCTGTGGTTGTTTGTTCAGGACAGAATCCGGTCACCATCCTGAAATAGCTGCATGTGCCACTTTCTTATTGGTCTCCTTAGCTTTCAGGCAATTCCTTCAAGGGATGTCAGAGAAATCCACAATGGAATCAAATGAGTTCAGATTTTTATGAATCTGACCTGCAGATTCCACAGCAGATTGACTTTTCCCAAATCGCACAGATTCCACAGACCTGTGGACTGGTTTATTATTAGGGGTGTGCATCGGATCGGATCCGATCCACGATCCGAATCCGATCCGACCCAAAATCGGGAAAATCCGATCCGATCCGATCCGATCCGGACAACCTCCGATCCGATCCGATCCGATCCGATGAGGTCCGATCCGGATCGGACGCCATTTTGAATGCTTTTTCCCATAGCCAAGTATTGTTTTACAAAAACGCCTATAACTTTTTCATTTTTAAAGATAGAAGGATGAAACTTGGGCACATTGTAGACTGGTTAGGGGTAGTTATCTGTGAGAAATTTCAGAAAGATTGGTGCATGCATTTTGTGGCAATTAATTTTTTAATAAATACCCAGGAATGCCTATAACTTTGTCATTTTTAAAGTTACACACATGAAACTTTGCCACATTGTAGGGGGTACCTTGGGACCTATGTGTGTGAAATTTCAGAAACGTAGGTGCTTGTCTTGTGTGGCAATTAATTTTTAGAAAAATGGGTAGTAGTGGGGTAAATACAGTTACGCCTCCCATTTTTTTATTTTTGAAGATACAAACAGGAAACTTGGGCACATTACAGGTACCACTTGCCTTGATATGTGTGTGAAATTTCAGAAACATTGGAGCTTTCCTTGTGTGGCAATTAATTTTTGAAACAATGAGGAAAGAAACACCTATAACTTTGTCATTTTTAAAGTTACACACATGAAACTTTGCCACATTGTAGGTGCTACCTTGGGACCCATGTGTGTGAAATTTCGGAAACGTAGGTGCTTGCCTTGTGTGGCAATTAATTTTTTAATAAATACCCAGGAATGCCTATAACTTTGTCATTTTTAAAGTTACACACATGAAACTTTGCCACATTGTAGGCGGTACCTTGGGACCTATGTGTGTGAAATTTCGGAAACGTAGGTGCTTGCCTTGTGTGGCAATTAATTTTAGAAAAATGGGTAGTGGTGGGGTAAATACAGTTACGCCTCCCACTTTTTTATTTTTGAAGATACAAACAGGAAACATGGGCACATTACAGGTACCACTTGGCTTGATATGTGTGTAAAATTTCAGACAGCTGGGTCCAGGCATGTGGTGGCAAGGTATTTTTGAAACAATGAGGAAAGAAACGCCTATAACTTTTTTATTTTAAAAGTTAGAAGTCTGAACATTGCTCACTTTGTAGATGGGTTAGGGGTAGATATGTGTCAGAAATTTCAGAATTATAGGTCCAGGCATTTGATGGCTATGGAATTTTTAAATTACATGTTTCAAAAAAATTTCTACAGAGGCCAGGTCTTCCCCTCCCGCTTCCCGCGAAGAAAAGGAAACACTCTCTCATCTCGATCCCTTTTGATCCTTGCTAGTAGTATCCATTACAGGGCTCGTGTTTCCTTTCCTACTTTCACTTTTCACTTTGTACTCAAGCAGACACGAGCCCTGTAATGGATACTACCAAGGATCAAAGGGATCGAGACCAGAGTGATCCTTCCTTGCACGCATGGCTGCAAAACTCAGCTAGGCTCAGCCGTTCTGCTTGATAAGTGAAAGTAGGAAAGGAAACACGAGCCCTGTAATGGATACTACTAGCAAGGATCAAAGGGATCGAGACGAGAGAGTGTTTCCTTTTCTTCGCGGGAAGCGGGAGGGGAAGACCTGGCCTCTGTAGAAATTTTTTTGAAACATGTAATTTAAAAATTCCATAGCCATCAAATGCCTGGACCTATAATTCTGAAATTTCTGACACATATCTACCCCTAACCCATCTACAAAGTGAGCAATGTTCAGACTTCTAACTTTTAAAATAAAAAAGTTATAGGCGTTTCTTTCCTCATTGTTTCAAAAATACCTTGCCACCACATGCCTGGACCCAGCTGTCTGAAATTTTACACACATATCAAGCCAAGTGGTACCTGTAATGTGCCCATGTTTCCTGTTTGTATCTTCAAAAATAAAAAAGTGGGAGGCGTAACTGTATTTACCCCACCACTACCCATTTTTCTAAAATTAATTGCCACACAAGGCAAGCACCTACGTTTCCGAAATTTCACACACATAGGTCCCAAGGTACCGCCTACAATGTGGCAAAGGTTCATGTGTGTAACTTTAAAAATGACAAAGTTATAGGCATTCCTGGGTATTTATTAAAAAATTAATTGCCACACAAGGCAAGCACCTACGTTTCCGAAATTTCACACACATGGGTCCCAAGGTAGCACCTACAATGTGGCAAAGTTTCATGTGTGTAACTTTAAAAATGACAAAGTTATAGGTGTTTCTTTCCTCATTGTTTCAAAAATTAATTGCCACACAAGGAAAGCTCCAATGTTTCTGAAATTTCACACACATATCAAGGCAAGTGGTACCTGTAATGTGCCCAAGTTTCCTGTTTGTATCTTCAAAAATAAAAAAATGGGAGGCGTAACTGTATTTACCCCACTACTACCCATTTTTCTAAAAATTAATTGCCACACAAGACAAGCACCTACGTTTCTGAAATTTCACACACATAGGTCCCAAGGTACCCCCTACAATGTGGCAAAGTTTCATGTGTGTAACTTTAAAAATGACAAAGTTATAGGCATTCCTGGGTATTTATTAAAAAATTAATTGCCACAAAATGCATGCACCAATCTTTCTGAAATTTCTCACAGATAACTACCCCTAACCAGTCTACAATGTGCCCAAGTTTCATCCTTCTATCTTTAAAAATGAAAAAGTTATAGGCGTTTTTGTAAAACAATACTTGGCTATGGGAAAAAGCATTCAAAATGGCGTCCGATCCGGATCGGACATCTGGTCCGATCCGATCCGACCAGCCTCCGATCCGATCCAATCCGATCCGACCCCCCAGGTCCGATTCCGATCCGCTATCCGATCCGATCCGGGGGGTCAGTGCACATCCCTATTTATTATCATTATCATCATCATCATCATCATCATTATTATTTTCCAGAATTGTTTGCAAATTTAGTTGTAGACAAAAACAAGGCAGTTCCCCCCTAGGCGAGAGCATGAAAATATACATTTTCATGTATATACATTTGGGGGGAGGTGTGCACATATGGGGAGGATTTGCACATTCTAAAAAGTGCGAATTTGCGCACATTTGGGAAATTTGGGAAAAAAAGCATTCCGCCAATGAGAAATTGAAGGAAAGACAGGCAGAATGCCCTGTACAAAATTTGTACTTCCCTAGTTCCTTCCTCCCCCTCTCTTGCCTGTCCCCAAACATCCAAATAGCTTCTAACGCTCCCTGCTGATGCACGTTACCTGACAGGGTTCAACAGCATCACGTAAGAAAAGAAATGGTTGCCTGGGTATTGTACTGTGCGCAACAGGTAGAAGAACATATCATCACCATGGCACTTACCATGTATTCTAGGTTTCAAAACTGCCAGGCAAGCTAGAAGCAGAGGTTGTTGAAAATGGTGAAAATTTCTCTGTGGGGGAACGACAGCTGCTGTGTATGGCTAGAGCGCTCCTTCGAAATTCAAAAGTGAGTCCTGGAGCAGCCGGGAGAGAGAGATGGACTGCTGTTGAATACATAAGAGATACTTGGTCTGAAAACACGATTCGTTGTACATTTCTATTTAGTTTTAACATTACCGTTAGAGGGGCATTGATATGCTACGTAAATGGCAGAGGTACACACTAGTACCATTTTTAAGGAAAATCTGCCATATGTTCAGTGTTTATGTGATTATGATTGAGATGAGGAGAGACCGTGGGCCTATTCAGGCGCTCAGCCTTGGAATGGAGGATCAATTGGTCCAGTTCACTTTTTAATATGAACTTGCCTAGTTATGCAATTTTGAACCCATATGCACATCAGATCCCAGTTCTTTGCACTTTTCTGAATTTTGCAATGGAGTTCACCCATTTAAGCATGTGTACAAAAGCAAATGTGACTATTCAGGGGAAAGCGCAAACAGAAATTCACACAGAAGAGAAAAGGATATTAAAAATGCATTCCTTCAGGAAATCTGCTTGCAAAAAAAAAAAAAGTATATTAGGCAAAATTGCATAAAAAATCCAGGTATTAGGAAAAAAGTGCATAAAATGTGTATAGATTTTCATGTGAACTTAAAAAAAAAATCTCAAAGTTTGCGATGGACTGAATTTAGGACTGGAAATATGACATGAAGTGACATTGCCTCATTCGTCCACCCCTAGTTCAGCCTGCACATGTTAGGGTGCATGCACATGACCCACCCCAATGTCGAAATCCTGCTGGGGAGAAAAAAACAGGTTGAGGGACCGACTAAAAGAGCAACCCACGTGCCCAGCTGGAGATTCAAACTGCACCTTCATCCTCTACTTTAGATGTGATTGAAGCAGACCCAAATTTGGAGATAAGAGTCTTCTGCCAACACTTGCTGGTTGGGTCCAAGCCCATACTGTAGCAGAGTGACCAAACTACCCTGGGGAAAGATACATAATTAGTGTATGGAATTATCCGGCACTAGATGCAGTACGGATGATGGCAAATAGTTTAGATGTCTTTCAAAAGGGATTAAACAAATTCATGAAGGAGTGATCCAGCAGTGACTCTTAGGCAAATGTGATGGATATATGAAATCTCCAGGATCAGAGGAAGCATGTCTCTGAATACCTGTTGCTAGGGAGCAACAGCAGGAGAACACTTTTGCTCTTGTGTCCTGCTTTGGGGCTTCCCAAGTTGCCATTGTGGGAAACAGGTTGCTGTAACACATGGACCTTTGATCTGATCCGGCAGGACTCTTCTTAGGTTCCTACCTGTGCAATTCATAAAATTACAACAGGTCACTCAGGGCCTGGCCCTATAAAAGCTCTTTTCCCCCCAATTACCAACCATTCTTGGACCTCCTTCAAACATTTCTCTGGATCGCTCTTCGGGGTGGATACACTCTCTACTCTGTTTGTCAGTTTTATTTGTCTTCTTTATTTGTCTTCTTAAACTGATTTATGGCACCTCATTAATACGACAGATGGCTTAAATCATAGCACAGTTCAAGTGCTATAGTAAAACATTTTGGCACGGTTTCATGTACATTACGATGGGTACACTATTCACAGCCCTGTAACTACTCAAACCAATTCAACCATCTGCAAATGTTTCCAAGGGGTTAGAGATCCTACTTCTTATTCAACTGATGCTGCTACCTGAGCCGTCATTCTTGGCTCATGAGAAAGATGGTGCTGTTGTTCAGATGACCAGGACATGCTGCCTCTTGTCCTCCATCCATCCATCCACCCACCCCCACCCAGCTTGGAAAATGTCAGCTTTATCTGTGCTAGCTAATAATAAATCCAAATATATGTTTGTTTAAATAGACACGAAGGAATAACCGGTTTGGGGATTTAGCTGCATTTGCAACCACAATTTGTGATTGTAGAATCTCTTCTAAGCACTGACAGATTTCACCTCATCCCTCCTTGAAAATACCACTGTGGGGATTTTACATGAAATGTGCATTTGTGTCTTTATGCATGAGGATTAACTAGATAGATAGATGATAGATAGATAGATGATCGATAGGTAGGTAGGTAGGTAGGTAGGTAGATGGATGGATGGATGGATAGATGATAAATAGATGATAGATAGATAGATGATAGATGGATGAATGGATGGATGGGTAGATGATAGACAGACAGACAGACGATAGATAGATAGATAGATTAGATAGATAGATAGATAGATAGATAGATAGATAGATAGATGAAGGATGGATAGATAGTCTCAATCCAGTCAGTGCTAGCTCCAGGTTTTGGAGGGCCCTTGGACAGGAGACCTTTAGCACCCCCTCAGTGAGTCTACCTTCTCAGCACCATTGCCACCAGCTGCCATTGTTCCTCAATCTCTTTCTCATCATTGCTACCACTTGCTTGCTTGGCAGGCAGGCTAGAGAGCAAACTGGCAGGCAGTGGCATTTACTGCTCTTTCTTACCACCACCACCACCACCACCACCACCACCACCATTGTCTGGGCCAGAGGGAGAGGCAGGTGAACAAGCAGGTTGCAATGTTGAGGAGGAGGAGGAGGAGGAGGAGGAGGAGGAGGAGCAAATTCAGGGAGCTCTTGTCAATAGACCTCTGCTGGGGTGTGGGCTTTTGGCAGGTGCCCGACTATTCCTACCCTTGGCACTGACGCTGGACCCAGTTGAACATGGAGCCAGATCCTCACGGCTTACAGTGGAGATCTGCAACTCTCCCTCTCCACCAGGTGCACACACAGGGGTGTGCGCAGGCACTGGGCAAAGCCATTATAAGGAACTCTATGCACTGCTCTTAAATCCCCATCCAAGGTTCCCCCCTTCTCTCACAGATGGGAGGGGCTGGACAGGACTATTTATGTTAGCTATTACATTTGTAGGCTGCCTTTCCACTGGAGCACAAAAGGTGGTTTAGAAGCTTACAATTACAGCTGACATGATACCAGAGGAATTGGGTAGGGGAAAGGAAAATAGGTGAATTCAGGTACTACCTCTGTCATTCTGTTGCATAATGAAGTCCCAGGAGGACCAGGTAGAATGGCTGCCAGTGGATGGAGTTCTGGGAGGGACGAAGCCAAATGGCTGTTGGGCATAGCCACTGTCTCACCCCTTCCTCGGCTGCAGCCAGGTAGAGTCGCTGTTCATTGAGATAATTCTGAAACAGCAGAACCAAATGGTTCTATTCAAGCCAATGGAGGACCCCTCACTCTCTCACCACTCCCTCCACTGCAGGCGTGTAGAATGGCTGCTGCTGGAATAATTCTGGGAGAGGCAAAGTCAAATAGCTGTTGGGCATAGCCAGGCCAACTGAGTAGGCATCACTGCCTCGCCTCTCCCTTTGTGCACTCATAATGGGAAATCATAATTGTTTGCATATATTGCTATACCTGCTTAACCTTTACATGCGACAATGCATTCCCACATAAGAAAGAAGTCGGCTGTAAATCAACCATGTCACTTTGTATATAGATATGCATGCATCTTGCCTTGATATATCTTGGATTTATTTGTTCTTACTAGCATTCCGCAGTGCTTGTGGGGAGGGGATGCGTCTTCTAAATCGATTACGTGAGTTTTATCCCTCCAACAGATTATAATTCTCGATGAGGCCACTGCCTCCATCGATTCCGAGACGGACATACAGATTCAGAGGACCATAAAAGAAGCTTTCGTGGACTGTACAGTCTTGACCATTGCTCATCGTATAAACACCATCCAAGAGTGTAACCGTGTTTTGGTGATGGACAACGGAAAGGTACTGAACCAGAGAAGTTAAAAAAAAAAAAAGCTCATATGATCTTCCTAGCTATGACGGAGGGCCAGGCATCTTTGTCTTTTTCAAAGGGCAGTCATGGAACAAGAGGAGCCGTGGATCTAACCCAGGGGTGGACAACACACGGCTTGCACTTTGTACATGGTCCTCTAGCTGATTTTGCAGCCCCCACTGCTCCACCACCTCCAGGGAGTATGATTATGCTTTAAACAAAGCATGTTCTGCCTGCATGCCTTGTTCTAATGGGAAAATCAGAGATTTTTCCCCTGCTGCACTGCTGAAATCTGGTAGCACTGTAGCAGTTCCCGGGAGGGTGCCAGCTGTGCTGGGTACCAAGGTGTGTGGGGGGGAGGGATTGGCTCCTGGATCAGTGGAAGTTGCCCTTTCCCTCCACATTCTTTAAACCAGGGGTCGGCAGATGGTACCTCTTTATCTTCTGGTAGATTTGGGAGTGATTTGCAATAGATTAGCAAGGATTTTTGGCACATCATTCTTTAACAGCAACAGTAAAATAAAAAATATGACACCCCTCTTAAATTATTGTGTTGAAATGAAGGAGGTATAGAGTAACCAGGCATGGCTTTTTGTGTAGAAGGACTGTGAGTATCGTTCAGTGTTAGTACTCTACTCCAAACAAGTTCTTGGACTCAGAATTCATCCACTTTTAGCATGCATCTCTCGACCCAGGCTCCTGTTTGGTGAATCTTAGGATTCCAGTAGAAAGAAGAAAGTAGATCATACAGGCATGTAGCCCGCCCATCCCTGCTTTAAACCACAAAGAGGAAAACATATGTATGTTTTGTTGGGAATATTGCAATGTCCTCTGCAAGTTAGGACACAACTGGCCTTAGAATCTCTACAGCCTGTTTCCTGTGATTTGTTCCTTTTGCTCCTCCCTTTCCTCTTCCCCCCCCCCTGACCTTCTCCACTGCTGGGAGCAGTTGTGTTTGCTGTCTTGCTCCTATCAGTGGACTGAATGAACTGTTATTTGAAACTCTAAGCTGCACCTGCATTTTATATGCAAGAATATCACGAGTAAACTTTCTAACGGGAGGCATCCATGCTAAAAAAAAAATCCCATCATGTTTTCCTCTCCATAGCCAGGACCAGTTCAGGGGGACAAGGAATCTGGATCAGGGTCACAGTGCCTCCATTCTCTTTTGCCATGACCCCAAATGAAATCTCTTCCCCCCCCCCCCCGCACCATCTGAATGAAAGAAACTGAAAGCTGGGGAGAATTTCACATGCTCCCAAATCTAGAATTAATTTTCGAAATTCTCATACAAAGGAATGGAACCTAGGGCAGAGCAAACCCACAATAAATAGTCAGAACAGGGGAAACCCTCTCTTCACCATTAACTACTTCTATTTTCCCCCGTTTGCTATTCTCCTTCCCCAAGGCAATTTTTACACGATGGGAAACTCATAAAAAACCACTGTAGTCTTTCTTCATACTTGACATTTACTAATGCATCTGACATTTGCTATAACTCATTCCTGATGACTTTCAGGTAGTCGAATTTGGCAAACCGGATGAGCTCGCTCAGAATCCTGATTCTGCATTTGCATCGCTCTTAGCTGCAACAAGCAAAGCCGCATCATAGGACAAGGAAATATTTGTGAGTGCTTTGTCTGCGGACGTTGGGAAACGAAGGTTTTGCATGGATGAGAAGAAGAAAACAAGTTCATGCCTAAATCATCAAGTCCTATCTGCAAAGTAGCATTGGAAACGTTGCTGAAGGTTACATCTACTGAGAAACTCAGAAGCCTGATGCGATGCTAGCAATTAAAACTAAGAACTAGGGAAGCAAGAAGGACCATGCCAATATATGTGATAACAGACTGCTGATTTTGGATCTTGTTCACAATTTGAAGAAGGAAAAAGTATAGCCACCACATAGCACAAGGAAAGATGCTAACATGGCGTGTCTGATCACCAAACTTACCAGGGGTGCTTAATTATTCTGCCGACTCTTTGCACCCCAGAACAGATAAATATTGCATGCTCCAATGCAAATACAGGGAAATGATGCAAACGTCAGCATGGCATCATTTTAATGACCCTGCTACAGATGAATTAGACATGACTAAAACCAATGGAAGGAGTTAGTTGTGATTCTTTTGAGTGCCACTGATTTCAGTGGAACCTAGATACAACTAGCACTTGTTGGATTGAGTACCATGTTCTTTTAGACTTGTGTACCATGTTTTTTTAAGAAAAATATTGGATGGCTTTTAAAGGAACAATTCATATCTTTGGCAGCGATCTTGTTAGCAATTAGGCTGCCTAAATCCCATTGACCCCAATGGAGTGTAAGCGGCTTAACTGGGTGCAGGGTTGCGGCTTTTGTCTTTAGCCTGCATTTGGTACATGCAAGGAAAATGTGCTGCAGTGTTCTCCTAAAAGGAACAAGCACCACCCAGACAGTTGACCACCTTAAAGCCCCATAAGGTTACCACTGGAGCTATTTTAAGCACACACTTAACTCTCCCATTGGAATCAATGAGATGTAAAAATGCTTACCTTTGACTAGATCGTACCCAATAATTCTGTCTGTACCATGTGATCTATTCTTCATTGCAAGTCAGAAAAAAGAAAAGAAAGAATGCATACACTCCAGTGGGGAAAGCACAGGTCTTAGTATTATTATTATTATTATTATTATTGCTCTTGTGGTTTGTCACTGTTAGTTTGTCACAGTATGCAGTAAAGGATACTGCCCAGTGTAGCTTCACTTGTCGGTTTGCTTTCTTGCAATTACAGGTTTCAAGATGATTGCCTATGGATTGCTTCTTTTCAGCAGAAATATTTCACATATTGGGGCATGCCCGCTATTGCCCCCCCAAAAAAATCCCTTTGCTCTCTAATGCAAGTAAATGTATTGCTCATTATCAGAAACACCATAGATTTGGAGGTGGGGTAGGGTGGGGAGTGATGGGATTGTTTGGTATTGCCGGTTGGGAACCTAAGGTTGGAAAAGACTGGCATAGAGCCTGTGTAAATTCTGTGAGCCAGTGAGCAAACAGGCCGTTGTGGCATCTCCTACTCCTCCTTCTCACCACCACCATTGTCTGGGCCAGAGCGAGAGGCAGGTGAACAAGCAGGTTGCAGTGGAGAAGAGGAGGAGCAACTCTGGGAGGCTCTTGTCAGTGGGCCCCTGCTAGGGTGTGGGCCTGTGGCAGGTGCCCCATCATGCCCGACTTTGACGCCAGCCCTTCCTAGACTGGCAAGGACCACCGCAACAGCTATCACAGCAGCTTATGCACACCCTACTTTAAATATACTTATTCTATAGTGGTTCACATGGGATAACAAAGAGTCTTGTTTGGAACTGCAAGTATAGTCATTTAGCTAATATTTGTCTGTTCCCATGGTTTTAAAGCTCCAGCATTGCCAACTTTGTATATATCTTTATTACACAAAATTGGCTCATGTTTGACGTTAATTTCTGGCTTCGCATTACCTTGGGTGTCTCTTTTTCTCCCCCTCCCCCGCCTTTTTTAATTTCAGTTCATAAAGTAATCCTTTTGTTCCTCACTAGCATTAAGGAAGACGAAACGAGCGAGGGCCGCTTGCGAGAAGTGCTCCTAGTGTGAATCTCAAATGCTCCTAATGGAGATCGAAGCAGTACACCGTATGCCTAAGGGGTAGCTGCAATTACAAGGGCTGTGCCCAGATGCCTTTGGAAGCTACTGCATCAGGTGCCAAAGGGAGGAAATGTAATCCTGCTTGGTTAAATTGATACCAATCCTATGACTCATCCACAGTGCAGGAAGCTCCAAGGCAGAGCAGTCCACCAGCACGGGAAAGTGATGCTCTGTCGGACAAGGCAGCTCCAAAGTAAAGCATTGCTAGGGATGCTGCTGGGAATTTATTTATTAGGATGATGGCCCAGTATGGTTGGCTGATGTTTCCTCAATGGGAGCAAATGGCAAGAGACAGCCCCCTGGCAATTGGAGATGATGTATCCTCTTGAGTATTTCGAAGGAGACAAGATGGGGCCTACATAAAATGTTGCAGAGTGGAGGGCTCTTTTTCAGGGTTCCAGCCAGCCAGCTAGACCCTTTTCCATGATATTCCATTCCCCTGTCACTCCAGTTTTCCTCCTCCAACAGTCAGCCAGCATGCGCCACCTTCATAAGAACATAAGAAGAGCCCTGCTGGATCAAACCAAGGCTCCATCTAGTCCAGCACTCTGTTCACACAGTGGCCAACCAGCTGTTGACCAGGAACCCACAAGCAGGACCACCCATGTTCCCCAGTAATTGGTGTTCATAGGCTTACTGCCTCTGATTCTGGAGGGGCACAGCCAGAACATGAGGACATGCAGGAGACATGGCCTCTGGACACATCAATGTTGGGGGGGGGGGGTGTTTGCAAACACAATCCTGCTACCCACCTCAATGTGTGTAGATGCTTGTCTGCACAACACTGCTATCTACATTCTTCCTGAAACACACGGCAGCATAATTTGGTAGTGGCAAAGATGAAGATTGTGTGCAACAGTTGCAGGACGTCTGGCTGAGCTCCATGCAGTCCAGCGCACAGAGTATATAAATTTTCCCCTCCCCCTTCATCCATTCAGTGCATTATACCTACTCAGCTTCCTTTAATGCATTTATTGGCAGTGAGCTGCCAGCCTGAACAATGACTGTCAATACATTGGCTAATCCCTTATCGCACCTTGAAATAACTGCCAAAAGAGATACGCTGCTGGGAAACGGGGGCTTTCTTGTATTCGCTCAAG
Organism: Anniella stebbinsi; assembly: GCA_029215795.1. Lineage (NCBI taxonomy): Eukaryota > Metazoa > Chordata > Lepidosauria > Squamata > Anniellidae > Anniella > Anniella stebbinsi. Next base: position 13,495,700 of record JARDYH010000007.1, read on the forward strand.
GCAAGAGAGAAAACTTGTCATTACCTGAGCTGAATCTCCAACATCACAACATGTACCACAAACCACAACACATACCGCAAGAACATAGGAACATAAGAAGACCTGTGCTTGATCAGACTAAAGGTCTATCCCAAGGTTGGGCACCTTGTGGGCCGGTAGATGTTAAGAACATGAGAAGAGATGGGAAACTTGTAGGGCTCTAGATTCTAAGAACATCAAAAGAGCACTGGAGGATCAGACCAAGGGTCCATCTAGTCCAGCACTCTGTTCACACAGTGGCCAGTCAGCTGTCGGCCCACAAACGGGACAGTAGTTTGCAGATAATAATAATAATAATAATAATAATAATATATTTATTTATTTATTACCCGCCTCTCCCTCCGGATCGAGGCGGGGAACAACATCATCATAAAACACACAAAACTGATTAAAAATACATAAAACCAATATATCATTAATACCAATAAAACACCAATAAAACACTTAAAATTCAGCACCTTGGACAGCTCCTTTAGAGTTCCGGCTGATTGTGTCTGAAACTCAGAATGGATTCACAGCCCCACCAAAATACACTGCAGCATTTTGCTGCAGGCCTCACTTGTTAGTTTGTTTTCTATTATTATTATTATTATTATTACAATTTGCAAGAACATTTACAAGAGCAGTATCCATTAAAAAGCCAGGGTGTGTGTGTGTGTGTGTAAGAGTGCTTTTGTGGGTGATTGGGATTAGGACCAAAGTTCTGGCTGGTTCTGACTGAATTGAAACACAGAATAGATTCACAGCTACCAGCCTCCACTGCAAACAAGAATAGCAAACTGATGCCAAAAAATGGGGGAGTAAAAAAGGCCCTCCCCACTTTCCACCCTAGGAAGCATGAATTCAGCAAGGGTCCGGCCCATCCTCTCTCCCCTGCTCTCCATGGGATCGCTCTGCCCATCTTACAAGGAATCCTGACCCCTATACTGAAGTCTCCCCTCCCTCTCTCTCTTTCCAGGTTCAACTGATATCAGCAGTGACCTCTGAGCTTGAGGCAGAAAATCTCACTCAAGGGGCTTCTGCAGAACTCACGTAGCACTGAGGCAATATTAGACAACAAGAATATGAGCATTAAGTAGCTAGTCTAGACACACGGCCTTTGCAAATCCCTGCTGATTTTTCGGTGCATTTATTCAACATAGTTTTTCCCTCTTAGGGAAAGAGAAAACCTTTCCCACTGGGGAAAATACAGAGACAGAGAGAGAGAGACAGAGAGAGAGAGAGAGACAGAGAGAGAGAGACACAGAGAGAGAGGTGTACAATGGCACAACAGCTACTGATGAGGGCAGAAGCCAAAATGTTCAGTTCTAAATATGTATTGAAATTACTCTGTTGTTAGTCTATCTTCCATGTATATCTAAATCTAAATCTCCATCTATCCATCCATCCATTCATCCATCCATCCATCCATCCATCCATCCATCCATCTATCTACAGACATTTTTCTCCCTCTCTCATAATACTAGAACCCAATGGGGTCATCCCATGAAGCTGATTGGGGAGGGATTTAGGACAAGCAAAAGGAAGTACTTCTTCACACAGCGCATAGTTAAATTATGGAATTCGCTACCACAAGATGTGGTGATGGCCACCAATTTGGATGGCAGTGGCTTTAAAAGGGGGTTGGATAAATTCGTGGAAGAGAGGGCTATCAATGGCCAGTAGTTCTGATGGCTAAGTACAGCCTCCAGCATCAGAGGCAGTAAGCCTGAGTTGCTGGGGAGCATAGGTGGGAGAGTGCTGTTGCACCGTGTCCTTCTTTTGTGTCCGTGGTCGACAGTTGGTTGTGAACAGAGTGCTGGACTAGATGGACCCTCGGTCTGATCCAGCAGGGTTCTTCTGATGTTCTCATCTCTATAAAACACATTCTCACTATTTTGCGACCTTTGGATCATCTCCACGTCCTGGTAGTCTTTTCAGTGTGCCTGGGGTTCCCAGTTTTCTGAGTGGAAACAGGTTTAAAATATTATGTTTGTATCTCCAGAAACAAAAAAGCCTAAATATGGATTAAAACATCCATCATAATATGTATTTCAAATGTCACAGATGCATTGATTACTGAGACAGTTTGGAGAGAAGCACCGTAGCAATTATATCTTCCGGATAATTGCGGTTCCTACCTAAAAGAGAGCGATCTAGTTGCTGTTCTCTGAGTGAAATCAATCTAGCTTCAAATCAAATAAACACATAACACACTCTGCCCTTTTGTTAGTCTGCGTATCCATTGCAGCAAAACGTCACAGTATGGAGAATTCCTGTTTGTGGCTGCCTGCCAGCCAGCCATACGCTTTTCCAAACTATGCCATTCCATTCCCCCCTCCCTTAAAAATAAATAAATAACAGACACTAGGTGTTCTGTAGCTACTGAGCATGCTTGGTCCTCATCAGCTATTTTAGGTAGGCTGGGACCGTCTTATTCCAGTTCATGTGTCCTTTGCACATGTTCACTCGTATTCACTCCCATTTCCATGCAGGTTTTGTTTTGTTTTGTTATAAACAGTTGTAGTGTTTGTTTTTCATTTTGCGATACAATAAAATTGGAAGCCCTCCCCCACCCCGTTCCCATTTCTTGGCTTTAGAACTTACCACCACCCCCCTACACTTTCTTCAAACCCTAAGTGGTCCAACCCCAGGAACCCCTGCCAAAAGAAATGAGGTGGGTGGCTACCCGGAAGAGGGCCTTTTCTGCTGTGGCACCCCAGTTGTGGAATGAGCCTCCCAGAGAGGTTCTCCCTGGCGCCTATGTTGTTCTCTTTGCAGCACCTGATGAAGACCTTTTTGTTTCCCCGGGCATTTCAGTCTTTTAGCTGTGTTGTTTTAAATCTGTTACTGTATTTTAAATCCCTGCATTGTTGCTGGGTTTTATTTTTGGCTTGTACTTTGATATTGTAGTTTAGGCTTTTACATCTTCTATTGTATTTTATTACGTATTTTGCGGTTTCAATTGTTCTGAACAGCCCAGAGACCTTTGGCTATTGGGCGGTATAGAAATGTAATCTGTTCCTTATCGGACTCAAAACCAAAACCAAAAGGAGGAAAGCGTCCAAGTCAAATCAAAAGAAGAGAGAAAGAAGTCCTCAGGATGCAAAAGGATTTATTTGTATGAAGCTCAATGCGTTTCGGCCTGTATCCTATTGAAGGTCTTCTTCAGGGGGTTGTTAGAAGACGTCTGCAGATTTTCCTCTAGCAATTCACCAATGAATTATTAGAGGAGACATTTTATTGCTTGAGGGAAACCCCGTGAAGAAGGCCTTTAATAGGACACAGGCCAAAATGCTTTGGGCTTCATACAAATAATTCCTTTTTCATCCCAAGGACCTGTTTCTCTCTTCTTTTACCTTATCTGACTCACACAGCACACGGTTTATATAGCACACACACTTCATTTCCCCTTTCACTCACTCAGCCAATCATCACACATATGCAAATCCACCATTCTTCCTGTCACTCATCTCTCTCTCACCACATAAATACTCACCTTAAAACACAGAGAGATATAACAGGAGCACATAACCACAAGTTCATTATACAGAGATGTGTAACGTCGCACACATACACACCACTATGGATTGGTTCCATAGCAGGAGCGAAAGGTTAAAGCCCCTCCCATATCAAGTGTGTCAATCCAGACTGGGGGCCATGCCCCTCATCTAGTTTACCCTTTAGTTATTGTTTTCTTTTTCTGAACAAGGGAGCTGCAACCTCATTTAGCCTTTATGTGAATACATCTATTGATTAATCAGTTACAACCAGAATGAGTAATAAATAGAATTTAAAAACACACACTAATCCTTTAGGGTTAGCCTCACCTAAAACAAATTAAAGCAAATCCTAACGTCTCCCCGAGCAGCGCTGAATAGTACTCACTTCCTCAAACAAAGGAACAAACAAACAATTTCCTGCTATCTCGACGCAAATATTATCGAAATGCTGATATTGCTGCAAAGGGCTAATATCTCAACTCATCGTTTGAAGGTGAGAGGGCTGCTCAGCCTGCAGCTGACAGGGACAACAACAGCCCTACCTGAGACCAAATGAATGTGTAGTACAAAAATCAGCTGTTCAACAGAGCCAGGAAACCAAAGCGGCCAGCAAGGAATGCGATGGTGGGAAGGGAGGCAGGCAGGCAGGCAGGCAGGCAGATGAGAGCCCATAAAGGCAGGTTAGCTGTTTGATGCTTGCTTGACATTGAGACAAGGGGAACTGTGATGTTAGATGACAGTGATATATAGCAGCAATTTCTAGGGCCTGGAAATGTAAAGTGAAGATAAAGGATAACAAACGAGGAAATAAAAAATGTGAGAACAGAAACAGAGTACTGAGTACAAACAGGCTTTGCCAACTGTGTTGTTATTATCATCATTATTATCATTATTATTATTTTAAACTGTGTGGGTGCACACGGCAGTGATGTTTTCCCAGAGCAGATGCCTGGTGCTGTCAAGATTCTGGTTCTTGATCAGAATGAAAAACAGGGTCACTTCAGCAGCTCCGGCGAGGAGGGGAGGGGGCTGGGGAAGGACGGTGGAGCCAAGTGACAGCAACAATAATTGGACTATAGCAGAGAGCAAATTCCCAGCGCCTTGGATCCAAGCATTTCAAACCGTAATGAATTTAGCATTAGGGCATCTGGCCCGCCTGCCCACCCCCCTTCTCAGAGACAACAGCTGATGGGTGACACATTTGTAATGCTGCACGATGCGGGAAGGTTGGGGGCGAGCTTGCTGCAATACACGCGTCAGGAGGCTTTCTGCAAATGTATGACGGCTTGACAGGCGGCACGGCGGCACCAACCCAACAGAACACGATTAGCATGGGTATTACACCATCAGCTTACGTGGTGCTTGCAGAGTGACAGGCATATGGGAAAACGGGTTGGGCCAGGACTCTGCAGCAAGGAGCTTACAGCTGCAATGTCGACAACGGGGTAAGGCTAGGCTGACCATATGAAAAGGAGGACAGGGCTCATGTATCTTTAACAGTTGTAGAGAAAAGGGAATTTCAGCCGGTGCCATTTGTATGCAATTAGTTCCTGGTGAAATTCCCTCTTCATCACAACTGTTAAAGTTGCAGGGGCCCTGCCTTCTTTTGTATATGGTCACTCTAGTATAGTGCCTGCAACTTTAACTGTTGTGATGAAGAGGGAATTTAATAATAATAATAATAATAATAATAATAATTTATTTCTTACCCGCCTCTCCATCTGGATCGAGGCGGGGAACAACAACATGATAAAATACATAAAATTTCACCAGGAACTAATTGCATACAAATGACACCGGCTGAAATTCCCTTTTCTCTACAACTGTTAAAGTTAGATGAGCCCTGTCCTCCTTTTCATATGGTCAGCCTAGGTAAGGCCACAGAGGGAAAGGAAGAACCAAGGTAACACAAAGCAATACAGAGAGGAGAGAAATTGGCACGGCAAGAATAATTGTGTGCTGTTACTCTTGCTTAAGCTTCATGTCACTTGTAACTATGAACTTCTTCAGACGGTGGGATCGCGTTTCCCTCTTGTTGCGTTGCCTCATGCTTCTGTCCCACAATAGGGATGAGAAGCTTCCTCTTTCTTCACATGCTGAAGAAAGAGGAAGTAAACAAAGACCACATGGCCCATTTAGTGGGCATTTTTATCACGCTGCGCATTTCGTTGTAGGAGAAAAAAATCGGATTTTCCCAGGTCTTTTTTTTATGGGGAAATGACAAGAAAGAGCAGGAGGCGTGCAGAAGACAGAAGGTGTCATGAAAAGGAACCGCGAATATCCATGAATGCCCAGTAACAAACATGCTATAAAACACTCATCTGAGGACGCTCTATATCAGAGAACTCTGCAACTGAATCAAATGAGTTCAGCTTTCTATGAATTTGTCTCACAGTTTCCGTAGCATTTTCCTGAGTCTCATGGATTCCAAGGACTTGCAGAATTTTTTTTTTTACTTTCCAGAATTTTATGCAAATGCATTCATTGAAAAATACGTAATATTATTTTAAAAACAACAACAACACTGGCCCAAACTGTGCATTTCTCCCATAGGCTAATGCATGAAAATATGTACATTACAAAATATGTACATCCCTACTTGGGACTGACCAGAGGTGGACAATCTCTCTTTCTGGTGAGGGCCTCATTCCCTCATGCGATACCCTTGATATAGTGTGTGTGTGTGTGTGTGTTTAATAGGTGGAGTTTTCTTGATATTTGAAGGTGTTACCTATACTACATAAATAAAAATAGTCATATCCACAATTCCGAGGGAAAGAAAAAGGAAACGGTTTTCAGTGATGGGGAATTTATTTATTTCATTTTTATACTGTCCAATAGCTGACGTTCTTTGGGTAGTTCACAAAAACAATTAATAGCATTTGCTCTTTATATTGAGAGAGAGAGAGAGAGAGAAGGAGGGAGAGGGAGAGGGAGGGAGAGAGATTAGCTGTGGGAAGAGCTGGAAATACAGCAGGTGTTGATCTCACAAGTTTATAGAGAAGGTGTTAATAGGAAGGTGTGGAGAGGAACAAGAAAATGGATCGAGGGAGTATGTCAGTAAAAGTTATGGGAGAACCAAATTTACTGTCAGGGTTCTTATCTGCTTTTGGTGTTTGTTCTGTTTGTTGAACACACTCTGATCTTCTTGGGCTAACCCTTCCAAATGCTCTGCTGCAGCTATTTATCTGGTTTGGCTGCCTTCTCCAAGGAACCAGTTTCTCAAAGTGACTTTTTGCCTCCAATTCTGGAAACAAATCTATATTACGTTACACTACTGCCAACATCTTGGGAATAAATGAAAGAAGGTTCCCCGCACTCTCTCACACACACCTTGACCATGAATAGGAACATGCACAGTGAGACACACCAATGGGACACTCCTCCACATGGGCAGCAAGCGTGGACCACTGTTTAGCCCTCTCATGGATGCCATGGCAAGGAAGGGCCTCCAAGCAGATTTGCAGAATAGCTGCTCGGATTCATGCTTGCATGTGGAAGGTGTAACGTACATGTATAAACAAGAATAATGATATTGCAGGAGGAACAAGTAGGCTGTGCACCCAGCGTAAAGTCTTCAGTCAAGCAAATGCATATTTGCATCAAAGTACTATGAGGACAATCATGTGTGAGTCACATTTTGTACAAGTATATTGCTGCATCATAAGAACCAAAGCCTTATACCAAGTCAGACCATTGGTCCATCCATCCCAGTATTTTTGATACTGACTGGCGGCACCTCTCCAGGTTTTCAGGCAAGATTCTTCCTGCCTCCTACCTGGAAATGCTGGGGATTGAACCTGGGACCTTCTGCATGCAAAGCAGGTGCTCTACCACTGAAACGGTCTTCAACGGCAGCCCCACGCAGAGTGAATTGCAGTAATCTAACCTGGAGTTCACCAGAGCATAGACAACTGAAGCCCAGTTATCCCTGTCCAGATAGGGATGTAGAGGGACAGAGCTATGCATGCTGGCCTATCCCCTACTTCCCCAGGCATGCAGCTTCCCCACCCCCTCAATCCAGACCCTGCTATGTTGAATCAGCAAGGTCTGAAAGGGCGTTCTACTGTGTTATCTTGAATGTGAGTAGAACTCTCCACATGAGTGCGGACCCTGATAAGAGTAGATCCATTGAAATGAATGGGACTACACAGTGCTACACAGAGAGTCAGGAGGACCTGCTGAATGGGTTGAGGTGTGGTTGGGAGGGATCCCAAAAAATCCAGCAGAAGTCTCTTCCTCTCATGGAAGGCAGATCCTCACTCAGCATAGGAGTATATAAGACATCCTACCAGATATTTTGACATTTGTATTCTATCCTGTCCTGTAAGCTGCAATATCAAAGAAATCTTAATAATGATCTCAGATTCAGTTTGTGTGCATGGCATCATCTTCACCCACATTTATCCCCGTAATTATAATTGTGTGCATAACACTATATGCCAAATTGGCACTTTGGTTCTTAATGGTCATTCTCAAACTATCTATTCTGGAGTAATTCCATTGCTACAAAAATTGCATAAAGTTCATTCCCCCTTAAATGTCTTATAGCAATTGCTGCCTTATCTCTTTGCTGTTTGCTTTTTCTAATACGGATTCAAGAGTTATGGCTCTGTAGACTGCCATATAACAGCAAACACTGCCCCCCCCCCCAGATACCTCCTTGACCAAATTGCCTCTACGGTTAAACACAGCCTTTCATTAGCTAACCTCACTTGAGGAGACTAATTGCCATCAAAATTATACATCTCAGTCTTTAGCTCGCTTTGAATAAACGCCATCATTTTTTCCATGTCAATTAAGGGCAGATCAAAAGTTGCAGTTGCTCTACTCAATATGTAAATTTCCCATCAAATGGAATTCGAAATAACAGGTTACCAGTTTGCATGGAACAGAAAGATGATATAGAAATCCAGCAGAATCAAAGGGAGGGGGCTGGAAGTCACGTAGGAAAAATCCACTGAAACACCAGAACATAGAAATGTATATAGTGCAAATGAATTTTTCCCTGATTAAGTTAGCCGGTTACATCAAATCAAGAAAGGAAGGAAGGATGCCTTTTTTTCCTGGTCACTGTTCTCCAGTCCCAGTGAAAGGTCTAGAACAAGGCTCAGAAATTCCCCATTTAATGACCACAGAGTTGAGATTCCACAATTCACAGAGCTTGAAAAGTATGAAAAGGTACAATCAAAATGACCAGGCAGCAGTTGCAGCAAGTCTAGAGATGCAAAGGCCCAGAAAAAAACCCGGAAAAAATCAGGAAAAAAACAGTTTTTTTCCTGAAGCCTTTTTTGGGTTTTTTTGGAAAAATTGGGGAAAAAATGAAGAAAAAACAGATTATGGAATGTTTTATTTTAGTATGATGCATAAAATGTTTAAGACAAGGTTTTTATATATTTACTTCTCCAAAAGATTTCTAAAAACTATGTACAGTATCAGATTATTACAATTTCTGTACACCAAGGACAAGCAAGTCCTATGTTGCAAACTGAGACTACAGCTTTCAAATGCACGCGCAAGATGCATTTCTGCCTCTAGGGGGCACTGCCATTGAACCAGAGACTGAAACTGATAATGATAGCTATAGCTCAGAAAATGAGTCTGATTAAATTTCATGCCTATTCATTGAATCTTGGTCCCCCCTTTTTTCTCAGCTCTTTTCATGGGAATGGGTGCTTTATGTCTGCTTGACTCTGTGGAGGACTAGCCGAGACATAAATAATTTTCCTTGTTACTAATGTTAATGGTTTCTTCTGTTTGTTTTTTAAATTGTTTTTTGCCTGCTCCTCATAAACAGGCAAAACCAAAGAGGTTCCTTACAGTTCAGGAAGCTTGTAGCTCCATTTGTTACCCCCCCCCCCAAAAGTAAAAATTTTAAAAAAGAAAATTCAATTTGTAATAATTGCTTGAATGCACTATACTTTTAATATACCAAATGTGATAATTTTATGCCAAAACAACTTGTACATAACTACGTTTTATGTTCCTAAAGTAACAAAGTGACTTTCAATCCGTAAAACATAATATTGCATTTTAAAAAAAAAATCATTTTTTCCCAAAATACCCCCAGGGAAAAATGTTTTTTTCCCCCCATGACTTCAAAATTTCTGGAAATTTTACATCAGTCCTTTCCAGGGTTGGTGTGAGGATCAAATGAGGGCAAGAAAGAACCCTCAGCCCAGCCCTGCGTTCCTTGGAGGACAGGCCGGATTTAATAAATGTAATAGAGGCAGTGTGGAGTAGTGGTTAGATTGTTGGAGTGGGATTTGGGCTATCTGGGTCCTTGTTACCATTCAGCCATGGAAGCCCACTGGGTGACTTTGGGCCAGTCACTGACTCTCAGCCTCACCTACCTCACACGGTTGTTGCTGTGAGGATAAAACGGAGAGGAGGGGGATCATGTATGCTGCCTTCAGCTCCTTGGAGGAAAGGCAAGATAAAAATGTAATAAATAAAATAATGAACAAACCTTAGAGTGCAAGACAATTTTGTATCTTAAAAACAAGAAATACATTCAACTTCGAGACAAATGACGTATGACACTAAAAATACATCTTCAGTTCCTCTAAATGTGATTCTTCTTCTTCTTCTTCTTCTTCTTCTTCTTCTTCTTCTCTCTCTCTCTCTCTCTCTCTCTCTCTCTCTCTCTCAAACTAACAGCAGCCATGGGGGGGGGGGGGTGTTAGAGAGATCTGGATTAGGAAGTTGGTTGTTTCCCTACCGCAAATTACTCCTCTAAAGCCGATATATGCTACTGATTAAGGAATTTGCTGCTTTCAATGGCTTGGCAGAAAAATAGAAGCTGAAGGCCAAGTTTTAGTAGGAAAACAGCATGGGGAAAGGGCTGACCCCTTGCACCATGGTTCCAATCTGGATTTCCCTGCTCCAAATGGATGCTTTTTGTGGGGGCATTCAGAGCACAGCTGCAGGCCATTGGTGCCATCTGAGCAAAGGTTTACTCATGAGAATGGCCTCGATCATGAATATACCTTTATGGTGGGCACTTCTACATCTGCCAACTGGCTGAACCTTGACCTTAAGATACCTGTGCTCCCTGGAGCTAGGTGGCCACTCAGCATCTGTCTCGGAGTATGAGAGAAGGATAACTATGCTATGAAGTTTAGGGTTGGCAGTGTCTCCCAAGGGTTCAGGATGCCTCTGTTCCATTTCAAAGTTCCCAGATACAGGTAGCTCCAGGTCATCTTCTGAAGGGAAGTCCTCCAGTAGGTAAGACACAGCAGGCACTTTTCCTGAGGACCACTCAGTTCCAGAACCAGCCCTCAAAAACATAGCAAAGGGATTTCCCAATGGTTCAGAAAAAGTATCTCTATTATTCCGTACTGGAAGTATAAGGTTTGAGTTGGATGAGTATAACTTCTATATCCTATGGTCTAAAAAGTAAGTATAAAATGCTGAACAGTGCTGCTGTTCTCTCCTCTTGTGGATAAGAGGAGTTTCAAGTGCTCCAGCATGACTTAGGCTGCTGTTTGCATTCCTCCTGGAACTTATTGAGATTTTTTCCACACGCACACAAACCCTCAAGAGCTATAAATGGCCGACCAAAACGTTTGCAATCAAGGTGATTCTAAGATGCGACAAGAGAAAATAGGTATGCAAACGACAATGGCTCTTCACTCATCTGCACCAATCTCACTGCTAACGCCCTGGAATTATTCCACGCGTGATCAGAAGCTGTCACACGAAGCTGAGAACCGGCGGTTTGTCTCAGCAATAGGATTTTTCATCAGTGGTGTGTCTGCTGCTCTAAGTAGAGAGAACCCCAGAACATCCAGAGGTGTTAAGAAGAAAAGAAAAAAATCAATGCTTCTTTCGTGATGAGAATAACTGCTCAGCTTCAATGTTTTGGTTCCCACTCCTTTTTGCTCTTTTGGTACAATCTCTTGTTATTATTTATCCTGTTCTGAAAATGCCAACTGATTTTTCCTGTCATCTCAGGGCTGATTCACACAACATGTGTATCAGCTGATTGCTTGATTGTTCAACACTTGATGAGTGAGTTGTTGACTCCTTAGAAAAACATGACACGGCACATTCATTACAAACCTACCCCCATGCAAGCATTTTAGGATTGTGGAATCCTCCCAACTAGAGCCTTTCTCCCAAAGGATGGCATTAGGGTCTCTGCATGTTAAGATGGACAGAGCTCCTCCAACAATCTTGGCAGTTAGGGAAGTGCATGGTATAATGTCACGCCAATTACAGTTTGAAAATTACATTTCCCCATGCCAAATAGACTGTATGGGAAATCCAGATTTACAAATGCGAAAGAAAATGGTTTTGTGGCAGTCCTGGACCCATAAGCTGATTTCTTTTTTACTTTAGATCAATAATTGTGTGTCGATGATGAGTATTTGCCATTTTTCAGCTTTGTAAGATAAACTTTGTTTGCCTGCTATAGCTGAATGGCAGTATTTGCAGTTGCAATATTTGTTAGACTAGTTTTGTTCCTGCTGCTTTCGCTGTCTCGGAGTCCCCTTTGCTATTGGAAATACTTATTGAAGTTGACCAACTACATCGACCCATGATTCACGTTCATAAATTAGTTATATGACACATGGGGTTTGCAGCAGGAATGGAACAGTAATCAAACAACTGCTGTTTTAACATATATATCTGATATGTCCATGGACCTCTGGTTCTATCTTATTCAGCGAAAACTTTTGTTTCAGGTTTGTTGGATGCCAGAGCGTCTCTTTAACAAAGGCTTGTCTAACTGGGCTAATTGTTGGAGGTGTAATACAGCCAATGTTTCTTTTGTTCATATGTTGTGGAAATGCTCAACAATTATCTCCTTTTGAGAGGAAGTTATCATACAGGCAAACTTTGTATTGGAAAGCTCTTCAATATCTACTGATGTACAAGTTTCTCTTAAATTATTTATCTGCTTCTTGGAATGTAAGACATGGTCAGCGTAAATGGATTTTCTGCACCCTTTCAACTGCTAAAAGGCTAATATTACAACACTAAAAGGGTAAAAGCCCACTGCCCATAATGCAATGGACTGAAGATCTAATAACACTAGCAACATTTAAAGAGCTGTGCATAAGCAGCACTTGCAAATGGACTTATATTTAGATATTCGGTCTGCTTTTACTGAACTTTATGTATAATCTATTCTCTCTCCCCCCCCTTTTTTTCCCCTTTTTTCTTAGACTGTTGCAATATTTGAAACTGGAGCCTTGAAAGCGTGTAGTAATACTTGCAAAAAAAAAATCTATTTCTTAAAAAAAATAAAAAGATTTTTAGAATTTTCCAAAACAAAACCAACACAGAGAAAAGACAGATAGATAGATAGAGATAGATAGAGATAGATAGATAGATAGATAGATAGATAGATAGATAGATAATAAAGAATAAGAAAAAATGAAATCGATAAAAAGAAATACATTGAATTTAAATCAAATTGTTGAAAGAGGGTAGCACTCTTAAGCTCTAATAATATTTTTTTCACTATTACTTTACAATCCATGGTCTGCTTAGAAATTCTTTATCATTCCTCTGTAGTGTTTAGTCTCTTTGTTCTGTTCCTTGCTTGTTTTTGTTTTGTTGAAACTTACAATAAAAGAGATTAACTTTTTTTTAAAAGGACTGTGGAGCCATCATCTTAAGAATGTAGGAAGAGCCCTGCTGGATCAGACCAAAGGTCTATCTAGTCCAGCTTGGAATGGACAGTGGGGAGGTGTCTCCTGCCCCAAGCAGAAAAAATACCTTGGGAGGACTAAATCTGGATCCAATCCAATGTAAAAAAGCAATATTGATGTTAACATATGATGATCACATTGAGATTTACATTGTGTGCCACTTTCCTGATGCACACATGAAAAGTCATCTTGTTCTTATCATATATCAGATTATAGCATGATTCATTTTCTGCAAAAGGGAAACTGCAGCAAACCACACATGTGCAGCACTCCTTAGAAAGTTCATAAATACAAAATAATGCATACAAATGGAACAATGGAGGATTCCTAATGCATTGGTTCTATCAGCTAATTCAAAGACCAACTACTTCAAAATCCCACCCTCAAATTCAGGGAGAAATTTGGATGAGAACTTTGAAAGCATCTCTAGGTATTTGTTCTACTGGTTACCCTTCACATCCCCACATACAAGATCGCTTTCTATCAGCTTCTGCAGTTGGGGGTTATGTAACCTTGACAACCTGAAATGGATCCAACTCCATGACCCTCCTTGGAATGGGTGAAGTTATGTTGAACGCTCTGAGGGAGCTGAAGATGAATAGCTCTTTGGTCCTGTGTCAAGGTGAAGGGGCTAGAACTGGAACCACCATAAAACATAGTTACAAAACAGCCTCTCTGGCTGATGTATTTCTAAAGATCCATACACAAATTTACCTGCCATTGATTTTATTTAATTGTTTCTCTTTTATTGGAAGCTGCACAGAGAACATTTTGTTAATAGGGAGCACACAAATGCAGGAACTGAATACATTTATGATCTCTGCACACATTCTCTCTCTCTCTCTCTCTCTCTCTCTCTCTCTTATAATATACAATCATCTTGCTAACTTTTTTGTTATTCTTGTTATATTCTAGCCTTGTACAGCACCATTCTGACATTTCATACTACTTTGGGCTTCTTTAGATTAAAGGCAAATCACATTTGCTTACCACTGCTTTGCTTCCTGCTTCTCTTCCAGGATTGTAATAAGCTGAATTACACAGAAGGATAGTGGTGATCACATGGTCTGTAACTGAAAACTTCCCTGGTCATATACTTAAATGGGTTAGCACCCTCTAGTGGGTACTTTGTAGCACTGCACATGGTAGGAAATCCCAAGACATTTCAGAAGAATCTGTATATCTAAGTTTTTTTAAACAACAACAACACCCAGAATAACTGGGAGAAGGAGTAGGAGACATGCAAGAGGCTCACAATGTTGTCAAAATGACCCACAAACTTCCATGACTTGTCAGTCATGAGCGTGCTATAAGTCGTTCATTTAAAGAAGCCCTTCGTATTCATGGATCAGCGCAAAGGTTCATAGGGTCACATCTAGATTCAATCATGCTTAGAGTAGACTAATTTAAGTCCCATCATTTTCAGTGGGTCGACCTGTTGCTCTCCAGATGTTGGACCACAACTCCCATCATCTGTAGCCAATGGCCATGCTGGGCCGGAAATGATGGGAGATGTGAGCCAACATATCTGGATGCCACAAGGTTGGGAACTAAGCCTGGATCCAACCCATAACATGAAATTTAACGATTCTATTATTTATAGCACCCTTCCCCAACCTGGCATCCTCCATATGTGTTGGGCTAGAATTCCTGTCATACGCACCCAGCGCCCTCATTGGCTGGGGATAATGGGAGTTGTGGTCCAACGCATCGGGCGGGCACAGCATTGGCAAAGATTGATTTATGCTAAAATGGCAAGGCTCTTTGTAACTAATCTTTGCAACTTCCCGGAGATACCAGGGTTTGCACAATAAACCTTCTGCATGCGAAGCAAGTATTCTGCCTGGAAAATAGCACCACTTTCTGCCACCCTCTTGTTGTTTTCCTGCACATGGACAGAAGGCCTGACTTGCAGACATGGTACAACATGTTCACTCTTATTCCTGTTTGGTTGACGTTGCAGAGCTTGAGGGAGCAGAGCCATATGGACAAAAATAATTCATTATTTTCCCTCTCCCTTCATCCATTATGCCGAAGTGGCAGGTCTTGAACTTTTCGAATATCACTCTTCCAAAAGTTATATTTGCTACTCCCACATTTCTTCTGGTCTACACCTTTTCTTTTCATGGAGAGCACCAAAGGAATCGGCTTGAATCTCATCACCTTTGGTCCGTATATTTTAGGCAGCAAACCTTGCTTGCCCCAGGTTCATGGTGGTCTTCCAGCGTTTTTCATCAACAAGCAAAGCATGAAAGACAAATGAGCAATCCTTGATGCTTTAACAATCATCAGTTATGTAGAAGATGATAGACAGATATAACAACCCAGTTGCTACTTTCAAATTTATTTTATTCTGGTTGTGTTTTTATATTGTATGTTATTTTGTGTTTTTAGATTGTGGTTTGTTTTATATTTTTTAAATGATTTCATGGTTTTAATTTTTGTGACCCGCCCAGAGAGCTTTGGCTATAGGGCGGTATAAAAATGCAATCAATCAATCAATCAATCAATCAATAGTTTCTGCTAGGGATGTGCACGGACCCCTCGGATCGGATCGGGACCTGGATCGGGACCTCCAATTTTGTCATGGATCGAGTCCGATCCTGATCCAAAAATCGTAAATTTTTGGATCGGCCGCCATTTTTTTCCCCATAGACTTGCATTGCAATGCAAGTCTATGAGGAAAAAATGGCGGCGGGTGGGTGAGGGGGGGCCTAACTCCCTCCCCCCGGGGCCGTCCACTGTGGACGGCCCCGGCAGGTAAGCCCCCTCCCCCGCACTCCCTACCCCCCCTGGGGCCATCCGCTTCCATCCGCTGGTGCCCGCGGGTGCCCGCGGATAGAAGCGGACGGCTCCGGGGGGGGTAAGCCCCCTTCCCCGCCACTGCTTACCTGTAAGGGCCGTTCGCTCCCGTCCGGCGCTGGCGGCTACCGCCAGCCGGCTTTGCGGCTTGCTCTAGAGTAGCACGCCGGGTGATCACCCGGCGCGCCACCCTGGAGCAGGCCGCGGAGCCCGCTGGTAGTAGCCGCCGGCGCCGGACGGGAGCAGATGGGCCGGAAAGGTAAGCGCCCCCCCTCCTCCCCCCCGCTGTCCACTTCCATCGGCGGGTGCCCGCTGGCGCCCGCCAATGGAAGCGGCGGTGGGCGCCAGTGGGTGCCCGCCGATCCGCCGATCCGCCGAACCGGTTCGGAGCCTTTTCGGACCGGTTCGGATTGGATCGGCCGATCCAGCTGTTGGATCGGAAATCGGATAATTTATCCGATTTCCCACTGGACCGGACTCGGATCGTGGATCGGGTCCGATCCAGTGCACATCCCTAGTTTCTGCTGCAAAAAGAGGTTTATGCTTTCAGCTGGAAATGCCCTGTTTTTTTCCCTATTGTATATCAAAATGAGAAAATACTTGAAATGTTTACATATGGGTAAATTAACAAAAATGGTTAAAAGGAGAAAGAATCCGAATTCTAGAGGTTGACCTTCACTGATGTAACAATACCCATCTTTTCTCTCAAGCTATTGGAATCAGAATACCAATTTTAAAAGATTGGATTTATCAGTATTATTGTGACTCATCTTGTTTTGAAACTACCTTGGCTCTCTTGGCTTAAAAAGCAAACTAAGCCTCTATCTTAATTTTTCTCCTTTTATTTTAAACCCCCATGTGTACTCACCTTGAATCCTTGATCTAATGTAGACAACGCTGCCTGATTTCTTAAGGACACGCATTTGTCATTTGCACTTTACATAAGAAACACTGTTGTAACAGTTCTCATGACATTTATATACCACCTTTCTGTCAATTCACATTTCCATGGACACCACTAATTTCTCATCACTCTGTTCTTTCATTATTTTTATAAAGCACTTTTATACCTCCCATTAACAATAGGTTCTCTGAGCATTGTTAAAAAAAAACCCATAAATGTACAAAACGAACATGAATTGAAAAACAAGTTTTCAAAGCATCAAAATAAAACCAGAAATAAGGGTGTCTGTGTTTATGAAGAAATTTGCACTTCCATGTAAGTTTGTATCAGAATCAAACCAAATGAAATGTTCATCCATCCATAATTCCCATTTGTCCCAATGCTGAATGTTCTATATGTGCCTCCCATACATACAGAAACACAATCATGTCCACAACAGACAATAATGGCTTTGTCTCAGAGCTCCATCACACCAGTGATTTAATGCACTCTCGCCATGCCTGGTGTGCGGATTTGCAGCACAGTACTCACATGATGCTGTGTCTGTCCTGCTGACACCCAGCCTCTTCCTCAGCCTGTCCTAGAATGCTAAAAGTCTGGATTATTTTCCCTAAGCGCATTTAACATGCCATAAGCCTCTGTGTAGTTTCAAAGGAACTGGGGGCTTGAATGGATTGCATCAGGTCCTGGCAGGGAAAAGCGATCTCTCCTAGCAACCAGCTCCAAGCCTCAATATCGAAAACATTTTTTACAATCATACAATGCCTGAATCTCTGCAGAGACAGGATTGTACTCCCTCGATGCCCCCAAAGAGCCAGACTAAAGGGTCATTCCATTTTTGCCTGGCAGAAAGGCGGTCTGGTTGAAATACTCATCTGACAGGACCTGACTGGAGGGAGAAATAGAAGGGGAGGGGTGGGGTGGAGTGGAGTGGAAGAGCAAATGAGCGAAGGAGTAAAAGAGCAGCTATTCAGGTGAAAGGGATCATAAGCTTGATGCACTTTAAAAAAAAAACGCGGAGGTAAACCAGGGGGAGAAATTAGGTGCGATGGAGGTTCTAGAGATTTCCTTCTGCTCCCCATTTGTAACAAGACTACTGGTGATGAAGATTGCATGGCTCAGTCAATTTGCTATGGAAAAATACTGCTTTTCGTTCATGTCTTGCTAAAGAATCAATACTTGACTGTGCAGGTCGACCCACAGTGCTCTGATCTATTGATTTCAGTGTGTTGACAACACAGTGCAAGTTCCATCATTTTGTGTAGTTCCAGTAATGAATTATCTATAGTTTCTTATGATTGATAAGTGACCTGGTGTGGCAGCTGTACATTTCTTCCCTTTGAGAGACCCGTTCTCAAAGGTGTAATTGAGTTTTCAGTGCTGATGTCATTGCCATCTAGTCTTGATTGTAGGTTTTAAGTTCTTCATTCACTGAAGCTGCCTTCGGATGTTCGATTGGGAATAATGAATGCATAAGAACATTAGAAATGCCATGCTGGATCAGACCATGGGTCCATCTAGTAGTCCAGCACTCTGTTCACACAGTGGCCAACCAGCTGTTGACCAGGGATCAACAAAGCAGGACATGGTGCAACAGCACCCTCCCCGCACCCCCCATGTTCCCCAGCAACTGGTGCACACAGGCTTACTGCCTCGGATATTGGAGGTAGCACACAACCATCAGTGGCGTGGGAGTTGAATCCTGTCCACAGGGTTCTGCAAATGGACAAAACTTGATCCCTTTGAGTTATTCTGAATTCCTCCTCAACAGTCATTCTGACATGTCTCTGAATCACATTGTGTACTTTGTTTTATTTTATTTTTGCATGAGAATTTGGCCATATTTTTGTGCATCTTTCTCCAAATGTACACGTCAATTGTGAGCATTTCCCCCCCCCAAATGTACACATTTTCCTCCCATTGATTAAACCGTTTTGTGCACATTTCTCAAAGTACAGATGTTTTCATGCATCAAGCTTAGGTTGAGGAGGAGGCTGAGAACAGAGCGGCTAGGCCAATGGGGAAACCTCAAGACAATGCCCCTTGAGAGGAGTTTACAACAGCTGAGATTGTTTAGCTTTGGGAAAAAAGGAGGCTAAGGGGAGACATGACAGAGGTGTACAACATTATGCGCAGTTCAAAAGTTGGGGGCTGACCCCACTTTTTCGTTGGGAGTGAGGTCACCCCAGCTCTTCCGCCGTCTGACCTCACTCTGTGGTCAATCCAGGGGGCAGTCCAGGTGGATGGCAAATGGCGATTTGTTGCCAGAAGCCAGGAAGAGGACTGAGGCAGCCCCAGTATCCAGCTGGCTGCTGGAAACCCTGTGCTCCCTCCTTGGCATGGGGATTACCCAACACAACCCCGCAGGAGCGAAACCATGGGGTTTAGGGGAACACAGCGCCCATGCGGCACCATCAAGGCAGCCCCCAATTTATCCTTCAAAATCTGCACTTCTTTAAACTTGGCAGTGGAGTTCTCCCCAAAAATTTTTTTAAGGAAATGCAGATAAAAATGTGTATATTAGGGAAATGTGCACACACAAATGGGTACCTTAGTGAAAATAACATTAAAATGCCTATTAGGAAAATTGCTTGAAAATACATGAATGTTAGGAAAAGGTACACACAAAACTCATGTCTTAGGGGAAAGGTGCACAACTTTTCAGACCAACTTTTAAAATACTTCTCAAAGTTCAAGACGAAGCAAAGTTAAGATTGGAAAAACGAGAAACCGAGAGAAAGCAAAATTGACAGATTCATCCACCCCTTGTCTCAGGCAGAGACAGCAATTTGCAAGCCCGGCTGTCGGAGGTTCTGTAACTCGAGATGACGAGGATTAAGCCAGGGACATTCTGTATGCAAAGTAGCGCTTTTCCACCGAGCTTCAGCCAAGTAATGGACAACTACACAAGATCTGCCCTTTAGCCCATGTCATTTTTGACTGGTGTTGCTTGAGCGAGTGAATGAAGACATCATAAGCCCTCCGCATTAATATCCAGCTGAATTCATTTGCGTTCAGCAGGATCGCAGTGGGGAACGTGAATGAAAAGAACCCTCTGGAAACTGAATGAAAAAGTTCCTTCTAAGACTCGGATGCTTTTTAGCTCTCAGCTAGTACTTTATTGTTTTTGCAGAATTACCAAATGCCTGGGTGGGCAGTGCAAGGAGGCTGGAGGGTTTTAGTGTCAGGCTCTCTGATTTAAATGATCGTCATTTCGAAATTATTCTGACCACCGCCAATAAAATCTGCGCACATCCGAGGATGCATAGCTGCAGGCGGTGGCAGGAGGGTCATGAGGAGGGCACGGAGAGCTGCATAAAAGAACAGCCAAGTTACAGAATGCAGCTGTAACAAAACTCCCCCATCCTCCTCCCCCCCACATCCTCCTTTTCCATAAGGAGGAGCCTGAGGATGCTTTTCAATGATTCGGTCCTGCATGGTGGTTGCCAGAGGAATTGCTTGGCTGCTGTGTTGTTTTTTAAACCACATCATCAAAAGCCCTTTTCATTCTAATCGTAGGAGGAGGGAAAATGCATACACCTATTATATTGCTTACAAACTGTGCTTAAGGAAGAAGGTGGGGGAAGGAGCCGCAGCAGCTCTATAAATAGGCCCACAGCTCCTCCCCCAACCAGTGGCACCATATGGAGGCTGCCAATGGCAGGCGTCCACGTGTCGTCCTCTCCGCCACCCGCAATTGCCCCCTCCCACCTGGACAAGCCGGGCGTGGTAGGAAGGGTGTTTCTCTGACTGTGGATTCTTATGTAGCCAGAATGGTACCATCCACACCAGTGATGTATATTTTGAAGTGCAGGCTCTCATCATGACAATCCCCATAGCCCCACAGCCATACCCTACCTGCAACAATGCAGGTGCCTGCAATGCTCTCTCTCTCTCTCTCTCTCTCTCTCTCACACACACACACACACACACACACTGACCCTGTTCAGACGACAAGGCTTAGCATAGGCTGACCAGATAAAATCCAGGTAAGGGCACATGTAACTTTAACAGTTGTAGAGAAAAGGGAATTTCAGCCAGTGTCATTTGTATGCAATTAGTGCCTGGTGAAATTCCCTCTTCATCACAACAGTTAAAGGTGCAGGCACTATACTAGAGTGATGACCAGATACAAAAGAAGGCAGGGCCCCTGCAGCTTTAACTGTTGTGATGAAGAGGGAATTTCACCAGGAACTAATTGCATACAAATGACACTGGCTGAAATTCCCTTTTCTCTAAAACTGACCTGGATTTTATCTGGTCACCCTAGCTTAGCATGTCATGTGAACCATTCATAAACATGGTGGCTACATAACCATGGTTGGAACAGGTTCATTTACCATTTGCTGCAAAAGGGTTGGCAGCCTAACCATGGCTTGGTGTGTTGTCTGAACAGGTCCCTATCTGTAATATTATAAGTGCTTGAGATAGCTCACAACCATATATTGTTCCTGGGAAAATCCATCCCACTCCCAGCTCCTGAGAGGTTTTCAGCTATGCTCAGAGGGGAGGCTGAGGGGTGTGTGTGTGTGTGTGTGTCCAATGATGTCATTGGCCCTGCTAATTAAAAAAAACCAACTTCTTGGCACTTCAACCCTATAAGCCCTGGCGCCACTACTCTAGGCCAGTGCTTTCTATAGAGTATAAATCTCACAGTTTGGATAGCCACAGGCATTCTGCTGAGATCTTGTTAGAACGTCCTTTGCTAGCAAGGACTGGTTTAGCAACTATTAGCAAATATCCCTGGAGCTTCCTGAGGCCTGCTAGAATCTGGAGCTCAGTAAAACCACCACATGAAAGTTAGTGTGGTGTAGTGGTTAGAGCGTTGGACTGGAACTTGGGCCACTGACTGACTCTCAGCCTCATCCGCATAGGGTTATTGTGAGGATAAAATGGAGAGGAGGAAGAGGACTATGTAAGCCACCTTGGGTCCCTCGCAACGGGGGGGGGGGGGGGGAAAGGCAGGATGTAAATATAATACATATATCAATCAATCAATACGGCAGGGTGGGGTCAGGGGGAATGACCCTTCAGATATTATCTCCATGCAAATTTCCTTCGAAAATATATGCGGTAAAACAAGGGGTGTGTATTTGCTAAGGTGTTCACATTTTGAGCTTGGGAAATGAAGAAAGAATGAAGAAACAGCCTTCAAAGGATTGACTTTTGAAATCTGGTAAGCTTCGTCGGCTAGAACACATACTGTCAAAGTCGTTTTTCCGCTCAGCAATATCCTGTCAGGAACCCTAAAGCGTCCGTCTATGATAGCAGTGCTGCCTTTCTCTGAACAACCAAATTGACTACACTGATTATTTCTCATCAAACACAATAGCCTCCTGGCCAACGGTTCCAGCCACACACTGGGACGCCTTTTTGTTTTGTTTTTGCTGTTCTTCTCGTTCTTATTTTCCACAGAGACGCAAATACGTTTTCCTTTTTTCTGTAGCTGAAAAGGGGAAACTACTTCTACGTTCTCATTTGACAACCATTTTAGGGCAGCGTTTCTTTTTCTTCGGAAGAAGAAATCCTCCTGCACTCAAACTGTGCATCCCACTCCCCACTCTGCTCCCCCCAGAATCCTTCTGCCATGAAGGAACTGGGCATAGGTATGCGCAATACTCTTCTGGGAGCTTTTGGCTTCGGCTAGTAGTTGTAGGGGGGTTGCTGTGGGATGAAGCAAAGGCAAATTTCAACTCAGCACTAGGGATTGATGAGAGACTCATTCCGTTGGATACTTTGTACAGACTGACACAATTTGCGCCACCTGAGTCTTTCAGCGAGCCGAGATACAGTCGCGTCCCCAAATCTTCATCTTTTTTTTAATGTGTGATCTTTGTCATCTCAGGGTGTGGAGTGGGGTGGCTGAGATGTGCCTATGATGGGAAACGTGTGCACAAAATGTATATATTTGAGAAAGGTGCGCACAAGTCAGCATTCCTGCCATGCAAAGTATTTGACGAAATGGATCTACTTGAAAATAACGTGCACGTGACAAAGAATGCGCAACAACAAAAGAAGTATGGATCTCAACAAGGGATGGATGAGAATTTCATTGTGGTTCATTTGTGACCAGATCTTGCCCCATCCGTGTGCCCTAAATGCGATGACAAGCCCATTTTTTTTCAGGCAAAGAGCATTGAAAAGCCAACACTGTAAATGGACCCTCAGAATTCAAGAAGGAAACTGCATGGCAACAATCACTGGTGGTTTTTCATTCTCTTTCCACCCCTGTTCCATGGAATACAAAGAGCAAGTAACAAATTCTTTCAAAGCCCACGATAATTCTGATAAATTGAATGTCCACGAAATAAGAGTGGGCTTTAAGGAGACAATTGATCAAAGAAACGGCAAAGTGCTGACTGTGTTGTGGGCGGCCAGCTCAGTTCAGAAAGAACATCGTGTCTCTGGCTAAACACCAGGGATCGTGATAAATGCCCAGGAAAGCAGGTCTGCGAGATGAAGGAGGAAGAAAATGATGACTCCCCAAACCTGTGGATACCAAGTAGACAGTCAAGCAAAGAGCACGGTGGTGTAGGCAACCTTACAACATGGATTAGTGCAAGACTCCTTGAGAGAGACTACAGTAGATGTAGTTGTTTCCTGCATGGATTCATAATGATGAAAGCCAAACTGAAACTTTGCCATGACAAGTCCAGCAGCCATTGAAGGGGCTAAATTCAGAACATCCCATATCTATGTTTCTGTCTATCTATCTGTACACTCATTGATACCTTCAGAATGACCCTGAAAACTAGGGGTGCCATGGGTGCCTGACTGGGCCTGGGAGTCCAATGGACTCCCCACATCTGCTCCCCACCCCCAATCCAGTTGGGTGTTTGCAGGCTTTTACCCTTGCATAAATGGAGGGAATTATGTAATTTCTGGAGCCTTCATTGTCACACTGAATGGGGTGGACAGCTGTTGGGTGCTCATCTGATGCTCTCCTTGGTCCAAATTCAACACTTTAACCCAGGGATGGGGAACGTGTGGGCCTCCAGATGTTGTTGGACTACAATTCCTACATCCCCGACCATTAATCATGTTGACTGGGGCTGATGGGAGTTGGAGTAAGATAACATTTGGAGGACCACACATGCCCCATCCATGCTCCAGTCAATAAGCTACACTGGCTTTTCCCAATCACCTATCCTAAAAAAAGAAGATGAAGAAAAACCTAGATGGCTCGATAGACTGCCTTGGGATGTTCTTCATTGGAAAATCTGGCCCTTTGGGGGCTCAGCAGAGGGCCATGGTGCTCAGCTTCCATTTGTGAGCTGAGCTGCCATTTTTTTCTCTGAAATCCAGGAACCTTTTCTCTATTTTATTTTAATTTGCAAAAATAAACATTTGCACAAATTGTGGCCACAAAAAAAATACAGAAAATGTGGCAGCTGATCCAAATTGCTGCACACTAAGTCAGGCCAGCCAGTGGAAGACAAGCCAAAGTCTGGGTGGAGGGAGGAGGTGATGAAGGTTTCTTGAACTCCACCTCCCAACCCAATTTCTTCAACATCCCTAGGTCTGACTCATAAGAATGAAAGAACATAAGAAGAGCCATGCTGGATCAGACCGCGGGTCCATCTAGTCCAGCACTCTGGTCACACAGTGGCCAACCAGCTGTCAATCAAGGAACCACAAGCAGGAAATGGTGTGACAGCACCCTCCCACCCATGTTCCCCAGCAACTGGTGCACACAGGGTTACTGTCTTGGATACTGGAGGTAGCACATGATTATCAGGGCTATTAACCATTGATAGCCTTCTCTTCCAGGAATTTATCCAACCTCCTTTTAAAGCCATCCTAATTGGTGGCCATAACTACATCTTGTGATCGTGAATTCCATAATTTAACTATGTGCTGTGTGAAGAAGTCTTTCCTTTTACCTATCCTGAATCTTCTACTCCTACTGAGTCACAATGTCACCTCCTACTATGTTCATCTTTGATCTCCAAGGTAAAGCGATCTTGAATGTCCAAAAGTCAACCCTCTGCCCCTATGAAATACCAAATCAAGCTCTAAATTCTTCCAACATATGTTCAGCCACAGTGGTATATTGCTTGGGATAAAATGCTTCACGTTCTGGCAAAATCGTATTATTTTCACTTTGGCAGTTGGCATGCAAAGACACACAGAAAACCAGCGAACAATGGTGCTGGTGTTGAGGAATTCTGTGGAACACAGCAAAATGGCTGTTACTATTGATATATCACAGCAATCATAATTAGATCTGTCTGAGCAATGTACAACATCATAGAATTATTGTCAAATTTGTAGCTAAATTATGGTTTTAACTCAAGCTGTAATTTAATTTAGAATTTACTTGTGTGATGCTGCTGGCCATGGCAAAATCCCACAATGAGATATTCTTTGGACATAAATACAAATGTGGTTTCCTTTTTAAAGCTCAGAGAGAGGGAGGGAGGGAGGGAAGCCCAGGCTACATGAATACAGTCATTCTTCTATTAAATTGAATTAGTTGCTTTTCTTAAATTAAAAGGGGGAAATGCTTTCAATCAAGAGAGATGCTGATGCAAAAAAATAAATAAATACCCAGCTCAGAATGTCTATGAAAGAGCATCACTGAACCCATGTTTAGGAACAGTCACTCCACAAAAGTGACATTTCCAATTTCCTTCCTAGGAGTTGAGTGAGATTTGCATTTGGAAAACCGTGTAAACTTACTGCAGAAGTTCAACTCTGAGATCATCAATCACATAGTAAAAAAAAAAATTAGATACATAAATACGTAAACAAATGATATGTATTTAATTTGTGTATTTATTCCCTGCCCTTCCAAAACTTCCCAGGGCCACTAAATGTCAATTTTCTCCATGTCGTCCATCTACTCTACAGAAGCACTAACAAGAGCTTCTTCTTTTTCACACACTTTCCTTCTCTGTCCTAGCTGTATTACCCCCTTTCCACTCCACTTATCTTCATAGGTGGAACAGAAGAGGGAGCGGAGAGAAAAGCAACCCTGAAATGAAATGAACGTCCAAGTCTTCCTCTCGATCGTTCCCAATGGGAAAGAGCAGAGGATAAATCAAACCTTTTGCAGAACAAAGAAACCTAACCTCATCACCCGCACAGGCTCATGCTTCTGCAGCAGGCAACAGGATGCCATCCTTGATCCTTCAAGGTGAGGAAGATCATTATTTTGAGAAAGACTACCCCCCATTAATTCCCCCTTGATTCAGATTTTCAAAGTCCATCTGGGTGCCGTTGGCACATGCTTACATATCTTCTTTAAAAACCCAAGCCTATTTCCCTCCCTCCCTCCTTCACCTCATTCTCATTTGTCTAATCACTACAAAGTCTATACTAGGAGATCTTTTAAACCTTTGATTTAGTTGACCTTGATGCTGCTGCTACCACCACCACCACCACCTGCTTGCATTTCTGTGAGTTCGTATCTCCTTGTCCCTCACTCCAGCTTGGTTTCAAGTTCAAATGGCTAAGAAATTCAAAGAGAAAAAAAAAGTTAACCCCCCCTGGCAAGTTTCATCTAACTTTGGATCCACATTATGGGGGTGGGATAGATCATTTGGCTTCCATCCTGAACACACATCTCTATGCCCAGTCTCTGAAACAAAGACCCATTCGTTGAAAGTCAATTCAAGTTAGAAGCTCTAACTCCCACAGGAGTCTTTGAAAGTTTCTGCCAGCGTTAATGATATCCAGAAGATGTTTCCTAGCCTCTGTCTGCTTAATAGAATTCCATCACTGTAAAGCAATAGGGTAATGGTGAGTGAACTTCAGTGACAAATTAATTCATATTTTGGGGGGGAATCAAAATGGATTTTTCTGACTGTGGCATGGGAAAATCCATCACAGATACCCCTTGATCCATCACATATTTTTTTCTCTTTTTTGTCCAACGGCATCAACAAAAAACGAAGCAGAAGCAGTACTTTTTTTTTTTTACAGCTCCAGGAGATTAGAGAGGGTGGAAATGCTAACAAACAGAGAATTTGCCAAGTCGTGGGAATACGCCTGGTTGCTGAGAACAAGAGCAGAAAGATTATCGTGGAAATGACCTTTGTGCTATAAAAGTGAAAATCGGAAGGAATCCAAATGTCTTCTGATTTAAAGATTTTCATTCGATTCTGGTTGAAGTGAGGTTAAAGAATGATTTAAATATGCTACACGGGCCACCGGCTCTTGAGTCATGTCATTGAAAAGAATGGAACTACTCTGGAGTAAATGATATCCTAATTGCAATGTCCCTAAATTCTTTCTGTTCTTTCTGAGCTTTAGGCCACTCTCCAGATATGGTTCCATAACTACAACCTCTTAGAGAATGCTTCAGTTTCTCCTTGGAGTCACTATCTTTATGATGAGGTCTCCATCCAATACAGTGGTGCAGCTAAGTGATTTTAGACCTTGGATGGGGAAAGCAATCTTATGGTCCCTAGACAGCATCTGGAAGGCCATAGGGTAGTTCAGATTGCTGGATCTGAGGTTGGAAACAGCAGCCTTGGGCCTAGGAGTCCAAACTCCCTACGCTTCCTCCTCCCCCTCCCAGCCTGCGCAGAGAGAACCATACTGGCTGCCTCTCCAAGGTCGTAAAAGCAACCTTGAAGAGAAGGGAGAGGGAACAGTTCTGCAGGCAGGGAAGGGTAGGGACAGAGAAGTGGGGATTTGTGCTATCCTCAGCACTTCCCAGGCTTGTCCCTCCCCCTCTGCAGAGTCCTAGCTAAGTGGGCAAAAACACCTGTCTAGCAAAAATACACAGAGGGAGAAGCATGGAGGAGACGTTTACTTTTGCACTCTTCCCACCCTGCCTCCAAATTCGGAGGCTCCAATTTGGAGGCTCCCAGTTCGGAGGCTGATGGGCATCCAGATAAGATTGTGCCCTTAATAATCTAATGGGAGGGTGCTGCATACTCCAGTTGTGAAGCAAACAACCAACATTTATCTTCTTCCTGATATGTTAGAACAACAATAGCAACAAAACTGTTCGCCTACCCCCCTTTAACAAATCAGCACATGTGCAGATTTGCATTTTAAATGAAGTTAAATAGCAGCACCATCATGACTACAGGGATAAAATGGAGTTTATTTCTGATGCCCAGATGCCCTCATTGCCTGCTAGTCTCCGGGTGGTCATTTGTGCATGGAGTGGGGAGCATGGCTGGACAATGCAGGGCCCCACAGTCTAGGCCTAGCTGAACCACTGATCTAATGGGATAGAGAAAGAGAGAGAGGAGGACAATAACTCTTCTGATGTGTCCCTTGCCATCTAGCTGGGATTGAATCTACCTAAATCATGCAGTGACTTACTGGAGCAATGCAGAACAAGGACGTTTGTGCAATCATCTTTCTCTCCACCTGCATCACTACTTGTAAAGGTTTACCTGGACCCATTTTTTCCTGCCCTCTCCATTTGGCCCAATGATGATTCATTGACTCATAAAATAACCAGTTTCCTTCCAATTGTCAAGCTGTTTTGCGTTCAGAACCGACATCCCTTGGCATAATTAGGCATTAATCTTCCAGTGTCAGAACATGCATCTTTTTATCTCTACTGATTTCCTGTTACATCTCAGTTTAATCTCTGGTTAACTTTAGGATGATTTATACTGAAATGAAATGTATTCAGAATATTAAATGTATGCCAGTGAATAGGATAGCTGATGTTGTGTAGACCAGGTGTGGGGACATTTTGGCTTGCAGGAGCTATTATTTAGTTGGAGGATGGGTGTTACTGTGCAGTGGTGGCCAAAATTGTACACACATTTTGAAATTTTCATGTTTTGCAACTTTGAATGCTTATAGAAAATGTTTTGTTTCACAAAGTTCAATTGTTTATATGTCAATTGAAAGAGAATTTAATGCTGAATTCAAAACAAAAAACAGAATGCAAATACCTGCAGTTAAAAAGAAGTTATGCTGCAAATACTGCAGCATGATCAATTTACAGTAAAATCTGACAAAAACATATCAGATACTTTAGTTATGATTGAAATGTAATATCAGTATTTGGTAGGGAAGCCTTTATTTTTGGAAACAGCATCACAGTGATGTCTCATTGAGCTGACAAGTGTTTTAAACTCTTCCTTCTTTATGATATGGTTCCAGGAATCATTTATAGCCTCAATTAATTGGCTTTTATTTGATGGATGCCTCATTCGTACAAGAATTTTCAAACGGTGCCACAAATTTTCTATCGAGTTCAGGTCAGGGCTGTTTCCTGGCCAGGTCAACAATTGAATGCCCTTTGCTGTGAACCACTGTTTGCATATTTTTGCTGTGTGACAGGGAGCTGAATCTTGTTGAAAAATGAATGGTGCATTGTTTGGAAAGAGATCCCTGATGGAAGGTAACAGTTTTGATTCCAGGATGGTGTCAATGTATTTTCTTGCGTTTAGTGTGCCATCGATTACATGAAGGCGGCCAACACTAACTGCTGACATACATGCCCAAATCATAACGCTTGTTGGGTATTTTACAGTTGCCTCAATGCAGTCAGGATGTAGCTCTTCTCTTACTCTACGTTTCACATATTTTCGCCCATCACTACCAAATAAGCTTATCTTACTTTCATCACTCCAAATAACTTGCTTCCACTGATCTTCTGTCCATTCACTGTGTTCTTTTGCCCACTGTAGTCGTTTCCGGCGCTGCTTTAGATTCAGAAATGGCTTTTTTCTTGGAAGCCTACCTTTTAGTCCAAAATTCGCCTTATCATTCTGGAACTGACAGAAACACCAGTTGCATCAAGTACATCTTTGATGCCCTCAGATGAAATTTTTCTCTCCTTGAGACACAGCCTTTTTATTCTTCTGTCATCAACAGATGATGTGCACTTTTTACGGCCTTTTCCTGCCTTGTTTTTAATTGACTTTGTTTCATTATATTGTAAACAAAACTTTCAAACTCCGGATGTAGTCACTGAACGACTAACGTGCCTTGCAATTTTAGCATAGCAAAGGCCTGATTCATGTAATACAGCAATCCTGCTTCTTCTCTTGGGAGTCCAATCAACTCTTTTCCTTGGCGCCATTTCACTATTTATGATGTCTAATTTTTATATGAGAAATAATTCAAATATTCACAATCTCCAATTGTGCCTCAGATACAGTGATATTTGTTCTGTCTTCTACAGAACAAACAGCAAAACTGACTTTCCCCAACTTGAAACATGAGGTAACACAGCTATGCCATATGATTGGTCCCCAAAACAAGGACTGTGATTGGCCAGTATGGTTTGCAATTCCAAACTGCTTCTCAACTCAATCACAACTTGTGTTTCTTTTTAGAATAAAGTAAGCATAACTTTTTTTTAACTGCAGGTATTTGCATTCTGTTTTTTGTTTTGAATTCAGCATTAAATTCTCTTTCAATTGATATATAAACATTTGAACTTTGTGAAACGGAACATTTTCTATAAGCATTCAAAGTTGCAAAACATGAAAATTTCAAAAAGTGTCCACAATTTTGGCCACCACTGTATATTTCATTTAAAAACATTTGTCTCTGAGGAGCTCTAGGCAGCCTGCACCAAAGTCAAGAGTTTCATGATTAAGCACATTGCTTCAATTTACAGCATAACATAACATAAGACATGAAAACAGCATCACGAAAACAACAATGCAAGAGCCATCGAAATATTTAAAATATTCAAACAGTAGTGGCTGATTCAAACAGCAAGTTAAAATGCCATCCCCAAAAGGAAAATCCTTATATACATCTGGGAGGTCATTAACAAGAAGATGAGATGGGCTTCCTTTGGACCCACTTTGTAGATAATTTAACTAGAACTTGAATGACCCCCAACTGGAGTCTGATGCAAAATGGTGGCTTAGGGGCAGAGACAATTGCCTATTGAGTTACTGAGGACTGGGGATGATAAAAGCTAAATTTTTGGGGTGAGGGGAAGCCTTCTTGTTGTGGTTGCTTTTAAACCATGGTCAATTTACTGATGTAGAGAGAAAAAGTGCCAGGCTTGGATGTGGGGTGGACCTTGGTAAGGCAGCTGGCATGGTTCTCTCCATCCCAGATGCTAGGAGGTCGGGTGCGGGGGGCAGATCTCCAACTGCCTCTTCTGAATGGGTTTTCCAAGCCATCCTATGGTCCCTGGGATGCTCACCCAGGGACCATAGGATTCTTCTCTAAATGTTTTTTAGCAGTACCAGGAAGTGAAAAGGGTTCCTGCCATGAGGGCATAGGATGGATGCTCTGAGAATCGAGACCTCTATCCTGCAAGCACCTATCCTATAGAATTATACTCTTAGACATTCCTTAGTTCCCCCCCCCCCATGCATTGCTTTTGAGAATTTGCAGGAATGCATGTTGATACCTTGAGGACAGATGGGCTTATACAAAACTTGGTCCACAATTCAATGCAGTGCTAAGTGTGTTTGAGCCCATCGATTTCAATGGCGTGTGCCATCCCATGCACATTCACTCAGAAATAAGTCCCACTACATTCAACGAGACATCCTCCAGCAAGGGCACATAAGATTGCATCCTTCTTTCTATGTTGGATTGCAGCCTTTGTGCTCCCCCCCCCTTTTAAACAACGTCAGAATGTATTATGCAAACATTATGACTGAAATCTACCAGTAACCCACCCTGAAGGATATTTCCCCCCCCCCTCTAGTGAATGAGATAAAATGCAAATGTGCTTAGCTTTGCTGCATTAAGGAAGTGGCTGCTGGTGATAAAATGCTCACGGGGTTTTTCCATCTTTTGAGGGGCCTGCTAAGTGCAGTGGCTTTTCGCTCATGCCACATTGTGCATTGAACACTGGACTAGATATTCACTGCCTGACGGGCATCAGAGCCATCAGCCTCCACTGCCCAACAGGACTGAGGCTGCTTATTTCAGCAACCTTTCTTCTCATTTTTTTAAAAAATAGAGTTAGGGAGGAAGTGACTGGGCATATACATGGTCAGAGATGCTCATTTTCTTATTTTTAATTTTAAAAATACATTATCCTTTTCTTCAACAAACTGGTGCATATTCCCAATATATTTAGGGTCAGAGTAGCAGAAGCAAACTCCACTTTATGGCTACAATTGTGATCGTGCTATGATTTAAGTGAGCTTAAAATGCAAAACTGCACATGCTCAGAGTATTTCTTTCTTTTTTTAATCAGGGGTTGAAAACAGGTTCTGTGTGTGTGTGTGTGTGTGTGTGTGTGTGTGTGTGTTTAAGGGAAATGTAAGAGCTTCTCACTGAGTAAAGAAATGCATCAGGTAAACAAGGAGGGCACTGGTGCATCACCCCAAGAGAGGGATTGCCCCACTGAAAAAGGAAGATGGTACAAATTTGCATACAATTTGCATATGTTAATTGATGTGTGTGTGTGTATATATATATATATATATGTGTGTGTGTGTGTGTGTGTGTAGAAATACAAATTAGAATGCATCTCACTATGGTGAGGAACACTGGGACCAGGTGGTCTTTGGCCAGATCTACACCTTCTGTCAAATTATTGTGAATGTGGAATAAAAAGGAGGACATAACACTATGAGCCTGTTAAGCAAACTCAAAATTAAATGATCCGTCGGTGATGCAATGTGTACCATGCAGCATCCCAAAATGAAACCAATGACCACCAGTAGCCCATTCAGTTCATAATATTTTGTAGGTTTTATTTTTTAAAATACCATTGAAACTTTTTAATAGAGCGAGCTCGATAGATATAAACAGAATTTAAAACCTGAAACGTTTTGGTATAAAAAACCAGCTTCGGTCACATGTAAAATAGTTCTAAAATGCCACTTATAAACTGAGCCAGTTTATAAATTGAGCCAGTTTATAAACTAGCTTCACAGTTGGTTTCAGAGCCATCTGTGAAGCGCGGAACGGCAGAGAGGGGAGGAGAGAAGAGTAATGTTATTGTGCATCCCACAATAAAATAGATGTGGCCGCCTAAAGTGGAGATCCCATAGGATCGTTAAGTCCAGGGTCTAAAATTACCTGGCTGCACCGCTACACACCGCTATTGGACAGTGGTGATTCTGTATCCGAGAAGAAATGAGCCTTTAAAGCTGCAGGACTGGACCCAAAACTTTCCACTGCAGTTCAATAAAAAAGGTGAGCTCCGAAGTCACAGTCAAAGCAAAGTGTGGAATTTTCCTCCCTGCTGCTGTCTTCACACAGGCCTGCATGTCCCTTGGAGGAAATGCCTCCCCTTCTGTTACCTTTCAAGCAGGCTAAAAAGGGGAGGGAGGGAGGAAGGGAGGGAGGGAGGGAGGGAAAAAGTGCTGCCTTTGCATTAAAAATCCCCAATCCGGAACGGACTCCATTTGTGGTCGCCGTCTGAGCTGAAAATTCGTTTTCAGAAATTTCAAAGAGTCAAAGGAACAAATATTCCCAGGGTCACAGAGCTGACAGGCAAGGCCAATGTTATTTCCTAGCGCGTGAAAAACAACAGGGAGGCAAGAAATTATATAAATGGAAGCCTGTGTAACTTATTAGGGTCTGCCTGCTGTAATGAATCAACGGTTGTAAGCATTTTCCGAATAGCCGTCCACTTCCTGCTCATTTCTCCCATTGCTGTGTGGGAAAGATTTTTTTTTTTAAAGGGAAATGTAAGAGCTTCTCACTGAGTAAAGAAATGCATCAGGTAAACCAGGTGGGCACTGGTGCATCACCCCAAGAGAGAGAATGCCCCACTGAAAAAGGAAGATGGTACAAATTTGCATACAATTTGCATATGCTAATTGATGTAGATAGAGATATGTGTGTGTAGAAATATAAATTAGAATGCATCTCACTATAGTGAGGAACACTGGGACCAGGTGGTCTTTGACCAGATCTACACCTTCTGTCAAATTATTGTGAATGTGGAATAAAAAGGAGGACATAACACTATGAAAGCGGTCTATGGAAGGTGGACTGTGCCCCAACAGTTATCAGTGCACTTCCATACTGCTATAAAGAAGTAGTAACGATTCTTGCTAGCAAGCGAGATTTAAAAATACAAAAAAAAAAAAAAAAAAAAGGAAGAGGGCAAATACACTAGCTGGCAGCAATGTCTCAGGCTATAAGCCCCCCCCCCCCAAATGTTCTGAAATTAGAAGATCTTCACAAATTGCCAGAAGAGAAGGAGCAAGCAAGGGTGCCGAGCCAGCCTCCCTGGGAAGATAATAGTCCAAGATGGTCGGATAATGCTTCATCAATGGCAGCTAGTGGGGATAGGAAACCTCTCAACGATTTTGAATGAGACATCCAACAGGGTTTGAGAAAGGCAATACACCTTCTGCTGAGATGAACGACCATGTACTCAAGACGTGTGTGTGTGTGTGTGTGTGTGTGTGTGTGTGTGTGTGAGAGAGAGAGAGAGAGAGAGAGAGAGAGAGAGAATGGGAGTTTCAGAGTCTCTAGCTGGAGTTCAGATGGCCGGTCCTGTATTTGAAGACACCCTCTGTTTGAAGGGTTGTCCAATCCAAATCTAAACATACAGAACCATATGAAAGGAGCATAGGGACATTTAAATTCCCCATCAACAGTTAGCACCTTGGGTTGCAGACACACAGGTCACCTAGGCAGGATCTACACTACGGCTTTAAAATGGTTACTAGTGACAAGTGTTGGGGCCCAGGACACGCTCCATGTACAGTTTTCAAACTATTTTCAAAGTGTCAGATCCGGCTTGGTGTAGATCTGGCCCTGGTCACAATCTTTGCCATCATCGTGACATACATTGTCTCTTTATTTAAATGATAGTCATTATTTCTCCATTTGCACCTAGCTGTACATCGGCATTTGCCAACTGGTGGCCCTTTTTTGCCATCTTTGATGGTAGTGCATAAATGGGCATTTTAGGTGGGGTTAACCCAAACGGTGGATGTATGCTCTGAATCTATATGGGAGTGGGGGAGGGCGATTCCAAGTTGCCTTCTCTGTGGGGATCATTGACCTTGTAGGAAAGCCTGTGAGCTTCCACTTATGTTCTGCATGTACATGTTCAAATAAAAACAAATATCACAAAGGTACCTTCATTTTCTAGAGCTCTCTCATCTAGAGCCAAGTGCTGACCCTGGGACTTCTCACTCTTTGGAAATATAGGGAATGTGCAATGCTCGTTTTTCAATGTGCTATCCTTCGGTCAGCTGATTTCCCACCAATAGGGATAGCACCAACCACTTCTGCATGAGTCCATGTCCCTCCATTATGAGAGAGCACGCTATGGCACCTGGGAGTAAATCCTTTGCAAATGTTAACAATACTGGCCCCATGGAAAGGACCTTCAATCTGGAAAAATCCTAGGAGCTTTTTCATACTGTATCTAAACACTGTGCAAATACTTTCAATTAAGCTTCTTCTAAATGCTGGAGATCTCTTTTGGAAGCAATTTCCCTAGTGGGATGTCCTTTGCTTCCGCCATCTTGGTTTGCTCTCATTTTCTAGGGCAGTCCTCAACCAAGTGCCTGTCATTCTGGTTGCACCCAATGTTAATTTGATTTATGTTCCATTCATTTCAATGGTTCTTCTCTACGTAGGACTAACAAAGGTTCCTTCACCCTCCCAATATATCAACCTGGTTCTTCTAACCTCTGGATGTTGTTCTCTCCTATTCTTAGAGGTAAGAAATTATTATCATTATATATTGGCTTCCATGCCAACCTGGCAACCAAATTATCCCTTTCAGAAAAATGAACTCTTAGAGAACCCTGGCATGCATCTATTAATTCCACTAATCTTTTCTTCTTAATACACTTGGGCATAGTATATTATTATTACTTCCTTTGATGCAGCCTTCATTTCATTATCTATTTTGAATTCACTTAAGCCTGCTAGCTTGACTTTATATATCTGCCTCCCACCCTGCCTGCTCACCCCGTCTTTTCTGAAGCTGAATGTTTTGCAACTAAAGTCTCTCCATTGGTGTATTCTTATCTTTGATTACTTTCCCCATTTTTTCTTTTGTTCATTCACACTGACCTTTTCGATCTCATTATATGAGCTGCTGGTGGCTATTCACAACCCTTAGGTGAATGGTAATATTATTTAGCGAGCAGGTTTCTGCGTTGTACCCGCATCTACTTGAAGTCCCTTTGCTTTGTTGCGTGCCTTCCTTTCTTAGACCAACAGTTGTCTTGAAATGATACATTGCTACAGTTTAACATGTTGATTTGTACTGAGCCAATGCAGCATCTGATGTACCTATGGATGGTTAAGTGAGGACACTAAATCTCTTTCAAGCCATTTAATTCTTGCAAGCACTTCGTCCTGGCATTTGTTGCGATCTCCTTTGATTTGGGCCAGGGTTTTTCGCATTTCAAGTCACTAAAACAAATGACTCATAATAGTCTTGCCTATTGATTAAACATCACTCAATAAGAGAGTGTCAGCAGAGACATCAACTACTTTTCCTTTGCATGAAAATTAGATTGGAAAGTCCTGTTTGTAAACTCTCATCCGCCTACATTTCATTAAAAAAAATGATTAAATTCCTCTTTAAGGGCCTTAGAGGAGCCCTGCTGGATCAGACCAAAGGTCTATCTCAGGGTTGGGAAACTTGTGGGCCCGTAGATGTTAAGAACATAAGAACTAAGGTCTACCTAGTCCAGCATTCAGTTAATACAGTAGCCAACCGGCTGCCTATAGGAAGTCCACAAGTAGGGCAGGAATGCAATTGTGTTCACCAGCAATTGGTGTTGTTAGACTCGAATTCCAATTAGCCCCATCTAATGGTCATAGGAAGATAGAAATTTGCTTTACATTGAGTAAGACTGGTTCCACCTAGCCCAGTATTGTTGGCAATGACCGGCAGTTGCTTTCCAGGCTTTCAGGCAGGAGTTTTTCCAGCCTGATCTGGAGATGCCAACGAATGAACCTGAGACCTCCTTCATGCAAAGCATGTGCTCTCCCATGAAGCTATGGACTCTTACTGGCATAAGAGCTTCTCAAAGGTTAGTCACTGCTGGAAACAGAATGCTGGGCTGGAAGGACCTCTTCTTCTGGTCTCTATATATCAGTCCCAAATTCCCCCTGCTTTTAGAGATGAAAGCCAAACACGTTTGCCATCAAATACCATGCTGCAACTTTCCAATCTGGCTCCACCCAGACATGTTGGACCACAACTCCCAGAATTCCCAGCCACCATGGCCAGTGGCCATGGTGGCTTAGAATTATGAGAACTGTAGTCCAATACCTCTGTAGGGCACCAGATGGCGGAAGGCTGCCATGCCTAAATGAATGGGAGCTGAATAAGGGCATAGTAGTGGCCACCATCCGTCCATCCACCTTGGAGCCTTTTAGATCCATGCTAGTTGGAATCTAAAGGCGATCTGGGGCAGGGGCTTCTGTGATTTTTAATTGCGACGTGATGTCATCTAGATCACAGTTCATGTGCGCTGTGGTCCAACAACATCTGCAGGGTCACAGGTTCCTCACCCTTATCTAGTCCAACATCCTGCTCCTTAAAGCGATCTGCCAGATGCCTCCGGCAAACCCACAAACAGGATAGGAGGGTGATCGCCTTTGCCGCCGCCGCTGCTCCCCAGCAATGGCCAATCTTTCAGCATTTTCTCTGAATTGCGCACTCGTCCAGCAATTTGTGCTGAGCAGTGGAAGCTGGTGGCCCCAATATCAGTGGGGCAGTGAATCCCCTTTGGGTTTCAGTAAGCTCTAAAGGATCTGTCCAAAGTGCTGAACCTATTTGGGAGTAGGGTTCAGTAGCTTGGATAGCTTCTTTAGAGTTCTGGCTGGTTCTGACTGAAACCCAGAGGGGATTCA
The DNA here is from genome assembly GCA_029215795.1 of Anniella stebbinsi. Taxonomy (NCBI): domain Eukaryota; kingdom Metazoa; phylum Chordata; class Lepidosauria; order Squamata; family Anniellidae; genus Anniella; species Anniella stebbinsi. The sequence continues at coordinate 13,533,289 of JARDYH010000007.1, forward strand.
CCATCCCACGGACATCGGGGCCACCAGTCCCACTAGTTCTGAGCACAGGCAGGCTCCAATAGACTATGGGGTAAAGATTAGAGCAATGGTCTGAGACTGAAGAAACTCGGGTTCTAGTCCACTCTCAGCCATGAAGCTCATTGGATGACTTTGGGCCAATCATTGTCTCTCAGCCTAACATACCTCACAGGGTTGTTGTGAGAATAAAATGGAGAGGCAGAAGAGGATCCTGTGTGCTACCTTGGGCTCTTTGTAGGAAAAGGAGGGATATAAATGTAACAATTAGATAAATAAATAAGTCCTCCCAGCAAGAATGGCTTCTCCAGTCACTAGATTCACTACAATGGGGGTGGGGGGAATGTTCAAGCCTTTCTTTGTGTGAGTGGATCAACTTCAGCTGCAAATTTTGTGCCATTTGCATTACAGCTTTGTCCGATTACTGACACTGTATAATAAGGTTTTTACCCCAAAAAAAATTGATAGGGAGAAACAGAGTCTACTTAAGCTACAATATTGTAGCTTTATGAGAATATTTTTACATTTCTTTCATCTGCAGCCTATCAAATAATGTGGGCAATTCTTTTGATTAAGCTAGGGGAGCTGAGGGTTTCCTTTTCAGTATTTTTTGTAATGTGGAGAGGTGACTAGCAATACCAACATGGCCTCTGCTGACATTTCTCAGGAACGGATTTTTTTTTTAAGTGATTATGAAAAGCAACTGGAGTCTGGTACATTGAATTGGCTTTTATTCCTGATTTCCTGAGTGACCCAGCTGCCCTCTCTCGCCTCCTGTAAAATGCAGATAATGCTTTATTTTCTCACAGCTCGCAAGAATGTTGAGAGAATTAATTAATGCTGGCAGTGTTCCTTGAGATCCTGGGAATGAAAGGTACTAAACGAAGAGAAATGTGTGATTACCATCTGAATTATAGGACAATATTTTTCCCCTTCGCCAAAGCCCAATAGCCTTACCTTTTGCTATGCCATCCTGATGAGATGTAGTTGTAGAATATTCAGCAATTATTTAATAATAATAATAATAATAATAATAATATTTTTTCATTGTTGTCAATTCTTCATATTTCTAGGTTATTTCCCACCAAAATGTCATTCAAAGTGGCTAAGGGGAAAACCTCAAAGTAAATTTTTAAACATTCAGCATAATCCCTTTACAAACATTTGAAAAAGGCCAAGCAGCAGAAAACAGAGGACTGCAGTAAATAAATACCAAGAACAACACAGAGGACAGAACTAGAGATGGTCAAACATGAAATGTTTGAGATGCCGGGATTATCTGTACATCATCTCACTGCTTGGGTCATGCTTGATTCCCATTCCCATTTGCAATCATGGCTTTCTCTGCGCAAATGTGAAGTTTGCCCACATTTTCTCCGTAGACTCAAGCAGCACCTGCCTGACCTTCAGAGTCTCTGGGCGAACTCCAATCAGCCATATAGGTTCATGTGCAACTACCAGGAGCATGTCCTCTCATGACCTCGGTGACTGGGCAGCTTCATAAGGGAGAAGGAACTTGGTCCAAAGTTTTTACGGCTTTATACACGAGTAGCAAAACTTTAAACCTGATGCAGAAGCAAATAGGCAGCCAGTGCAATTCCCTCAGCAAAGGAGTTGCATGCTGTAAAGGGGCAGCTCCTGACAACAGCTGAGCTGCTGTGTTCTGCACTAGCTCCAGCTTCTGGATCAACCTTCAGGGCAGCCCCATGTAGAGTGCATTGCAGTAATCCAGTCTTGAGGTTACTTACTAGTGCCTGTACCACTGTGGCCAAGCTATCCCTGTCCAGGAGATGCCATACCTTGTAAACCCACTGAAGCTGGTAAAAGGCACTCCAAGCCACCATGGCCACTTGGGCCTCCAGTGACAGGGATAGATCAAGGAGTACCCCTACCTATGAACCGGATCTTTCAGAGGGAGTGCAACCCTGTCCAGAACCAGTATTGAGCCTATCTCCCAGACTCAGGAACCACTCATCCACAGGCTCTCATCTTGCCAAGATTCAGCCTCAGTTTATTGGCCCTCATCTTGCCCATTACTGAGTCTAGGCACAGCAAGTCCTGAATCAATTAGGGATGCTTCCAAAATCTCCTCACCTGAATCCACCACACACACACACACACACCAACAAAAATGACAACAGTTTAGAGTTCTTGTATAACTGGCCTTTTTTTTTCCAAAGCATACTAAAATGGATGCACTAGGAATTCTCCACCGTTTGGAGTGGGGAGTGGGGAGCTCTTTCCAAACATTTTAGAGTGTTGCATACGAGCAGTGTGTCTGAACTTCATCTGTGCATCTTTCCCCTCTTTGTATTACCCAGGCACATATGTGCTTTGATCATAAGACCCCACAAAAAGGCCGTCTTAATTAGGGATGGGTCACTCTCAATTCCTCATTTTCCAATCATAAGCTCAGTTTGTCCTGTTTTTTGAGATTTTTTTCCAATCAGGTTTGCTTCATTGGAGTTTGTTGTTGTTGTTGTTGTTATTGTTTTTAAAATAAAGCTTTGCATGAAAATCCGTAGGCATTGTTATGGACACTTCTCCTAATACATCCATTTTTGCCTCGTGTACACATTTTGAAGCTGTTTTTCAGTCATGTTAGTTTCAGTAATATATGTTTCTTTGTGAGCACATTTCCCTAAATATACACATTTTGTACTTTAAAAAAAAAGGAAAGGAAAGCTGGAGGACTCCAGTGCAAAATAAACCCTGTTCTCATTCTACTCCCATTACACTGAGGCCATCCATGGCACTTTCTTCTACATTTGAAAACTCATCTTGATGCAGAATTCTCTACCAGCATGCCAGGCTGCCGTCCTCAAAGACCTAATTCAAGATCTTTTCTCTTCTTCAAAAGATGAACACAAATAAAAAGGCCCCCTGGGGTCGCCTTTGGCTAGTCAGACTCCCACAACTTTCAAGAGGAGCCAACTCCTTTAAGCAGTCAAGTAGGATCTATAAGAAGCTGTCAAATGAACTTCTGCCTGAGCTGAAATGGAAGTTTAGAATCCAGCTGCCTGGCACATTTGTGCAGTGTCTGGATAACAGACAAGAAAGAGGGGACGCTGTCAGGTTGGCTTCTGATGTGTGTGCTTATTGTGTACTTGGCTCAAAACACCCAACTTGCAAGAGGGATTATAAAGTGAGCTGCTCTCCTCCTACATACCTGCTGGCAATGTCTCATGTGTTCCTAGAGGGTTAGGGGTGTTTATTCTTCTTTTTTCTTATTCCTGAGCAAAAAAAGGGGGTATGCAACTCAGACAAAAAGACTCCACAGTTTTTCTCATTGTGATGGAACCACATCAGTCATTCTATACCAATGTCTCTCTGCAGGGAATGGGTAGGAATTTCATTTCGATTCGGTTTTGATGAGAATTTGCAAGGGTCTTCATATTTGAGACAACAAGAACTTGAGATTAAAGAAGAAGAAAATATGGGGAAAGCAAACTAACAGACTTGTCCATCCAGACACAGAGCTTTGAGCGAGCAGATCTTCAAAGTCTGAGTTTGAATTCCTGTGAATTCAACCATGTTGGTACTCTGTTAGAGTTGCCAACTCTTTTTTCCCAACAAGGTCCTCATTTTTCCCCAACAAGTTCCCAACAAGGTCCTCAACAAGGCAGGTTCAATATGGTCCTCTCCATGCTGGGAATAGCTGTACTGATTGAATTTGGCTGGTATGGGAGAGAATTTGGCTTCAAGAAGGTTTTGATAAGAATTTACCAAAATTCTCAAAGTTCTTTACATTTGGGAGAGAAAGAACTTGAGACTGTTTTAAAAAATGAATTCAGGAGAACACAAAAGAGAGATTCACCTGTCCCTGTTCTCAACTCAGATGGCCCAGAAAGTATGTGGTATACCCAGAATGGGCCGAAATGTGGTGTGTCATCAACTTACCACCATGAGACTGAAGCTGTGGTCTGTCCCTAGTGGCATTTCCATAGAAAAGGATTCCTCTTTTCAGAACCTAAGCCAATGGGAGGCCAATACCCAGTATCGTGACATAGGTGAATGATATCATCAAACCACATTGGTGTGTTGTGCCTCTCTGTCCAAGCCATGGAAGTCCCATTGGTTTCAATTGGATTTACTGCAAAGTAAGTATTGCTGCATGCTCCATACTACCCTGAACAGTGAGACATTCTAAGGCCTCTACCACACTCATTCAGTAGGCCCAGGTGATTCATATACCAGAACTAGCAGGATTCACCCACTCCTAATTGAAACACACTCACAGAATTAACACTACCCATGTATCTGTTGAAAATGGAACTCTGAAACCATCCCACACATTAAAAGCTATGCATGCCCTATTTACAGCAAGACTAGACTACTGCAATGGGCTCTATGTGGGGCTGCCTTTGAAAACAGCTCAGAAACATCAGGTGGTACAGAATGCAGCACTTCATGTCCTTGTTAGGGCTAGATGGTTAGATGGTATTAGAGCAATTCTATTCCAGCTGTATTGCTTGCAAATGTATTTTCAAGGTCCAATTCAAAGTGCTGCTGTTGATCTTTAGAACCCTAAATAGTTTGAATCCAGGTTATTTGAAGGACTGCCTACACCCATATGAACCTGCCCATGCTTTAATATCATCTTTGTAGGGCCTACATATTGTTCCACCACTAAAACCAGTAAGGTTGGTGGGCACTAGAGAAAGGGCTTTCTTAGTGTTGACCCCTATCCCATGGAATTCCCTCCCAAGAGAAGTCTGTGGCTGCTGTTAAAAGAACTTTAAAATATATATCTGTTCTCCCTGGCTTTTAATTGAAAAAAAGGCTTTATGGTATGCCATGGTTAAAATTGTGTATTTTGCTAGCTTATTTTAAAACTTTATCTTTTAAGGTGCTTTTAGAACTTTATCTTGTACTATATTGTAAGCTGCCTTGGGAAGACCTTGGTCTTGAAAGGCCACTGGAAAATATGTTAAGAAAGAAAGAAGCAATAACTTGAAGTGACTAGGAAAAATGTCCAGGCTCAGACTTAGGTGGAACTCCAGCAGTCCTTCACTGCTGGAGATTTAGTAATTTTAGGTAAATGCTGATTCCTATACTAAGTAGGCATGTGTACACAGTTACAGATAAAAAGAAATGCTAGCAATGAAACAAAGGAGGAAAAAACCAATAGCTCTGGTGGGCTCCTCCTCCTCCTCCTCCTCCTCCCTATCTGGTTAAATCAGCGATCAGTAGACTTTTTTAAAAAGAAGAAGAAATGAGTCGGGGCAATCAGAGTGGCTGTGTAGTGCTTCAAGGCACTAAATCATAATTTCTCCACATCTATTACCCAATGACAGGAATCACTGTTCAGTCAAGCGGAAGCACCTTTCCAGTGCAAAATGCCCAGATTGCAAGTGATGATGTGTCTTGGCCTAAATGCTCCAGAAATCTGAAAATTAACATTGGTGGCAGAAAAGAACCCGGCTTCATGTGATTAATGGTAGAAACAGCAGCCTTGAGTTGCTCACTGCACGATGCAGGGCGTCCTTCTCTCCTCCCCAATTCTTCTCTGCTTTTCCTCATTTTTACGCCTTTACTCTTTTCAAAAGCCAACATTTGCTTTAAATAATAACTGCCCTAATTCCTAAATGTATTCGATCAGAAGGAAATCCAGCAACACTGAGTGTTGATTAGAGGCCCCTCCTTGCCCTGAGCAGTGAGAATTCCCAGACCCAAAACAACCCAGGCTTGATTTTCTTGGAAGAGAGACCACAAGAGACCTACAGTGTTTTCAGATGCAAATGTGTATGTATGCACTCTATTAAGAGTGCATAAGTGAAGGCAAGTAGCCTGTACACTCCCACAGGGAAGAAGGTCTGCTACCGCAGGACAGATGCCTCCAGGTCACTCTATGTGTGGGCATTCCAACCCCAACCCAACCAAAACAAACCTTCTCCTCCTCCTTCTCCACTGCTCCTCCTCTCCCCCCTTTGTCACCCTCGTTTGCTCCTTCCTGTCCCTTACCAACCTTCTGAACCAGACAAGGGAGCTGTCCAGCAGGAACCATCATGGCTACTGCCACCCCCACGAGAAGGCTTAATACTCAACAGAAGAGGAGCTGTCTAGAACAGTAACAGTCTACAGACACTACCGCACCAGTAAGTCCCAAGCATCCACTATGGGTTAATGTATTACTCACCTTGATTCTGTACCCAAGTAGGGCTCTGCCCTAGAATGCCTTGTGTTGCCAAACAAGCACTGCACTGCCAGAACTGAACTTTGGTTCAGGCTGGCTGCTGTTGCTATTCTTGAGGAACCAGTGATGATAATGGTGGGGAGCCTAGATCATGGGCAAATTAGGTCTCCTGATTCTACAGGTTCCCTGGAGCATTATTGTCCTGGAATATGGTCTTAATGTTTCCTTCTCGGTTGTCCTGTCTTTCCCTGGCTCTAGTCATACTGGGGCCCATGTCAGTGTCCTCCTCCTATAAGAAGGTCTTATCCAATTCCAAGTTGACTAGATGGTGGATCCTAAACAAACTGCCGGAACATGAGAAGGTCGCTTTCTCGAAGCTCTGGTGGCTGTCCCATTCAAAATACTGATGGAGATCCAGATTTATGCTGGATCAACTGTGCTGAGGGAAATAGATTAGCTGTAGTGTGTGTGGGAAAGGGGTCCCCCAAAACTGGACAGAGGGACTTTCTATAAATGGAGCCCTTTCTCTTATAGAAGGTCCCTTCGCCTCATGGAAGGCAAATCCTGGATCCAACCCTTGGAGTGATTGGCAACTATCCTTGAATCATCTTCTAGCCATTAGCTCTCATAGGGGAAACATCAACTGACCATTCTGAGTTGTTAACACCAGTCTCCCTATCAAAGGAATGTTAACCCAGCAGGCCCTTAACAGTATGCTTAGGAGAGCAAGCACAAGTCTACTTTTAAATTGAGTTGTTATCACCATCACAGTGTGGCTTATCCACTAATTGCACTCATCCTGCTTCACCTATACAGTATGTGCAACATCACTGGGTTTTACTGAGCATCCAGCTGGTAACAACCTCTTCTGGGACAAATGAGCAGTGACATAGCATGCCTACTTTTAAACAAGCCGAGCACCGCTCCCTTAATTGCATGCTACAGCATGCTTGGCGGTAGGGAATGTGAGCATCCTATGGCATGATAGTTCTTGCAATAGAAGGATAATGTTCAAATAATTAGAACAAGGCCTTAGGTGGACTTGGGATGCTTTTGCATTCAGCTGTTGCAATCTGAGCTTGATGGAATCACAAAGCACCGACGTAGCAGGAGTTTGATACATCCACATTTCTTATTGCGTTAATTCCCAGAGTCATAGGAGAGCCTCTTCTACACATAAGAATGAGCTCCATGTCAGTCTAAGTTGCAATATCATTTTATACAAACGAAACAAAACTAGCCAAAGGTATTGATCATAAGAAAATTCTGAAATCCATATGGTGTAGTACCTTTATTATCTGCAAAGATGGGCAAGGTTCTGAGATCTGTAGATCTCTTCATCAAGCAAATTGTTACACAACGAAGGTTGGTAAGAGGGGATAGGAGTGGGGAAAGAACTGACTGGATGTTGTAGTCAGAATGCCTGCAAGGTCACAGTCTTAAGACGTTATGGAGGAGCAAGATTTGCAGACATTCAAACTGGACTCTGTGAGGTGAGGTGATGGCTTCAGCTTTCAGTTCCCCCAGGACTACTGGGAACAAAAAGGTATCAGACCATTGTTGATCCTCCATTTTTGAAAACCTGAAATCCAGCTATTCATTCAATATTAAGTGTCTCTATCCTGGGCAGACCAACCAGGTTCCTAACACACATATACACTGCCACCATCCTGCTTTTTGTAATGACTTGCCCTACGAAGAAATCTGAAGCCCTCAAAAGCTTGCACATATTTTGTGGTCTTTGAGTTGGCCTAATACATTTATAGTGTGATATTTACAGTGTGACACAGTAAGAGAGAGAGAGATCCTTTCAACTGGCAATAAAAGAATTTAACCAGATGCACAACATGAGCTCTCCCACGGAACCATGGCCCAGTTATACATCATAAGCAGTATCACAGAGATCATCCTCAGCATGCCCCATTGAAGGAAGTTGCTGCTATTTCTTCCAAGGGTTCTCTTACCCAAGTGTTACCCTGCTCTGGTGAGTCTAGCTCTTCCACGAGTACTTATTTCCACGAATAAGTCAGCAAACACCACATGGTGAAACAGCTCTCTGCAGCATTCTGGATACTCCACCATGATCCCCATCTATCTCAATGATCATCTGAAGCAGAATCTTGTTTTTCAACCTGCTTAGATAAATCCTCGCGCCTCTACATATGTTTGGCAACTGCTCAGTCCAGCTTTGCATTCCACATTAATCTTTCTACTCTATCTGAAAGTCTCCTGACTTGGCATATCAGTCAGCTAATTTTTCTGCATGACTACAGAATATGATGTAGGCTTGGTGCCTCATTAGCAGGGATGAAGCGCTATCTTAGGTTGATAATTGATACAGCCGACGTCCATAATATGTCAATGATTACTGTGTAATGACATCCTTCGAGAGGGCTCCGTAGGTCACAGCTTCAAAGAGGATGCATCCCTCTGTCTTCTGGTGGAAACTTCCTTTGTACCTCCAGGCAAGGCAGCCCCCTTCACTTGGAATCAAAATGTCATTCCATCGCAAAGGGAAAAGGGATGATGTGCTGCCTATAATTCTTGTCCTGTAGTTCGAAACCTCCAGCCTCTGGATGTTGGATTTTACTATAGATTGTTTTTAGCCACCCTGGCCAGTGATGAAGAGCGATGGGATATACATCCTAATAAGAAAGAACCATGGCAATGCACATTTTCTTTAAGAGAACCCTTCCCTTCAAGGAAAGCATACACAGCATTTGCTAATTTTGCAGCAAAACTGGTCACATGGTGGTGGTGGGAACACATCAGAAGGTCTGATCAAAGATCTCCAGGGTACACCACTTGGGCCCTCAAACAGTCTGTTCTGGAAGCAGGCTATGGATCGGCACTGGACAGCTCTCCCAGAAAGCACATGCCTTAAGAGTAACATTGCACAAGAGGCAGGGCAGTCTCCAGTCCAGCCTTGTGTACGCAGGCTCTTCATCTGGGTGCACATGGTAAGCAGCACAGCGCAGATTCAATTCAGGGCAGTCACACCTTGGGAATGAAACTGACAGCTGGAGGTGTGCCGAGGCAGTCATGGCTGAAGACACGGAGCATTTAACTGCTGATCTATACAGACAAGACAGGGGAGGGGAGGAGAAGTCTTCATGTTTCATATTCCAGTCCGAACTCCAATGCAGATGCTCTGTGGAAGGAAAAAAAAAATCTGTGCCCGATATCCCTAATGCATTCTCCGCTTGGTCATGGTGCAGAGCTAGGACTATTATTATGCAGTGGGCAGCAGCATGAAAGTGAGTGGAACATGATCTCAGATTCTGAAAATGTATTCTCTATGAAGCCTCATGGGATTTGCTGTTTTAAGACGATCACTATGCAGAGTGGGCTTTTGCTCTGCAAAGAACAGTGAAGCATTTCCCAATACAGAGATGGGGACAGACGTTCCTTGGCTCTTGTACACAAATTGTGAGCAAACAATTTAAAACAAAACAATATTGTAGGCAGGGGCCCTGCCTTCTTTTGTATATGGTCACTCTAGTATAGTACCTGCAACTTTAACTGTTGTGATGAAGAGGGAATTTCACCAGGCACTAATTGCATACAAATGACACTGGCTGAAATTCCCTTTTCTCTACAACTGTTAAAGTTACATGAGCCCTGTCCTCCTTTTCATATGGTCAGCCTAGTCAGTGCTCCGACCTCAGAAGGGGGAGTTGGGGATCAGATTCCTTGACCCCTCATAGCCAGCATGGAAAGAACCATGCCTGCTGCCCTCTAAAGTCAGAAATGCAACCTTGGAAGAGAGGGAAAAGGGGTGTTCCAGTGGGTGAGGAGGGGAGAAGCCAGGATATCCTGGGCCTCCTCCCCTCCTTCTTCGAAACTCCCTCTCTAGATAGACTGAAAAGCCCATCAAGTGAAATCCACAGGGCCAGAAGACGGGGAGATGAAGATCACCTCCGCCACTCCCCCAACCCTACATTGGGTGATTGGATGCCTCCAACTTTGGGGGCTTCTGATCACTGAGGGTGCAATCAATAGTAGGGATGTTGCAGGCACCCAACTGAGTCCAGTAGTCTGTCAAAGTCCCCAGCATCCCACCACCCGGACCCAGTTGGATGTCCATGGCACATTCACAAGCCCACACTTCAAGCGCCTGCACGGCCTGACGAGCACCTGGCAGCCACCCACCCATATCTGGAGCCTCCATTGTGTGCAACAGTGGAGACTCTGGAAATTACATATTTTCCTCATTGCGTAAATGGCAGCCGTAAAGGCCCCATTTACACAAGAGTAAAAGCACAAGCCTCAAACGGAGCTTGCACACGCTGCAAGTTGGGGTGGATGGCTGTGGAAGGGGTACGAGCATCCGGCAAATCAAACACCAGTGAGTCCATCTGTCCCTAATCGATATAATTGCTATCAATAGGGTGCGATCAATAGAAGAGGCTACACAGAGACCTCGCTTGAAGCACGCCGATTTCCTCAGGGGCAAAACTTCCTCTTAGGAGAGACTCACACACTTCGTTCCCCCCACTTCCTCAGAAGCACGCCGTGGTTTTAAATAACCATGGAGGCAACAGTTAACCCTCTTCAGTGTATCTCCAAGCACAAAGCAACCCAGGCATCCAGTGGCTGTCAAGACAGTTGAATAAGGCTGGGCCAGTAAAACCATTGCGAGAAACAGCTTCAAAATTATATCCATGAGTAGGCACACGCAGCTATCAAGCCCTCAGACAGAAGTGTGCGCCTCGCGGCACCATGAGGGGGCAGATGCCAGAAGCCCCCGTCATCCGCTGTTCAAATTACGATGACTTTGACAACGAAATAATTGGGAATTCGCGGGCCACAGAGACTTTGGATAGGCATGTATTATAATTAAATCCACGCTGTTCTGAGAGCCGGTGCCCAGGCTGTGGTGAGACTTTGAGGTTAATAAGAAGATTTTTTTAAATCAATCCATTATTTCATAGGAAACCTGGGCAGAGATTGGAGCGGGGAGAGAGACAGACAGAGAAGGAATGCGAGCCAGCGAGGGAGCGCATATGCGCCTTGTGCTTTCTTGCATGAAATACGACACCAGCAGCGGCAGAAATTTTGCACAAGCGGAATCCTTAATAACCAAGCTGCTTGATAGACCAGCGAGCAGGCCTTGCGGTTATCTAATCTAGGGGAGATAAAAGCATGAATGGGCTTTGCAGAGAAATTGGAGAGGAATACACACAAGGGAAGCACATGCATTTGTCAGTGGGTGGCTGGAAGAGAGGTTTCATTTCTTCCTTTGGAGAAAGTCTCTAATTCTCTGCGAATCTGGATCGCAGCCCAAAGGTGGGGCTCCTCCCCACTTAGATGCAGCTGAATAATATTAATCCCTGTTCAGAGCATCATTTTCTGAAATAAGAAATGTTGAGGGGGGGGGCTTTCAACTACCTGCAACTACCTCCAAACTCCAAAGCCCTTCTTCCTCACCTTTGAGGAAGATGTGGGGAAGGAAATGTACTTTGCCAATGCTCAAAGCACCCTCAGTTACCAGTGATGATCCTTTTATTATTATGGGCTGTCATGCCTCCACTGGAGGAAGCCTCCACTGGAGGAATCCTCCCCAGAGGAAGAGCTGGAAGCTCCCAGAAGCGGCGTGCACCCCAGATCAGTCACTCTCTCCAGATTAGGAGAGCCGGCAGGTGTATTCCCATCAGTGGAAGGGGGCTCTGCCTCTGAGGCAGAGGGTGAGCAACCCCATCACCTCCAGGAATGTCACCACCTCAAGCAACCGGCCAGTAGGGCTTCAGTGAGAAGGGCTTCAGTGAGAAGGAGTGTTGGTTTGCAAAGAAGGACTCTGCAGGAGAAAGCAACTCCGGAGTAGGGTTCTGGACAGGGAACTCTAATTACTGCAGCTGAGCTCCGGGTGGGGCTCAGCAGCCTTTGAGGTAGACCAGGCCACAGTTGGAACATTATTCTATATTTCTTGTACCTTGCCTTCTGGACCTTGCCTTGTGATTGATTTTTCATGGATTCCCTTTTGACTCTGTTTCTGGACTATGTATGGCAACTTACTGCTTAACTGTGCTTTGAACTTTGTTTGTATCTGGAATACTCCTGCTTTGCTTGATCCCATGCTAGACTGGAACCTTTGTGCATGATCATTTGCCTGTTGCCTTGTCTTTTGGATTGCCCAGGGTCTGCTGCAGTCAATGCAAGACATTGGCCAGCAATGCTTGGAGACTGCTAAAATACTTCTATAAAACTGAGGCCAGGGTATCTGAAGAACCACTGCTCCCATATTAATTTGTCCTCCTTTAAAGAGAATCTACCTGTCTTTCTTCTACCTGTGTTATCACATTAGGAATAAATATGCAAGGGCTAGGCTAATCTAATCTTTCCCCAGCAAATAAAGAAGACCTCAGGTCAGGCATTATCTGATGCCCATGCCATGTGGAGAGGATCTACAATCCAGCTGAACTGTTTCTAATATGGGATTAATTACCACATGGTCAGGGATGGGTCATGGGCAGTAGCTTGTGGTGAGCCAAGATCTGAGAACCAGTAGCCATGGGACAAGCCAGGAGTTGAGCCTGAAGAGCAAGTCAAGACCGAAGGATAAATTGCAAGTAGCAAGCCAGACATCCAGTCCAATGGACAACCAGAGTTACAGGAACATGCCAGAGCTCAGGAAGATTTAGTTGCTCTAATGAAGCTCAGCAGGAACAGAAAGGCCTTTTATACTCCTTGTTGATCAGCAGAATCCAGGGGTCAACCTGGGTGGGTGGAGTCATTCAGGTCCTGACAGTACTTCACTGCGAAGCTGGAACCTGGAGTTCAAGACCTCACCATATGGGGCAGCTGTCCAGAGAGCTCAGCAGCTCCTGACACACAGGTACGTATATGCCATCTGCCCCATATTACCCCAATTCTTAGTGGATCATAAATAATCCCTATCAAACATCATATTTTTTTTAAAAAAGATCACAGCATGCTGCTTTCACAAACATGCCACATGTTTCTCTCTAATTGATCGACAGCCCATTACATCTATTTTTCTTCACTGTGAGCACATGGCATTTCATCTAGACATCATGTTTAGGAAGAGACTTCACCAAAAGACAGCATACAGCCCAAAAATGTCTTGCAGTAATTGGCTCCCAACAGATCTCTATAGAGCATACACAGCATTTGCTAATCTTGCAGCAAAATTGGTCCCATGGTGTGGGGGTGGGGTGGGGGAGATGCACCACTGCTTATTCAACAGGCAGTATAAAAAGCAATTTTAAACAACCTCAAGCATGCAGGAGCCCTTTGAACACTAGGAGGGAGGTGGAGGGATTATTGAGAGTGACTGTCAACATCAAAAGCAGCATCCGGATGCAGCAAAGTTGGGGAAGAGAACCAAGTCTGGGGATGGAGGGGGAGTTGTTAAAACATTAACAAGCTCAAAATCTCAGAAACAGTCAGCCAAAGCCAAGGCTGAAATGGGCTTTGCTGTTAATGTAACTTGTTTCTTGTACTGCTTCTTTCGACTTATTACTTCTTTTTCATGGAAGCATAGATCAAATCGGTAGGATATGTGGATAGTGTCATTATAAAGTTTATTCACTAGGTGGCACCAGACTTAGTTCTATCGAGGTGCAATCGGTAGTTTCCTATGTCTCCTCTATTTCCCTCCCACCCAAGAGAGCCAGTATAATTCTTGTCTGATTCCTGAGTGGTGGGTCCCCAACAGCTCCCATATATATTAATAATTACCATAGTGCATGTGGAGAAGGCAAGATCAGAATCTCCCCCCCCACACACACAAAAAATGGACAATCAGTACTGAGAGAAACATCCTAGAATAAATCCCAGATGAAACTACTCAGCCAAAGTCCTCCATGAGAGAAAAATCCCAGTAGCCAGTCCTTCTACCACTCCAAAGCCTAGTGAGATCCCTCTTCCTCTAACTCAATGGCTCCTCCTCCAAATTCTCAGCCTTGTAGGAGTCTCCCAGCTCCATCAAAACAAGTACCAGGAGAATCTGGCTTCATTCATTCATTCATTCATCCATTCATTCATTCATTATTTTTATATACTGCCATATAACAAAATCTACTCAGGTTGGTTCACCCAATGACACAGGCTAAAATCAATGGTAATTCTATATATATATATATATATATATATATATCCTTGTAAAATAACACCTAAAACATCTGGGACAACAGAAATGTCTTCACCTGGCTCCAGCAACAAGATAACAATGTGGGTGCCAGGCAAGCTTCCTTGGGGAAGACATTCCATAAATGGCATATCAAAACTGAGAATGCCCTCTCTCTCATAGCCATCCAGAGGAAGGCTTCTGAAGATGACCTATGGCTCCAGGCAGGTATATATGAGGGAGACCTTACTTTAGGTACACTGAGAGCTTCCCCAAAGGGGCAGAGCTAGAAACGTCCTATGGCCTATTTAAACCCTCATTGGCCTTCACACCTCTGCTGAAGCAACATCTTTGTCTGCTGCTCTTGGTTGTTTATATTCAGCCTGAACCTTTCCCAGCTCCATTTGTCCATGGTCCTGTCCCCATGCCTCCAATCTCACTTCACTTCCCAGTTCTCGCTGTGGACTCAGCCTGGAGCAGGACTCCTGGCAAGACTGTACCATGTACCACCATGTACATTTGAATCTGCAGTTACATCCCATCCACAAACCCCAATCAATATCAGACTTTAGGAAACCACAGAACGGGGCGTTGAACCTCTTTCATCCCTGGGGCCAAATTTCATTTCAGGGAAGCTCTTGGGGACTGCATGAGCCAGTGGGGACAAAGGCAAAGGATCATGGCCAAAATACCTAAAATGCCAGCATATTTTAGTTTAAAGCTTCTACTGCCAGTAACTAAGCCTACAAATTTCAACCTTCTAACATGGGGGTGGGAACTGCAGAAAAGACCCCAAATACTACCAAATGATTGATAGCAGGGACAGGGGAAGGGCCGTGACTTTCTGGGGGACTCAAGAGGGTTGCATTGGGATTCCAAATTTGGGCCACAAACTTGAGTTCTGCACCCCTGTCGTAGAAGATAGAAAATCCCAATGTTTGGAAGTGACAACCAACTCTTTATGTGACTTTGTTACTAGTAAAGGAGGCGATGTTGTGGGACGTGGGGGACAACTGAAACCAATAGATTGGTAAGCAGAATCAAGGGAAAGACTGCAGTGAGGGTGATTTATAGCTCTGTCAGAACCAAGTTAGAAACTCACTTGTTTAGCCTACAGTTGGCTCCGGATGTGTTGAATTCTCAAATCCCACGTCAAACTGGAATGGATGCCTGCCTGTGCAGTTCAATATAGTGATGACTTGCCCAAGTGATTTCCTTTTTTGCTTTCCCCCCAATTTGTTTCCCAGCCCCCTCTCCTTTCACTACCTTCCACGACTCACTTTCTCTAAATCAGGCCTGCCTAAACTGTGAAACACAATGCTGAATGTAACTCACCAACGGCACATTGTTGGCCTGCCAGAAGCTTCATAAACCTTGGATGGCAAAACATAGGGAAAATTGCCAAGTACCTACCAGGTGACAATAAACACCTGGTGAACTGTTTTCTTCAATTTGAAGGGCAGGGATGTTCAGACTCTTGGCAGCCTGGGGAGCAAATTCCACATTGGAGAAGCTCTCAGGAGCTGCATTCTAATGGTCTAAAGGCCAAGAGATGAAGCTAAAGGCAAAAGGGGAAAGGGCAAAAATACCGTCAAAATATGAGTATATTTTAGCATCAAGCTCTTACTGCCAGTAACATAGGAGAGGCATTTCAACCTTTTAGAGTGGCAGAGTGGGGGTTGTACACAAAAGGTAGGAACCCCCCCCCCAAATGCTTAGCAGTCAGTGGAAAGACATGTGGCCATCTAAGAATCCTGGAGGCCTGGATCGGAACCCTGATCCCCCCCCCCCGCCTGAGGTTCTGCACTGTGATTGAAGGGTCACACATTAGGCAATCCTGGTGTAGACTGGAAACAAACGATCACACTCTTAATTAATTAATTAATCCATGCCTTAGGGCGCAATCCTATGCATGTTTAGGGGGGAGGTCCTACAATTCCCAGCATCCCTCAGCCAGCCATGCTGGCTGGAATATACTGGGAGTTGTAAGACTTTTTTTTTAGCACAACCATGAAGAATGGATAGCCGTTTGGACCCAAAATAGAGAAGGAACTCACCCCCCCCCTCCGAAATGGCTGCTTGGATGGGTTGTCTGATCATTTCACAGTGGTAAGTAAGAGCTGTAGCAAGAGTAAGTACTTAACATTGAATTACTTTTGCACAAGCAGCTAAAAATCAGCTGGCTTTGGATGACTGTTCTGTTGAAGATGGATTACAGATGCTCAGGATCGAGGCACAGAGAACTTTTCAGGGAAACGCCCACTGGATTTGTAATAAAGCCAAGTATTATCAGATGGACACATTCGTATTTTTAACCATTATGAATGTCAGCAATGACGCTAGGAATGGATGAGAGAATTTATTGGTCCAGATATGTATAGAAATTTACCCAATTCACACCTCCCAAACCTTTACGTGAACTAAAATACCCTTGCGCACCCAAAATCCACACTTCTCCAAATTTTGCAATGCAATTTGCAGATAAAATGGGAAGGTGCACATAAAATGGTTGCATTAAGGGAAGGTATGCACAAAAATGTATTACATTAGAGTAAAAATGGTTGCAAAAAATGTACACACTAGGAAAAGTGCATACAAAACGTGTATGTTACAAGGAATGTACATGGAAATGCATATGGCTTTTCATGCAGGCATTTATTCACTGAATTCTCAGATTGATGTGGAAACGAATTGAAATAAACTTATGGTTGGGAAAATAAGAAAATGATCGAAACTGAAATGGAGAGGTTTGCCCATCTCTAGCTTGCGAGTAACAGCTTTGCAAGGGTTTAAAAATGCAAAGGACATCAGCAACTATCGTTCACTTTCTTTTTTTTCCTTACGCTACAAATCAAAGCATTAACACTTTCACTTCCTGCATTGGAATGGCAGAAAGCATGAGCTGAAATCCAATAAGTAATGTGGGCCGGTTGTCTTTGAATCCTGAAAAGCAAAATGCAAGACAATCACTTTGTTTGTTTCCTTTATTGATTCACAACATCTTTTTCCTCCCCACCAGAAGAAACTTCTGTTCTTTCAGCTCACTCATTAAGAATGTATTTTTGGCTCTATCCTGTTGAGACAGAACCTAGAAGGAGAAAGTTCTCTGCTGCTGCTGAAATTATACCTAAGCTGTAAGGTGAAGTGCTGCATTGCAGGAATCCCATAGAGAATAAAAACTGGATGGGCGAACAGGTGATTTTCATGTTCATCCAGACTTGAGGCTCAATTTGCCTTGATTCCCATTTTTATTTTGCACTCTTCCTGCCCCCCGCCCACGTTAAACAGATCAGGGAAATGCACACTTTCCCCTGATAGAGTAAAGCACTAAAATGCAAACCCAAAGTGAGCGCAAACACATTTGAGAATCTGCAAGCATTTTTAGAGACCATGCCTTCTTGCTCCTTTTTCCATTCAAGGTTGCGGATGGGACATGTGCACATGATTTGCAAACATAAATGAAATCCACATACACACCTACATCTCACGCGAATACACGCTAACTAGAGAACAGGATTCTCTTCTGCAGTTTTTAAGATAAACATCCAGAATCTGGAACTAAAGAACCAGAGATAAAAGGATAAATTAAGCTGTACAGCATATTTCAATAAGAACTCTAATTTTGGTAACTCGGTGTAAAGTACACCCCTCTTGATAGCGGGAGTCAGAGGAAAAGCTATCCAGAGTGTAAGAAATCTTGCAGATGGCATAACAGTGACATTGACATAGAATCCAACACAGCATAAAACTAAATGAGTTCCGTGGGACTTTGAAAATATACTTCCATATGGCTGTTGTTAAAGAGAGAGTCACCAGAGGACGTGTTCAAGTTTATCAAGCGCTGCTTATAATAGACATTGATCATAGAAGAGAGAAAAAAGGAGATTACTACAATCCTCTTTTAAAGGGGTGGATGGGTGGGCCATCAAAAGATTTGCAGCAGTCATTGATTGGCCGGGGATCCCAACTTTGGGTTGTGCAGATCCATTTGTTCATGGCAGCAGGTGGCAACTTGGTTGGAAGGATGACAGAGGGGCACTCGCAGACAAAGTAATGCAAAGTAATGGGCAGTGTGCTAGTTCTGGCAAAGATGGCCTAACATCTGGACACACTATTCCTGGGAAATAGCCCTCCTGACTGGTTTGAAATGAGACTCCATCCAACCACAGTCTTTTCAAATAGAGGGCTGCTTTATGTTCTATGTCAAGAGAGCTGGGGAGGACTGTTTAGCCCCCAGGGACCAGATTGCTTTTTGGCTCCGCCCCCTCTCAGGGCTGGATGACATCAGGAGATGGACCATCCCTCCTGAAGTCCAGACCCCTTCCTGCCTGAAGTCCTGACATCCTGGGGGGATGTTATCTGTGTATAGAAAGGCATGCTCCTGCCCCTCTCTGGGTGGATCCTCTCCTTTTCTCTGTGCAGGGAGAGGCACTACGCTTTGCTCTGCCCAAAGAAAAGGGCAATCCCTCTCAGGAGTTTAAAATAAGCACAGCAGAGTGATAAAAGCAGGGGTTTCTTTTCCCAGCAGCTTAGAAAGAGCAATGCATGGAGGCAGATCGTGTCCACTTGAGTGGGTGCCCTGGGCCTACTGCCTGTCTGCCTTCTCCATCATCTGCTGCTCTCTGGATGGTCAGCTGGCCTGCAGGTGGTCAGGTGCATCACCAGTAGCACTGTGTTTATAGAAGGCAACTCCGTGAGACAACCAACAACCGACCAGGATTATAGGAACTGCTGGGGAGGCTCAAGCAAAATGGCAAAGGGACCTACCACTGCTGATGCCTGACCCCCACCCCACCCCCAACATCTGCTGCTTGATGTGGCTACTCACAAGATATGCCATCATCATGTGTGCCAACACCAAAACAACATTCAAATACACTTCTCTACATTATTGCTACTCGATGGCTCAGTTCGGATGACATATTAAGCAACGGAGGGGTAAATAACATACTGACCGTGTGTTAGGCAGGAGGAGCTTCACAGACGACATGCTGCAGCTGGCACTGCTCGGAACCGGCAAACGCCCCAGCTGCTACGAACTTGCGACGGCCATTTTGGTTGCAGCCTTTCCCCCGTGTATCCCCCAGCCATATCCCAGCATGCACCGTGAGTTCTGCCGGCTGCATAGAGCGGCTGGGTTTTTTTGGCTGCTCTAGGCAGCAGAACTCTATTCCGAAACAGAATAGTCCACGGAGAGAGAGGGGGCTGAATTCGGACGACACTTTAAACAACGGGGCTTCGGGCTAAACAACGTGCAAGCTCGTCGTTTAGCTCCGTTGTTTAAAGTGCATGATTCATGTACTGTCAGTTGTGTGTGCATTGTGTGCTGCCCTCCAGACGACACAATAAGCAACACAACTGACGATTGTTCCCCCCCTCCTCCTTTGCTTAACGTGTCGTCCGAATTGAGCCAATATGTGTGTGTAATCAGCTTGTAAAGCTACATTCAGCAGTGACCTGTGTTCCCTTTGGCTTTAAACACCATTGGCAAGGAAAAGAACATTGACTACTGCAATCAGTGCCAACATTTCCAATGATAAAAAGTAATTATTCTCTATCAACTGGGAAGTGGTAACTTCAGACAGCCGAGGACTTTACAAACCATGCGCTTATAATTGAAACAGAGGGGAAGGACAGAACCATCAGGATGATTAATATAAATTCCTGCCAGAGGGACTCAAAAGAGCTCAACATGGGTTAGGAACAGTTTTTTATACTCAAAGCCGTCGCAACGCTGTAAATGCGTATGTTGAACTTTGTAAATCGGGCCTACAGATCTCTTTTATTGCTACTCAGCCATTACTTCGGTAACAGTTTACATGGGCTCATTTAATATCTCTCCATTCCTTTAGCCGATGGGGCAGGGGGCTATGGGCAAATGACAGAGTTGGGCGTGAAGTCTGAAAGACGGGAAGTAGAAACCACGAGAACAAATGGAGGCATTCGCAAAGCATCCATTTTGGTTTGTTTGGACTAAGAGATTTTGATTTGGCAGTCATGTTACTTCCAATAGGAGCCACTTCTACAGCTATAGGCCTCAGAGACGTCCAGATTCAAGGGGTGGAGAGATGGTGCCTCATGGTCTTTAAACATTATGCCCTTTGTGGCACAGTGGTTACATAATTTGGTAGTTTGATCACTAAGGCTTATTGTTATATCCTTTGCAGGCCTGTGGTTGTGGCAAGGGTCAAGCCGCTATCTGTGGACATGGCTTTATCTTAGGGTGACCAGATAAAATCCAGGTCAGGGCTCATGTAACTTTAACAGTTGTAGAGAAAAGGGAATTTCAGCCAGGGTCATTGGTATGCAATTAGCTCCTGGTGAAATTCCCTCTTCATCACAACAGTTAAAGTTGCAGGGGCCCTGCCTTCTTTTGTATATGGTCACTCTAGTATAGTGCCTGCACCTTTAACTGTTGTAATGAAGAGGGAATTTCACCAGGAACTAATTGCATACAAATGACACTGGCTGAAATCCCCTTTTCTCTACAACTGTTAAAGTTACATGAGCCCTGTCCTCCTTTTCATATGGTCAGCCTAGCATACAAGCAAAGTATAACTTCATGGAAGTTCTTCAAATTCTACCTTGAATATTGTTCTTTCTCATGTCTGTATCAGATTGCGATCTTTGTTTTGGTTCTGGTTTCACATGGAAATCCATGCGTATTTTTGTACAGATCTTTGAAATGTATGCAAGGTTATTTCATGCATATTTTTAAAATGTATATGTGCTGTTCAACACATTGTCATGGGCTCTGTGGATCACATTGCTGGTTCAGAAATGTACAGACTTCAACCGCAGATTGCAGATGCGCAAGAATATTGTTCCTGTCCACAAATCATGCAGACATCTCCCATGTGCAACCCCATTTGTGAAAAAGAGCACAATTCATGCACAAATGCACATTCCTCTCCCCAAACCGCAATTCCACATTGTAGCCTATGGAAGAAAATGTACTTTTTTTTTTAATCAGGAAAAATGCACATTTAAGAAATGTTGTTTTTTAATTGGGATAAATGTGCACTTTTTAAAATGCACATTTTTTCCTGGTTGAAAATGTGCATTTTTCCTGACTGGGGAAAAAAAATAGACACTCATGTTCAGGTATGTGAATGAGGTGAAGCAAGCTTGCGAATGGAAAAGGAAGCATGGAATAAAGACAGAGACACTTGAGCTTGCTACAAACTAGGGCCCCTTTATTTAAACAAGAAGGGAGATTCAGCCCTTCCCTGGACCTTCATGTGAAAGTTGGGAATCTGTATGTCTTTATCTCAGGCTACTTGTCTGTCTTCATGGGTGAGCCACTTTCCTAAGACAGGAGTCGGGTAAACCTGGCCACTCCCTTATGCGACTCTTTGAACGTGTGGGGAGACCACCCCACGTCACCAGCACTCAAAGCCGTAAACTCTGAGTAGATGAAGCAGGATGATCTCCAAAGGCATACCATCTCCTGACCCGGGAGCTGCAAAACTAGTGAGGAGCAGGACCTCCGGATATGCCAATCACCAACAGGGTCGGGTGGGAACAGCCTTTATAGGCTCGGCCCCTCCCTTGCCTCATGTGGCCCACATATGCCTACACCTGAGGCCTTTATTGCTCTCCTCCCCAACAGCAACAACCGCTCTTCCCGCCCAAGCCACGCCAGCTGAGCGGGAGAACGGACTTCAAACAAATATTCGGAGAGAAATTGGGTACTGTGGACAAAATTTCTAAATAAACAAGTTGGACAGTCGGTGCTATTTCCCCCCCCCCTTTTGTAATAAATAAATATGTGCTTGGCATTGTTGCTGTCCTTGTTTAAACTGCCACCAGAATCCATTCTTTTTAGGACAGATCTTCTACCAAGTCAAATGAGTCTCCGCAGAAAGCAGAATTGTCTGCCAGTGAAGAGGCAAAAGGAGATGACAGGCAGTGACAGCTTGAAGAGTTATATACATAACTACAAGCAAGTGCTCTAGCCTTACTCATTTAAGATAAAGAGGAAAGGCAAGTCTGTCCTCGGGCGGGCAGGGAGAATACTGCTACTTCCAAGCCAATAATTCTGACACAGTATTTTTTTAAAAAAATGCCTGGAGAATACTGTAGTAATAATAATAATAATAATAATAATAATAATAATAATAATTGTTTCTTACCCGCCTCTCCCTCTGGATTGAGGCGGGGAACAACAATAAATATAAATACAAAGACCATAAAGTAGATAAAACATTAAAACAAATTCAACTAATACATTATTAAAAAACATCTTAAAATTCATCTAGGTAAGCCTGCCAGAAGAGATCAGTCTTCACGGCTCTCTTAAATTCAAGAAGACTGCTAAGTTGTCGAATCTCTCCCGGCAGGCCATTCCACAGTCTGGGAGTGGCAGAAGAGAAGCCACCAAAGATCCCCCACCCCCGGTTTTGCTAAAACATGATGCTTGACATTCCACCCAGCAGTACCATCACTAACACCCATGGCGCCCACCAATCCTTTTTGGGAATCCGTAGGGAAGGGGGCATGACCACATTCGGCAATTGGAGAAATGGTCCTGGGCACCACCGCAAAATGGCTGACGGCAAAAGAAAAATCCCTTGCCCAAAAGACTGAGTACAAAGCAAAGGTGGGGACTGAGCCCTGATACACTTTTTTTTAAAAGAGTCCTTTGAAACCACACTTTACAGCACCAAGAGAAAAAGATTTCCCAGCAGCCCTAGCTGCCAGTGAGAAAAAGTGCGAGTGGCCATGTACCTTGGTGGGTTCCAAGAAAGATGTCCAGGAGTGCATTTCTACCCTGGGCACCACCTTGCCTACCCCTGCTGGAGAGGGCAGTTGAGGGGGATGACAGGAGAAATCTGATTATAGACCACTTCTGTAACCCAGATCATTGTCACCAGGAACAATATTTTAAGGCCGCAGTGGCAACCGGGCACCTGAAATGATGCACCACATTGTAAGGATGTGAACCAGCAAAGCTGGAGAAGACCAAAGTTCAAATTCCATCTAAAAGCTTGTTCCGATTGGAGTCCGTATCAGATTGCAAGTTTTGTTTTGTTTTCCTTTTGGCATGAATCATGCATATTTTTGTGTCTATTTTTGTTTCAAAATTTACTCATCAACTGTGCACATCTTTGGAATGTACGCTTTCTTTTCCCATTGATTAAACTGGATCTGTACACATTTTTCAAAAGTATGCATCTTTAATGGGTATTACTCAAATGTATGCATGCCATCAAACACAAAACGTATGGATTTCAACTGCAGATTGCATCCAAGTCTGTATTTCGTCTGGAAGGTGTGAACTGGCTAAATCCTGATAAAAAAAACAAATGGAAATGAATTTCTTATACACCCCTAGTGAGTTCAAATCCTTGCTGAGCCATGAGGTTCATGGCTGAGACTTGGACAAATCTTTCTCTCCCCCATGTCAGCTACCTCAAAGGGCTGCTGTGGTAATAGAAGAGAAGAACCAACATGTATTCCACCCTGGGAACTCTGCAGAAAGGGCAGGATACAGCTAGGATGAATAAAGAAAATAGATTAGTTGAGTGGACCCACTAAGTAAGGATTCCTCGGCTGTCTAGAAACACGTAAGCCAGATACCCAGTAGGGTAGCTATCCAAGGGTAGTAGATGAAATCCCACTGTTGATCACGGGGAGGGTGTTCAGCTACCAGCGGTGGATACTGATGGTAAGACACAATAGTTAGGCTCAGGAATTTTCACTCATAAGCCAAAGGGAGAAATTGAGATGTTACCCAAATTCTTCTCATGAATTGTTTCTTAGTAATGTATTTAGTAACCACTACTCTAGTGCTTTACTTGTCATGAATTCTTAACTGCCGTTTGCTTTATTATTATTATTATTATTTTTAATGACATCTCTATTGCTAAATTTTAAAATCATCGTTCTCCCTGTTTTAGCTGCTCAGTTATGAATCATTTTGAATTATAGATGCCGCTTTCAAAACAATCATTTTAATGCATTTTCTCATTGGTTTTATTGTATTTGCTTTTGTTATGTATGCCAACCTGAGAGAGTTGTGGTTATAGAGCAATGATGATGACGATGAAGAAGAAGATAACTGCCTTGCTGAACCAGATCATGGTTCATCTAGATTAGGGATGTGCACTGACCCCCCGGATCGGATCGGATAGCGGATCGGAATCGGACCTGGGGGGTCGGATCAGATCGGATCAGATCGGATAGTGTGTCGGATCGGATCGGATCCGATTCCGATCCGCGGATCGGATTTTCCGATCCGGATCGGACGCCATTTTGAATGCTTTTTCCTATAGCAAATTATTGTTTTACAAAAACGCCTATAACTTTTTCATTTTTAACGACAGAAGGATGAAACTTGGGCACATTGTACACTGGTTAGGGATAGGTATCTGTGAGAAATTTCAGAAAGATTGGTGCATGCAGTTTGTGGCAATTAATTTTTTAATAAATAACATGGAATGCCTATAACTCGGTCATTTTTAAAGTTACACACATGAAACTTTGCCACATTGTAGGTGGTACCTTGGGACCCACGTGTGTGAAATCCCAGAACCGTGGGTGCTTGCCTGGTGTGGCAATGAATTTTTGAAAAATGGGTAGTAGTGGGGTAAATGCAGTTATGCCTCCCATGTTTTTATTTTTAAAGATACAAACAGGACACTTTGGCACATTACAGGGAACACTTCCCTTGATATGTGTGTAAAATTTCAGACAGCTAGCTCCAGGCATGTGTTGGCAATGAATTGTTGAAAATTGGGTAGCAGTGGGGTAAAATACAGTTTTGCCTCCCATTTTTTTATTTTCAAAGATACAAACGGGAAACTTTGGCACATTGCAGGGAACACTTCACTTCAAATGTGTGTGAAATTTCCGGAAGCTAGGTGCAATATTTTTGTGGGAAACGAACGTTTATTCATGGCATTTCACATGGGATTTATGGGTTGGTTTGAAGAGCTACCAAGCTCTAACTCGCTCACATGGCAGAGGACCTATGGCCGCTCATACGCTGAAAATTTCACAAACTTTGGTGCAATGCTTTAGTGGGAAAACAAAGGTTTATTCATGGCATTTCACATGGGATTTATGGGTTGGTTTGAAGAGCTACCAAGCTCTAACTCGCTCACATGGCAGAGGACTTATGCCTGCTCAAACGCTGAAAATTTCACAAACTTTGGTGCAATGCTTTAGTGGGAAAACAAAGGTTTATTCATGGCATTTCACATGGGATTTATGGGTTGGTTTGAAGAGCTACCAAGCTCTAACTCACTCACATGGCAGAGGACTTATGCCTGCTCAAACGCTGAAAATTTCACAAACTTTGGTGCAATGCTTTAGTGGGAAAACAAAGGTTTATTCATGGCATTTCACATGGGATTTATGGGTTGGTTTGAAGAGCTACCAAGCTCTAACTCGCTCACATGGCAGAGGACTTATGCCTGCTCAAACGCTGAAAATTTCACAAACTTTGGTGCAATGCTTTAGTGGGAAAACAAAGGTTTATTCATGGCATTTCACATGGGATTTATGGGTTGGTTTGAAGAGCTACCAAGCTCTAACTCGCTCACATGGCAGAGGACTTATGCCTGCTCAAACGCTGAAAATTTCACAAACTTTGGTGCAATGCTTTAGTGGGAAAACAAAGGTTTATTCATGGCATTTCACATGGGATTTATGGGTTGGTTTGAAGAGCTACCAAGCTCTAACTCGCTCACATGGCAGAGGACTTATGCCTGCTCAAACGCTGAAAATTTCACAAACTTTGGTGCAATGCTTTAGTGGGAAAACAAAGGTTAAACTTTATTATTTTAAACCTTCAGGAAGGGGACATTGCCTGCCTGGTGTGGAATGGTAATGAGGGAAGAAAGTTTCACTTATTCATTTGTAAAATGTAAAGTGATTGTAAATTGCTTTAGGGACCCATACATTTACATGACGAGACAGGTGTTGGTTGCAGGAATGCTACGAAATGCACTAGTAGCTAATGAGATCCCAGCTAGTAATAGCTATTCAGATCCTAGCTAATAGCTATTATTCAGATCCTAGCCTGGGAAGGGATCTTGCAGGATAAATGATTGTTCTTTTCTTGTGTAGTATGTAATTCTAAACCAGAAGGCTGCTTTGATGTAGAGCCAATCCACATGGTCTCTTGCAGCACCTAGTATTATTTATTTCTCCTTCCACAGCAGAATCTGGAAGGCGGGCAGGCAGGCTGGCATTTAATGGGCAAAGTTCAAACAGCGGCGTTGGGGACTGGGTGACATTCCCCTTGAGGGCGAATGCCAAGTCCCATGGCTTGTGCAAGGAGGGCGGCTGGCCCTCCTCACAGGAAGGATCTGGAAGGCGGCAGGCGGCATCAGCAGCGGGCGGGCAGGCAGGCTGGCATCCAGGGCAAAGTCCAACAGCGGCGTTGGGGACTGGGTGACATTCTCCTTGAGGGCGAATGCCAAGTCCCATGGCTTGTGCGAGGAAGGCGGCTGGCCCTCCTCACAGGAAGGATCTGGAAGGCGGCAGGCGGCATCAGCAGCGGGCAGGCAGGCTGGCATCCAGGGCAAAGTCCAACAGCGGCGTTGGGGACTGGGTGACATTCTCCTTGAGGGCGAATGCCAAGTCCCATGGCTTGTGCGAGGAGGGCGGCTGGCCCTCCTCACAGGAAGGATCTGGAAGGCGGCAGGCGGCATCAGCAGTGGGCGGGCAGGCAGGCTGGCATCCAGGGCAAAGTCCAACAGCGGCGTTGGGGACTGGGTGACATTCTCCTTGAGGGCGAATGCCAAGTCCCATGGCTTGTGCGAGGAAGGCGGCTGGCCCTCCTCACAGGAAGGATCTGGAAGGCGGCAGGCGGCATCAGCAGCGGGCGGGAAGGCAGGCTGGCATTCAGGGCAAAGTCCAACAGCGGCGTTGGGGACTGGGTGACATTCCCCTTGAGGGCGAATGCCAAGTCCCATGGCTTGTGCAAGGAGGGTGGCTGGCCCTCCTCACAGGAAGGATCTGGAAGGCGGCAGGCGGCATCAGCAGCGGGCGGGCAGGCAGGCTGGCATCCAGGGCAAAGTCCAACAGCGGCGTTGGGGACTGGGTGACATTCTCCTTGAGGGCGAATGCCAAGTCCCATGGCTTGTGCGAGGAAGGCGGCTGGCCCTCCTCACAGGAAGGATCTGGAAGGCGGCAGGCGGCATCAGCAGCGGGCAGGCAGGCTGGCATCCAGGGCAAAGTCCAACAGCGGCGTTGGGGACTGGGTGACATTCTCCTTGAGGGCGAATGCCAAGTCCCATGGCTTGTGCGAGGAGGGCGGCTGGCCCTCCTCACAGGAAGGATCTGGAAGGCGGCAGGCGGCATCAGCAGCGGGCGGGCAGGCAGGCTGGCATCCAGGGCAAAGTCCAACAGCGGCGTTGGGGACTGGGTGACATTCTCCTTGAGGGCGAATGCCAAGTCCCATGGCTTGTGCGAGGAAGGCGGCTGGTCCTCCTCACAGAAAGGATCTGGAAGGCGGCAGGCGGCATCAGCAGCGGGCAGGCAGGCTGGCATGTAATGGGCAAAGTCTCTCCTTTCCCGGGCACTGTGGCAGTGAGAGTGCCATAGGCTGCAAAAGAAGAGGAGGGGGAAAATGAATATTACATGAATACTTTTATACTGCAAAAGAAGAAAGGAAAATAAATAAAGATTTGTATTAAATTAATACATGCAAGTCCTAGTAGTCTCCCACCGGCACACTTCTCTTGTTTGTGACGCAATCCTCCTTCTCCTGCTGCACCCCTCCCTTTCTAAATCACTCTTCTGAGCCCATTGTTAGAGAGATTGGCTATCCTTTTGTGTCTGGCAGGACACAGCTTACCGGAGCATTAGAGAATCACCATTTCTTTTGTCCTGGGGTTATTCATTCACTCCTAATAGCACCCTACGTTAGGCTGACCAGATCAAATCCAGGTCAGGGTTCCTAACTTCAGCAGTTGTAGAGAAAAGGGAATTTCTGCCAGTGTCATTTGTATGGAATTAGTTCCTGCTGAGATTCCCTCTTCATCACAACAGTTAAAGGTGCAGGGGCCCTGCCTTCTTTTCTATATGCCCACTCTGCCTGCACTCTTACCTGAGTCGTACGGGCGACGTGAATCGATGGGCCACCTCCATGCGGCCGTGGCTGGGGCAGATGGGCAGTCTGGAATCACGGGTGCGCTTTGCGCAGTGGCGAAGAGTTCCATAGGCTGCAAAAGAAGAAGGGGGGGGGAAGAATATGAGAAAAATGATACTTTTCCACCACTGGCTCCCTCCCACCCAAGACTGGCATGTGCCCGGTCCTGAGTGCCCACGCCCCAGCAGGCACACGGGGCTGCCTGCTCATTCGGAAGTTAGCAGGCAGACAGCCCCACTTCGGTTAGGTGGAAGGTGCCCCCCCATTCACAGAACACTTACCACAGTCGTGAGGGCGTTGTTGATAAGATGCCACTTCCAGGCGGGCAGTGACGGGCAGGTGGGCAGTCTGCATTACCGTCTCTCCTGGGCACTGTGGCAAAGAGTTCCATAGGCTGCAAAAGAAGAAGGGGGGGGGGAAGAATATGAGAAAAATGATACTTTTCCACCACTGGCTCCCTCCCACCCAAGACTGGCATGTGCCCGGTCCTGAGTGCCCACGCCCCAGCAGGCACACGGGGCTGCCTGCTCACTCGGAAGTTAGCAGGCAGACAGCCCCACTTCGGTTAGGTGGAAGGTGCCAACCCATTCACAGAACACTTACCACAGTCGTGAGGGCGTTGTTGATAAGATGCCACTTCCAGGCAGGCAGTGACGGGCAGGTGGGCAGTCTGCATTACCGTCTCTCCTGGGCACTGTGGCAAAGAGTTCCATAGGCTGCAAAAGAAGAAGGGGGGGGGGGAAGAATATGAGAAAAATGATACTTTTCCACCACTGGCTCCCTCCCACCCAAGACTGGCATGTGCCCGGTCCTGAGTGCCCACGCCCCAGCAGGCACACGGGGCTGCCTGCTCACTCGGAAGTTAGCAGGCAGACAGCCCCACTTCGGTTAGGTGGAAGGTGCCAACCCATTCACAGAACACTTACCACAGTCGTGAGGGCGTTGTTGATAAGATGCCACTTCCAGGCGGGCAGTGACGGGCAGGTGGGCAGTCTGCATTACCGTCTCTCCTGGGCACTGTGGCAAAGAGTTCCATAGGCTGCAAAAGAAGAAGGGGGGGGGAAGAATATGAGAAAAATGATACTTTTCCACCACTGGCTCCCTCCCACCCAAGACTGGCATGTGCCCGGTCCTGAGTGCCCACGCCCCAGCAGGCACACGGGGCTGCCTGCTCACTCGGAAGTTAGCAGGCAGACAGCCCCACTTCGGTTAGGTGGAAGGTGCCAACCCATTCACAGAACACTTACCACAGTCGTGAGGGCGTTGTTGATAAGATGCCACTTCCAGGCGGGCAGTGACGGGCAGGTGGGCAGTCTGCATTACCGTCTCTCCTGGGCACTGTGGCAAAGAGTTCCATAGGCTGCAAAAGAAGAAGGGGGGGGGAAGAATATGAGAAAAATGATACTTTTCCACCACTGGCTCCCTCCCACCCAAGACTGGCATGTGCCCGGTCCTGAGTGCCCACGCCCCAGCAGGCACACGGGGCTGCCTGCTCACTCGGAAGTTAGCAGGCAGACAGCCCCACTTCGGTTAGGTGGAAGGTGCCAACCCATTCACAGAACACTTACCACAGTCGTGAGGGCGTTGTTGATAAGATGCCACTTCCAGGCGGGCAGTGACGGGCAGGTGGGCAGTCTGCATTACCGTCTCTCCTGGGCACTGTGGCAAAGAGTTCCATAGGCTGCAAAAGAAGAAGGGGGGGGGAAGAATATGAGAAAAATGATACTTTTCCACCACTGGCTCCCTCCCACCCAAGACTGGCATGTGCCCGGTCCTGAGTGCCCACGCCCCAGCAGGCACACGGGGCTGCCTGCTCACTCGGAAGTTAGCAGGCAGACAGCCCCACTTCGGTTAGGTGGAAGGTGCCAACCCATTCACAGAACACTTACCACAGTCGTGAGGGCGTTGTTGATAAGATGCCACTTCCAGGCGGGCAGTGACGGGCAGGTGGGCAGTCTGCATTACCGTCTCTCCTGGGCACTGTGGCAAAGAGTTCCATAGGCTGCAAAAGAAGAAGGGGGGGGAAGAATATGAGAAAAATGATACTTTTCCACCACTGGCTCCCTCCCACCCAAGACTGGCATGTGCCCGGTCCTGAGTGCCCACGCCCCAGCAGGCACACGGGGCTGCCTGCTTACTCGGAAGTTAGCAGGCAGACAGCCAACCTTCAGTTAGGTGGAAGGTGCCCCCCCATTCACAGAACACTTACCATAGTCCTGAGGGCGTTGAGGACTAGGTGAGATTCTCCTGGCTTGTGCAAGGAAGGCGGCTGGCCCGCCTCGCAGGAACGATCTGGAAGGCGGCAGGTGGCATCAGCAGCGGGCAGGCAGGCTGGCATGTAATGGGCAAAGTCTCTCCTTTCCCGGGCACTGTGGCAGTGAGAGTGCCATAGGCTGCAAAAGAAGAGGAGGGGGAAAATGAATATTACATGAATACTTTTATACTGCAAAAGAAGAAAGGAAAATAAATAAAGATTTGTATTAAATTAATACATGCAAGTCCTAGTAGTCTCCCACCGGCACACTTCTCTTCTTTGTGACGCAATCCTCTTTCTCCTGCTGCACCCCTCCCTTTCTAAATCACTCTTCTGAGCCCATTGTTAGAGTGATTGGCTATCCTTTTGTGTCTGGCAGGACACAGCTTACTGGAGCATTAGAGAATCACCATTTCTTTTGTCCTGGGGTTATTCATTCACTCCTAATAGCACCCTACGTTAGGCTGACCAGATCAAATCCAGGTCAGGGTTCCTAACTTCAGCAGTTGTAGAGAAAAGGGAATTTCAGCCAGTGTCATTATAGGCAATTAGTTCCTGCTGAGATTCCCTCTTCATCACAACAGTTAAAGGTGCAGGGGCCCTGCCTTCTTTTCTATATGCCCACTCTGCCTGCACTCTTACCTGAGTCGTACGGGCGACGTGAATCGATGGGCCACCTCCATGTGGCCGTGGCTGGGGCAGATGGGCAGTCTGGAATCACGGGTGCGCTTTGCGCAGTGGCGAAGAGTTCCATAGGCTGCAAAAGAAGGAGGGGGGGGGAAAGAATTAACATGAGATAAATCATACTTTTCCACCATTGGCTCCCTCTCACCCAGGACTGGCATCTGCCCGGTCCTGAGTGCCCACGCCCCAGTAGGCACACGGGGCTGCCTGCTTGCTTACTCGGAAGTAAGATCTCAGACTGCCCCACTTCTGGACACCCTCAGGTGTCCCTGCGTTGACTGCACACACTTACCTTATTCGTGCGGCCGCTGTGGATCGGAGGACTCCAGTGGCACATAGGCTCCTCCAGGCAAAGTCACATTGGCATAGGCTCCTCCAGGCAAAATCACAGTGGCATAGGCTCCTCCAGGCAAAGTCACATTGGCATAGGCTCCTCCAGGCAAAGTCACATTGGCATAGGCTCCTCCAGGCAAAGTCACATTGGCACATAGGCTCCTCCAGGCAAAGTCACATTGGCATAGGCTCCTCCAGGCAAAGTCACATTGGCATAGGCTCCTCCAGGCAAAGTCACATTGGCATAGGCTCCTCCAGGCAAAGTCACATTGGCATAGGCTCCTCCAGGCAAAGTCACATTGGCATAGGCTCCTCCAGGCAAAGTCACATTGGCATAGGCTCCTCCAGGCAAAGTCACATTGGCATAGGCTCCTCCAGGCAAAGTCACATTGGCATAGGCTCCTCCAGGCAAAGTCACATTGGCATAGGCTCCTCCAGGCAAAGTCACATTGGCATAGGCTCCTCCAGGCAAAGTCACATTGGCATAGGCTCCTCCAGGCAAAGTCACATTGGCATAGGCTCCTCCAGGCAAAGTCACATTGGCATAGGCTCCTCCAGGCAAAGTCACATTGGCAGGCAGGCAGAGGCGGGCCGGGCATGATGCCAGGCGCTTGCACATTGCACAAGTAAGCAATAGAACCGTGAGACCAGCCCACGCATTCCGGCTACTTCACAATGGCGGCAACCTAGCAGGCGGGCAGGCGGGCAGGCAGGCAGGCAGGCAGAGGCAGAGGCAGAGGCGGGCATGATGCCAGGCGCTTGCACATTGCACAAGTAAGCAATAGAACCGTGAGACCAGCCCACGCATTCCGGCTACTTCACAATGGCGGCAACCTAGCAGGTGGGCAGGCGGGCAGGCAGGCAGGCAGGCAGAGGCAGAGGCAGAGGCAGAGGCGGGCATGATGCCAGGCGCTTGCGCATTGCACAAGTAAGCAATAGAACCGTGAGACCAGCCCACGCATTCCGGCTACTTCACAATGGCGGCAACCTAGCAGGTGGGCAGGCGGGCAGGCAGGCAGGCAGGCAGAGGCAGAGGCAGAGGCAGAGGCGGGCATGATGCCAGGCGCTTGCACATTGCACAAGTAAGCAATAGAACCGTGAGACCAGCCCACGCATTCCGGCTACTTCACAATGGCGGCAACCTAGCAGGCGGGCAGGCAGGCAGAGGCAGAGGCAGAGGCAGGCATGATGCCAGGCGCTTGCGCATTGCACAAGTAAGCAATAGAACCGTGAGACCAGCCCACGCATTCCGGCTACTTCACAATGGCGGCAACCTAGCAGGCAGGCAGGCAGGCAGAGGCAGAGGCAGAGGCAGAGGCGGGCATGATGCTAGGCACTTGCGCATTGCACAAGTAAGCAATAGAACCGTGAGACCAGCCCACGCATTCCGGCTACTTCACAATGGCGGCAACCTAGCAGGTGGGCAGGCGGGCAGGCAGGCAGGCAGGCAGGCAGAGGCAGAGGCAGAGGCAGAGGCGGGCATGATGCCAGGCCCTTGCACATTGCACAAGTAAGCAATAGAACCGTGAGACCAGCCCACGCATTCCGGCTACTTCACAATGGCGGCAACCTAGCAGGCGGGCAGGCAGGCAGAGGCAGAGGCAGAGGCGGGCATGATGCCAGGCGCTTGCGCATTGCACAAGTAAGCAATAGAACCGTGAGACCAGCCCACGCATTCCGGCTACTTCACAATGGCGGCAACCTAGCAGGCAGGCAGGCAGGCAGAGGCAGAGGCAGAGGCGGGCATGATGCCAGGCGCTTGCGCATTGCACAAGTAAGCAATAGAACCGTGAGACCAGCCCACGCATTCCGGCTACTTCACAATGGCGGCAACCTAGCAGGCGGGCAGGCAGGCAGAGGCAGAGGCAGAGGCGGGCATGATGCCAGGCGCTTGCGCATTGCACAAGTAAGCAATAGAACCGTGAGACCAGCCCACGCATTCCGGCTACTTCACAATGGCGGCAACCTAGCAGGCGGGCAGGCAGGCAGAGGCAGAGGCAGAGGCGGGCATGATGCCAGGCGCTTGCGCATTGCACAAGTAAGCAATAGAACCGTGAGACCAGCCCACGCATTCCGGCTACTTCACAATGGCGGCAACCTAGCAGGCGGGCAGGCAGGCAGAGGCAGAGGCAGAGGCAGAGGCGGGCATGATGCCAGGCGCTTGCGCATTGCACAAGTAAGCAATAGAACCGTGAGACCAGCCCACGCATTCCGGCTACTTCACAATGGCGGCAACCTAGCAGCTGGGCAGGCGGGCAGGCAGTTTTTTAAATCATATAGCCAAAATAAACACAACACACAGTGACAGCCCTGCAAGGCTGCCACATAAGTCCAAAAGACACAGTCAGAAACAGTGTGGGATGCTGCTTGTCATCCACTCAATGTAGGAGCCTGGAAGAGGAATCCTATCGCGTCCTTCGTTCATAGTCAGAGAGGTGCATGCGTTCCTTGGCGATAAAATTAAGCCTTCTTCTTATCCAAAGTTCTCATGAGCCTCTGACGTGGTCTTACAAGAAGAAACGCCCATGGAAGTGTGGGACCTTACAGAAGGCCTGGAGGGAGCCATCGGAGTCCAATTTCAGAGGCACACGTGCAAGCACATTGGTTCAAGTCAAACAACATAGAATGTGTGAGATGCTTGTGCATCCCCTCAATGAAAGAGGCTAGGAGAAGGAACTAGATCCCTTCGGGATCCATCGTTCAGAGTTGAGTTACTGAGCTGTAAACAACACAGCCAGTAAATTAAAGTAAAGAAAATTAATTAACCGAAAATAAGAATTAAAAAATCAAGGGCCTGCCGGTGCCTGCCCAAAGGTGGGGGATGGATGGGGGGTGCCTGCCAATTACTCCCCCGCGGGCATGAGGGTGGGGTATCCCAGCAGGGGCAGATTGACCTTGAGGAAGACCAGCTGCTCCACAATCTCAGCGTCCAAGCGAGAGCGGTGGGGTGTGACCACATCGCCCGCCATGGAAAACACCCGCTCGCTTGGAACGCTGGACGGTGGGCAGCTGATTCTGTCCATGGCCACCCGCGCCAGATCAGGCCACATCTGGCGCCGAGATGACCAGTAGGCCAGGGGTTCGATGGAGCCGTCCTCCATCTGCTCCGCCAGGTAACGCTGCACTGCTGCTGCAGCGTCATCCTGGCGGCGGCTGGGTTGAGTGCCTCTATGCCCAACCGCAGCCTGCAAAGCCTTGTCCCAAAACCCCTGGCCTGTCCCCCTGCTGGGTGTGGTGGTGCTGCTGCCGCCGCTGCTGGTGGTGCTCAGCGGACTTAGCGCCTGGGCTTCGGTGGGCTCCTCCTCTGCCTGCCCAATCCTGGCATCCCGGGCCGCCCGAACGTCCGTCACCAGCATTTCCACCCAACCTGCCCGGGAAGTCTGCCCACATAACCCATCCTTGATGCGCGGGTCGCACATGGTGGCCAACATGTACTGCCTCTCGTTGTAGAGAGGCTGGACCCGGCGGGATAGGCTTTCCCTCAGCCTCGTCACCACTTCCCGCACCTCTGGCAGGAAGCGCCTGCCGGTGACGGCATCCCCGGCCTCCAGAAACTCGCCCATCTGATTCTGGAGATGCCTGGCCACGGGGAGCACCTGGCTGAGAAGGGCAGTGCTGCTGCTCAGGGTCTCGGTGGCCTCAAGGAACGGCTTGAGGACCACCAGAAGCTGGGACATGGCCTCCCACTGCTGCCTGGACAGTGGGGCCTGGATGCCAATGTCCCCGACCCTGAACATCTCGTGGACAACACGCTGTTGCTCCACCATACGCTCGAGCATGTGGTAGGTGGAGTTCCAACGTGTTGCCACGTCCTGCACTAGCCGGTGCTGCGGAAGTCCCAGCTCCTGCTGCTTCTCCCGCAGCAACCGACTGCCCTTCACGCTGTGGTGGAAATGCCCAGCCACCTTCCTGCAGCTCTCTAGGAGATTACGGATTTGGGGAGGGAGAGGGGCCTTGCTGCCTCCAAGGCCATCCCTGACGACCAGGTTGAAGACGTGCGCGATGCAGCGGATGCCCTCAAATCCGCCATCGCGCACCGCCTTCAGCATATTGGCTCCCCCGTCCGTGACCATGTAACCGCGGGTGTGCTGGTGCCCGCCCAGCCACCCTGCCACCATGCGGTTCATGGCCTCCGTAATCTCCTCCACCGTGTGGGACTGGTCCATGACTGCGGTATGAAGGAGGGCCCAGCGGCAGCCCTCCTTCCCAGTCCCAGAAGTCCTGGGTGCTTCCTGCCCTGAGGCTCCCCACCAGTGAGCTGTCAGGGACAGGTAAGCGTGCACTCCTCCTTCGCTGGACCAGATGTCCGAAGTGAAGTGCACCTTCTGTGCCTCTGCCTGGCACAGACGACCCAGAACTAACTCCCTGCATGCCTGGTACAGGGAGGGCACCACACGCCTGCTCAGGGTGGTGCGACACGGCGGCTTGTAGTATGGAACCACAAGAGCCATCAGCCTCTTGAAGCCTGCGTTCTCGACGAGGCTGAATGGCTGGTCATCCAACGCCACCATCTCACCGATGCAATTGGTGATCTGGTTGGGCGCTGGAAAACGCCACCTTGTGGCTCCATACTTCCCCCACCCCATCTCTTCCATGGTGGCCTGGCGAAGCCTCTTGGGGATGGGAGGTCGAGAGCTGGCAGAAGTTGCAGGAGCCTTCTGCTTGCCCTTGCCGCTAGCACCAGTCTGCTGCGAGGTGCCCGCCTCGGTCCCAAGCAAAACAGACTGGTGGTGCCTCTGCATGTGGCGGCTGAGGTTCGTGGTGGTGAAGTGGCCTGGCATTTTTCCCCTGCTCACTGACATCTTGCAGTGGCGACAGACAGCAAAGCGGGAATCCACTGCCACCTCAAAGTGGTCCCACACCTTGCTTGCCTGTCGCTTCTGGGGTGACACAGACGGCCTGCCGGCGCCTTCGCTCTGTGGTGTCACCTCAGGAGCAAGGGAATGAGTGGAAGAGAGGACGGATTGTGGAGAGTAAGTCTCTGGTGCTGCCTGCTCTTCCTCTTGCCCCACATCAGAGTCCTCCTTCTCACTCTGAACCTCGCTGACTTCCACAAGATCTGGGAAAAGATCAGTCAGCGGGTTCACAGGCTCACCCACCAAAGAAGGAGCTGGATATAGTGCTCCTTCTTCATGCCCATTGCTGCTCCCAGCACCTGCCTCATGTTGCTGAAAGAGTGCCCTGCAGGCACTACTTTGAGTTGCCTCTGCCTGCTTCTGCTGCCCCAGTGGAGAACGCCTCAGTTTAACTGGGGGTGTGGAAGTAGGCTGCCTGCTGCTGGTCCCAGCAGCAGCAGCAGCAGCAGCGCCATGCCCAGAGTGGCCTCTCCCAAATGCTGCCTTGGGAGCACCCCCCCTTTGAGTGCCATGCTTCATTTTATTTTTATTATTATTTATTTTTGTATAAGTGTGTGCTTTGCTGACTTTTTTTGTGTTTGTAGCAGCAGGCTACACAGCCCAGCAACACACACTCACTCACAAGCGCGCGCACACACACACACACACACACAGAGAGAAAGAGAGAGAGAGAGAGAGAGGATAGAAATATTTTTTTATTATTTTTTTGGGTTTTTTTCAGAAAGCGAAAGAAGAACAAACACACTCACTGCAAAGACAAACTGAACTCACAGACAAACAAACGTGCTATCTAAGAAAGGAAAGGCAAGAGAGAAAGGAAAGCCAAGAGAGAGAACAAGAAAAGCTGAAGTAAAAGATCAGAAAAACTCCTCAAAACCACCTCCAAATACAATCAATAATACAGTCTCTCCAACACAGCTCCAAAACACTCCCTAATCTCCTCCACGTTCAACCCACAAAGAGCCAGAAGGGCAGGGCTGAGAGAATATATACTGGTGCCCTCCTCCAGCATTGCGATTGGAGGCTGAAGAAAGTCTTCACAGGATTGGGTGATTCAGTCATGTATTCTAAAGCACAATTGGTGGATCAAGCTGTCAAACACACACACACAAACACAGCCTCCCCCTCCCTTTCCTGAAGGTTTAAAATAATAAAGTTTAACCTTTGTTTTCCCACTAAAGCATTGCACCAAAGTTTGTGAAATTTTCAGCGTTTGAGCAGGCATAAGTCCTCTGCCATGTGAGCGAGTTAGAGCTTGGTAGCTCTTCAAACCAACCCATAAATCCCATGTGAAATGCCATGAATAAACCTTTGTTTTCCCACTAAAGCATTGCACCAAAGTTTGTGAAATTTTCAGAGTATGAGCAGCCATAGGTCCTCTGCCATGTGAGTGAGTTAGAGCTTGGTAGCTCTTCAAACCAACCCATAAATCCCATGTGAAATGCCATGAATAAACGTTCGTTTCCCACTAAAATATTGCACCTAGCTTCCGGAAATTTCACACACATTTGAAGTGAAGTGTTCCCTGCAATGTGCCAAAGTTTCCCGTTTGTATCTTTGAAAATAAAAAAATGGGAGGCAAAACTGTATTTTACCCCACTGCTACCCAATTTTCAACAATTCATTGCCAACACATGCCTGGAGCTAGCTGTCTGAAATTTTACACACATATCAAGGGAAGTGTTCCCTGTAATGTGCCGAAGTGTCCTGTTTGTATCTTTAAAAATAAAAACATGGGAGGCATAACTGCATTTACCCCACTACTACCCATTTTTCAAAAATTCATTGCCACACCAGGCAAGCACCCACGGTTCTGGGATTTCACACACGTGGGTCCCAAGGTACCACCTACAATGTGGCAAAGTTTCATGTGTGTAACTTTAAAAATGACCGAGTTATAGGCATTCCATGTTATTTATTAAAAAATTAATTGCCACAAACTGCATGCACCAATCTTTCTGAAATTTCTCACAGATACCTATCCCTAACCAGTGTACAATGTGCCCAAGTTTCATCCTTCTGTCGTTAAAAATGAAAAAGTTATAGGCGTTTTTGTAAAACAACAATACTTTGCTATTGGAAAAACGCATTTAAAATGGCGTCCGATCCGCCGATCCGATCCGATCTGGATCGGACCTCGTCGGATCGGATAGGATCGGATCGGATGGTGTGTCGGATCGGATCGGATCGGATTTTCCGATTTTTGGGGCGGATCGTATTCGGATCGTGGATCGGATCCGATCCGATCTGATGCACACCCCTAATCTAGATACCCACTGGGTTGGATCTAGATTAGAGTAAACCCATTGAAATCAATTAATTAAAATCAATCAATCAACTTCAGTGAGTTTATTCTAAGTGTGACTTAGGGTGCAACCCTGCCCCAAGGCCCATCTGGTCTGTTGACATACACTCTCTCTGTATATGGAATAGAGATGGCCAAGTCTGTCAATGTCAATTTCTCCCAATTTCTCATTTTTCTAATCTTACATCTGGTTCATCCAATGAAAACCTGCCAAAGTCCGATTCCCCAGTTCACTACCTGAGATTGGGGTGGTGAATTTGAGGCACTCATTTCCCTCAGGCCTGTAGTGTGAATCCCTGTACATGAATGGATGTGAGTCTCTAGTCAACAGATGGTTGGCCACTGTGTGAACAGAGTGCTGGACTGGATGGACCCTTGGTCTGATCCACCAGATCTCTTCTTATTTCATTATGATGTGTTTTGTGAAGAAAGATGTACTTTCTTGGTATCTCCAGGGTCAACCTGACAATCAAATCCACTGAAGGCTTTTAAACATCAGAGTCATAAAGGCCTTATATGAACTGTAAGGAAGATTTGCACAGTATAAAATATGCCAGCAGTCATTTTATAGCAGCTGATTCTTTTAAGAGAAAAAAAATGCTCTGCATTTCTGAATGATTGAAAAGATGCTTGAGAATGGTACGCTTATCCTGTTTGTTATTGCTGCGGCATGCTAACAGGAGAACAGGCATCATGGGAGAGAAGTATGCCATCAAATTTTAAAATAAATACTCGGCGATATCTCTGGAGAGTCTGTGGATGTTTTCATTTTAACAGTCCATCCTTAGACTTCACAGCAACAAGAGGCTAGAATTGTCAGAGGAATCATAGCGTTGCAAATGTTTGCCATTCCACATCCTGCAGTTGCTATTTAGCTAATTAATTAGACAGACTATGCCCAAAACAGAACCCTGATCTCAGTAGCATCTTAGAGCATCCTCAGAATAAAATGCAAGCAACTATCCAGCTATCCTCCCGGCAAAGCATTCTTCAGCTTGCAAAAGCCATATAGAAAAGAGACATAATGGGGAAATGCAGACAGCTCCGATAGTAAAGGAGATAAAACAGCTCCTTAATCTCAATGGAAGCCATCCATTTTGCAAATTTGTCATCATTTGTCTTAACACGTTTGTTTCATGTTATATATATATATATATATATATATATATATATATAAAATTGTGAACCTACTATGATATCGGCAAGAGGGTATCATTTTCCACTCAGATAAACACAGGAAACGATAACCTTTTTTCCCCCATCAATGAGGCAGCCATGTGTAAACACAGTGAGTGCATCTACAGCTATGACTAGACTAAACACAGAGGTTTGTATATGACATTTATTCATTACATTTTTATATTGCCCATTAGCCAAGGCTCTTTGGGCAGTCCACAATTAAAACCATAAAATGAACACGTGTCAGATAAATTCAAAACGTTAGAAGGCAACATAAAACCAGCTAAGTTAAAATCCAGGGAAAGCCTGTGTGGAAAGGCATGTTTTCAGGAGATGTTTAAAAGATGTTACATTTTCCACCTCCCGAACCACACGAGGGAGGGTTTTCCAGAAGGTGGGTGCCCATGGAAGCTTCCTTATACATGGAGTCTGTTTTGGGAGGGTACATAGCTCAGTGGCATAGTACATGCTTTGCCTACAGAAGGTCCCGGGTTCAATTCTTGGATTGGAGGGGCCTGAGAAAGCCACAATTTTGGGTAGGGGCGAGAAGGCCAAAACTTCAGCTAGGGGTGTAGGTGGGGTGTGGAGTACAGGCTGCATGGGGTCTGGCTGTGGGGTATGGGCAGGAGGATGCGGGGCGAGGATGGGAGGACGAGGTGTCTGGGGAAGTTGGGGAGACAGAGGAGCGGGAAGGAATGCCCTTTGGGCAACTTTTCAAGTTGCTTATACAGGCATCTCCCGTGTTTGCTTTTTAAGGCTCAGGTAGCAAGTAGCAGGAAAGACTCCTGCCTGACACCCAGGAGAGATGCTACTACTCAGATTAGAGAATGTTGGGTTAGATCAGGGGTGGGCAACATGTGGCCACATTCAGCCCCCGCATTTCTGTGCAAACAAGACTCCCACCCCCACCCCCTGGCACTGCTGCTGAACTTGCTCCAGTGGCAGGAGCATCCCTTTTGTCAGCATAACAGCAGCAAAAAGGGGGTCTATTTAGCTTTGTTTTAAAGAAAAACAGCCCCCCCCCACCTTTCTGCCTTCCCGCTGCCAAATTTCAGTAGCCAATTCCGCTGCGTGGCAGAGAGAAGCCCCCTGTAGGCAATCTGCCCCTGGACCTCAGAAGCTGCCTACCCTTGGGCTAGATGGACAAATTTATCTTAAACAAAGGTGTTTCCTTAGTCCCGACAGGTAACTGAATCCTCTCCGAAAGGGTGCGCTTTGGGGGATGCTTGTGTATTTGAGAGCTTGTGTTAGCTACTCCAATTATTTATTCTCTGACTTATCTCTAGACAAAACAGTTCATCTCTGACTATTTTTTGACTTGCAAGGCTTTGTGTGGTAAATTTCCAAGGCATTGTGTAAATGGATCCCATCAATGTTACTAATGGCTGTTCCTCTCCATCTAGGTGCTCCATTAAAAAGTGTCCCTCTGGAGACATGTATGGAAAGAAATATGTCTACTACCTAAAGAGAGCAAAGATATAGCCCTGTTTCTCTCAAGTCAGTAAAGCTGTTAATTAGTCATAACACTGATTCATTAATGCCTTCATTACCTGAAAAGTCATGGGAATGGAATCAGTTACATCAAGTGTTCATTTTGCATGGAAGCTATTAACCCTAGCTTGACACAGATCAAATGGGCACTTCCTGTCTCCTTCCAAAGTCCTTAACCCAAATATTATCTGGAACATGGGTCAGATGAAAGGCTGCATCACTGAAGGACAGTGAGCTTTCATAGTCCATCTCATTGCTTTCTGCTACTTCTATATGTAAGTTCCAGATTGCAATAGCAGAGAATGGTCTGAAGTATGTGGCAGTGATTCCGATCTACCACATGAAGCTCCTTCAGGGTTAAGTGGGGTGGGGGACACATTATGCATGCATAATAAAATAAATAGTTGTCGGTATTGTCCCTGGCATCAGGTCATCTTCAGAAATGGCCTTACACCAGAACAGAAAGTTGCATGGGGTGGAATTGTAACCAATTGTAATTCCATACTCATTTACCTGTGAGTTCCATTGAACTCAATGGAGTTTACTTCTGAGAAGGATGTATAGGATTGCATTACTAATGGCAGATGTTAATGTATGGCAGCCTTCCATTGGCATGGTTCAACATTTTAGACTGGACCATTCTGACTAGTTGCTTCCTCAAATTGTGATCATTTTTGATACCACAGAGGCATGGAATTGAGGAATCACAATTCCTTGCTGTGAGACTTAACTATGAGGCCCTTGGATGTCTTCTTCATTTAGAATTATAGGCAACATTCTTCAACAATCCCAGAAGCCACAGGTTTTTCTTTGATTCTAATCTGCAAGAAATGGCAAGAAAACTCATGAAAGCAGAAGAGGTCCTTCTCAGCTGCCCACAGCTCATGGTGGCTAAGCTGGTGAGTACAAAGGAAAGGGTCTTCTCAGTGGTGGTGCCACACCTCTGGAATCAGCTTCCATCAGGAGTTCCCTTATTTGAAAATCTTCTGGAAGGCTCTGAAACCCCACCTTTCCTTGCTGGCTTTTCCATAGTCCATGGGCTACAGATAACTGATTGTACAGGGTTTTTTAAAAAAAATTTAAAAAAATATCTATTGAATTTTAGTATTGTTTTCTGTACAGCTTTTACTGTTTTTCTCTTGTGTGTCACCTCCATAGGGTCTTACTTTTAAAAGTGGCCTAAAACATGTTTAAATAAAACAAGAGTCTTTGCTAGGCATTTCAGATAGGCCAACTTGAATCCTGAAAGCTTCCATTGACATTCCCCTTAATCAACATTGCCATGTTTTGTTTCTCTGCTCTTGCCTCTAAAATAATGTCAAACAACAAGTCCTCTGATACTTGGCAGAAGCTCTAAGCCAGGCTGAGGGGGAGGCAGTCCTACTGGTACACAAACCACAGCAGGACCGAGGAAGCACAGCTCCAGAATGTGTGAGCGCAGCCAGAAGGAAGGGGGATCATAGCCTGAGTCATGTTTCTACAGCAACTGAGAGATGGGGGGGGAAGCTTCCTCATGGCATTTGCTAATAAAATGGTGGACAACTGTGCCCTCCTTTCGGTGCCCCCTTTTAAGGACTTCCTGCATCTCATAGCAGTGGTTTCCACTAGTGCAGCATCAATAGCCCTAGTGCAAGGGTGGGCTACGTGTGGCCCCTACAGCCCCTGCCCTACCATAGCCCCTTCCAGCCCCTGAAATTGAGAGGATTCCCCCAAAAATGGCATCCAGGGTTTCTATGGAGCCCCCCAAAGGGTGAACAAGCTAATTTTGACCATTTGGAGCTCTATAGCAGATACAAATGCCATCATGTTTTAATTTATTTATTTTAAAGCAAAAAAGCAGGGGCACACCATGGGATCCTTCCCTAAGTCCCCTACCTTCTGAAATCCTAGGAGTGTCCTGTCAGGATTGTGAGTCCCTGGCTCTATCAAGCTAAAAATGAAACAGATTTCCCAATGACAGACATCCCTAGCCTAGCTTAGACTACCTGACAGGACTGGTATGAGAAATTGAATCAATAAATCAAATCGGCAAAATTGCAGAAGCAATGGCCATTGTTACAGTATCCATTCCCCCACTAAATTGGGGGTGGACTACTTGTACCCCTGCAGATGTTTTCATCTAGAACTCTCTTTAGCTCTAACCAATGGAGCCAATGGAGAAGGCCAAAACATCTGGATGGCTGCAAGTTGCCCACAACTTCACAAATGAATGTGGTTTCCCACAACCTAGTAGATTGGGCCAGACAGGGTAATGCAGAAATGATAAGTAAACTAAAAACAGACTAAAAACAGAATAGGGTTTAAAGTAATAAGCTAAATCATGTACTCCAAAAGTCTTCAGCCAGCCAAGAGGAGCGATAAGCCAAGGAGATTTAATGGGAGGAGGTTCCGTTACGGTCTCACTTCTGATCTTTGATCTAAAACATTCTGGCTAGTGTGGAAGTAATTATCTGAAGCTAGAATCAAATTTCATTTTTGATCCAAAGGTGGCAGCCCTGGCTGATGTGATGGGAATCTCTAATGAGTAGCCCACCGGTTTAAGGAAGGCATTATCTTGTGGAACGATCTTCTCCTTGGGTAAATCCAATCAGTGACAAGACCGTTTTGTCATTGCGAGTGCGTTAGGGAGGCCGGCGGAGAGAAAATCCAATGTTCCAGATTCTAGTACAAAATCACAGAAACTGACATCTGTGTAATAGGGGTGTTTTTATTTTTTAAAAAATAAATAGAACCTCAGCAGGAGAAAGAAATTGAATCTTAAATTCACCCCCTAGCCTGTCCCCGTCCTGCAAATCAAAAAGAAACCGACTGCAGTAGCATAAAGATGAAAAATGTGTATATCAGTG
Source organism: Anniella stebbinsi (assembly GCA_029215795.1). Taxonomy (NCBI): domain Eukaryota; kingdom Metazoa; phylum Chordata; class Lepidosauria; order Squamata; family Anniellidae; genus Anniella; species Anniella stebbinsi. Next base: position 13,577,581 of record JARDYH010000007.1, read on the forward strand.
TGGGAGAAGCCACTCTTGGTAGCTGCACTCATGTGTGTCTGTGTCTCTGTGGCTGAATTCGGACAACACGATAGTCAATGGTGGGGTAATAATCAACTTTACAGTTGTTCATCTAGGGGGTACTCCCCACACAACATGGTAATAAATAATCAACCGTGGTGTGGATTAGGATCAGCGCTGAGTTGACTATGGCAGCATTCGGATGAGATGATAGTCAATACAACTGATGATTGTTCCTCCCCCCCCAGTTGCTTAATGTGTCATCCGAATTCAGCCTGTGTGTATACACACATCCATTTGTGAATTGTGCATTGAAATGGCTAGATCTACACTACCGCTTTATAGCGGTATTGAGTGCACTGATAACTGTTGGGACACCATCCCCATTCCATAACCTGCTTTCATGGTGTTCTTTCCTGCTTTTTATTCCACATTTGTATTATGATTTGACACAAGGTGTGGAGCTCCAGCACAAGAACTCCCAGAGAATGAATGAGAGTTAAAGGAACGTGGATTCGAACAGCACCGGAAGATGTCACAGCAGGCACAGGAGTGAAAAAATATATCCTCCAGGGTGACAAAGGAATATCAGTCCTTCAATCACCCTGATCTGCCATCAAGCATAGCAAGAGATTGACATAGGCTGATATAGCCATTATATGCATACCGTAGGGATTAGATGCATTGAAACCGTCTTCTCAAAGAGTCATGTAGACATGCTTTAATTGACACACATTTTGTCCCACTGAAGCCTCTATTACATACACCTAAAGAGGAGAATCCCATTGTCCATGCAAAACCAGGACTTTCCTTTAGGGAAACAATGAGGACATCATTGCATGCGGATCAATGCCCTTGCTACGTTGCTAACCACAGAGGTTAATTAGGCAGGCCTTTTTGCATACATTATTGATAAGAATTAAGCCATTGAAATCTGATGCCTTATTCAGCAGCAGCGTGTGCAGCTCTTCCTAAAGATGTATGTATCTCCTTTCTGTGCATACCTCCCTTTTGGAATCTTCATGGCAGCTTCACAACCCAAATATCAAACTGGTTTAAGGGAGGTTTCAAAACTCTGCCTGTGTTCCATTCTTAAATGAATGCTGTTTTGATAAATATAGTTTTATCTCCCTGACCCAGAAACTCATGCATGTAACTGTTTTGAGATAAAGAGTTGTGCTATTTCAGGGTCTTCTTGCAAATCTACTGCAGAGGCACACACTAAGTGATTGCTGATAGATCATTGGGACACATAGATAAGTCAGCAGCAAAGTAGTTTGTGAGGAAGGTGATATAGAAAACATACACTTTCACACGCATAGACATGAGTCATATTGGCACCTTCAAATCTGTTTCGTGTGATTCCTGGCTAGATCAGGCCCCAGGTTTTAGATATAGAATAGAAATTAGAACCTGAAATAATAGGCATAAGTTACAGCTACCTAAATTTTGATTAAATATAAGGGGAAATTTCCTGATGGTAAGATCTGTTCAACAGTGGAACAGTCTACCTACAAAAGTTGTGGGTTCATCTCTGGGGTTTTTAAAGAAGAGGCTAGACAGCCACCTCTCATGGATGGTTTAATTGGTTTTTCTGGACATTGCAGAGGGTTGAACTGGCTGATCCTTGTGGTCCCTTCCAAATCTACAATTCTATGAGTCTGTGATTCTGTATCAGCATGCTCATCATATTTATTTATTTATTTTATTTATTACATTTGTATACCGCCCCATAGCCGAAGCTCTCTGGACGGTTTACATAAGATTAAAACAATTAAAAACAATATACAAAAATTAAAACAGCAAAAACATACAACATACACACAATCTGTACATTTAAAACCACTACAACACTCCAGAAATCTACAAAAAACAAAACAAAACAAACCCAGGCTCCTCAGATATTGCCAGATGCCTGAGAGAAGAGGAAAGTCTTGACCTGGCGCCAAAAAGATAACAATGTTGGCGCCAGGCGGGCCTCGTCAGTAGTATCTTGTAGCTATTGATATCCTTCTCCTCCATGAATTTGTCTGAACACGAGGCCTGCCTGGTGCCAACATTGTTATCTTTTCGGTGTTAGGTCAAGACTTTCCTCTTCTCTCAGGCATTTGGCAATATCTGAGGAGCCTGGGTTTGTTTTTTTGTTTTTGTAGCTTTTTTGGGCTGTTGCAGCGGTTTTAAATGTATGTGTGTATTGTGTGTATGTTGTATGTTTTTGCTGTTTTAATTTTGGCATATTGTTTTTAATTGTTTTAATCCTATGTAAACCGCCCAGAGAGCTTCGGCTATGGGGCGGTATACAAATGTAATAAATAAATAAATAAATAAATAAATAGAGCCAGCCCTGATTCTCATCTTTAAATGCCCTGTGCTTAATTATCACCTTGCTAATGTGAACCCTAATTCACAGACACGTCCCTCGGCAAACCTTGGCTCGTACAATCAGCTTTGCTCTTTGGTGCCCACGAGGAAGAGGAAACTGAGCTCCCCCTGTGGTTTGCTCAAGTTTGCCGTAGCTGCTTCTCCAGCATCTGACAACATTAGCAACTCAGCTGACATTTATTTTCATGCTTTGGCAAGCTTGAATATTTCCTTGGAAATAATGAACTAGGTAGGCCATTTGCAAGGAAATATGATAAAAACAAACAAACAAGCCCCCACTGGAGAGAATCATAATTTCTGACAGTAATGTGCATTGCTATGAGAACACTGCTATTTCCTACAAGGTGTGTGTGTGTGTGTGTGTGTGTGTGTCCCTTCTTCTGAAGCTTTTTTAGATGAGAAATATTTCATACATGACTGGATCCATTCTATGGAGATTGTATTAAACAAAATAGTTATTCCCCCTCCATGGGTTTGTTTGTTTGTTTGTTTTTGTTGTTGTTGTTTTTCCGCAACATGGGAAGCAATAAAATCTAATTCTAAAAAAATAATAATAATTTGCTATTAGAGTCTAACTGCAAAATTGTCAATATGTCAAAGCATTTCTTTCCCCATTTTTCCAAAACACATTTGCTGAATTCAGACGACACAATAAGCAACTGGGTGGGGGGAAACAATAGTCAGTTGTATTGACTATCGTGTCATCTGAATGCTGCCATAGACAACTCAGCGCTGATCCTAATCCACACCACAGTTGATTATTTATTACCATGTTGTGTGGGGAGTACCCCCTAGATGAACAACTGTAAAGTTGATTATTACCCCACCATTGACTATCGTGTTGTCCAAATTCAACCATTGTTTGGTGTGTAGATGCTAGCATGTGTAATAGGGTTGCTATTTAATCCAGCTGAAGATCTGATATGGAATCATTTTGTTATAATAGCATAGTGGGTAGGGCAACTCTTACACTGAATAACAGCACTGCACGAAGGACATCCTCTTCCTGCTCCCAAATCGTTCATGGCAAAGGAATAACTCTTCTATCCTTTGACCTTAACTGTACATTTTCAAATTATTTGAAGGCATTTGCTCTAAGAAGCTCCATAGGGTAGCAGTTGGATGGGAAACTGCCCACACACAGAGCTCTAATGGTGCAAGCATACTAAACTGTGTACCCATTTAGATGTATTTATTTAAATCTCTCTCCCCCTCTCCCCATTTATTCATTTGCTGCACTTTTAAAAGACCCTACAGTCGAAGTTCTCTGGGTGGTGTATATAATACATCAAAAGCAATAAAATGCAAACATTAAAGCAAACAATTAGAAACAGTGAAGAAAACCAAGATAAAACCAGCAGCAAAGAATAAAACCACCCCAGCACATAAAACCCAATTAAAACCAGCAGGAGAAATAAGTACTAAAATCTCTTTTTTTAAAAAGCAGCTCCGTCTTAAAATGCCTGGGAGAATAAAAGGATCTTTCTTCACTTTGCGCCAAACTGTCCATAATGTAGGCGCCAGGTAAACCTCTCCAGGAAGGGCACTGCACAATCATAGTGCCACCACTGAGAAGGCCCTCTTTATTTTAGACACCCACTTCCCCTTCATTTAACAGCAGCATCTGGAGGAGGGTATCATAGGGTTATCTTAATGTTCAGATAGATAAACAGGTCGGAAGCTCTGGGGTGCCTCTCTTAATTTTAATTTCAAAGTTTTGAAAGAAAGGCTACTTGCATCAGAACCACAATACAAAGATGATGATGATGATGATGATGATGATGATGATGATGATGATGATGATGAATAAAACCACAATCCAAAGCTAAAAAGTTCAAAATATGATGTCATTGAAACAGCAGAAAGCAATACTGAGCACCATGTCTTTAAAAGCAGCTTGAAATAAGAAGAAAGTTTTAAGGTCCATTTAAAAGCCAGTAAAGTAAGAGCCATGCCTTACTTTAGAAGTAAGATAGAAGGATTCCCACAAATGTAGGACCACCACCACCGAGTCCTCCATCTCTCACACTAACTGCTTTTAAAATGCTTTAATGTTATTAGTTACAGACGGACAGAGCTCTCCTCATCATTGTACTCAAGAGAAAAAAATAATAATGAATCATGTAGAATCTAAACTGGGTTTGGAGATGGTCAGGTTCTGTAACAGAGGCAGGCAACTTGTGGCCCTGTTTGCCCATCGGCCTTAGCCAGCATAGCCAAGGGTCAGGGATTCTGAGTCACTTCGGATACATTTATGCTTATGTTCCGATGGGATCACAGCGTTGCCTTTTACTGAGTCCATCTAATTCAGTATTGTCTATACCAACCTCCCCCCCCCCATGTGATGCTCTCCAGATATTTTGGACTACAAGTCCCATCACCCCAACATGGCAAATAATGGGAGTTTTAGTAAAAAAATCTGGCGGGCACCATTTTGGAAATGGCTGGTCTACACTGAGTGGCAGCAATGGCCGTCCAGGATTTTCAGGCAGGTCTTTTCCCCAGGCCTCCCTGGAGATACTGGTGAGAGAACCTGGGACCTTCTGCCTGCACGGCATGTGCTCAGCTGCTGAGCAATGCCCTCTCCATATGTAGAAGTACAGTGAACTTTGCATAGAGCTGGTGTCTACAGTTCATCTGTGTCAGCCTTTTCCAGTCTGATGCCCTCAAGGTGTTTTGGATGTCAACTTCCATCAGCCCAAGACAGCCTAGTCATTGGTCAGGATTTATGCTAGGAAGTCCAAAATATCTGGAGGTCACCACGTTGGTGTGATCTGATCTGTCTATGAAATCCTGAGAGGCCACGGGGGACAGCATTGGTTTAAACACAGGCCCAGTCGAGGAACCAGATCAAAAGTTTGCCAAGACCCTGAAGATGACATGAACTGCATCCTAGACCACTTCTAATCTAATTACATTTGCAGCAGCCATAAAACGGAGAATAACCTGCGTTGAATTTGGTTTAACAACACATCGTCACTGACAATAAACGGTTTTTATTGGCACAGTTCCTACTCTTTGACGGCTACTCATATGATACTGATGAAGCCCAATAAAAATATGATGCCCAAATGGTACTTTTATCCATTGAAATGGCAATTAATAGTATTAAGATATTGCTCGCAATGACAGTTTACCCAGTAAAGCTGCAGCGGGCGTAAACTCTTGCGTTTTATGGATTATAAATGTAGAAATAATAGAGTCGAGTAAAGTTAAGCCAAACCTCATTAACATTTGAAACTACAAAATACATCTGTCAGTTCAGCTCAATCTGGAGAGCTCGGAAAATATATCTACTGGTGGCTTTACGTGTGAGCCGCTGTGAGCATAATCTGGAAGAGGGGCATATAAAATATAAATAAAACATTTGTATCCCACTTTTTTATCCTGAGATCTCAGGGTGGCGTACAGATAAAATTAGAACAATATAAACATAAATAATTTACACAGCTAAAAGGTCATTAACAAATTAAAGCCGGTAGAAAAATTAAAAACATCTGGTCAAGAGGGCAGGGCTCCTGCAGCTTGAACTGTTGTTTTATTGTGACTTTATCAGAATGTAAGCCGATGTGGCAGGGAGTTGCTGCTTTATTGTTTTACTATGTACAGCACCATGGTGCTAAATAAATAAATAAATAAATAAATGTGATGAAGAGGGAATCTCACCAGGTGCTGCATGCATACAAATGACACCTGCTGAAATTCCCTTTTCTACACAACTGTTAAAGATACAGGAGCCCTGTCCTGCTTTCCATATGGTCACCCTAGTTTAGGAGAAGCCTTCCAGCCTTTTAGAGTGTGGGGCAGGGGACACACAAAAGCTGGGAAAACTCCAAAACATCAGTAATCAGGGGGAAGCGAGGGAGTGGTGGGGCCAGAGGAAGGAGCATGTCCATCTGGGGAACCTCAGGTGGGCCCGAAAGGAACCTAGGTGGGCCAGATTTGGCATGCGAACCTGAGGTTCAACACCCCTGTTTTAAGACTAAACCCAAACCAAGACATTGGGAAATCTGGCCACGCACCTGCTACATCTTGTCTACTTTGGCCCTAATTCATCAGGGACAATCATAAGCTAATAGCAACCATACAAGGTAAATAGGGCCAGCTGGAGCATAGTCAGGCTATGTATCAGCCTTAAGGCCTTCAGCTCCTGGTTCAAACCCAAGGTCTTTGACCCCTAAGAACACAGGGTCCTTCTAGTCCAGCACTCTGTTCACACAGTGGCCAACCAGCAGTTGACCAGGGACCAACAAAGCAGGACGTGGTGAAACAGCCCCCTCCCACCCATGTTCCCCAGCAACTGGGGCCTGCAATCACAGCTAAATTTCAGGGGAGCTGCATGCGTAGCCTTCCAGAAGTTGTCATTTCGTTCATCAACTAATGCAGGGTCAGTGCCAGGGGCCAGCATCATCAGGCACTTGCTCGCTGCTGGGCGCCAGAGATTGAGAGCGTCAGGAGCAATGGGAGTGAGCAGCAGGAAAGAGAGCTGCCTCTGCCTGCTCGCTCACCTACTCTTTCTCCCAGGGCAACAATTGGGATTGGACCCAGAGGGAGGGAGACGTGAGCAATAGCAGTGGGGAAGAGAGGGGCTTGTTTAGGGTAGGGATGTATGAGTTCATTTGGGCTTGCGAAACATGGAAGCACGCCCTGTTTGAAGCTCCGAACATGAGCATGACTGCGTGTCTGCCAAAAATATGCGCAAAATGGCAAACAAGTGCACACGTTTCTGATTCAATTTGTGCAAATTTCCTCCACAATCTGAATCAGCCCTACTTTAGCCTACAGAGGAAAATGGTGTAAATCCACGCAAATCTCCTGTTTGAGCACTGCTTGATTGGCTCAAGTTTCCCGTTTGTGCAGAGAGAGCAGCGATCACAAAACGGGAACGGGAAATTGGGCACAACCGGAGCAGGGAGACAATGTTCAGAGACCCTTTCTACACCTACGGGTGTAGAGGGAGAGAGGGAGGGGGGCCATCATGGACTTACCTGCTTCCGGGATCATCCCCCAACTTCTAAACCGGAAGTGCGACATCCCAAGGGAAAAGGGACATCGTGTGCACCATTTTGTGTGATTTAAAGTGACAGAGGAGCAAGGAGCCCAGCGGAGGAGGTAAGAAACCCACCGTGTGTCCCCGCCATCCTGGGGATGGCAAAATTGTTCCCCCCACCCCCATGGACACAGAGCCACCCCACCCATTTTAGGACCCAGGATGGCAAAAACATCAGGATACCCCCGATTTCCACTATCCCAGGGTTTTCCCGGGGTTTTCCCTATGGGATGCACAGGGACGACCCAGGGGGAAAAGGCTGGCATCGGCTTGGCCAGACAATCCTGCTGACCTTGAATGTCACTCATTCGCCCACCCCGAACCGAAGGCATCTGATCCAAGCCTCCCCAATTCTCCCCCCCCCCGCAAAAGCCACTGAATGTATATCAGATTTTTGAAAATTCAAAAGAGGAAGCTGAACCTCCAGAAAAACCAAACTGCGTCAGCATGCTTTCCAGCTGCTGGGGAGAGAGACAAAACAACCCGCATACTGTGAATATGTTAACCCTCATACACACACACACACACACACACACGCAGGGAGAGGTAGGACAGCAAAAATAATACGGTCTGTTTTGCTTCCCATCGACACTCTCTGCAAAGAAGAAGCTTGGGGGATTTTTAAATCTCTAATGCCATTTGTCGCAGCACGCAAATATATATTTTAAAGTACTTTCCTTCCTTTTGACAGGCATATTTCAACAGGGGCATGACAGCAGCCCTGCCGTCTGCTACAATTCCAAAATCAGCCTCTCTCAGCAGCCCCCTCAGTGCCGGAGAACAGAAATCATGTGCTGCCTGTGGGTTATGTTTCGGGAAGAGCTAAGCCGGTGCTCGAGTGACAGATGGGCTGACAGACAGTAATGTGAATTTTAAACTGCTGCAAAAAGGGGTGGGAGAGAAAGAAAGCAAAGGTTAAGAAGGAAGAGCAAATATTAGGCTTCAGTAAGAGCTGAACTACGTATTCCCAAATATTGTGTCTTATAACCTGTTCTGGCCTGCACCACTTCAGCTAGAGAGATGGTAGAGGTTATATGTTAGAATGCTTTTCCATATAAAATAACTTCCTGCACATTGACAGAAGCATGTAACATGAACCTATGGTTTTTTGCACTAACCAGGATTTGTCTGGTAGATGACTGAACAAACTGCAGTTTGTTTTCTCAGTCCCTGGGTTGTTGGTTTCTAGGGTGACCAGATAAAATCCAGATCAGGGCTCATGTAACTTTAACAGTTGTAGAGAAAAGGGAATTTCAGCCAGTGTCATTTGTATGCAATTAGTGCCTGGTGAAATTCCCTCTTCATCACAACAGTTAAAGTTGCAGGCACTACACTAGATTGACCATATACAAAAGAAGGCAGGGCCCCTGCAACTTTAACTGTTGTGATGAAGAGGGAATATCACCAGGAACTAATTGCATACAAATGACACTGGCTGAAATTCCCTTTTCTCTACAACTGTTAAAGTTACATGAGCCCTGACCTGGATTTTATCTGGTCACCCTATTGGTTTCCTTTCTCCTTCGCCCACTTCCTCCCTGTATTCCAAATGACTTTGCAACGCTGTAGTACTGCCATGTAGAGCAGAAGGGTTTGCTCTTACCACTCTTGCCTGCTGCCTCTGTAGGCTGGCAAAACAACCCAAAAACAAACCATGGTTCTGGGTTCACACCTAACGACAACCCAAATTTTGGATTAAACAATCCAGAGTTCACAACCCAACACCCAAACATGGGTTATTTTCCTGGGTTGTTTATGGCTAACAAATCATGGTTTGTTAGCATGATTGGGTTTGCACAACACTACCACCCAGAAGTCAACAATCCATACCATGGGTTAGTGTTAAGTGTGAACCTAGCCAATGTGAGGATAGAATCCCTTTTTCCTGACATGCTAGCTGTCTACAAGGAGGGAATTATCATTGCAGAGGCTGGTATTCAATCATACCATGCCCAATCTGCAGTGCTATGCAATCTAGGAATTTCTGCATATTTCTGGATGTGAAACTGGACTGCCTCCAAAAGGCTTGGAAGAATAATTTCAGCACTTCCTCACCACCTTAGAAAACACAATCATGTCAGAAAGCTGCGGCTGAACTACACCAACTAGCTATTTTGGCTGTAAGGAAAGACTAACCCTGAAGGATTCAGAATATAAAAAGGTGAACTTTGGACATTAGGAGGCGCATTGTTACCAGATGGAGCATCGCCAACCATAACACATTAAAAAGATAGCCAAGCTGGTGAATAAAAAACCCACAGTTAGCCAATACCTTTATCAGAATCAACCAAAGTGGTGAGCAAGCATTTGAGTTCTCCAAAACTCTTCATCAGGCTAGAGAGTGCAAACAACAAGGGGAGTAAAAGGATAAACAGAGCTCCCCCCCAAAAAAAATGTACAACAAAATAGGCTACACAAGGACTATGTTTAGAGCCAGTCTCAAGATGGTGATTGCAGACTGAATGAGCAAGTAAGCAGTGGTATCTCCTGCTCCTCCACTACCTTTGTCTGGACCAGAGCAAGAGGCAGGTGAACAAGTGGGTTCCAGGGGCTCTCACCTGTGGGCAACCGATGCATGCCCAAAGATGCCAACCCTTGACTAGACAGACTGATGCAGCATCCAGCCCTTTTGTTCGTCCAGTGATCAGTGTCTGACTGTTGACCACAGATTTACCATTAGGCCCCAAAGGAAGCAATTAGGAAATAAACGGAGCAATGTGGTCATTGTCCAATTGGCTGACCAGATTATATGGGCCAATCTATCTTGCTATTTTTAAAAGCTGCAATGAAAATTGGTTCTTTGGATTGGGGGAATTTTGAACCTCCGTTTGCCCATAGGGAGAGATCCCACAAAACTTCAAAGAGTTGATTGATAAAGTTTAACCTTTGCCGCCCCGCTCAGGTTAATCATTTAAACAGCTTAGAAGAGGAGGAGGAGGAGGAGGAGGACTCTTGATGCAATACCAGACATGAAAAGATTTCTGTCTATAATATAAGAAACTCTTTTGCCCATATTTCCATAGCACAATACATTACTTAAAGGCAAGCAAATCTCAGAGGAGCTTGCTTTTATCATAAAAATGGTAGGAGCAAATATGAATGCATTCTCCCCTGAATATGATTGTACCGACACTGTTATTAAAAGTTTAGCTGTTCTATAGGGCAAGGTACTGCAGTGCCTTCTTTGTGTCAAACAGTACGACTGTGAGCAAAATTAGTGTTTTATTCTAAAAAAGGGGCCCTGGGAAGAGCTGCCATTTTTCAGTAGTGCCCCTGGGGGCGGGAAGGAACCCATTCACTGGATCAAATTCACCTCTGCTGTCCTTGACTCCTCTGCATGTCTTTGTTATACATTTTCATCATAAAAATGTCCTTGCTGTGTATATAAAATATCGTATCTGTCTTTTTAACACACACACACACACACACACACACACACACATATGAAAGTAGCTAAGATCAGTCTAGTCATATGAGTTTTGCGGTTTGTAATCCATGGGGAACAACTCACTGACCCTGTTCAGATGACACACTAAGCCACGGTGGTTAAACACTTCGAGCCAAACATTATGGCATAGCGTCATGTGAACCATGACTTAGCGTGTTGTGTGAACCATTCCTAACTGTGGTGGTTACATAACCACAGTTTAAATACGCTCAATAACTATTTGCTACAAAAAGGTTAGCAGCCTAACCACGGCTCAGTGTGTTGTCTGAAAAGGCCCACTGAAGAGAAGTTCTCCCATGTCAAGCCCATTGAAATGAATGGGCAGTCAGACAAAAGATACTCAGGAAGGCCTACTCAGCAGTGGTTCCCTCCTGAGTCTATATAACTCCTCCATCTTCGGCCAATGGATGGGGTCAGGATGGCAGATGGGGTTACGTCAAAAGGTCCCCCTTGACATAACGCCATCTATCAGCCTGACACCAACCATTGCCATGATGTTCTTCCTGAAAGTCAGGGGATCCAACCTTCAAGTGGCTCTTGATCCCCTAGTAGCTGTCAGCATGAGCTTCCCTTCTGCTCTTCATTTCAAGGCAGTAACTAGCTTTTTCCCCCACCATGCTTGAGAGTGTTCAGTCTGCAGATGAAACAGGATGCTAAAGCTTAATGTTCTTTGGCCCACTGGTGATGGTAATAGCATCTACATGATGCCTGTGAGTGTTCAAAGTGGTTTTTGAATATTCTATTATTGTATTCCTTTCAACAACATAGTAAGGTTGACCATTGCACCACCACCATCACCACCACAGACTCAAGCAAGGACTTCCTGGTTTGTAGCTTAGTCTCTTGCAGCACAATCTTATGCATGTTTATTTAGAAGTCCTGCTGTGTTCAATTGGATTTACTCCCAAGTAAATGGGCATAAGATTGCAGCCTTGGTCACTATACATCATTACCTTAATCCATCAAACTAATTCTTAATTTGGGGGTAAATTTCTTTTTTTTTTTCAAGGCAATAACTAGCTCTTTTTTTAGGGCTTTTGTTTCCATGTTTGACTCAGATGTGAAAATTTCCAAATACTGTGGTTGCAAAGAACTCCCTATTTACCTTCCCTGAAAATAATTTCCCTCTTTCTTTGATCTAGAGGCCAAAAAGCATGACTGATTAACACTTTTTAAAGATGAGTTATTTCTTGACTTAACCTTTTACAGCACGAAACTCCTACACACTTCTGTTTGAAAAGAAAAAAGGGAGGATCTTACAAGATATATTCCAACTATTGCTAAGAGGATAAATTCCACACTTTATCATTTTATTTAAACACCACACCAGGTGGACACAAGCTAATAAGATCAAAGGAACATTTAAAGAAAAAGAATCCAGTATTGCTTTGCCTCCAGAGCTGGTAGTCAAGGCTGCTTTTTTAATCTACAAAGATAACCTAGTTATTTAGCCTATAGATGTTACACAAAAAGACAGTATTTCTTTGGAGTGAAACTAGGAGATGGCATGTTAAAAATGTAGTGAGGGGAAGGAAAATTCTCCCTCCAACTTTATTTCTTTAGAATCATTTGCAATATGATGCACCTGACCCAGGGATACTCAGTACACATGGGTGCCCCTCCCACCTCCTGAACAAACAGGTGATTGGTGGTTTCGGTTTTGATAGCACTGGTCATCTGTTGGGAGAACTGGGTGCCTGGAAGCAGTTCCTTCTCACCAAATGGGTGTTCTGTTAAGGTTGAACTACATGTTATACAGAATGAGTGTCGTAAATCAGAGGAGTCTGCTGTGGCTAGAATTGTCAATTAACAGTCCGAGGTTGGTATGCCAGAAATATACGTCAGGAGCCAAATTAAACAGTACTGGTTTCAGGGACGTGCCAAAGAATAGCTGAGGTCTTTCCAGGATCAAATCACATTCAAAAGAGCTGGTAGGCAAGTGACAGAAACAGAGCACCAAACAAGACAATTGCTTCCAGCAATCGTACAGCATCTCTGGCTTGCCTTATATTGGGATAGTGATTAGGGATTGAGGTCAGCTGCATTGGGCTGCAGCTAGCTTCTGCCTGCTCATGTGAAGGACCACTCCCCAAACACTCCCAGGCTCAGCTGTTCTGCCTTCCTCCTCTATCCCATACTGAGGCACAGCAATGAGATGGTAGACATCTATTGTAGAATTGAGGACTGTACCACTTCACCCTCCAGGCATATGTGGTCATATTTTTCAGCCAGAGAAACAGCAGTCACAGGGAGCTTCCTGCTAGGAAGTACACTGATCCAATTGCCAGTTGCCAATTCATTGGGTGACCAGTGCCTGTGTGGGGCAGGCCTGCCAGAAGAGCTGTATAGAATTAGGTCACAGGCTGCATGCTAGGAGAGACTGGTGGGCCATGTAGAATCAGCCCTCAGGCCGGTGTTAAAGAAAGATTCAACTCCTACTCCAGTCAACTTTTGTACATGGAATGGGAGGGGCATGGCGTGCCTTTTGTCTCAGGTGATAACATTTCTTGGGCCAGCTGTGTTAGATGGAGAGAGAGAGAAAGAGACAGAGAGGCAGAGAGATTGAAACATAACTTTCAGCACCATGACCATGTAAAATGGCTTTAGAAGAGAGAAAGAGGGAGGTGAAACATTAAGAGTGTCTTTCATGTTGCAAATTCGGGTCAAAAATTGATCTGAAAAGGCTGGAAACACGGGGCGTCTAAAATGAAGGCCATTTCAGTACTCTGGACAGGGAAACAACAGAATATTTCTATCTAGTTCATGGGCAGAATCTATGCTACTGCTTCAAAACAGGTTATAACAGTTTTGACAACTGTTGGGGCCCATAACACACTCCACATCCAGTTTTCAAAATGCTTTCAACGTTGTTTTTTTATCCTGTTTGGTGTAGATCTGGCCCTTCTCTATCCCAATTGAAATTCTCTTCTATAGGTCTATTTTAATTATTTATTTATTTTACATTATTTATATACCACCTCCTATATGAAGATTTTGGATCAGTGAACAAATAGAATAAAGGATTATAAACATAATAAAAACACCATTAAAAATCACATTTTTAAAAGACCAAGGTTCAGATAAATCTGCATCTGGTCATTCCAGGCCAGTCATTCTTCTCTCTCCTACTCTGCATATTTATTTTATTTTATTTTATTTGTACTGCTTTATATACTACTTAATATCCTAAAACCTCTATGCAGTTCACAATACATATGTGATACAGTAAAAACAATGTAAAAACTATATAAGAATAAATTTCAATTTTTTAAAAAGTTGTGATAAAGATGGTGATCATAATAATAATGTATTTTGACTCCTTCCATTTTGAGCTTCATTTCACTTTTTGGCCACTGGTGCTATCATTTCGGAGAGGATCATAGCATTACTTAGCCCTTGAAAGCACATAGTTAAATTATGGAATCCGTTTCCACAAGATGTAGTGATGGCCACCACATTGGATGGCTTTAAAAGGGAACTGGAGAATGAAGTTATTCATGGCTACTAGTCCTGATTGCTGTATGCTACCTCCAGTATCAGAGTCAGCATGCTTATGTTCACCAGCTGCTGGGGAACATGGGCATGAGGGTGCTGTTGCACTCATGCCCTGCTTGTGGGTCTCCTGGGAGCAGCAAGCTTGCCACTCTGTGGACAGAATGCTGGACTAGATGGACCTTTGTCTAATCCAGTATGGCTCTTTTTAAGTTCTTAAGGATATTCTTACCACTCCAAAACAGTTAGGGATGTATCCAGTGGTGTTTCATCATCTCAGCCTGCCCAAGCCAATGGCTAAATTGTCAGCTAGGACCCAAAAAGCAGAACAATATGTTTGAAGAGGGGGACTGTGATATTTCAAGGAAAGCAGGTGTCAAGAACGAAGAAAGTTAATATACATATCCAAAACACTGCCTTCACCTTACAACCCAAACCATTATTTGTTCTGCATGCATTTCATGGCATCTCTTTCTACTTAAGCAAATGCAGTTTTCTTTCTAATGCATTGCCACGTTTTCATAAGAATGTAATGTCACATGCAAGACTATTCAACTTCACAATAAAAAAGCTTACATACACTGTTCCTTCCTCCACTGTGTGGCTATTGATATTGGATGGCTACGGATCATTGCCTTCTTTATATGAAAATATGAAAGGGGGAGTAAAGAGAAGTGGAAAGCTATCTTACTTGTCACTAAGAACAAGTCATTAGCTGAGGCTGTCATTTAGCATGGTGATTTTGCTGCTTGGAGCAATATCTTATATTTGCATGTTCATTTTCATGCTTTGTTTCTAGCAGCTTACATGGATAATAACACTGTAACGGGAATTTGGTAATCACTGGAATTTTACTTCATTAATAAGTTAAAGTGCATGCTTTGTTTATATTCCTTGGAAGGCATTAAAATAGGGGTGAGGAACCACAGGCCTGCAGAATAAATCTGGCCCTCAGACATTACTGCCCCCTTCCCCTGTTGCCACCCCCTTTCACCTGAGCAAACACAGCAAGCTGGCCGTAGTCTCTTCCTCCACTGACAGATCACTTGCATGCCTCTCCATGGATGGAGAAAGCCTCAGCCCCCTTCTCCAAGCACAGAGAGGAAAGTGTATAAATAGTGGGTGTGGGTGTATGAATGGAGCGTATGAGAGAGAGTGTGAATGGGGTGTGCATGTATGAATGGTGGGGGCACAGGAGAAAGAGGGGAAGAGGCTCCACTACTGTTATGTAGTCCCTGGATTCCACAAAGGGGGTGCCACCACTGAAAAGGCTTTACAACATCAGATAGAGGATCAGATTTTTGAATGCTTCCCTAAGTTGTTACTGCTTGTTAAATATTTGCTGCAATTAAGAAGTCTAGGACAGCAAGGATGTGGGCTTAATCAAATCTATTATTTCCTCCAATTTAAGCCTAGTTATCACACACACACACACACACACACACACGGTAGCCTGCTAAAAAACAGTAACTAAGGCAGAGGGGGTGAGCCATCTCTGGCAACTCTGTAATACAGCATTCTTGTAGGGTGCAGATGCTGTTGTAACAAGGAGAGGATGACCCATTTTACAGACTATCCTCACATGATCTTGGAAAAGTGGTGATCCTGACATAACCGTAAAAGACACCTCTGGCCATGAGATATTCAAACAGATCTCTGGAAAAGGGTGTGATATTTGGTGAATGAGGATATGATATATGATAGCCATGAGAAGACACGGCATGCAGAGAATAAGTGGAGCACAGCTTGGTGGCTAACAAAGAGGCATAAAATTGGAAAATGATGGGGAAGCAATTTTCTATAATAAGACCATTGGACAAAGGGAGGACACTGTTGAGGGGATACACCACACTTATATACCTTAATATCTGAACTCTTTTCTGCAGAGACAGTTTTTTTCCTGAGGGTGACTGAGTTGTAAGATTAACTACTGTTCGAGTGCAGTGCTATTTTTGTGATGCTACTTTTATGGATGAGATTTGATTTTTTTTTATTCTATATATTCTTTTTTTAAAAAAGGTTTTCCTTTGCAGCAATAGAATTGTATTGAACTGCCTCTTTTCTTACACAAGCCCTTTCACATTTCTATAATTGTTCTTCTGGAGAATTCCTTTGTGTAGAATCGCACAAAGAAGGAAACTGTTAGGTTGGTTTTTATTATTTGTATTTTTGTCATTACAGTTTCCACACTTGAGAGGGTCTGTTCAGAAGTAGGAAAAGCACCTGAACCACCTGTCATTTCTTTTTCCCTGGGGAGATGCTTCAATATATAATACTATTGTATATCAATGATGGTCACCTGAGTGGAGTGAATAGCCTCTTTTTCTTCACTTTAGTTGTTTTGGGGGTGGGTGGCTGGTCTATATATCAGATGAATAAGGTGGTAGAATTTCTAGGCTGACCATATGAAAAGGAGGACAGGGCTCATGTAACTTTAACAGTTGTAGAGAAAAGGGGATTTCAGCTAGTGTCATTTGTATGCAATTAGTGCCTGGACAAATTCCCTCTTCATCACAATTGTTAAAGTTTCAGGGGCCCTGCCTTCTTTTGTATATGGTCACTCTAGTATATTGCCTGACACTTTAACTGTGGTGATGAAGAGGGAATTTCACCAGGAACTCATTGCATACAAATGACACTGGCTGAAATCCCCTTTTCTCTACAACTGTTAAAGTTACATGAGCCCTGTCCTCCTTTTCCTATGGTCAGCCTAGGTAGAATCTTTCTATATTGTATGCTATTTTGTGTTTTTAGATTGTTCTTTGTTTTATATTTCTTAAAATGATTTCATGGTTTTAATTTTTGTGACCACCCCAGAGAGCTTCGGCTATAGGGCGGTATAAAAATGCAATAAATAAACAAACAAATAAATAAATAAAATCTTTAGATGAGGGTGGGCCCCTGCCACTTTCCACTACCTCCCATTGAACCCAATGATTTTAATTTTAAAAAACAAATAAAATGGCATTCCATAGCAGCTACAGAGCACAAAGAGTGTCAAATTTAATTTGGATGCTAGCTAAAGTTGCCCATTTTAGCACTCCATAGCCCTTACAGAGCCAAGGATCACTTTTAGCATGCACACAAGCCACATTTAACCATTGTGGTATTACTATTCTTCAGCAGTTTACTGCTGAATTTCAGCAGCAGCCCAGCAATTCATTTACTTTTTATTTACTTATTTTCAATCTAGTGCAGTCCAAGGGGAGGTTCCAAAGGACAAAAATGGCTCCCAGACCTCCCACGGTTGCTCACCCTTGCTTTAGATGGTAGAGTAAACATAGGCTGCCCATATGAAAAGGAGGACAGGGCTCATATAACTTTAACAGTTGCAGAGAAAAGGGAATTTCAGCCGGTGTCATTTGCATGCAATAAGTTCCTGGTGAAATTCCCTCTTCATCACAACAGTTAAAGTTGCAGGGGCCCTGCCTTCTTTTGTAAATGGTCACTCACATCACAACAGTTAAAGTTGCAGGCACTATACTAGAGTGACCATTTACAAAAGAAGGCAGGGCCCCTGCAACTTTAACTGTTGTGATGAAGAGGGAATTTCACCTGGAACTAATTGCATACAAATTACACCGGCTGAAATTCCCTTTTCTCTGCAACTGTTAAAGTTATATGAGCCCTGTCCTCCTTTTCACATGGTCAGCCTAGTAAACAGACAAGTGAAGGATAGATCAGGTTATTTCTGATCTATATCACTTTCACATGTATTCATTTATACGGCTATTTCATGCTGTTTCTGCATTCATGTGTAATTTTTAAATCATTTTTATATTTGCTTTCATATGCAGATTTTAAAATGTGCCCTTTTGAGTTTAAATTCTCACAAAATATGCATTTCTAAATTTATTTTAAAAACTAAAAAAGCAGACATCAAGGTCAACCTGCTCTAAATTATACCAGACACACCATAGATGGATCTTTCCTTTCAGCTTACTTCGTTTCAGGTTAATGGCATATGGCATGCCTTTCTGGAGTGCCTTGATTGCAACAATATTGCCCCCAAATACCAACTACTGTGCCTGTTAACCTGACTGATTCCTTGACCAACTGACCCCGTTCTCTTCTTTCTCTTGTGTCTTCTCTTCCAACATAACTTATTAAAAAGAGTTTACTAGTCCCTGAAGAGTTGTGGGAAGGTCAAATCCACCCATCTTTTTATTAGAAAGACTCTGCATCCCTTCCAAAACAGAAAAAAACCTTTATAATTACAAAGCGTCAAGACTTCCCTATAAGTAAGGAAGATAATTCATATCCTTAAGGAAAAAATGCGTTTTTAAACGTTTTTGGCTGGGGTAAAATGTTACTGACTAAGCATTTTTATATACTACCAAGGCATTTAAGCGAATAAAAGCTTAGAGCAAAATAGTTTCCTCCTTCTTTGTGCAGAGTTCACTTGTGCTAGCTCTGCATGCATGGGAGGGGATTCCCTTTTGCTTTTGTTCCTCACCATGATGAGTCCTCAGCTGGATTTGCTTTAGTTCTGGCAGCATCATAAAATATGCTGGGCCAATATGTAAGGCTTTCCTGCATCTTATATACTGGGCACCTTTGGACATTTTCCCATAGCTTCCATAAACCCTTTTCCTCCCTCCACCTTCTTCTTTTCCCATCACATGTAGGGTGACCAGATAAAATCCAGGTCAGGGCTCTTGTACCTTTAACAGTTGTAGAGAAAAGGGAATTTCAGCCAGTGTCATTTGTATGCAGTTAGTTCCTGGTGAAATTCCCTCTTCATCACAACAGTTAAAGTTGCAGGGACCCTGCCTTCTTTTGTATAGGGTCACTCTAGTATAGTGCCTGCACCTTTAACTGTTGTGATGAAGAGGGAATTTCACCAGGAACTAATGGCATACAAATGACACTGGCTGAAATTCCCTTTTCTCTACAACTGTTAAAGTTACATGAGCCCTGACCTGGATTTTATCTGGTCACCCTAATCACATGCCAACTTCAGTGCAGAGATCCTGGCTTGTATTAGGCCAGAGTTCCCCATTACATCTGCACCAGGGACCTCTGAATTAACAAACCAGGTGGTTAATAAACTCGGTGGCTGCCCTGGGGCTCTGGAACTCCCTTCCCAGGGAAGCTAGATTGGTGTGCTTTCCGAGGCAGGCTAAAACTTTTCTGTTTCAGCAGGCCTTTGGGGAGTAATTCAGACCTTTGTGGATGTATTGCTTATAGTTTGGAATTTTTTAATTATGTGTATTTAAAACGTTTGTAAACGTTTTAAATATTTTTAAATTGTACTATGTTTAATTATATTTTTAATTTTTGTATATCGCTATTTGTTTTAACTGTACATGGTTTAATTTGTAAGCCGCCTTGGGTCCCATTATTGGGAGAAAGGTGGGATGTAAATAAATATAATAATAATATGGCAGGATCTGATTTGATACTGGGCTATTATCCTGGTTTGTTAACCTACAATGAGCCACCGTTCCTCGGTTCACATGTAACAAGGAAATCTGGCTTAACACAAGCCAGGATCCCTATGGCAAAGCCAGCATATATTTATTTATTTATTTATTATTAATTAATAATACTTTTATGCCATAGGTAGTATTCATTGTTAGTCTGATCGAAAAGAATGGGACTTAGTTAGTTATAACTAACTATCTCACTTAATTCTTTCTTAAATCCTAAGTGGTTCACATTAAAATGTATAAAATCATATTAAATAAATAAATAATTTATAGCAAGGATGAGATTAAAACAGGCAGGGCAGTGACATAATCTGTTACAGGTCAGGGAAAGCCTGCATGAAAAAGTGCAATACTATGCATATTTAAACAGAGACAAGGCCTACAAATCCCAACATAATTGTAATTCAGTTGTTTTAATAGCCTAGTAAACTTTTGTGTTAAACCTCAAGTATCTGGAGGGTCACTCACCCCATGTCTGCAGGCTAGACCTCACGTCATGGGGAAGAGGAAGATAAAAGGAAGGAAGGTGGGACTCTTAAGAAGGAAAAACTTCTTAAAGAGTTGCTCAGGGGTCCAGGTCATAGAAGGAAACGTGACAATCTGCAGAAATGAAAGGACTAGGTACCCATAGTTTAGGAAAATGAAACTGGAAAATCATACTGGCCTCGTTCAGAAGACACCTTAAACCATGGCTTTAACCACGGTGGTTAAGCCAGAAAGCCAGGCTGTGTTCAGAAGACACCTTAAACCATGGCTTTAACCACAATGAATAAAGTTTTTTTCCCCTTATCGCTGTGGTTTAAGGTATCTTCTGAACGGGGCGCAAATTTCTGGCTTAACCAAAGTGGTTAAAGCTGTGATTTAAGATGTCTTCTGAACAGGGCTAATGAAACAGGAGTTGTAGGCTTTCTCTGGCAGTGTACTTGTGTCTCCACCCCCAGACAATAGAAATTCCAGTGAACAGCGGAGGGCTCTGATGAGAAGATGGTTGCTTCCTTGGAGATTAGACAGTCAGTGCTTTATTAAAGATCCTCCCAGCCAGAGGACACAATCTTGCCCTCATCCTGTGTCAGAGGATGTGTCCTTCCATCTCCCCAGCCTCTCAGAAGTCTGATGATTACACCTTGTTGTTATTTGCAAGAGAACACATGTGAAAGCACCTTCAGAAGTTGGCCGTCATATTTTGCAAAAGAAATTCAAAAGCTGAAAACACAATTTTTCCCCCTTTTGGCTACGCTGTGCATACAAAAAAGAGTATGGTAACCAAAAATGCCATTTCCATGCACTAATCTTTCAAAAGCACTACACAAGCAACTTTTGTTTTTGTCACACTTTAAAAAGGCAGGCATCAAAGAGCAACCTGCTCTAAATTATAATAATTATTGGTACTGCCAGTCAATTCCATTAATTATCTCCTTTGTCATTATTATTAGGAAAGACTCCTCACTATTGTTGAAAGAGGGGTGAGGCGAAACCCTTTACAGGCTTATCTGGTTGTTGTGCTGTTTGTGTATAATTATGCAAGCAATTTGCAAGTAATTTGGCATTGTGGAAAGTGGCTTTTCCCTGATGAAGTCCTTTTGGATCATTTCAAATAGCATCTATTTTATTATAAAAGTTTCTTTCCTATAAAACTTCACTTTTTAATGTTGAAATTCCAAACGCATGAGAACTCTAAAGTCTAGATGGCTCTTTCCAAAAACATTTCCCCCCTCATAGAAATTATTGGATGGCTTTGAATGCTGAAAAGAACAGAAAAGAAAGGACAGGTGCCCATTAATGCTCCCAAAAGCCTCTGTTAGGTATTGCTTATTTGAGAGGGACAGGAAGTGGTGGATGCACAAGCTGTTAGATATAGCGTTACTCACCCAAAGCCTGAATGATTGGAGAGCTTAAAAACTGAAGTAAATAAATAGTACATCTGACAGTTGGAACTGGATTACTGACGGTCACCAGGAGCATTCAGTGAGCAGGAAATATATGGTAGACTTACAGAGTCCATGCAGATGGGATATTTAGTTATGTCTGTATGTATGTGTGTATGTATGTATAAATAATGGGAAAATCCAGGCCATTTAGGAGATAGAGAAGGGTGAGGGAAATTGTCATTCCAAGTTACGGCTTCTAAAGTCCTTAAATTCACGTTAGCTCCTGTATAAATCCCCAAACTTTAAAAGAAAAAAAAAAACAGACCCTAAGATCAAACCCACAAGGGTTCTTCAAGTACTTGAAAATACTTGAAGCATCATTCAGTGTTACACCCATATACAATAGTCCTACATATGAAGACAGCAGCCATGACATGTACAACTCTTACAATGTTGCCTTGGTCCTATCACATAATTCCCTTAGTTTCTAATGTTCAGGCTGAGGTATTTGCAGGCTTCAGGGAACTTCTGAGGTTTGCAGAAGTACAAGAAGCCTTTAGAGGAGGAAAAACACCCTAAAGATGGAGGAAGAGCCCAACCAGGTCTGCACATACTTAGTAGCCATGGAATGCTGTGTGATGATGGGGAACAAAAATGGAAAACTGAGTAGGAGAGGCTGGAATGGGGAGCAGTTCACGCTGCATCATTTTGTTGCAGGTTCCATTTCTCCTTATCATCGCTGGGACCAGTCCCATCTCAATACTGGCTACTGTCGGGGTGTGGATGTTCACAGCATCATGATACTATTACTACTACTACTACTACTACTAATAATAATAATAATAATAATAAATTTATTCATTTCTTACCCACTTCTCCCTCTGGATTGAGGCGGGGAACAACATTAAATATAAAACAGCATAAAATACATAAAACTGATTAAAAACATAAAACTAATGAATTATTAAAACATATAAAACTAATACATTATTAACAGGCATCTTAAAATTCAACTGGGTAGGCCTGCCAGAAGATATCAGTCTTTATGGCTTTCTTAAATTCCAGAAGACTGTCAAGTTGGTGAATCTCTCCCCGCAGGCTATTCCATAGTCTGGAGTGGCAGAAGAGAAGGTCCTCTGGGTAATGGTTATCAGCCTAGTTTTTGCTGACTGGAGTAAGGTCTTCCCAGAGGATCTGAGTGTGTGGGGTGTATTGTATGGGAGAAGGTGATCCTGCAGGTAACCTGGACCCAAACCATTTAGGGCTTTAAAGGTAATAACCAAAACTTTATACTTCGCCTGGAAATTAATTGGCAGTCAGTGAAGTGATTTTAAAATTGGTGTAATATGGTCACCTCTAGGTGTATTGGTGACCAACCTGGCTGCCATATTTTGAACTAATCGTAGTTTCTGGACTAGCCCTATGTACAGCGCATTGCAGAAGTTGAGCCTTGAAGTCACCATTTCACCATATCACATGCTCAGAGCTTGTACACATTACATAGCAGTCCCTGACAAGGCTGGGGACACTCACAATATGAAGGAGTCACATGATGCTGCAAGATGTTGCTGACCAGAACATGGTCTAATGTAGAAGACCTTCAGCAGCAGTTTCCCAACTCTTCTCTGGAAATTCACCTGCACATCTGTGATTTGAATGTAAGTAATGACAGACCCATTTTCCTGAAGGACAAATTGCCCATAATCATTAGCCTTCCTATATGAGGTGTTGTGCATCTTCTGGAGTGCACCAACTGGGGTGCATGGAGTAGCCATGAAGCCTAGAACCACTGGCAAGTGTCCCATATGAATTGAATGTGTGAAGGCAGTTCTGAGTATCCTCATCAGGAGTTCTGTGATGGGACTGTCAGTAATGGCGGACAAGTGTCTCTGAAACACAGATTCCACATGGCCACATCTGGTGCTCGTTCCAGATTTGAGGAGGGCATGGGGCAAAATGCTCTAAGTGGGCACCCCTCCCTGAGTGAACCTACCTCCTCCTTACCACTATTGCCACTGGACATTCACTAGCATCCCCTTCTGGGCTCAATCCACACCACCTACCAGAGGAAGAAGAAAAACGTCCAGAGGCTACTGCTCCATCTCTTCACTCCTTTCACTGTTCAGTCACTCACACAGAGAGGGCAGATGGACAGGCAGCAACATGCAATAAAGGGAAGCAACAGGGTCAGGAGGCTCTAGAAATTGCTGGTGGGCCCCATACTGGGACATGGGCCTCAACGCATGCCCGACCATGCCGACCCCCGGTGTCATTTCTAACTGGATTGCCATGCGCAGGGATTCTCTGGCACAAATGTTCACATGGAAAAGAATTTCCCAGAATGCAGAAAAATACCAGTTTAGCTATTTGTCTACGATCGAAGGAGTCCCTCCCACTCACACACACACACACTGTTGTTGTTCTTGATCCCCCATCAGTATTTTTCTCTTTTCTCATGTTTTCTGCAGTATCTAGTTTGTTGAGCTGACATGTATTTCTTTTCTCCCTCAGTGAATTGATTAGCCATCTTTCCTTTGTTCAAGCTGCTCCGTTTCCAGGAAAGATGAAATACCTGCTTTGTGTCATGTTCTCCTTCAGGTGACTAATGAGAACATAACGTTTATGAGATGTGCATTTGTATCCTTAAAAGCCTCAAATTAGCACGATTTTATTATAACAATCATTGTATTAGCATATTTTGCTCACTTTTCTTTGAGAGAGAGAAATAACACGCTCAAGCAAGTCAAATGGGGGCCATTAGAGACTTTTAATAGATAATTAAAGGCTTCGGGGAAGTGGCGACAGTCCATATTTGTGCCCAAAATGACGCTATGTCACATTCACCTTTGCTATGGATAATATGATCTTGCAAAAACTGCCTCTCTTTCTTTGCCATTATCTCATCCTTGTGCGTGATATGCTTCATTCTAACCAGCCAACTAATTGAGTCCTCAGGTACAGCACAATGAGGTGGCAGAATCCTGAGGTAACAGAGGAGGCTGCTGGCTCCTGTGTCAGTGGGGGAGTAAATCCACTCTGGGTTTCAGTCAGAACCAGAACCCTAACCCCACAATGAGTTCAGTACCTTGGATAGCTCCTTTAGAGTTCTGGCTGGTTCTGACTGAAACCCAGAACGGGGTCACAGCCTCACTGAAATCGGAGCTGCCAGCCTCCACTGAGTAAGAGCGCTTAGACTTGACGGAATTGTTATTTAAGCTACATACAGACCAGACTGCTCTTGGTATATAAAATAGGGTGGGAACCTTTTTTTCTGTCAAAGTCTGCATTCCTTTCAAGGGATAATCTGTCACAGTCAATGTACCAGTGGAGGGTGAGGCCCATAAAAGTACAGTTCAAAAGAAGCAAATAAAACAGATATCATAATATCCTGTCAAAAATTAAATCCTGGGGGTTAAAAACAACAACACTGAGATGTAAATGTCATGAAAGCTGTCAAATCTGCATGCGGAGAGAATTCCATAATGAGGATTCCACTGCTGATGTGACATTTTCTGCAGCCACCTCAATTCTCACTTCTCTGAGAATACCTGGAGAAGGGCTGCCTCTCACTGAAACCCAGACTGGATTCACCTGCCCACTGTCGTAGAAGCCACCAGCTCCACTGTGGGGTAGTAAGGTGGAAGGGCAATAGCTCAGCAGTAAACCCATTCTACATATGCAGAAGGTTGCAGGATGGGCAAACTCCCCCGCATTCTGTTCATGTTCTGCTCACTGGATTACCATGAGTTCCCCATCCCTGGGGGGCATGCAGGGGGAGCTGTCAGACAAACTGAAGGCACCTGGCAAGAACTTGCATTTTTGTATTTTGTCCATGAGCCATGACTTGTGCAAATTTGCATCTGGGAATATTTACGAAAATCTGGATCTGCCCAAATTCAAGGTTGTAAATATTGCAATTTGTGCAAAATTGCAGGTGGAAAGGACCACTTATGCCTGCAGTTTTGCACAAATTGTGCTATTTACGACCACAAATGTCCATAAACATTCCCAGCTGCAAATATGCACAAATCCCAATTTGTACACATTTTTAAAAAGGGGGAACCGTGAACTTGCTGAATTCGACACACACAAAATTGAGAAAGCACAGGGATTCCTGAGCTGGCGTCTTGGGGAACAAGCTGACAAACCCCCACTGAGCTCCACCCCCAAACTGGAATCCTCCGACATCCCTAAGTCCTCTGGCATCTCCTGGTAGAGCTAGGAAAGACTCAGTCAGGAATCCTGGAGAGCCAATTCCAGTCAACGAAAAGAATACTGAGTAGATGCGCCAATGAAGGAACACCTCAGAATGATGCTCTCTTAATATATATTAAAGCTCTCTGGTGCATAGAACAACAAACCCTCCCATAAAATTCTGAGATTCTCTTCCTTACATCTAAGCATGTTGTTTTTCTGCCTCAGCAAGCTTAACGGAGAAACTCATCTAGCCTATGAGACACATTATTAACTATTATTATGAACTGAGCTATGTGTGACCCAAGAAGAAAGAGGGGATGAGACATTTTATTACAGTCATTTTCAGAATATGAGTTCAATTGCGTTTAACAAATAAACAGACAAAAACGGCAATGGAGAATCATATCACCAGTAGGATTTGGAGTCAAAATACAGATAGGGAACACTCTTTCCTATCAGAAGGATATAAATAACATTTGCTAAGGATTAATTAGGCTGACCATATGAAAAGGAGGACAGGGCTCATGTAACTTTAACAGTTGTAGAGAAAAGGGAATTTCAGCCAGGGTCATTTGTATGCAATTAGTGCCTGGTGAAATTCCCTCTTCATCACAACAGTTAAAGTTGTGACAGTTAAAGTTGTGACTTTAACTGTTGTGATGAAGAGGGAATTTCACCAGGCACTAATTGCATACAAATGACACTAGCTGAAGTTCCCTTTTCTCTACAACTGTTAAAGTTACATGAGCCCTGTCCTCCTTTTCATATGGTCAGCCTAGATTAATGAATTAGGGAATAAAATCAGGATGATAAGGGAATACAGCACCATTGTGTTTGGTCCAAATACAGAATGATACTCTAATCCTGTAGACCATATTGGAAACTTGTCTTTCCAAAGATGTTACCACTGAAGTTGAGAGTGTGATGTGATAGAGGCCATCTGACTAGAAACCAAACTTTTTACAATGTTCCAACTAGTAGAGGTTCTCTGCAATTTCAAGCAAGATTCTTTCCCAGCCCTGCCTGCAGACTGTCGGGATTGCATCTAGAACTTTCCGCATGCAAACCAGGTGCTCTACCTCGGCACTGCAGCTCCTCCCCATTGGTTGGGCATTCTAGGGAACATGATGTTTTTAATAATGTATTTGTTTTTATCTGTTTTAATGGTTTATCTATTTTATGATTTTTATATTTACATTTATTGTTGTTCCCCGCCTCCATCTGGATAGAGAGGCGGGTTAGAAATGAAATAAAATAAAATAATAAAAATGTCATGGTTCCTGAGGTCATGCCTCCAATGGAGACCTTAAAGGTGACCTAGAAATAATTTTAGACTGAGAGATCATGGAGGAAACTACTACAAGGAGTAGGCTATGCCAGGGGGCTGGAAGATGGACCAGGATGAGCCTGTGAAGAAGATGTCTGTGGCCCATCGCCAGAAGAGGTCTGCTTCTGAGATGGAGGCTAGGCCCCCAAAAGTGGTATCTCAAGAGACATGATGCGAGGTGGGGGGGGGGGGAGAAAGCACCAAAAAACCAAAGCGGCAGGGAGAGAAAAACTCTGGTGCTGAAGAGCTATAAAGACTTTATTTGTATAAAAGGCTCTTTGAAGTTTTAAAAAAACAATTTTCAAAAATTGAAAACAATTTTGAAAAAAAAATAAACTTCAAAGAGCCTTTTATACAAATAAAGTCTTTAAAGCTCTTCAGCACCAGAGTTTTTCTCTCCCTGCCGCTTTGATCTCAAGAGACATGCCAGAGACATCCCAGAGACTACTCTTGAGCAAAGGGCACCTCATGAGCAGAGCCCTGCTCATAAGGAAAACGCCTTCAGATGCCTCTGATGAGCTCCAGCTGTAGCTGGGTATGGGCAGGGAGACTTGGCTAGATAAGCACAGTAGAGACCTGCTAGCTACTAGAACAATGTCCTTATTTCAGCTCCTCATAGCTTGCACCATCACTTTTCTAAGCTTGCTTCTTTGGGCTGCTGATCCTTGACTACAACCTGCATTTTGGATTGTGTTTGTATTGCACTGTTTTCCCGGGCTTTTGACCTCTACCTGCCTTTTGACATTCAAGATGGATTTGCCCCACAGACTGCCTCAAGACTGAGCCTGAACTAGCCAAAGCAGGACAGTGGATATTTGGTCTGATCCAGCAGGGGGTTTCTTATATCAGGTGCAGCAACAGCAGGGAAGACTTCACCTGCTAAAATTCATCAGGTCATTGCAGCTGTTAAGGGCACAGACCTGCAATTAAGAAGCAGGGTGTGCAGAGAGATGGGAAGCATATTGACAATTACACTGTCTTCCTTCTCTTGGAATAGAATGGGGAGAAGGCTTTATAGCATGGGTGGGGAACCTGAGGCCCTCCAGATGTTGCTGACTGGTAGTTGCTAGCTGGTAGTTGCCATCCAACAGCCTCTGGAGAGCCTTCATCCCTGCTTTATGGGCTGGCTGATTGAACAATGAAGGATGGGATTTGACTAATGCCTGTGCTGTTTTGCAGAGGCAACCTGTCCCAGGAGGTCCTGCTTCACACTTTCTCTTGAAACTAATTTACATCTTTTCCTGACTTCAGATACACCTTTTAAAGAGTTCAGTCCTAGTACATCTACTGTGAAATCTGTTTTGAGCTCTATATCTCCAGGGCCATCATCACAGTGCTATTTATATGCCAGTTGTGTTTTCAAAACACCTAAGGGGACACAATGCCCCAGATTTACTATAGACCACTGCTTTGATCCATGGCTTATGACCTAGGAATTCCATTTATGCCAAGTGTTAGTTTAAAAATCCCTTTGCTTGTCCCTGATGCCTGACACCTTCATTAATTTTGCCTTCCCTCCCCATCCCCAAAACCAAAAAGGCATATACAAGAACAGAATGTTTTATACACTGAGAAACCTTGAAATTCCAAGATGAGAATGTTGTTGGTCAAAGGAGAAGAATGAAGAGAAACCAGAATTTAATTCTCTAAGGTCCCAACATGTTTCTAATTTGTCCTCTGAATGAATGTGATAATGATGTTGCTGTCTCTTGAATTTAGATATAAGTAACACCTACCCATAGAGTTGGCCAACCAAATAGAGGGAAACTGAAGTCCAGATCATTCCAGAAATGGCCCTCAGATTTATTACTACACCACTGACTCAGCTTTGGTCTACATCACTCATACCAATCATGGATGGATGATTCTGGGATAACAATTCATGAACACATCAGAACTTTTCTCGCTTACATGCTCAAGGAGTCAATCCGAGATTGCTACTGACAATCAACAAAGCCAAAGCATGAGTTATTAGCTCACTTCTCTTTCCTTCAGGGATAAATGAACAGGTGAACAATAAACACAGAATCATTGTAAGCATGACTTGCAGCACAATAATGTCTATTCAGAAATGAGTCCCATTGAGTTCAATGAGACTTAGTCCCAGGTAAGTGGGTATTGGATTGCAGGCTGAGTGGGCTCCAACCCTGTGTCCGCAACCTCTTCACAATGGTGGATATGAATCAGTACAAGACTGCTGGTAGGTGTTTTTAGTTCACATGAAATGGTGGGGGAAGCGCCATAGCAGTGAAAAAATTATTATCCTATTACGGTCTTCCAAAGATGTGTAAGATTATTGCATTGGTGTTACAGACATAAATGTAACCTTTTTATTATTATTATTAAAGCTATATCTCCATAAAAATTCTCATATTTTAATGTTTAACTTCTATTTCTTTAGACTAGTTCTCCGAAAAAGGACAGATGAAAGTTTCAGCATCTGCAGATCTGAGCAGACAATTATGTTAAAAACCGAATGGGGAGAAATCAAGGATGAGAACTTATTTTTATTACTTTTTTGATCTATGGATACACACAAAACACATCAACCCGTCTCTTGTCCTGGTAAACATTACACAGTTTTTCATCTCATTACACATTGGACAGATTTGAAGCTGCCAATTGTTGCAACAATAATGCCCATGCGATTTAGTGAGCTTCCCTCTAGTCATTTCTAAAATTGTCTACATGCGCACTGCAGTAGCCAGGTCATTGGGTAGCTTTGAACCTCTGGGACAACACAAACTGGATAAATAAGCCATTCACTCTTCTTTTCCAGCTACCAACTGTCTATGGTGGCATAAACAACACATTACCTTTCAAGGTCACGGGGCGGGGGGTGGGGATGCTATTTCCCTCTTTAACTCAAACCCAGTAGGGTAGTGATGCAGACAGATGAAAGAGGGAGTTAAAAAAAAAAACCTGTTTGGAATATCTAAGAATAGATGCAAAGCAGCAGAAATGAATTTGTTGCCAAACTGATTCCTAACATGTTTCGGAGTAAAATGTTCCTCCTTGGGGGAAACTTGAAAGCCACAGCAAAATAAGAGCATGCTAAAATCCATTTGCATACACAGCACAACAACACAAAGCTTACAATACAGACACTGATTTGCATTGACTACCATGAAATAGGGCTAGTAGAATGAAATTCTGGTAAATATATATATAACTAATTTTGTCAATGAGCAGACAACAGAATGAAAGACACCTGACAATCCTTGAAACATGGAGAGAATATCCACTGATGGGATGGCATTTCTGGCTAAAAGATGAACTGAACTTTCTCCCAATAAATTCAGCATCTCAGAGAATAAAAGACAGTGAATCATCATTTGCAGTCTTTAAGTTCTTAGCAATTAGGACTGTCACAGTGCCCTTTTGAGAGCAACAGTACTTTCTGTTATATTCTATTCTGGAGACCTTCAGAAACCTCATTGTATTAGTTGAAGGACTAAAAAAAGAAAAACCTTCTTGGAAACCAGGCAAAGGCGTATTAATATTGAACTGAGTACCTTTGCCCCAGTATGCGTTTTGGGGAGATTTGTATGCTAGCTCTAGGGGATTCTGCTGCTATGCTGTAAGTTCTCGCTTTTGAGGGTTAGGAACAAAATCCATAGCTACTGCATCGTGCAAAAAAAAAAAATGGCCATTTTCATTTGTACTCACGTGTTCACAGAGAATTGCTCGAGGCTCAAGTCAAAGAACCCATGTTCCCAATCTCAGGATATAACTCAGTAATAAATATCCCGTAAGAACCTTCCAAAGTGAAGGATGGGAATGCTCTGGCGAGATGAAGCTCAATTAATCTTCCAAAATCATTTTTGTACAAGTTAACGCTCCTTTTGATTGGGAGGTTTTCATGTTTGCCTTTCTGCACTTGACGATTATTTTTTTAAAAATATATTTTTTTAAAAAAGGCAGCTCCAACACTGCGGTTCTCACTGGGAAAAATAATGAGAGGGTAAAGTGTAGCAGGTTTGTGTCGTAAAACATATGCATTGATAATGTGACATGTTTACTCGAGAATCACATTCTAATTAAGAGGCCGTTCATATTCAGGCCGCATAGTCTGGTTTGCAAAACATACACTTGGCAAATCACAGCATCATAGAAATGCAGGAAGGAAGTGACAGAGAGATCACCTCATCCAGTATTTTTTCATTCTGTTGACCTTCAGAGAACACTTCCATGTTGACTTGTCTGACAAGAAACCATCTTTCCATTCGTCACCCTGAAACCCTGCTAAGTTTGTGGGGCTTGTTCTAGGGTGCACCATCAGTTAAGGAAGTGTACTGGCTTCGTGGTTAGACTACATCGGGGTGCTGAACCCCCTAAGAGCTTTTTCAAAATAGAATTTGCCCCTTGGGATGAAAGAGAACACAAGAAGACCCAGGATGGATCAGACCAAGGGTCCATCTAGTCCAGCACTCAGTTCAAAGAGTGGCCAACCAGCTGCCGACCAGGAATCCACAAGCAGGACATGAATGCAACAGCACCCTCCTACCCATGTTCCCCAGCAACTGATGTATATAGGCTTACTGCCTCTGATACTGGATGTAGCCATCAGGACTAGTAGCCATTCATAGCCTTCTCCTCCAGGAATTTATCCAACCTCCCTTTAAAGCCATCCAAATTGGTGGCCATCACCACATCTCATGGTAGCGAATTCCATAATTTAACTTGCATTGTATGAAGAAGTACTTCCTTTTATCTATCCTGAATTTCCCACCAATCAGCTTCATTGGATGACCCCAAGTTCCATTATTATGAAAGACGGAGAAGAGGGTGTTTTTGACCTGTTCTAAATTGGTTTTAAATTATGTCTGTTAAAGTTTTTATATTATGTTTTGGTTTGTTAATGTTGGTGAATGGTCCAGAGAGCTTCAGCTATGGGGAGGTATAGAAATGAAACAGACAAAATGAACACCCATCACCTACCTGAGCTGAGAGTACAACTCCTCTCAGCACTCCTCTGTGGCTGCACATTGCAGAGGGCCAGCCCTACCATTAAGTAGAGGGAGGCAGCTTTCTCAAGCAGCTATTTTTGGTGTCATGAAAGGGCAGCCAACTGCACTTGTGGGATTTTCTTCCCAAGTTGCCAAACTAATTTGGCCAGTCTTAGGAACTTGATTCATACATCATGATTTATAGGGAAGGATGCAACTTGCTGCTTCATCTCAGGATGCAAAAGGTTGGAGGTTATCCCTATTTGATAATGATGGGCAAATTGTCTTTCAGGGACAGCTGGGCTAGAACTTAGAAGTGGATGATGTCCCCCAGTCTGGCATGGGAAGAGCTGTAGCTCAATATGCTTTGTATGCAGGAGGCACCAGGTTCGATCCTCTGTATGTTCTGGGGGAGGGGGGAACCCTACCTAGAAACCTTGGCTTCATCTACACCAAGCAGGATATTGCATTATGAAAGTGGTATGAAAGCGGTATATAAAAGGCAGGAGCCACGCTACTGCTTTACAGTGGTATTGAAGTGTGCTGACAACTATTGGGGCCCACTGATACATACTATATACCGCTTTCATACTGCTGTATCCTGCTTGGTGTGGCTCCTGCCTTTTATATACTGCTTTCATACCACTTTCACAGTGCAATATCCTGCATGGTGTAGATGAGGCCACAGAGAGCTGCTACCCATCGGTGTTGACAATAATGGGTTTGTATGGTCTGAGCAGCTTCCTGTGTTCCTATAATAGTGCCACCATATTTTCATGTTTAGGTGCCTTGTTGTTTAAAAAAAGGAGAAATGTTTAAAATAAGAGGCAAATGGGTAGGGCAAGAAGGAGGAGACAAGTGTGGTTAAAAGAACATTAAAATGTGCCTGGTCTTGCAGATTTGAGTTAAAGTTCTTTGGTTGGTTTTACAGATTTCTACTCTGTTGATCCAGAGGCTTTTACAGGACTCAGGGAGCATCACCTGACCTGGGTCTGGCCTGTTCGTACATGTACTGTATCCCTGAGGTTCTCTTCATGGCCAAAGTTGGTGATGACACACAAGTTAAATCCCAGTTCAAGAGCCACCTTGGGCTTGAATACAGACAGGAAATAATGTTTGAATTGGGCCCTGACATATCTGTGATTTGAGTAAATATCATATTCTAGATAACTGCAGGGATGATGAAAGCATTCAGAACCGAGAGAATGTAGAATGAAGATTCCCATGCCTCCTTGAAGTCTGCCAGCAGGGAGACTGTGTGCAATTGTTTATCCTTATTTGCAATTTTCAATGCTCCCATCATCTTGATGGATGCTGGTTCTTCAAGGAGAGGGCATTATCTGGTGAAAATAGAGACATGGGCCTGTGTGATTCTATTGGAAATTGCTTGTGGTTTTGCTTTGGTGTTCACATCAGGCCTAGGAGTTGGTTGTTTTCAGCCTGTAGTAATGATTACATTCATAAAGAAAATTATCCATGGCAGATGAGATCTTTGGACTGAAGATGGTGCTAACAGTGCAAGATGCAACTTGAGGGCAGAAATTAACGTTTGGTTCAAGTCCCCTGATAAAGACTATCTAGATGGGTAAAGGAAGGAACTTTGTTTCAATGTATTTAGCATCTGTTCTGGCTTTGATTAAACATCCAGAATACTTTTAGGGGGTAAACATTGTTTAATAAGTGGCCCGAATGAATTGTAATTCTTCCAGTAGGCATCTAGATTTTTTTGTGAACAGATGGAAATTGGTTAGTCTCCCTACAATGCAAATTAAACACATAATCGGTCATTAAAAGGGGTTCTAAATTAACACTGGTGTCTGCGTGTGCACATGTGTGAGTGAAAACACAGAGAATATTGGTCCTAGAGGAAGTGCTAGACATATTTGATAGTATCCTATTAACATTTGTTTCTTTAACTTCTTTACAATCGTGGGTATTATTCAGTAAAAGGAAGCTGGTGGAAAACCCCCATCATCTTCTCTCATGTTTCTACAGGCTGATATCTCCCAAACAGTGCAATCCTAAACATGTCTACTCAAAACTATAAGTAGAGATGTATGAGAAAATTGTTTGATTCTGATCAGGATCTGCCCAATTTGTACTTTCCAGAACGAACACAGACTCAGACACAATCTGCAATTGATGTCTGTTCATTTCCAAGCTTGCAATGGGATCCAGCAGGGTTTTTTTTAAAAAAAAAAAATGCATTCGGCCACATGTGCATGAAAAATGTGCATGAAAAAAGGCGTACCTTCGAAAAACGTGTGCTAAAATGCTCTAATCCGTGGGAGAAGAATGCATTCATTTCAAAGAAGTGCGCAAATTATAGAAAAATATGGATGAAAAATACACAGATTTTCATGCAAAAAGTAAAAAATAAAGCTCACGTCTAATATGGACTCAAATCTGAATGAGCTTCAAGATGGAATTCAGAGAACTGTGGAAAGCTCAGGTTTCACTGATTGATTAATTGATTGATTTTATTGCTATATCATCCAATAGCTCAAGCTCTGTGAGTGGTTCACAAAAATTAAAAAAGCAACAGCATAAAAAATGTAAAATATGGAAGCTTAAAACCAGAATATAAAAGTACAACCTTACCTAGCAGCAATGCAGAGATTTAAAATACAGGATTAAAACAGCAGAGCTAAAAGACCAGGGTAGTAAAATGCTGGAAATATGAAAAGGTCTCCACCTAGTGCTGAAAGGAGTATAGGCAAACCTCTCTAGGGAGTGCATTCCACAGCCAGGGTGCCACAGAACAGAAGGCCTTCTTCCTGGTAGCCACCCGCCTCACTTCCTTTTGCAGGGGTTCATGACTCAGTGGGGATTTGAACCCAGTTCTTCCTATGCCTAGCCTGACATTCCAACCCAAGGATGTAGAACTGCAGCCCTCTAGCTCCCATAAGCCCTAGTCGTCATGGCCAATGGTCAGGAATGATTGGAGTTCTGGCCCAATGTGTGGAGGGCTTAGAACAGGGGTGGGCAACTTGTGGTCCTTCAGATGTTTTGGCCTACTGCTCCCATGGGCTCTAGCAGGCATATCCAATAGTGAGGGATGATGGAAGTTCTAGGCCAAAACATCTGGATGGCCATAAGCTGCCAACCCCTGGCTTTGAGGTTCCACACCCATCTTCTAACCACTATACCACATGGGTTTTTTGTAGGGATGGACAGATTTTGTAAAATACATTCCATCTACATTTTGTGGATTGTCAGCTGCCTTTCATTCTATCATCCACTCATTGTTGGAATCAGATTTCTTCCTATTTCCTCAAATTGTGCAAATTTGCATTTGTGCAAATTCATACTTGAGAAAATGCACAAATCCCCCCAGATGCACAAAACCTCTCAAAACGTGTGTTTTCATGCTTTAGCCTATGGAGGGAAAGCACATTTTTGTCTGGTATTATTTTGTAACATATTTTTCTACCACTAAATTTGCATACAACTCTGGACACTTAAACGACCATTCCACAAGTCCACAGAATCTGTGCAACCTGGGAAAAACCTGTCCACTGTGGAATCCATGGGTCAGATTCACAGAAACTCAAACTCATTTGATTCCATTGTGGAGTTCGCCATCCCTAGGTCTCAACACTTTGAATACAGCTATAACAACTTTCCAAGCAAAGCATCTAAAATTTGGTTGGGTACTTTTTTTTGTTTTAACTTTATCTTAGGCAGATTTCAGATGTCATCAGCATCTGACAGGAAAACTTCCGTTAATGTCAAGCCATTCAGTATCAATGGGAGTCTGGTCAAAGCAGATCAAAGATTAGATTTTGATGGGATGATGATAAAAGCTTGACAGATGACTGCTTGTTCAAGTTAATAATTAGGAAAACATGAAAGGATCCAAACCAAGGGAAGATTGTCTCAAGTTCCATACTACTTTGTTCTGTTAGTGATATATATCACTATAGAAAGCACCAAAGGGTTATATGTGAAAGAGGATATGAATTCCCCCTCTCCAGTCAAATTGCCTCTATTCTCCCATATTGGGGAAAGACCATATCCAATATATGTGACCCGCTAGACATATTCTTTAAACAAACACACTCAAAATACAAAGAGCAAAGGAGATTCAGGGCATGATCCTAGGCATGTTGAGACAGAAAAAAGTCCTACAACTACCAGTATTCCCCAGCCAGCATGCGGACCAAACCACTCTGTGAACCAAAACTCAGTCATGCACTGAAATTCGCATGTCTACGAATCGTGCCACGAATTTCTCCGATCCACACATGCCTACAAAAATTGTAAATGGAAAAATACATATCAAGGGAAATCATGTTTCAAAATGCAGTATACTGGGGAAATCGTTGCATTAAAATGCACGTTTTCAGAAAAACATGCACAAAAATCTTAGGAATTTTCATGCAAACTTTACAAAACAAACCTCAAAAGTCAGGGTGAACCGAACCTAAATTCAGACAAAAGAGAAACTCAAGGGGAGAGATTCATCCTTGCCGAACTGTTTGCAAAAGGGTAGCAATGGTTATTTCATCCCTTGACATCTTGTAGTGGCAACCACCTAAATTTGGGCAGTCTGTGTTCCATTTGTGCATTTCTTGACATCTGTTACTACAAAGAAAGGGGAAAGGAGGAAAGGCTGCCTATACGTTTCCGAGCCCAATTCAAGGTGCTGGTTCTAACCTATAAAGCCTTACACAACTTGGGACCACAATACCTCATGGAACACCTCTCCCGACACGAACCTACCCGTACACTATGATCTACATCTAAGGTCCTCCTCCGGTTGCCTACTCCGAAGGAAGCACGGAGGGTGGCAACAAGGGAGAGGGCCTTTTCAGTCGTGGCCCCCCAATTATGAAATGATCTCCCCGACGAGGCTCGCCTGGCACCAACATTGTTATCTTTTCGGCGCCAGGTCAAGACTTTCCTCTTCACCCAGGCATTTAACAGCATATGATGAGGGTTTTGTGTTTTTGTGTTGTTGTTGTGCTTTGACCCAGAAGGATATTGTAAATTTAACTTGTTTTTATGCTTTATGGTTTTAAATTTTGTATATCGGTGTTTTTAATGGTCAATGTTTTTAATTTTTGTAAACTGCCCAGAGAGCTTCGGCTATGGGGCAGTATATAAATGGAATAAAATAAATAAATAAAATAAATAAATAAATTGACAGGCAAAACATTCACCCATGTCGTAGCAAGGAGATATTCCAATTCTATTACTGTGGTGTCTGTGGGGCCGGACAAGTCTTGCTTGCCATTCAGAGTGCTCTCTCTGACTCCTCCCAGAACGATGTCATCATACGTCCCCACAGCCCCGAGAAAAGCCATACGGCCTCAACATTTCATAGCTGTCAGCTCTGGGGCTCACCAGGTCTCTTGGCATTGTGTCAGCCCTATTATGTTATATCAGCAGAGGTGAATGATTCAACCTGACATCTTGTATTAACGGGGACTTGTCTTTTTTCCAGGTCAACGTTTTTTTAAAAAACCCAAAAAACTGCAGGAGCTCCCCCACCTGCAGATTTTTTTAAAAAAAGCCATTATGTTAAAACTAGGGATTGATCCATCAGATTTTGCTCTTGGTCCACAGCAGTCTCAGTTACGTAAGGTGCTACTGAAGGGAGTAAAAGGATTATATGCTATCTTGGCACATTCCGCAGGACAATGCTTTCTTGATCTCAAGCTTGACCTCTCTAGTGATGTACCCATTGCTTCTACAACCGATGATCTCCCCCTGGGAGCTGAGCCATTGATATCTAAAATTCATGAGAATGCAATGCACATTTGGACCTGCCCAAGCCCAAAATATAACCTCTGTTTTAGTTTATGTGGCATTTCTATCTTCTTCCAATTCCCCCTGCATCTTTTCCCATTGCTCCTCCAACATTACCCACATGCTTTCTTCAAAGGCCCCGCCTCCAACTTCCTTGTTTACTCCTATGCCTGGAATGTTCCCCCCAGACCAGCCTTCCCTAACCTGGTGCCCTCCTGATGTATTGGACTACAACTCCAATCATCCCCTGCCAGCCATTGCCAGAGAGCAGGGGTTGGCAGAAGGTAGACCTTCAGATGTTCAGGACTTCAACTCCCAGAAGCCTCTGCCATCATGGCCAATGATTAGGAATGCTGGAAGTTGCAGTCCTAAGAATCTGGAGATCTGCTTCCTTCCCACCCCTGCCATGAAGGGAGTTGCACCCCGACACATCTGGAGGGCACTCATGTTTTCTGGCACTTCCCCTGGTGCCCTCCAGATGGTTTAGACTACAGCTCCCATCCTCTTTGATCATTGGCCATGCTGGATGTGGTTGATGTGAGTTGTCAACTGAAATGTTTGGAGAGAACTAGGATGCCTACCCCTCCCATAAATCCTGTTGCAGGTTCAGTCATACTGGTGACAACATCCTGGGCTGAAACCCCAGGCTTTTCTGCCCTTGGAGTTGGGGCCAAAATTCCTTCCATGGCAGCTGCTCCATTTTTTGAGCTGTTTCTCAAAAAATTGTGCCACTCACACTACTTCTGCCCCCTCTTCCAAATGATAGGAATCCCAGAACAGGTGCAGCAGGTCTGGAGTTTGCCTACACACTGGTCTACCTTTCACCCTTCCTTGATCCCAACCCAGACAGGAAAGTGGCATGCTATTAATGGGGGGGTTTCACCCAGAGCTTCCACATCCCCTGCATAAGGAAGTGGATTACTATGGACTCCACTCCCCTGTCATTGGTCTGCAGCGTGCCAGAGGACACTGTAGCCAGGATCATGAAGGAGTGTTTGGCAGGCAAGGTAGCCAGCCCATTTCCCTTGCCATCCCACCCACCCCCATCTCAAACCTCCAGTTTTCATCACTGAACATGATCCCAAAGATGTCTCCATATTTCATGGAAGGCCCTTCACCATCTTTCCAAAGAGCCTTCCATGAAAGATGCTATTCCATCCAAAGCTATACCCAGCGCAGTATGCATCATTTGATCAAGATGCAAAGGCTTCTGGGACAAAGGTTTGTCACACAGAGGGAGGGAAGACAAAAGGTGAATATCAGTTCACAGGAAAATCAGTAAAAAAAATCGATACGCATCAATTGATAAAGGCAGTGGGTTTATCTAAATGTGCATCCAAGTGAGATTGACAACTATTGGATATACATTCCAGAGTACTTGGTTTTAATTTGTGCACTGCCCCGAGAGTCTGTTTGCAGAAGGGTGGCTTAGAAAGTGACGGACAGCGTTGGATAAGCAAGGCCATTAAGCAGTGCGGTGACGCAGCCTTGTAGAGATTCCAATGATTTATTCTCTTTTGGTTATAGCTCCCTATCTTCCCTGATTAGATAAATAAACATGTCACACGCACATCTATGAGCAAACCCAAAGATCCTCTCCAAACACTCTCTTCATCACATTCCTTTACTGATTCATGCAAATAGGCAGATTAGTTGGCTGAAATGCTGGCGCTTCATTGATTGAAATCCCTGCGATTGCACTGCAGCCTAATCAAAAGCAAACATGGGAAAGGCACGGTGGAGGCTAGTGGATCCGATTTCAATAGGGCTGTAAGCCCGCCCTGGGTTTCAATCAGAACCAGCCAAATGCTGAAGGAGCTATCCAAGGTACTGAACTTATTGGGGGGGATAGGGTTCAGCACCTCAGATAGCTCCTTTGGAGTTCTGGCAATCCAGAATGGATTCACAACGCCACTGAAATTGGAGCCACCAGCCTCTACTGGAAAGGCCACTTTCATTTATATTACTTCCTGGGCCATATTTTGCTGACACCACCAGACATGTCCTCAGTGCCTGAAATGCAATCCCTGACCATCTCCTAGTGGGGCAGGGAAAGGCCCGTGTCTGCAACCCTAGAAAGCTACTACCGATCAGTGTCAAAAATACTGAGCTAGACAGACCAGTGGTCAGACAGAGTTTTAAGTCCCTTCCTGTATTTTCCACATGAGGCTACCATCAAAAGTAGGCGTGGTTGAGCACTTGCCACAGCCCATCAGGGAACCCCTGGAGTTATTCCTTTTCTTCACCATTGCAACCTGCATGTTCACCTGCCTCTCACTCTGGACAATGGGGGTGGTGAGGAGGAGAAGCAGCAGATGCCACTGCCCACTTGCTCATTGCGGCCTTCTCCAACCTGTGGCCTTCAGATGTGTTGGACTGCAATTCCCATCATCCCACAGCCAGCATAGGAGGAAGGTGGGAGTTGTGGGCCAACACATCTGGAGGGCACCAGGTTTGAGAAAGCTGGCTCACTGGCCCTCCGCCTGTCAAGAAAGTAAGTGTTGGTGATTATGAGACAGGAGGAGGACCAATAGCAGTTGATGCCTATGGTGGTGAGAAGGAAAACTCACTGAGGGGGGCGGGCCATTGAGGTCATCTTGCCCTAGGGCCCTCAAAACTCTAGAGCTGCAATTACCCCACTCTTCAATCCTGCTGAACATAGGGAGCCACAAGAAAAGAGAACTGGTAGAAGCCATTATTAACATTACAAAAATGTGTCAACACAGTCAGGAGATCTGAAAACATTGTGAAGAGAGAGAACAAACTGAGAGCACTTAGTCATCTTCTGGGAGGTTGACTGCTCTGCTCATCTTGATGTGCCTCTCATCTTTCAGAAGTGAGACACTAGGAGAGAAAGCAGTAAATCATGCTACATAGGACTCTGAGGGTGCACGTGCCACACACACACACACCTCATCAATCAGCTTTCGTGCTCAGTTCTCATCAAAGGCTTGGTGTTTTGAGGCAGCATGGAGTCCCTCTCGCTCGGTCTACGCATCCGTCAAGGAACATAAGCCTCATATTACCTCACCTGACAAGACATGATTTGAAGCTCCTGGCCAGCGCAAGCAACTCTTCAACTTGTCCTCTTTGTGTTGTTGTCTGCAGTGGAGGCTGGAGGCTCTGATTTCAATGGAGATGTGAATCCATTCTGGGTTTCAGTCAGGATCAGCCACAACTCTGAAGGAGCCATGAAAGGTGCCAAACTTCTTGGGGGTTGGTTCATACTGGATTCACAGCACACTGAAATCAGTGCCATGCAGCCTCCACTGCATTAGGGCAGCCTCCCCCACCTCACCCCACCTGACCCCACCCCACCGCTCTCCAGTTGTGTTGGATTAGATCTCCTATGAGTCCCAGCCATCACGGCCAACAATCCTGGCCACCTCCAGTTAGGACCAGGAAAGATGTGTGTCTGAAACCCTGGAGAGCCATTGCCGCCAGTCATTGTTGACCATTCTGAGCTTGACAGACCAATGACCTCACTCCATATAAGGTAGCTTCCTATGGCCCTTACATATAGAGATCACACTGACCATAGGAAGCTGCAACAAAAGGAAACTAGAAGAAACCAATATGAACTTTAGAAAAATGACTCACTGCAGCACTAAATGACCATGCTACTCCAGCACCCTGTTTCCCACCATGGCTATCTAGATGTCTACAGGAAGCTCGTACTACCAGGACATGAAGGCAATTATTGTCACCTCCCTTGACTCCCAGCAGCTGGTCTTCAGAAGTGGATTCCGCTTCTAGCAGAAATGCTTTTAGAACACTTATATGCTTTTAGGCTAGGCATGGGTAACCTCTGGCCCATTGGCCAGATACAACTAGTGGGGATCCCCATCTGGACTCCCAGCTTCTTCCCCAGACTCACTCTCTTCCTAGTAGCAAAAAGCTCTTATCTCCAGCTAATTGGAGATAAGAGCTTTCTTCTGCTGAGCACTGAAAAGGGCTCCCTGCTGAGGAGAGTGGGAAGAGACCTTGGGAGGAAGCTTCTGAATGATTCTGTCCTGCTTAATTCTGAGTAGATATACTACTCATGCTTACATCTAAGTAAACATGCTAAACTGAAAGCTATAAAGACTGATCTTTTCTGGCAGGCCTACCCAGTTGAATTTTAGGAGTTTTATTGGTATTTTAACAAAGTAGTAGTTTTTGTATGTCTTAATCAGTTTTATGTATTTTATATCATGTGCTTTTAATGTTGTTCCCCACCTCGACCCAGAGGGAGAGGTGGGTAATAAATAAATAAATAAATAAATAAATTATTATTATCATCATCCGGACTTCTAAGTAGACATACAGAGACTTGATATTTGAAATCCAATTTGAAAGTGCTGCTGAGTGATCATGTCCTGCACACCTCTAAATAATGTTCAGAAGCTTGTCCTGCTTACTTCTGAGTAGGCTCAAAATGGGTAAGAATCACATTTTGGTTCTGTCCACTCTAACTCTGGCCACACCTTTGTCCCCATGCACAGATGGAATACAACCTCCAAGACCTTTGGCAGATTGGAATTCAGACCTTGGACTCAAAAAGAGTCTCCACCACTGGATTAGATAAATTCAAGTGAGGATCGATCTATTAATGGGATCCTGAAATGGAAATTTCATGTTCTGAACACCAGCTGTTGGAGACAAACATCAGGCAATGGCCACCGTGCCTTCATGATCTCGGAGGCACACCGCCTCCAAGGTAAGACCAGAAATTTGTGGGCTTCCCAAGGGCATCTAGTCAGCCATTGTGGGAAACAGGACGTTGGACAATTTAAGTTTTTGGTCTGCTCTAGTGGGGATTTTCTTATGTTCTAGCATCTAAGAGCAGGACTCAAGTTTATTATGGTGTCCCTGCCTTCAAATGAGCAAACCTTTAAACTAGCCCAATATCGCTGGCTGTCCAATCCATCGGCATGCTTTCAAAAGAGAGGTGCTTTGTGCAGTACGAATCAAGTAGGCTCTGCTTAGCAAGAGGAGGGAATCAATGACTTCGCACTTTGAAGATGTACCCATTTAGCAGTCAGACTATCCAGTCAAGTCATTGATTTATCTTTCTGGGACGACAGCAGATACTCCTCTATACAAAAGAACTTCTCTCTCAGGCGACCTTGTTACTGCTGGAGCAGGACTCTGGTTTATTGCTGGAGGAAATCTTTTTTGGAAACATGAATCAGAGAGCCAATTCTCACATCAATCTGGCTGTTCTCTCTGGGCTGACCTGATTGATCCTGCCCTTCCATTAACCACCCCCTAGAAATCAGTAAATCTATGGGTGGTGCTGAGAAATCACTTGCACCTCTATTTGGATAATTTTTTAAGTGTCTAAGCAGTGTAAAATGTATTTTTTAAAAAAGAAACACAGGGCTTCAAAAGAACAATGGAAAACATACACACTTGCAAACATGCTCTAAATACTTATTGAAATAAAAAATGCAGGTTGCTTACCTGTAACTGTAGTTCTTCGAGTGGTCATCTGTGCAGTCACACATATGGGCTTGCACCGACGCTGAGCCCACTTCGGGAAACTTCCTTAGCTAGCTTAGGTTTTAGGCGGGAACCCCTCTCCCCACCGACCTACCGCGCATGCTCCGGGTTCCCACTTACCTCAGTTCTTCCGAGACCACTAGGCCTCGTGACCAAGGCAACTAATGGAGAGGAGCATGCCCGGAGGACCTCTTGACACTACAAAAAGCGATGCCAAGAGGGGACGGTGGGAGGGTTGTGTGACTGCACAGATGACCACTCGAAGAACTACAGTTACAGGTAAGCAACCTGCATTTCTTCTTCGTGGTCTCTGTGCATCACACATATGGGCGAATGATAAGCAACTTACCGGAGGTGGGTAGGCACCCTGATAAATCATTGGCATATTGACGAAAGGACCACTCTACCGAAGGAGGAATCCCTTCTTGCTCTGACGTCCAG
Source organism: Anniella stebbinsi (assembly GCA_029215795.1). Taxonomy (NCBI): domain Eukaryota; kingdom Metazoa; phylum Chordata; class Lepidosauria; order Squamata; family Anniellidae; genus Anniella; species Anniella stebbinsi. The sequence goes on from JARDYH010000007.1 coordinate 13,621,405, forward strand.
TCGATAATGCTTGATGAAAGTGGAAGCATTAGACCAGGTAGCAGCCCTACAGAGGGCAGGAATGGATGCCCCATGCAGGAGGGCCGCGGAAGTGGCCTGTCCTCTGGTGGAATGAGCTGTGAGTGAAATGGGAGGCTCTTTCCCCGCCACTTGGTAGGCCAGAGTAATGGTGTTCACAATCCACTTTGAGATACGTTGGGAGGAAACTGACAAGCCTTTGTTCTTTCCCCCATAGCAGATGAAGAGCTGTCGAGATTTGCGAAAAGATTTAGATCTCGCCTTATAGAATGCTAGTTCCCGCCGGACATCCAAGGCATGCAGCGACGAGCTTAAAGGATCCGAAGAAGCTTTGAAGAAGGTAGGTAAAATATTGTCCTGATTGATATGAAAATTGGATGTAACTTTTGGAACAAACAAAGAGTCAGGGTGCAGTACCACTTTATCACGAAAAAACTGCGTGTAGGGAGGGTCTATAAGAAGTGCTGCAAGCTCAGATGCTCGCCTGGCAGACGTGATCGCTACCAGAAAAACTGTTTTGAAAGTCAACAGGCGAATATTAACTGTCGCCAATGGCTCAAAGGGCTTAGACGGTAAGGCGCTCAGGACAACTGAGAGGCTCCATTGCGGGACTACAGGGCGCAGTGAAGGAAACAAATTAGGCAGGCCTTTGAGAAAAGCCTTCGCTAGTGGATGGGTGAAAACAGAAAAACCATCCACTAAGTTGTGGTTTACCGCAACGGCAGCTAAATAAACTCGGATGGAAGTAGGCTTTAAACCTTCAGTGTGTAGAGAGTACAGGAACCGAACCACGTCGAGCATAGTGCAGGAGTAACAATCAAAGCCATTAGCAATGGCAAAGTCTTGAAAACGCTTCCATTTTCTGGAGTACGACCGTCTGGTAGAAGGTTTCCTGGAAGCTTCAAAGATGGACTTTATGCCCAGCTGAATGGGCAAGCTTTCCCAGCGGGCCGGATTCTCCACGCTGTGAGTCTCAATGTGCGCAGGTCCGGGTGGAGTACTTTGCCACCATCCTTGGAAAGAAGGTCGGGAGTGCTGGGGAGGCGCCAGGTTGAATAACGCGCCAGTCTGAGTAGCGGTGTGAACCAAGCTTGTCTTGGCCACCACGGGGCTATGAGTATTGCGTTCGCTCAGTAACGGCGAGCTCGTGTGACTGTTTGAGCTATGAACGGGAATGGGGGAAACATGTATATGAACCCCTGAGACCAATCCCATTGGAAAGCATCTCCTAGTGATGCCTGCCCTATCCCCGCTCTCGAGCAATACTCAGGGCAGACCGTGTTGACAGGCGTAGCAAAAAGATCTATGTGAGGTGTCCCTGATCTTGCAAAAATGCATCCCACAATGTGAGTTTACAATTCCCACTTGTGGGTGTCGCGGAAGGATCGGCTGAGCACATCTGCCGTGACATTGTCCATTCCTGTGATGTGCAGTGCTGAGAGCTGTATGTTCTTGGAGATAGTCCAAAGTAGGATGTCCATTACAAGACGAAGCAGGCGAGGGGAGCAAGTGCCCCCTTCTTTGTTCACATACCATACAACCGTGGTATTGTCGGAGAGTATGCGAACGTGACGGCCTTGTAGGCAAGGGAGGAATGCATGGAGAGCCTTTTTCACTGCTAATAGCTCTAGCATGTTTATATGAAGGCGTTTCTCTGAATGTGACCATCTTCCTTGGATTGCCAGTTCGTGCAGATGATCTCCCCAACCGTCCAAGGATGCATCCGTTGTGACTACGCGAGATGGGCCAGGACCTACAAATGGCAACCCTTGGGAGAGATTCGTCGGGTCGGACCACCACCTCAGAGAGGAGAGCACCTGCTCGGGAATGGTGAGTATGAGGCTGTGTGGGTTTTGCGTGGGGGAGAAATGTTTTATCAGAAACTGTTGAAGTGGACGCATGCGTAACCGTGCCCAGCGCACAACAAACACGGACGCCGCCATGAGGCCGAGAAGCCGCAGAATTGTGAAGGCTGAAACCTGAGGCTCGAGTTGCAAGCGCGCTGCAAGCTGTTGTACGGTGTTCAGTCTGTCTTGAGGAAGGAACGCCCTTCCTACTTGGGAGTCTAGGTGGACTCTGATAAATTGAATGGTTTGTGATGGTTGAAAAATGGATTTGTCGTAATTTATTTGCAGACAAAGGGCAGACAGGAGGGAGCCGACCATGTGCACATCTTTGACAGCTTGGCCTCTGGATGGAGAGACGATCAGCCAGTCGTCCAGGTAAGGATATAGCTCTATATTGCTGGATCGGAGGTGCGCGCACACTGCCGACATGCATTTGGTGAAGACCCTGGGGGACGTTTTCAGGCCGAAGGGGAGGACGGAAAATTGGTATGCTTGGTGGCCAATGACAAACCTGAGGTACTGCCGATGGGAAGGATGGATAAGCGTGAACCAACTGTTTCTCTTGAGTGGCAGCAAGATTGCAGAAAGAGTCACCATAAAACCTTTTTGGTTTGATGAATTTGTTGAGGTGTCGATCCATAATAGGGCGAAGTCCCCCGTCCCATTTCAGTACCGTGAAGTAACGGGAGCTGTGCCCTTGGAACTTTTGCGATTGCGCCTTTTTGAAGGAGAGTGGATGTTTCGTGGGCCAAGGTTTCTGAAGGCGGTGTAATCTTGACGGCACCTGTTGGAGGAGGGAATTGGAACTCTATTCTGTAGCCGTATGCAATGATGTCTAGAACCCATTGGTCTGATGTGACAGAGGCCCAAACATGAGAGTCATGAAGACTGTCCTCTTCCGACAGGCCTATCCAGATGAATTTTAGGATATTTTTAATGTTGTGTTGTTCTCTTGTTTTTAAAAATTTTAACTGTTGTGAATTTTTGTGTTTATATTGTTGTTGTTCCCCGCCTCGATCCGGAGGGAGAGGCGGGTTACAAATAAATATTATTATTATTATTATTATGGTGAAATGGGTTGAGCCTGTTGGCTACTCGCCCCGGTAGTAGAGGTAGCACCAAGTCAAAGACGACGCTTGGATGATGAGCTCTGTCTGGTACGAGCCTGACGGAAACAAGACACCAGCTTGCGTTGTTGAAAAGAAGACGCAGCCGGAGTAGACTGGAAACGCTGGTTGCGGTCCTGCGATTGTCTAGGTTGGTATGGTACTGGCCTATACCATTTGCAGGAGCAGTAGGATTGCTGTGGAGGTTGGGTGAAACCCATCTTTTTTGCAGTCATCTTCGCTTTGTGGATGGAGTCCATGGTGGTGTCTGTAGAGGTATTGAAAAGTCCTTCCCCATCAAAGGGTAAGTCTTCAATTTTCGCCTTAGTCTCCTGAGGAAGAGTGGCAGAGCGTAACCAGGCATGGCAGCATAAAGCTATAGCGCCTCTCATAGCTTTCGCAGCACAGTCTGTTTGATGGCGAGCGGTGGTTAACTCTTGCTTTGAAAGCTGCACAGCCTCTGCCTGGAAAACACAAGCAAGCTCGCGTTGGTCTTCGGGTAAACAATCAGTAAGGGTTGAGATCTTCTCCCAGAGAAAAAGCTGATAGCGGGCCATCATGGCCTGATCATTTGAAACTTTAACGCCCAAAGCTGCCGATGAATAAATACGGCGGCCAAAGGAGTCCAGCTTACGGCCTTCCTTATCCGTGGGAGCGGAATGGTTTCGGTTCAATTTTCCCTGTGAAGCCTCAACGACAATTGAATTGGGCTTTGGATGCAGAAAAAGAAAAGGTGCGTCCGCCTCTTTAACCTTATAAAGGGCATCCAGACATTTTGAAGTAGGGCCTATTGTGGTTGGGTTGGACCAAGACTGTTTTACTGTTTTCAGCAAGGTAGGGACCATGGGTAAGGTCAACTGAGAAGAAGGATCAGTATACATGATGTCATAAATACCGTCGTCCATGTCCTCTGAGGGTTGTTGGAGCTCGATACCGAGCGATTGTGCTAGCCTCATCATCTGATCCAAGAAGTTTCCCAGTTCCATGGAAGGGGAAGCTCTATCCACGGTACCGACATCGTCCGGTGGAGACGGTACCGACAGGGCCGGCGATGGGACCGAAGAAGTGTCGGAGGCGTAATCATCCATGGATTGAGTAGACGGATCAGGGTGACGCCTCGGTAACGAGGATGCAGGGCGAAGACCCGGTACCGAAGACGGCCGCGGAGGTGATTCTCATTGACGACCTCGATGGGAACGAGACGAAGCGAGCGATGTGGTCTGACGTGGTGGAACCGGTGGCGGTGAGGAGTGACTACAAGGCAAACGTTGGCCAGTGTAGGGGTCAAACCGATATCGAGGTTCTCTATACGAAGATCGGTAAGAGTGCTCAGAAAATTGGTCCCAGTCATGGGGATCGAGAGCGTGACCGCGAATGGTAAGTAGAGGCCCCCATCGACACCTGAGACCGTTCAGAGTGAAGCCATCGAACCGGCGGTGGTGGCTCCAGGTCGATAGGGAGCGTGTCCAGGAGCTCCACATCGGAGGTCAGGTCTACCGGTAGCGGGGACGGTATCGACAAAGCCGGCGGTAACGAGGAGCCGCGGACCATGGAAGAGACCGAAGGCGAGCGGCTCACCGGTAGCGATGTCCTCGGTACCGAGGCGGCGTGGTGGAGGATCCCCGGAGGTGAAGATGAAGGAGACTGCTCCGAAGCCAGCTGCTGGCGAGTTGGTGTCGAAGACGGTAACGAGGACGGTAACGAGGTCGGTACCGAGGCTGATTTTTCTCCCAGTAGATTGAGGGCGAGTCGGTGTCGAAGATGGCAACGAGGACGGTACCGAGGAGGACTTCTTTGAGGTTGGCACAGAGGATGACATCGAGGATTTTTTTGGTTTCTTAGCCGATTTTGCAAGCGGAGCAGCTTTCTCACGCGGCTTGACCTTAGGCTTTTTAAGGACCATGCCTGGAAGAGAAGGAGTCATGGCTGGCAAATTCGAGGCCTGAGCTGCAACCCCCAACAAGGGCGAGCCAGGAGTCACTGGGCTTGAGCGGGCTACGGGCAACTGCCCCTGCTCCCCAGAGGTAGATGGAGTTGATTCCATTTGCGCCGTACGCGGTCTATCAACAGCCGTGAGCACCTTGCTCCAGAGTAGACTGTGCAAGCGATCGGCTCGATTCCGTCGTGTCTGGCGCGAAAAGCTCATGCAATTAGCACACGCCTCAACGATGTGGGATTCCCCGAGACAGTTCAGACACAAAGAATGGCCGTCGGTGAGGGCTAACTTTGCCCTACACCGAGAACAATGTTTAAAGAGAGCGATCTGCGCCATAAGATGGGGCAGGCCAGATAGGAAAATAAGGATCCTAACCGCTAAGATTTTTTTTAAAAAACTATCTATACAACTATATAACACTAGAAATACTACCTAAGCTACCTATTAAACAAAAACTACTTGTTCTACTCTCAAAAAGATACGAACGTATCCGAGGAAGTCTCCCGCGAGGCCATCAGCGCAGCGGTCAAAGAAGAACTGAGGTAAGCAGGAACCCGGAGCATGTGCAGTAGGTCGGTGGGGGGAGGGGTTCCCACCTAAAACCTAAGCTAGCTAAGGAAGTTTCCGGAAGCGGGCTCGGCGTCGGCGCGAGCCCATATGTGTGATGCACAGATACCACGAAGAAGAATTATTTTGCAGCTCTTTTCTAGAAAGTGATGAGTTTGGGACAAGGCAGCCCTCATTGGATGAAGAGTTTCGAAGAAATGGAGATATCACTGAGATGGCCTTTACTGTACACACAGACACAGACATACTTTCTTCCCTATATGGGTGGAGCCACTTCTGAGCCCAGGAACCCTTTCATGCCCATGGAAGACCTCAACCTGTAGCTTAGGTGGCTCACCCCACTGGGTGCCAGTTCACAGATCCATGGGTTCCTGATTCAAGACCACACTCCTGATAGTGTCAAAGCATTGTGTTATTAAGTCGGGTTTCTGCTTTTCGCTTAGCAATGACATTTGGAGATGTTTGAGATGAGGCAACATCGGCTCCTTCCTCGTCATGCTTCAGACAGACAGAGAAAAGATGGTCCTGTCCTATTAGGGCTTTTAGTGTTTGACATTTTGCCACCCTATAATTTTTTGTTGTACAGTTTTGTTCCTTTGCTCCTTGGGTTTTATGTGAAGTTGTATTGTACATCGCTGTCTGTGCCTGCTAGGCAGAAGATGGGGTTTTATAAATCTTAATCAAACTTAATGAATTTTATAAATCAATAAAATCTAGCCCATGCTAGATGTGTGGAATTTAATGCTGTATTAAATAGTCCCAATAGCCGTGTGCTGTATTAAACTAGCACAAGCACAACAGATACTCACCTTCCTGATACTCTCACCACAATGCTGAAATTGAACAATGCACTGAGCGAGAGAGACTGTTTCAAATAAGACAAATATCCAGCTTGCTTTCATTGCTCCAGTGCTGATCAGAACGATGTTGCAATTCCCATGAAATGCATTTGCCATCACCGGCTCCACCTTCGCTTCTTCTTCCCCTTCATGGTCAAGATTGTGCAGCACAAAGACTCCTGGGGGTGGGGAGAGAGATGGAGAGCGTTGGCTATTTTTCATCGCCAAGGCTGTGAATCCTCGACATGTCTCACTGAGGTCACCTGGAGTATGTACTGATCTGGGATGCCATTTTCGATAAAGTACACTTACACGGTCCTGGGTCCCCCTTAGCAACATGTAACAGCTGTACCGCTGAGACAATAAGCCAGGAAATGTTCCGGCACGGTGGGGATATCCCTGGGGAAAGGAGACAGAAATAAATTCAGCTACAGTTGTTCTCTGAATATGGCAGGGCAGAAGCTACTGTGTGCTCCCAGCTGCTCAACAGACAGCCTAAAAACGATCTCTGAAGATCATCTGAGATCCTTTGCACCAAGTCTTTGGCTCTTTCTGGCTCCTCTGATTCTCACCACCATTGCTCCTTTGCCTGCCCTGTATGACATGTGACTAAGGACAACGGAGAAATCCACAAGGGAATCAAGTGTGCAGCAGCCCACTTCTCCTGAGTCACATGGATTTCGCAGGTTCACAGTCCATGTTGTTGTTGTTGTTGTTGTTGTTGTTGTTTACTTTACATACTTTTATGGGAAATTTAGTAGTAGAAAAAATACACAAGGTTTTTTTTTCTAAAAAAAAATAGAAATCACCAATTAAAAATGCACATTTCTCCCCACAGGCTAAAGCATGAAAATGTGGATTTGCGCATTTTGAGGAGTTGGGCGGGGTTTTGCAACTATGAATTTCCTCACGAATTTTGGGGTGAAATCTGATTCCGCCAATGAGCAGAGGATGGAACAAAAGCCTCCTGTACATCCTTATATGTGACCAACTGAGCCTAAAGTAGCCTAGCGGTCATGTATGACAGCCCACCACGGGCTTGATAAATCTCCTACATTTTCTTCTTCCTCCATTCTGACAAAAATGAGGGGCACTTGTTGGCCACTGGCAAGCCTATAATACTTGGCAGGAGGATTCCAGAGTGCAGCTAGGGCTGGCCCTTGAAGCCAAAGTCCAGGGCTCTATAGCTCAGGCTGTCCTCAAATGTCCATCCTGGAACTGGCAAGGTGCAGAAGCAAACTGCATTTTATTCCTCTAATCATTGTGGTCCTGTCATTTAAGAGGCTTTAAAATGCAAAACTGTTCATGCTCTGAAGAGGTTTGTCTCTAATGGGGCCTGATCAGCACTAGTCATCCCACCGTTATTTGCAGGACAGTCCGTTTGAAAGCACCTTTAGAGGCTGGCCAGTCTATTTTGCCAAAGAAATTCAAAAGCTGCAAGCACATTTTCTTCTGCTATGCTGTTCATATCCTTTCATAGGGACAGACCCAGGGCCATTTCCTCTGAGAGCCGAGGCTCCTCATGGTCTGCTGACATGGACTGCTCCTCAATGCCATCTGGAAGTAAAGGTGTCTGTCTGTTTTGGCCCAACCAACTTCCACAGCATGTACAACTTGCTTTGTGCCTGTGAGCCAAGCTGCAAACTGATTCTGAAACTCTTTTATGCATTTGAGGGAGGGGGAAGATTCTATGGTTTGCACAAATCCCTCCCGTGCTTAAAAAAAAAAGCAAAATTCCTGGAAAATAAGCAAATTGGCTCGACTTGCTGCAGATCAAGTCAGGCGCTGCACTGGGAACCAAAAACAAAGTCCGGGAACGGAGTCTAGGAAAACCATATCCATACCTGAGAGTTCAAGCTCCTCCTCTGAAGAGGATCCTTCCAACGGGTGTATGACCAATTGCATACAACGGCATTCCAAAACAGCCAGGAGCATCAAGATAAATCTTGGGTTCACAGCTCCAGTGATGAGGAAAGGGCTATTTTTTCTCTGACTTTCCCATGGGAGTCTTCAGACTGTACAACCTGAAAAGCTGCTCGTGCCAAAGGTGGGAGGAACAGAGTGGGCTGCTGGTAAAAGTGTTTGATGTTACAGTATAGTAACAATCATCACCAGAGAAGAGAGAAGAATTGCAAAGCGTTGCATTCAATTTAATATCAGCAGTGGACTGATAACATCGCTGCCGCCGTGGCAGACTCTTCAAAAGGGCTGAATTAGAGCTATTGAAATTCACTATTGCAACTGTCCAGTACTGAGTTCTAAACCAACCCACTGCCTTCAGCTGCAGCGGTTCATACTACATCATCATCTGTGCTGAAGAAGAACTCAGCTGCCACTCCAGTTGGTTTTTGTACATATTGGCTCTCATTCTTTGCTTCAGGTAGCAAAATACCTTAAGCTGACCCTGCCTCTCCCCTTCTTATTGGCTCACGCCCTGCTGGCCAGTTGGCCTGAATCAGCATTGGTTTCCAATAGGCCCCAAATACAACAGATCCCCTATTCCCTGAAGCCCATTCATCCAGCAAGCTAAGGTCCTTCTCATTTACCTCCTCAGATCTAAGGTCATCAGGGTCACCATCAAGGGTCAGCCTGGTCAGGCCCTGACAAGGGTCCCCGTGCCAGCAGGGGCCCACTGACTTCCTCATCTTGCTCCTCCTCTTCTCCTTTGCAACCTGCTTGTTCACCTGCCTCTCGCTCTGGCCCAGGCAATGGTGGTGGCGTGAAGGAGGAGCAGTAAATGCTGCTGCCTTCTTGCTCACTGGCTTTCGACCTGTCAAGCAGCAAGTGGCAGCAACTCTGAGAAAGAGGGTGGGGAGCAATCGCAGCTGATGACAATGGTCGTGAGAAGGTAGGCTCACTGAGGGAGGGGTCCCATTGAGAACGTCTTGCCCAAGGGCCCTTAAAAACCTGGATCCACTAATGAGATTCATCTTTCTCTCTGCACCTCTCAGACCCTTACACTCCATATCACTGAACAGGAACAGTGGAGATCTTTCCAGATTTTAATGACTGGACTAAAAACAAACAAACAAAAAAGGCTCAGAAGTTATCACCATGTCTACTTTCCAGGCCCAGTGAAATTGAGCGCATGCATACGATTGCACGTATACTGAGGATTGAGGATCCACTGAAAGTCCTATTTCCCACCCACCCCCTTCTTTTTCTTTTTCCATGCATACATCTGAATAACGAAAGAGACCCACGTGTAATCTGAACAGCTAGAGCATTTCCATCCATTCCGATGCCAGCTCTCGGTACTCAGATGCGATCGTTTTATTTTTAATTAAAGGGAGCGACCATGTGCAATTCAAATTAATCAAACCCACATTAGAGAAGAAAGGGAGGAGATGTTGCTAAGCTATGTCACTCAAGTGTTCGTGGGCCAGGGCCGCTTTGCCCGATTGGCCAATTTGCATGGTTCACCACATTGCACAAAATGCTAGACAGATTAGCTCAAAATCGTAGCAAAGGATTCTGCAATCATTGTTTCCCCCATATTTCGAATAAAGCCAATTCCATCTCTGGTTATAATCTGGCATCACCAATAAACAGAAGCAAGACCGGGACTCTGCAGATGAAGGGGCAGGGCTTTTGAGATAGGAGCAGGCTGGGTTCTCAATGACTCTCATTATGTTTTACTGGACAATGTGAATAGGTTCTAACTGGCAATGTTGTTGGGGAGGAGCGCATGCCCATCCACCCACCCACTGCTAACCCTGAGAACTTCCAGAGACACAGGTGTCTTTGCTGCAGCAAAAAAGAACAAAGCTGAACCAAAAGCTGCCATTCTCCAGCAAAGTAGCTTTAAAGGGAGACCGACATGGAACTGCTGAATTAGAACTTATATAGTTTGATTCTATCCAATTGGGCATGAATGGAGAAAATGGTTTTTTTGTCCCATCACTGGTGTTCATTAGCTTAGCAATGTTAGGATAATAAGTGTTATCCACACTTACTGCTGTTACAAATAGTCACCATGCTTATTTTTCATGCAGTTAAGCTTTTATTGAAGGGTCACAGACGGTACTTTTCCCTTTCATTGCAATTTGACTTCACTCTTGACATCTTTTTCTCTGCATTCTCTGTACTTATGAATGCATACAACAGCCACCAGTATGACCCAGCTGAGAGGGTGCTGGGGCAGCTGGGCAACAGCCAGGGCTTTGAAGGAGAAAAACATCTGCCATAATACATGTGTATTTAAGGTGCCACAAAGCTATTTGTTGTTTTTACACCACACCACTCCCCATGAAACAGGAAAGAGAGACGGGGCAGATTGAATCTTCAGAACATAAGAACACAAGAGCCCTGCTGGATCCGACCAAGGGTCCATCTAGCCCAGCACTCTGTTCACACAGTGGCCAACCGGCCATCAGCCAGGGACCAACAAAGCAGGACATGGAGCAACAGCACCCTCCCACTCATGTTCCCCAGCAACTGGTGCACACAGGCTTCCTGCCTTTGATTTATCCCATCTATGGACTAGAAGCTTGGTATGTTTGCAAAGAATGCTGAGATTGTCAAGATATAAATGCCTACACCAAATACAACATTAAGTTCCATGCTCACACGGAAGAACCATGCACACACCAAATAACCTGCAGTTCTGTGCGTAGGAGAACACGGCAAAGGGATTGGCCAGAAAAGCAGACTTCTCATCTCAAGTAGCATGCCTCTTTTCAACGAGTTGTGAAATAGGTTATGAAGCGTTGGAGCTCGTATTTATGACTTGGGAGCAGGAGGACACTTTGAAGCCTCAAACGACGGACTTTTTCAGACCTTGGAAAGCAGCACTTCAGACATCCCTGTCATGAACGATCTTGCAGACACACCAGTGGTTCATAGAGAGATACGTATTTAATGCTGCGGCCTTGAAAGGAGGGACACCTGCAGTTTTCATATGACTCAGAGGCAAAATTAGCACAGAAATGCCCTCCAGTGTCTCTTATTAATTGCTTTAAGACCAGAGCGCAGCCACGATTGCAGAGATGAAGATAGTTTAATGCGGCGCAATCCACGGATACAGCACATTTCATGTGGTAGCAGAAGCATGAAGGGTCAGGTTGCTGCCCCCAGATCTACAGTTTTGTTAAAATCTTACCAAATTTGCCAAGAAGGGGGCAGAAGGAGGGGGGGAAGCAAGAAAGAGAGTGAGAGAAAGGGAAAGCGAAAAAGGGGGCTGGAAATATAGTTATAATGACTTAGGATTTGTTTTCATAGGGGGAGAGGACTAAGATTAATCAAGAACTTTTCAGAAAAAGATTTTAAAGGAAGGATTTCTGCATTTTGAATATGTCTTTAACTCATCTTTCCATCATAGCAGATTCTCCTGGCAACCTACATTTATTTACTTAATACATTTATATCCCACCTTTTCCTCCATGGAGCCCAAGGCAGCATACATGTCTCTCCTCCTCCCCATTTCATCTTCACAAAAACCCTGTGAGGTAGATGAGGGTGAGAATCAGTGCCTGGCCCAGTGCCAGTTTCATGCCCATGTGGGGACTGGAACTTGGATCTCCTAAGAGTCCCAGTCCAACATTCTAACCACTACACCACATGGACTCTCTGGTCCTGCAGTTTCAGCCTCACCCTCACAACAACTCTGCGAGGTAGATTAGTCGGAGAATCAGGCGCTGACTCAAAGTCACTCAGTGAGATTCATGGCCAAGTGCATATCCTGGCCTCGCCTGTCTCCTCCCTTCCCTGCTCACTGGAACACCCCATTTTCCCCCTCTCTGAGTACAATTTTGCAACCTTGGAGGCTAGCTGATGTAGTTCTCTCCACGCTGGTGGCGAGGGAGGGAGGAAGGGGGAGGGTGATTCTACGACTCCCCCTTTCGAGGTCGGTCAGAGCATTGCCTCCAACTTCAGAGGGGAGAATCCCCACTATTCTATAGCACCTCAGACAATGTCTAGAGGCCGTAGGATTTCTCCCTTAGCCAACATCTCCAGGAAGAAAAAAGAGAGAAAAAAAAGCATCCACTGAGAAAACAGTGCCATCGAAGCTGAATTCTTCAGCAATGTGTTTCACATATTTGCATTATGCAGGGGCGAAGAAAGTTAGCTAGCCAATGTTTTTATTTTCCCAGTAACTAGATAGCTGTTGTTATCAAGCCACGTTTGTGAAATTAAATGGCACTTTAAATTAACTTTTCAGAATGTGTGTGGTGTTGTTTTTTGTTTTTTTGGTTAAGGGTTTTGCAGTAATCATGTATTTAAATGTGGTGTGTGTGTGTGTGTTTTCCTTTCTCCAAAAAGGACAAACAGCTCTTTGCAAGCTGTGCAATTATGTAGTACATAATGCCTAATTACCCCCAACAATGACCCGCTTCCTCAACGTGGAAAAATCAAAGCGTTTCCAAAATAACACATTGTTCAAAGCAAATGAAAGGAGAGGCAGCCTCGTCATAGCAGGCTTGCGAGAACAGACACCTCCCTTGTCTGTCTCGGTGAGTCACTCATCAACTGAGATTGTAACGATCCAAAGTGTCGGGATAGGAACAGGAGGGGCTGGCAATATCCTGCCTAGGGGACAGCTGTGAAGGGGAGGGGAAATTGTCCCTTACTGCAGCTGCAGATCTCCATTCCTCACCCCTGTGGCAGCCTTCTTCTGTAGGAGGATAAAAACCATGAGCCATGCGTCGTGTTTTGAATTGAGTAGGATCCCGTTACTTCCTGCCAAAGGGAAAGGAAAAACAACAACGGGGAGTCATTGGTTGCATTCAGATGATCACATCTCAATTTAATAAGCTGAGATATGACTGAGCCTGCATGCAGCTGCTTCCCTGAAGAGCAGCCTTCCCTAACCTCATGCCTTCCAGATGTTTTGGACCAACTCCCATCAGCGCCAGCATGCATCGCCGATTCTCCAGAATGTCAGGAATTCTAGTTCAAAATGTCTGGAGAGTACCTGGTTCAAGAAGGCTGTTGCAGAACGAGAACAGGGTATCAAGCTAACTTCAAACCATGGCTTAATATCCTGGGTTGTTCTGAAATCGTTAGCCATAATTTCCCAGTTCCTTCATGACAGGAAGCTATCGCTTACTGAAGACTTTTTGGTTGCCTACTCACCTGTGCAAAGGAAGGAGTGAAGCAGCTCTGTGTACAGAACATTGGGCTTATTCATATCTTGGCTTATTAAGCTGAGATACGATATCATTATCATCTCTCTTTTCATGCTCGTGGTGGTTTTTCTAGGCAGATATGACACGCTTTGCCAAGACATACTGTCTTTTACTGATTCAGGAATTTCCTGACAACTGAGTATGCTTTAAGTATGACTGCTTTCTAGATGTTGGCATCAATGTATTTTGGTAGGCCCAGTTTCTGAAGGTTTTCAGTATAGTTGTTTGATGTGATGCCAGTGGCTGATGTGACTAACAGGATAATTGTGACCTTTTCATGTTGCCATAATTCTTTAACTTCAATGGCCAGTGGGGTATAATTTTCTGTCTTCTCCTCTTCCTTTTCTAAAACATTTTTGTCTTTAGGTATTGCTATGTCAATGAGGTCCATGTGTTTTTCTTTTTTGTCTATAACTGTTATGTCTGGTCAATTGCAAGGTATTTTCCTTTCCGTATGAATTGTTCTGTCCCAGTATATTTTATGATTCGCATTTTCCAAGATTGTTTCAGGTGAGTATGTATAGTATGGTGTAGGTCGTTTGATGAGGTTGAATTTGATGGCCAGTTGTTTGTGAATTGTTTTTGCAGCTGTATTGTGTCTGTCCATATATCCACTCTTGCCAGGATTTTAAATCCTCCTGTTACATGGTCCATTGTTTCTTAGAATTGGTGAGATTTCCTACATAAATCTGTTATTACACTGTTATTTTTTATGATGTATATTTAGTAGTTCTTGGTTGCTATAACGTATGATTGTTCTTTGTTTATTTGTGGGTTCTGTGCTTCCCATGCAGAGCTTTTTGAGCCCATTTTTCTTTTTTCTCTGTGATTGTGAGTGGTTGTGTTTGGTCTTCGTTTTGTAATGCTAGGTTGAGTGGGGTGTAGTTTTTTTTACTGCTTTTACTATAGCTTCATGAATGGAGGTGTTTTTAGTGTGAAAGTATTCTTTGGGTGATTTTATCTGTTTCGCATAAATTGTGTTAATGTTAGCAGCCCTCTTCCTCCTTCTTTCCTGCTGATTGTTATTCTTTCAATGCATGAATTGGGATGGAGCATGCGGTGTTCTGTAAGTTGGGTGCAATTGAGTCTTTTTATTTCTTAAAGTTCAGGGTGTGACCAGAGTATGATTCTGAATGAGTATGTGAGGATGGGTATTGAGTAGGTATTGATGGATTTGAAAATGTTTTTAGAGTTGAGTTTGGATTTTAGGATTTGCGATAGGTGGATTTTGTATTGCATTCTTAGTTGAGTTTTTACTGTGGAGTGGTTGATTTTTGCATTTTGTTGGGATCCTAAATATGTTTGTGTTTAATTTTCTTCCATGTTATTTAATATTTTGTTGTTTAGTGTTTCTTCTGTTTCTGCTTCTTTCCGTTTTCCTCTTTCTATGTGTAGCATCTTGCATTTTCCTAGTTCTTGTTGATTATAACTCTTTTTTGGTCTTTTAGTCTTTGTTCTGTTACAGTGTCCATTAGGTGGACATAGATTTCCAGAAAAAAAATCTATGAAGTTCTGTTCAGTATCCTGATGCTATTGTTTCAAGTTGTGTGCTTTTAAAGTAACAATGCATAACGTTACTATTCATTTCATCTGACCAAGCTAAGCGTTGCCTTGGGAGTCCCATCTTGGTGGTTGCCTGTGGAACAGGCAAAACACACCTGGGGAAATTTGGGTGGTTATTCTTTTTCTTATTCATTGCCTTTTCATTTCCATTTTGGCTGACTGTTAGGTTCGTGTAGCGTTCTCGGCCTTGATGCTGCCCGTTAGAGGCTTTTCTTCTAGTTTTCATAACCATTATTTCACACTAAAGGAGTAGTTAGCCCTGTCTAGTGTCGGTTGCCTAGAGTCCACGGGTGTGCCATGCCCATGTAACTGCGTAAACAGTTACCCCCTTGCGTAGGGTGACCAGATAAAATCCAGGTCAGGGCTCATGTAACTTTAACAGTTGTAGAGAAAAGGGAGTTTCAGCCAGTGTCATTTGTATGCAGTTAGTGCCTGGTGAAATTCCCTCTTCATCACAACAGTTAAAGTTTCAGGGGCCCTGCCTTCGTTGGTATATGGTCACTCTAGTATAGTGCAGGCACCTTTAACTGTTGGATTGAAGAGGGAATTTCACCAGGAACTAATTGCATACAAGTTACATGAGCCCTCACCTGAATTTTATCTGGTCAGCCTACCCTTGCGGTATCATTATCATCATTATTACATTTATAGCCTGCACTTTTTAAAAATCTTGCAAGGAATTCAAAAGGTGGCTTATGTGGTCCTCCATTTCATCCTGACAACATCCCTATGAGGTAGGTTAGGCTGATAGGCAGTGACAGTGCCCAATGGTCAAGGGATGATTGAAGTTGCAGTCCAACATGTTTCCTTCTAAGGGCTAAACGGTGGGATACAAATAATGTTATAAATTAAATAAATAAATATAACTTTGGAGAGCATGTTGCTTAGAAATAAATATGACAATAATGCTTAAGGCTGCCCAGGAATGTGTCCCTCATTAAATTGACCAACTACACTTTTCTATGGACCTTGGAAGAGACAACCACACCATCACTGTTTGAAGGCTACAACTATCAGGTTATCTTCATGGTGTTCAAATGGTGTTGAGGCGGGAAAACGGGTTTGCTCTAAAAAAGAAAAGAAAATAAGGACGCACAACACTACACCTCCTCCTTTCAATATTTATGAAGTAGCTTCTGCCTATAATTAAAAACAGGTGCAATTATCACCCCCACCATTCATTAACCTTGGGAATTGAGCAGCCGATAAGCAAAAATGTTATTTGTGCATTAAAACTGTAAAGCAGTTTAGCTCCTCCTGCCTTCAAAGTAGAGGGCTTCAGCCAAACAGGTGACAGCTGCAGAAATCTTTTCTTCGGAGACAAAGATGCCAGGGGCAGGTGGGGGTGGGGAGGAATTAAGAGAGTGCTTTTTAAGATACATTCATAATAAGCACCTTTATCTATCCTAAAACTATTTTCCTCATGCTCATATGCTACTGGGAGGGACCAATAGTTACTTTCAAAGGGTTAAAAAAACATCAATAGTAGATTTTTTAAAAAAAATAAAGATTATATTATTTTTCAAATACAAAGACAAACATACTAACAAACAAACAAAATATAATGCTATTTTTAATAGCTGTTCTTACCCAATGTTATTGGCTTATGTTTGTTCATGTTTGAGATAAAGAATATGCAGCCTGTACTGCTGGTAGGAATCTCTCAGTTTCTAATTCCTCAGACGTAGGCCATAACATATATTTCTCTGATCCCTCAGCAGGAGATAGAGATGTAACTCTTTGCCCAAAAGCGAAGTACTTTGGAGGGTGTGGGGGTTGACTGCTGGTAACTTGCACGCACTGGTAACTTCGAGGCTTGACTTCTGCAATGCGCTGTACATAGGGCTACCTTTGTGCCTAGTCCGGAAACTTCAACTTGTTCAAAATATGGCAGCCAGGTTGGTCACCGGTACACCTAGGGGTGATCATATCACACCAGTTTTAAAATCACTTCATTGGCTGCCAATTAGTTTCCGGGCGAAGTATAAAGTGTTGGTTAATACCTTTAAAGCCCTACATGGTTTGGGTCCAGGGTACCTGCGGGATCACCTTCTCCCGTACAATCTGCCCCGCACGCTCAGGTCCTCTGGGAAGAACTTACTCAAGCCAGCCAGAACTAAGCTGGCGGGTGTTACCCAGAGGACCTTCTCTTCCATCACTCCCAGACTATGGAATGGTCTGTCGGAGGAGGTTAGACAAATTGACAGTCTTCATGAATTTAAGAGAGTCATGAAGACTGTCCTCTTTCGACAGACCCATCCAGATGAATTTTAAGATGTTTTTAATGTTGTATTTTTTCTCTTGCTTTTTAAAAATTTTAACTGTTGTGATTTTTATGTTTTATATTGTTGCTGTTCCCCGCCTCGATCCGGAGGGAGAGGCGGGCTACAAATAATAATTATTATTATATTATTAGTGATGTGGAGAATGTGACTAGGGAGACATTTCTCTCCCTCTCTCATAATACTAGAACCCAATGGGATCATCCCATGACACTAATTGGTGGGAGATTCAAGACAGATAAAAGGAGGCACTTCTTCACACAACACAGAATTCAACTATGAAATTCGCTTCCACAAGATGTAGTGATGTCCACCAATTTGGATGGCTTTAAAAGGGAGCTGGACACATTTCTGAAGGAGAAGGCTGTCAATGGCTACCAGTCCTGACGGTTATGTGCTACCTCCAGTATTAGAGGCAGTATGCCTACCTACATCAGTTGCTGGGGAACATGGGTGGGAGGGTGCTCTTGCACTCACATCCTGCTTGTGGGTATCCCGTGTGCAGCTGGTTGGCCACTGCGTGAACAGCATGCTGATGGAACCTTGGTGTGATCCAACATAGCTCTTCTTACATTCTTATGTTCTCTTGATGAACCAAGCCTCTTGTATCTGACCCTTCTTTGCACGCAGCATCTTAATGTGATGGAAGTTGGATGCTTCAGTGTCCCCTCCTCAATGGAGGTTTGGATGCTTATCATTTGACAATGTCATCAATGACTTTGCTCCCCCAAAAAGATAATGAAAGAAAGTATTTTAAATTTTATGTGATATGCCACAGACGGAGTGCTAAACTGCTCTATCCATTCAAAGTTTTCCTAAATGGGAAGTCAGAAGTCATAACAACATCACCAGATAGGGCTGGGAAAGATCCCAGCTTTGGAGAGCCCCTGCCATCATCTCCTCTTCCTCAGAAGAAGGCAGAAGCCACAGCTCAGTGGTAGAGCACCTGCTTTGCATGCAGAAGGTATCAGGTTCAATCCCCAACACCTCCACATGAGGATGGAAAGATTCCTACCTAAAACCCTGGAAAAACACTGCCAGTCAGTGTTGACAATACTGGGCTAGATGGACCCATGGTCTGACTCAGTATAAGGCAGCTTCCTATGCTTCAATTTAGTCTAGACTTAGGAACATCGGATGCTACCTTATACTAGGTCAGAATATTTGTCTATTAGCCCAGTATTCCCTGATTCTCTAGGGTTGCCATCAGAGGTCTTGGCCATCACTTCCTACCTGAGCCTCCTTTTACTGGAGATGACTGAGAATGAACCTGGGCCCTTTGACATGCAAAACATGTCCTTTACCACTGAGCTACATTCTCTCACTTTCCTTTAGGATTAAAGTTATAATTGATTTTGAAATCCAGACTTGAAGACTATTTCACATTAATATGAAAGCTCCTGGAAAGCCCGTTCTCCATTGATTTGAGTCTTTCAATATTTTTCCCATGATAGAGTGGCTGATTATGAGCCCAATTTTGTGTGGGAAAGGATTTGGCTATCCATGTCTTGTTTTCGATACAAATATCCTTTCATCTACCATTTTTAGGAAGATCGCCACCATTTTCCTTATTTCATTTTATTTTATTGCAAATTTAATTAGGTAAGTTGAAAATTCAGATTTAATCCTGAAGGGAATTTGGCAAGATGGCTGTGACACCACCGTGTAAATTGTTTACAACTGATGTTAATGGTTGCTCATTTGATGTAATGTGCCGAACGCAATTCAATTGCTCCGGGGGGGGCTTTGTTCTAATAGTCAATCTTGTCCATAATTGCAACGGGGCTGCCTCCATCTGCCTTGTGCAGCAAATGGCTGGATGTAAAGTGCCTCTAAACTGGGAAAGTGTTCAACAGATCTCTTGCCACAATGTGAACTGAAATGCAGGAGAGGAACAGGCATCCAAAGTGGGTCCTTGAAAAGAACGTTGGTTGCTCCCTCGCCAGTTGAGCAGCTGCTGTTCCAAAACATCACATCCTTAAACAAACCACGCACGAGGTGTAGAAGGCCAAAATTCAAAGCTTCTCCTCACAAAAAGGCAGCCAGTGTATTATGTGAAATACTTTGCCTGCAAGGACAAACAAGAGCATGGATGTGCATCGCCATGCTCATATATGGTCCCCATTCAATGATGACACCATCCAAGGTGGAGGAGGGAAGTGCAACTTCCAGCAAGACCACTAGTCATGCGCAACACAGAGCACAACCAGAGTTGGTCTGGGGCCCAGAGCTGTAATAACAGGTAGGCAGAGGAGAGATACTCAGTTGGTTCCCCTTTTAATGTGAACTCATATAATTTCAAATGTTCAAACCAATGTGGAAATTGAAACTCTGCCATGCCTCCCCAACCCTAACCCAAGGCTTAACCCTAACCCAAGGCTTAACCCTAACCCAAGGCTTAGCCCTAACCCTAACATTCCACTGAGATGTCCCTCTAGCCACTCAAAGCTAGTAGTCAAGCCATCCTGGTGGCCTACTCAGTCTGCCTGGGGAGCCATGCCCCCCCGTCCTAACCCTAATCTGAGGCTTAGCCCTAACTCTCATGTGCCACTGAGACTTCCCTCCAGGCACTCAAAGTGAGTAGGCAAGCCATCCTAGTTTCCCATTCAGTCTGTCTAGACCGACTAGGCTATACCGAGGCCCCAGTTCCTGCCCAGGGTGCCATGCTTCCCAAACCTTAACCCTAACCTGAATCTTAACCCTAACCCTCGTGTGCCACTGAAGCTTCTCATGAGCCATTCAAAGTCAGTAGGCAAGCCATCCTAGTTTCCCATTCAGTCTGTCTAGACCGACTAGGCTCTACCAAGGCCCCGGTTGTTGCCTGGGTAGCTATGCCTCCCCAATCCTAACTCTAGTTGAGGCGTAATCTTAACCCCACCATACCACTGAGACTTCCCTTCAGCCACTCCAAGTCAGTAGGACAGCAGTGCTGGGGGCCCATTAAGTCTGTAAGGTCCTGCTAAGTCTACTGAGGCCTCGGTTACTGCCTGGGCAGCCGTTCCTAACACTCCTGTGCCACTGAGACTTCCCTCTAATCCTACAACTGCTGGATGAATACATAAATCAATACTCCACCAAAAGAAATCCTGGAGCTATCATACCGCATGGTGTTCACAAGTCATGTGATGACACTTTTCATGACTTGGAGATAATTGTTATCACTTGTTGATGTCTGCATAGTGAGCTCCATAGGAAGATTTCTTCTACCTTGTCAGCTTTATCCATCTACCTCAGTCTTTTCTGCTATTACTGGTACTGGTTCTCCTTGGTCTCCTGAAGGGACTTCTCATATCATCTGAACTTTTGACTACAGATGTCAGAGATTAAACCTTGGACCTTCTTGTACAAATGATGTGCTCCATCCATCACTGACTGGTGGTCCTTCTCCAAAATACTCAATATGGTTCACATACATCAGAGGTGGTTAACCTCAGGCTCATGGGCCAAATCTGGCCCACTTGGGATCTTGATATAGCCCTCTAGAATTCCTCAGGTGGCCACACACCCTATCCATTTATCCCCACCACCAATTTTTTAGTAGTTTCCTGGCTTTTGAGGAGTTTTTGCACCCATTCTAAAAAGTTTAAATGCCTCTCTTAAGGGTTGGTTACTGGTAATGAGTGTCTTAAACTAAAATATGCTAGTACCTCGGACCTACCCCTTTTGGCTTCAAGCAGACACACCACTGAAATGTGGGCCCCGACAGCTTTTCCAAAATTGAATTCAGCCCTTTGACACACCTGTTCTATCCTACCTTGATTTTCCTACTTTGGCCAGCTAGATGTCTCCTTGAGGCCCACATGCAGGGCCTAGAGGTAACTTCTCTCTTCCACTGTTGCTTCCCGGCAGCTGGTATTCCATAGCCTACTGCCTCGTCTGAACCTGGAGATTGCCAATAGACGCTTCTCGTCTTCCATGAACATGTTGAGTCCCCTTTAAAAGCTATCTAAACAAGTAGACCTTCCCCAAATCCACCGGCAGTGACTTCCATAACTAAATTATAGATCACCATGAGAATTAGCTACCGCCTGACTTGTCCTCCATGAAGTTCTTACTTCCTTTCCACTTTTACTGCCCGTTCTTTAACAGCAGGAATTTCTGGGAGGACAATTTTGCTGGCATCCAGCCTGATCTACTCCAAGTGAGAGATTCTCCCACCAGAGACCTTTTTTAAAAGCCTCTCCATCATGGTATGCATTCCGTATTATGCCCCCCCAAAAAAAAGAAAGAAGAAGGAGAAGGAGAGAGGAAAGAAGAGTGTGTCAGAAAGTAAAGCCGAGAGGTTTCGTAACAGGCCTCCTGCTATTCTCCTTACATAACATCACTTCTACCATTTGTAGGCACAATTAATTTAACATTGCAAAGAGCATAACAGCCTTCTTACAATCAGCCCCATCAAGGGAGATAGTTATCTCAGTGGCTCCTGCTGGCTTGATGAATATTAAGCAGCATCTCCCCTAAGGCCCCAGCTCAACACACACACACATATATCCAGCAAAGTCCCTGGGAACTCATTCAAGCTAGCATCATTGGGAAGGAAAAGGAAGGGCCCAGGGAGACTTCCAGGTTCCGTTTTTGTTAGGCTTTGTGAGGTTGCATACCAGATTGCACTTGCATAGCTTTCCCTGCATATTTTGGCATCCCTTCCGCTATGTCCTGCTTTGACCAGGATGAGAGACCCATGGCATGCTAGACAAGATCTGGGGGAGCCAAACTAGAATGGATCAGGGCCAACTGAAAAGTCCAGGACCTGGAAATGGGTCTCCGACAGCCCGTTTCTGGAAGATGGCATCAGATACTTCAGGACCCTGGACAGCTCCAGAAGACAACTAATGTTCCCCCAGTCAACTCCAAAGCTCAATTCAAACTGTCTCACTGCCAAAGCCACCCCACTTAAGAAAAGTTGGTGAGAACTTAACGGGGCCACACAATGTTCCACTGAGTAGACACAACAGGGCCAAGCAATGTACAACTGAGTGGAGCCATGTACCACTGAGAGGACTTGGGATGCATCACCAAGAGTTGTACAGAGGGAGATGAGATGGGAAACACCACCCTTGTTGAAAGACTACTTAATTTTCCCTCTTCCCTTCTCATCCCGTTTTCTTTGTGTGTCATGGCCCCTTTAGATTGTAAGCCTGAAAGCAGGGGCTGTTTTGTTTTACGGATTGCGTGTAAACTGCTCCAGTAGTCTTTAAATCAATAAATAAAAGCTTCTCCAGTGGAGAACTCAAATAGGGTGGTGGGTAGGTGCCAAACCTATTCAGGAAGTTCCAAGGCTAAGCTGTTAATTATAAGATCATCCTGGTAATTCCAAGAGTTCAATAGGGATCAGGGGCTGCAAAATCACCAAAATTAGAATGAACCATAAAAATGGCACAAAGATCCATAGTTATACTTAAAACCGTAGCAATCCAATCCCATCCTTTAGAAGACAAAGCCCAGAAATGCCAGTTCGAAGGTAATCTTTGCCACCTGCTGAAAAGCAAGCAGGTGAAAGTCCATTGGAAGGGCAAGGATGTTTCAAAAACATGATGCCATAACAGAAAATACCTTCATTTCACATGTGGCACCCACTATAGTTCAGAAGGCAGAGGGACCTGTAGTGGGCCTCAGATGCAGATCTCAACGCTCAGGCAAGTTCATATGGAAGGAGACGTTCATTGAGATACTGGTCCCAAGCCATTTCATTGTCCTGCCTTCTGTTACATTGTGCCACCTTCTTGTGCATTCTCCAAAAGGGTGTAAAGCAACCCAAAGGTTCTGTCTTATTTTGTTGACTAGGTAAAGAAAGAAGAACAGTTGGTACACTTCATAAAGCAGGAGGATATTGACAAGGTGCTTGGACAGTTTTGTGCAACCGCTTCCACGTTAGATTCCTGCCCCAACCATTGTTAGACTGATTGATTCGCATAATAAACCTATTTACTTGGAGAGCAATTTCTTTGCTTGACTACAAACACATTGGGAGGGTTTGGGACTTGACAGGTATTTAGATTTTTCTGTACGTTCCTCTCCAGATACTTAGTTCATCATCACATGTCTTGCTCTGGATTCCTAACCCCTTGAGCCCCTCTGGGTAGCAACAAGAAGTAGGGCCTTTTTGGTTGTGACACCCACCCCATGGAATGCCTCGCTGGTTGAAGTTCTCCAAGCCCTGACACCATATGGTTTTAGACATTTAGTCCAAACCCGGTAGTTTAGGAAGGCCTTCAGCTGAAAAACTTTTCTCTACTCATTATGATTACATTAAGGTTGTTTTCCTTTCTCTGTTCTTTCATTTTGCTTTTCTGGGATTTTTAAAGGACGATTTCTGACAGTTGTTTAATGCATTTTCAAGATTCTGTTTTATTGTTTGTATATTTTACTGCTGTAAAGCCTCTTTTGGGGGAGGGAAAATGGGATTTTAAAAAAAGCAATACCACCCCTGGATTCTTACTGCCTACCAATCACAGGGACTGACATTAGCACTCCCAGTTTTATATCTGCAGAAAGCTCCAAAAACTGAGCAGGCAGTGTCCCAGATAGCTCACTGGCTCAACCCATGCCTCAAGCTATGTGGCTTCACTTAGAAGCATTAGAATTGCTGGTGCAAATGTCACAGGATACCCCGAACTCAGAATCTGTAGAGCAGAATAATAATGAATAATTGCATCTGTGACTGAGCCTTACATACTGGGAGCATGAAGCATCCAAACGCTTTTGCTGTCTTTATATATTTAGAACGTGATTTGAGGGACTGTATACGTCAGGGTTGAAGAACATGAGGGGCATGGATGAATTCTAGTCCACTTGGGGCCCCAATCCATTCCTCCACGGTCCCCCCAGAAGACCACACCCCTTTCCTTCCCCCCCACCCCTTTCCCCCCAACCACCAATCATTGGGTGGCTTCTCAGCTTCTGACCTTTCTAAAAGACCAAATGCCTCTCCTAAGTTTTAAGTACTAGCAGCAAGAGCATTAAGCTAAAGTATGTTGGTCTTTTGGGCATTTTGGAGCTGCTTTATTGGCCCTGCCCACTACTGGAACCCACTCCTCAAGAGGTTCTGTCTTTGTGGGGAGGAGGTAGCTGTTTTCCCAAAAGCTAGCAAATGTGATTTGGGGTGACTTATTTCCATCCCCCTCCACCTTGCTTTTTACAGCCCTGTTTGCATCCCTGTGTCTGCCAGCTAGTACAGCCAGCCAGCCTGTAAAATGTCCTCTCTAGTTTGTAGTCACTGGGGAGAAAGCAGGGAGTTCATGCAAGGTTGCTCTTCTTTGCCGTCTGGCACTCAGAGGGAGTGTGCTGCACAGCGGGACCCCCAGCGCTTTACTTTAGCCTCAGTATATTGACATGTAATGGACTGAGAGAGAGACAGAGCAGAAGCAATGTCAAAGCAGATTCCCCAGGAGCCATTTTTTAAGGCATAGCATGGGGAACCCCCCCCCCCCCAAAGAATGCTGTATTTTATTTATGTACAGTGAGAACGTGAAATATTTCTGATGGGGAAATTCATATTTCCTAGGGATGTTGCAAGTATCCACACCCACCCACCCTGACCCTGCTTGCACTTGCACCCCATGGCTCGGTGAGAGCCCTATGAAACCGCCCACCATTTACCAAGCCGCCATTCTGTGCAACAATGCCGGCTCAGACATTTCTAGGAAGGGAATGTGGCCTAAATGGTGGCCTGAAAGGAGCCATTTACACAACATTACGGGCATGAATGGAGCATTCACGCCTGTCATGTTGTGTGAATGGCCCTTTGAAGGCCACCATTATGCAACACTCCCTTCCCAGAAATGCCTGAGCTGCCATGGTTGTGCAAAATGGCAGCTTGGTAAGGGGATGGATGGCCCCAGAGCTTCATCAGGTGCTCAACGAGCCGTCAAGAAGCTTGCGTGGCGCCGCAAGCAGAATTGGGCGGCACCCAATGAAGCCAAGCGCAGGTGAGTCCATCCATCCCTAAAAGGCACCCAGGTTTTAGAAAATGATTTGGGCTAAGAGAGATCTGGAGACATCGAGGCAGGATCCTCTGCACCTGGGGTGTTGAACCTCTTTATGCCCATGGGCTGAATTCAATTTCAGGAAAGCTCTATGGGGGTACATTCCAGTGGTGGGTGGGGCCAAAGGCAAAATGAGGCAGGGTCAAAATGCCCAACATACCAGCATATAGTTTAAAGCACGAACTGTCAGTATCTATGCCTTAGGAGAGACATTTCAATGGCGGGTGTGTGTGTGTGTGTGCAAACCTGGGAAACCACGAAATGATTGGCAGTCAGGGGAAAGGGGGTGGGACCAAGGGGAAAGGGGCACGTTGTCTCAAGGGCCGAAGGTTCAGCACCCCTGCTCTATGCCACTGGTATATTTCAAGAACTGTCATAGTGCACAAAATGTAATCATGCTCTACATAGGAACCATGGAGAAATCCACGGCAGAATCAAATGAGTTCAGCTTTTTATGAATCCAACCCATGCATTCCACGGTGGACCAGCTTCTCTAGTCCTTGCAGACTTGTGGACCAGTGGTGTTTCTGTTAACTTTCTGGAATTTTATGCAAATTTAGTTGTAGAAAAATACATAATATTTTTTTTAAAACATGCTGGCTGGGGCATGCTGGGAGTTGCAAGACTTTTTTCTGTCTAAACATGCATAGGATAGCACTTTTAAATAATAAAGAAAAATTAGCCTGCACATAAGGCTTTCATATTTTGCCACATCTGGACCAGCTAGGGTGTTTTCTCTCTCCGTACAAGAAGAGTCTCTTTGTCTCACTTCACTGGAGACAAGCCATGGCCCCAGTGAACTTAAGTATAACACAGAGAAGTCACCATCACTAGCTAGTCTAAGATCCAGGGGAAAGTTGTTTGTTTGTTTTCTGCAACAGACTATCACGGCTACCCCTCTGGAATTTGTCACAAGCATCTCAGTGCCTCATTTTGTAAAAATGTACCGATCTTATAAAAACTCTCCTAGATAAATATTTTGGACACATTGATTTATATTTCACTGGGCATATTAAAAAAGAGAGTACTCCCACCATATCATAAATTGAACACCATAATGAGTACCTCTACCTATTTATCATTACACCACAACAGCTGTTCTGTAGTTTCTCGTTGCATTTGCTAATGGTAGGTTATTTAATTTTATTACATTTATATTATGGCCCATCTTTGCATTTTCATTTATAACGGAAAATTGTACTCTTCGGCACCACTGGGTAAGATAAATGTTGTTCTTTTTGTAATAATTCCAGTGATAAATGACCCTTTGGAGAGGGCCATGGGAAATTATTCTTTTTGCATCTTGGTTTCCTACCCGATGACTGCAGTGCCAGATCATGGTCTGGTGGTGTATGAGGCACTCACCTTGCTGCAGCTAAGCAGGTTTGGGGCAGGTCAGTGCCTGGGTGGGAGACTGTCTAGGAACCTATGATGGAAGAAAGCTGGAATATAATTGCATTTAATAAATGTCTAAATCCCAACAACATTGGCATTATTATAGTATTTAATTAATTAATTGTGTCTCTGCAGAGAGACTTTACGGAGGGGGCAGTGGCACGAACTGCCACTGAATTTAACAACAGCAAAAGTTTCCATTACAAAATTACATTAGAAAGGCAAGTTTCTAATAGCATCAGTCCTGGTTCCTATTAATGAGAATACATGCATGAATGCATATATGCAAGTCTCCTTTTTATTTCGTGTTTTAAAAGCCAAACTAGATGCGACACAAATTGGATCCAAGCCATGATAGTGGGGGAGGGAGGGGGAACCCTCTGTGCTCACACACAGCACTACTCCAACTTTACACCACCACCCTGGGGAAAGGGGGGATGAGTTGCTATTAGCTAAGGATAAGAAAAGGAAAGACAGGTACAATATGGGTCTCTGTTTCTCCTCCCTGCTGTAGCTCATAGCAGGTTGGGGCATTTCTATTCGTCTGTTTCTTTGTAATCTACTTATTAATTACTCTGTTTTTAATACAAGCTGTCACATCACAAATTTTAAAAGAAAACTTTTTAAATGGGGCAAATCAGTGTTCCAGGTCAGGAGGTATGCACACACTGGCTACAGCCTGCATTAAAAGGCAACAAATTGATTTTTATTTAGATGGGGATTGTTGTTGTTATTATTATTATTATTTCTAAAGAAAGTGTGTGGTGCCATCTGAATTTACAGCCTCAGGCACCTCAAACGTCCTGGATTGTCCCTGAAAGAGACGATCCCTGAAGGAAAGAGACAAATAAGCATGCGTTCCAGCACAAACCTATCAATGCTTACACAGGATAAACCCAACTGTGTCCAGTGGGGCTTCTTCTGTAGGATGTGCATTTAGGATTTTATTCAGATTTGTATTAAGTGTTCCCAAACATGATCATCATATCTCTGGAAACAAAGTCTGTTTCAAACACTTTTAGCCATCCCGCTTTCCAGGTTCTGCAGCAAAGATCTAAATCAGGAAAATAATGATAGCGACTTAACAATAACAACAGATGTTCCAAATGCGGGGGGGGGGGCGTTATTAGGAGCTGCCTGCCTCCAGGAGGCATCCATCAATGTAAAGATATAAACAACTGCAGAGTAGTTGCTTCCTCGCTCATTATTTTCCTCTCACTTTCCCCTTTGGTAAGTCTGGAATAAAACATGGCATCAATACCGTATCCATTTTAACAAGAGGAGATTGTTATTCAATGGAGTTGTGGTGTAATGTAGGCTGACCAGATAAAATCCAGATCAGGGCTCATGTAACTTTAACAGTTGTAGAGAAAAGGGAATTTCAGCTGGTGTCATTTGTATGCAATTAGTTATTGGTGAAATTCCCTCTTCATCACAACAGTTAAAGTTACAGGCACTATACTAGAGTGACCAGATACAAAAGAAGGCAGGGCCCCTGCAACTTTAACTGTTGTGATGAAGAGGGAATTTCACCAGGAACTGATTGCATACAAATGACACTGGCTGAAATAATAATAATAATAATAATAATAATAATAATATATTTATTTATTACCCGCCTCTCCCTCCGGATGTAATGGAGGCTCATGCTGACTGGGGGTGATGAGAGTTGTATTCCTACACAAC
This sequence comes from Anniella stebbinsi, assembly GCA_029215795.1. Classification (NCBI taxonomy): domain Eukaryota; kingdom Metazoa; phylum Chordata; class Lepidosauria; order Squamata; family Anniellidae; genus Anniella; species Anniella stebbinsi. Next base: position 13,649,756 of record JARDYH010000007.1, read on the forward strand.
TGAAGGCTGAGCTAGCTTGTCTCACTCTACCATCAAAAGCTCCATCACACCAGCGATCTATTGCACTCTCGCCATGCCTGGTGTGTGGATTTGCAGCATGGTATTCACATGACGCCGTGCCTGTCCTGCTGACACCCCGCCTCTTCCCCAGCCTTTCCTAAAATGCGAAAAGTCTGGATTATTTTCCCTAAGCACATTTAATGCGCCCTAAGCCTCCGTGTAGTTTTAGCGGAAAGGGGGCTTGAATAGATTGCATCAGGTCCTGGCAGGGAAAAGCAATCTCTCACAGCAGCCAACTCCAAGCCTCAATATAAAACCCAAACCTTGCATCCCAGTCTCAAAAGCATTTTTTAAAAATCATATAACACCTGAATCTCTGCAGAGACAGGATTGTACTCCCTCAAAGGCCCCAAAGAGCCAGACTAACGGGTCATTCCAGAAAGGGGGTCTGGTTGAAGTGCTCGTCTGACAGGACCTGACTGGAGGGAGACATGAAGTGGAGCATAAGAGTTAATGAGCGAAGGAGCGAAAGAGCAGCCATTCAGGTGAAAGAGATTATAAGCTTGACAAGCAGGTAAAAAAATGTGGAGGCAAACCGGGGGGGGGGGGGGAATTAGGTGTGATGGAGGTGCAAATCTGTTATTGGAGCGTTTTTTGAGTTGCATGGTTTCCACAGGTTCTGCCTTCATCTGGGAGAAATGAACTGCTTGATGTGTACTTGAATGTGACACATTTTCATTGCCAGTCATTTGTCACTTCCATTGGAAGCGAGTAGAATTTTGAAAGGAATGAGTACTATGCAATAGGAATTGTAAGGAAACAGTCATGCAACTGAATAATCCGTTGTGACCCCGGAGAGAGGTCTGATTGATGCTCTTGTAGATATACATGGCTTGATTCTTTTATATTTCATGATGGGCAGCTAAATGTGTGAACTGTCTGCACTGAAAAGCATTGAGTTTGAGGTGATGTGAGGATATGGAAGTTCTATCTGTGGTATTAGATGGCCTACCCATTAAATCATCCCATCTGGCAACCATTAACACATGAACGTATATGTGTGCACCAGGCTTTAGGAATCTGCATCACTATAATTATAGCACAAATTCTTCCATCTAGTCTCCTGGCGAAGCACCTTGTGCTTTCTCCAAATCCTAAAACGTACACTTTTAGTTCTAGTCCTCATGAAAATGCACAAGCAATTTCAGCTCCAAGCCCAGAAATAACTGTGGGCAGAGGGCGGGCAGTGACCCAAAAACGCGATAAGACCCCTCTTGTTTCAGGCATTGCATATTTTTCCAACGTTTGCTTTAGAAACCTTTCCCCTTGTACGCTGAAAACTGTCACTTCTCCCCTTTCCCATTAATTTTAATAAAGGCAAGTAAGAGAATTTGCCAGGCGGTGTTGTATCTCAGAGCTCATACTAGACTACTTTTAATCTTTCCCCATTCATACATAATACTGTGGCGCTTGTATAGTGCTGGAAATATATGAGCAAGACAGAAAGAAAGAGGGGGGGAAACAGGGAAGGGAGAGAAATCCCTACTCGCCTGCAGGTTTATTCACATTGGGAGAGAGAAATAGGGAGTATGGAGTGTGAGAGATAAAAGTTGCCTTTTATGTCTTTACAGCTAAATTCTGATTCTGCTGCTTGTTCTCAAAGCCAGGCATCAGCAAAGAAAGGTCTGCTTTTTAAAAAAATAAATGAATAAGATGCACTCATCAGCCTAGGGGACTTTAACCTAGCAAAGGGGAGGCCTGGCAGGAGAGGCTCAGAAGTAGCAGAAAAAATGACAAGATTAAATGAAGAAGAAATATAGAAACACTGCATTATTAATCAACTTGTCTACTGCAGCGTTGTCCCGTCTCAGGAAGAAGTGATGCCGGCTGCAACTCGCTGCCTACTGCCAAAGCTTCCAGGCTGTGATGGATGATAAAGCCTCCGTAATTCTCCCTGTAGATCTGAAACAGCAGCGAAGTTGTGGCTGGGAACCATCCCAGTGGTGGAAAGGAATGGGGAAGGAGGCATGAAGATGCACAGAGCTTTTCTGTGAAACCTCCTCCTTCCAGAAATTATGTATTTCCCCTGTTGCATGAATCATGGCCATCAATGCCCAATTTGCACAAATCGAGTGTTCGCGCCATTAGGGAAATGAGTCATTTCCGGAGTGAGGGGGGATGGCTGTCGAGCATCCGTCAGGCCTCACCGAGCCGCAATGGAAGCTCACGCGGGCACAGTGGGTCAAGCATCCCATGGGTCACACGGGGACGAGTTCGCCCATCTCTAATCATCGTCTTCCAAATTGACAATGACCATTTGGACCTGCCAGACTTCTTTCTATGTCTGTGTTGGCATGCAAAATGCCACCTTCGTTCCCAGTTCGCTGGCACTCCGCAACCTATCCGTTTCCTTGAGGATGTGTAGGTCTTCAATCTGGATCAAGCACTTTGATTCCGTGGGAGACGATTTCAGTGAAGCATTCCTGTCTCTTTAGTTTGTCAGATTAGTGTGTGTGTGTGTGTGTGTGTGTGTGTGTATGAATGAGACATGGCAAGATGTAAGGACATGGAGACTGCAGACTGCAGCAATGCTTCTATTCCATTGTTTATTTTCACACAATGAGAACTGAGCTAAACACCGTACTCATTGAGAAGCCAATTATGACAGAGTCAAGCTAGTTTATTGTAGACCTTTTCATGCCAGTAATTCACCGCTCTTTCACTCATCACTCATGGGCTTTAGAGGCTTGATAATCCCCCCCAAATTACAAAGAGTGATTCAGGCTAGATGGAATTTTAACAATTCTCTCAACCCTTGTCATGCAATTAGAAAGACGTGTTCCATTTGTACAGCCTGAATAGCTGGAGTGCCGTACACACCTTTTGCTACAGACCTGTGGCACACAATGTCTTTGCATTCTTAAGTGTACATGCTACAAATTAAGCCACAGCTAATAACTAACAGCAATCAGACAGATACCCTGAGCTGTTCTCATAGTCTTTGTCCACCCAAAATATTTTGTCCTTGTTGCTTCTAAAACAAACCACACTCCTGTTTTGGGGAAAAGACCGAGAGAGAAGTATTTTCTAGATTGAACCCACATTATTAGGGTTTGAACAGAAGAGAGAAAGACAGAGAGAATATTTCTTTTACTGAACTCTGCACATCCCCAGAGGTGCTCCGCTCTCCATCCAGCCACCACTTATTAAACGCTCCCACTTATTAAACAATATAAGAGATTCAGACCCAGGGGCAGCCTTCTCAAACTGGTTTTCTCCAGATGTGCTCAACTATAATTCCAGTACAGCTCCTATCATCCCCTGACAATGATGGGAATTGCAGTCCACCCCAAATGGAGGGGCCTGAGTTGGGCAAAGCTGCTGAATGGCCTGCCAGAGACCCCAGGCAGTTGATACCAGCAAGCCTCCGTGTCAATTACAAGGCCTGACAGCAAAGAATGGAATCCAATGTTCCAAAGAATTGCTGCAGGGGAAAAGAGGGCTTGGGACGACTTAAAAGGTCAGTTATTGGAAATATGACAAACCATCAGGTGCTTTTGTCTGGGAAACATATTAGAGAATACGGGAGAAGCCAATTACCACCGGGCATGAATAAAACATGCACTCGGAATGAGGCCGGCCGCTCGCTGCTTCCTCGACAGGAGCGGTGGAGTGCCGGGTTAGAAGGATCAGAATCGTAGGAGTGGCGTGTGCGGGTGTCAAACTGGCTGACGCGTCTCTTCGAATGAGCCGCTAAGCCGTTTGCGTGAAGACCGGCTGCTGCTCTGTGGCAATGCTATTTATAACCGAACCGGGCCGAAGCCGTGGCCAGAACCTCTTTAAGGGGTGGCTCGGAGGCCCTCTGGCTTGGATCTGAATGGACGCCACCGTCTGAAAGAGGCCGAGGGTGAAGAAAAAGACACAGAGATGGATGGAGGTGGAAGAGGAGAACAGGATGGGATCCAGGTTGCTTTTTCTGCTGCTCCGGGTACACCAGCAGAGCTTTAGCAGGGCTGGGGGAGGATGGAGCGGAGGAAGACGTTTGCTATTCCTTAGCAAAGCAAACAGTGGGGGGGGGGGGAGGGAGAGCCCCCTCCGACGTAAAAGCCTGCTGAGTGAAAGGAGAAATCAATACACTTTCAAACATGGGAGAATGTAAACAAGACCATTGGAAAAAGGGCTCCTCCTGAGCACTCCGGCTGCTCGGATATCTGGCCCAGAAAGCAACAGGCTTTTTAATATAGTCCAAGCCGTCAGCTTCCTGTACACACAGCCTCTGGATGTCCTTCTAACCGACTCCCACCCCAAATGCCGGTCTTAGAAGAAACTATGAGTGCACGGAAAGTTCATTCCGATTCCAACATGAGATCCGCACCGCCACCATCGCCACCATCCAGGCACGAAGTTTGCGGAAATACTGCAAAGACGCGGGAGCAGAAGGCACCAGAGCGCTGCACAAGCTTGGGAGCGGAAAACATTGCAAGGCAGGAAATGGTGCCAAGCTTGGGTTGGCAGGTGACCTTTGAGATTCTAGCAGGTCACTTACTCATTCAAAATGGAAGAAGGGCTGATGGCGGAGTGCACCTTTTCCATGTACAGGGTCGCTGTGGTCTCCAGTTAACTGGTCAAGTATAGGCAACGGGAAAGAACTCTACTGAAAATCCTTGAAAGTGACCCTCTCCCAACCCCATGGCTGCTTTTAGTTGTTCGCATGAGTAGTTTTAAGAGATGGTAGATCTACCTGCTAATGTCTATGAGGGCGTTTCTACATGAGGCTTTGAACCTGGCACTTTCCTGAGGCTTCTGCTTCTGGATTCAATGGGGAAGATTAACCAGGTGACCTGTGTGCCTGTTCGGATTAACTGTCCAGAGGCCAGTGAGGGTTTGGGGCCCACCCATGGAGGAAGCACAGTGGGTGCTTTGCTCAAGGATCCCCTCCACCGCATCCCTGGAGCTGGCACCGCTTTGTCCAAAGTAGTTGGGAGCACATTCATACAGAACTGGCAAGTGAGAACAGTACTGGAAGCAGAACAAGGGGCCTACTTACTAGCCCCGGACCCCAGCAATGCCTTGGTCTGGCCCTGGCTGTGTGGTTCTGAGGATGTCTCTGGATTCTCTGTGGAATGGAAGTTGTTGCTGGGACAGGAGAATGTCGGTCCAAAGAGGGCTTTTGTGTGGCTGTGTGATTTCCCCACCCTTCCTTTGTATATGTGATCTTAAGCTTCATTCATGTGACTCATTTTCTCCCCTTTCTGTGGTAGGGGTTAGTGACTGTAGGAGATTTAAAAGACTGCCCCGCCTCTTCTGGCCCCTTGGGCTCTGTCTCCGCTGACCCTGCCCTCTGCTCCATCAGCTTCAGTGGGCCCTGGTTGCCACTGCTTGCAGATATTTTATCTGACAACCACATAGGAAGATATGGCCTTTTCTAGGGCTGGCACAAGACATTTTGCTGCATGAGTTAAAGGACAAGACGGTGATCCCTCCATTCAACATACAGACTGAACTAGTAGTTGGATCTTACTTTCACACTGGTAAAGGGATTGCATCCTCCACCCCTCATGAAGGCAGCAGAGTAGTGTAGGAGCGGGTGGTGTAGGCCAGGCCATGTGGCTCACGCAGCTCTGTCCTCCAGGAGAGGAGGATGTCCTAGGGGACTCAGGAAAGAATGGCTTGGGGGAACTGCCAAGGAAAGAATGGCTTGGGGGAACTGCCACTGCTTCTCCCCAGCATCTGCTGCCTGAGGCAGTTGCTTCACTCTGCCTAATGGTAGGACCAGCTCTGGACTTTTCAGATGTTTAGGATGTTTTCAGGATGTTTTAATGCAGTTTTAATAATGTGTGTCATGTTTTAATCAGTTGGTGGAGGAAAGTCCATGGAAGGATTTTGCTGCCTTGTTCATACCCAGAAAGTACTCTGTAGACTAGGAAGGGAGTTGTTAAGATTCATAAAGGATAAAAGGGTCCCACTGGCCATTTTCACCTTCCAAATATTTAAACAGCTGCAGGAGAGATTGTGTAGAAATGTTAACACACTTAGCAGAGCATGACAAGTCTTAAGTCTGATTTAAAGTTTGTTCTCTTACAATGGGAGACCTGGCAAATGTGAGGTTATCCTATGTGCCCCATTTGCGACTTGAGTGCAGTGGTAAGCAAGGTCCTTTTTCTTTTTAAATACTTTCTCTCCAGATTAGTGTCTTGTCATGTGGAGTTTGACCTTTTCCCCACCAATGCTGTCTCTCTGACTTAAGCTTTTGCTGTGGGGGGAGATTTTCACATTGGGGCGTTTTCAAAGAAGCAAATCCCTCCTGTGGAGGTGGGCTACCTTAAGGCCCTCCAAGGCTGCTAGAAGGGTGTTTTGGAAGTACAGAGTGTTGTTTCCTCAAGACCGTGTGGATTGGGTCACTCTAGCCTTTAATCCAGGTGTGCTGAACCTCTTTTAGCCCAAGGACTGCATTCTATTGAAGGCCTCCATCACACCGGCGATTTAGTGCACTCTCACCACGCCTGGTGTGTAGATTTGCAGCATGGTACTCACATGACGCCATGCCTGTCCAGCTGACACCCCGCCTCTTCCTCAGCCTTTCCTGGAATGCTAAAAGTCTGGATTATTTTTCCTAAATGCATTAAATCCTCAGTAAGCCTCCGTGTAGTTTTAAAGGAAAGGGGGCTTGAATGGATTGCATCAGGTCCTGGCAGGGAAAAGCAATCTCTCCCAGCAGCCGGCTCCAAACCTCAATATAAAACTCAAACCTTGTATCCCAAGCTCCATTGCGTTTTTTAAAATCATACAACGCCTGAATCTCTGCAGAGACAGGATTGTACTTCCTCAATGCCCCCAAAGAACCAGACTAAAGGGTCGTTCCATTTTTGCCCAGGGAGAAAGGCAGTCTGGTTGAAGTACTCATCTGCCAGGACCTGACAGGAAGAATGGGGACGGGTGAAGTGGAGTGGAATGAAAGAGCAATGGAGCGAAGGACCTTAGGAGCGAAAGAGCAGCTATTCAGGTGAAAGGGATCATACGCTTGACACGTTTGCCTCAGGTTTTTTTTAAAAAAAACGTGGATGCAAACCAGGTGGGGGGATTAGGTGTGATGGAGGTCTCAGAGACGCTCTCAGCTGCATTCCAACAGTGGGCGGGGCTGAAGACAAAGGGGGCGGGGCCAAAATACCTCAAAATACCAGCATACCTGAATTTAAAAGCCCTTACTGCTAATAGCTAAGATTTAGGAGAGGTATTTCAACCTTTTTGAATAGCAAAAAACTGGGTTAGTCACTGGTAGTGCTACCAATCAAAAGGCACTGAGCAGCAATTCCAACTTTCCCTCCAGAGTAGAGTTTTCATGCTAAGAAAAAAAGATGAAAGAAGTGGTAGGAAAACACAAGAGGCTTAGACATGGAAGAGGATGGCCCCGCTCCCCGCAACTTGCCCTGTACAATTCTGTGCTTACAAGATAAAAGCTTTGTCTGGTGACACTGGGTTTATTTGCATCTGGATGTTGCCAGGATCTGTCCTTGGCCAGATCTACACCTTGTGTCAAATCATTACAATCCCATCATGGTAATGCTATATCCCTCTTGCGCATTTATACCTCACAGGACACACAATGACATTTGTTGTGGTATTTTGGATACTGCGAAATAAAAAGTAGGAAATAACACGATGAAAGCGGTATAGGTAATTGGTAATGTACCCCAACAGTTATCACAGTGCATTTCAATACTGCTATAAAGCAATAGTGTAGATCTAGCCATGATTTATGCAAATTGCAGCTGCAATTTGGGCAAATTGCTTTTTGTGCAAATAAAAAAACAAAACTCCGAAAAGGTTCTGGATTTGGGAAAGACGCCCGCGGCTTAGCTCACACATGCAAGACAAGTCAGGGCTGTTGCAGAAATCCGGCAAGCTCCAAAAGGGGCAGATTTCTCCGTGACGAACATCCCTACTCCCAACCTGCCTTAAGCGAATGCCTGGCTCAGGTAAGATTTGAATGGGATTGAACTGAGAAGGGAACGTGATTCATCCAAGACCATTTAGTGACTGGCTGGAAAGGATTTGGTCCCATTTGTACATTCAAATTCAAACATTCTAACCAGGAATGGAGAATCTGTGGGTCTCTAGATGCGGTTGGATTCCAGCTCACATCAGGACACGGAATAATGGGCTCAAGTTACAAGAAGCCAGATTCCAGCTGGATATCAGGAAAAATGGCCTGACTGTTAGAGGAGTACGACAATGGAACCAATTACCCACAATTAATGTGGGCTCTCCCACATTAGAGGCCTTCAAGAGGCAGGTGGATAACCATCTGTCAGGGATGCTTTAAGGTGGATTACTGCACTGAGCAGGGGATTGGACTCTATGGCCTTATAGACCCCTTCCAACTCTACTATTCTATGATTCTATTATCATTCCTGACCATTCACCATACTGGCTGGGGCTGATCGGAACTGGACTCCCAACAATATCTGGAGGGCCACATATTCCCCCACCCTTGCAGTAGATCAACCCCATCCCTCAGTTTATCTCTCAGGTTTGACATTTAACACAAAACACCCATGTACTACAGTAATTTTAAAGGATTTTCATTTCTAAATACCAGGGGTTTTGTGCGTGTGTGAGAGAGATCCTTTAAGAAGATAATAGCTAAATCCTGAAATGAGGGATTACTACAAATTATGCACAGGTATTATTATTTTTTACATGCATCAAAGCGGCGTACATGGAACAAGAATGCACGATTGCCTTAAGATTTCACGGGATGTCAAAAGAACAATCACTCGAGGACAAGAAAATGGAGAGGAAAACGTACATCTCTGAGTTACCACTGTGTGCAATCTGACCCAGCGAATTAACAATCAAAATTCATTACTGGAGAGAGCCTGGCAGAGAGATTTGGCTACAGGAAAATCCATCTTGAGCCTTCTGCTCAAATGTGCGCTGAACTAAATAACAGAAATTCCAAAGCAATTTGGGAGCATGTTTTATTTGGCTTCCCTGGGACATGAATAGTAATAACTCAATATGACTCAGCTTATCTTCTCCAGCGAGAAATTAGACAGAAAGCAAGGGCATGTGAATAGATACAAAAGCAAGTTGAACACAAATGACAAAGGAGAGATGCATAGGCTCTGGTGCTAAAAAGGAAACACATCAGCACTCCCAGCAACCACAATTCGGTCCCCGAAGGTAAACGGATTCAGCACCGAGAAAATCTCAACTCTGTCTGTGATGCATTTAAATCAGTGTAGCATCAGTGGCCCGGGGCCGAATCTGGCCCTCTTCTAAAGCTTAGACACAGGCAGTAAGGGCTTCAAACTAAAAGATGCTAGAACTTTTTTGTGTGGGGTGTGTGTGTGCGCTTCCCTTTTGCCTTTGGCCTCACCTCTTTGGCATTCAGCATTCAGTGAAATGTGGCCTGCTAAAGCTTCTCTAAAATGGAAACCATCCATCAGGCTGGAAAAAGTTCTCCACCCCTGATTTAAAATATGCATTTCAAGACTTTTTTTCCTTTTGCCTTCAAGGTGGGGAACCTGCAGTCTTGGGGGCCACACGCGGCCCTCAGCCCATATTGCAAACTCCTCCCATTTTGCAAGCTCCACCCACTTTGGCTCCAGCTCCCTCTACGTTTGGTTCTGGCGCCACCTGCTACTAGAACATGGAATCTGACAGGTGTTGACTCGGATAAAGCTTTCTCTCCGTATTACATGATTTAGGCTAGTCATGAGGACGAGCAAGTAAGTCTGCAGGACAGTGAGGTTCCACCCCATATGCTTAGGAAATGCTGCACACACACCCAAAGCTCCACCTATATAATCCAGGAAGTCCTGCCCAGCCTCACCCTCTGAAATGTGTGAGATTTTATCAACCATTGCACATCTGATTTCAAACACATCACATATTTGGAGGCTTCAGGACTAAGAAATTTGCTTTATAAGAATGAAGATGCAGCAGCTGCTGAATTCTACACCTCTTCTTTGATCGTGCACTCGCATAGTGATTTCAGAATACATATGGCTCCGAAGGAAGATGCTGGTTGATATAATTCAATTCAAAGAAATATTTCAAATGTTGAAACCTTTTCTAAAAGTACTCACCTGTGCAGTTAACAAAATGATGCTGCTGGACCACCATCTATCTATTTGTAGTCTCAGCAGCACAGCAGCAGTGGGTGGAATAGCGCCTGAACCCTCGCCGAGCAACAGACTAGCTACAAAAGAAGGAATGGGGTAGTCGGGGACTTTTATCACAAGGGCCAGGTGAGGTATTACCCCACCAACCCATTGATTGACATTGCGACTGATCCTGAGGCAGAGGAGTGGAGGGAATCCTCTCAGTGCATGTCTGTCTCCATCCTGCAAATGGCTCAAGAGGAGAGCCAGATGAGCATGTAAATGGCGGGAGAATCTTGTCCCTTTTGCTCGACATCGGCACATTCCTTACCCTTCCCTTGCCTAGCCCAGAATATCTAAAGGATCACCTTCTTCTGCATAATAAGCCTCATCTAATGAGGACTTGCTTCAGAGGTCCAGTTGGTGGTGACCATAGAGGTGCCCAGCTAATAGAAGTCCATCTCCACTGGAGGTTTCTCTAAACCCCCACTTTTTCCTGGGCTGCCACAACTGTGCTATTTTGCCGCGCTTTTGAGCTGACATATTGCTGCCTTAGCCTTTGTTGCTGTTGTTACTAATCTGTTTTTGGTGCTGTGGCTTGTTTTTATGGTTGCTTGTCGTTTTATCTCTCAGGTGCCTTGTGGGGGCTTCAGGCAGTCTATTTATTTTTAAAAGAAAGAAAGAGCGGTGTGGGTGTGGTGAGGAGTAGCGATTAGACTTGCTGATAGGGTCAATGCAGTGTTGGGGGAGGGGGGAGGGGAGTGTTGCTAACAAGGACTTTAATATAAAGTCACATATGAAGTCCTATCACCGATTTCGCTAAAACCAAATTGACACAGTTTTGGTACACTGTTAAAGAATGGACCAAATCCCAAGTGGCTTCTCTTACAGGCTTCTACCTAGAAGAATTGGACATATAGTCTCAGCAGACCATATCCTCACTTGGTGGAAGTGCTCACATTGACCCCGTACACCTTTGTAATACACGCTAAATTCCCTATTGCATTAGAGCCTTTCCTGTTTTTACAATATAAAGTGTGCTTTATTCCTTTCTAAATTCCTTCCTCTTCCCCTCCCCGCTTCTCCTTTCCAATATGAGCCAGATAATCTCCCTAGAATGTTTTCAGATTGGAATAGAAGAAAAGGTTTTATGATCTCCTTAGACCTTGGAAACCTGAAATTTACCTTTGGGATCAAAGTCGGATCAAATCTAAGCATTGCTCTTGTCCTCCTGGAAAATACACAGAGAAAGATTCGATCAAGGGTAGGCCTGGTTCTGAAACTCCCCTTGCTTCAGTAATGACAACGGAGGTTCTTCTAATGTACAAAACAATAAAGCACTGAGAAGTGCAAATTAGGTGTTGGGTGTAGAGATGCAAAATGTCCAGAAGGATGCAGACAAGCCGGAGATTGTTCAGAGGAGGTCAACGGTGATGATCACGGGTCTGGAAACAAAGCCCTATAAGGAGAGACTGAAAGAACTGGGCATGTTTAGTCTGCAGAAGAGAAGACTGAGGGGAGACATGAGAGCACTCTTCAAATACTTGAAAAGTTGTCACACAGAGGAGGGCCAGCATCTCTTCTCGATCAACCCAGAATGCAGGACACGGAATAATGGGCTCAAGTTACAAGAAGCCAGATTCCAGCTGGACATCAGGAAAAACTTCCTGACTGTTAGAGCGAAACGACAATGGAACCAATTACTAGGGAGGTCATGGGCTCTCCCACACTAGAGGCATTCAAGAGACAGCTGGACAACCATCTATCAGGTATGCTTTAAGGTGGATTCCTGCACTGAGCAGAGAGTTGGACTTCATGGCCTTATAGGCCCTTTCCAATTCTACTATTCTATGATTCTATGAAATTTGGATGCCATGGACAAACCCCATTTTTTCTGTTTTTATTTTTTCAGGAAAAAAAATGGGGGGGATTGAAAAATAAGCAATACTTATTTTTTAACACTCTTTACAGATCAAAAGTCACTTCTTGCTTTAAGGCAGCCTTCCCCAATCGGGTGTCTTCCACATATTTTGGACTTCATCTCCTATCAGCCTCAGGCAACATGGCCAATGGTCAGCAATACCGGGCACCATTGTCCAAAACATCCAGAGGGTTGGAGAGGACTGCTTTAAGAACATAAAACAACCTTGCTGTTCCTAATGTTATTTTATGTATAACTTAGTTTGCTCGTAAACTTACCATATTTTAAAACTTTTCAAAGAAACTCAGTTAGTAAATTTGTAATGACTGTCTGAATAGATTAGAACTACATTAAATGATTGCTATAGCATCAGAAACACAGGACTCTATAGAACAACCCAAACTGTCAAGAATGCAGATTTACCGTCAAGAATGCACAGTGATGACTCAACTCACATGTTGGGAAACTGAGTACAAATGTATATCAGTAAAATATACTTCAGATCAATGATTTTAATAAGGAATGAACGAAATAACTATTCTGGGAATCTTACAGAGATGATAAAAAAAATTGTTTCCCCCTATGGCTTCATCATCTCCAGACATTTTACATCTCTAGTCTTTATATAAAAGTGTACTTATGACATAGGTTTTAGAAATAATTTCGGGAGAGTAAAGGCTATGTAAAAATATATAATACGTGGTCTTAAATTCTAAAAGAAAACATTTCATAATCAAAAACTTTTCAATTTTTCCTATTTTGGGGACACAAACAAAAATGGTCCTCGGGGGGGAAGGGGGGGAATGTTCCCCCTTCCATTTTCCCGTTTATTTTCCGGGTCTTCACATCTCTAGTTGGGTGGGAGTTGTGAACATCCTCAGCCCTAGAGTCACATTCTACATTTTGGAATAATTAGGATTAGTTTAAACAAACTGCAGATGAGAGAGTAAAAGCAATTCCTGGACTTGACCGTGTCAGGCTGTTGCTGGGAAGAAATATTTCCCTCTCACACACACGAAACCTGAAAAGTTTTCCATATGCACCGTGGCCCACGGGTCAGTGACAGAAGTTCCAGGTTCAATCCTTGGTGCACCTTCAGCAAGAAGGATACAGGGATGGGAAAGACCACCTGCCTGAGACCCTGGAAAGCAGCTGCCAGTCAGAGAAAACAACACTGGCCTAAATGGACAAATAGTCTGATCTGATACAAAGCAACTTCCTAGATTCTTTTTCATATGGAGATGCATTCAGGCAAAGAGGATGCAAGAGGAACAGGCATGTAAGAACATGAGAAGAGCCATCTAATCCAATGTTCTGCTTTCACAGTGGCCAACTGGATGCCTATGGGAGGCCTGCCAGCAAGACAGGAACACAATAGCAACTCTCCTACTTCTGCTCCCCAACAACTGTTATTGAGAGGCACACTGTTTTAGACGCTGGAGGTAATATACAGGGATCATAACTATACAAGTCACTGATTGCCTTATCCTCCATGAATTGGTCTAATCGCGAACCGTTCAAGTCGGTGGCTATGATTACATCTTGAGGAAGCAAATTCATAGTTTGGCTATGCAATGTGCAAAGATGTACTTATGAAAACTGTCTTATAATTGAATTGGACCCGTCATCCAATCAGCTCAGTACTATCTGCTGACAGGCAGAAGCTCTGTGGGGTCTAAGGCAGTGGTAATTCCCAGCTCTGCTCCCTGAAATCTTGTTGACCGGAGATGCCAAGGATTGAACGCAGGAACTCTTAAATACGTCCCCGAGTTCATTTTTGCAGAGGGATGGAATTTCACACAGATATTCTGCAAACAGGAGTGCCCACTGCCCTAATTAGGAGCCCTTTTGTGCAGATCATTTCATCTAACTTACTGCCCCTTTTGATTCAAAAACTACCTTCATTATAGGATAATTTAAAGAATTCCACTTAAAATGTATGGATTGGGCTGAAAAGATGCTCATTTTAAAAAATGGTAATTTCCTTCCAATTTTCAACTATAGAAAATGAGTATGTGTAAGCAATTAATACCCTAAGTAATTCTTAAACAGGGAAAATAACCCAATTATAGACATATTCTAAAGCACATATTTAGTGCCATAGTTTTATTTTACCCTTAAGCTTCACTGAAGCACTCAAATCCCAAACTGCACTTTTCTTCTCAGAGTTAGCAAATAACTCAACTTCAAACACGGGGCTCATTTATTTTTCAAATTTATGCCAGTATTTCATCCAGTATTCATAATGAAGCCTTTCAATAATGAATTACAACACAGATGAGGAGGGGGAGAGCTGATAAATGGTGCAATGCTCATTTAATTCACTATTACATAAATAAATTTATCACTGCAATCATTTTCAAAGCAATGCTTAAACTATAAATACAAACCTTCTTAATTTTTCTAAAGAATTCTCGATCAGGATGAACTGCGGAGTATTGCATGCATTTGTTTGGCCAACTTGTGACCGCAATGCTTAGGTGGAAAGTGTAGGTTGCCACTAGAGACATATGGAGGTACTATGCTTCTTGATTACATATACTTTCCCCTCTGCCACAGAATCAGTCCTGTGGTTTGCTATCCTAAGTGTCTGAGTTTTTCATAGTGACCATACAGAACACTGCCCGAAATGGGCCTCACAATGAGGAATTAAGCATCACACGCCAAGCAATGAGAAGCCCAACCAAGATAGTCTCATCCGCCTGGTCCCACCTGCGTATCCACCTGGTTCCATCTGCTTTAGCTAATAGAACAGGGGTCATCCGTGCTGGGCTTCACTTCACCTTCGAGCAATAAATTCATCACTGCTCTTGTCAAATAGCTGCAAGTTCCTTTTTTTCCCAGTGGCGGAGTGTTGTAGAAGGAAGTCATGCCATCCTGCATAAATAAACAAAAGTTTGATCTTCACCGCAATGTTGATGGATAACAACCAGGCTTAACTAACGGCAAGGAGAGCTACAGATGGAAAACATTATGGTGATGAAAAGTGCACTTCACATACTTGACATTCTCTGTCATTTAGTGTGATAAATATTTTGGATTCTAACCAAAGAGCAAAGGGGGGGGGGGGCATGCTGAAAGAAGTAAGGAAAAGGGAGCATTAAAAAGGAACAGGCGTTTTGTTAAGGATTTGATATGTATTCATCAGTAACAACAACAAAAAAGACTGTCCAAAACATGAAGAGTCAGAGATTTTATGCTGCTTTAAAGATCCATTTTGTGCTGTGGGAAAGCAGCAGCAAATCATTCTGTAGTGTTTCAGTGAGTCATCACGTTGTTGATGCTAAATATACAGAGCTTGTCAATTGCAGACTCACCTTTTGTGAGGAGCAATTGTCCCCAAGCAAGGAGATGAGTGGCAGGGCAAGCAGGGTCATGGTCGGGTGTGTTATAGAGACAGTGCACTTTTCCCTTCGGCTACATCATGGTTGCAGAATGTTTTTCAGCCCGGGAGCCACATTCCATAGGGAATGGCTCTCGAGGGCTGCATTCTAGTGGTGGGCAGGGTCAAAGGCAAAAGTGGCAGGACAAAGCAAAACCAAATAACAGCATATTTTCGCTTAAAGTTCTTACTGCCAGTGACTAAACCTTAGGAGAGGACTGTCAACCTTTCAAAATTGGGGGAAAACTGTACAAAAGCCAGGAAGCAACCCATTGATCAGTGGTTGGGGGAAAGAGGTGAGACCAAGGGAAGGGGACACAGCAATCTGGGGAACACTGTAGTTCTGGACTGGGGCTGCAGGAGGGCTGGTTGATTCTGGGCTGAGGTTCTGCACCCCTGAGCTAGATGGAGTACCCTATGAGGGAAGGTTACAAATGCTGGGATTGTGCTTGGAGACATAATAGAGATGTACAAAATTATGCAGGGTGTGGAGAATGTGGGTAGGGAGACATTTTCTCCCCCTCCCATAATACTGGAACCCAACGGGGTCACATCTCATGAAGCTGATTGCTGGGAGATTCCGCACAGATAAAAGGAAGGACTTCTTCACACAGTGCATCGTTCAACTCTGGAATTCACTACCACAAGATGTGGTGGTGGCCATCAGTTTGGATGACTTTAAAAGAGGGTTGGATAAATTCCTGGAAGAGAAGGCTATCAATGGCTTCTAGTCCTAATAACTATGTGCTACCTCCAGTATCAGCGGCAGTAAGCCTGTATACACTTGTGGGTGGGAAACATCAGTGGGAGGGTGCGGTTGCACCATGTCCTGCTTGTGGTTCCCTGGTTGACAGCTGGTGGGCAACTATGTGAACAGAGAGATGTACTAAATGGACCCGTGGTCTGATCCAGCATGGCTCCTCTTATGTTCTTAACAACTCTAGCTTAAAGGAGCTGTGGACAAGTCTCACAATAAGACTCACACAACGGCATGTGCCTATGAACCACTGAGAAACACTGTTTCCCCATAAAGGAGCTGCCAATTATCCATCTCTAGGGATCCAGTGGCATACTGATTAGTGCAATGCATTCTATGCAGGGCTGCCCTTAAGGCTGCTTTGGAAGCTGGAGTTAGTGCAGAACAAGCAGCTCATCTGTTGTCAGGAGCTGCCCCCTTTCAGCATGTAACTCCTTTGCTCAGGGAACCGCACTGGCTACTTATTGGCTACCAGGCCAGGTTTAAGGTTTTGGTACTAGTGTACAAAGCCCTAAACAACATGGGACCAGGATGCCTTCTCCCTTACTAACCTGCCCGGTCACTGAGGCCATTAGAGGATTTGCTCCTGGTGGTTCCACATGGACCCGTGGCCCGGCTGGGGTCCTCCCGGAAAAGAGCCTTTAGTGTGGTGGCCCCTTTTCTTTGGAATTCCCTGCTCCTGGAGGTCAGGCAGGCGCTATCACTGTGCTGCTTCTGGTGCCTCCTGAAAATAGCTCTTTTCCAGGATGCCTTCCTCAACTGACCAGCCACCATTTGTATTGATATTCTGTTTAAATTGAAGAATTTTAATATGCTGTCTTTATCTTTTTATTCTTTTATTCTTATATTCCCCATTCCAGAATCTATTTTAGATATGGATTGGTATACAAATATTGTACATAAATAAATAAATATCTGAGCTATTCCATACTGCAGGGGTGGGAAACCATTCTATGGAAAAGTTACTGCAGAATCAGCTTGATAAATGACATTGTTTAAAATTTTAACTAACCGCGTCCCTTCGCTTGAGAAAACTGTGGAAGCCCTCACAAACCTGAACTGTTTCCAAATGAAAACAATGCTTGTTGTGGAGATTTAATGAAATCCAGTGAGGAAATAGGAGCCAAAAGCATTAACTTTGGAAGGAGTATTTTACTAACTTGTTTTTCAGTGCCCTTGAGACGGTTCTGGTCCTTCTGGAAATCATGAAACGATTCTTTCACTAGTTTGTCCAAGTCAACTTTATCCTGAAACTCTAATTCAGGATTTCTTTCCAGAATAACAGAGACAACCATCAACAACTAAAACGTTTAAAAAAAGAGAGAGAGAGAGGAAAAGATTCAGGCACAACTCCTTATATTTCAAGGGCAGTTTGAAATTTGGCTGCGCTAAAGCCACAACACAAAATGGAAAAATGTACATGAATACTAACAACTGTTGTCATGGTGCATGATTTGACTGAAGCTAAACATTTTAAGCCCCACTATTTCTGGCAGAAATGTTAAGCATATACAGGACTTTAAATCGGCTTGTGTCTGTATATTGCAGTGAAAGACGTGAGAGACGTGTTAGAAATTTAAGATGAAAGAATACCCAAAAGATTATTACACGGTTTGGGACCACAATACCTGATGGACCGCCTTTCCCGACATGAACCTACCCGTACACTACGCTCAACATCAAAGGTCCTCCTCCGGGTGCCTACTCCAAGGGAAGCTCGGAGGATGGCAACAAGGGAGAGGGCCTTCTCTGTGGTGGCCCCCCAATTATGGAATGATCTCCCCAGTGAGGCCTGCCTGGCGCCAACACTGTTATCTTTTCAGTGCCAGGTCAAAACTTTTCTTTTCTCCCAGGCATTTTAACAGCTTAAGTTGAGGTTTTAACTGACTTTGTGGCCAGGCTTAAAAGTTTAAAATGTTTTAAGTGTCAGCTGTTTTATGTTTATGGTTTTAAATTTTATATATTGTCTTTTTAGTGTTCAATCTTTTAATTTTTGTAAACCGCCCAGAGAGCTTCATCTATGGGGCGGTATATAAATGTAATAAATTATTATTATTATTATTATTATTATTCACACATTACAAGTATATAGGGCATTCAAGTTTTGAAGAAGGAACTGGGGTGCCTTGTCCCCATTGAGATGAACCTGGGCTAACCCTGTCCCTAACATCTGCACACTGAGCATGGACATCTGAAGAGGAATACCTGTTTGTGAGCAGTTTCTGTGTGCAGGCATCCCAAACACATGGGCCTCCTGTGTGTGAGCAGTGGCTCATGCATACAGGTTCAGAAAGGGACAACTAAAGTGATCAAGGGGCTGGAGCAACTCCCCTATGTGGAAAGACTACAACAGCTGGGATTGCTTGGTAAAAAAGCGAGTAAGGGAAGTCATGATAGTGGTGTCCAAAATGATGCATGGCGTGGAGAATGTGGAGCGGGAGAGATTTTTCTCCATCTCTCATAATACTAGAACCCAGGGTCACCACCATGAAGCTGATTGGTGGGAGATTCAGGACAAATAAAATCAAGTCCTTCACACGGTGCACATTTCAAGTAAGGACCGCAGTTTGAGGAAGTTTATCTTTGTTTCACATTTCTTTCAAGTCCTCAAACACTCCCATCCACTCATTTTTTTGGTTTTTCAATGTAAGGAGAAACACTGAATTCACATTTGATACAAACCTCTACAATTATTTGCCTGTATTCAGGTTGATCAATATTCTTTAACATGTCCTCAACCAGAAGGGAAAAGTTCATTTCATACATAGTCATGTCCGACAACGTTGGTTGCTGTAAAGAAGGGGGAAAATGCAGGGGCTAAAGTGAGTTAAATTGAGTTACAATCTCTAGATGCTAGAGAGAGATACTAGAGGATGGCCATCTTTATCATGCTGTGCCTGTGAGGTTCACAAGGCAATGAGATCGGGCATTATGCTGGGCTAGATTGACCCTTGTTCTAATCCAGCATAGGCAGTTCTTGTATTACTAATAAATACATAAATACATAAATAAATAAATACCCTCACTGGATTAGAGTGAAGTAAATAGCTAGATTCAAGTTTATGGCACAGCAACAGATAGGCTGTATTGCTGCAAATGCAGGAGAATTCTTTTGCTAGCTAACTGTTCCTAACAATCCAAAGAGTTTTAAACAGGGGACAGTCATCCAAGGAAGCTCAGAAACATGAATGAAGCTTATGGACCAGCAACACTATCACCCAGAATTGAGGCTAAATTCAAAACAGGGACTTAGATATGCAGAATGACCTGCTATGCACATGAAAACCATGGACACGCCAGCAAAACTTGTTTACCATTGAGGGTAGCACAACAAACAATACCCATAGGTGGGCTCTCCTCCCTCAATAGGTTTGAAGTCTAGGGACCCTGTGTCCGGTCCTTAAGTGACCCAGGACACAATTGGCATGAGAGCTATAACTCCAAGTCCACCTCTGTGGCCACTAGATCACCCTTAGTTTGTCTTTTCATGACCACAGCAGGAATCAGAGAATCCCAGTGTTAGAAGGGAACTCAAAGGTAATTTGGTCCAACCCCTTGCTGATGGATGAAATCTGCTGCTATAGCATTCCTGATTGGTGGCCAAGCAGCCTCTGCTTAAAAACTAAGGTGGACTGAACACCACACGTTGGTTTTACCTGTGGCAAAAAATTCCCAGCTACTATTAAGCCATTGGGAGTCCTCTCCAAGATTTGCCACACCCTGTCATAGAACCCACTAGGAGTTCTGTTCAGGGAGCCATCAATTTGACGTCTGTTTAACCAGCATCTGTGAACAAAAAACAAAATAAAATGAGGATTAGCTCACAAAAGCAATCTGTTTCCAGATCAAAACAATGCTCGTTTTGCAGATTAATTAAACCCAGTAAGAAATAAGAGCAAAAATCAATCCATCAATGAAGCAAAACACAATATGCTGTGGCGAGATTCTTGTTAAATGCTTCATAAGGTTATTTTAATAATGAAGAAAGAGAACAAAGCCAGGTTCTAATGAGAACAAAGCAAAGTGCTTAGCTTTAACAGCCATAGAGTAAAGTTAAATGTGTGCTACATTAATGGTGGAAAGGTTTTAAAAAGTTGAATCTACTTAAGTAGGGAAACAAAAGAAAATGAACCAAATTAATCTCTTTGGGTCATGACCAGAAATTAACCTGATAGAGCAAGTCAAAGCCTTTATGAACAAAAGCATCCTAGCTTTTCAGATAATTTCACAATCTTGTCACGTTTGAAAAAATTAGGCAGAGCTTTTGTCTGTGATGCATCTCAATTTTTACCCATTTTTACAGCATTATATGATTATATTTAATTTAAGAAGTTGCTGTCACAAGTTCTGTCTTGGCAAATAAATATTCATAAGCGTTTCAGCCTGAACAAACACAAAAGTCTTAGATAGAAGGATTTTTTGATTGCCCGTCAGTCTAAAATTGGCTTAACGTACATCAATTTCTAGAAACTACAGAGACACAAAGAGTAAGGCTGAAGGACCGCAGCTCAGTGGTAGAGCACATGTTTTGCCCGCAAGAGCGGCCAAGTTCAGTCCCCGGCACTTCCAGGTAGGACTGGGAGAGTCCCCTGTCTGAAATGCTGGAGAGCCACTGCCAGTCCTTGTTGACATTAGTGAAGTAGATGGATCAATGTTATAAAGCAGCTTCCTATGTTCTGTGTTCCGTTTGTGAGATCTGGCCATCCCTATCACCCGGCCAGGTGAATCTGCTCCCTGTTTTTGCAGGTAAAACAACTCCCATTGTTTGGAATACCTAAAGCACATCAAGGACACACTGCCACACTCATGCTCTGCCTGCCTAGTATTGTTGACACTGACTGGCAATGGCTCTCCAGGGTTTCAGGCAGGAATTTTTCCAAACCCTTCCTGGAGATGCTGAGGATGGAACCTGGGACCTTCTGCATGCAAAGCAGGTGCTCTATCACTGAGCCATGGCCCTTCCCTAAGACAAGAAGCAAACCTATTAGATTTATGGAAGGGGAGTTGTCACAAATGTCACATAAGGAAGGCCAGATGATACAACTTTTCCCATTGGTGTGTACTCATTCAGTTTCAATCTAAATATGCTCATAGTGAAGTAACTCACAGTTTGCATCCTGACCCAAATAGTGGAGAGGAGAAGAGTTCTCATATAATAAGAACAACAAAGAGATTTAAAGAACCTTAAGTGCTAACAAAATGTATTATGTCCGAAGTTATCATGGGTTAATACAATGTTAGACTTTAAGGTCCTATAGGACCCGTTAGAAGTTTCTGCTCAGCAATAAAAAGAAACCCCCAACTCTATGCAAGGAAGGATGGGATTCTTTTGAAAATCTGCCTGTTACTGGGCTATAATTGATAAAGGAAATAAACTTACAGCGTTTTTAATTTATGTAAAGTGCTCTTTTTTCCCCTCTAGGCAAGAGTGTCTCCTCAGAGCAGTTCTTCCTTTTGAAGATCTCTATATATATCCTCCCCTGCCCCACCCCCCCAAGTCATGTTGCTGATGGTGTACAGAAATTTGATTTCATAAAAAGGTAAACTAGGGGCTTAGAAGAACTGTTTTTCTCAGGAGCTTCATTTTCCAAAATAGTAAGAGAAACTGAGTAGTAAGTGATAATAAGTGAAACGTTTACCAGGTTTCTAATTTTTCTCAGCTAAAAAGATAACGCAGTTTTATCTATAATGTTAGCAGAGTTCCCTGAAAGAGAAAATTAGGCACTGCCTCATTTAGAAAAAAAACAAACACGCACACTTAAAGTGTTTGGCAGAGAATTGGCCACACCAGATGTTCAGAATTATTTTAAAACTTTGTGCAACCAAACCCGATTGCAAACCTGCAACAGATTACGTTGTCTTGTGAATAAACAAGAGATGGGCCCTGGCAGATAGCAGAAAAGTTAGTAGCACTTTGAAAATCCCAGCGGAGGGATTTTATGGTTCAATTTCACCTTTGTGGCAGTATAAGTTCACTGTCCCAAATTAAGAGAGTGCCAATACGCACGTGCGGGTTACATGCCCAGCAAGGCTATTTTCCGACGTCTCGAAATGGCAACACTTTACACTGCCTTCACTGCCTTTATAAACCTCCATGTGATGCAGAATGCGGGTGAAGCACAGGCATCTTTCTCAACATGTCTACAGATTGGTTAAATTAGTATAATTTCTCTCCCCTCAATCCAGTGTTTTCCTGCTAGTGCCTTTTAGAGCTGATCACCTGCCTGACCTTGATAACACACCTGCCCCTGGCCTTCCAAACTGAACTCACAAGCCTGACCTTGTAAGGACCCTGAAACTATTCTCATCCTGCTGAGAACAAGCAATCAAAGGCCAGGAAAGGCTCCAAGGCACTCAGATGGGCCTCTTCTGCAGGGAGGGGCCATAGCTCAGTGCAATAGAGCACCTCCTTTGGGTGTAGAACAACATCAGGCCTTCTGATTGGCATGCTGTATGAAGCCTCTGAATTGGCTATGCCTGATATAAATACTATAACGTAGTCTTCTGCCTCTGCTTGGTTAACAGCACAGCACATTCTGCAGGTGGAACTTCATGCTCCAGCTAATAACCACCGAGACCTGGAGCCAGAGAGTACATCCTCCAGGCCTGGATTTGCAGCCCTCCCAATCAAAGGCAACCAATAATAATAATATAATAATATTTATTTCTTACCCGCCTCTCCCTCTGGATCAAGGCGGGGCACAACAATAAATATAAACACAAGGACCACAAAATAGATAAAACATTAAAACATATAAAAACTAATACATCATTAAAAACATCTTAAAATTCAGCTAGGTAGGCCTGCTGGAAGAGATCAGTCTTCACGGCTCTCTTAAGTTCAAGAAGACTGCTAAGTTGTCGAATCTCCTCCGGCAGGCCGTTCCACAGTTTGGGAGTGGCAGAAGAGAAGGTCCTCTGGGTAACACTTGTCAGCCTAGTTTTGGCTGACTGGAGTAAATTCTTCTCAGAGGACCTGAGTGTGCGGAGTGGATTATACGGGAGAAGGCGATCCCGCAGGTAACCTGCAGTTACTGTGAAGGCATAGCAGTTAATAATACTGACATTCAGAACAATAGAGACCTCACCCTACGAAAGAGCATTTTGCCTGACTCGCAAAATGTTACGTGAGAGGTGCAAAAATCCACGTTAATGACTTCTGCCCCTTAGCATTGGTTCAGTATTGTCCTCAGTTTCCACTGCACCTGTTTGTGGTAGGCACATACATGCACATACACACCCAAGC
Source organism: Anniella stebbinsi (assembly GCA_029215795.1). NCBI lineage: Eukaryota > Metazoa > Chordata > Lepidosauria > Squamata > Anniellidae > Anniella > Anniella stebbinsi. The sequence goes on from JARDYH010000007.1 coordinate 13,673,171, forward strand.
ACACACACACAGGCTGCTAATATTAACCAAATACGCGATCTTGAAGCAAGACACTCCAGGGAATGTGGCTGCGGCTTGAGCATGCTGCTGAGAGAAGGGATTTAACGTCAACCCAGAAGAAAGAGGTCAGCGATCAGAAGATGAGCCCTGCTCCGACTGAAGCGACCCCCTTAAAAGTAACTAGTCTTGGGTTGTATTGGCTCCCTTCCCAGGTCAAACTAGGTGAGGGAAAACCTACACCCCAGATGCCTGTAGCTCCTGCCAACTGAAGTATCAAAAACTGATGATAGAGCAAAGCCTAGCACAGAGAAGCATACAGTGAATGACTACACTCAGCTGCACTTGTCTTTGCCTTTTCAGCTTCGAAAAAAATAAAATATAAATTAAAAAAAAAAACGCTAGGAAAACAACTGTTTGCAAAGGCGAGGAAATAATCCAGATACAACACAGTTTGTGTAATCAATCAGCAAGGAATGCCACTGTGAGAGACACAATGAGAGAGATCTCCTTACCTCCCTTGCTGCTGAGGCTGAAGAATATCCAAGAGAAGCTGCTTCACCTCACTGGGTGACAGCTGGTATAAATCCATGGGGGGCATCTCCCCTGCACGGATTTTCAGTTCGTACTTCATGGCATGCACCATCCATCTGAAGAATGAAAACATCAGTTAGCTCAAGCTTTACTTTAAAGAGCCAAGTAGGAACAAGGAATACCAATGGCTGAAGTTTCCTCTATCAAGACACCTATCAGAAGAGAATTTGATGTGGATGCCTACACAACTTGTAACCCAACAAACTTGACACAGCCAGTGTATTGTGGCCTGTTAAGGTCAATAAGCCTCCAGGCTCTGCTGCTTGGCCTAATCTACACCAAGCAGAGGCTATAGCACTATGAAAGTGGTAAATAAAAGGCAGGAGCTACATTACTGCTTTATAGCGGTATTGAAGTGCATGGAAAATTGTTGGGGCCCATTGACACATACGATATACTGCTTTCATACAGCTATATCCTGCTTGGTGTGGCTTCTGCCTTTTATCTACCGCTTTCATACTGCTTTCGTAGTGCTATAGCCTGCTTGGTGTAGATTAGGCCCCTGTCAGGGATGGTACAAAGGAGAGTAAAACACCCAAGAAAGCTGCACAGATAAATAGCTTACAATGTGTTCTGAGGAAAGGAAAAGGTCTGTAAGATCATATACAAAAGTGTACACTCTAAAACAGGGGTGGGAAGAAGGTAGCTCTTCAAGACGTTTTAGTCTTCAACTCCTAGAAACCTCTGCTAACATGGCCAATAGTCAGGAATGCTGAGAGTTGAATTCCCAAAAATCTAGAGATCTACTTTCTGCCTACCCCTGCTCTAAAGGACAACACCCAATATAACAAACTATATTAAACAAATACTACTGTTTTCTAACCCTGCTATGCACAGTACGTGCAACTGAAACACTCAGCATTTAAATAATATTTGAAAATACCATTGTAATAAAGCACATTACAAAACATGGAAGCATAATAGCTTAGATACTCAAAGTAGACCAGTCATTTGAAAAACATCTATTCATATAGGTCAGAACACAAAACGTATTTAGCCTTACAATGAAAACTGCTCGGGATATATATTTTTTTCCTGCTGCAGCACTCTTAATCAAGCTAAAGTGGATGCCAAAGGGTTTGCAGAGGAGGAAGTCCAATTATTTGAATTAGATTCCAAGTGCAGAGGCTGAGGTCTCATCGTTTATTTAGCTTGCCTGCCAATTTGGAAGAGGTGAAAGTAATTCGCCTGGGATGCAAGAAGTGGAGTTCCTCAAATGCATCTTGCCCCAAATATTTCTGATGTTGCAGTCTCTTAAGACGCTATTCTCCTGGGTGGTTGGGTAGCTAAGTTGAGTCATGGGAGTAGCTGAAGCCTCTGGCAGGTAAAACAAATCAAAGCCTTCTTGTGCTGCGTTTGGCAACAGCAATTGTTACCAGTGCAGCGATTGAACTGCCCAGAGAGCTTCGGCTATTGGGCAGTATATAAATGTTACAAATAAATAAATTGTTCTTGATGAATTGCACCACCAGAATGTTCTCGTAAGCCCCTGACAAGCCAGCTCTCGCAAAACTCCTTAAATGTGTACTGTAGGGGTGGGGAACCTCAAGCCCGGGGGCCCAATCCAGTCCCCCTAGGGTTCCAATCTGGCCCCCTGGGATTCCTCAGATAACCATATTTGTGTTAAAAGAACTGCACTGGCTGCCTGTTAGCTACAGAACCATATACAAGCTTATGTCATTATCCTACAAATCCCTAAAAAACTTGGGATCGGCAGACCGCCTTTCCTTATAAGCACCCGGACAACAGCTACGATCTTCAGAGGAGGTCCTGCTGGCCATTCTGAATCATACAGAATGTTTCCATGAAGAACTTCGGTGGCAGGGCCTTCTCTGTAGCAACACCCACCCCCTGGAAAACCCTCCCTTGTGCAGTTCGGGAGGCAGAAAATGTAACAGACGTCTCCTGAAAACATGCCTCTTCCCTGGATTTTAACTTAGCTGGTTTTATATTGCCTGTTTAACTTTTAACGTTTTAAATGTATCTTATACTTGTTGTATCCTATGATTTTAATTATGCACCACCCAGAGAGCATTGGCTAATGGGCATTGTAAAAATGTAATTAATTAATTAATTAATAAAATACCCTTTTGTCCTGACCTCTGATAATTTGATGGTTTCCTGGATTTTGTGCAGTTTTTCCCTCCATTTTAAAAAGTTGAAATGCCTCTCCTAACCTTACTTACTGGCTGTAAGATCTTTAAGATACAGTATGGGTTTGACCCCACCCCGTTTTGCCTTTAGCCCCGCCAACCATTGGAATGCACTCCGAGAGCTTCTCTGAAAGTGAATTCAGCCCTTGGTACGCTGTCTGGTGCAGAGGTTGAGAAGATCAAGGTTAGTATACCCAGGGTTAAAACATTACACAGATTTCAAAAAATAATCTTTAAGATGTATCCCTTTACCCATAGCTTGTTCTCTAGAGAGAAGATCTTCCATAGAGATTCTCTTGTGCCCCAAGATACAATTAAATGCTTCGGAAGGTCCCTGCAGAGTAACAAGGGGAGGGTATGGCTGAAAAGTCTGATAACGTGAAATCCGGCCAGCCAGCCGTCTTTACCACAATTCTCTGAAAAGCCGTCAACTGCGAACAGAATGTACTGTTTACTTGGACCGCTTAATGGCCTATTCAAATTGCTTGCAAAAGCTGGCACTTTGCCGTTAAAAGACAACACCATTTAGATTAAAATGAACTTGCCTGCTCAGTAGAGCTTATCTGGACCAAGTCACCTGACCTCCGCTTTACCAAATAATCATTTAAATGAGAGGTTTTGTTTACTGTTTAATTGGCCTCAACGGACATCTTTGCAATGCCTTTTGGAAAAAAGTATTGCCATCCCCACGTTTGTGTCTGTGAGGAAATGGAAAAATGCCACCGCAGCCTCAACCAAAAAAAAATCTCAGGAACACATTGCTTTCGATTAACTGCATTTTGTTTCTAGTCAAAATTCTGAAATTAAGTCAGAATAAAGAGCCATTTGGATTAGAATGCAGGAAGGTATTCCCTCCCACCCACCCCGAAATAACCCCATATTGTTCAGGTAAATCTTTCTACCAGCATTATGTTATCAAGACCTTCTTAGAAGGCAATTACAGCACGCTAAAAGCTATTCCTAACTTGTTAATAAAACACCTATTAGTGTGTACTGGGAGGGGGGAAGTCTGGGCGGTATCCAACAAGGGCATTGTGCTTCCACCGGTTCTGTTGTGCAAGCGGGACCCATCACTTGTGCAACTGGGATTTAACACTTTGAAAAGCAAGCCCAAATTGAGCAGAAATGCTAATTTTCAGAGCGGGGCAGATCAGCAGAACTCTGAAACTAGCCTTTCCACAAATTCCTATCTGAAACACGAAATCACCATTATGCAAGCGGTGGGTCCCGCTGACGCTAGCTCAGAAACCCTAGCCCATCTATGGATAGATCACAATCTATCTGTTCCCTGCCCTTGCTCTAAATCAGGGGTGTAAAATCTCAAGCTCAGGGGCCAGATCGGCCCATCTGGGGTCCCAATCCAGTTACATTTACCTCCAGGTTCTCCCAGACTGCTAGGCCCCTTTGCCACATTACCAGATAGCCAGGTGGCTCTTGCTCCCCACACCCCGAATGCCAATCATTTGGTGGCTTCCCAACTTTTGCACATTTCCACCATTCTAAAAGGTTTAAATGCCTCTTCTAGGACTTAGTTAATGGCATTTTAATCTGAAATATCTGGACTTTTTTGGAATTTTGGCTTTGCCCTTTGGCCACACCCCTTTGGGCCCCATCCACTGCTAGAACGTGGGCCCTGAGAGCTTCTCCAAAATTTAATTGGGCCCTCTGGCTGAAAGAATTTCGATACCCCTGCTCTAAATTAATAACAAATTTGAGTGTCAAAGGCAGCTGAGGAAAAGGTGGAAATATTTGTCATGAACAATTTGTTAAAGTTTTCAATCATACAGCAAGTGCAAAACTATAGCACAGTTATTCTGGTGTGAGTATCTCCCTCCTTTACTCTGTCAACAGAAAGGAATGAATTAAACATAACAAATGAGAAAAATATAAAATATGAGATACCAAATGCTGCTAGTGGTAGGAGACATCGTGTGTCCCTCGTTACAATTTCTGCACTGTTCTCGGTCAACAGCACCTCAGTCAGCTGTATCGTATAATCAAGGGAGAGACACAAAAAAGGCAGCTTCAGCTAAAGATACCAGCGATAGCCCTCAGCCTCACTCCAGCCAAAGGCCAAATGCAGACCTGCTGAAGCAGCGTGCAAGGGAGATTACAAAGTGAGGGACACAGTAAGAAGACAACTCCTAGCATCAATCACAGTACTGGTGTGTCCCCTGCCCACCCCCAAGACAAAGCACTGTTGTGCTGAGACACCAATAGAGGATTCTCATTGGAAAAAGAGCCTGAAGGATATGCACAGACGCAGCTAATTCATCAGGAGAGAAACATTCCATTAATGGAAGCATTCTCCATCCGTAATGGCTTACATGGAGATGCTCTAGAAGTACAAAGTGTGAGATCGAAAAATGGCACGTAGGCACCCCTTCCAAACCTTAAGAGGGATCGCCTGCAAAAACTTGACTGACAAGGCTTGGGTAGAATACATTTGACTGGAGTTCTTTACAGTAATGGGGCTGTCAGGATCTGGATCTAATTTCAGCATGGAAGCTGGCACACAAATCAATAATGAGACACCAAACCTAATCATTATCAAGCCAGAATGCTATTTCTGGGGAGAAGGTTAATTTTGTTCACTGGAGTGGATGATAACGGCGAAATAAAGGAAACCGAGAGTATGGAATTAACCTTTGGGACAAGGAAAGAGACGGGCTCCCAGACATGCAAAAAATGTAAACAGGGACCACTTAAATGGGAGTGGGGAAGTAGTTCCTGTTGGATTTTTATCTCATTCATTTAATATATTCATATCCCAACTTTCTCCCACCAAGGAACTCAAGGGTGACTGTATCACAAGAACATAAGAAGAGCCCTGCTGGATCAGACCGAGGATCCATCTTGTCCAGCACTCTGTTCACACAGGGGCCAACCAGCTGGCGACCAGGGACCCACAAGTTGGACCTGTTGTAATAGCACCCTCCCCCCATGTTCCCCAGCAACTGGTGAATACAGGTTTGCTGCCTCTGATACTGGAGGTTGCACTTAGTCATCAGGACTAGTAGCCATTGACAGCCTTCTGCTCCAGGAATTTATCCAACCCCCTTTTAAAGCCACCCAAATTGGTAGCTATTAACACATCTTGTGGTCATGAATCCCATAGTTTAACTATGCACTGGGTGAAGAAGTGCTTCCTTTCATCTGTCCTGAATCTTCCACCAATCAGCTTCAAGCGATGATTCCATTGGGTTCCAGTGTGTTGAAAGAGGGAGAAAAATGTCTCCCTCTCCACATTCTCCACACCATGCATAATTTTGTACACCTCAATCATGTCTCTCCTTACACTCCTTTTTCCAAATTAAGCAATCCCAGCTGTTGTAACCTTCCCTCATAGGGGAGATGCTCCAGCCCCTTGATCATTTTAGTTGTACTTTTCTGCACTTTTTCCAGATCTACAATATCTTTTCTTAGGTGTGGTGACCAGAACTGTACACAGTATTCTAAGTGTGGTCGCACCATAGATTTGTATCAAGGCAGTGTGATACTGGTCCTTGGACCATACCCTTTGATATCTCGAAGCCCTCCCGATGTTCTGGGCTAGAGCTGCAATCAACCCTAACCAGTATAGCGAATGGTGAGGGATCACGGGAGTTGTAGGCCAAAATATCTGAAGGGCCACAGGTTGGTCACTCCTGCTATAAGCGATTTTCCCAGAATATGCACCATCACTAAAACACAGTAATAGTGCACTGGGCCTGGAAAATGTTCTGATCACTTTGGCTCATTTCCCCCCTAAATTATTGGAAAAACTAAGAGTTTTTGAAACATGCAAAGGGAAACAAAAATAACTGAAATAAAACATAGGTCTTTAACACCCCTCCTCCAAGAAAAGGGAGAATGATGATGGTCTAAGCAGATCATTTGTACTGAAAGTAATCGGTTCATTTGTGTCCAGGTTTTAGGCTTAAAGATATTAGACCAATATTTTATCCAGCCATTTTAATAGAGGCCTCTTCAAACAGACGCTGCCATTGGTGCATTGGCACTCTTTACAGGAATCCTATTATCAAGTTGTCAAGAACAAAGGTGGTTAAAGCGAAACTGCAGAAGGAGAGACATTGTTAGCAAGCCGACTCCTGCATCCCACTACCTAATTAGCACCTAAGTAAGCACTCAGTATCTAAACACATCTAAGTAGCTCATAAAAGGGAATGGTGTGCCCCTTAACACCAACTAATTAACTTGCACAGGAAGAAGAAGCGCACGGACACAACTTATCTCTTAGGAAGCAGTACTTGGTGAAACAACGTCCAGAGAGTTAGTGGTGCTAGCATGTTACAGGGGGAAAAAAAAACTATGAATTTTGTGGCACCTTAAAGACTAACAAATGTATTATGCCATATGTTTTGTGGACTGGTTATATGATGAACACATGGATGAAAAGAAAAACATAAGCCCTGCGGCCAGAGGGAAATGCTAACTCGCAGCAAAGCTGAAAAAAATATCACCAACGCAGTCAAACAACAAATATGTTGAGTCAAACGATGGAATATTACTTTTTCAAGTGCTGATTGGCTACTTCTCCCTGTAAGAAACAGGAATCTGTTTTCTTTATTTATTTCAAGTATTTTCATGACACCCCTTGGCCAAAAAGGAAATTAAATGAAACAATCCCCGCTCACAGGCTTATAATTAGGGATATTGCAGGAATCTGTTTTGGGGGTGTTGCTCAGCGTGTTTTCGCCACCTCAGCCCCCCGAATGCCAGATCCCTGAACTGCCTCAATTCGGCGTGCGCCAAGTCAGGGAAGCTCGCAGTTTCCTGCTTTTTTAAAATTTGTGCAAACTGGGATTTGCACAAAATCGCAGCTGAGAATATTTACGGAAATCAGGAGTTGCGCAAAATTGTGGCCATAAATAGCTCACTTTGTGCAAAATTGCAGGCAGAAATGCTCCTTTACCCCTGCAATTTTACACAATTTTGCACAAATCCTGATTTCCATAAGTATTCCCAGCCACAATTTTGTGTGACTAGTGTACAAAAAAAAAAAGAAAAGAAAAAAAGATGCAAGCTCTCGCCGGGTGCCCACGGATCATCTGGCAGTTCTCCCTGTATGCTTGCTGAGGTCAGGCAACCGGTGGCAGGGTGGCAATCTGGCAGCAGAGCGTGAATAGGACTCAGGGGAGTTCCCCCATTCTTACTTACAATCTAAAAAGACATGACACACAAGCCATGGGAAGGGAATGGGGAGGGAAGAGGCGGGGGAAATTATTCTTTTAGTAGGGCTCTCCTTGATATCTCCCTCAGCTCAGCCTGCTGATGGTGACGTCTGAAGGAAGAGCAGCCTTCATGAGGGAGGCCATCAGCATCTGTTCAAGGATACCCAAGAAGTCTGTGGTTCAGCCATGATTTCAACCGCATTTCACCTGGGCCACATTCACTGCTTCATATATTGGCTTGTCATCATTCCAATTCAGTGCTGGACAAAAGCTTTAAGAAACTCAGTCCCAGTCCATTGATGCAATTTGTTGGAGGCCTAACATGGAATTTAAAGGCAAACTTTTTTTTAAGGGTATGGATTTAAAAAATGAAGGAAAAGCTAGTTATGGCAAAACCGACATTCGTTTGACTGTGTGCCAGAAAGGCACCATATACTTGGTTGTATAGAAACCAAGTAAAACAAAAGGATTCATTTTAAATACTATTTTGTTCAATCAAAGATGTGGATTTTAAAAAATGTAAATCGGGAATAAGAATGCATCACATCCTATAATTTGTTTTATTCAAGAGTATTTATTCATACTTCTTAGCCCTTTATTTACAACATCTATAAGTGGAAAAGGTGGTATTTCTCAGCCAGAACAACGAGAGAAAATGCAAAAAATTGGGGCAAGGGGATTATTTATGGAATAAGGTAGGCATAAATTGATGACATGAAGTCTAAGGAAGCTTCAGGGGGGAAATCAGACGAGGCTGTTACCTGATGGAAACAAATTTAAATTCAGTCTGAGAAGTAAACTAGCAATGAGGCAGAAACATCTAAGAGAAGAAAATATAGCATTATAAAGCTCTGAAAAACAAACTTCATTTTAAAGCTGTCTTTAGGGCCTTATAAAATGACAGATCTATCTAATGCTGCAACCGGGATGCTTACACCTTGTGCCAGTGTATCACACATCTCCTCCTCTGGCTTGAATGCAGATATTTGTGGCACTGAATATGTCACAGCTGCTGCATATCCAAAGAGACTGAAAGAGTAAAATGGCAATCTACAAATGAAGTGGCTCACTCCCACTGATGCCAATGGGGACGCTCCTGTTTAAGCACATGTGCACTGCCTTAAGTGGATTGTGAATTACAGCCTCTGTATGAAACAGAACTGAATGGAACATCCCGTTTCTAATTGCTATGGCAACTAATTTAGATCAAAAGCTGAATACAGATAGAGAGAACACGCATTGTCTCAGGTTTCTGCTACCTTTAGGCAAGTAGAATAGTTAGAACCATGCCCCAGGTACTCTATTCACAATGTACTGCCTTCTATTGTGTTGTCAGTGCTCAAGTATAGAGTTGCTCAGCGCAACCATCTAAAGTGCCCTGGGAAAACAGCATAAGCACATAAGATGAGAGCATAAATTACACAGGATTTGCCACAAGGAACTTCTGATGACTGAAAAAATGCCTGCCAGGTGAATTTGAGCTTTACCCATCAGCATAAAGACAGTCATCTTCCTATCTGTATGAAATATTTTGATTGACTGGTTACCTTTATAGCCAGGCTCAACCCAAAGGCTCATGATGACTATGAAAAGCAACGACAGAAAAGAAAAAGAGAAAGAATCCTCTATAGAATGGAATTCCATCACATTAAATTTCCACTGAAATTTCCCCTTCCTTTGCTGACTTAAGTTGCAATCCTATACACCATTTACCTGAAAGTGAGTCGGACTGAACTCAATAGGGCTTACTTTTAAATAAACATATTAGGATTGTGCTGTTAACTCTGAACACAAAAGGTCATTCCAAACAGATGAGTCTTACAAGGTTTCCAAAAGATGCTCAGGGCTGGACTTGGGCAATTCTGCATTAGGAATTCCACAATTGGGGAATGCTGTCAAAAATACTTTTCTTCACATGCCTGTGCTATCTGAACCTGACCCACAGACACTGTTATTAAGAAGGCATCTCAGTGGGTCACAGAGAATATAATTAAGGCTGTTTCCTGATAATAGAAATCTTAGCCAACTAATTGCATGCGTTCTAGTTGATAAATCAAACCACAAAAGTGTGCACATGAGAACAAAGAATAATTCTAAAGAAAAAAGGTTATCTCCTTTGTTTTTTTCAGATGTGTTGCAGTCAGCATCATCTTAGAAACGACATTCCGTTTTTTCCCCACACAGGAGGAAATGCCTTCTCTAAGATTGTTCTTGCCAACTGCATTTTTTTCCAGATTAACCTTTCTCTACTGGAGTCCTTCAGATATGTTGGACTGCAACTCTCATCTTTCCCAGCTCAGTGAATGATGGGAGTTGCAGTCATACACATCTGAAGGGTTGGGTAAGTACTTGTCCAAAATATTACTTCAAAAAATTAAAATCTGCTGACCAATTAACCAGAGGCACAATTTTATAGTATAATTATACAACCAACTCAGCATTTATTGAATTTTTCATCCATCTTGAATTTGAAGCCACATTGCAATTTTGTTTTATTAAAAAGGTTTAATGATGTCAGAACTGATTTTTGTAACCTTGAAAGCCACCAAATGCAGACCACAAGCTGTGTTATTAAATGACTATAAGATGGTAACAGCCATTTTTGAGCGTTTTGGCAGCCATCTTGGATTTGGCCCTGTCGAGGCAAACACACGCATTTTCACAAGGGTGATTTCATTTCTTTTGGCACATGCAGACACTACAGTCAGACCTGTCAGAACCATTGGTCATGGATCGGTAATAATCTTACCTTCCTATCAGTCAATCAAAATGTGCTATTTTAATTGATTAATAAACTAATTGTAATGGCACACATAGGAGGAAGGAAGCAGTTAACCCTGTCCATTTTGTTTGTGTGTGCACCCTATACTTTAGAAGGCAAAATTCAACCAGGATAACTCAGACGTTACTGCAAATAGAATAGGCCACTGGTTTACTGACCCCACTCGTATCTTCAGCATGCCACTAAATAGCTCAGGTGTGTTGGAGATGATCCAGCCAATATGAATGACAAGTTCTTGCTGAAGAACAGCTTCCCTCTCATCCTGTAAATTACACTTGTTGTAGATGATGTCCTTAATTGCGCCAGGAGACAAGGGATTAGATATAATTTCTTCTTCCTGGCCAAATGCCCCAAGAGTCACCTAAAAGAATATATTAGCAGCAATTAGAGTTACAACCTGAAACAGGAGTGAAGGATTCTTTATTCATTATACCGCCTAGACTCAGCTCTCCCTGTTTGCATCAGTGCCAGATAGAGGAGAGGATAATTAGCTTGGTGAGTTAAATCCACAGGTGATGGGTGAAAGGAAATTTGCATGCCTCTGTTATTTTGTATTAAAACACCATCTTGTAACAAAAAGGAGCATCGTCCTGGAAAGGTAAAATAAGGATTTGGGAGAATGTATGTACAGAAAGAGGCTTAATCTGCTGTGTTGTTAAAGATGGTCAGTTATAAGAGGAGGGGGCAACACTCTTTCTCTGTGGCCATCATTTGGCCTGTACTGGTCATGAGGCTGCTAGGCTTGGAGTGCATCCATACCCCCAGAGTCATCTTTAGCTATAAGCTTCCTTCAGCCATTAATTCAGTTCCCAAGAGGGAAGCAAAGGGTTAGAGGAGTTGGAACAGGAAGTTGGGGGGGGGGGCACCAATTCAAGTAATGCAAGGGGCAAAGTAGGGGATGAGAAATCATGTTCAGATGCTGGATGATCCTGAATATTTAAATGATGCCCTCCACAGCATTTTCTCTTCCCCATTTTAACACAATGCTACAATTCCAAGCGTTAGATTGGTTAGCAAGGCATCATGCTTCTGGAACTTTAAGTATCTTGTTCACATACACATACATCCTTGGTGTCAGTGCAGCTATAATGCTGCCTGCCCCTTTAACAATGAATAACAAGGCTAGAGGATCATGCCCTCCCCAACCCCGCCATTCACATATACAACAGCTCATATTTAGCTACTGTCAGTCATTATATCTGCACCAGGGTTAACTATGGTAGGGTTAACACTAACCATGCTTTACTTCTAAGTGGGGAGGGAATGTGCAACCCGGTAGTCTATTCCCTTGACAATGCTAAGAGATAGGCAGCATTACAACTTTACTGGCTCTTCGATCCAAGCATAAGAAATAAGAAGTAATCCGGAGCCAGGACAGGTACAGCCAAAGCAGACAACAATGAGCAGTGCCAAATCATGCCACATAAGAACAGACTACTATAAATGATTACATAGTACACTTGTGATGGAAAAGTCCGCTATAAAATTGCACTGCCTTCTATAAGGGCAGGCTGCTAGAATTACATTTTTGTGGGCATGCCTGTTCAAGTGTCAGTCCTAGAAAATGTAGGCCTCAGAGTAATTATCGCCTTTTCCTTTTGGTCTAAAAAAGCTTGAGCTGCTCATCAAATGCAAATAACGGTCTCTTACCAAAACATTTACATTTCCCTTATCTGAATGCACCATCTATACTTTTGAGATGGTAAACTCTGCAGAGTCTCAACTTCTTAAACTGACAAGAATCCTTTTAGCATATTAAGTGAAGTCTAGTTTCAAAGGCAATATTTTCAGTGCACCAACCCCTGTCCGTCTTGCAAACACTGGCTAAAGATAAATTAACATCTTAAATTGACTTGGCCCTTAGAAGTTGATTGGACTAGTGTGCCAAAAGCTAAATCACTCTTTTTTTAGCATACACATTGAAAAAGGCCTGGGTGTTGAGGCAACCATGACAGATTCCTACATTTGCCTGGGGAACTGTTGTCCAGTGTATAGAAATATGAATATTAGAGTCCTATCCTAAATATTTTAGAACCCTCCCTAGGTCATTGGTTCCATTGTCGTACTGCTCTAACAGTCAGGACATTTTTCCTGATGTCCAGACGAAATTTGGCTTCCTGTAACTTGAGCCCATTATTCCGTGTCTGCCCTTTGGGATGATCGAGGAGAGATCCTGGCCTCTCTGGATAGTGCCACAGAGATTTACCCAGGGTAAGTCTTTGCTGGAAGGCACAAGACCCTGCATTTGAAGAGGTGGTTAAATCACCTCAAGTGAGCAGTTTTTATGACAGCATTATGTTCTATGCATGTGGCAAGAGAACACTGATTCCTGTAGTACTGCTTTGCACCAGAATATTCTCAGTCCTCTTCATGTATCATGGAGCAAAACTAATGTGTTAACTACAGTTAACAAGGAGCTGGCATTGATGCTTGCATTGGGCCTATGAAAAGGTTTTACAGAGTAGCAATGATCTAGATCAAATCCAGCTAATTCTCTTAAGCCTTTTCTCCCCCACCCCCACCCCAAAGTACAGTGTGCAAGCGACTTTAGAAATCTACCGCTCATATTTTGCCTGGTTAACAGTTCCAAAAAATACAGACTTACCTGTTTGCCCTGAACTAAAACATTAGTAATAGATGGTGCAAGGCTGTCCACTACTTTACATAAAAGACTTGCTGCGAAGCGCACAACAGACCTGAGGGCAGAAAACAGAGCAATCCAGCTGGAAACCAAACACTAGTTTAATGAATTCAAGAATCTGATTGAAATGTTGTTGCCATATTTGATCCATCCCCAAACACTAAACATCTAAAATGTGTATATGCTATTTTGGACTCGAGAAGTCTCTTTATAAAGCATCTTTTTTGGGAGAGGCTAAATCTTGAATTATTTAATCACTGAAGCAAGCACACGCTAATGGCTGTGTTGGGAACACAGTTTGAACTCATTAAACTGAATATTACATTATAAGACATTGCTGTTCCTTTCTCTGTCATTATAGTAGGATGGTTTGATAAAATTATGTTAAGCAACAAAACATCCGTCGCTTCAGACCTCTTTGACAATTTGCATTTAGTAAAAATTCTCACATCAGTGCGTGTTTTGGATTTTCTGAACAGTCAGGCATTTTTCAACCAAATTGTATTGTTCCATTTTTGCAAGGGAAATCAAACCATTTCTCAAGAAGCTTCATGAGAAAGCAGATAAATAATGTTCTGTTGAAAGGGAAAGAACAGTGTGTGCAAAACATATTTAACAACATGTGACAATCTTCTGGTCTGAAAGATAAATAGAACATACCACACCGGTATCATATGTAGACAATGACTTGCAACAGCCAATTTTGGTAGCCACTTGCTAAAGACAGTGGTTTTTAATGGTTGATTCAGATGATCCACTCTTATGCCGATAAGCTGATCATTTGCAAACTTACTTTTCCATCAACGGCTATCAAAAAAATACACTACAGAGTCAGCCAAAACATGATGAAAACTAAAACTGACCAGATGATCATTTGATCAGCGCAATCACAACACGAAAATCCTGATCCTATGGCTTTTAATCCCCACTTCTTAGAATGAACAATATGCCCTGTGATGCATCTGTTGCTGTACCGTATCTCTTCATACTCCAGAAAGCAAATTCTTGAATGCACCTCCACAAAGCTGCCTTCTTATACTTTCAGAACTATCTATACTTGTCTCCCTTACATGCTTTTTGTGAACTTGAAAGCTTTCTTTCTTTTTTTTTTTTTGTTAATGTGGGGGAGAAAGGATGAGTTTCTGTTTCTCTCAGAGGCATTTCAGAATTTTCAGGAGAGCACCTCTCCCAGGGCAGCAGGCAGGGGCCAGTTATGTTGATCTTCCCCAGGGGGTAGGACTGCCCTGGGTCTTCCAGTCCTGCCCTACCTAGGGGCAGTGAAGCAGGGGATTTGGTGAGCTCTCCCAAGCCCATTTTTCCTTATTTCTGGTTTCTTTAAAAAGTTTTTCAATGTCTCCTGTGACATGACATGTTGAAGCAGCTACCTGGGTCAGGCCATGCTGCCTGTTTCGCAATGTGGGCAAGGAAACCTGGGATGGGTTGGCCTGAGCTATCAGTTCCCAGGTTTGCAGCCAGGAGACCAGAGACAGACCCTCACGCCCATCTCACCAGGGCTGGGTTGGATCACCAGTCCCTCGGTGTGCAGTGCCTTCAAACATCAGCGTTTTTCATGCCCCCTGCTTCCATCTTCCTTCCTTTAAGCAAGAAAGGCAGGAGGAAGTGCAGCAAAGACTTGAGCCATACCATATCAGCATCTCCCTCTATGGAGGAGCAGGCAGTAGAAAGGGCAGAAGTGGCAGCCGTAGCAAGGAAAGGCCTCGATGTTTTTACTCACAGGAGAATTCAAATATTCAATCCCACATCTGAAATGATACAGCCCAGCAACAGGTAAATCTCATGGGGCTGCTGATTTAATTTCAGCAGAAACAATGGAAAGATTCTACATATGTGTATGGCGTGAGAAGAGAACCATGTAAAGTGCAGGGATTAAAAACGGGCTGCCACTATGAAGAGTGGCTGGGTATTGACACAGCTATTCTCAGAAAAGAAAACCAAACAGAACTTTTATTTCTGTTTCCTAAAATAACAGACGCACAGTAGAACTGGATGTTTCACATTGTTTAACACAGGCTGAGACAATAAGTTATCAGGAGGGTTAATGAATGAGTGTGTGGTAGTCCTCTAAATTAGCGCAAAATCCATCAGCCAAATTGATGCCGACTTCCATGACAACGGGCGCACACACTCTTTAAAATCCAGAGCAAAGCGCGTGTGTGGGTGTGTTTTTTTTAAAAAAAGAAAACCCCGACATAAGCAAATACCATCAAAATGCAAATAAGCCGACACATCTCAAGCAGCGCTGTTTCAAACCTATATGCACTTTACCTGCTTCCCATGGACTACCAAAGTTGTAATATGAGGGGCTAAAGAGGCAGCGAATTTCTGAATGTATACCGCACTGCAGCGTAGCACCAACCTAGATATGGCATACGACAATTATGAAAGGAATTCAGAGGAAAACTATTTCCACATTTATTCTGTTGAAAATATGGCAAGTACTCTAAGTACTTTCGAGAGATGCTTTAGGCATTTCTGAAGATGGCGGGGGGGGGGGGGGCAGGTGCCTGTGAATCTGAAGTTGAAAGATCCACTTTTGTACACCACTATCACATCTCGCCTTTTCTCTAAGCCAAACAGTCCCAGATATTGTAACCTTTCACTATATGGGAATTGCTCCAGTCCCTTGATCATTTTATAGTTGCCCTTTTCTGCCCTTTTACTAACTCTGCAATATCCTTTGTAGGTAAAGTGGAATTTGATGGAATTGTCTATCACAAGACACAGTGGTGGTCACTAGCTTAGATCATTTTTTTAAAATGAAAGGTTTATGTCAGCCTTGCTGATCTCAGTCTATATTTTGTCCTACACCTCCCATCAGCCCCAGCCAGTATGGCCAATGGTCAGGGATGATGGAAGTTGTAGGATGAACTATCTAGAGAACCGCAGGTTGGGGAAGGCTGGATGAGACAAATACATGGAAGATGAGCCACAGTACCTAAATGGACCGCGGTATCTATCTAAATAAGAGATGCTGCGGACAAAGCAGAAAATGGCTGCTGCCACCATGCCCTCCTTGGGAAACCCAGAGGTGTCTGGTTAGCCACTGCTGTAAACAGAATGCAAAGCTAGACAGATCCAGCAATGCAGTATCTGGCCACTGACTGAATCACTGAGAGCACATCAAATTTCCTAGACTGAAACAAGTCCCCCCGCCTAGACTCCTCCTTCCACAGCTAGAAGGGGAGAGAACAAAGTATTCAAGGAGCCCTAAACCAAAGCCTGATGGCCAACATGAGGAAACACACTGCTGGTTGGTGCTGCTTCTGTTTTCCCACATGCCTTATTCACAAATTCTGAAGATCCTGGGGGTGATGCATTGACATAGAAAGCAGGGCACCAAAGAGAGCACAAATGGAAGGGAGGTGCAGATGCCATTTGTGGATCTTAAAAACAAACTATCTTTCTAAAAGCTTGGCAAATGTAATTTAACAGGTGACTAATTTCCACAGTGAAAAGAATAGGTTCCATCAAATTCATAACATCCACCCTGAAGTAATCACGAGGGGTTTTAATAGCACCTTTTACAGCATAAATTGCCTATTATAAATAATGCATTCTTTCACAGGCTATTTGTGCTCTCTTTCTCTTAACTCACACTCAAACTCTAGAATGCAACTCCTTACGTAGGTACTATCAGGGTTCAGTCCTGGCATCTATTTTTCAGTACCAGCGCTCAGTTCTGAACCATATTCAGGGATTAAGAGGAAAGGTTTTCAGATAAGAGGTGGTGGTCCAATTAGGATTTAAGCCCCACCTTCCTTCTCCTACAAATAATGCCTTAGCTGATATGGCCAGCATTCAAAAAAGGGCACGTCGTTAAGATTCATGCGTTAGAATCCCAAACAATGTAGCTCTTGTGAAATCTACATGAACACATTGGCTTAGGCTGCAGCAACTTAAAGATGTGTAGCATCGACTGCGAAAAACTGTGATGCAACATTATTAACACGAAGCCGAAAGACACTGTATACAAACCAGAGCTTTTTGCTGCCAGCTTTTCGATAGATTCTTTCAATGTGATCCGACACCGTGCCTAATTCACAAATAAAATGAAAAAGACACAAAAAAGTGAGAGGGGGGAACTATACTGAAGTTGTATAACAAGTTTGATCTAAACTGTATGTTCATTTTATCCGAGGGTGCAAGGACAGCATTACCCATTACACTGGTGGCAGGAAATGCCTGATGGGCAACACTTTCCCATAGATGCGCTTGAAGGTGTTTAAACATGCATGGATATGAATGCTTAATTTACACACTTTATGGGCTTCCAGCAGAAAACAAGAATTGTAGCATTGGGTTTCCCTTGGCAATTGTAACCTGTAGTGCTGCCTTTACAATCTATAAGCTAACACATAGCTATGTAGTTTAACTCCAGTTGAGTAACTACCATACCAGTATTAAATGTTTGTACTGAGACTTTGTGCAATCCTGGCCTGTGGTTGTTTTGTGATTTTCCGCTAAGAGAGCAGTAGGTAAGCCTCTTCCTAATCCCTTATTTGTACAACTTTCTAGAGCTGGGCCACAAGGGTCATTTTGCTGGAACTTATTAGATAAGCTAAAAATGAAGCAACCAGCTGTACTGAATTACCCAGCTGCTATGAACCCCAATGAAAATTTTCACTATAACCCTACTGCAGAATTTCACAATTAGTTAAATAATATTATTACTTACATTGTATTTAATGTTTTTTTTTTAACTTTCAAGTTTCCTATAACACTACACTAGGGAAATATCTTAACATTCAATTCCATTTTTATACTTATGAAGAATAAGATCTTTCTTAAATTATGAAAAAGACAAAGTAAATGGGATATATGGACCGGCCACTGATTGTTAAATAAATAGATGGATACAATAGATAGATATTTTGATTGGCAACGCAATATACATTTTTCATTAGCAACATGATGATCATCATGACATGTTTTAAGAAAAATGCTTTTACGTCTGGCCACTGGAAAGGAATTTTTCTCCATAGTCCCAAAGGAAGTATTTTTAAAGGGATGTGACAACCCTACCCATGTCTACTTAGAAGTAAATCCCAGTGTGCTCAATGGGAGTTAATACAAGGTAAGTGTGTATAGGATGGTAAAAGCCTGTATGTTATTCTGTGTTTTTAGATTGTGCCTTGTTTTATATATTTTAAAAATGCAATAAATAAATAAATAAATAAATATACTTCATTTTATTACCCAGACATTTTCTTTGATAAGCAATACCAGAACACATTTTCTAAATTATTATTATTGGTACTTTCCATTGTTGATTACATCTTTAAAATAACATTATAGTGGAACTAGAAACTAAAAAATATAAAAACAATTAAAACTGGTTTAAATATTTCTACAAGTATACCGTAATAAATGTTTAGCCTGAAATGTGTAAACAGTGGAAATAAAATCAATAAATTAGATCTCTCTCTCTCTCCTCTCTCTGTCTCAGGAACTCTTAAGGGGAGCTGCTCTCTTTTCAAAAACTTTGTTAAGCTTCCAACAACATTCAGATAATATGTTTATATAGAAAAGTAATGCACAGATCCTATACACCAAGAAACTCAAGCATAACACAACCTGCTTTCCAGCTTCACCTTAGCAGATGAAAAGACAGGTTGCTTACCTGTAACTGTAGTTCTTCGAGTGGTCATCTGTGCAGTCACACACTATGGGCTCGCGCCGACGCCGAGCCTCACCTCGGAACTTCTAAAGCTTAGAAATTATTGGCGGGAACCCCTCCCCCCCTCCGTCCTATCGCGCATGCCTGGGTTCCTGCCTACCTCAGTTCCCTGAGACCGCCTTAGCAGTTTAAACCTGAGGTAGTGTAACTAAAAAAACCAAAACTTAATAGAAAAATGGCATGGCGATGACACTCGTAGACCACCACAAGCGAGGTCTAGAGGGGACGGTGGGGGGGTTGTGTGACTGCACAGATGACCACTCGAAGAACTACAGTTACAGGTAAGCAACCTGTCTTTCTTCTTCGTGGTCTCTGTGCATCACACACTATGGGCGAGTAACTAGCAATCACTTACCGGAGGAGGGTAGACTCGCTTGTCCATTATTACTGTAGAATCGAAGATAGGACCGCACGTCCAAAACTGGCGTCGTCCCTTGCCCTGACGTCCAATTTATAATGCGACACAAACGTGGAGACCGACGACCACGTAGCAGCTCTACAGAGTTCTGGAATAGAAATGCCCCTAGAAAGTGCTGTAGATGCAGCCATTGCTCTCGTGGAGTGTGACCTTAACCCCATTGGGAGCTCTCTTTTCGCCAGCTCATAAGTCAGAGAGATGGTGTGGATAATCCATTTGGCGAAACGTTGTGCCGATACTGCGTGGCCTTTTGTCTTTCCTCCATAGGAAACGAATAAACACCTGGATAGTCGAAAGGACTGTGTTCTATCCTTATAGAAGGCCAATGCCCTTCTAACATCAAGAGAATGCAACCTTGCGCCCACGGTGTCAGTGGCGTCCTGGAAAAACGTTGGAAGGACAATGTCCTGGTTCACATGAAAATGAGAGATAACCTTTGGTTTAAATTCTGGTCCCGGTCGCAGGACAACCTTGTCCCTGTAGAACTGTGTGTATGGAGGATCCAGTACTAACGCGCAGAGTTCTGATGCTCGCCTGGCGGAAGTGATGGCGACCAAGAAGGCAACCTTAAAAGATAATAACCGCAGGTCTATCGTTGCCATTGGTTTGAATGGCTTGTCGGATAATGCTGCTAAAACCACCGATAAACTCCACTGTGGGACTATTCTCCTTGTTGGCGGATGGAGATTAAGCAGACCCTTGAGGAAACGTTTGGATAATGGGTGAGAAAATACTGAATAACCTTGTATAAGGTCATGATTTGCTGATATCGCCGCCAGATAAACCTTTATCGACGTCTGTCGTAGGCCTCCTTCATGTAAAGACGTTAGGAAGGATAGAATCTCCTCTATCCCGCAGGAGCGCGGGGAGCCTCTTCTCTCGCCATAGAACGATTGAAAACGCCTCCACTTCGTATCATACGATCTTCTCGTGGACGGTTTTGTAGCTTCTCTGAGGATACTCTGGACAGTGGCCGGCAGATCTAGGTGTTGCCATCTTGCCGGATTCTCCACGCTGTCAGCTTTAGTTTCTGAGGATTTGGATGGTGCACTCTGCCCCTGTCCATCGTGACGATGTCGTCTGTCCTTGGCATTTGGGCGTATTCCCCGTTGGCTAGATGAAGGAGGGGAGCGAACCAAGCCTGTCTCGGCCACCACGGGGTAATTAATATGGCGTCCGTCTTTCCGAGCCGTAGTATTGCCACCACCCTTGAAATGAGGGGAAACGGGGGGAAGGCATAAACAAGGCCCGGCCCCCAAGAGGTGCTGAATGCGTCTCCCAGAGAGCCCTTTCCAGCCCCTGCCCTGGTGCAGAAGCGTTCGCAGATTGCATTTTCCGCAGATGCGAAAACGTCCATACTTGGGGTCCCCCATCTGCTGCATAGATTGGAAACTGCGCTGGGGCTGAGCTCCCACTCGTGTGCACTGGAGAAATTCCGGCTGAGCTCGTCCGCATACACGTTGTCTGTTCCCGCTATATGCACGGCGGATAAACGTATGCCCTGCGAGATCGCCCAATCGAAAATGACCAACGTCAGGTCGAGGAGTTTCATGGAGCGTGTCCCTCCCTCCTTGTTTATGTACCAGACTACTGACATATTGTCTGATACAATCCTGACGTGGCTGTTTGACACATAGTCCTTGAAGGCTACCAATGCCTTCCGTACAGCTAACAGCTCTAGAAAATTGATGTGTCGAACCTTCTCCTTGGGGTGCCACTCTTCCTGTACCGTCAAATGTCCGCAATGTGCTCCCCATCCCCGAAGTGACGCGTCCGAGGTGATTGACCTGGACGGGCTTGTGTCTACAAACGGCAGTCCTAACTTTAAGTTCGTCGGAACCGTCCACCAACGGAGCGACTGGTGCAGGGACTCCGGGATGTGGACCCGCACCGTGTTGGGCTGACGTAAAGGGTCGTATACTGAGAGGAGAAACATCTGCAGTGGTCTCATCCGTAAGCGTGCCCACCTTACTACATAAACTGTGGATGCCATAAGGCCCAGCAGTCTCTGCAAAGTAATTATCCTGTGAGAACTGACGCTCAGCATCTTTTGCGCCATATCGTGTATTCTGTACCGTCTGTCTTTGGGCAGAAAGGCTTTCCCCACTGTTGAGTCGAGCAGTGCTCCTATAAATTGGATCCTCTGTGTGGGTTGGAGTACCGATTTTTCCGTGTTCAGCACGAGGCCTAGGGACTTCAATAAGCTCGTCACCGTTGCAACGTCCCGTACCGCTTGTGACTGGGATGGAGAGACGATCAGCCAGTCGTCTAAGTACGGGTAAATTTCTACCCCCAGAGGTCGCAGGTATGCGCATACGACTGCCATGCATTTCGTGAAAACTCTGGGGGCAGTCTTCAGCCCGAACGGCAGGACGTTGAATTGGAACATCTCCATTCCGATAATGAACCTTAGGAAGCGTTGATGGGCCGGATGAATGGGGATGTGAAAGTAGGCGTCTTTTAAATCCACAAGGGTGAACCACATATTCCCATGGAGCAATGGGAGGACAGATCCCAGAGTGACCATCCTGAACTTTTTGGGTATCAAGTAATCGTTGAGTAGCCTTAGATCTAAAATCGGGCGTAGGCCGCCATCTCTCTTTGGGACTGTAAAGTACCGGGAGTAAAACCCCCCGCTCCCCTCTGAGATGTTGACTGGGGCGATAGCCCCCTTCTGGAGGAGAGAGGCCACTTCCTGCAGCAGAATGGTGGAGGCAGGTGTGAACTTCAGCACTCCCGTTGGGGGGATAGTGGCGAACTCGATACGATATCCCTGTTGAACAATATCCAACACCCATTTGTCCGTGGTAATCCGGGTCCATGCCCTGTAGTAAGGGAGTAATCGGCGACGGAAGTGTGGGGATGGCTGGTGGGGAGGTAAGTCAAAGACGTTGCTTTGGATTGGACTCCTGTCTGTTGCGGTTCTGTCTTGCTCTGTTTGGTTGGTACGACCGTTGGGAGCGGAAAGATTGTGACGGTTGGAAACGCGGTTGTTGCTGCTGTCGGAATGAGGGCTGGCGAGGTTGATAAAACTGTTGTCTTGGCCAGCGACGCGGGCGGTAAGTCTGTGATGGGGCCGGCTGGTAGAAGCCCATCTTTCTGGCCGTCATCCGCGCCTTCTGGATAGTATCCAATTGCGCGTCTGTCGTGGCATTAAATAGACCTTCTCCGTCGAATGGGAGGTCTTCTATCCTCGCTTTTGATTCCTGTGACAAATTCGACGAGCGAAGCCACGCATGCCGCCGCAGGGCTACCGATGCTACCATTGATTTAGATAGACAGTCCGCCATATGTCGCGCAG
Source organism: Anniella stebbinsi (assembly GCA_029215795.1). Taxonomy (NCBI): domain Eukaryota; kingdom Metazoa; phylum Chordata; class Lepidosauria; order Squamata; family Anniellidae; genus Anniella; species Anniella stebbinsi. Next base: position 13,695,929 of record JARDYH010000007.1, read on the forward strand.
TGCTAAGCTCCTGCCTAGCTAACGCCGAGGCTTCCTGCTGGAAAACATGAGCCGCTACTTTTATTTCGTCAGGGAGGTGCGCGTGCAGTGCCGTGACCTTCTCCCATATAAAAAGGTGATAACGCGCCATGAGTGCCTGGTAGTTGGCGATCTTAACTGCCAATGCAGCCGAGGAGTAGACCCTTCTCCCGAACGCGTCGAGCTTCCGTCCCTCCTTATCGACCGGCGCAGAGTGGGATTTAGATGTTCTTCCCTGGGCCGACTCTACAACGACTGAGTTCGGTTTGGGGTGCTGTAGAAGAAACCCTGCGTCCTTTTGTTGAATCTTATACAGGGCGTCGACGCGTTTTGATACTGGTCCTGTGGACGCCGGTGTGTGCCAAGACTCTTTCAACGTACGCAATAGCGTTGGTAAGAGCGGCATGGCTGATACAGAGGTGGTGTCACTGTACATGACGTCATACGCCACATCAGTCGCGGGGTCCTCTGATTCTGGGACCTCAATCCCCAAAGACTCGGCCAAGCGTTGCATTTGGTCCATGAACGACACCACCTCCACGGATGGCGACGCACGCTTGTCGGTGCCCACGTTCTCGTTCGGCGAGGGCATTGATGGGTGTATCACTGCCGACGCCTCCGAAGAGTCAGATGCATAATCCTCTTCCGATGTAGGCTGTGGTGCTCGAATGACCATGGCCCCGAGGGGGGGCACCGGAGACTCGGGCCTGGGTTCAGCATGGCAAGGCGCTGAGATAGACGCAGACGGAGGTCGTCTAGGTGGCAGCGGTGGCACAAATATTGGGTCCGCATCCTGAAGTCTCCTCCCCGTAAACTGGTCAAATAATGGTTTTCTTGGAAGCGGCTCAGGCTGTGAGGACCACGACCTGACAGATCTTGGGGAAACCCGGCCCCACTCCTCCGCCGGTATCGACTCTGTTCCTAGAGGAGAATGGTGTGGAGGAGTCCAGGTTGCTAAAGGATCAAAGGGGAATTCCCCTAACTCTGACGTCGGAGATACTGTAAGTCGTGCCGATGTCGAGGGGACTTGCCGCGTTACCCGAGGTGATTCCGGGCGTTTTATCTTCTTCGGTACCGAGGGCGTTCGATCCCGACGCGCCGGTACCGGAGGAGTCGACGTCGACGGCCATGCGACCGGTATCGACACCGAAGCCGCCGGCGACGGGAGCGATCTGGTCATCGGTGTCGGCGAGGTGGTTGGTACCGACGCAGCCTTCGGTGTCTGTTTGCGTCCCACCGACGTCGTTTCCGACTGCGTGTGCCGATGCTTTGGCTTCGACGACCCCTTCTCCTTCTCCTTCTTTCGCTTGTCTTCTGCCACCCGTATTGGGTCTTTTTTCTGCCGCTTCGCCTTGCCCGCATCAGCGGGAAGGGAGGGCTTAGATTTTTTTGGGCGTGAGCTCAACTCCGTCTGTGGGTCTGCGCTCGACGTCGGTACCGTCCTCGGTACCGAGCCCGGTACCGAGGCGGGAATGTCCACCGTTTCCAACGCCCGCTTCCATAGCAGCGCCCTGAGCTTGCTAGCCCGATTCTTTCTTGTTTGTCTCGAAAAGCTGAGACAATGCGGGCAGGTATCCACAACATGGGCTTCCCCTAGGCAAAGGAGGCACTTGGAGTGTCCGTCTGAAAGCGTTAGCTTTGCCTTGCAGCCTGTGCAGCTTTTGAACAACGAAGTGTGCGCCATCTTAGAGGCCATGTTTTGGCGGGAAGACAAACTGGTTCGCGGGGGGGGGGGTTGGGTTTACCTCCTTGGAGGTTACTTCCACGGAGAACCCCGGTGGTCCGAGAGCCGCAAAAGGCGGACCCCTGTCTATATATTAAGAAAAACAACTATATACACTATAACTCTAATATAACATAAATAGTAATTTAAATTTTTTTTTTTTTTAATTTTTTAGGTTAAAGAAGAAAGAAGAAGTAGAAGAAGAAAAAGATGAAGAAAAGCTCAGAAGAAAGGCAAAAGAGCGGAAGAAATATCAAGTTCTAAGCTACGAACGGACCAGTGAGTTCCCTGTGAGGCAACCAGCAAGGCGGTCGAAGAAGAACTGAGGTAGGCGGGAACCCAGGCATGCGCGATAGGACGGAGGGGGGGAGGGGTTCCCGCCAATAATTTCTAAGCTTTAGAAGTTCCGAGGTGAGGCTCGGCGTCGGCGCGAGCCCATAGTGTGTGATGCACAGAGACCACGAAGAAGAACTTATTTCCACCCACCCCACAAACTCCACGCTCGGAATTATAATCAGGCAACATATGGTGTGCAAACTATTTAAAAGAGTTAATACATTTAACAGTTCATTCCACTCTACAGTGTACAAATGCCTGCTTCCCATTTAAAACAGAATAGGAAATGGTGCTTTAATGGAGAGGAAAATAGCAACACAACTTTCAGTGTGGATGTCCATTATTCATGCTCATCAACAGTTGTGCAAAATTGCCTCCTGCAACCATACCTTCCTTTGTAATGAAATTCGGGCCTTCTCTTTTGAGCAAAATGTTCAGCAGAATTGCTTGGCTTCCTAGACAGTTGCAATCCTGAGAAGGTGATAACCATCAAGTGGGAAAAGCCAAAGGTTAGAAGTTTAAAGAAGAAAACGTTGCTTTTCATTGGTGCTATAGATATACAAACCAGTTCTATGCCATTTCCCCATCCCCACTGCCTGGTTTTCTCTTCCCACTGCCTCCTTCCATCACTCAGTGAGCAAGCACAGTCTCCACTGACCTATTTGAAGACCCTGCCTCCATTTTGTTTTGTTTTGTGGTTTTGGGGTGGGTGGACACATTTGTGCTTAATCCAAGCACAGTTAATATCTCAGATTTCTCTATTTCTATAGGTAGTTAGTTTATGATAAAACAGGCTAAATAACCAATCTGGAGAACGCTACTGGTGCCAAATTCCATATCTCCTCTCATATCATCAATACTTCCCACATTTTCTATCTGTTTTTGACAAAAAGGTGATGTTTTGAAACGTTTCATGAATATGATAGCTAATTTGGATGAGGGTGTCTATCTGTTTAGAAAATCATCTTTGACAAGTGGCATGTCCCAAGAGAAAAATTGATGGGTCACAGAAACTTTAGTTTCTTCTATACACTTACATTCAGTTTCTGAAGAATCTCATATGTTGGCTTGTTTTTCCAGTCATTAACATTAATATCTGGCTGTTGTTCTAATTCTGTCACATTTGGTGTGCTGGTCTGTCTCTTGACTTTTGAATGCTTTGGAAGTTCAAGCTCCTCAAAACTCTTAAATTCTGGAGGCCTGGAGAAAGAAATCATTGAAATCTCCCAAATCCAGAACACAGTTTAATGATCAACCTTTAGCATTTGATTTTAAACTAGGAAAAAGAAATACGGGAAGGTGTTTTGAGATGCACTCAGCTTTCCCCCATCTGGTATCCTCCAGATGTGTTGGACCACAACTCCCATAATTCCCAGACAGCATAGCCATTGACCATGCTGACTGAGAATTATGGGAGTTGTGGCCCAACACATCTGGAGGTCACCAGGTTGGGGAAGGCTACTATAGGTTAATTTTTTGCTGTAATATGGTTTCAAGTATACGTACTCCTCGGTGTCACTGATTCTTAAGAAATCCAGTTGTTCAACCACTGCTCCAGAGATTAATGTCTGAAATAGAGGAAAGGGGATGAGAGAGAAATAATAAAATTTAGCAGTGACATTTCCATTTTTGTACAGAATGATCCAGAAAGTGGGCGACATGAAACCTATTCCCTACCACTAAAACTCCACCCAGTGTGATGTAGCAGTAAGAGTATTGGACTAGGACTTTGGAGATCCGGGTTGAAGTCCTAACTCGCCAAGAAGCTCATTGGGTGACTTCAGGCCAATCACTGACTCTCAGCCTAACCTACCTCACAGTGTTGTTGTAAGGATAAAATGGAGAGGAGTAAGAGGACCATGTAAGTTTCTTTGGGTTCCTTGATAGAGGAGAAAAGGCGGGATATAAATGTAAAAATGAATAAATAAATAGATCACTGTGGCTGAAGTTTGTTGCTGGCTAACAAGGCAAGGAAGACTTTCTTGCCACCTATGCCCACTAATGTTGGCTTCCCCCATGCTGCTGATCTCACTTAGAGTCAATCCGGACAGCCACGTTGCACACCAGTTCTTTCAATCACAGTTCAGTGGCTCAAGATAGCTGGTAATGGCTCAATCTGCTGTTCTTAACATGAATCTTAGAAATTGGGGACTATCTGGATATGCTCTTTTAGACTTTTGTAGAGGGGAGGTAATGAGAAAAAGGAATAAGTCTGAAAAATCTCTAAACCACAGAAATCTTCACAAAGATGCTGTTTCTTGCACAAATTCACGGCTGGTCTGAAAAGGCCAGGTCTCTTCATTTTGGCGTTTGGACATTTGGCTCTGACTTCCAAGCCTGAAGGTGGCACTATTCAGGAAGGCTGACTTCCAGACAACAATTAAAAAACACATACGCAAAACATGCTGTGCTACAGATGGTGAAGCAAACCTCTATGGCTTTATCTGGCTTCCCTTCCTCCCCCACATGTGCGCCTTTTCTGTTTAGCTCTGCATTTTCTCCCCAACCCCTCCAGCTGAACTCGCTGTCCAAATATTGTTCTATTGGAGAACAATGCTACACTTTCCTTTATTAATATTTTATTAGGTGTGTGTATTTTTTGCTATTAATTCATTTAATATTCAAATAGAACTTCTAGGAGAAAAAATGCATGACACGGAATAGTTTTTAACCTTCTGTTAAAATGAGTTTCCCAGTAGTGAAGAAAGAGAAATAGACATAAATAGTGAGAATTCAAACTTACATAACAAAATATATTTGGATAGCAATGCTTCCACAATAGGAGATTGAGCTGGCTCTGAACACAGGTGTTTGGGTGGATTTTATTGCTGATGTTGCTCTTCTCTGTTTAACTGTATAATCCCCTTGAGCACAAATTATGATAAAAGAATCATAGGCTGCAAATGTGAAAAGTATTATGGCTAGGGCAGGAAACCTTATAAATTTTGCAGCGGAAATGGCTGGAAATGTTTTTATGCAAATACCGCAAGCAAAAATTATGCAGCTCTTCCATGAATTAATACCTAAAAGATTATATATATATATATATATATATATATATAATCTCCTGCCATATGCAGACAAATGCAAAAGCTGGAAGTAAATTATGAACATGCAGCATATATTCCCTTTAATAGATAATGCATTATCGGCATTTCACAATCTCAGTGTTTCAAGCTTTCTCTCTTTGCTTTAATGAAATGGACAATATCCAAAACACGACAGTGGATTAATTTAGGAAATTAATGTTCAAGCATTAGCAAAAGGAAATGCAGCATTATTAAAATTGGAGGGATTTAGTGTTCAAAGATCAGGTGACCACTTTAAAATTCTATACTGAGAATACTGCAAACGCATAGCTATACAGCAGTAGAGTTAAGCACTCAGGTAGTTCTTTAGAAGACAAAAGGAATAGGGACGGGAACAACAACCCAGACCTTCACCCACTACAGGCTGGTTGCTATTGCAACCCAAAAGATCAGGGTATTTAACATCAGCTCGTGTAATTGGCGAACGGCATGAAACCTCTGGGATGGCCAGGCCTGGTTTTAAATACAATTGTCTTTTGCCTTTGCCTGATCAACAGAGTGGTATCTCTCCTTACTTGCTGCCCTTCAGGCTCCAGATAGTGACATTAGGAACCAGGAGTTAGAGAAGCCATCCTCCGGATCTGGATTTGGCTACGGCTGCTCACCGCAATCCACAGATATTGGCTTGGCTTAATACATAGCCATTATTTAAGGTTGCTGTCAATCCCCTCCCTTCATCTTCTAGCATGCACAGAAGGATTGGGAGAAAGGCAAGGGTGCCTTTCACTTCTGCAGTGGTATAGAGAAGGTAAGAAACAGTGGAAGTATCTCCCTCCATTCTGAAGGGGCTCCTACAGTTTCTTACCTATTCAAAACCTGCAGTGGAGATGACATCTATAGGGTAGGGGTCTGCGTGGCACCAGATGTCCTTTTCATCAGAAGGTTGGGAGCAACTGTCCCAATGTGCTAGCAGGGAAATTTGTGGATATCTGCTTTCCATGGCTCTGTACTAGTTCAAGCTGTGGGTTCTGTTGATACCCTGTTCTGTAGCTTGGATTGCAGGGTTCTGTTACGGTCCAATCTTGAACAGAGGTTTCAATAGGTTTGACAAGGAAGCCACACAGGAATAGATCAGCACCATGTAAAGCTCAAAGAATAAAAGAGATCTCAGTAAAAACCAGCCCAGTGGCAAGCGGGCTTTAAAGGTTGTTGGGTGGGGAGCTTTTTTTGTTGAAGTTAACACCCATCATGAATAAGAAATACAACATAAATAGCCGTGATTGTCAAAGAGACGAAACATTCTTCTAAAACACTTATTAATTATTAAGAAAATCTTCATGGAAAGGCAACGAATGCGGAGAACAACTGCCCTCTAAGGATTCTGAAATAGCCCAGCTTGAAAAAGATAACACAAGGGCATGCTTTGTAATGGATGTCAGAGAAAATCTCCATATTCTATATGACAGCATGTCATTTTAATCAGATGAAATATTACTTTTTTAAAAAAAGAGGCATAAATGTACTCATACACACACAGATATTACTGTGAGATTTTATCACAGCAAGACCAAGGTAGTTATCATTAAAGCCATCAGGACCACCTAAACCACAGGTTCACAGACATTTCTGGGCAGGGTGAACATTCGGACATGAGCCTTCTTGTTTCCAACAATAATAATGACTGAATTTCATCTGACAACAATACATAATTCATAGACAAAACAAGCACCGTACCTGCAGCCTGTCTACACGAACCTTCACTCCACCGACAACACCTTTCTTAAAGGTGGCAAGCATGTCAAGTATTGGATTGAATCTGCTTCCCCTGAAGGTACGAAAACAAGGAAAGCTTCAATATGGCAAACTTTTTTAAAAAAATAATGTGGAAAGTATGTGTGCTTCTGTATCTGTAATGGCTTACCTTATATTATCCTCCCGAATAAGCACAAGGAACAAGGGGCGGCCATGCATTTTCCAGTACTGCTTAATGAACTGCAAAGCGTTCTAAATAAAAACAAAACAAACATCAATAAACTCATGAAATTAGCAAAACGAAAGACAGGTGTTGTTGCTGCTGGTTTAAATTTTAAATTTCACAAATGCTGTCCTAGGTTGGTTCAATAGGGAGATTCCTGGGGATGATTTTGTGACGTGGGAATGAAAACCTCTGGAAACCCCCAAGCCACTCGAAAACCCAAGGAAATGAAGGGAAATTATAGCGCAGAAACATTTGGTGTGTGTTGTTCCCAAAATCCTCTTTACAAGCCATGAGATGCTGAATGCAGCTCAGGAAAAGCTCTCAGTGGAGAGCCACTTTGTTTCAATGGCTGTTCTCCCACGTCTTTCAGCCAAGGAAGGAAGGCAGGTGCTATAACTGCCCTTTTGTCGCATTAGACATGTTTTCCCCCTACTCAAGAATAAAGTTCTGAAGCTTCCCTATAGAAACATGCATTGCTAACAGCTCCAGTCAGTCCAACACCCTGCACCCCCATGGATTTGTTTGTGATATTTGTATACCACTAAATATAATAAAAGCTCTACATGGTTTACATAAAAATGCTGTCCAGACTGCTCTGTTCTCTCCTTTACGGTAGTTTGAGATCTTTGTGATTAATTCTAACTTTAGCATTTCACAAAGCTTGTATTGGGTGACTGCCCCATGATACTTCTCCGTGGTTCGCACTGTTATTTAACACCCTATTGCACTTCTTTTATCAAGGCTGTCTAGCTTCTGCCTTCATCTTTGTCCTGTGTATCTGCATCCCTTAGGGCCGTTTGAAATGGTACAAATGCCCTACACAGAAGCACTTCTCTCTAGGAAAAAGAACGCAAACCCCACATGTTTTGCGGGATTGCAAATGCAGGAAAAATTACTGTGTCGCAAATGCCATGAGATGCTCAATCCAAGGCAGATTTACTCAAAGTAAGCCTCACTGACTTCAGTGAGGATTACTTTCAAGTAAGCATGCATGGAATTACAGCCTATATAATTACAAGGACCTATTTCATCTACAGTCTAAATACTCAATTTCTAAAAGCAAAACATCAGATTTTAACACCAGCACCCCAAATACCTTAATGTCATCAATTAGCATCATAACATCCTGGGACATGTAGAAATCACTCAGATCGAAGATAATTGGATAGCAAACCACAGTTTTGCCCAGTATTCGATATATCTACAGAGCGATAATTAAATATAATCAATTCCTTAAACACATAGAAAACTGGAAACCAAATCTTTGCTCTAACGGGAGAGAAAATCCACATTCTATTTCATAATTAAACAGTCTATCAGAATTTGCTCCTTTAATTAATTAGCCATTCAGACAAACATGCAAAAGCAACAAAAGGTTTGGGTGGTACTTTAAATGCTAATACATTTATTAGTATTACATTTATTAGTAATAAACTTTCATAGCTAAGTGCTCACTTTAGCACATGCAAGAAAGCCATCAGGTAAGTTACCAATGAGGTGACTTTTTGTTAATGCAGGTTTTCCCCAAGCTGCTGCCCTCAGGTATGTTGTACCCCAACACATAGAGCATCACCAGATGAACGTTTTATCGCACGCATGCTACTGCCCGCTTCTGGATGTTCGTGCATCCTTTAGACGTCGTCGTCTGCCTCCCGCGCGTTCCTTCCTCTTGTTTTTCCATTGCAAAATAGACCCGTTTTAATCCGTCTTTTTTTAAAACAACGAAACAAACAAACAAAACCATGGAATGTGCAGCCATTTCCTGCCACGTGCAGGAAAAGCGGTGCGATAAAAACGGGCCCTGAATGGGCCATGTGGTCAATGCTGCTTCCTCTTTCTCTCCCTGTGTAAAGAGATTGTCACTCTTGTGGGACAGCAGCAGGAGGCCATGGCGACAGTAGGCAAACACAAAAAATCCACCCGTCTGATGATGCTCATAAAGTAATTTGCAAACTTAAATAATTTTAAGCTGAAATTCTATACACACTTACCTGGGAGTAAGCCCCCACTGAACTCAATGGAGCTTACTTGTGAGCAGTGTGGTGTGGGGTTACACTCTAAGGCCCTTTCCAAATCTACAGAATAATTTAGACCCCCTCTTATGTTTACATTAACTACAGCATACAGAAAAGAGATTTCTTGCAAGCACCTTTGACGTTCCAAGGCAGCCAATTGGTCGGTCGGGTCTTCCCGAGAGTCCCAGTTTGTCATTGATCCCCAGATGGAAGTATGCCTGCAAGACATTGCAATGCACAAATACATGAATAGCACTATTGAAAGTCAGTCTTGAAAGAGCAGTTGGAAGGGGGGGGTCTTCTTTGGGCTGGAGGGCAGAATGGCTAACGCCTGATCTTTTCATCTCATAGTGATCAGAAATTCCTTCAGGTCAAATAAGGATATTTATGATCTCTCAAAGAAGAGAAGGCAAGTGAATGCGAACAGGAGAAGGAAATGATGTGGAACACCCCCCCCCCCCAAAAAAAAACAAAAGTAAATAAATAAATCACCACTTCATACTTCCTGAACACAAGATAGCCTCAGTGAACACATTAACTCTTAGGGCTCTAGCCAAGGCAATCCATCTGCTGCTTTCTGAGCCAAGTAGACTGCCGGGAGCATGGTCAATAGTTCTGCAGCACAGCAACCTTTTCAGAAATTAAAGGTCAGCTTGCTGCAGGAAAGCTAGGAAAAGAACATTCTCTTTCCCACTGGGAGATTGTGGAGCTGTGCTTGGGGGGGGGGGGGGGGGAGGCAACGCACACGTTAAAACGAAACTTGGAAGCCACCTGACAAAACAAGGCAAATGTTGCTATTACTGCACCATCCATAAGCTTTATAGCAATCATTATTTGTCCATAAACTCTATAATAAAATAATGTCATGCCCAAGGTCTTGGTCACACCCAGTGGGATTTTAGACTTGGGATCAATTCAGATAATCTTCCAAATCATTAGCAATGTTTGTGGTTGTGCACTCTATCTTTTCTTCCACTTTTGTGCACCAATTTCCTCCTTTATTTGCGGGCTGTCTAAAAATAGCTAAGGAGTGAGGGAGACAGGCAAAGCAGACCTTAAAACCTGTCCTAGTTGGATTCTCCCCTCTCTACCACCACAGGGCCATCTACCACTAACTGCCCTGTGGGAAGGATCCTGATGAGTTTTTATGTTTTGATATCAGCTTTTTATTATTGATTTTACTTGTTAGTTGCCTTGGAAGGATTTGTATCCTGAAAAGCGGGATATTAAACAATCATAATAAACAATGTTTGCTGTGATGTCTGAACTGGGCAACTATGATCCATGATACCTTCCAAACCATGATTTTTAAACACACTTCAAACCATCATTTCAAATGACATTGAAGTGAAAGGGCCCTCCTAAATTCGCCAACTGATTTGCAGGTGATGAATTTGGGAGGGCTATTTCTCTTATTTTTTTCCGACGCTGTGGTTTTTTTGAACCCAACCCAGAAGCTGCATTACTCATTAGGCAAAACAGCAATTTCTGAGAAGGATTTGGGGTTGCTCCAGCTCAAGTTTCAAATAATGGTTTGGAGATTAGCGTTAACCGTAGTTTGCTTGAGCCGGACATCACAGCAAAATGGTTAGAGGAAACCACAAAATTGAGGATGGAACTGGCATGTGAGGTGGGAGAGGGAGAGTTCAAGCCTGCAGTGCTTCCCTGATACTGCAGAACATGGTCTGAGGGATCAAAATGTGACATCTGAAATGGGATTTTTTTTTTCCAAATCTTTTTTCCTCTGTTTTTTTTTCTTCCCCCCCCCCTTTTATTGCAAATTCCAATAAAAACAAAGAAGTGGTGAAAAAAGAAAAAAATACATATGCAGCGATGTCATCATTTATCGAATGTTAAAAAAAGGGAGAGAATTATACATAGGTTTCAAAACCATCAAACCATATAGCCATATATTTATCTATTTGCAAGTTGCGCCTGTATAGCACCCGTTCAAATGTTGATAAAGTTATTAAGTCCTCAACCCACTGCATTATGGGAGGTGAGCAATTATCCTTCCAATATATTAGAATAAGTCTTTTAGCTGTCATAAGGGCTCTGAAAATCCATTTGCGCTCACCCTGTGTAAGTTTCCAAGAAACCGGCAGGTAGTTTAGAAGGATATGCGCATCCTTCCATATTCAAGATTGATTCAGGACAAGATTTATCCTTATTTTAACCTCCTCCCAAAAGGGTTAGGGTTCTCTGTTGTTTTAGTGTTTTATGGGGGGGTTGTAATAAAGCATACATTTATTAACCAACATACATATATCTTTGAAAGGTTTTGGGGTTAGCTAGAATGAAACAAAAGCTAGACAACTCATTCTTGCCTAGGAAACAGCAATTTAATAACCAAAATGTTTTTAAAAATGTCTTACTTTCACAAGTTCCTGTTGTGGCCATATCTGGATGGGTTCAACTTGCTGGGGAGTCTGCGTTTGGATTCCATATGTGTTCAGGAAAACCTGTAGGCTGTATTTTTAAAAATGAGGAAAATGTTACAAAGAATTTGAGTGCAGCAAAACTGAAACCTGTTTTTAAATAAGGGTCTTGATCGCTTTGAAACAAATACTAGATTTCATTCCTAGAATGCAGTCCATGCCATCCATACTGGTTGTAATAATTTTTGTTGCCTGGTTTGAGCCTTTCAGGGGTAGGATGTACTAACTAAGTGGATGTCAGAGCATGTGTGAGAGAAATCGAGCTAACAACCTGGTCTTTTGCAACAGGTATTTCTCCAGATAGCTCTTGGAAATTTTTTACTCTTGATAGGCTGTCAGAGCCAAGCAGGGAACCCATGGCTGGTTGATAACCAAATCCAACCCAGCATTCCTGGAGCAGGTCATTTTTGGAGCAGTGGCATTCTGCTGGAGCCAGAACAAGGGGCTTTGTCTGGATCCTGAAGTGCAGCAAGCAGAAAGCACTGCTATGTTGACCAGGAAAAGGCAGGCCAAGCTTCAAATATTTATCCTATGTCTGGCCAATCCAGAGGCTTTATAGTGCATGCTAGTCGCAGGTTCTTCTTATAGGAATGATACATACCATTCTGTCTGAAGAGGGCTCTAAGGCCTGTGCATACAACAGAACATGTAGTTCATCAAACTAGTTCCAAGCTCAAGTCATGAAATTTCCAATTCAAGTGCTAAGAGACCCCAACTAACGCATTCAAATCTAAGAAAAGAGAATTGTCAAGGATCTGAATGGTTTACCGTTGGCTTTCAGCGATCAATGCAACGTGGACCACCAGGTCATTTTCTAGAGGACCCTAAAAACATAAGAGTAAAATTATACATTTTTTATTGGTGGCATTTGCTGGCTGATTGTCACCAGCAATGAAATACATTTATTAATATGATTGACATCATCTGGTCACATTACTGCTTTCCCTCGCTATTTATTGCCTACTAATCAATTTGACGATGTAGACGAGTAAATAGAGCACCAGGGAAGAAACACACATAAATCTCAATGCCACCTGAGATGTATTATCAATACACTTTTGAGGAATGTGATGCTGAGCCGTTAAAGATAGCTTCCTTCACTTATTTTTTTACTGTTTTGCAGTGAAAGGTGGGAGGGAATTACAAACATCTGATTTATTAGAATTGGCTTGCATCATAAAAACAACAACCCATTTCGTATTTGTCAAGGAATGTAAAGCTCATGTTCATTTAGCAGCAGTTGGTACATAACAATGTTATTTTGATCTGCAACACATATTTCAGCAAGCACAAAGCCTATATGATTACTACACACATGGAAAATCCTCTATCCATAATGATTTTCCATAGATTTTACAGGAGAGTGCTGTGCATTCCTCTAAGTACACAGATCAGATCTATCCACAGAAATTAATGGGAGTGATTTTATAACCATGTGTCCATCAGAACATACAAAGAACTCTGAGTTGGAGCACATGCACAAATATGTTATTTCAGTATTCTTTCGATATGAAGAATTTTTCGTTGGACATCTGCATCCTATTTTAATGACAATTATGAAACTATAGGCAGTTGTGGAGATGGGACCTTACTCTACTCTAGGGCATCCCATCGCTAACACCAGGCTCCCTCTGAACTCTTATTTATTATTTATTTATCGTTGCATTTATATCCCACCTTTTTTCCTCCAAGGAACCCAAGACGACGTACATAATCCTTTACCTCTCCATTTTTATCCTCACAATAACAACAACCCTGTGAGGCAGGTTGGGCTGAGAGTCTGTGACTGGCTCAAAGTCACCCAGTGAGTTTCCATGGCCAAGCGCGGACTAGAACCTGGATTTCCCAACTCCCAGTCCAACACTTTAGCCACTACACCACACTGGCTTCAGTTTGGTCCAGCCTCTGCTCTGTCTTCAGAATATCACCACCAGCTGACACTCAGGCTTTAGCTCTTTCCTCTGAAGCCTACTCCAGGAGTCAACCTCTTCTTATTTGCAGACTTTCTTCAGCTTCTGCCTCACATGGTCTCAATTTGGCTTCCCGGTCTTTTGGCTGCTCTTCTTCTTGGCCGATGTCTTCCTCAGCTCCCCAGCTAGGGATGTTGGAGGAATCCATTTTGGGCGATGGAGCTTGGCAAGCTTTTGTTAGCTCAGTTCCCTAGGTGCCAGTTTGCTAATCCCTGAGCTGGCTCAACTTGGCGCATGCTTAGTCAGGTAAGCTCGCAGTTTCCCACTTATTTGTGTGTATGCAAATCCTGATTTGCACAAATACAGATTTGCGGAAAATGCAATCTGTGCAAATTCATGGCTGGGAACATTTATGTACATCATGATTTGCACAAAATTGCAGCTGTGAATAGTGCAAATTGCACAAAATTGCAAGCATGAATCCTTTACACCCGCATTTTTACACAAATTGCGCTATTTATGGCTGAAATTTTGCACAAATTGCAATTTCTGTAACAATTCCCAGGAGCGAATTTTCACAAATCGCAGATTGTGTACAAAAAAAAAAGATTCAAGCTCTTGCCAGGCACAAATGAACTGTCTAGCGGCTCGTCCTGCATGCCTGCTGGCGTTGGGCAACCAGCAAAAGTCCAGTGAGCAGAGCACGAACATGACTCGGTGGAGTTCTTCCATCCCCTCTCACAAAGGCTCTTCCCAACAGCTCTTCCTCAAGCAAAACTTCACAGGCAAACTCTCCTGACAGACTCCCCCAGAATGCCTCTCAGCAGTGCCTTATATTCTGTTGAGTCTGAACCCTCCGGCCAATCAGCTTTGGTGTGTCGACATTCCGTCACGCCACCACAGTTTAAACTTAGGACCAATGGGCATCTTTAAAATGTTAAATTATTCTCCACTCAGATGGTTCCAATTTCGATCCTACCTTTCCACACACAAGAACAGAAGCCTGGCTTCATTTTCCTTCCAGTTGTAACAGTAACTGCCATTTTACCAGCACACCACATTTACAATCTCTCTCTCCTCAGGCTCAAGCCCCAAGTAAAAGGCATACATTTTTTCTCCTACTATTAACCCACACAGTTCTTCAGTCATTGAAACAAAACATAACAGTTTAACTTTTACCTCAGTTTCTTCACAGCAGTACATTCTATTTACACTGTACTGGCTTTGTACAGGCTGCTGCTTATTTTAGGCAAAACCTGGCAACATCTGCTGTAGCTAGCTATCCCTAAGGGAACTGTTTATGTTAGTCTCCTCTTAGAGCAGGAGTCCCTGAAAAAAATGAGCTTGCAACAATGCACATGGTATATAGGAACATGCTGTATTTATTACAATAGAACAGCAGTGTTTGCAACCCATCCCGCTATGCATACTTAAGCCTCAGTTCAAGTCAATGCATATCAGGCACCTGCGATGGTGAGATGGCTTGAAGCCAATACTTTCCAACACAGTGTATGATTACCATAATTCTGTGACTCTTAAAAGTGTGGAACTTGGTCTTCTATCAAGTCTCAAAGCAACATTTGAGCAATCAGCAAGTCTCTTTGGGCTAGATTTTCTCTCTATGTTGATCAGGTCAACAAGACAGACGTTATATCACCTACAACCCGTTGGTCTCCAGGTATTTCATATGGTTCAAGTGAGCTGTTGGCTCCAGTCCTGACAGATGCTCCTGTGCACAATGGGGAGGAATTAGACAAGTGTAGCTAAGGGCAAGAGGTCCTCTGGCCAGGAAAGGGGAGAGCAACCTCACTCTCACCAAGGCCTGGTTTAGTGTGCAGCTAGTTCAAGTTAGGCGCTAGCTGCAGCCTGTGAGATGGAGAATGCAAGAACAGAATACTGAAATCAATCTACCTCAGCCTAGGAGGTTATTAAATTCCAGTCAGGTGGCTCTGTGTTTGACTGTCCAGGTTAGTACCTCTCAGGCAAAAGAGCACATAGCGCAGTCAGGAAAATCAGACGCCTTTTGACTTCCGTACAAGGTGTTTCCAGCTGTTATTATGGAGATTCATATATATATATATATATATATATATGCCTGGCCAGATACCAGGATGGCTAGCTTTTTGTTTTAGGAGAGCCACTCAAAAACAGGATTCGGTGTTTATATTTACTATGTCAATCTCCTTGAAAAATGTTAAGAAGTGTAGGACCACAAAACCTGAATTTTTCATAAAATGTGTACACTTGGTTTTGATATTTCCTCTTCTGTTTTCATACATATTGATGCTAACGATAAAGATGATGACAATGATAATAACAATAACAGCATTTAGGAAAATGGGGTTTAGAAGAAACGGAGTAATGAACACCCTCTCTTCTATCATATTGATTTTACAGCTGTTCCATAATATTTGTATTCCATGCTTCTAAATTGTTTTATTTATATGCTACATGTTGCCCAGAGAACATTAGCTATTGAAGGGATGGTGGTAATAAATCTAATTAATGAATTAATGAATTAATAAAATATCTGCAGTCAAGAGTAACAGCTACTTTGGTTTTATAATCAGAGTTTAATTTCCCAAAGAAAGATATATAAAGCAAAATAATTTAGGTAGACAAATTTAGCAGACAAATATTGTGAAGGCTAAAAATCCAGCAGAGGTTTTGCCCTAGAATAAATGGTTGCTGCTTTTATTTCTCATTTAAATCTTTTTGCTAGTGAGCAGGATTTCATGGATTGCTGCATTTGATGAAGTACTCTATCAACAAGGGGCTGCAATCTTTTCTCCAGGTGACTTGATGCTTCAATCATTTTTATTTTGGAGTGCCTTCTTGTGTGAAAAGTCCGCCTTTTGGGGAGGAGCGTGGAATACTTCAAGTAACTCAGTTCAGTGCATATACAATGCTGCTCCTGTCTATTAAGTAAGAGGGAAAGGTACATCTTTTCAGTTTCTTAGAAAGAGAAAAACAGTGAAAAGCCAGGTATCTGGAGTTGGCAGCCCTTTGAAAATATAATTCAAGTTAATGACTTCTTGTGTTGTTTCTTTTTTTTTCAAAACAAACAAACATATCTCAGTTATATATATGAGCCAGTGGATGCAGGACTGCAGGGAATTGTGGCCATGCAAAAGAAGAAAAGAAACTTGACAAACACAACTTGAAGACTGTGGTTGGGAATGAAACATGGTAAGTGAAGGAGAGCAGAACCCAGCCCACCCCAAGCCAAACAGGAGAATGACATCAGGCAGAGGCTGACCCAAATCAGGCCTTGCTGCTTTTAGCCACACCCTGGGAAAAGCCAATGGGAGCATTTTTCCCCATAAGCCTTATAACTGTGTGTGCGTGCACACGCGAGCGCATGCATGTGCATAAACACATGTGGGGTAGGGAGGCAGATTTTCATTGGGATTGTATCTGGGAAGGAAAGGTTTATGCCTCCCCTCCCTTTGGTTCTGATGAAAAATGCGAAGACGGGACCTGTTATTAAATAAATAAAGAACCGGACATAGCTCCTAATGGTGCATTTAACATCACATAAAGTTTGAGCTTTAAAAGATCATGGGTACCTCTTACCTTTTTAAGGCCAGGACCTCTCTGCCTAATGCAGAAACATAAACTGTTCCCATAAATACCTCCCTTGGAATTGCTGTGAGGGAAGGTGAACATACTTGCGACCCCGATGAACAACTCAGAAGTCATTGCACAAAAGATAAGCAACCAACTGAGATTTATAACTATTTCCCAAAGCATCTCAAAGTGATGATAGTCACCTGCAATTGCTATATCCAGTGTCAACATCCCCTTAATATCACTGCAGCGTTCAAAACACTAAATACTGATCAGATACCTCTTAGCAGATGAATACAAATGTGGCATGTTTGTGCCAACTTCAGTTATTGTGGTTCTGTATTCTCAGTTCTACTTGGTACCACAGAGTAAAAAAAAACTTTAATCAATGTGTGTTGACGTTTTGGCAGTTTTATGAGATGTCACAAGCATAGATGTAACAGAGAAAAATTGGTTTAAGGTAAATGCAAACCCACTATTTCGTTATGCATACAAAAAGAAAATTGGGTTGCTATAGTTTTGTGCTGGGGTGTTTTATGTGTTAGTGAGTGTTCTAACACATAATAAAGCTTGTCACTTTGCTGCATCAACTTCTACAGGCTTTAGCAGTTTAGCTTTAGCTGTAATAACTGCTAATGCACTTCATCAAGATAATAGTGCATTTACAGGCAATCCTTCATAAATCACTCAGCTAGACAGTATTTTCTGTACCATACGAAGTAAACACACACAAATAATCTTAAGGACAACGACTGCAATCCCAGTTAACAGATCCTAAAACACAGTGCATCCAATACTATATGGTGCTCAAGGGAGTTTTCTTTTTGTGGTGGACATAATATAATTGAGTTCTGAGTTCCCCACATATAAGTGTTATGTGTGCTCATTAGGCTGTGTTTTGTAAATCCTGGTAGTTTCAAGAGAACTGAATGTCTTCCAGTATATAAAGGCGCCTTTAAAGAGGGAATCGAGACCAAGTTTTAAAACCCAATTTAGTGGAAGCCATTATGTACATATTATAAGACGATCCAAACAGCATTACAATATTACAACAGAAACTTGAACAGAAGCTTTGCTGTTATCCATGTGACTCATACTGAATCAGGCTCTTCCAAGGGAAGAGGCCAACCATTCTGGGGGTGAGCAAGGTCTGTGGATTCAAGCCCTATCTACACTGCAAATGTCTATCAATTTTATACCCCCTTCACTGCCATGGTGCCCCCCATAGAATCCTGGGGGTTGTAATTTGGTGGGGTGCCAATAGGTCTGGTTAAGGATTTCTAGCAGCTCCCTGCCCTTGGAGCTACAACTCTTAGAATTCCCTGGGACTGGAAGTGATGGGTTAAACCAATTTCTAGTGTGGATATGCTCTCACTAGGTCAACAATGCAATGTCAAATTCAAAAGGACCAAATTTCAGACCTCTTTCAGTATCATTCTGCACCAATCTACAGGATGCATAAATTCAGAAAAAAGGAAGGAGGGGAAATAATCTCAGAGTCCAGGAGGGATATGTAACTCTTTGGGAGCTCAAAGAAATCCATGAGGTTGATCCCAGAAATTAGGACGGATTATAAAATGTACTTGCCATACTGATTCCACTTCTTTTCCCCCCTAGGCATATTATGCTATAAGTCAGTGATGCACAGTTATTCCATCACATTGTTCCTGTAACACCCCACCAATAAGCACAGGTGGGGATCCTTCATTATGGCATGCTCTCTCTGCATGGTCTCAGCACTACATGGTGACACAGGAAGATGTATGTGTCAATGAGTGTTATATTAATGAGCCTAGAGAAATGGTGTAGTCAGAGCACATCTGAAACCACTGTAACTACAGTAGGTCTATTGGCCAATCTGAAGGCAACCAAGGCGGTCCAATCCATGAAACGTGAAGGCAGTTTAAGCTACGGGTCTCCAAAGCAGCCAATGCAGCCTACGACACAATTTACTTTCAGTCCTAAAAAACTGCAAAGACCAGTTCAGACGATTTGGTTCGATGATGATGACGATGACAAAATTATTATTTTAATCATGTCTGTAAGGTAGCTCAAATGTTTTACAGGTGGGGTTTAAATAAATAAACCAGACTGTTGACAAATCCTAAATATACAAAAGGACCCTAACTATTCAAAGGAATTTTTGCAGCATCAGCTATAGTGAAAAAAGTCTGCAGCTTAAACACACAGGTTATAAAACAAGGTTAAATGTAAATGAACTTTTAATAGATGCCTGATGAAACCATTGTGGAGAGAAGGAAAAGAACTTTTATGTCTTATTTATTGGATTTGTGATTCTGTCTGTTTTATGACTGAAGGGGAAATGCTTGAATAAAGACATTTTATGGCACTGGCTGGAAGAAACAAATCAGCATGTGTGTTCTTTGCATTTATTGTGATAGAATATTACAATGCACTCTTAAAAGGCATACTGCACAATGGAAGCAGCCAATCTTACTTAAAACCTCTATGGATTTAAAGGCTGGGCCATTTTTAAAGTATTTCTGGCCACTTTTCAGGGCTGCACCCTCATAAAGCAGCATACTAACAAGAGTACAGGCAAATACAAAATGTAACAAGCACAGTAGCAACCATAGAGAATATTTTGCAGATCTGCTTTGACCACACAATCCAATTACAAATTCAACTAAAGGCAGCTTTAAACAGAAGGCTCTTTACTGCTCGCCAAAATGCTTGCACAGACAGGGTTAGGCACACATTAATAGGAAAAGTTTTTTTAAACAGTGTTAGGGCCACTACTGAGAAGGCCCCATGATTAACAGATCTCAATTGCGGGCACTCAAGAAGGAACCCTGACATAGATCTTAATGTATAGGCAAGATTGTATGGGAGGATGCCCTTCAGATTGCTTGGACCCAAACTCTTTAGGGCTTTAAAGGTTAAGACAATCTCTTTGAATTGGGACTGGAAAGTTATTGGCAGTCAGTGAAGATGGCGCAAATCTGGAGTTATATTTTGATGACATCACCATGGTATCTTGCTGGACGAGCTCTGTGAGTTGGGTGTTGGAGATATGGTGAAACAGTGATTGTGCTCTCATCTGTAGCACTGGAGTGTTTATCTTATTCCCCACGCTCTTTAACATCTAAATGAAATTACTGGGTGAGATCAATAAATATCCTGATGATACACATGTCTATTTCTTCTTTGAGTCAGGCGATGCTGTGCAGGTGCCTAACTTATCTCTGGGTTTGGTAATAGATTGGATGAGGGTCAATAAACTAAAGCTGGTTGCTGAAAAGATGGAGGTCCCTATGGGCTGATGTCTTGGAATGTGGACTCCTGTAGTACTGGATGTGAAGCTTTTTCTAGATGGGTTTGCTTTGTACCTGAAAGAGCAAGTGTATAGCTTGGGGGTTCTCCTTGATCCAGCTGTGTCACTTGAGGCCCAGGTGCTTCTTACCAGCTTTGGCTGGTTCACCAGCTATCACTGTTCCTGGACAGGGATAATCTGACCCACATTAGTTCACATTCAAGTAATCTCCTGAATGGATTATTGTAATGTGTTGCATATGGGGCTGCCCTGCATGATGACTCAGACACTTCTGCTAGTGCAGAGTATGGCAGCCAGAATTGTAACTGGTACAGCCAGATTTTGAAGCAGCAGCACTGGCTGCCTATTCACTTCCAAGCCCAATTCAGGTCGTTTATGTTTGCCATTTAAACCCTGAATAGCTTCATACCCAAACATCTGTAGGAGCACTTCTCCCTATATTAGCTCGTACAAGTCTTAAGATTGTCGGGGTTAGCTCTTCTTCGAGTACTTTAGGTACTGTATGTGGCAACGGAGAGAGCCTTCTGTTGTAGCACCCCAATTGTTGAATACCCTTCTCCATGGAGGTGCGACTGGCGTCGACGTTGCAAGCTTTTCGGCATCAGCCCATTCGCCCAAACATTTTTATGGGTTGATATGAGGTTTTTATTTATTTGCTGCTCTTTTGGAGGGAGTGTTGTTATGATGTTGTTTCATTGTGTATTGTATGGCAATTTTGATCGTACTCTGCCTTGTACACTGTCCTGGTAATTTTTAAATAAATATTAATAAATAATGTAGCATTTTTATGATTGTAAGATGCTTTTGGGGATGAGGCAGGAGATTAATATATGTTAGATAAAATAAAAATGAAATAAGTATGAAGTACTAGTTCAGTCCCCTGTGGAAAAGTGAGCTTTTCTACAACAGAAAAGTGAGCTTTTCTACAACAGCGTCAGAAGGTAATATAGGGCACTGCAAATGCCACATAAGTATTTATCCAGGGGCAAAATGGAACTGTATTAAATGCAGATCAGCATTTTCCTGCAAGAGTTCTTAATGCTTGAATTCCAGTTATTGGAGAAAGAATAACCTGTCTTTAGACAGATCTGGCTCCAAATTAACCTTCTATACAGAAGGTGCCAATTTACTAGAAAAGGACTTCTGTAATGGCAATCTGTGATACAACAAAACTTGGGTATGATTAAATTGTTTTATTACTAATGAAAACAACTTCAATGGACCCCCCATTAATGAATAGGATTGCTTTTTCTTAAGTGTTAAATTTGGGCTGATTGATTTTGCTTCCACTAGCCTATCTAATGTTATATACATTGAGATGACTAAATGGATTTTTTAATTTGCTTTTGAACAAAATGAGATGGTTTAATTTGATACATTTGTAGAGGAAAAGGAACAACGCACTTTAAGAACTGAAGCAGCTTTTGGTTTCTGAAGACATAATTAGGTGAAATGTGTTATGTTCCAGTTTCCATTTTTTGGCTAGTTTCTTAACACTTCAAAGCAAACGAAGACAGAAGAATCTGAAACATTCAGCTGTACACTGACTATGCATGAATTAGTGAACGGCACAAGCCCATGCATTTCTACTCAAAAGTAAGGCCCACTGGGTTCAATGGAATTTATTTCCACATAACTGAGGATAGGACTGCAGCTTAAATTAGATGAAACGCTATCAGTAAACATTCAGATAAAGTACTGTCGTAAATTCATAAACATAAAACAAAATAAAAGAATACGATCTAGAGGGGTGGAAATAAATGAAAGATATATGGTATTAGTGTCATGAAATATGAAACACATATATGATCACAACCAGATGAAAAATAAACATGTGGGTATGCTTTGCAGACAGTGAATTGATCCCACTGCCTTATTTTCCGTGTTCTAGCACCTAAAACAAATATGAAATGAAATGTGATGCACAGAGACCACTACAAACTGATGAGGTTGCAGTGAACTGCATCTGAAAGGAATTAAAATGGGTAGGTGGATGACTTCACTTGGTTCCACCCAGGGATGGATCCAGCAAAAGTTATCCCCCAAATCATGTTCAGGGGAGACAGTGCACACCTACCCACCCACCCTGCCTACCTGGCACGCTCATCCCTCATACAACATGTCCACACAGAAAAGGGAACGTGCAAATAGAGTCTATGTGCTGAGGCCAACATCATATGGTTCGTATGTAGGCCATATCTGTCTGTTCCATCCTTATATAGGCATCAGAGGCAGGCATACTGGATGGGTGGAGAATACATTTAAACATTCGCTCTTCTCCATGCAAACAGATGGACTAAGAGCAAAGTCTGATCCGGCCCCTATTTTGCCACTGCCATGTTGGAGGGAAAGAGAGAGGCCACTGCTTCAAGAAAGCCTTTGTAAAGTTCTGTCTGACACTACAGCCTTGATCAAAAATGTTGTGTGGGGGTGGTAGATGCTGCCCCCCTGCAGAAATAAACTGCATGGACATCTGAATCTCATTTTTCCAAACTGCAGAGAAGACACACTGCTTCAGATAGGTGCATAAAGTTCAAAGCAGCAAAAGACACGACATCACATTTTGCAATTTTGCATGCTCTGTTCAGCCAGCAACCTTAACAACCATCTCATACTGAACATCTGCACTGCATCTTCTCTGAGGATAGAATGAGCTCGCCAGCGAATATGACCCTTGCAGCCATCAGTCAAATGAAGTCCAGGCTGATGTGTTTCTGATACGTAGAGTTCTTAACAAACCCAACTTATGAAAAAGGAAACAAAAAATAGTAAGCTACAGGATAGGCATTTGCTGGATATTTGCTTAATCTAACTGATAGGGCTGAGCCCCTCAGCTTGAACTTTGTAGCATAGGGGTTATGCCAGCTCCACCAGATCTTCTTTGACCAGAAAGAGCCCGGTTGACAGTGGTGATCATTTTAGCAAGCCAACTGGGATAGTCTGGGCAGGCTGTGCATCAACAGTTCAAACTTATGTAGTGGGTCTGCTGGCTTATAAACTGTCTTATAATGGTTCAGATCATCTACCCAGTATTGTCTATTCCAACAGCCGAAACAACACAGATTACCCCAGCAACAAACATCACAATTTTGTTATTTATTCAATCATTCATTATTCATTCAGTACTCCTAGTATCTCTTCCATGCAGAACAGACCACAGCATAGACTAATCATGCAATGTTACATCTGAAGGATCAGCAGCCCTCTCAACAGTAATATTTATGCTGAATGCACTCATACCTGATTTGAGAATCTCATGCTAATGTTCCGTTGATCTTGGGGAGGTATGAAACGCTTCACTGGATCGATATCTTTAACACTGACTAAACCGTCAACTGAAAGCAAACCACCAACAATTCATCACTTGTCAATTGATAATTGAAAGCATTTGTCACTATTACACAATTTATTACTTTGGTATATGCAAGACCAAAAAGCAGTCAAAGCAGAATCTGAATAAACTACTCAGAGAAATCATAGAATAGAGAGGCTGGTGTCTGGACTATTCAGTGCATCTCAATGTATTTTTACCAGAATGTATTATCCACACAAGGTACTCTTACAGGAATCCCATTTCAGATGACTAGACTGTTTACAAGCAAGCTATGAGAACAATCCATTCAGCTAGAAACATTTTTAGTGTACATGCACTTAAAAAACACTTTAAAAGTCATTCTTTAGATTAAGTCCAAGTTAAGAGGTAATGGTATTGAGCAGGGTAGGCAACCTGGTGTAGTCCAGATGTTTTGAACTACAACCCCCATAATTCTTGTCCCTTGGCCATGCTGGCTGGGACCATCTAGAGGGCACCAGGCTGCCTACACCTATAATAAGCCATGAACAAGTCACATCCTCATCTCTCCCCTTGTGCATCCAAATTCAGTGCCAACAGCATGGCTTGAAACCAGTTCAGATGTAATGGGAAATGGTGGTTTATGTACTGGGATGAGGCAAGAGAGTGTGGGCAAGCCGTCCTTGGGCCAAACAACTGTGGTTTATCAGCTCAAGTAACATTACATCTGAATTGGATCAAAATGTTACATCAAAACTGGCCCTCGCTGACATACATATGTAACAAGCCCTTCTTTATACAGCTTACAAATTTCTCAAAACCACACCAAATCAAGCTTCAGGGGAGGAAATCAAGTAAACTTAGATTCTTCAGGGTCTGTTTGGTAGGGTCTACTTACCAAGAAGTTTCGCAATGATATAAAGAGATTGTCCCCATGGAAAGAACTTCCCATCTCGCCCATGGTTGCTAGGAAATCGTTTCTGACTGCCAGGATTTTTCTTTTCCAGTTCAACAAAGTCAGCTGGCACATAATAATACTTGGGTACAATGGGATGGCCTGTGAAGTTTTAAAGTACGCAGTTAGAGATATTTCAAATTACTTTACTTTAAAATGCGGGGGGAGGGGGGGGACCCTGTCGCCACGGGCAACCCAAACGCTGTAAATATTGTCATGCCTAGTTATCGTTCCATGCTATAGCCCACCAAGAACAGTAACTGCTGCATTGCATACAGGTTGATTTATGTTTTGTTTCTTGACTGAACAGATGCAACGTCTATAAACCGGTTCTGACAAAATGGTAATTTTTGACAGATGGGGGAAAAAAACCCTGCACTTCTTTAGAGGCACTATTGTTGCTCTGGTGCTACAGAACAGGAAACATTTACAACTGCTGTTGGAAAAAGAGCATGAAAGCTTCAGGCTAGAATTAAAATGAACCTAAATCTTGAGTAGAAAAGAAAGAAGACTAGTTATAAACACAATATTTTAGCCACTTCTGATCTATTTGTTTATCACTAGAGTAGAAAATACATTGACTAGCCACGGATTATACATTATTACATTTAAACTCATCTAATGTGCAATAGGGGGAGCTGGGAGCAAGGAAGCTGAAGTCCTCACCTGCCTGCAGTTTTCTCCGTATTCAATACTCCTCCTTCCCCACCCCCCACCCCCGCCCCCCACACATAAACATACACTTTTTAAAGATGTTTTTCACTCAGTAGTCCTCTGGAATTGGAAGCTGCTCCCAGGGGAGAAAAACGTTTTGTTTTTAAAATGGTTGAGTAGGAAGAAATGTAAGTGAGGCGACGTCCACCCACCCCCACCTCAGCCTTCTCATACTGTGTTTTAAACCACCCCCACAAAGCGTGCACTTTAGAGGGAAGCAGAAAGGTTATATCCCTTACACTAGCAAATCTACTCACACCCTAAAATTTCTGTGTAAGTTGAGAACCTGCATATAACACAAGGTGATCCAAATCAAAGATAATGGTTTGTACCTTAAAAGATGAACACAGACTTAAATTGAAACATCTTTAGGTTTAGGAGTCCACCGCTCCGAGGTTTTGCACACTGAGGGTTTTTTAACAAAATATATCAGAATGCTGATTATATGGTATGCACACTTATTTACTGGGGGGACGGGGACACTATTGCATGCTATGTCTTGAGAAATACTACATATACGATTGTGCACACACTTGTCATTAAATGATACCTCTTCCACAATACTATGGAACATTCACATAGATTAAATATGTTAAAGACAAGCCAGCATGAAATATTGTATGGAAAAACTATCTTTTACTATCCCTTCTTTTTTACTATCCCTTCTAACATTTCTTTAAAAAAATAGGGAAGATAAGAGATTACAGGAGAGTTATCTGGTAACACAATTTACTTTTTCGATTTTCATTGCTTATAATGTGCTAATGACAAAGCGCAGGGCTGAAAAACTAATGATTTATACATTTGTTAAGAGACTAGAGTGGGGGATAAGAACTGAAAAGTAATTTCTAGAACAGATACTGTACATCTTAGACCTTTCCAGTAACAGTACTTTGGAATGGGACACATTCATTATCCTTCTGATACAGAAGAAAGCCAACGAGCTTATAAACATATTTTCTAGCTATTCAATGAAATCCTTTTAAAATTAATTCAGAGGCCCTTTTAGACCAAGGAATTCAGCTTGGGAAAGAGTAACACAGAGATATCCCTAGTCTCCTTCCAAAATCATTTCAGATGGAAGAGGCAGCTGAGATAGCCATGCAGTGTACTTTAAAGTCCAGAAAAGACAACTGCTCTTTTCCGAGCTGTAAAGAATCCTGAATGAATATACCAGATGCCTCCTCCAGAATTCAGGAACTGAATGAGGGAGCTAGAACAGCTTATTCACACTTTTGTGCTTGGAAAGGATCAGAAGAGCAAGTAGGTGCCACAAAGAAAGAAGAGAGAAACAACAATACAAAGAATAAGGAGACAAACAGTTATTACTCTCCTTGGCTATATCCATGGTTAATCTAATCTGTGGTCTCCTCATTCCAAATTGTAACCAGAATGTAATTTTCATGGCTAACCAGGTCTCTCTACACCGGGATATTTTTTTATTTTAAAGCTTAGGAAAGCCTTTCCATTTTTTAAAACCATTAGATAACCAGGTTAGACTTTTCTAAGTGCCAGCTGCAATGTCTCTTATACAACTATGACTATAAAAAAACAGAAGATGGGGTGGGGAATGGATCCTATGCAAGCCTAACATTTAACCTATCAGCATATCATTCGCCAGATAATGAACTCCATTTTTATGATGAGCCAAATTTCACTGGAGAAATTAATTAAGTTTTATGTTCCCCCTTGGCCTGGAGCTCTGCTCTTGTAAGTACATACTCTTTTCTCTGGGATGTGATCTGAACTTGCTACAGTTATTTGCAACATGCTGTAGGGCTTCTCCTTCATCTACTTTCCATAGTTCAGATGTCTCCAGTGACACAATTGTACAATACCTTCGATTGATTGCTGTAGTAATGGATCCAGAAGCTCCTGATATTCTTTGACTTGCGCAGTATTGCCTCTGAAAACTCCTAAAAGCAATCCAGTAACACTTAATTAGCATATACGCAAATATAGTGTAGACATACAGTGCTTATAAAAAACGCCAGCATCATTTCAGATGTTTGAGCTTCCCTTAAGTGTCTTCATGAGCAACAGTGGGGCCATTCAGATGTGAACCAGTACTAAGGAGACATGGATGCAAATTGGGCCTCCTCCCCTAACCCTCATGATGATTTCCTCCCTGAGAACCACAGTTTGTCAGAAGGGGAGGGGAGGGGAGAACACAAGCCTGAGGCATGTGCATTTGACCCTACAGCCTAAATTTTGAGATTACCAGGATTTGGTCCTGGTTTGTAGGCAATCAGCTTGCAGGAAAGCTCAAACCATAGTCTGCCAGTAAAGACATGAAAACACTCTTCAAATACTTGAAAGGTTGCCACACAGAGGAGGGCCAGGATCTTTTCTCGATCATCCCAGACTGCAGGAAGCGGAATAACAGGCTCGAATTACAGGAAGCCGGATTCCGGCTGGACATCAGGAAAAACTTCCTGACTGTTAGAGAATCAAGGGTGACTGGGAAGTTGCCCCCCTTGCCTCCCAAGAAGAACATGGCAAAGGGGAGACCAACCTGGCCCCATACTTCACCCAGAGAGAGAGAGAGAGAGAGAGAGAGGGAGAGAGAAGCTAGAGGGAGCTCTCTTCACCCCTCCCTGCCGCAAGGAACTCACATCTCCAATTGACTGCTCCCTGGGACTGCAAACTCTGGCCTCTTCCATTGGCCAGAATGCCAAGAGCAAATGGGAGGTTGCACCCCACCCTGCGCCTCTCAGGATAAACATCACAGCAAAGGGGAAGTCAACCACTTGTCCATAGAAGCTCACTGGGTGACTTTGGGCCAGTCACAGACTCTCAGACCAACCTACCTCACAGGGTTATTGTTGTGAGGGTAAAATGGTGGTGGAGGAGGATTATGTATGCCATCTTGGGTTCCATGGAAGAAAAAGGGTGGGATATAAATGTAATAAATAAATAAATAAATGAACCTAGCTCCATACAATAGCCAGGGAAGGAACAGCCGCAGGAAGCTTGTTACAATTCCCTTCCAGAAAGAATGCCTATAAAGAACATTGAAACTAAAATCTGGTGCAGGCCGTTCTGGGAGCCTAGGCTAAAAAGCAGGATAAAAAGGCTGTAAATAATAAATAAATAAATGCATAATCAATCTTGACAATAGGGAAGTCAGATGAGGGGAATGGAACAGGATGGAATGCATCAGCCAAACACACAATTGTTTTTTGTAGTCATTTTTCATCTAAAAGTTTGAAATCTCACTACGCATAAGGTGTTGCAGATAATAGATATTTGATTCCTACTCTGAGGGCTTATCATTGTCTTTCAAATTCATGGTCGTCTCTGATCTGTCCTTTGCTAATAATCCAGCATGTGAATGTTTGTTTGAATGAGTAAAGCTGGATTAGTGTCCAGGAAGGCTACATTTCTGCAAAGGGATTTTGAACAGGGGCTAGAAGTATGAATTCTCACTGCTCAGCTTCTTGCACCTGGTGCATAAAAGATGGAGAAGCCTGACACTACCAGTACCTCTCTGCTATGAGAGGACACAGAAGAGACACCTGCCCAGTGAGCTTTACCAGGGTGCTTCCTGGCTCCTCTAGAGACCCTTTCCAGGGCCTGAGAATAAGGGTTTCACCACACTAGGCTGAAATCCCACATCCTTACTGGGCCTTTCTGCTTACTGGGCCTTTCTGCTTCCAGTTTCTTTGCAGAACTATGAGGGGCGTCTTTACATGCAGACACGTGATCTGAATTCAAAACTTCCTTTCTCAGCAATGTTCTATATTTTTCATTATACCGTGCCATCTAGTGGCTGAATTATATAGCACAATGTCATCAATAAAGGCTGCTGATACCTCGCATTACCATTTGTATTGGCTTATCTCCGATCTTTTAAAAGCTGGACAAAGCTCAAAAACCATGGGAGACGCTCTGGAGGTTGATGATGTCATGTAAAGGACCTGCAAACTTCCATGAGCGATCAATCAGAAGCGTGCAATAAAAGCCTCATGTAGAAATGCTCTAACTGTCTCTTCGAAAGACCAGAACTCTGACCCTGAACTCTCTCTGGGAGATTTTCTGCCACTTTGCAAAAGATTACATCAGGTTCCTGAGCCTGATGTATGACTGGTGGGCAACCTGGGGACTGCCATTGATGAGGCTGCCCCAAAGGGGGTCAAACCCTTGGGGGGAACCACTTCAGCGGTGAACGAGGGAAAAGTGGATGGAGGGAAGGGACTACCTGTATATTTGCCTTCTTGTGTACATATAGTGTATTGGACATACAGTTATTGTCTGCTAGCAGGAGAGATGTGTTTTAAAAAGGCACAGAGAGGTGGAGTGGTACAGGGGGCAGCCCCTGAAACAGTACAAGGCAGAGGGAGATAAGGTGGCGGGCAGCAGCTGGGTCATTATGGGGGTGGGGAACGCAACACAGAGTTGGTTGCTCCCATGCTGATCTCCCATATCAAAGAGCATGAGTAACACTGCTGACAGCTGCCTGGGTTGAAGGTACTGCTGTTAAATGCCAGGTCAGTGAATGGGAAAACAACAGCCGTGCAGGACTTTATCTTGCATGAGCATGCTGACCTGGCTTGCATCACAGAGACCTGGTTAACTGAGACTGAGGAAGTAAATCTCTCCCAGCTTTGCCCGAACAGTTCTCTGCGTTGCAGCAGCCAAGACCTGTGGGAGGGGCAGAGAAGCAGAGTCGCAGAGCTCTATTGTGATTCTATCCCCCTGTCCAGGTGCTCAATCTCACAGTTTCAAGTGCATGTATCTGAAAGTGGATGTTTCAGATAGAACAGGGATTCTATTGGTGTACCCAGCTGCTCAACCATCTCCCTTCCTGAATTATGGGACACATTGATCATTCAAAAAGTGATAACTATATGCTATGTATTACAAGATTTTAGTTCGGAATTCTCTTCATCCATTTTCAATATTACATGAATATTAAAAATGTAATAACATGTATTTGTTCTCTAGCGATGAAATGGAGAACTGGTTTTAAATATAATTACTTCGTTAACGGTATCAAGGAACCTTGCTTCCCTTAATAGCAGAGAAGTTTAAAATCTGTTCATAATGGCAGTCATGTTACATGGCGAAGGTTACAAATCTTAATTAATACAAAACAAAATGGGTACTTAAGTGTTTTATTAAATTCTGTAAAGGGAAAGGCTATGTTTATTTTGATAGCTCTGAAAACTCAATTAAATTATAGGCAAAAGTGAATATATGCTATTCTGCTGCAGAAACTCAAAATTAAGAATTATTATCATTTGCTCATATCTTAAAATTTCAGATGAGGGCAAAGAGATGAGAGAGACTTGTACACGATAAAGAGAAAATCCCTTGTACTCATGACTAAAGTGACTAATTTCCTAAAGAATTTGTATGCCAGAACTCCCACTGTATAATTTTAATTTCAATGTTTAATCTCACAAAGTGGGGCAAGACAGAGTTTTATATTTATTTATTTATTTATTTATTTCAATATATCTAAGCTGCCTTTCAGGGCAGAAGCCCTCCCAAGGCTGCTTACAACATCACAATTCATATAATTAAAAACAAACAAAAAATGGCTACAATAAGGAAGCAAACATACACAAAACAACAGATACCAGCAATAAAATATTACTCAAAATCTACTGCATAATTGCAACTACAGAGCTGAGCCGTCCTTGTAAAACATAGTCAGGGGAAGGCCAGAATAAACAAGTAGGTCTTCAGGGCCTTCCTAAAAGCCTACAATGATAGGACCTGATGGACCCCGATAGCAACTGTGGGGCCACTGTGGAAAAGGCTCCCTCTCATGTACTTCCCAACTTAACTTTCCTCAAAGGTGGGCAAGTGAGATGAGCCTCTCCTGCTGATCTTAAAAAGCAGGCAGACTGATATGGGTGAAGGCAGTGCTTCAAGTAATTTGGTCCCAATTATAATTAAACTTATGGGGGAAATTATGGAAAAGACTGAATGGCAAGAAATGTATCATTTTCTCAAACAATACTAGCATTCAGGGAGATCCAGTGAAACTGACTGTGAAGATCCAATGGTGTGTTTCTGCTAGCCCTATTGATGTCACTGGAAACCTTGGCATAACCTTAGCATTTGCACTGTTAAAGCTTGTGCGGCAGCTGCACCTGTTCGTTGAGATGTCAGACATGGCCATGGTAATGCATGTGTTAGTTACATCCCGTTTGGATTACTGTAACGCCCTCTAGGTGGGGCTGCCTTTGAAGAGTGTTCGGAAACTTCAACTGGTTCAAAGAGCTGCAGCCAGTTTGTTGACCGGGGCTGGTTACAGGGAGCACACAACTCCCCTGTTAAAACAGCTCCACTGGCTTCCGGTTTGTTTCTGGGCACAATTCAAAGTGCTGGTTATTACCTATAAAGCCCTATACGGCTCGGGTCCAGGTTATCTGAAAGACTGTATTCTCCCATATGAGCCTGCCCATGCTTTGAGATCTTCTGGGGAGGCCCTTCTCTCAGTCCCACCAACACCCCAGGCACGCCTGATGGGTACGCGGGAGAGGGCCTTCTCCGTAGTTTCTCCAAGGCTCTGGAACTCCCTTCCTAAGGAAGCCAGACTGACTCCCTCTGTGCTGCACTTCCAGAGGCAGGCAAAACCTTTTTTATTCCAGCAGGCTTTTTAAAATACTCTGGACCTATGTTAATGTATGGTTTTGTTTTGTTTACTTTTTTACATTTTTAAATGTTTTTAATTTTACTGTAGGTTTAATTCTACTTTAACTTTGGTAAACTTATATTGATATGTTTTAATTGTACATGTTTTAACTTTGTGAACCGCCTTGAGTCCCAGCCCTGGGGAAAAAGGCGGGATATAAATAATACTAATACTAAGGCAAATAAATATATTAACAGCCTTCCCTTTTGGACTGGTAAATCTATTTCATTGCAGCATTCCAAGACTCATCCTGTGACAGAGTAAGAACGTAAAGTCATACTTGCCTTCAATCATCATGAAAATAAAAAAGATAGGGAATTCACACTCGATCCCGTCAAAGAGCTGAAATTAAACAAAAAGAAGAAACTATAAAAGGCATGCAGCAATTTTATTTACTGAAATACATTCTAATATTCCACTACGTGTTCAAAGAAAACATGAAAACAAATTATTCTTTTAAGTGCAACGACTTATTTGAAGAAAGAAAAAGAAATATCGTTTTTCTTGCTACATAAAGATCTGCAGTACTTCCAAAGTGCCATAGTGCAATTTTATGCACAAAACGTATCACACCATTTTTCTTCTCAGCAAAGGATTTTTCATTTAAATAAAAAAAAAACATGAAAATAAAAGTGTTTGAAAGAAAAATGGAACTTCATTCAGACAGCCTTTAATGGCAAGCATTAATACTCAGTAGCACATCAAGATTTGATTATTAATACACTCGAGCCTGTAGTCAGCTGTGAAATTAAATAAAAATGATAAATAATGTGGCTGTTTGTTAGGGGAAACAAACTGTACATTGAGTTTGAAATGTAAGCACATTTACCTCTAAACAAATCAATCAGGGAGAAAAGTGCTGATGCATCGCTCCTGGTACTGCATATCTAAACTACTACAACAAGTAACGTCTCCTTCACTAAAATGAATTGAGAGGAAGTGACAAAAGGAATGATTCATAGGATTTGTTTTGGCTCCACCACTACCACCCCCTTTACACAGTCAAGCAGCGGAGGTTTCTCGCAACGAGATTAGAAGAACAGGATTTAAAGAAGGCCTCGTGCGCAGCCTTTCTCCACAGATTTGACTAAGCGAAATCAGGAGTAAAAGAATTAACCCAAGATTGACGCAGAAGTCTAGCCTAAGGGACCATAACTTCTCAGGCACCACCTGGCCTATTCTCTGCTTCCCTTTTTTTTCTCCCCCCAGGTAAGGAGAAGTTGACCTGAATTACAGCTCCAATTTGTGATCTTGGGCACGGCACGAGAGTACCCACGAAGGTGCAATTGTGACACTCCCAATCTGTTAACTATGGTTAAGAGACCACTGGGCCATGGGTTGCATATATGAAGATGCTTCATATTGAGACAGACCACTTGGCCATCTAGCCCCGTATGGCTGGGGTGGGCCCCGAGGGCTACATGTGGCCCTGGGTGGGTGGCAAGGACGGCACATGTGTGCATACCCCTACCCATACACACTCATACATACATATATTCACACACACAATTCCTTTCACCCACTGATACATCCTGATCCAGATTGCTGGGAGGGGGGAGAGCCTTTACCTTTATCCCCATCCCAGAGATGCGGAGTAGGTAAGGCTGCAAGGTTAAAGCCCTCCCATCCACTATCTCAGTGCCCCTACTCGTTGTGACCTGCCCAGAGAGCCTCAGCTATTGGGCTGTATAAAAACAGAAAAAATAAATCAATGTTCGTGTTTGCTGGAAACGGGGGAAGGCTTTACTTGTCATCTTTGCAGGAAAGTTCCTGCTAGGAAAAAAAAAGGATGGTGGGGATGACTTGTTGTTTGAACCAGTTGTTTTGCAGGCTGGCGGGAGTCCGATTCTGCTGGGAACAGGATGCATGGGGATGACTCTCTTTGCTTGCCTTGTGTGGTCGCGATGGCACACAGCAGCATGTGTGCGTGTGAAATTGGCGAATGGGCAAGGCACCTGTGGCACGCTGCACAGGCATCCTCTGAGGGCTGCATATGGGGTACATTCTGCCCACCTGTGCCATCTAGTCTATGATTAGCAGTGGCTCTCCAGGGTCTTTCCCAGCCCTGCTACCTGAAATCCTTTAACTGGAGATACAACCCAACTTTTAACCATAATTAAGCCCAGTGCTGGGAGGCTGAGGAATCAGTACACAAGACCGGAAGAGTTCAACAGGGGAAGCATGTGACTGCACAGCTCCGTCTCAATCCCATAATTATAGTTAAAGGGTTGTGAGCATTAGGTCTCCACAGGCCCACAGCCATATCACCTTTACATCTATCTCGTTGAGCCCATATAATGTTACGAGTCTTTTTAGGGCCTTCCAAGAACTGGAAGACACTGACAAGTTTAAAACTCCAGAACTATAGTTTAGAGGAAACCTTAACATCATCTACTATAACTCCTTATACCATGCCGGAATACTTATAAGCAATACGGCTAAAGGATTATCTAGTGCAATTTAAATTATTGTCAAGTTGTCTGGAAATGAGCATGGCAAAGCTAGCACTAAGGCACTGATTGCAGAACACAGCAGTTTGAATGGCTTCCTTTCGCTTACATAAAAAGCAATTCTCTTACGTGCTGGGAATTCTGGAGAACAGAAATTTAAGAGATACCAGCAAAACAATCAGATCAGGAGTGTGGCTAAACCAAGCCTACGTAGACGCTGCTGTCATCTTCTATTACAATAAAAGTAGATTATATATTGAAGTACTGATATAAACTGCACTCAAGCATGTACAACCATGTCAGTACAATGCAGGCAATTAGAGTCTGATATTCAGAGTCAGGATAATTAACAGCGTAAGAATTATTCAGAATGGGCAAAGCTGGCATTTCTTTGCCTCGAAATTGAAATGAACACATGTCAACAAGAAAGGACCATGTCCTGTACACATTTAACACTTGCACACACATAAAATAATCCCTTCCCATATCAAATGTACAACAGTATTACCTTAATTTCGGCTGGTTTATAGTAATGTCGATTTTTGTCCTCCAACGCAGTTCTATACCCATCTCTCAAAAATCGTTTGAACCCGTGTTTGCCTTTTAGCTTTCTAACCACCTTATCAATTGTTTGGCTGTACAAAACTTCATCATCTACAGCAAATGCAGGGTAGCTTATACAGGGCAGGAGAGCAGCATCGGTGTTCTGAATGAAGAAAAAAATGTCCAAATAATGGATGACAGAGAACTTAAGTGATTAAACGAACCATGAAACAGAAATTCAAATAATAAGAATGTTACAATATTTATGCATGAAGAACTCCACACATATCCAGTTTTCAAGCAATGGTAAACTGGGTTCTGGGGGAATCCTGGACTATCTTTTACAATAATGCCTGTGAACTCTCCCCCAATCCGGAGCAGCTAAACAAACCATGGGCCATGGCTCATGACTCTGGCTTGTCGGGGAAGAGATGAGCCAGAGTTCTCTGTTTCACGTTCTGGTGAACAAACCATGGACCAAAGATTCGTGGTTTGGTTAGCTGCTCCTGCAGCAGGATCAATTGGACAGCATGCATTGCCTCATTCACAATAAGTCAGAATTCTTTAGCGTTCTAGCTTATTGTTATGTGTCAACTCAACCACTGTAACTCCAAACCAAGTTCAATGGGTATTCCAAAATGCACAAAAAGCTCTGATCTCTAAGATTTCTCTCTTACTTCAACGACAGGAGCTGCCTCCTGTATTGGAATGAGAAAAAACGAGCAATGGGGCTGATCTGATCTTGAAGTCAGAGACCACAGTGAATAAGGCTTTTTGCCTTAGTCACCGTGGTTAAAGCCATGGTTTAAGGTATCTTCTACACACAGCCTGGCTTTCTGGCTTAATCACTGTAGTTAAAGCCGTGGTTTAAGGTGTCTTCTGAATGGGGCTAATGTGGAGACCTCTTTTCATGGAAGCTATATGCACACTTTGGAGTACAAAACAAGGTTTAGGTTAGAACCCTTTTGAACCAGTTCAGACTAACTGTCTCTGCTGAATCTATACAACTACACAGCTAGTGCAAAATTCTAAAACTATTCCCACTCAACAGCTTAAATAAAAATATATATTAACAGTTGGTTTTTTGTATAAATATTTGAATGTTTACAATGAATATGAATGCAACTATAAAACTACAAACAGTAAGATAAAATAATTTATAATTATAATAAAGGAACAGTTTTTGTCCTGTTATTTATCTGTGATAAAGAAAAGCAGTTTGGTACTGACAGTCTAGAAGGTCTTCGCTTACATGGTTCAGTAATCAGCACTTTTCAGATACTTCTGAGCAAGTAGAAAACTCCCTAAGGAAGTTGCCTTTGCAATAAGAGTTTGGTGGAAAAAACCCTAATTACTTTATAATTAGCAAGAACAACTTTAACATCAGGACTGCAGAAAATATAAGATAACTGACAGCTATTCAAATCCCAGAAGAGATCATGCAAAGAAGTTTAGGATAGAAAATAAAGACAATAAATTTCATTAATTCACTGGTCTATATATTATAAAATTAGGGGAAAATAATAGAGAGATGGAAAAGGCAACGTTCTGAAACATATGAACAGATAATTGCAATCTTCAGACCTACATTATGTGAGAAATGTAGCGTCCAAGAGTCGAAGAAAATTTCAACAAAATTGCTGCCCATGCCTTTTTCTTTTAATTTTCTAAAACTAAATTCTAATGTTTCCATGAGGCAACTATAGCAGTAACAGTGAAAATTAATGGGTTGCTTAATTTGTGGAAATGCTACCGGATCTAGGCATGAAAGAAGAGTCATCGTGCCATGACTGCTGATTTTATACAATAAAATAGAAGATACTGTGATGCTAATTAAAAGTACCTAATGCTAAAATGCATCCTTGATTAAAAGCATCTACTGTCAAATCAGCTGGGCCTCTCAGCAGGTCCGACACCATGAGAAAGTACCATCCAAGAACCAATATACAATCTATCAACCCCAAAGGCAACCAATATATACTTCTATACTAGAAAAGTTTGCAGATCTGAAATTTTAGAGATCTAATGCCCAGAGACTAAAGTAAAATAAATAAGGGCTGAGCCCTTTTAGAGACAATGCAGATAATGTGTTCTGCTCTGGATGTCACACTGCAAATAGGTCATGAGCTGAAAAACTGAACCTGATCTGCATATTTTAGGTGAATTTTCATGAATTCAGCAGCTGCCAAACAACATTTGATATGTATCATTATTCTGGAATTTTACCCTCAAATGCAAAAAGCTTAAGTCACACTTGGGTGGGGGGAAGCAACCTTGACCTATGAATGTATAAAAATGAACATTTTAAAAGATCAATTATTGAGCCTGCATTTTATTTCTACCTGCCTCTTTATGCCTTCACATTTTTCAGCTGTGATTATGAGGCCAAGGGGGTCCAATGTTAGAATTTTTTTTAAAAAAAGTTGGGATTCTCAGGAATTCTATATGAGACATATGCCATCTCGTCCTAGAGAGTGTGGGTTTATGCTAATATACTCATTAAAAATAGTGCATTATATGAGGTCTGTCACATATTTGCTTTAGTCCAGCTGAGGAGATCTGCACATATATGCAGATTTAAGAGTGCATATCATTTGCAGGCCTGGGAAATGTGGGTATAAATCTGATACATATTCACATTCTCCTCTAAATGCATGTCAGAGTGAGGGTACTTGGAATAGAATGCACATTCTGATGTGCATCTGAAAGCACAGCCCTCTGTGCACTCTCACACAACTAACTGTGCCTTAACACTTACTTTTATATCCAGCTACCGTTGGATCACCATCGACTATTTCAACCAGTGAAATGGAAGAAAGTGAATGGCTTTTTAAATTTTCCACTTGGATACCAACATCTTAAAACCAATGTGGCAGTATGATATGACTATCATTATCCATGGGGCACAGAATTTTTTCCCCCATTGTCACCACTGATCGAACACATTTTGAAGCATTTTGAAGCATTACAAAACTCTGCAAATCCTGTTTTAACACAAGGCTATTGTGGGTGGGATTGGAAAGCAAAAATGGTTATAAACACCACACACGACAAATCTAAAATACCGTTTTCAACTCCGTCAATTGTCTTATTATTAATCTGTGTAAGGCACATGGGAGCATTTTTTGCTGAAGAGCGCAGTAAAAGTCCTCTAAATAAATAAATAAATTTGCCCACTCCAGCCTTAAAGAATTTTGTTCTTTTTCTAACTGCAAAAGACAAGACTACCCAATAATCTAGAAAGGTCTCTCCTGCATAGTAGTATTTAAAGAACAATTTCTAATTCCTCCTTAACCCATCAACTTCACACCCTTTATTAAACATGATATTGAAATGGCAATATAGCTAATATCTACATCCAAATTCATTCCTGCCATGTTCTGTTCAACTTTATTTCATCAAAAATGACTTACATGAGACCTTGATTCTCGAGGAAGCAATGAACAAAGTGTTTGCCTGTTCCGGTTGTGGGCATCGAGGTCTACAAATATGACAGACCACGAGCAACCCTGTAAATGGAACAGAAAATTAATACTACAAAAGAGTTGCACAGCCATGTGAAGTGAATCGATTCCTTGGATATCAAGATTACAATCAGCAATCATAAGCCAGTAATTTCAAAAAAGATGATGAGCTTTCCAAGACAAATGTACAGGACACTATTTCATTAATATTAAAAGGATTAAGGAGACATTTAAAAATCAGTTAGCAGATATGGGGTTTGAGATTACCGAAGCCTCACTCTTCAGTTTTATTTACACCTGCTATTTAATTACACCTCTGGCAAACAGATGAAAGCTTTAATTATGCAGTCAATAAGTTGATGGGGGGGGACTAGATCAAATAATATAGGAGCAGAATAGTGGATTCAGTACACCTAGAAAACTGTAGTATCAGCGAGGATCTCAACAAGGATTTCCATGAAAATATGCCTTGCGATGGCACATCAAATGCCAATCACCACCATAAGGCTGTTTTGCGCACAGGGTAGGCATCAGCACATCAGTGGGCTCTGCTGGTCCACTGGAGTCCTGGCAGCTGATCAAGGGCTGATGCTGTGCATCGCTTAAGCCTTAAGCATATGTGACTGCAATCATTGAATCCATCCCTTGCTACTCTTCCCCCTTCTTTTCCCTCTATAGTCTTCCCTGGGGTTGATTCTAAGTTCCTAGGGAAGAGGTGGGGAGGGCCAAATTCAATGTTGGAGAAGCTCTAAGGCAAAAGTAGTGGAGTCAAAATTAAAAACAACAGACCCCCCCCCCCTCAGTTTAGTTTAATGTTCTTGCGGCCAGTAACTAAGCCTTAAAACAGGCATTTCAAACTTTTAGCATGGGGGGGGGGGGCATACAAAAGCTGAAAAACCACCAAATGATTGGTGGTTGAGGGAAAAGGGTATGGCCATCTAGGGACTCCAAGAGGGGCAGATTTGGCTTCTGGACCAGAGGTTCCCCACCCCTATCCTAGGGGATAAGGATCTGTCGATTGTGAAACTCTTTAAACATTATGGAAACTTATGGACCTGTACAGTTCTTTTTTAAAATATTCCAGCATGTAAATTATTCTTGAAAGTTACCGAACATTGTAAGGCTGCATGACACTTTTTCCCCCTGAAACTCATTTACGTCATGCAGTTTTGCTAACATAGCAGAATTTTACTCAATGCCACATCTTTTGTTTCCTGCCCATCCTAGTTTTAACATATTTGACCATTTCTAAAAGTTAAGACATGATTTGTTCTCTTAAGCAAATCAACAACATCTAGCCTACTATCAGCCGGAGAAGTCATAGAGAAACTCTCAGTATGCAATTACTGAATGCTGGGTGATATCAAATTCATTTTTTATCTTATGGATTAACAAAATAAAAGAAACATTGCAGTATTTCAAAGCCAAGCATAGGTCAATAACCCCAGACTGATTTTTAAGATGTGCAATTATGCCATCCTGCTCCTTAACACAAGCTCAAATTGCCCTCAAAGATGTCTATACTCATTTTCACACTTTCAAGTGTATGATCAGTAGAGGTTTGAGGAAAGTGATGCTGCAAAATCTAATCGCGTAATTTGCAGCAACTGCTTTGCAGTAAGAATATTTTATCATGTTTTTTTTTTCTTTTTAATTTTTGTGAATTTACATTGCAATCCCATACATGGCTACTCAGAAGTAAGGCCCTGCTGAGTTCAATGGGAATTACTTGCAGGCCAGTGGGTTGAGGATTGCAGCCTTATTAATTAATTTTACTGTTAGGTCCTTTTACAGTGCAATCCTATCGGATCTGCTCATTATTATTATTATTATTATTATTATTATTATTATTATTTATTGCATTTTTATAATGCCCTATAGCCGAAACTCTCTGGGCGATTCACAAAAATTTAAACCGTGAAATCATTTTAAGAAATATAAAACAGATAACAACCTAAAAATACAAAATAACATACAATATAGAAAACACAACCAGGATGAAACCAAGCAGCAAAGATTAATACAGGTTAAAATACAAATTTAAAACAGCAAGGGTTAAAATTGGGTTAATTTAGCTGTTAAAATGCTGGGAGAATAAAAAGGTCTTCACCTGGCGACGAAAGAAGTACAAAGTAGGCGCCAGGCAAACCTCTCTGGGGAGCTCATTCCACAGCCAAGGTGCCACAGGAGAGAAAGCCCTGGTGGCCACCTACCTCACTTCCTTTGGCAGGGGCTCATGGAGAAGGAGCCCTGTGGATGATCTTAGGGTCCGGGCAGGTACATATGGGAGGAGGCGTTCCTTCAGATAACCTGGCCCCAAGCTGTTTAGGGCTTTGAATGTTAGTACCAGCATTTTGAATTGGGCCCAGACCTGGACTGGCAGCCAGCGAAGCTGGAAAAGGACTGGCATGATGTGGGCTCGTTGGCCAGTCCCTGTTAGCAAACGTGCTGCCCTGTTTTGTACCAGCTGAAGTTTCCGGACCATTTTCAAAGGCAGCCCCACGTATAACGCATTGCAGTAATCCAAACAAAAGGTTATGAGAGCATGGATAACTGTAGCTAGGCTATCTCTGTCCAGATAAGGGCGCAGTTGGTATATCAGCCTAAGCTGATAAAAGGTGCTCTTTGCCACCGAGTTCACCTGTGCCTCAAGTGACAGTTCTGGATCCAAGAGCACCCCCAAACTATACACCCGATCCTTTAGGGGGAGTCCAACCCCCTCCAGAACAAGGTGAACATCACCTCTTGATACTCGTAAACCTCTGAATTTGGAGACTTATGAGTATCCCGTGCAGAGCAAGAGGCGTCGCAGAGGTGATTCTAGCCTCCTCTGTACTTCCCACATTGCCTTTTAGATAGATGGGTCATTTTCACTTGTCTGAGGCACTGGGAGAGATAGAATGCTGCGGTGGTAGAATGGAGCAAACCACATCAGACGGCAGGTCACACTTCTGAGGGCGCCCTTATGCTAACAATGAAGAGAAAACCAGCACAGCAGACAAAGGGCTAAATCTGGTTGTTTTGTTTTTTTAATGGAGAAACAGACAAAAGTGGTACACCCTACCTGCAGCCTGAAGTGATATGGTTCATTCTACCACCTAAGCAAACTTCCACTGACAATCCGTAGTTGAATTTGTATTTAGACTTCATGAGAAAATTAAATAACATTTTAAAACCAAGAATTCAGTCTCATTTGATACGATGGCAGAATAATAATAATAATAATAATAATAATAATAATTTGTTTTTCTAAAGTGAATTCTGATTTTATTTCTATTTCTTTTTACAAGCTTATTAGGCCCAAGTGCTGGGAAATTAACTGGCCATCTCTAACAGGTTTTAAGCAGAACGAGTGAAACCTGCAATAAAATATTGCAGTATACCCCTCACCATCCTGTTCAGGGCTCCAGCCAGCCATGACCTTTTCCAGGACACTATAAGGAGCTCCAGCAGGGCATTCCACCATCCCACAAGTTTTCCACTTTTTCTTTTCCAACTGACGCTCAAGATTCCAGGGCTGCTGAGCATTCTTAGTCTTTATTGAGTTGTTTGGTGGTGATTTTGTCTCCTTAGTTTTTTGGGGTTTTGTACTTTTACAAAACATCAGGGTTCTCCCAAGCATGCCAATACTGCCATTTGTTTCTCAGTGGCCTCACTATGGCTCCAGGGCTCTCAGTAATCACCTCCCAAGTTTGGTATTAAAGGGAGTCATGAATGCAAGTTAAGCGTAATGAGGACCATGCTAGCGTAAAATGGAAACACTTAACTCACAGCCAAATTGTGATCAATAGATGGCTTCTTTCTGTTGCTTGCAGGATGCTGGGATAGGGCAGTGCTCAGTGACCTCCAGCTGTGTGCCTGAACACTACAAATCCCTCCCAGGTCAGTTGCTGGGGCAACCATGAGAAATTTCCCTGGGCTGGTAGCCCACATCAGTTGCTAAGGCAACAGCAAATACATTCCAGTAGCATCCAGGAGTACTGGGATAAGAAGTGACATTGAGGAAGCAGGCGCAGTATAAAATATAGCAAGAAGAACAGAGAGAATATCTGGGTGCCTCTACAAGAGCGATTTAAAGCTCTTTCAAGGCGCATTACCAAATTTACCTCTACAAGAGCAGAGCGCAAATCAGGAGTTGAGGCACTTTTTACCTCCGATTATTCGCATATTCGCATGCGTGTTAAATAGTGAGTTTTAATTTACCGCGGGTGTTAAAGCGCCTTATGGCCATGTAAACATGTGATTCTCCACATGTCAACAACTTTAAAGCGCGTTTCATGCAACCCGTAATGTGCTTCACCGCCTCTCATGAATAGGTATTAGAAGTAAATGTGCTTATCCGTATATGCGCATAATCAGGCAACCGGGCATCAAAGCAAAATCTCGTAGAGGGGACCTCTGTCTCCGGGAGAAGAGTGGAATCCCTTTGTGATAATCAGTGGTAGATTCTAGGAAACGAACAGGTCACATTTACAATGGACCCATTTGGGTCCATAAAGGCACCCCAACCACACACAAAAAGTTTATATTTGGCCCCAACAAAGGAGCAGGTCCAGTCTTTGATTTACTAATTTAAACCTTTGAAATCTCAAGGAAGAAGAGAAAGATATGGGTCATGAGTTGAAGAAACTCCTACTGGCAAAGATAACATGGGAAGCCAACTACTTGTTGGATTACTACTGCCACACATGTCTTTGTATACAACTCTGCTTTTGTCTGCAATATAACAGAGGAACCTGTATACATAAGAAGACTGTTACTACCCACGTGTTCTAAACCTGTAGTTTTCAATCTTCTCAGACAAGGATCTACCTTCAACCCTAGTATGCTACATAGGGCCCATTTTTATATGGCTGTTTCTCTCCGCAACCCCACAATCCACTTCCCCTCTTTTCTCTCTCCATCTCTCCCCCATCTTTCTCCTCTACTCTTCCATTCCCCTTCTCGCTCACTCATTTTGAAAAGTCATTTTAAAAAGGACAGATTAAAATGCTGAATGTGCTCTTAGAAGACCCCCACCTTAAGTTGGTCAGTGGCCCTGCTGCGGACCTGTGCTCCAGGCAAAGATAATAACAAGAAGCACAAATAAATACTACTTCTATTACACAATGACATGTCAACACTTAATATTGGCAGGCGTGAAAGGCAATGCCACTGTGTCTTTAAGCAATGCACATGCATTCGTTATTTATTTACTTATTTGTTTAAAAAAACAACCCACAAATTCATAAGTTTTGCTAAGTGGTTATTTTAATGTGTTGAAGGCATCACTGTGGTAGTGGCACAACTTGACATCTCTACATCATATCCCATTTAAAGACACCATTATGCGTGTTCATAGTCTATTATGAATGAACCTATTAGAT
Organism: Anniella stebbinsi; assembly: GCA_029215795.1. Lineage (NCBI taxonomy): Eukaryota > Metazoa > Chordata > Lepidosauria > Squamata > Anniellidae > Anniella > Anniella stebbinsi. Next base: position 13,739,674 of record JARDYH010000007.1, read on the forward strand.
TAGGGTTCATTCATTCATTCATTTATATAGCACTAGCCATGTACATGGTGCTTTACAAAGGACGTGAAAAGCTGCAGCTGGAACTGGAAGTAGAATGGGGAAGGAGTGGGTGGATGCCTGTGGGCCAAGCTCTTGGCAAGTGGCTGTAGGCTTTATTGTTATAGATGAGGAAACTGCAACACTGGCTTTAAAGTGCTGGTTCCAACCACATGTAAGGGGAATATCTGAGCATCCCCTGTGCTCCTAGGGATGCAAGCAGCCTTGGCCTACTTTCAAGAGCCCTCTGCAATCAATCAGCTCAGAGCTCTGGCAAGAACAACCTATCCCCACCACCTCTAGCAGCCGGCTAGGTAGGGAGGAAGACAGACAGAGTGCCAAAAAGAAAGAGAGGGAATAGGGGTATTGGATGGGAGGGAGGGGGGCATCAGAAAAAGAAAGGGAAGGGAGGCCCTGCCCACTTTTGTCTCTTGTCTTGCCAACCACTGATTTCATCTTTGCCTACCACCAGCATGGAGTCCCTGACAGATCATTCCCAAGGGGATGCAATCATCAAAGGAAAAGGGAGAAAAAGTTTCCCCATTGCTGCTGTAAAGGCAACGTCTCACATGGAGATTATCAAGACAGGGGATGACACCACAAGATGCTCTCATGTCCACGTACCGTATTTCCAGGAAGATATAGTTGCAGCAAGCAACACACACAATGAGACAAGGTGGCTTAAGCTACCAATTTGTCAGCTCCATATTTCAAAGCAGGCAGTTCTATATCCATGGAAGGTGTACAGAAACCAAGCAGGCTGAGCGTTGGCAGTTCAAGGCCAGACAGAGGTTTCTTGCAAACGATAGGGCTTCCAAATCCCCCAGATTAAGACATTGTTAAATTAAAGATGAAAAGAAGTTTTTCTCCCTGCTAGCTGTTTACACTTTGGCCTGTGCTCATTCTTGCTGTAAGGATTCAGTTTAAAAGTTAGCTGAATCCCTTTAAGAAGTCTTAAGCTTTTGAGATAAGCGTGTCTGCTGTTTTGCATGCCTGCAGTCTCTTGCCAGCGGTGCCCTTAGCTTAAACAAAGACGACAATATTCCACAAAAAGAAGCATCTACCATTTTTTTTAAATGATTCTTAGAATGTAGCTAACTATTCCTTGAGACATTCTCAGCTTCTTATTTTTATTTTATTACTGTTTGGACAGTCTTCCTACTGTGTGTAGCTATCTATCCCATATTACTGATTTGTAATGAAAAGAGGTAATTTTGTTGAAAAAAACCCTACACATAACATGATTAACATATAGCATTGCTTTTTACAGGTGTAGTTTTTCATTTAGATATAAAAAGTAGGGGGAAAAAAACAAGGTTTCTAAACTGCAGAATTTGCAAGTATACACACATCGATTAATTCTTCAGTATAGAAACATCTTGTCTGATGGTTATCTGCTTTCAGAAAGAAGACATACAGACATTTCAGAAAGGCACACAAGCTTCTGACAACATACAGTAGGGATCATCAACTGGGCCCTAGTGCCAAATCCACACACACACACACACACACTACTAGGAACTGCAACCACACAATGAAATGATCAGTAGACAAAATGAAGTACTTTTTCACACAACGTATAATTAATTTAAGATGTGACGGCCACTAGGCTGAACGGCTGTAAAGGAGAATTAGATTAATGCATGAAGGATAAGCTTGTCAATGGCTATTAGTCATGACACCTAAGTGGGGACTTCTATGTTCCCCACACACTCCGTTTATTATTGAACGTCTTAATCCAGATTCTTATGATGTGGACAGGAAACCACTAGGAGTAGGGTATTTTCTGCAGTAGCACCCACCAAATGAGATGCATCAGACCCCGAACCACTTTTCATTTAGGTGGCTAGTAAAACTGTGGCTATTTAAGAAAGCTTTTGGCTTATCTCGTTTAATGCTGTGTCTTTAAGAATGTTGTTTTTCAAGAATTATCTTTATTTGTTCTTCAGCCTGGTATGTGAACCCTAGTCTCTTGTGGTTGCTGTTCTTAGGAGTGCTCTTTGTTATAAATGTTTTTAAATGTCTAATGATGTTTTGCTTTAGAAGCTACCTTAATTCCATCCTGAGTGAGAGGGGAGAAGGATGCAAGCTTTCAAAATGAATAAATAAATGGTAGTGGCTGTATGTTACTGTTGGGGAGCAACAATGGTGGAGGGATATTATAGTAGTAGTTTATTCTTTATGATCTATCAATCACAGACACAGAGAATAAAACTATAAAATACTTACTGAAAAATAAAGTACATAGAAATTTAAGAGCAGAGTCATAAAATAGTCATAGAGGGCTTGATTCGGATAGTTACATTTAAAAGATTAGCAACTTGCTCTGTAAGTGAGATATTAGTACCCCCAAGTTAAATCATCAACAAGGACTCAAAGGATTGTCCAGGAAGAGATTGGATAATAGGATAAATTAAAGTTTCTCTAACCCCTTGATATATACTGCAATTAAAGAAGACATGCAGAATAGACTAGCAATATCACTTATTAACTGGAATTTTATTATATCTAATATCTAGACGTTTAGAGATATTGCACCGATCCAGAAATAATATTCTTCTATATTTGGGGATAGTCAACCAATTTAAATAGGACATTTTTAAAGTTTGGGCCAGGCAAACCCAATGACCAAGAAGAGCATGGATGGACCTGTGCCACTTGGTAAAGGTCTTGAAAATCAGCATCCATTAGCCTCTGTTTAACAATAAATTTATCTCTCTCCCAATTCACAGATAACAAATAAAGAGGCAGCCCCACAGAAACAACTTTCTTCACACTTCTTTCTTCCAGGCAGACTGGGGAGGCTATTATCTTCATGCTCTGCTTGTGGACATTATGGGAAACAAGATGCTAGACTAAATGGAGCTTTGGTCTAATCCGACAGGGGCTTGTTTTCTCAGTCAACTCATATCTAAGAGGGGCTGTGCAGAGAGAGGGAAATGATTATATCTTTTCAACTTGGTTTTTTTAAAAACATGTTGCTGCAGTTTTTAAGGTGGTTTATAATGTTTTACTATGTTTTTATTTCACTGTGGCTTGTATTTTCTTTTTGTAAACTGTCTTGGTTGGCTTAAGAAAGGCTGCATAGAAATACAATGATGAAACAGAAAGAAAGAAAGAAAGAAAGAAAGAAAGAAAGAAAGAAAGAAAGATAGAAAATGGCACGACAACAGAACTTGCTGGGTCCATTTGGGGGCATGGCTAATCCTGATCCCCCCACCGTCCATCCCACTGAAAACCAGTTGATGGCCAGCGACATACAAAATGTACATGAGGCACGAAACCTTTTTCTTGAGGTTTTATCTACATTTTCTGGCCGGGAGAGTGAGACTGAACTAGGATATCATTCTGTGATAATGAAGAGAAGGGCATGCATGTCAGAACGGGGGTAGAGTGCTTGATGAAAAGCCTGGCTATTTGATGGATTCCAAATTATCTGGGAGAGGGGAAAGTCGGGGGGGGGGAACCCATAATGAGGCTGATAAAAGCTATCTGTGGTGTGCTGTACTGGAGATTGAAAGCAGAAAAAGGAAGAACCATTCTTGGTATGAGCAAGTGGAGTTGTTTAAAGCCTTGATCAAAAGGACTAGAGGAAAACAGGAGACAGTTCAATAAATTTCTGTTTTCACAAGAGTTAAATAAATTTCTGGAAGGAAAAATAATGCCTGTTAACTGAGGAAAGTGCTGATTTTGTCAAACTATGAATCCCATACCCAAAGTAGGGAAAATTAATTTCCTAGCCTACTTCCTTAAAATAATAATAATACAGAAACTGGAGACTGAACAGGCTTTTACCATATAGGTATTAGACGTCCTTTGATCTGGAATGAAAGCAATTTACTGAAGAACAAGCAGTTAATTAAAAATGGAGAATGAACAAATACTTAAATATTTTTACTACCTGATTGCCGAAGAGGTTGAATCCATTAATTGCTTCTAGGGCTGCTTTTGCTAACCCGACAGAACTGAAAAAGGAAGAAAGAGGAGGGGGGAAAATTAAGTTGTTTGTTACGCTTACAACTCTGGAAATAAAACCCAGCTCCCAGAAGGATAACTTATACATCGCATTACTTCTTGCTGAGGGCTTTAAAAAACAAACCTGAGGTAAAATGATGATGCAGTAGGCTTATTTTATTATTTTTCAGCAGTTTATCTTTAAGGTTACGAGCCATCTGTAAAAATAAATAAATGTGTATTTTTGGAATCACTTTGCGTTTGGACATCTGGCACTGTAGGTTTGAAGGTCTTGTTGAGAGGGCACTGGTAGAAGAAACAATTTCAGTGCTCCATGCGCTAGTGCCATTTTCATGTGTTAACTTAATAAAGCTATTGTTTATCAGATACACTACCAGTGGGCATGGCACTTTGCAAGGTAACATAAACCAGATGACCAGGCTTCTGCCTGAATGCGCTTATAATCCAAATTTTGACAGTGGGGGAGTCAAAAGGAGAGGGGGAGGGAGGGAATGGCAAGAGTAACACATTCTTCATTTCCGTTCGGTTTGAAGACTACAGAGTTAAGTCAAAGATTTCAAGAAAACAGGATAGGCTTTCTGGGAGGGAGTCCCTGGCATAAGGTGCAGAAGGGGAGAAAGGCTGGAGCCATGGATGAGCGTATGCCTTATTTAGAACCGTAAACCACAAATACAGAAGTTTTCAATATAAATACAGAGAAGACCTTTCCAGTATAATAATAATAATAATAATAATAATAATAATAATAATAATAATAATTTATTTATTACCCGCCTCTCCCAACGGATCGAGGCGGGGAACAGCACCAAACACAAAATACAAAATTGATTAAAAGCACATAAAACCAATACACCAATAAAACACTTTAAAATTCATCTGGGTAGGCCTGCCGGAAGAGATCAGTCTTTATAGATCTTTTAAATTCCTGAAGACTAGTGAGTTGGCGAATCTCTCCCGGCAGGTCATTCCACAATCTGGGAGCGGCAGAAGAGAAGGTCCTCTGGGTAACAGTTGTCAGTCTAGTTCTTGTTGACTGTAGTAAATTCTTCCCAGAGGACCTGAGCGTACAGGGCGTTCTGTGCAAGTATTTTACATAGGAGATGTGTGCCACCCTATTACTCTATTTTCCATAAGACGTAATGATGGCCACCGATTTGGATGGCTTTAAAGGGAGACTGGAGGATAAAGCTATCAAGTCCTGATGGCTATATGCTACCTCCAGAATCAGAGGCAGCATGCCTATGTATACCAATTGCTGGAGAATATGGGTGCGTGGGTTGGGGCTATTGCACTCATGTTCTGCTTGTGGGTTTCCTGTGGGCATCTGGTTGGCCACTGTGTGAACAGAATGCTGGACTAGATAGAACCTGGGTCTGATCCAGCAGGGCTCTTCTTATGTTCTTATTGTGGAGAACTTTTCTAAACATAGGTGAGAGGTAAGGCTGCTCATGTCAAGCTCAATGCGTATCATCACCTCCATACCGTGGCTGCTATATTAACCGCATAGCATTTCCTTACACCATCATGGCAAGTCCCCTTCAACATCCTAGTCACACTCTTTGCTAAGGAAGGCCTATTATGACAGTTTTGAACTTTTCTGGCCTAGCCTAGATGATTAGACATTAGTCGTGCCCCACTCATTTTTGGTATAAACACATAATACATACCTATTTTATGAACCTAATAGCACCAACTCTTTCCATGGAATTAAATCATAAAGAATAGTGGGTAGATGGATGGAACATTCGTTTGCATTTACCCTGGGGTTATCTGTCTATTATTCAGGCAGTAATCATAAATGTTCATATATTTCTTTACTATGGGGCTTTAACAAAAAAAAAGGGAGAAGGGGAGATCAGGGGGATTATAATAAGGGAGAGCTGCTTCAGCTCAGTCGTAGAGAAGATATTTATATATAGAAGGAATCAGATTCAATTTCCCATATCTCCACTTAAAAAGGATCTCAGGTAGTGGGCCTGAAAGATCCCTGACTGACTGCTGCCAGTCAGCATGACAATGCTGGACTATCTGGACCAACACTCTGACTCAGCGCATGGCAGTTTCATGGGTTCAGAGAGTTTAACAAAATGAAAATAGTGGCTCAATTTGGACGACATATTAGGCAACGGAGGGGTAAATAACGTACTGACTGTGCGTTAGGCAGGAGGAGCTTCACAGATGACATGCTGCAGCCAGCTCTGCTCGGCACCGGCAAACGCCCCGGCTGCTACGAACTTGCGGTGGCCATTTTGGTTGCAGCCTCTCCTCCCTGTGTCCTCCAACCATATCCCAGCAGGCACCGTGAGTTCTGCTGGCTGCATAGAGTGGCTGGGGTTTTTTGGCTGCTCTAGGCAGCAGAACTCTATTCCGAAACAGAATAGTCCACGGAAAGAGGGGGGGCTGAATTCGGACAACACTTTAAACAATGGGGCTTCGGGCTAAACAACATGAAAGCCCGTTGTTTCGCTCCGTTGTTTAAAGTGCCTGATTAACGTACTGTCAGTTGTGTGTGCGTTGTGTGTTGCCCTCCAAATGACACAATAAGCAACATAACTGACGATTGTTCCCCCCCCCCCCCCCGTTGCCTAATGTGTCGTCCGAATTGAGCCAATGTCTCAGTTCAAACTGCATGAACAAGCCTCCATGAGCCCTGGGATGATCCACTCCTTCCTCTTTTGTGGAAGCAAGATCAGAACCATCTGCTGCCACTTTTATTAAACAAACCACAATTCCCCCATTAGATCCCAACTCAGGGAACTGTAGCTTGCTTAAACTCTAATTACTGAACAAGCCAGAAACTGAAGCCATGATTTGATCATTGCTTGTTCTCACTAATTAGAGTTCAAGTGAACCACAGTTCCCCAGGTTTAGCCATGGACCAGTTTGCACGATTGCCACAGGTGGGTTAATGGGTTTATGTGAGCTGCTGGCCAAAACATCTGGAAGGCCATAAGTTGCCCACTCCTGCCCTAAGATATATACAGAGAGTGGAGCTTGATTTAATCTTTGCTTTGACTATCAACAGCCTGCATTAAGTTTGGAAAATTGGAACCCAATCCATAACAGAGCCAAGTGCACTTACAAAAACATAAATATGAGCTGGAAAAGCTAAGTAAGCCTGGTGACTTTGCTGCAACTACACAGAAGGAACTTCAAGCAAGAATAGAAATGGGAACAAATGTCTCTCCGCATATAGCATATTTATCATAAATATGAGCTTCTATTGGAACATTTTCATTAACTGCTTACCATGAAACATTGATTTTAGACCGTTCCTTTATTTCTAACCGTCACACCAGTGCCAGGGAAAAAGGCTTATGGGGTTTAAATCTAATTGGTTGAACAAGGAAAAGCTGATTAGGCTGGCTACAAAGTTCTGTTCTAAGCAGCTGCCATCAAAGGCTGGTGAAATACTGTATTTTCCCTATCTTCTGCTGATTAGAAGTTATACTCACCCAGATAATAGAACCATAGGAAATTGCCTTACACTGGGTCAGTCCAGTATTGTTGACACTGACTGGCAGCAGCTCTCTGGGGTTTCAGGCAGGATCAAACCTGGGACCTTCTGCATGCAAACCAGGGGCTCTACCACAGAAGCTGGGCTGGCTAGTGCACAGGGTTCCCTAATTCAAAGCCTCCAAAAATAAGGGTGACAGACAACTTTTTGGACAACTGTGCTACAAGTCAAGTCCAAAGCACTTGATCAGTGCCATGACAGGACCTAACCTACACAACGAGGTGGTATATTGGTCTGAAAGCTTCAGACTATGAGTGCCCCCCAACATAAAACAACAAGCAAAAACAAAACCCACACTGCAAGTCAAAAGTGATCCTTTCAGGATGAAAAACTGTAGCCCATTCCCACTGTACTCATTTTCTACCTATAGGGAGATATTTTTTTTAACAAACTTAAGGTAACTTTTAAAAATGTGATGCATCCACCTGTCATTCAAAGTAGTAAAGTCCATTCTACCACTTCAGGATTCTGTCACCACATTCTGTTGCATGCATAGTCCAGTCATAATTACATATAATGCCCCCTGCCTCTCTTAAACCTGGTCTGCAGATGTAGCAAAATAAGGTGGTAGAATGGACTGCCCCACTTCAGGTTGCAGATGAGGGATATTTTTTGAATGCTCTCAAAAGATGCTCTCCCACCCTCCATTGGGAAGCATTAAAATATTCCTGCCAGTAAAACAAAAGACATCAAATCAAGGGAAAAGATTCTAGGCCAGCCCCCGAAAGCTGTGCTAGTTTTATTTCTGCAGTGAGTCTTTCTTGCAATTCAGCATTCAAATGTGTGAGCCCCCCACTCGTAATCCAAATGAATATAGTCCGTTCTACCACCTTAGAATGCTACCACCTCGTCCTACAATGTGCCTACTACACCAAGCCTTAATTTGGCTTTGCCTTTCGCCAGAAAGCAGATACGAAGGTAGTAGTACAGTGCAAGAGGGGCAGGAAGGAGTGAAGGCCTGACTATCTCATAGCCAAGAAAGTGTGACACTCTTTTTTAGGCTGCTGCTAATACCACTCGTGGCTGGGTATCCATGTTCTAAATTACAACAGCAAAGATGCTGAGGTATGTCAGCATCCAGGAGCATGAGACTCCTATTGTATAACAGCTTCACTGGCTTACAGTTTGTTTACTGGCACAATTAGAAGAGCTGGGTTTGCCTTCAAACCCCTAAATGGCTTAACTCCAGGATATCTAAGGGACCCTCTCTTTCCATATGAACTTGCCCATACTGAAAAATCATCTAAAGAGGTGCTCCTTTGCATCCTATCAGAGGTAGAGGTACGATTGGTTGGGATGCAGGAGACAGACTTCTCTGTGACCACACCCTGGTTATGGAAATCCCTGCCTAGGTGTCATGGATATAAATATTTTTTGACAAGTAATAAAATGAAGAAATAAAAATCAAGTTACATTTCAGTCAGAGTATTCTTCTATCCAGTCAGTTTAAAAATAAACAAAATCCCTCCTCTAGAAGAGATAGGCATAGAAATTACGTAGGAACATAAAACTGCTCTGGGGACTACTACAGGTATGCAGTACCAAGGCATGATAAACCCATCACTTGGATAATTGGACTACCCATTAATGGAGATGCTCCTGTTTGTAAAAGCACAAATGAATGATTTTTCGAGAAACAAGATTAGTCAATTGGCACCGATCCCCCATTTTAGGGCAGCAGCAGCACCGAAATAACTAAATGGAGTAGACAAGACTGAAAAAGAAGAACAGCATTAGCTGCTGCTTTTTCTCTACATATAGGGTGTACACTCTAATAAAATGGATGTAAGAGCTTGTTATCTCTCTCAGAGGTGCCAATATATACTGTTAACAGGAGCTGGTATGTCTAAAGAATACTGAATAGCTATTCCCAGGAACAAGGTCTGTGATCAGGTATTATGGCTGCTGTTAAATTTGGGACACTTGATTGATGCTTTCATGATTGCTTAAGAAGAAGATATAAAAAATAAAGGCACTCCGCCATTAAATTACGTCCCACTGCCACTTGGGCCATATTTAATTCCAGGCCTCAATGATTAATTTAAGAAATATGTAATCAGAGCTAAAGACTTCTGTATAATGCAAAGGTTTTTAAGTATACTGGAACATTGCTGATGAGCCAAACATTAAAAGCATATTTTGAAACCATAGCCTCCTCACAAATAACACCTGATGTATACATAATTTTAGAAGTACTGTATATCTGGGACATTTTCCTCCCCTGCTTGGTCTTAAGACATGGTCAAAAACATACTATATTTAAATCACAATGATATCATTTGTCAATGCTTGGAGCATTTTGGGAGCTCCAGATTTTAGTAAATAGCAATTACTTGAACCTGCAACCATTAAAGTTGCTCCCATTAAATTACCTCCCATCCTGGCTGTTCACCCAATCCACAAGTTTCTTACAGTTGACTGATAAACTCTTCACTCATTCAAAACATGGTGGTTTCCAGCCAGAGCAGATGAAGTAAACAACAGAAACAAAAGGGATAAAAAGGCTTTCAGCCAGGAAACAATGAAGCAAGATTACAAACAATGTTTGTAATTGTCCAGCTACCAAGGCATGGAACCTATCACTGGGAATAGCAAAAGCATCCAGAATATTTTTTCCTGTATTCACAAACCATGTATTTGTGTGAAGCATTGAGAACAGTGCTAAGTAGCATCTTTTAAAAATCGTATGTAAGTGTTTGGGACTGAAAGCTACATTAAATAGTCATCCAGGCAGATGAACAAACAAAATAATCTTGATAGGGACAGACATCATGACAGCAGCATATTAGCAGCAAAACAAAGGAGAACACGGGGAAGATTCCGGTGCCTTTTTAAGGTTCGGAGTACAAAGATGCTGCATTTTGGAAACACCACTATTGTCAGCAGCACAGATGGGAGATGTCAAAAATGTTTTTGCAGAAGTATTCGGCAGATGCTTGGAAACAGCTTGATCAAAATGGTTACAGGACAAATGAATATTTCAGGAGCTCGAACACATGGGAGAGAATCATGCAAAGCTTGCTTTCCAAAAATCAGTGGAAGCTTGCAGACCTGCAAATCTTCACTGAAAATTCAGCAGTAAAAGTTGCACTGCCTGCAAGAAATGCAATCAGCCTTTTTTTTCAGGAGGAATCTCAAATACAGGGTTTTAACTTTATGTGGATTTGAGGCCGACCTCTAAGAAATTAAAAGCGCAGTACACTTTTGCATCTATAGATATGGCTGTTTAATTATCACACTGTTCCCAGACAGAAGCCTTCTCTAAAAAGATCACTCCACAGAAGAGTGTTACTGGGTAGGGCCAACAGCAGTTAAGAAATAATGACATTCCCCTTTCATGAATTTGTGTAGGGCAGGGATGTGGGGACATGAACCTGGACCTTCAGGGATAGCTTTTCCTGGTCCAACTGAGCCTTTCAGCGCTTCTTTATTATTTCCTTACTAGCAATCAAGGGCACAACACCCCTGAATTGGATTGGCTGCTCCATACCTTGCCTGTTAAAAATGCATCTTTAGGATACAGGTTACATAAGTGCTGGCAACTTAACTGGTTTAATAACAGACTTCTCAACAGCTTGCTGGCAAGGCTTTTTACAGGACTGTAGCAGGCTCTCTCCTATACCAAGGCAAGATAGGAATGGGAGAGGCTGGAGACTGTGAACCATTAATTCATTGTGCCTGAATATAATACAGTGCAATTATAAATAATGTCAGTAGGAAGAACTGTCTAACAGCTAAGATCTGACCACCATTTTTTGACAGAAAGGCGGTATATAAATAAATAAATTAAAGAATAAACATATTTGCCTGTTTTCATCCTCAGGCTCTTGTTTCAACCACCCTCCTGAGTTCCTGATTCCTTGTGTGCCTACCCTTTTCTCTGCACTTATCATCATTTACTCCCTGAAATTTTATCCATTTCTGACCCTTGACTCAGATATTGACATTGACATGACCCTTCAAAACCCTGAGATAGACATATGGCTTCCTAGTAGCAACATTTTACACAGGAGGCTGGATGAGCGTTCCATATTGCTCCAAACCACTATAGACCATCTCCCCACTAACAGATGCACACTTGACAGAGTATAATTCTCCTTTCCCATGCTAACGAATTGAAGAGGGGAAAACATTTCCCTTCGATTGATTTTTCCCTCTTCATCTTTCTTTGTCACTCCTGTTTCTTTGTTAACCCTGAACCAAGATTCTACAAGAAGCCAGAATTGTATTGCAGTGCCATCACTCTGGGCTAGGGAAGAAACACTGTATAAATAGCTCTATTGCTTTCAAGAATCTAGCTGGCTCAATACTCTTAAACGTGGTTCAGACGCCTGGGTCAAAGCATGATTTAGCTGTTGGGGCTGTGCCTTCAGCCGAGATGCTTCTGTGAGTTTCAGTTTGGGTTTGAATGTAAACTATGGTTTGCAGTAGCTGTAGTTAGTCTGATTCAGATGTAATGGCAAATTATGGTTATTGCAAACCTGGAATATGAGCCTGAAGCATGGCCTCAATGAGCAAGCCATGGTTTGGCCGTGACGTCTACCTTACTTTTCTCCCCCTCTGCCTTTCTGAACATCTTGCGCATTGCTTGCACTGTGTAAGTACACAGTTTCTCCAGAACAGAAACCTCAGGTTTATGACCTTGACACATTCTCTAAAAACAGCCACTCAGATGAAGGACTAAAGTCTGACACTAAAAAAATTTATAGCTTAAGGTCTACTGAAATTGTTCTGTTTCTTGGGTCAAGTTACCAATATAATTTTAAATGTGTACTAAAGCAACGAAAGGAAACTTCTAAAATTAATACAAGTATCTCATTTTTATTTCAAGCAGAAGTTACAAATACATAAAATTGCAGACACAAGCGCCCACCTGACTCTCTTAATGTTACCGCATACTGAAATAAACACACTGAGCCAATACAGCAAATGTTATATATAGCAACTTCATTGTGACTTCTCTTTTAGTCTACAGTATTTGTAAGCTATTTTCCCAGGGAAATTATTACAGTTATCATCTAAAAGGCCACAGTTCTACTGACTTCACTGCTAATGGAGCACAAAGAGAAGCAACATATAATTTCAGGATTTTATTTCAAGAGAGTATGGGTAATAAAATGAAAAAAATTACAAAGAATATTGGTATTCTTAACACAGAAATAGGCAGACAGTGGAAGTCTTGCATTACCTTGGAGCCTGTAATGATCCAGCTACATGAACCTTAAGGCGTACTTGTTTGAACACTCCTGGAATTAAGGAGTACAGTCTGATATTCAGGGTTATATTTAAAACTATGGGGGTCAGCAACTTAATACTTAAGATGATCACTGCTTGGGAAGTGAAATGGCTTCAAAAGGCTCATTACCCTCCACCCCCACCCCAACACTGAAGTAAATGATATTTCAGTTCCTGAGATGGTTATTAACAAGGCCGTATATATCCTGTATACCCACAAACCCATGTTCTATACTATGAAAACACAAGTTCTGCACTCAAATCAGACAAAGTATGGAAATGAACATTATTCAAATAGAGACTATTCATATACATTGGGCAATGCAATTCTGCTTACGCTTTCAGTTTGAAATTGAATATAGTCTCTATAAAGTCGTGTGACTTTTCCTACTGTTTTGCACATGCTTTAGTCAAGTCACATTAACCATAACATTTACAAATGCTAAGAACTTGAGAACCACCATGCTGGATCAGTCCATCTGGTCCAGTATTTTGTTCACATAGTGGCCAGCCAACTTCCCAAGGGAAATCTACAAGTAGGACAACATGCAATAGCATCCTCCCTCTCATGTTCTCCAGCAACTCATGTACATATAGGCACTTTGACTCTGATACTGGAGGTAGCATATAGCCATCAGGACTAATACACATGGATAGCTTTCTCCTGCAGGAATTTGGCCATCACTACATCTTGTGGTAGCAAATTCCATAATTTAAGTATGTACTGTGTGAAGAAGTACTTCTTCTTACCTGTCCTGAATCTCCCACCAATCAGCTTCATGAGATGACCCTGGGTTCTAGTATTACGAGTGAGGGGGGGAAATTTCTCCCTATCCACTTTCTCCCTATCCACATTCTCCTGTCTCTTCTCGCTTGCCTTTTCTTTAAACTAAACATTCCCGGATGTTGTAACTTTTCTCATAGGGGAATTGACTCAGCCATCGTTTTGGATGCCCTTTTCCCAACTTTACAATATCCTTTTATAGATGCGGTGACCAGAACTGTACTTGTATCTAGACTAGCTAGCCTGGCACTCTGTACTATCTCCATGTTGATCAGAAATATAATGGGTTTCCCCTACCACTACCAAAGCTTTAAAATGTCCCATTTAGACTATCTACCAGATTTCATATTTCCTGAGCATTCTAAAGCAGTTCTTGGCTCAAAAATGTATCAAGATACATTTAAAATTCAAAATACATCTAAAACATGTATTTTGAGAGGCAAATACATTTAGAAATATGCTTTTGGTTTAAAATACTTATTTAATTGAGAATTTCCATGTAGATTTTTGGGGAGCAGGAAACTCCATAGATTAATGTGGAAATGGGAGTGAATAGACTTAAGGATGACCAAATATAAAAAGGACACAGCCTAGAAATAGATTGAGTCATCCAGCCCTACCTTGAATGCAGTTCAGTGCTGCCATTGTTATATTTGCTTCCTCTTTCCCACACACCAAAGTCTGGTACACGGTACGCTCTTTCCACACAAAATACAAGGTTTTGTATGAAGGACACCTAAAGAGAGAGAAAAAAATGTAAGTGGGATGGAGAAGTAAGATAAATGGAAACACACTAATATTCCTTCTATATTCATAGAATCATAGAATAATAGAGTTGGAAGGGGCCTATAAGGCCATCGAATCCAATCCCCTGCTCAATGCAGGAATCCACCTTAAAGCATATATGACAGATGGCTGCCCAGCTGCATCTTGAATGCCTCTAGTGTGGGAGAGCCACGAACTCTCTAGGTAATTGGTTCCATTGTCGTACTGCTCTAATAGTCAGGAAGTTTTTTCCTGATGCTCAGCTGGAATCTGGCTTCCTGTAACTTGAGCCCATTATTCCGTGTCCTGTACTCTGGGATGATCGAGAAGAGATCCTGTCCCTCCTCTGTGTGGCAACCTTTCAAGTATTTGAAGAGTGCTAGCATGTCTCCCCTCAATCTTCTCTTCTCCAGGCTAAACATGCCCAGTTCTTTCAGTCTCTCCTCATAGGGCTTTGTTTCCCTATGAGGAGTCACAGTCTGTCTTACTGCCTAATTCAGTTTATAGTAGTTTGGGGGCATAGAACAAGATTAATATGATGCAAGAATGCTGCAAGTAAGCACTCAGTGGATGTTCACCTGTACCTTACTCCACTTGCCAGTTTCCACAATTCTTTATTCTCTTTCCTTATTCACAGCTAGTATAACTGCATTGCATTGGTTGGCCAAGACCAAACCTGCACTGTGGCAGCTGCCAATTCCTCTCCCTTCTTTCCTGGCTAATACCAGAGGACAGAAAATAAGGTACAAAACAACACAACTGCTATAGCCATGCTTCATTTCCCTGTCCAGGTTGGCTTCCTGCCTCTCTCCCTTCTCTCTTTCCTGCTATTAATAAGACATCCAGTCACAGCTGTCTTCTCATCTTGCCTAGTGATTGCTGCTTTTTAACAACTGTTTCCTATTTACAAGATGTTTTGGATTATTCTAGGACCTATAGAAATAAAGAGACATGCAAATAAGCCGCCACTGGCCAAGAATCCTGCAAACAGCCGCGTTTCTAGCTGATGGCTTTGCGACCACCAGCCATCTGTCTGCATCTGTAAATACTGTTTTGCTACCATGTAAGAAAACCATGTGAAACCTACGCACAACAAAATTGCTATTTTTCTCCCTCAGGTAGTGAGCAACAGGAGAACACTGAACTTGGTCATATTGAGAGGCACTTAGATGGAAAATAGGCAAGAGTATTTTCCCTCTGGAAGGGAAGTGATGAAAGGAATTCCAAAACTGCACTGGTGTTGTGCGTAGGTTTCGCATTCACTCTCCCAGAGTGAGCCTAGCCAATATGTCACTTGCCCAGTTTTTAGTAATTGTAGAGCTCAGCGATTGCAGCTCTTTGTTTTGGATGAATTTACAGTTGTTTTTAAGTTGGCAGACGTTTACAATCAGACTGAATTAAAATCAAAAGTGCTGTTACTCCAGGAATTCCATTCTGCAAAGAAGCTGAGACAAAGGCTTGGATCTTGAGTACTGTGAGCAAAAGGAAGCTCACAAAAGGGGGATTTCCCATATCCTTGTCCCCCATGCAATCACCCGAAAAGGCTCTCTAGAAGATTGGGGGACCCCTTGCAAACACTCTACTTGTTCAAGGTTCTTCTACAAAATTTGGCCAATCGTCCCCTCTCCCACCAAGCACTTGCACCCCATCACAAGCTATTCAAAACAGTCCCTTGACCCTCCAGAGATACTGCTCAGAAGTGGGCACACAGGGGACAGAAAACTTTCCTTCCATGAGTTTCCTTCCACTCATATTACTCAGGATTCAAACCATAGTGATTTGATAACTTAACTTCATGTTTTAATTGTACAGTGAAAACATACAGATGTAATTTTATAGATGAAGCCTTGAAACGATTAGATTACAGAGCCACTTTATGGGTACCTAACCAGGTACAGGATATTGTATACCATCTGTTACTTAAATAACAAACTGGAAATAACTGTTTCTGTTTGTAAGGAGTTAACAAACATCACTGTTCTACACAGGGAAACAAACCCCATTAAATTTATCCAACCATTTAAACTGGCTCAGCATTTTCATCTACTACTGGAAGCAGCTCATTTACCTCCGAGGGAAAAAGGAGTAATAATGAATTGCTTCACTGCACTCAATAGGCGTAACATCCTGCTCAAGTGAATTGTCTAAATGTGAAATAAAGAAAGAAGTAGGGAGGGAAAGGTCCCAAAGAAGTCTTCGAGCATCAAAAGAGACTCGTCTGTATTGAAACTGAGCCAATTCAAACAAAGCCAAAATACGTTCAGAGTTAGCAGGAAATTCAAAGTGTGTAACATCCAACTGGGCAACAGAATCTTATTATTTGTCTCTCACTGCCATATCAATTTTCACCACATGAAGAGGCAATCTGGTATAGTTCAATGTATAATTCACATTGGCTGCCTGTATGTTTCCCGGCCAAACGGAAGCGGCTGGTTTTGGCCTTTAAATCCCTAAGTGGCTTGGGATCATGGCGTCTGAAGGACCTCCCACACCGGTGTGAACCTGCCTAAGTATTAGGATCAGCAATGGAGGCCCTACTCCCTGGCCCAAGCCAGAGCCATTAGGTTGGTGGGTACTAGGGATAGGCTTTCTCAATGATGATCCCACACCTTTGGAACTTTCCCCACCCCTAGGAGATATGCATAGCCTCACCAGTGTTAGCTTTTTTAAAAAAAAAAAAGTCCTGAAAACACATTTATTCTAGCGTGCATTTGGTACTTAAAAATCATTAGCTGCTACTGCTAATGGTGTGTTTAATTGCCATTTGTATGTTCATTTTTTTATTATTCTGTAATACTGTATGCCGCATGGGGAGGGCAGTGTACCCTGAAAGACTGGTTAAAAATATTTTAAATAGGTAAATAAAGGATAAGAGAAAGAGATCTGTGCCAGTCAGTCTCTACTTCAAATCTTATCCCAGGCATAAACTCACCAGGTGGGCTTAAGCAAGCCACTGTCACTCATTCCCTACCTATAAATGTGAATAACAATACTCACCTCCCTTCCAAGGTTGTTGTAAAGATTAATTCGCTGTATCTGGCAAGGAGGCTGACTAAGTGAAATGCCTGGCAGCTGCTGCATGGCAAAAGAGGAAGGGAGGAGGAGGAGGATTCCCACCCTTACTTTTCAGTGCTAGGGAAGGTGAAGAATGGTGATGAGTGGGTAACTGCTCCAGTGCAGGCTGCTGATTTCAACCAGGGCAACCATCCACTCAGAAACGATGGTTGTAAACCGTTTCTCCCCATCTATCACCACACCGCGGCCGCCAACAGGTTTCCCTTAGTGCTAGGGCAAAGCTCCCTATCAGCTGCTGCAGGAGATAACGTATATGAAATACCATGAACAGCCATACAGCATTACTTTAACACTATTGCTACTATTATAGAAAATATGATCCTCGTCACATACTTCAGCATATGGGGCCGAACTAGACGTGGCATAGGCAATCTGCAATTGGGAACAGAAGTACAGATCACCTGTTGAACTGGGATTGTGGTTGTGCTGTTGTTAATTAATTAGCAGCCATGGGATGGCAGGGGAATGGTCTGACTCAGATCAGTTCCTAGGGAGGGGTGGTTAGATATTCTCCCCACAGATACACCATTTTTGTGATGACCTTCCCTACCCCCAAGCCACTCTTTGTTCAGCAAGGAAGACCTACAGGTTCCTGTAATTTTTCCTTTTCACACCACAGGTCACATATCAGCTTGAGGGGAGGCTGCAATTTTAATCAGAAAATTGGCCTGGAGGAAAATGCCATAGTCCTGATCCAACTCCCCTTGCTATTGATTTAAACAAAACAAAAAAAACAGCAGCAACATGGGAGATTGCAATCAAAGATCTCCAATGTCATGTTCAGTTTAGTCCACAGAGAGCTGTTGTATATTATTAATTTGCAGCATATAGGCTCAATTTCAGGATGCATGACTTGTGTTGCACCCTTGGGGGTCATTGCTGTGGGGCCCCAGGTTGCTCTTTGAGATTACCATGGAAACAACATGCTCAGAGACTAGGTTTACTTATAAGGAGACTTATTTAGCATCTTTCAACCTGACAGGCATGCCCAAAGGGTGGACTCAAATGGCGTAGCCTCTGCACAAAGCTGTCGACCCACCTGGACACCCGCTTGGGTATGGAAGCAACAATTATACTGTAGTGATATAATAACAAAGCCCTCGTTCTCACCATAGAATACTAGGGTGAATCAGACACTTTGCTAGCATAAACAAGCAGATCATCTTGGGAACTAGCTGATTGATGGGGAAGCTTTGGCCTTGCTTTTTGACACAACAACCTTGGAATGCAGTGCTCATTAGTGCACTATAGATAAGGCACTAGGCTTGTTAAAGCATACAGGCGCCTGCTCTATATGAGATCATTGCTTACATTTGACCGTTCTTTGATCCATCTTTCCCAGCAATTAGCAAGACGCTTACGCAGCAATACAGCAAGCTAACAAGCTGTGCTGTGAGAAGCAGAGACAGCCCCTACCCAGAAGCCTTTGAGCAGCCATGGCTTGCTAGCTTTCAGGCCTAGACAACTTGTATAATTACTTTATTTTTAAGAGAGAGATTCGAAGTTGCATGAAAGGAACTGTCTAGATTTCCGTGTTAAGACGAAAAACACGCATGAAGAAAACAACATGAAGACTAAATCTACCCATACAAAAGGATTGTAGAATCTATTGTAAGCCATTACTGGAGATGTCTGGAAATTTTTGTCTGTGTTTTAAATTTGTACAACACCTAGCACAACACCGACTGCTTAATTAATTATAATGGTCAGTAGTAATCCCTGCTGCAGCAAAAGGCAGCAAAGTAAATTCCATAAAATTAACTCCATTAATGCAGGCAATATTCCTGCTGAATTGAAGTCTTTTATGCCATTTTAAATGGTACTGAGTTATTTCGATTTATTATCCAAATCAATCTACGTAGGATTTACAAGTAGCTGCAAAACGAGGAATGAAAATTGTATGAAAGGGAATAGTCACATTTAAGTGAAGGCATAAAATCACTTAAATGTGACTAGTAAAAAATCTTTTAAAAATCCAGTTAAAATCCACAGAATGTTCCTTATTCAAGTCATATGGATGATTTCTCACCACGGTGTAGTGGTGGAATAGGGGTATGGGACTAGGACAGGCGAGATCTGAGTTCAAATCCCCACTCAGCAAGGAAACTCACAGGGTGATCTTGGGCAAGGCACTTTCTTTTAGCTGCTCCTAACTTACAGGAATGTTGTAAAGATAAAATGGATGGGTGTGGGGGGGGGGGGGAGAACCATATACACTGCCTTGAACTCTTTGAAGGAAAGAGCAGCATATAAATGCAATAAATACAATTAAATAAACCAATGACCTATAAAGATAAATAACTTTGTTACTGTATGCAACTGGAAAACTCACTCCAAAAGCCAGCTAGTGGATGCAGAATGGGAACAGGACCTTAAGTAAATAAGTGGCAACATTCAAGACAAAATGTAGTCAATTCCAGGAAGTTTGTAATCTCACACGTTGACTTCTGATTGGATTTTGAGTGAGATAGCAAAACCTTTGTTCTTTTTCAAGACTGTTTTACAAAAAGGTTTGCTTTGTCACAATGTTACCAACTGCTGGGGTGGGTGGGATGCACTCCAATGCGGTGATCCATTATGGGAGGACCCTGATGCATGCATGGAACTCCCCCACCCTCAAGGAATTTCTCTTTCACTTCAGTGCATTGACAGTGCTTTCCAAACAAAGATATGGATGTGTAGCTTCAAGTGGTATTATTATTATTGTTGTTGTTGTGTACACGTTATAGAAGCTGTTAAAAGCAGCACTCATTCTATGAGTAAGGACTTCCTTTCAAACAGAAGAGCTCAACGTGTGCATCAGAGTACATTCAGGGCTCTAGGTTGGGGCAAAGTTATTTTTTAAAACCATGGATACCTAAATATTACTTTGGGGATGCATTTAATATTTGATTAGGAGAAAAATAGCACAACTAGAAGACACAGAGAGAGAGAGAGAGAGAGAGAGAGAGAGAGAGAGAGAGAGAGAGAGAGAGAGAGAGAGATACCACACAATTTCCTGGAATTTACTGAAATGTATATTAGGCTAGGTTAAATATGTTCTTTGAAGGTAAAATACATCCAGCTATCTTTCACATGACTAATGCTAACAAAATTGGGCTTCGTGCCATTCTTCAGTACAAGAAGAACATTTTTGTTCAAATTTTATCTTAATCCAATCATTTTATAAGCTGCACAAGTGATGTTTTTCTTTAGTTTCATTTAATTTTATAGCCTGTAAGAATGTCAACGTGATTTACTGGTGTATGGAACTGGCAGATTCGTACCTCATCAGTGTTGTAGATAATCTGCAGACCAGATGATATCATCTCAACCAGGTAGAGGAGGAAAAGTGACACAGCGTTTATCTGAAGCATGGGAAAAAACACAAGCATGGGTAGTCAGTAAAAGAAGTAGCCTTCAAAGCAAAACAAACAAACAAATACCCCATACATCTCGTGTTGAATTTCTGCATCTCCTTTAATTAAAAAAAACCCCATGTGATGTCAGTAAACAGAAGTGGCTAAAGTGTAACTGTCAGGAGTGAGCGAAAATAACAGTAACAGAGGGTGAAGCGATGCATGCCCTATAAATTCCAACGTGGCTAGGAGATGAAGGTTTGCTGTTGCAATTAGCTCTCTTCTGTCTGAGCAGTACCTACAGGATATAAAGCACAGTTTGGGGGATCAGGAGAACCCCCTAAGTAGTGCTGCTTACAATGGCTTCCATAGCATCTGTTTTAGAAAAAGATTTACTCACAATTGGAAGCAACAAAATTAAGCAAGAGATTCCTCCCCCCCCCCCCTTTGGGACTTCTATTTTGACCTATTTTAAAAGTTATTTATTGCACTACCATTTATGTCAAAGTGTCTCTAGAGGAGGGGTGGGCAACCCGTGTCCTTCAGTCTAGTTTTAAGAGGCCCCTGGGCTTCACTGCAAATGCCATCTGAAAGCAATCCGCTCAAGCTTCTGGTGAGGGCAATCTATCCCTCCCCCAACACCCTCCTGCACAGGGAGGGAGAGAGCCCACTTTGGGCTTCGACACCGCGCACCTCTGGCCGGTGTTGCCCACTGCCAGCTTCCAGCCCCCTACAAATTATCCCCAAGGGAATGCAGCCTTGACAGAATAAAACAATGGTTCCCACTCCTGCTTTAGAGGATGTAAATAACAACACTAATGGCAAAGCACAAAGACAGCAGAAGCACAAGATGACTATAGCAGGCAGAGAAAACCCCATTTCCCAACTAATAACGAAAACATTCATGCAGCCTCCTGCAGAGGGGATGTTGAAGTTTTAATCAACTCTTCTGCATTTGATTTATAGGATTTAAATTATATTTATGAAAAATGAATTGTTTTCCTCTGCTGACATGATTATCTATTAGATTTCAGCATCAACTGCCATAGCAGTTTCCTGCAAGGCATTACATCAGGGAAGTGCATGGCCAAGTAGCAAAGGAATGAACATGAAATACAGTTACTTCACAATGTGCCACATTAAACTCTGCTTATTCATGCCCCATTCACTTGGTGATAACTGCATATATATACATATATAATATATACATATACATATATATGTACATTCCTTATTTCTATATCAATCTATAATAAAGGAAGTTGGGGAGGGCTACTGCAGAAACAGAGTGGCATTATTGGCTGAGCTTCTGTGTGTTGGTCTGCTCCACCTCTTCACACAGGTATTTGGGCCTCCAGCCTGTGGGGAGAAGAGTAGGAGGGCTGTAGCAAAAGAGGAGCTTGGCATTATTGACTGAGCCTCTGAGTGTTTGTCAACAACAGTAAGAGAATACTATGTTTAAATAGTTACATTACAAACAAAAATCACTAATAAAACAGGAGCAATATGGAGCAGCAGCACTACAATAGAAATGAAATCTTAAACACCAGCAACAACCAAGCATGTCTTGGTCTGGTGCCTAAAACCCATCAGACTAGGTACCAAGCAAGCAGTCTTGAGAAGAGCATTCCTCGTTCACCAGCCACTTCAACCTCATGCCAGGAGAATGGCCTCTGAAAGTGATTTCAATGAACAGTCACACTTATGTGGGTGCAGAGGTCCTTAAATAACTGATTTCTAAGCCAGGGAATCTACAGGTAGACCTGTAGGTGATGTGCAGTAGATCAGCAAGGATTTCACAGCAAGGATTTCAGGCTCCAATCGCTCCCCCTCGGTCCTAAATTATACCCCTGATGTGAAGAAAGCTTGGGGCAACCAGACATGATTTTCTGTGCAAAGACTGGGAGATCCATTCTGTTCTGGCATGCAAAGCAAATTCCTGGGCTCAACATTCTTTAATTTTGAGTGTATGCCTTTTACACGAGTCTTCTAGCTAAAAATAGAGGTTGGTATCCAATGGTAGTCCTATGTAAAATAGACCCATGGAAATGAATGACCTAAATTAGCAATTGGGCCTGTTCAGACAACACACTAAGCCATGGTTAGGCCTCTAACCCTTTTGCAGCAAATGGTTAGTGAGTGTGTTTAAAGTGTGGTTATGTTGCCATCATGGTTAGTAATGGTTCACATGGCAACCTAAGTCATGGTTCATATGACACACTAAGCCAAATGCTTAACCACAATGGCTTAGCATGTTGTCTGAACAGGGTCATTATTAACTTAAGCCTTAAGTTCATTTTAATGGTTTTACTCTACGTAGGACTAACATTGGATACTAGCCCAATAAACCTGAAATCCTCCCACGCTTGTCTTTAGCCATCCAAGGTTGTAAAGGCTGGAATCAACTTTCTTAAATTGTGGCCCTAAACAGACAAGAAGCCAGTACAGTAGTTTTAAAAGTGGCAAGAAGTGCTGCAAATCACTCCTTCCAGGAATTACTGTTTTCATTTGCCTGACAGCCTCCAAAGAACCACACAAGTAGATTTCCCCACACAACAGGGGCATTTGGATTTGTGATTTTTGAACAGTACCCCCTTCTCCCCCCCATCCCACAGCAACCCACTTTTGAAGCTGAGGAAAGTCTCAAACAAAAGGAGGGGAATAGTGAAAAATTCCACTGGGCACATGCAAGCCCCTGTATTCACCTACAGTAGCTCTTTGGATGCCAGCCACGGTTTGGAAATGCCAATCAGAACGATTTTTTAAAAACTGGACTTAACTCTGCTGTTTCTGCAACAGCAACTCTATTCTTAAGAACACTAAAATAACAAAATAAACTCCATCAGGCAATAAACACAGAAACAAACACAAAGCAACCCTACAAAGTAGCAACAGCCAAGCTATACTCAACAGAAAACATCACAATTATAATCTACAATATTGTGAACCAAAGTAATTTTGGAGGTGATCTGCACCCAACACAAAGTAGCCACCATTATAGAAAATTCCTTGTTGCTATTGGCCAGGAGAAATTCTTAATTGGTTGGATCTCATAGGCTACTATTTTTCAAAGGTTAAATTGATACCTGGTAAATGTTGTAAGGAAGCTGAATTTGTAAAACATGGAAATGAGAACAATATGAACAAATCAATGCTAAAAAATTAAATGAAAACGCCGTAACTCCTTCTCATTAATTAAACGGTTGGCAAAGCTTGTATATAAATACAGCATCTAGCATCAGCAGCTCTTGAATTTTATTTATAATACGGTATAAATATAATTTTCTTATGCTGTAACTTACTGACAAGTGCTTTACTTGCCTTAAAGAAACTAACAATTCTTTCTGCCCCCCGTAGCGATATTGTTTTTAATGAGATATACAGCAGTGAGTCAGGCTACAAAACAGCTTGCTGTTATTGGTATGTTATAACAAGAAAATCAATTTGCCAAGCTCCATAGTTTGGCACATCTTTAAAGAATTCCAGTCTTTGACCGAGCAGCAAGAGAAAATAACATTACCCAAAGCAACCCAGTCTCTGAACTATACTTAAGAAATGTATTTTGTACCTGAAGATGTCCATATTCCTCATGAGAAAAGATCTCATCACCAGTGTGGGCACTGAAAACAGAATGCAGGCATTTCGATGGCTTAGGGTCTTGCTTATATTGTTGAACCTTCAGGGGAAAATGTAAATAAATATAAAATTCAATATATATAATATTATATATATATATATATATATATATGATTAACTCAGGTCGTTATCATACAGGCGGTTTTAAGCACACCCGCCTCAAATTTGCTCCACTTCTTCAGGGCTGGTTCACATGACATCACCCCCGTCCTGCTACTCTCCCACCCTGAGGCCTCAGTTTTTCGTTTCTGTTTCGATTTATCCCTCAATTGGCAAAGTCCGTTTCAGGCAAAGTTCAACAGGCCAAACTGAGGTTTTGTAGCAATACCAACCACGTGTGATTCAAAACTCTGGACTTGAATAGGAAACAAAGGGGGAACCCGCAGAAGCAACTGGGGGGGGGGGGGATAGTAGGTGTGATAAAGCTCTCATATTCTATCCAACTCCTTGTCTCATGAATGAGAGCCAGCACCACACAAGGGAAAGATCTATCTCGTAACAGAGGCATCCAGACAACAGGTTGTTCCTTCAATCAACTGTTTTTATATTTTTCTCCCTGGAGAAAAAAAAACAGGCATGAAGCAGACTCCCCTGCCCCTCCTGTACTCCCCATCTTCGCATGTGTAGGAATGGGAAGCAGAACAACCAAACCAAGTTACACTGCAGTTATTTGGATGTGACATCTTCCTTGGTCCTGGGAAGTTAAACCCTTTCCCCATATAGTGAGGGTGGCACAGGAGGGAGCTTGTGAGACCAAGGCCTGCTCATGATCCCTCCCCCCGAATGTTGGAGGACAAAATAATATCCCAACGAGCATTATAACCTACTGATGACCTAGAACATGCCCTGTTTTCCCCCTCTCCAAACAGATGGCGGATAAAGAATGCATGATTTTTAATTAGTCGAAAGGTTCACCTCAATGGTTTTTAGTGCAGGTGGTGAACATGAGTAATTCTGCTATCCTAGGAAAGGCAGCTATCTTCAGTAGACACCAGTGCTTTATCACAATGAGGAATCATACTACCTCTACTATTCACCCATCCATCTTTATTGCTGTTTAGCCTCAGGCCATTCCAATTTACTTGCATAATTGCCAGGCTGAATCAGACCAAGATTCATCTAGTCCAGCATTCTGTTCACACAGTGGCCAACCAGGAAACCCACAAGCAGGCATGAGTGCAACAGCACTCTCCTGTCTATGTTCCCCATCAACTGGGGTACACAAGCATAATGCCTCTGATACTGGAGGCAATATATAGCCATCAGGACTAGTAGCCATTGATAGCCTTCTCCTTCAGGAATTTGTCCAATTTCCTTTTAAAGCTATTGAAATTGTGGCCATCACTACATCTTGTGGCACTGAATTCCATAGTTTTACTATGTATGTATGAAGACGTACTCTCTTTTATCTGAGCTTCATGGGATGACCCTGGGTTCTAGTATTATGAGAGGGAGAAAAATGTCTCCATATCAATTATCTCCACACCATGCATACTTTTGTAGACCTCTATCTTGTCTCTTCTCACTTGCCTTTTCTCTAAGCAGAACATTCCCAGATGTTGTAACCTTTCCTCACAGGCGAGTTGCCCCTTGATCATTTCAGTTGCCCTGTTCTACAGTGTTTTTTTAAAGTGTGGTGGCCATAACTGTACACAGTATTCCAAGTGTGGCCACACCATAGATTTGAATAAAGGCAGTATGACCTTGTCAGTTTTATTTTCTGTTCCTGTTCTAATTATACTGAACATGGAATGTCTGCTTACATTTCCTTTGTGCAAGCTTGTGCTCCCTTTTGTTCTTATTTGGGCAAGACTTCCATTTTCTGAAGGAAGACTTCTTCTCTCTAATAGCTTCCTTGACACTGTTCGTTAACCTTGCTGGTGACTTCTTTGACTTTGTGTTATCTTTCCTAACCTGTGGTATATATTCTAACTGAGATTCTATTACTGTGGCTTTGAGAAACCACCGAGCATTTTGAGTGGCCTTAACCTTCTTGACGCCTCCTTTCAACTTCCTTTTTACCAGTACCCTCATTTGAGAGATGTTTCCTTTTTTGAAATCAAATGGGACTGTCAAATGGGATCTGCAATAAGCTGTTGCAGTGTAGAGTGCTCCTGTTCAGGATTCCGATGAATGAGTCATGCCCCGATACAAATTTAAACAGACTTTCCTCAGTATCTTGATTCCAACTGAGGTGGTGGCCACTGATTAAGGTTTTTATAAGTTGGGAATATATGGGTTTAAAAATATCATCACACCTACTCCGCAAGGATAAAATTGGATAATTACTAACATATGTCACCTTGAACTCCTTGGAGGAAGAGTTACAAACATGATAGCAGATTTACACGTTAATATCTACCCTTTTTAATTTGTTGTTATTCCCATTTGCTTAGGCCTCTCTTCAGCCTGGCACTATGCCTCATAAAAGAAAGCTTACTGTGACAGACAAAATTTAGGTTATGGTTAGCCAATACATGAAAACTAAAATGAGAGAAAACAGTGGGCTAAAAACTCAGTTCATATGGGCTAAAAACTCAGTTCATCTGTGCTGTTCTAGCTATGAATAGGTGAAGCATATTAGAACCATCTTTAATATCAGGTCTCTAATATATCGACACTGGTCAAATAAGTAAAATGAAAATATGAGTCATGACGTAACCATCAGGTATACGAGATTACTTCTTCAAAATCCATTAGAAATGCAGAGATGAGTGGAGCTTTTTCTGCATCCATGTTATAAATGACTGGCACCATTAGGACAACTAGTTACTTCTTTGTACTCTGGAATGAAATTACTTCTACTGTAGCATAACATTTGAAAAGATCTTTCTTGATAATGATGTGCAATGTCAAGCCTGGGTAGACAAATTATAGGCTTGTTAAATAGCTCTGCCATCAACTAATGAATACATTCACTTTCCTATTTGTTATCATTTTAATGCATTCTTTTCCTGGCACAGTATTCTCAGGCTAGCTACATGCATGCATTTTTCAAATATATGGAATCACAGTGTGTGTGTGTGTGTGTGTGTGTGCGCGCATATGCGAGAGAGGAACCCAAATAAGACAAAGATCTCATTTTTATCTTGTTTCAAAAGCCCTCCTACATGGAAAAATGTAATTATGAAATCTCATTCCATAGGAATATTTCCGTCAATTCCCAGCCTTTAAAAAAATATATGAAATCTATCTGAAGGCAGAAACCTAGGCAGCAAGTCAAAATACTAGAGCTAGTGTTAGGAATGCAGGTGTTCTGCCAATTATGCCCCTCCCACAGCCTCACTGAGAAGGTTGGAGGCAACTATCTGGCAGGCTTACCTGGCAACTATCTGGCAACTACCTGGCAACTATCTGGCAGGCTTACCTGGGAAAAGGCCCAGCTTCCCTTACCTGGGAAAAGGCCACAGCTCTTTGCATACAAAAGGTCCCAGTTCAGTCCTTGGCACCTCCAGGGAGGGCTGAGGAAAGGACTTTTGTCTAAAATGCTGGAGAGCTGTTGCTAATCAGTGCAGATGATACTGAGCTAGACAGACCAATGATCTGAGTTTGTATGTTCTGCATTTGAGACCTGTGGGATAGTTGTCAAAACAAACGGAGTACCCTCCCAGACAACACCAGTTAGCAAGCAGGCAGTAGCATTTGTACTGGAGTGTGTCGACTGGAGTGTGTCGATTCTGGATCAATAGAAGACAGTAATGGCATAATTTGGCCAGAACCCAAAGTAACTCACAGCTAGTTGTTTGCACCGAAACTGGATCTAAACTTGTGTTTTTCAAACAGCAACAAACACCCTCACTCTCCCTCCCATGTCAAGCCATTTCTGAAATGTTTCAAAAACAGCTTGTTCTATGGCACAGACTTTGTTGCTCAAACAAAAAATGTGGGTAGTGGGTGGGGGGTCTAGAAAAGTGCAAGCCTTAGATATATCCAAAGTAGCTTTTCAATTGTTGCTTTTCTGCTGAGATACCTATGGAGAAATGGTTATACCTGCATCTACACATGATGAAACACTACTTGGAAATAAAGCTGAAGGTTATTACAGGTGAAAATCCTTTGTTTTCCTCAACAAACTTCCAAGAATGCCCCTTCAGTAATGAACTCTAGCTTCATTACAGGGAAAACAGAGTCCATACATAAAGTAATGCAAAGAAAGCCCTTCCATTTGTGAAGTGCAAGACAGGATCCTCTTGGGGACACGAGCTCATAAATAATCTTTCCTGAATTATATTTATCAAAGATGGTTGCACAGCACCATGTGAAGTCAACCCGTACAGAAAGAGGACAAAGACCTTACTTAAAGGGGATCTTGTCACATTGAATTTTTCAGAGCAGATAGGAAAAAATAAAAAGACATATCATCCTTTAAATAGCATGGCCTGAATATATTCTTAAAGTTCCATGTTATTTTTTTTAAAAAAAGCTTTTACATGGATCCGAACTGGTTCTAGCACTAAGTTGAAGATTGGCATGAACAAAGATGCTGCTGACATGTGTGTTCTACTCATGAGCCATATGTAACACACAATCCCCTGCTCCCTTCAAGAATTGGAAAACACATTTTTCTGGTAATGGAAAGGATTATTATCATTATAATTATTATATACATTTACATACTGCCCCATAGCCAAAGCTCTCTGGGTGGTTTACAAAGATTAAAACATTAAAAACCGATATACAAAAAAAAGGTATACAATCTTGCGTACATTTGCTGTTCCCATCTGTTACTTAAACTAGTGAGTTCCTGTCCGTCACCAGCTTAAGTTCTAAGAGTAATTCAAAGACGGAATTTCTGAAATATATTCAAGAGTTGATTTACAGTGTCAAAAGCTTCTTCACCTTCAGCTTTTAAATACGTTGGGCCCATTGCCTGGAACAGGCCTTTCCTAGGAGTCCACATTGTGGCATAGATCCGTTGCCCTTTTAATTTGATTCCCATTTGGAACATTTTTAATTCTTACAATTAACTTAATCCTTTAGAATTAAGTGTGTGCTTGTGTCCACACTGCAGTGTTTTACCTTATCAGCCTGGCGCATGTAGCAGTAGAGAATTCCTCGCATACATTTTATAGCAGAATGCTCCAGCTCATGGGTTCTTCCCTTGTCATCATCAATACGCCTGGGTGAGAGAGATAACCCATGAAACAAATTGGAAAAGCTTTCAGAAGGAAGTTAAAGGTACCAGCCTCCCTTTTCTGATAATTAAGAATGTTTTATATAGTGGCACCAGCTAACTTTGATGCACCCAGGCCCTATCAGCAACCTGGCCACAATAAAACCAATAACTTTTTTTAAAGCCAAACACTATGCCTAGGCTGCAGAAAATGAAGTCAAATAAAGGCTGCCTGCAAACTTGGTTCCCTCTTATTTCTCTTCTGCTTCCTTCTGTTTTAGAGAAAGTACAGACAAACAATCAGAACTATAGAAAAAAAAATTATTTAACAAATGTCAGTGACGTATTGTTGTTTGCAATGTTGTTAATAAATTTGTTGTTAATAAATTTTAAGCAGCATTAAATAAGCAAAATGCTTTATAATCCTTTGTATTGCTCTTTACGATAGTACTATGAAATCGGTCCTTATTTCTTCTGTCTTTTATGCCATCACGGCTCATAGCATTCTTGCAAAAGCCTTGCCTTCTCTCATTAAGAGGCTGAACCCATTTTGTGGCATCAAAATATTAGGATGTGTGATTGTGATTGAGACATTAGAGCCTTCAACAGTCACTTTAATACAGTGAACAGATTTCTTCAAGACACTTTGAAGGATGGGGAAAGAAACTTACAGCGCAGCATGTAAGTTTCAACCCAGGCTTGCAGACATAGACACATGGCATCTTGCCTCCCCTCCTTTAGTCTCTTAACACAACCTATGGTACTGCATATGACCTGCTTGACAAAATGTGTGACACAACGTTGCATTATGAAAGTATGGTTGCAATCCTAAGCACACTTACTTGGGTGTAAGTTCCATCCAACAAAATGGGATTTTATTTATTTATTCATAGCAGTTATATACTGCTCCACATTGAAACAGATTCTGGATTTTATTCGAAGCAAACATGCATAGGCACAGGCTATATCTCTGAGATCTCCAAAGCATACCTCTCTTCGTGCACACCAGGCTCCCTGCCCTTCTTGAATTATATTTTATTTCTTAAGATTTTTAAAATTAAAAACATAACAAAACCTGGGAATCTGGCATGCTGCAAAGTGAAGGGCTGTTCTCCGGTGTCATCTTTATTTGGGTTCAAAAGAGTGGTTTGAGTTTCAGAGTTTAGACTCTACTCTGCCTTTTACTTAGGTTCTTCGGCAAGTTACTTTTATTTTAATCTCACCAGTTTTTGCCTTCTGGGAAATGATGGATTTGTGACTGATCATCCCCATCATGGCAGCCATTTTATGAATGGGCCATACCCTCATGGCAGCCATTTTGTGTAAGTGCCCACTACACTCTCTCAAAATTCCAAAAGTTGCCCACCGACCCAGAAAGTTTGGGAACCCCTGCAAAACATGATTTGCAGGAGATATTTGTCTACATTAGAGATTGCCAGTGATAAGCTCTATGGAAGCTTCAGCCATTTCTTTGTTTTGTTCAAGACTTAGTAACAGATTTCTTATTTCTGCTGGGCGGGTTTGTGAACCTTCAATCAATACCTCATCCTTGTACGTTTGAAGAATGTATACATTGCTTTTCAATGAAGTTCTCTAAGTGATTTATACATTTAACATCATTTGCAATAAAACCACAAAACTACTGATCACAAAACTTCAAAGCATCTCAAAAACAAATTGCATCTTAAAAACAAATGCATGACCAAAAGGCACGACGACAACAACAACCCCATCTTTCTAGAGGCATGATAATACAAAGCTTCACAAAGAAGTCATTCCAAAGCATGGGGGCTGTAAGTTCTGGTTCTTGTGGAGGTTAACCTGGCCTTGACATAAGGGATGGGAACATTTTGGGAGGGGGGGAGCATCAGTAGGTTTCAAATGTCAGGAGAGATAATTAAGCCCCTTTTCCACTATTATGAATATTTTCAATCAGCACAAGTGTGAAAGAGGATAGGGGCAGTAATGAAGACATCTGTATACTAACATCAAGACTTCTCCTAATACTACTGGTTCAAAGCTAAAGCGCTGAACCAGCAGCAGGGAAAGCTTCTAGGGAGATCCCGTTCGCTCTGATAACATGCAAAAAAAAAGTACCATCTGCATTAACTTTCAGATCTTCACTATCTATATCTGCATCAATCCCACAGGGAGAAGGTATTAAAGCTTTAACGAAAGGAAGAAGTCAAGGATTCTTTCAAGGGGCACAAGATACAGAACGCAAGAGACATCCTGGCTTTCTTTTACTCGCTATGTTTTACGTGTTCAGTTATTTCATTTATTGCTATATGTTTTATAATATTTTTTAAAAGCAGAGGAATTAAATTAAACATATAAATTCTAAAAGCTGACATTTCCAGCTTGTAATTAAATGGAACCCCTTAGGTGGTTACTACAATGGTTAAGAACCTTTGGGTTTTCATTTTCAGTTACCAAGGGCACTTCAGACAAAGAGCTGTCATAAAATAAATAAATAAATAAGACGAATAGGAACACTTTTAAAGGTGAGCAGGATCAGCGGGAAAAAGAAAATGGTCTGAGAAATCAAACAGTTGCAAATGACTATTTCAAGCGATGGCACTGATAGAGCTATCCAGGAAGGAAACTGGCCTTCACTGGTGTAAGTTCTTTGGAGCAAAAATCCTCTGCACTTGATGGAAAAGTCTCTGCATGAAAATGAAATTATAATTAGCTCTTCAACTGAAAATCTAGTAGAGCTGCGCACAAGGGGAAGAAGAAAAATATCTCTCTACTACGTGATGCTGACTGAAAGGAGGGAGTAAATTATTCAGCATTCCCATGTCATTTTTCTTCTCTCATAAATATATCAGTTAAACTAACACCATCTTCCTGTGTGTCGTGCATTAGAAAAAGAATGCAGGGTTTGGTGACTACCAGGGAAGCAATATTTTTGAGCTGATAAAACACTTTTTAGAATGAGCCATAAAGGAATAATGAAGCATTACTCCCACTGCTCCTCGTATCAGATTCCACACGACATGTTACAGTTGACCCCTTGGTTGCTTTAGGCCGGTTTATCCCTGCCGATGCTGTGCTGGAATCTGAAACGAAAACTTCCCAGAAGTTCAGAAGGAAACGTTACTCTGTAACAGAGAACGTGGATAACCAGGCCATTGCCAATATTTGGATGTCTTTATTTTAAAACCATCCAAGGCTACAGAAAGTGAAAAGGGACCAAATGAAGCCTTCAGAATTCAAGGCCTCTAGTTCTCATCTTACACCTGCAGTTTGAAAACTACTTCAACATATCTATTACGATGTGAAGATAACATCAAAAGCCCCAAACCATTTGGGAAGAACCCGTGCTGTGGGTCCCTTCTTTCCCTGCCCCCAATACCATTGCTACATGCTGAGAATGGTGATTGTAGCGTGGGGTGGAAGCTCCACAGCAGTGCTCCTTAAATGTGGCCTGGAGCTCTGCTCCCATGCCATGAAAATATTGTGAGTAGGGGCACTTAAGATTTGTTTCCATTCCTGCATGGATATGAGAAGTGAGAACAGTATCTGAAACCCGAACCAGACATTCCAGACAGCGCTGACCTTCTTGAAAAGGTTCAGAATTCTAAAACAGCAGCTCGTAAAGGGCATACCGGATCCCCACTTTAAGCTCCACAGAGATACTGAAAAGTGGACTTTTGAAATCAAATACAGCAATAGAACATGACCTCAAATCATTAAAAAAAACCCTAAAGGGTAGCAATAATTCAGTAGAAAGTGAGAGCAAAACCACAGTGGCAAACTCTGGATACAAACCACCCTTCATTGCCAAAAATGGTACGTGCATATCTTCTGAATATACAGGCACCCTAGAATATAAAGGTCGAACCTATTTAAGATGGCAGTGGGTGCTGGAAGAGGAAATTATGTCTCTAAAAACAAAACTTTAAATGGCAAAAGATATTTAATCAACCACTACATGAAGCTGGAGCTTCCAAAACCATATGTGCTGATTTTGAACACAGAATGTAAAAAAATGTTAATTTGAATGATGTCAAGTGATAGTAAAACTTTGATGAAAAATAGCTAAACTAAAGTTAAAAAATAATGTCATGTTGAGTTGGTGGATAGGGGATGGAGGGTAAATTTGTAAGTATAAATTGGAGTATATTGGTCAAAGGTAACATGTACTGCAATGAGAAATAACATAGGCATTTGATATGTTCGCAAAAAAAGTTGGTTTTTTTTTTTTTATATAATCTCTTTCCAAAGGGGACTTGAAATATGTGTTTGTAGACCTCGGATTCTTCCAAAATGAAATCCTAAATTGTAGTTAATTATGCAAATGAGATCTCTCTCTCTCTCTCTCACACACACACACACACACACACACACACTTCATTTTAGTTGAGCTGTCAAGCACCAGGAAGGATCAGGCCGCATCACTGGGGCTAGTCAGCAGCCAATTCTACCTAAGACAAGCAAAGCAGCCCAGAATTCTTCCAGCCCAACGACTCATGTGACACCAAAGGATCTATTCAATGTCACTGCCTGATATCAGGTCCCAAGATTTGTTAATTGCCTCCAGTCTGGGCAACACACTAGGGAAGAAAAACCACCAGATTCCTGCTCTACACCGCCAGCCCGCCAGCCTGCCACCTGCCTAACACACTTGTTTGGCTTCAAGACTGAGTGCCTGACATAATTTCAAGTTTCCAAACTGCAGAATTGTCTTTAAAGGGGACCACTGGCATTCTTTTCTAGACACTCCTTTTCACATGAAAAGGAGCACGGATGGACAGAGTTTTGAGCCGATACGACAGAAAATATAAGAATTATTCTCTTGCCTGTGAAACTAAGTTAATTCTGTTTTCTGTACTGAGATGATCGGACCACAGATGTGTTAAAAGGCACAAGAACACCAAAATGTGAGTATAATGTACATGTAGCAGATTTCGAAATCCCAAGTGAATTTAAATACGTAACCAACAGCTATTCTGCCTAAAAGCACACTGGTGCTCAGGACTTTAGAGGCATTTAAATGCTTGCAGGTTGCCTCCAGAAATCCATAAAAGCTAATGGGTCAGAGGAAATGAAATACTGTATAACATTGTGGAGAGACAAGCTTTTGAAAAGCCCATATGTGATACACAAGAAATATTTTAGCTCCGTGTGTGAGTACATAAACCAGGACAATTGAATCATGAGTATTTTTCAGGAAAATATCCATGAAGTTATACCTGCTGTGAAATTCTCTCTTCTATACAACTAGTAAAGGTGCAGGAGACCTGTTTTCTTTTGCATCTGGCCAAATTAGTGTTAGAGCCCTAATCTATGCATCTTATCTCTTTAGCATCTATTTTATACCATACTTTACATACGTGGTCTGGTTTGACTTAATAAGTTAAAAAATACAAAAAGTATTTATTGAGCATTGGTGCACTATAAAACTTGTTCAGATTTTGACGTATTCTCACCAGTTACTATGGTAACACCACCCTGTAATGAATCCTTCTAGAGCTACAATTGCTCATCATTTATAATTTAGACAGTTTCATCGTATATAATTATGCAATGTTCTAAAGTACCATACATTAATTATTCTACATTTATTTCTGATTTTACTTTGATATGTTCGCCTTTTTTTCATCTTGAGTTTTATTCATTTATTTCAATTTACTATTAACTTCTGAATTCTAGAGAAAGGGAACCATTGATATTATCCAATGAGTGCAATTGATATTATCAGATGAGCCAAATCACACAAACAACTTTCATCCTTGTGTAGTCAACAAAGCTATTTTTATTCATCCGTTCATAAGTGGAGTAATTAAAAAAATATGAACAGGAAAAGCAGAATATATATATATATAGTAAAGATTTAAGAGTTCATTTTTTAAAATAAAATTGGCTGGTCGTACCCATTTTATTATTTATTTAATGTAATACATAAACATTAAATATTTAATGTAATACATAAACATTACATAAATAATTATATAGCCCAATAGCCAAAGCTATCTACCCCTTAACTCAATGATAGAACACATGCTTTATATTTAAAGCCCTACATGGTTTGGGTCCAGGTTACCTGTGGGATCGCCTTCTTCCATACAATCTGACCTGCACACTCCGGTCCTCTGGGAAGAATTTCCTACAGTCGGCCAACACTAGGCTGACAACTGTTACCAGAGGACCTTCTCTTCTGCCGCTCCCAGACTGTGGAATGGCCTGCTGGGAGAGATCCACCAACTAACCAGTCTTCCAAAATTTAAGAGAGCTATAAAGACTGATCTCTTCCGGCAGTCTTACCCAGTTGAATTTTAGGATTTTGTTGATATTTTAATAATGTATTAATTTTATATGCTTTTAATCAGTTTTATGTATTTTATATTGTTTGTATTGATGTTGTTCCCCGATTCAATCCGGAGGGAGAGGTGGGTAAGAAATAAATATATTATTATTGTATGCAGAAGGTCCCAGGTTCAATCCCATGTAACAGGGATGTGAATTACCTCTGCTTGAGACCCTGGAGCTCCTCTGCCAGTGAGAAGAGACAAAATTGAAGAAATAATAGATGATTAAATAGCTTGACTGGATATAAGACAACTTCCTACATTGTGCCTCTATTCCTTCAGAGCAATTGTCACAGGTTCCTCCCCAGGAACCAGAAGTTTGTAGAGGAAAGCTTAAAGTTTTCTATAATAAGAGTACCCACCCGACCCCACATACACACATACTACTGCAAGATCATGATTAGCAAATATTATTTATTCATTCATTCAACTTCTGAATCGCCCTGTAGTGACGTATGTAACTACAAAATAAAGGACAATAAATCTAGCTAAATACAATTAAAAAGTAAGAAGAGCCACAAATAATTTAAAATAGCATGCACTAAAATGTCAAAAACAACAAATACTAAAAAGATTAAAAAATATCCACAGAGATAAAAACAGTTCTAGGACACAACCTTAAGATACATCTGGACAGTCAGCTGAAGTGAAGAAGAGGTAGTTATTCAAGAACATTCAGAACCTTTTAAAAAATGAAATAAATGTTCTGTTGAAGTGTGTGTGCTTTTGTTTTTTTTAAGGATTAAATTCTTATTACGAAGAGAGAGTCAATATATGAGAGTTAGGGCAGCTCTGTTTGCTGAAACAGACTCTATAATTAAGATAAAAATGGGGTCAATTGTTGATGACTGTCATTGAGGTTCTTCTGATTGGGTAACTCAAAGATTTGTATGATGTATAATAATTACACAAATTATCTGTTTTATTTAGCTGTAAAAGGGTTTAATGTGTGTTTTGAGTTATTTTGGTATTTTAAAATATTAGTTTTGGATATTTAATTACTTGATATCTGTTATTTTAAGTTTGTATAGTTTAATATTGAGTTCGTGTTTGTTGATATGGCCTGCTAAATTGAGGATGAGAATGATACTAGCGGTGACGTTTTTAGAGAGTTGTATTTTTTGCTCAAGGACCTGAGTTTATGACCCCTTCTCCAACAGACAAAAGTAGTATTAAAGCTTGAAGAGAGGAATTCAGGGGAAGGATGGTTTTAGAAGAAGGTTAGTTAGTATTTTCAGGGAACGAGAAACAAGATTTCTAATACAACAAACTGAGGCATAGTGGGAGAAGGAAGGCAGCTTCCCCCACATTGGCTAGTTAGCTGTGCAATAAAGGACACAAATACCCTATTTCTTTGATTCTAAGATGCACTTTTTTCCCATATAAACATCTCTAAAAATGGGGTGCGTCTTAGAATCGATGGCGATTTTCCCACACTTAGAATCAAAACTTTTTTTTCTGTTGGTGGTACTAAAATTAAGGTGCGTCTTACAATTGATGGAGTCTTAGAATCAAAGAAATACGGTAAGATACATAAAGAGTTCTGGGCAAATTTTAAGGAAGATTCAGACAAACTGGAACACATTCAGAGAAGAAGAACAAAGGCGATCAGAGAACCAGAAACTAAATCTTACAATGAAAGATTGAAGGAACTGGGTACATTTAGCCTTGAGAAGAGAAGACTGAGGGGGTGTATGATAGTGCTTTTCAAGTACTGAAAGAGTTCTCACACAGAAGAAGGCAGCAACCTGTTCTCTAACATCCAAGACTGCAGGACACAAAATAACTGTCTTAAGTTACAGGAAGGCAGATTTCAGTTGAACATCAGGAAAAACTCCCTAACAGTCAGAGCAGTCAGACAATGGAACCAACTGCCTAGAGAGGTGGTGGTTTCTCTGCCGCTGGAGGTATTCATGAAAAGGCTGGACAGCTATCGGTCAAGGATGCTTTCAACTGGATTCCTGTGCAGGGCAGGAGGTTGGACTCAATGGTCAAAATGGCCCCTTCCAACTCTATGATTCAATAGCAGGTGCTTGACCTTTTTGGGTCCTCTGACTTTGGTACCTACCTGAAGCCAAGGCAGTGTCTGAGGTTTTAGTTGGAAGGCAAGGTAATGCAATCAGCTGAATATGTTGGGATGGGGAAGCAGGCATCCGCACAGCAAACAATGCAGATTTGCCCTTTGATAAGCATAACACTGGACATGTGATGTGAAATAACAGAAATGTAGGTCCTGGAGTAATTGCAGTATCTAATAATCGCACCTCTTGAGGCTACCCAAACCAGGCTTCCCCTAGAACCCAGCCAGACGACTGCCCACCTTTGCAATAACTCTTGGGGCTATAAACCTCAGTGTGCAATAAAAGCCATCTTGAAATCATTTACTTTGTATGATATTTAACAAAAATAGAAAAAAAAAACACCTCCACCCTTGACATAAAAAGTTCTTTTATGGGTTTTGTAACTTTAGGACTTAATGACTACTGGAGTTTTAATATCATGTTATTCTTGAACCAGAATCTCTTTCTCTCCAATTCTAGCTGCCACCACTCAGTGGCTCAGTTCGGACGACATATTAAGCAACGGAGGGGTAAATAACGTACTGACCGTGCGTTAGGCAGGAGGAGCTCCACAGACAATACACTGCAGCCGGCGCTGCTCGAAACCAGCAAACACCCCAGCTGCAAGGAACTTGCAGCGGCCATTTTGGTTGCAGCCTCTCCTCCATGTGTCCCCCAGCCGTATCCCAGCATGCACCATGAGTTCTGCCAGCTGCATAGAGCGGCTGGGTTTTTTTGGCTGCTCTAGGCAGCAGAACTCTATTCCGAAACGGAATAGTCCACGGAGAGAGGGGGGGCCAAATTCGGACGACACTTTAAACAACGGGGCTTTGGGCTAAACAACGTGCAAGCCCGTTGTTTCGCTCCGTTGTTTAAAGTGCCTGATTAATGTACTGTCAGTTGTGTGTGCGTTGTGTGCAGCCCTCCAGACGACACAATAAGCAACACAACTGATGGTTGTTCCCCCCTCCTCCGTTGCCTAATGTGTCGTCCGAACTGAGCTAGTGTGTCTTTTCTTAAGCCATTTACTTACAATATTTAGCTTTTTGCTGTTCGCTATGGACATTAATATTAGTAGTATCCTATTCCTACCTAACATAATACTTAATCACATGCTGCATCAGAAAACTGGTACCAGTGAAAACTGTAAGCTCTACTGTAAGCTGCCAAGAGAACTTTATGTTATGGAATGGCAAATAAATAAATAAATAAACAAATCTGGCATGCGTAATCCACCAACGTTTGTACAGGAAAGGGGTCCACAGGTGAAGATACGTATGTTTATAGTGCACTCCCCGGAAGGCAAGTGGGATGAGCCATAAACACACACATTCTCAATAGATGTGTCTGTAAAAAAGCAAGGTTGATAACAGCAGCAGCTATTAGAAATCCACATCGATAATCAGTGATGAAACTGTGGGAAATTGGAGGAAGGCACAGACTTGGCATTATAATAATCAGCATCTAGAGACATTTGACAAATGAGCAAAGTAAAAGAAAACCTATCTTCCAACCTTGAAATAAGTTATTTGCCGGGTAATTTGTCACAGAAAGAATTACCTTTAAGCATCTAGGCAAGTGAGCTTTATTTTATTTATTGAAAATTCTTTTTCAGGCTCTCTTTAAGGATGGAACCCTCCCATACATCGTTTGGTTTGGTTGACATGGGACTAGGCAGCCAGGCTGGTCACGAAATAGTTTTGTGGACTTGAATGGATTCAATGCAATTGGTCATACAAACAAACAAAAACATCCATGTACCTGTATGCAAGTGCCAGTGCCCATGCGCATGCAGCACAGTAAAGGCTGTCGTGTACTTTTGCCCTTTGGTTTTCGCCATATGTTTTTGTGGGAAAGAGACCGGTGGTTGGACTTTGGAAAAGTAACACCGTTGATTTGACTGTCAAGAGAAGCAAAACGAAAATCAATCTCACTTTCTCCTTAAAAGGGACATATTTTCTCTTCAACAAACGAAAAGAGCACTTAAAAAAGAAAGAATACAAGGGAGGATGAAGAAGAAATAGTTAATGAGGTAACATGGAAGGGAAGCATATATTAAAAGGGTGTACATAATTTTTACTGTTTTCCTATATCTCTTGGTTGATTTTTCTCCCTGCCTTTTTTCTTCAGGATCCCTGCCAACATTTTTGGCTGCAGTTTGCCTACACTACGAAAAGTAATTTAACTGTTATAGTTTCTTCAAGGAACCCCGAGGACAGTCGTTCTTTGAGAGTGCATCACAGCATTTTCAGTACCTGAACAAAACCACAATTCCCAGTTCCTTGGGATGGAAACACCTGACAAGACGTGAAATCTTCCTTGCCATTTGAGTAGGATGACAAAGAGAGTCTATAGAAATGATTGTGCTATGTGAGGATGATGTCTTTCACCCTGAGGTAGCTTGCTCATCCTGCCAAGTGGTAAGGGAAGATTTTAATATGCAGCAGGTGCAGAGCTGCAGTTTTTAAAAAAATGGCTACCCTTTATTAATTTTACAGCAACTTGTGTTTCTAGTTTAGGTGTGGTCTTTTGTAATTGTATCCAATGTTAGTCCTACATAAAGCAGACCCATCGAAATGAATAGGACTTAGGTTATTCATGACTATTAATCTCATTTATTTCAGTGGTTCTACTCTAAAGGCACAATCTTATTCATGTTTACATGGGAAAATATGTCCTCCAATCCCAGCATTCCCCAGCCAGCTAGGAGTTGCTGGGAGTTGTAGGACTTTATTCTGTCTAAACATACATAGGTTTGTGTCATTAGTGGGACTAATGTGGAATACAACCCATAGTCACCTTTCCAACTCTCTCAGTTTATATTCTTTCATGTATTTAATGGTTTCTGTTATTAAATAATGCCATGCAGATCAGTTTTGGTACCCAAAACAACCTGAAGAGGAAATATTGAAGCAATTTCATTCTACATGAAAGCTACTTATGATTCAGATATTATTTCTTGTCAAAAATTAATTGTTTTTTGTTCATGGGAAATTTTCAGTCGTATCTCACTTTACAAGCATATTTTTGTTCAGTATTTATATAAAATGATGAGAATTATATAAAATGATGAGATGGGAATTGGTAATTTCAATTATTCTTGAGGAAATTCTCTCCACAGTATTTAAAGTTAATTTAATGTCTGCTAGAAGCTCCAGCAACAGACCAATCTTACTTTAGGAAGTAATTTTATAACTTCTTTATCGGGAGAAAATAATGATGAGCTATTATTTAATGTAGCAAATTACAAAAGGGACCAGATTCCTTCTCAGAAAGGGGGGGTGGGAGGTTTCTTTGAGTATGATATTTCTCAAATAATTATATTTGTTCCATCATTGTGGCTGGGATCCAAAGATCTTATTTTGCAGTAAGAAGACTCTTACACTCACATCAGAGAAGGAACTTCTTCTCTCTTTATCTGAATGTCATAATGTAAGATGAATATTTGTTAAACAAATATACATACAAACAATGTTCAGACTTTGCCAATAATGTCACCCAAGTCAATGCGTATAGTGGGCTGTCAGTTGCATTATCCATTTTGAAGATAAAATGAAGACCCTTGATGGATGCCAAAGGGAAGTGCAGTTGGCCATTGCCATGTTTTAGAATTAAACTGAATAGTCAGTCACTCCAATGATAAGATGAAAGAGACTCCAAAAGAGACCAAAATATGGGCATCTCAACTGTTTGTCAGGACACCTATTTGACAATTATGTGACACAGGCTGTACGGGTGTTTCTGCTTGACTGTTTTAGGCTGTGCTGTCATTGTTGATTTTTTACTACTGAATAATTAAGCTCACTGCTCTAGTGATGAATCGCACAGCCATTACCTGGCTGGGTTCAGACAAATGGGCAAGCGCTTACTGCTTGAAGACACAGCAAATTTAAACGGGCCCATACAGCTCACAGTTGGCTTCTTGATTTAAAAGATAATAAGATAAAACAAATGTACGTCCATGAATTCCAGCAATGTTCAGTGCTATGTGAAAATAATCTAGCCTCCATGTTCCTTTAGACTGAATATGTGGAAACAAGAGAGCAGCATCACATGAATATCTAGACGTTTTATGATCCCAATTATATGACATGACCATAATATGCAATTATTTATTTATTCTTATTCAGTTATCCCACTTTTCTTTCTAAAAAATAATTTCAAGTGGCTATTAGAAAAATAGAAGAGAAATACAACAAAATAAAAAGCAGCCTTAAATAGTCAACAAGAAAATGGGCTTATTCCTCCTAAGCAATATAGAAGCAGAGACAAAACCCACAGCTAGGTCAGATGTCTCCCACAAAAACCGCCCTAAACAGCCCAGTCTCAGCAAGAGGATGAAATGAGAATAAAAAAGGGGCCAGGCAGGCTTCTCTGGGGAGGGAAATTCACAATGTTGGCATCACAACTGAAAAGTCCTGCTGCTTATACTCACCCACCACAACTTAAGTTGATGCAAGAACTCAAAGCAGGACCTACGATGTTAACCAGAGTTCACAGAAAGAAATATACAAAAGGAGATACTCAATTCAAAACTATTTTGGGCTTGAAAGGACCAGCATGGATTTTCAACTGACTGATGGCCCCACAAGACTACATACAAAAGCAATTATTTACTGTTTATAAAGTTACATTCACAAAACACACACACACACACATAACGATTTGTCTCTTGTTTGACTTACCTATTCGATAATAATGATCCAACTTATCCCATACACTCTCTCCATCTGGCCTTGGAAGATTAATGCTTTTAAGAGGTTCATACACAGAGCCTAAAGAAAGAAGTTTTGAGGCCTTGATTACAACTACAGCAATAACATCAAATTAGAACTACAGCCCTCATAAGGATATTAAGAATGCCCTTTTATATATTAATTTTCAGCATTTCTATCCTGCCTTTCAAACAAATATCCAACAAAACAATCGATAAAACCAACAATAAAAAACACAACAACAACCTTTAATAACACAAGTAGAGTAAAAACTAGTAGCAGCATAAAACTACCTAAGAATGGTGAATTTACAAAAAAACTCACTGAAATGAAACCATGTTTGCCACCTGTCTAAAAGCAAGCAGCGAAGGGGCCAAGTGAGCCTCCCTTGGGAGGCTCTTCCAGACCTTGGGCGGCTCTTCTGGACCTTGGGCACCACAGCTGAAGAGGCCTCATCCAGTGGGAGAGGAAAGATCCTGAAGTAGGGGCTAAAATGAATGAAGTACTTTATCTAAGAACTCCAGAAAAAGCTTGGGTCTCACTCACTCCAGAGATATCAAAATAGTGAGGGCATTTCTACTACAGACAGAAAGCTAAAAGTTAGTACACAGAGGTTCAATTCGGACGACACGATAGTCAATGGTGGGGTAATAATCAACTTTACAGTTGTTCATCTAGGGGGCACTCCCCACACAACATGGTAATAAATAATCAACTGTGGTGTGGATTAGGATCAGCACTGAGTTGACTATGGCAGCATTCGGATGACACGATTGTCAAAACAACAGACGATTGTTTTTCCCCACACCAGTTGTTTATTGTGTCATCCGAATTGAGCCAGAGTCTAAGACATCTTGATTATTAAAAGTAACTGAAACCAGCATGTTTATGTCCATCTTATAAATGTTTAAGCGCTCCTCATAATAGCCAGTACACCAAGTAAAAGTAAACTAAGCTAAACAGCAATGACACAGAAGGGTGTGTAGGAGTCTCCTATTCTCAGATGTGAACTAGCGTTGTATTGGGAGAAAGGGGGATTTACAGCAGCAGCCAGGGCTGTTGCTATGTTCCCAGAATGCAACCTATAACCATTAACTAATTTACATTATTTTTCTTCGATAATCAGATTTTGACCAGTGGAATAATTTGGATAAACAGAACAGCTACCTACAGAATTTTACACTGTAACAGCTACACAGAAAAGACAACGTACATTAGACCTTTATTTCTAACATGAGTTCATTTATTATCTGAAAGCTGATTCATTCTAAGTAAGGCATATACAACCATTATAGTTCATTTTAGAATTGTAGATAATTGTGAACATAGTTTCCACCTTTACCCAACCATTCTCCCCCTATGTCTTTGTATTGCCTGGCTTGCTCACTAAAATCTGGGGACTAATTACATATCAGTACTGGATAGTTGTATATCAAAAATTAATCTGTTCTCTGAATAAGATATTCATAGCTCATGTATATGGGCAATAAAGATGGAAGCCTCTCTAATTAGGCTTGAGATGTCGGGCTCATTTTGTCAATAGATTATATGAAGTCTGAGTAAAATATTAACCATGTAAAGTACCTAGCACATAAAATTATCCATAACAATCCATCATGTAGCCCAGATCTAACACCAAATC
This sequence comes from Anniella stebbinsi, assembly GCA_029215795.1. Taxonomy (NCBI): domain Eukaryota; kingdom Metazoa; phylum Chordata; class Lepidosauria; order Squamata; family Anniellidae; genus Anniella; species Anniella stebbinsi. The sequence continues at coordinate 13,783,879 of JARDYH010000007.1, forward strand.
ATCGTGCAGCATTTTGTGCATGAGTAGGCATAGACCTCAGGCTCACATGCTCCTTCATCCCCTCCTCTTGTGCACCACAAGATTTTAATTTATTTCTCAGCAAACTGTAATGTGTTGTTTCATCTAACTCAGTAAATGATGGTTTGTGCAAATCATAGTTTGCCCTCAAATCCAGATCAAAATGTGCTTTGTGATTTCAGCTTATGGGCAAACTATGGTTTGTACAAACCACAGTCTGCTGGGATTAAATGGCAAACAATAGTTTGCCCAAATGCCAGAAGTTTTTTTAAAAAAATGTGGTGCATGATAGAAGGAGAGCACACACAGGCCTATAGTTTGCATTATGCCTTAATCATGTCAATGAATAAGCTTTAAAACTATTATGTCCTTGAGCATGAAGCTGATAGTGGTTTTCAAACTGTATTCCAGGGAAACTAGGACTCCATGGAAGTTTATGGTTCCTCAGTGAGAAGATCCTTAATGGTAGGCAAGCTTGTCTGAAAGTCATCACTACTGCTTTCCCCTTTCAGGCTGAACCTTGAGGGAACGCTGAGCATGTTCTAAGGTATATGGAGTTCATTTTGGACAACAGAAAACCCAACAGTCATGAACAGTGCTCTGAATTAACAGACTGTGCATCCTAGAACATATCCTGGAATCTTCTACAAGGCACAGAAGTTCCTTGGCAGACAAGTAAATAAGGAAAGACTTCCCAGAAGATTTTTTAAAAATGAAAAGATACTGATTTATTTGTGGGTTTAGCGCACAAAAGCTTGTATCACAGTAAATCTCTCTTTAATATAAGGCTGTTAGTTTTGCTGAAACAGACTTAATACAGCTACCTCTCTGGAATGTAATTTTGTACCATTTTTTCTCTTTAAAATTCTATAATAATAATAATAATAATAATAATAACAATTTATTTCTTACCCGCCTCTCCGTCTGGATTGAGGCGGGTAACAACAACATGATAAAATACATAAAACTAATTAAAAACATGACAATTATTATTAAAACTGCATTAAAACATCCTAAAACATCCTAAAAACATTCTAAAAATTACACTGGATATGCCTGCCGGAAGAGAACAGTCTTTATAGCTTTCTTAAATTCTAAAAGACTGTTAAGTTGACGAGTCTCCTCCGGCAGGTCATTCCACAGTCTGGGAGCGGCAGACTGTGGAATGACTATACAGAACATCCAATTGCGGCTATTTTAGTTAATACAGCAATTCCTGATTAAATATTCTAACAAAAATATGTTTAGCTCATGTCACTAGCTTTTCAATAAATTATTTTAAAAGAAATAGTCATACAAAATGCAATAACATTTCCCTTTAAAAAGATATTCAATTTCTATTCTACTTGCTGGAACATTTCATTAAAATTGCAGTGCTTGAGGTCAAGAGAATGAGTGGCATAGAGTACTGTGTTTATTTAACATGTAGATTAGGGTGGAAAAAAGAGAGAGGAGCCACTAAATATGTTTTTATTCTAATTTACAGGAAAACAGGTCAGTACTTTGCATACTGATATCCTGCAACATATTTAATATGAACACAACTAATTCTATTTAAAACCAACCCTAATGTTAGATTATGCATTCAACGCGTATAAACAAATCCCCAAATACTAACATAAGATCTGCTATAGGAAAGTCATTAGAAAGAACTACAAAATATGGTCTATAAGGTTTCATCAGCAAAATAAAGGTAGGACAATTGCTACAAGCATTTTCACTTGCTAAGGAATGTATTGTTCAATACCCATGTAGCCTAGCCATATAAATAAAATATAATAACAACTATTACTATATGTGCAGTGGAATTGCAAACCAAAATCAAGGCACACTTTAAGATTCAAGGTTGCACTTAATTCGGTTCAAAATGAGCTGAAACTAATTCTACGAGATATAATGGAAATTAGCCCTGCATTTTCAAGTCTTTGATGAATCTAATTTGATGACTCCTTGCTGCTTCCTCCACTTACAAAGAAAATTGCATTCTTTTAGCTTGGAACATCAACTTCCATTTTCACAGTAACTTATTACGAGGATTTGGGGAAGAAAAGAGGTATTGATAGAAGCCACTTATTCGTATTAATTTATTAAATTGTGTTTGCTTTGTTCAACCTTTGACCACACAAGCTCTTGAGTGTGGACCTCTTTACACATTGGAGAATCTGACATAAAAAGTGATTCCACATAAGCAACCCCAAGAAACCTGCAGTTAATCACATGAAAACAGCTTGTACACATACTGAAAAGCCATGTTTGTACAAGTGCAATCATCACACACATGTGGATCTGAAGGAGTTTCCATTTTGTTTCCAAGTACAAGCCAAAATGTTGACTGTTATCTACAAAAATGACCACAGTGTGAGATGGTACTTTCTTCTTACTTGAATGTACTTTAGCTTTGGCATTTTTTTCCTATTGAGGTTCACCCCCTTACAACTCAATATCTGTCCCTATCCATGCTTGGGCATTATTTTTTCCCCTACTGAGGACTGACACCTTTACAGCTCCATGACTTTCCCAATCCATTATTGCTCCAGTTCATTTGAAGATCATTAGAACATGGTCAGGTACCTGCCAAAGGACCATACTTTAGTAGTGGCCCACACCTCAGCAGGGAGACACTGACAAGAGTCCCCTGGACTTGCTCCTCCTCTTCACCATTACAACCTGGCTGTCCACCTGTGTCTTACATGGTGGTGGTGAGAAGGAGGAGCAGTAGATACCTTTGCTTTCTTGCTCATGGTTTCTCTGCCTGCCAAGTAAGCAAGTGGTAGCAATGATGAGGAAAAGGATGAGGAACGATATCAGTTGTTGATAATGGTGGTGAGCAGGTAGACTCACTGAGGAAGGGGACCCATTGAGGGTGTCTTACCCAAGGGCTCTCCAAAAACTGTGGAGCTAGAATTGAGCTCATTCAACCTGATATATAAGGTTTCGCTATCTCTGGCTGTAGATTTTTATGCATGTGTGAATTGTGCATGTATTCATAAACCTACAGCTCCAGGCAACTTTCAGAAATAAAACGGCATGAATGAATGTTTTCTTTATATAAGACTGACAAGATATGTAAAAATGTAAGTAAATGTGATATTCTCCCTCACATATCTGCACTTATAGACCAATTACCAGAGCGATTCTAAGTACTGACCTGATAGACAGCCAACACAACAAACCCTTTTTCAAAATATGTTGGTAGTATTGAATTCAAATTGATATATTTCTCTCCAAAACATCACAAAATAAATTAAGATCAAGACAACCTAAATTCAGTGGCAGCAGGACAGGTGCTTTTTACTCTGAAAGTTTTCAGTGACTTCACATTCATATTCCAACATTACCACAAGGAGCAAAAGTTAGTGTGTCCTTTCCTTCTGCCCTGAAATTCCCTAAAAAGGAATCTACTTCTCCCAGTCTCATCTCACTGGCTTCCCTGGCTCTGCCTTCTCTTCTCTTGTTGCAGTTGGGGCTTCGGTCTGTGCACTGCTTCTGTTACCAGTGATCCATGAGGGCAGCACATAAACAGTCCACCCATGATATTTGGTAGGGGAGACTGTTTCAATCCCTCAACATTTTCTTGCATAATTAAAGCTCCCTACCATTTGTAGAGACTCACTCCTGCCCTGTCCTGTCCCCTTTTTGCCATCCAGCACACCTACACCCTACACCCTCACGAAACAGGGAATAATGCCATTCTTGAAGGAGAATAGACAGCCTCTGTTGAAAGCGCCTTGCTGTAAAACTGATGGTTTAAAATGCAAAAGCAGTTTTGGAAAACAACACTAATTAGTTTCTTCCCAGGTTTAAGGAGTGCATTAAATACCTATAATGAATCTCAAATTAATTTAGTTTCAAGGTAGCTCCTTACCTCTTGCCATTTTGTTGCACAGAATCAACTATTACCATATAAGCCTTAATAGTATATCAATGGAAACATGCATGAAATTAACTCTCAATATCCGTCAGAATACTCCCAAAGCAAGCTTGGCCCAGCCAAGTTACATACTTGGAAAAACACACATAAAATGTCCCACTTTAAAAGAAGAAAAAACATAAAATGCATTTGATATTAAGTTCCTAACTGTGTGCTGACTGGTCCCACTTTTATTTCAAAATCATCTTCTTGCTTCTGAACAAATACTTAATGTTATTTTTCCATAGCCCATAATATTAGGGGAAGTGTGGCAATTAAATTGCCCTGCAAGGTAACAGCTGTTAATATTGATTTACAAGTGTGGCTATTAATGTTGAATCATATTTATGAATCTGCAAAGCTAGTTACAGAAGTTGATTGCAACTGTTCAATGCAGAAGTCACCAAGCTATGAACATGAAGTTAGGATGGTGTATATTATAAAATGCCTGTTACAGATGGTAATAACTACTCTTGGTAATATCTGAAATAAGAACAATGATTGTATTTATTCTAAAACCAATTTTTTTAAAAAGCAACTACACAGACATTAATACAACTTGTAATGCAACTTTAGTAGTACTTCAGAGAGAAGTGTTGTTCCATTTCCAAAGAATGGCACTGGCAAACAACTGAATAAACAGTCCTAATGCAAGGAAATCTATGAATGATACAGCAGAATAAATTACAAAAAGGTATTTTGGCCTTGCAAAACATACACTTACCAGGAAATCTGCCATCTGCAGCCAACAAAGAAATAAAACATCTGTTGTTAAAATTAAAGTAATGCTTCTGTTTTTTATATTAAGGATAGCAAATTATTGGGCAGACAAAGTAACCCTTCATATATTCACTGAATAGATCCAATTCCTCCAATCCACTTGACACTACTGCACGGCTTACAAGGATCTACTGATCTGTGCGGCAAATGTTGGGAATTGTGGGCATATGTATGGCAGTCTGAGGAACAAACCATTATCAGCAAAATTAAACCAAGTGCCATTTAGCATCAACTATTCCCAGGTACAACTTCTCACACTTCTAGCACCGCACGAAGTGTAAACTTCCTCTCATTCACTCAGCTCAAAAGTCTTGTTAATATCACCTAAGGGACAGGTGCAGCTTCAGTGGTGGAAGAATTACTGGGCAATTTTATTTTTGGCACTGTGACCATTTATTCTTGCAAATGCTTCAACACTTTACAAACTAGCGGAAAGATTGCTATTTTAAACCTAACACAAATCATCTGAAATGTGGGATGCAAAATGAACTGAAATATCAGACCTTCTTTAGGACATGACAAAACTTTGCAAAAACATTGCGTCATGGTTTAGCACTACTTGCATGAGCAGAAAGGGGTCCAAGCAAAGCCTCAGCCACAGGCATTCACTCCTCTCCGGCTCTTGCACAGCCAGGAAGTAGGTTAAACCAGAATTCCATTTCACTTTAGCAGATTCCTGGCTTGTCGTTACATGCAATCCACTCCCGTTAATTGCTAAACAAGCCAACTTCAAACCCTGGCTTATTTTGCTGGATTGTTTAACAAACTAGGGTTTATTTTAAGCCACAATTCCTGGTTCACACTTTACGACTAGCCAGGAATCTGGTGAAGAGCAGATTCTGGTTTATTCTTCCCCATGCAGGCTTCTTTCTGCTTGTGTGCATATGTGTGAATATAGTCTCTGACTATGCCAAAAGCATCAGCCAATCATGGCCTCACATTTACTACTAATACTTCAGCTATTTTAATTCAATCAGACAGGGATATTGAAGTTGTTAATCAGAGTCAGGAGCCACCGGGACGACAGCCAGGAATCCTTGGCTGAGTGTGTAGCTGCCCGGTATGGTGAGCCACCAGAGCTGCAGCTTGGAGCATTTTCCTGGGCAGTGAAGAGTTCTCAGGCTGCCTATACAGATTGGCCCTTGGATCCTCCTAGATAAGAAGGGCTAGAAAAGACCATCAGTTTGCACTGGAACTTTGCTTAAGCAACAACCATCTACTTGGCTCTACTATATTCAGCTTTGTCCTTCGACTCAGACTTCTGTAATGATCCCTCAAGTCTGAGGCCAGATATGACTCCCAACTCTTTTCTGACAGCTTTCAGTGACTCAACCCTAAGCCCAACCAAATCTCCCAAAATTGTGTTCATACATGCAGGGAGCCCCAGAATCCTGTAATCACACAACCTTTACTATTCCTCTTCCTTAAATGCCTAAATAACTTTCACGGCTGAGTTACTTTTTCTACTTGATTGTGCAGTGAACCCTGTGTTTATGACAAGCAATTGTGAATGATTGGTCCTTTGGATATACTATCCCTACCACTATTTGCAGTGTTAGCTAGCCAAAGGTGTCATTAAAATTAATGATCCTTTTAAGCCAGTTTAAGCTCAGATTCATCCCTGGATCATGTAAACAAATCCAAGGTTAAAACAAGTTAGTGATATTTTTCAGAATACAAAATTCAGCTTCCTGACTTCCAAAGTGAGAAGTAAATAGAAACAACATTTGAATTTAAAAATAGCATACACAAACTGTATCTCTTCCTAAGTAAGCAGATGTGGAAAGCAATTATATCTGTCAGACCAAGAGAACACAAACCCACTTCTCTCATGCCTCATGATTTCTGGGAGGCTCATTTCACTCAAAAGCGTTCTAAATGGACAAAATATGTTGCTGCCATCAAACAACTTAAATTCTCTGACTAACAAATGTGTTAAAATTATGCTCAATCAGTATTGCAATCTATTCCATAGCAACAAATGCATGCTATAAACACAGGATTATGGCTTCACTGTAAAATCAAGCAGAAAAAGATATATATAAAAATCTTTCATAGCGTATCTTGATGATAAACAAAGGAATGCATATAATGGGGAGGAAAACAGAGTTTTGCTACAAAGTACTATATGTGTTGCGCCCACCCCATTCCAAGTGTTCTTGCATTGTGAAAAAATTATTTTTTAAAACAAAAAAACATATCTAAGCGTTCCCAAATTAGCAAACTTAAAATATGCTCAAAAGTGTATTCTTGATAGGGTTCTGTGTTTGTTTTCCATATCAACAGACGTTTTAGAAACACTATTAAAGAATGATGAAACAGGATGGGTTACTAGTTGTCACGTTCTAGAAATATTATTTTACATTAAGAAGCATTTAGACATTGACATGGGTTGCTCTTTATTTTAATAGAGCAACAATTAATGCAGAATACAATCTTCAATGTTCACTCTGTGTACTGCCTGATCCATTTATACAGCATAAATAAGGCCGAATAGTTTTCTGTAGCAGTTCCACACTACACAAGAGCTCTTCATATTGCCTTTTCAGACTATTTGTTGCAATTTCTGCTTGGACAACAGGAGGCAAAAAAATACATTCTAGAAACGACACCAGAAAAACATTGATAACTTCAGCAGAAAGCCATGCTTTGTGTTGTATGATCCTAGTGTTGGATTGGCTCTCTGTACCTAGTGCAGATGTGAAGCTATCTCACCATAAAGTGTAGCGTAAAGCTACAGAAGTTTGTTGAGAGGAAGTGATGGAGTGCAGAAGTGTCACTATAGCAGAAAAAGCTTTTTGCGTGGTAACAGTTATAACAGAGGGCAGGAATAGGATACATGACACTTTATGATCTCATTGAACTGCTGTGCTGGCACGTATGTTTCAGTGACTGCAAGAAGGCCTAGACAGTGTCCTTGCTCCAGCAGGGACATGACCCTAGATGAAGCACGCACATGCTGTAGAAGGATGAAGTTCAAATGAGAGAGATCAAATGGCTGTAAGAGATGTCAAAGAAAAACAAAGGGGGGGAAAGACCATGTTTCTTATTCGTAATGCATTTGTTATGTTCATCTATAGACACAAACAGATTAAGGGGGGTGGAAGTTTAGAATCTTTAATAGTTACTCAAAAAAGGATGAATGAAATAGTATTGTTTTGGTGGCTTATAAGAAGGTGATGTTGCTAAAACAGGAAAGACTTAAAACACTGCAGATCGCTATTTGGCTTGAAAATGCAATAGATTGAGGGGGCAGATTTGAGATACCTCTGACGTCAGGAAAATAAAAACTAATAAAAATATGAACTAGTTGAGACAAGCAGGCCTTTGATTTGAAGTCTCTAGGGAGGAACGGTCTACAGCAGGGCCTCCCGATGCAGTGCCTGTGGGCGCTGTACCTCCAATGGCACCCGCGAATGGGTCCCAATATGATGCCTGCAGGCATCCGAATTTATTTATTTATTTATTATTTAAGTCCATTTTTAAAATACATATAAGGATTTGTATGAAATGCATACAACTTCCTAGCAATTATACATTGGTTTCAACAAAAGTGGCTCAACTATCAAGTAAGTATCCATTTACAGGTATCCATATGCCACCCATTGAAATACTGAATTTGTTGTAAGATCCTCAATCCATTGTATTATGAGAGGTGAGTGTTTATCCTACCAATGCTGTCATTTCAGTCTTTTAGATGTCAAAAGAGTGCAGAGAATCCATTTACACTAGCCATTTGTTAATTTCCATAAAGCAGGTAAACAATTTAAAAGAGCGTGTACAACTGTTCCAGTACAAAAAATATCTGTGTAATAATCTCCTCCCCACCAAAAGAAGCAACTACTAGACATTGCCAAAGCATATGTTTAAATGAAGCATTCACTGTATCGCACCACCAGCAATTAGCCATATTAAATAATCCTTTATTAAAGAGATGTTGCAGTGACGTGAAACAAACATTTTTGCTAAATAAGACACAGCTAAGATCCATAAACGCAACAAGTAGACACAAAAGCAGCAATCCACTGATTAGGCATTTTGTACCTGTGATAGGTTCATCTACTCATGGCTAACTAATGATATTATAGTATGTTGCTGCCTGAATGGCTGCATTTACTTGTTGGCTAAACTGTGGCAGACTGTTGTGTGGGTCTAAACCACAACTGCAAATGAACCCTACCATCTTTTACATCGGTGGAATTCAATTTGAGAGTCTAGAAGTGTGACCTAACAATTTCAACTCATAACAAGGCTCACAGTAATTCCAGTTACAGTCTAAAATCACATCGCTAATTTTGCTACGTCGTACTGGACTTATAGAACCAACTTAATAAAACCTACAATGACTGGGACTTCTTAGTTTAGAAAAAAGGCAATCCCAGTGAGGGTTGGTGGGTCCAGGGGATACGACCAAGATTTATAAAAGTATGCATAGTGTGGAGAAAGTGAAGAGAGGGAGGGAGAAAGGTTTCCTTCCTTTTTCTCCCCCTCTCGTAATAGCAGAACTCAGGATCATCCAATGAAATTGATTGGTGAAGATTCAAGACAGACAAAAGGGAGTATTGCTTCACATAACACATAGCTCAATTATGGAATTTGCTGCCACAAGATTTGATGTTTGTTGGCCACTAGCTTATATGACTTTAATAGGGGTCAAGAGAAATGAATGGAGAATAGGTTTATCAATAGCTATTGGTCATGATAGCTCCTGGTTCATAGGCACCATGCCTCTGAATACTAGTTACTGAGGGCAGCAGCATTCTTCCTGCCTTTCTTGCAGGTTTCCCAATGGCACCTAGTTGGCGACCATGGGAAACAGGATGCTGGACTAGATGGACCTTTGGTCTGATCCAGCAGGGTTCTTAAGCCACAAAGTAATTTCCAGCAAGACATACAAAAATGTAATAAGAAATCATTATTAAATTGCTGATTACGTCACTTTCTAAAAGTTCAGATGATTAAGAACTTAGGCTGCTAGTGTAATGTGCCCACACAAACAAGATGGCAGCTAAGCCATACTGTAAAAAAAAAAGCACACCAGCATGACTTCCTTTTTACTTCAGGTTTTTATAAAAGCTCAGACACTGCTGCAATAACTGCAACAAATTTCTATAGTCAATAGCCCTACATCACCAAATACTTCTGACTTGATGGGAGCCTCTGAAGCGACCCCATGTGCTCTTGCTGCTTCAGATGATTATGTCTAACAGTGCAGTAGCAATAATGCCATTTTCCTCTCTCTTTGAAAAAAAAAAATCATTGGGCATGCCAAGAAGGATAAAGAGTCAAACATTCTTATTTCTGCAACGTATACATTTCAAATGTAGCTAGATAGCATCGTATACTAATCCTTTGTCAGTTTGCTTTACCATTTAAAAAAGAAAGAAAGAGGGGGTTTACAAATCTGATCAGACATTACTGCACCGATGCACCCATTCCAAACACAACCTGGCTTCCCTGGCTCCAGAATACTATATGAGCAAGGAACTGTGCAACATCTGCCACCCCAGCAATAAACGGTCAAAGCAGTAGCAACAGCTTTCAACCAGGACCTGCAAGCCTGGAGCATCCCATTATAGCAGGGGTGGGGAACCTCTGGTCTGTAGGCCTGATAAGCCCACAGAACTTCCCCATCCAGCCTGGTAGGTTCTTCCCCTGGCCCATCCCCTCTGCCACAGAAGGAAAAGCACTTATCTCCAATCAGCAGCTGATTGGAAATAAGCTATTTTCCCTGCTTAGCACTGGGGAAGGCTGCCTTTCTCAGTGCTTAACAAGGGAAAACACTTAACTCTGATCAGCTGCTGATGGGAGGAAGCTGCTGAGTGATTCAGTCCTGCTTCCTTCTGAGTAGACATGAAAAGGCTTTCCCTACTTATTTGTGAGTCGGCATGATGCTCATGCTTACTTTTGAGGAGACATGCTTCCTACTATAAGTGAATAACAATGGTATTTGGAGGGATGGGATTTTTCCCAGACATGACCACTTTTGCCTGTGGTCCTGCCCACAACTGGAATGTGGCCTGTGAGGGCTTTTCCAAAATGGAATTCAGCCCTCGGGATAAAAAGGGTTCAGCACCCCTGTGTTATGTGTTATGGAAAGAAAAGAAAGGGGAATCACAGGCATATGGCTCTTAGGCAGGAAGTGTTGAAACTGTTTTGAATATTGGTTCTTTGGCAGCAGATGTGTCACTACTACTTGTCCTCATGGTACTCAGTTAGTCCTGGGATTTCCCAGTACTTGGCTGCCTGCACTGACAGTATGAAAGAGTAACACCTGCACAATGCTGTGGGACCAGATTCCAAAGACTGAAAACTACTCCCAGATAGCTCAAATTGTTACCAAGATACTGCTTCAACATTGACAAGCATAGTAGACATTATAGCCCTCTTTATGCAAACAACTCAAAAGCAGTATTATACAGAATTCAAATTCAAAAGTACATTGATAAGTAGTTACACTTTTCTATCAGGGGCACACCCACATGCACAAAACATAAAAACAAAACCAAATGACCTATAAGAGATCAGCACACTTACCAAACCACGAGAAAGCATGCGCAGTGGCGGTTCTGTCAGCATCCAAACTGGCCATTTCAAGCTGCTGCAGCTAATCACAAACGTCTCAGGCTAAACTACAGTAATTTTTGAAAATGTTTAGTGAGGGTTAAAGGCAATCACGTTTAAATTAAGCAAAAGCAGTGTTAGCAGAGTTATTAACATGATGCAGTGCACAATAAAGAGGATAATTAGATTCATTATATTTTATGTTTTCCCTCTCTATTGCAAAACTTGATTTTCCTATACCATAATGTTCAATAAATCTCACTGGTTGAAGTACCATTACCTACATTTACATAATGCCTGCTTACTGTTCTATAACAAGGATGTTATTTGACATTAACATTTCTTATTATAGCAGATAATATTGAATATTTACAACAAAGAAGGGCAGGGGCGGGGGGCGGGAATCCTCTGCTCTGATGAAATAAATTCCAGGTCCAATTGAAAGGCATTCATTCTTTGGTTAATGAACCATATAATTGTTCTAAACAAAAATAGTACACACAATTACATACTTTTTTTGCAGTGCAATACTGATTTTATGTGGTTCTCAAGATGTTCATTAAGGAACCCACCAATAGGTTTTTTTGTATTTGTTCAGACCCTATCTGTTACCACATCTTAGCCCTAGTTTAGACCTACCACATTCATTATCAATGTCCTGGTTAAGTTCCAAAAAGATTTTTACAACCCAGTGATTATTCCCAGCCCGCTTCTGGGGGAAATTAATGCTGGAATGGAGCTCAAGAGAAATCAGCTTGAACTGGTTACAATGCCATAAGCATATAAATAAACAATTCCCCTATTTCTTGGATGTGGAAAATTATGGAATAATTTATCTACATGATTTTGGAAAATATGGATGAGGATTTGGGAAGTGATTAATCCTCCAATATCAGGCTCATATGGTAAATTCTTTATTGTACCATTCTCCAGATGCGAGCATTCAAATTAGGCAGAGGTTTTCATCATGCCAGTTAAGATTAATTCAGATATTTTTAGAGTCCACTGGTACATAGAAATATCTTTACTAGCTACTTGATGCAACTCAATTGTTTTAGATTTGCGGTATCTGTAGTAGCAATTTTGTTTCCTTTCCATTTTCCTTGATAAAGAGTTCTGCACAACTCAAAAGGTTTACATATTCTTACGCTGGCAGAAGAGAGCGTGATAAAAGGTACCACGTTATTTTGAAACTGTTATATTTAGGAGGAATAAATGACAACAATTCCTCCAGTATCAGAGGCAGTATGCCTATGTACACCAGTTGCTGGGGATCATGGGTTGGAGGGTGTTGTTCTGCACTTGTGTCCTGCTTGTGGGTTCCTGGTCAACAGCTGGTTGGCCACTGTGTGAACAGAACACTGGACTACAAGCTGAGGAGGTCATAGGAGTTGTAGTCCAGCCCATATGGATGGCAACAGGCTGGGTAAGGCTGAGCTAAGGTCTTTCCTGTGCCCATAGCTGTCTGCTTGAGGGTATTGCGAGAACACATCTTCAAGTCTAGAAAGGAACCACAGCTGATCTCTGCAAAATAGCACTGCTCAAAATTGCAGAGATCATCTTCATATCGTTCAGTTAATAATCACTAAACAGTAAATAGTCATTTCTGTTTCCAGAAAGTAATAAGCACACAGGGTTTGTTGAAACAAAGCTATTTGTCTTTACTATTCTTTAGAATGTATTTATTTAGGGTGCAATCCTATACATGTTTAGACAGAAGTTTCAAGATTGGGGATGGTGGGAGTTGTAGGACTTATTGCTATCTAAATATGCATAGAATTGCAACCTTATTTATTAACTACATTTATTTACTACTATTTATTACTACTATACTGCCCAATAGACAAATCTCTCTGGGAAGTTTTTTTTCACTCCACTGAGGGTTTCATAACATATATTAGTATAATTTATATATTTTGCTTTAAAATCATCTGATAGTTTTCTCCCTCACTTTTTAAAAAAGGTTTGTAAGCGCTACAACTAAATACTAGCAGACCTTTTTTTCTAACAATAAAGCAAGACCAAAGTATTGTATAGGTCTTAGAATTTGCTATTTAAAAGAATTACACTTGTTTGAACTTGATTTGGCAACATTTCTTTCAGGCAGCCAGGGCAATAGTTTATGCATCAAAACTTATATTGGTTTAAAAAAAGAGAAAATGATGGCATAAGATGAAGAGTTTTGCAACTATTTTGAGGAGGCATGGAAAATATTTCAGATCTTTACATTCCAGAACAAGTTTTTCAGACAGCCTAGAGCTTCCCAACTTTTGACTGTGTAAACTTTAATTTACCTAAATATCAAAGAGTCAAAATTTGTATTGAAATAGTGAACATATCTGCATAGCTGATGGACACAGAATGCTTGCATTGGACATTTCACAGCTACAGTTGTAGCACTTACAAACTTTTTGAAGCCTGGGTCAATGGTTAATTGAAATCAATGTTCACCTGGTAAAATCTCACAATAAAAATCTCTCTTCATAAACATACATGTCATATGGAAGTTGGTTAAAGTATGTATTGTATAAACTGTGCTTATTTGTAAACATTCATATTTTCTTAATAAGATTTGGGTTAGGCAGAGTCTCAGGATTTAAACAGAACTCCACAGGTCAAATGCAACATGGGAGGGAAAGGAAAAACTATCTGCCTTGTTGTTTACTTTTACTTTAACACTGACTTTTTTACTACCATTTGTAGAGAGCCACTTGTAACCTATCCTATATAATAATCTCAATTTATTAGGTGAATAAATCAAAGGCTCATGTGCTGAAGTGTGTTGCAAAGGAATAGACACTGAGGTTATAAGAGAAACCTAATGATTATTCAAGGCTATACCATACTTGCAATTTAAGAACACATTAATGATTACTAGCTTCCCCTAACACAATGATGTATGTAATAGGCTACTTGGGTTTACAATGTGCTTAACAGAACTTCATTTGGAAAGTGATTTGAAATTTAAATCAAATATGTTGCAAAGCTGCCCATCACTGGAGAAGATTTTCCAAAACTGAGCCAAAGGTAATTGTATTTATTGGCCTAAGTTGATTGTTGGGACCATCAACATTACATGACAATGGGCATGAGTAGTATTGGTAGAAAAGTTTTTTTTTTTCTCTGCAAGAAACTACACCTCTGACACAAGACTTTGATATGTTCCTATAAGGCAGGGATAGGGAACTTGTGGCCCTCCAGTTGTTTTGGCCTACAGCTCCCATGATCCCTCACCATTGGCTATGCTGGCTATGGCTGATGAATGTTGTAGGCCAAAACATCTAGAGGGCCACAAGCTGCCACTCCTGCTATAAAGAAAAGATACTTCCACAGAAATAAAGGAAGATGTAGCTGAACATATACAAGCAGGAGATTGTGCAAATTACTGAGATCCGACACAGGCCTCTGCCATACTTTCTCTTAAGACTTTTATTAGTGATATTCATATCAGAGTCATGGGAAGAAACACAAACAAGCAACAGCAGAGTTTGCATCTTCAGTGTCAGCCAGAGCTGCTGCTGCCTTTTCAAAGATTTGCAAAGCTGCCAGCTGGCTCAAGCAAGACAAAAATAGCCAAGGCAGCGGGGTTGTTGATGGGCTTGAGGAACTGAGAACAGTGGAGCATATAATGAAGGGGAGGAGAAGAAGGGGGTAGGAGAGTGGCAGCAAAGTTGGGAGGCCAAATCTTAGAGGGAAATGAACACAGGGAAAATCAGATTATGAGGGTGACAGAGAAAAGACAATATAGGAAGTAAAGAGAAGACAGAAAAGAAGAAGAGGAGGGAAGAAAAAGAGGAAGAAGAGAGAAGAGAGACAAATTGGAGAATTTTACTGCTATGCTGGGTCAGGCTTAAGGTCCATCTTGTTCATTTTTCTGCCTCTGGCAGCAGTCTATCAGACACACCAGGGAATATCACCAACAGTGCAAGATGCAAAAGCCATGCCTTGTTTGCACTAGGTACATCTGAATGAAACAAGATGCTGGACTAAACAGACCCTTGCAGCCCAACTCTGTGCATGTTTACTGAATAGCCAGTCCCAGGGAGTAAAAGGAGCATATAGCTCAGCATATAGCAACCATGCAGAACAATTCTTGGAAGTAAGTCCCACTGAGTTTAACAGGATCCACTCCCCAGAAAGGCTGCTACTCCTAATCCACACTGACATGGGAGAAAGACTTTACTGGATTTACCTATGAATACACATATAAGAATGGGCTGCACATGTGCATAGGACGGTAACCTTAATCTGATTCAGCTGGCCTCTTCTTAGGTTAGGTGAAAGGCCATCAGTCAGTGGTAGAGCACTTGCAGAAGGTCCCAGGTTCAATCCTCCGAATCTCCAGGTAGGGCTATGAAAAACTCTTGTCTGAAAATCTGGAAAGTCACCGCCAATCAGTATACTGTAGACCGGATGGACTGTGGACCTCCAAATGTTGCTGGACTCTACATCCCATGAGCCCCAGCTGGCATGGCCAATGACCAGGGATCATAGGTGTTGCAATCAAACACCAACTGGAGTGCCATGTACATCCTTGCTAAGCTTTGAGGAGGGAGCACAACTCGGTGGTAGAACACCTGCTTTGCATGGAGAAGGCCCCAGGTTCAACCCCAGGCATCTCCCAGTGGGGTTAGGAAAGAACCCTGCCTGAAACCCGGGAGAGCCGCTGCCAGTCAGTGTCGACCACACTGGTCCAGGTGGACCAAGGATCCGATTCAGAAGCAGGCAGCTCCCTGTATTCCTGAACTGGACAGGCCCACAGCCGGAGCGAGGAATAAGCAGCTTCCTCCATTCCTCCTCGCATGAGGCAGCTAACCTCCAAATGCCAGAGACAGGGGACACCCCACCTGAGAAGAGGCCGGCTGAATCAGACGAAGCTTACCACCGCATTCACACGTGCAGCCCAATCTCACACGTGTTTACTGAGAGGGAGACCCGGCGAGGCCTTGGAGGGGGCAGCCTTTCTGGGGAGTGGACTGCCCGGCGTCTGCCAGAGGTCTCTCTGGCCGGGCTGTCCGCTGTTGGAAGCAGGAAGGCAGGAGGACTGGACGGGGTGGGGGGAGTAGCGGAGAGAAGGGGGAGAAAAGAAGTTGGGGCGGAGGGGGGGGAGCGACGGGGAGCTCAGGCAGCGCTCCCCTCACGGCCTCAGGGGGTCCAGCGCAGGCAGCTCCCCCTTCTTTCTCCTCAGGCGGCGGCGGCGGAGGAGGAGGAGGAGGAGAGGGAAAGCAGAGGCGAGGAGGAGGAGGAGGAGAGGTCAGACCTGAACGCTTGGAGCGGGCCCTCAGCTCCAGTACTTTCCAGCTCACGTCGGCCAGAGTGGACGCCATGACAGGAGCAGCAACGGCGGCGGCGGCGGCGGCGGCAGCCTGGAAGCTCCGCTCTGACGTGCAGGCTAAATATCCCCCCCCCCCCTCCAACACGTCAGTTACTGGTTACCAAGCTCGGCCGCAAACGCTGCCGCCGAGGGAAGGCGCGCGCGCGGCGCGGTCGTAAAGCCAACCCGGAAGCCCGGGCGATTGTGACAGGCGGGGAAGGAGGTGCGCCGCCGACTCCCCATTCTGAGGGCTGCCGTAAGTGATGTTGGCCGCGGCGACGGGAACGGCCCGGGTTGCTGCTGCTGCTGCTGCTGCGCGATGAGAAGCCCCTTGTGCCACCCGCTGAGGGGATTCTGTGGGCGCCTTTTCCTCTTCGTCGTCCTGCCGGCCGTGTTGGTACGGCCGGGCAGGGCCTTGCAGAATGTCACCCCCCAGCTCTTCGGGAGCCAGGCCTTCGGGACGCTGGCCGCCTTCGGGGACTTTAACTCCGACAAGCAGACGGACCTTTTCGTCCTGAGGGGAGGTAAGGCCGGAGGGGGTGGGGGAGAGTTGTGGTGAGGGCTAATGGTGGGCCTCTTTGGGCTCGTTCTCTGTTCACACATGCATACACGTACACGTGTATGCGTGTATGTTTATTCCTGCGTTAAGTCTGTTGTGGGGAAAAAAACAACAAAAAAGGGTACCTTAAACCAGCATTCCCCAACCTGGTGTCCTCCAGGTATGTTGGACTGCATTTACCAGCCTTGCTGATCACCGGCCATGCTGGCTGAGGCTGATGGGAGTTGAAGTCCAAAACTTATTAAAGGCACCAGCTTGGGGGAGCCTGCCTTGAAGGCTCACAGGTGTATTGTGGTATAAGCTTTTCTAAACTACACTTCACCAGATGTATGAGATGTTATCCTGTGTTACAGGAAGTCAGACCCTTGGTCCGTCTAGCCCAGCATTATTGACATGGACCGGCAGCAGCAGCAGCTCTCCAGAGTTTCAGGCAGGCGTTGTTCCAGGCCTACCTGGAGAAGCTGGTGATCGAACCTGGGACGTTCAAAGCATGTGTTTTACCACAGAGTTGCATGCCCCCTTCCGCGTAGTTTGCACGTGTTGCAGGTTGCACGTGTTGCAGGTTGCACGTGTTGCAGGTTGCACGTGTTGCAGGTTGCACGTGTTGCAGGTTTCAGGGTTTTGTGGAATGCTGCATTTCATGTCCTTCTGAGTTCACTATTTACAACTCCATAACTACCACTGCCATGCTTGTATATACCTGTAACTCAGGATAACGCTAAGCATCTGATGAAGTGGATTGGTACCCCATGAAACCTTGTCTCATAATACACACACTTGATCTTAGCCAAAAGGCCAAGAAGTCTCATAATACATTTGTTAACATGTAAGTTAGCACAAGACTCTGTTGTTCTTACATGCGCGCACACACAAGTAGGTAATCAGGACTATAACTTTATCCACCACCCTAAACATAGTAGGACAAGATAGCAGAACAATGTGAAACGTAAACTAATAGGTTGTCCAACCCAACCAAACAACTATAATGTTTTTAAACAGTTTTTTTAAACAACAGATAACTCTGCTGTTGTTTACCAAACAGATGAATCAAACAACCACCAATTATAAAACTTTTTTTCATAGAGTGAAATTGACACAAACTGAAAGGCTGAAACTCTCTTGTCAGAGTTTAGCCTGTGTGAAATATTAATATGTTGGTTTTAATGGTTCTCCCTGGTTTTTTAGATGAATGCTGCTGTTGCTGTGTTCTGTATTTGATTGCTGAATTTTTAAATTTGTATCACTTTATACGTTTAATTGTACATTGCCCCGGAACTTATGCTGAAGTGCACCTCATAAATTTCTTAAATAAATAGATTATGCTTATTACATAAGATACTTGCATAAGATATTCATCCTTTTGTTGATTGTCCAACACAAGCTGAGACATAATTGTAATTGTTGGCGGAAGTGATAAATTGCACATTCTTCTTCATTGCTGAGGAGAGGAATGAAAAGAAGACCTGCAGAGAGGAAGTGGCCTGGATCTAGTGGTTGACAGTACAGTCCTCTATCATACAGTGAAGCTGAGTACCATGCCAGTTAATGAAGCCCAAAAGGCCTGATCACTGATCCTTTTTGAGAAAGGGAAACTGAAGTGATTTCTGACACAGGTGCAAATTTTCCTGTTGCTGGAGTAGACATTGGGACTAACTGACACGTGGGGGTAAGGCTTGAGCAATTCCTAGAATGGCAAGCATGAAACTAAGTGAATTCAGTGTTCGCAAAAAGAATTTGGAATTGGTAAAAAATACTTTACAGAGCTCTGGGCTGATGTAAGAAACCTAGTGTTGTTTATTGGTATTACTTATTGTGTATGACACACCCTTTTGACTAAGTACAACTCTGTTTATGTCTAGGTCATGGCTAATAATTCCAGACTAAGTCATAATCTGTATAGGCAGTCATGATAGGCTTTCACTTTATTCTGAAGCCCAGCACTGTAGTAGTTTTCGCTTAGCTTAGAGTGTCTTTTCTGCAGGGTTACTAACACTAGAAACATGGTAGTTTCATATAATTTTTTGCACCATGTAAGTTCACAAGTAAACTGTCTGGCCAGCATGCTGGGAGTTTGTTTGGACTTTTTTTTGTCTCAACATGCATAGGATTACGCCTTAAGTCTCAGACTTGAACACTACCTCCTGACTTCCACCCATCACTCACAGCTGGTTCCTCCTTTCTTTTCTGGTTTGAAGAAAATCATAGTTTGCTGTTTTCCCTGAAGCAGCAAGTGATGGTTTACACTTGCCCTGCAAATCAGGATTTGAAACTAGGATGTCTTCATTTCAAGCAAACCAGGAATGGGGGGAGAAAATTGCTACATGAGAGGAGAGGGGGTAGCATACGAGCTGAAGGGTCCAGTCATGCTTGTTCACCTAAAGTGAAATCATGGTTTGGCTTTAACATGTAAACCCTCTTTCTGTTTTTGTTCTAGATTTTTTTAAAATGTTCTAGATTTTTTTAAAATGAAAACTTGGTGATAAGAGAACCAACTGAAAATATTACAGCAATGGTTTTCAAATTGTGTCCAAAGGGACCTAGGGTTTCCTCAATGAGAAGATTAGTAATAGTGGACAAGGTTTCCTGGAAAACCTGGTCTATCATTACTTATAAACTTCTGCAGAGTGTAATGTGGGAGTAATGAGTATGTACAAGGGCCACAATTCCACTTTATATGGTCGGGACAACAATGAAGCATAGCAGAGCTGAACAGTGCCCCTCATGAACTCTATGTACTCTGGGGTTCCTATGAAGATGAGTTGATGAGGTTCAAAAAGTAATATATTGTGCTATGATATATTGTGTTTTCTGGTTAAGCTAAAATCATGTCTTTTCTTGCGTTTCAGATAATGAGTTAAATATCTTCCTGGCAGACCAAAAAGAACCCTATTTTAAACCCAAAGTGAAGATACAATTAGCGTAAGTATCTTTTTCTAACGTATTGGTTCCTGCTGTCATTCCAGCAGAGCAGACTTAAGCTTTTCCAATTGCTCTCTGCTATTCACTCTGTCTGGTTGCTGAGTTTCTTTTACTGTGGAACTTAAGTTTGAGCCTGATGGTTTTGTGGTATGCATCTATGAAATTGGAGCAATCTCAACAGTGGCCATAGTTCCTGGTTTGCATACTATAAGTGCTATTTTACATTCAGAACTAGGCAGAGCATTTCTAGGAAGGTTTGTTCAGAGCTAAGTCCCACTTAGTTCAATGGAATTTGCACTCCAGTAAGTGTGTTTAGGTTTGTAGCCATGATGTATTTGGCTTTTCTAATGTTGACATTGCCATTAGTTTGTCCAGGATTATGGTGAAATGCTTTCTAGCATCTGTCTTCTGCTTTGTGATGTGACACATAATAACTATTAACGTATTTAGTTTTTCCCCTATGTTAAACCTGGCTTCAGCTTTTGAGGGGACTTTAGGTAATTTGGTCTAGGAGGGACTGCTGCTGTCTGGTATACAAAATGGGGGCAATCCAGAGAAAGGTGGAGAGGAACCCTAGAACTCTTTGCACCACTATGGAGTGCTCGGGAGCTCATTCTTGGTTGGTGCAGGGACCTATGGCAAGAGAGATTGACAAGGCATCAGCTCCATGTATATCCAGCAATAAACCTTCTATTGTTCAAAATGTATTTTATTATGAACATGCTTCTTTTCCATTCTCCCCATTCTAAAATCCAGTTCTTGATTAAATTGGCTAGACAACACTTGGAATATGTTACATATTTTTATACGTGTAGTGGCTGTCAGGATTCCTTTTGTATTGCTTTCCACAAAAAATAACAAGTGGGCATGGCTTTGATACATAAGTTCTGTTGCTGCAACGAACTTTGGGAAACAATCTGCATCTACCGTAATTACAAATTACAGCAAGACCATTTGCAGTAAAAGAAAACTTGAGATATTTTATTAGCACAATAAGGCAAGGCAGCTATATGATTCTTGGAGCTTAGCGATAATGGTTTACCATTTATTATGTTGAATCTTAGGCTTGTGGGCCAAATCTGGCCTGCCAGCATTCCCCAGTTGGCCATGCCCTCTTTTCCTCACCCCACTCCCTTTTCCACTCACACACCCCCTTTCCCCTGACTGTCAATCATTTGGTAGTTTCTTGGCTTATGCGTGTTTTTTCCCATTCTGAAAGGTTGAAATGCCTCTGAAGGCTTAGCCTCTGGCAGTAAGGGCCTTAAGGTAAAATATGCTGGTATTTTCTTGTACTTTGGCCCCACCTTTGCCTTTGGCTTGATCCTCTTTTGCCTCCAGCTCTGCCCGCCACTTGAGTGCAGCCGCTAAGAGCTTCTCCAAAATTGAATTATTTATTTGTGCTGTGTACATAAAGATTCATTTCTTGAGGGTACGTTCTCTGTAGAAGCGTATTATAAAGCATAAGTTTTTAAGAGTAAAATAGACTCAGCTGTTGGAAATTGCACAAAGGCATTCAACAGCATATGTTGAGTTTTTAAATTGCCCCCAGATCTGTCTTTTGGCCTGGCTGAGAGTTCAGCGTTGTTTTAAATATGTATTGTCTTTATATGTTGTCTGTTTTTATGCTTTTATGGTTTTATATTGTGTATATCAATTTTATGCAAAGTAAAGTTAGAGTAAGAGAGCATATATTTTGTTTGCAGTGTTGCATTATTTATGTAACCATACCTCTAATACGTTCCCCTTTTTTCTTTAATTTTAGAAATGTTGTGATAACGAGTGTGGTTCCCGGTGATTATGATGGTGATTCACAAATGGATGTGCTCTTGACAACTCGCCCACAAAAACAACCCAATGCTGATCTATCTGTTTTGATTTTCTGGGGAAATAATCAAACTTTAGGTAGGCTGTACTGAACTATTTTTTTTACAGAAGTGAGCAACTTGTGGCCCTCCAGAGATGTTGGCCTACAGTTCCCAGGTTCCCTCATAATTGGCTATGCTAGCTAGCGCTGATGGAAGTTGTAGGCAAAAACATCTGGAGGGCCACAAATTCTCCATCCCTGAATTAGAAGATGATCACCAAGTTGTCCTGAAAGATGGGTAGCAATAGCCCTGTTCCCTGTCAGGATCCTGCTTGCTCATCTCAACCCTGACTTCCATATGTTCAAGTGTCCCATATGCACAGAGTCTACACATGTGGGGAAGAGCCATAGCTCAGTGTTAGAGCTGTAGTCAAAAACATCTGGAGGGCACCAAGTGGTTTAGACAGTACTGAGCTAGATGGACCAGTGGACTGACTTGATATAACACATGTAGTTTCCCGTGTATGTGATCCATATCTTCCATTTTTTCCAGGCTACAGGTATATATATATAGGAGCCTACATGCATTCAGATATCTGTGCATAGGCTTTGTGAACACTAAGCATTTGAATATGTGGAAGTCGGGGGCAGGGCCAGCAGGCACAACCCTGGTTTTCACCCCTATCCATATGTTCATTTCTATACGATTAAATTTATGAACAGGGCTTCCACTGTTGCCTGCCAGTTCTGTAGCCTGATGAAATAACCCATGAACCATCCGATGGTTGATTTTGAAACTGCAGTAATAGTGAGCTCACAGAATCATAAAAAAATCAAAAAGAAACGCTTGAAATACATATTTATGAGAAAAGTTAACCCCCAAATGTAATAACTGTGAACTTTCTTTGTTTTCAGATGCAAATCGTAAGTTTGTATTAAATAAGACATTTCATGATGAGCCACTAATCATGGAGTAAGTATATGTTCGTTAGTATTTATAATTCTATAAATTGGAACAAAACACAGAAAATGCTATGACAAACTAAAAGTAGGAATCATTCAAAATGTGGCCTTTAGACCAGAGGAAGACAACCAAAATGGGGTGGGAGGGAGGGCAGATGAGCCTCACTCCACACAATCCTCCATGGGGCAAAATATGTAAAAATTAAAGGGGGGCGCATCCCCTTCTTATTGGAGAATGGATTCAGGACACGTAAAGCAGCCGTGGGTGAGCCAACAGCTGGAGAAGAATTGCTCCAGCTGCTGACGCAGATCTGGACACTTCACCTGCATGGAGGTTTTCCCAGGCTGTCATGTGGGTGAAGCATCTAGGACTGAGCTGCTGGCTCATGTGTGTCTCCTTCATCTGCACAACAGCTTCCCTAATGGGGAATTGGCCACATGGGCAATCCATTGTTATCTCTGATTTGTGATTGGCGATAATGGCAAGAATTTTCTTGCACAGTGCTCACATCCCTTGGAGGAATACTGGAAGCCACTACAGACTGGAGATTGCCCTCCCCGGTTTAGGCAAGCTCTGTTCTTCAGATTTTAAGGTTCTGGAGACTTGTTTTTTAGTTTATTCAGTCTGTAATTATTCACCATTTTATAATTTACGGGCATGTTGGTAGTGCAACCTGAATGCTCAACTTCCGTTATGTTGTTGTTGCTGCAGTTTCAATGGTGACTTAATTCCTGATGTATTTGGAGCTACAAATGAATCTGATAAGCCAGAGATACTTATTGGGAGGTAAGCTAAATTCATTTATTACCATTCGAAGCATGCATTGTTATTTCACAAGTACTTGTCTTACAATATTGATATCATAAATTCTCCTATCATAGAATTGTGGGTTTATATCAAACTGATCTTTGGACGTGCATTGGTCGTGGCGGTGGAGGTGCTAACGTACTCTTCAATTAGCTTGATAGTGTTAAAATATCTGTGGTGTTAAAATATCTGTGTCAAATAACTATGATAGTTAAACCCTGGTAGTTTGTATAATTAGGTACTAAACTTAGTGCTTTCTGGCACAATCAGTTTAAATAGTGGTAGTAAGAAAAGCTGGGCTGGCATAGGAAATGCAACCCTGTTTTGAATTCACTCCTTCTGCCTGTGTCCTTTGTGCTTCTTCCTACTCCATATCACTGGTAGCTGCTGGCAGGACAACAATCAATGGGTCTGTTTGCATGTTATGATCACGTTTGATGGCAAATCATGGGTTAATTAACCCACGAATTGCAGGAATGCGCATAAGCCATTTCCATTTTCCAACAACAACCTATGAATGCCACATGTGTACATTATTACCATGGTGTCCGAATCTGGGCACTTTGGGTTAATCCAAGAAGAAATCATGTTTGCTAATTAACCTACAGTTTGCCACAGACCGCTGCCGTTATGTGTAAACAAGGTGAAAGTGATGACATCAAAGCACATTTTTAATTTTTATATGAATATTAATATATATTTTAGCACTATGACCTAGTTAAAGAAATTTAGGCTGATTAATTATTTGAGAGTTGATTGATTTAATCAATTATATATGCATATGAGTAAAACCAACAGTTCTGAAGCATCCTTTTTTTTAAGTGATGACTCAGATATCTTAGGAGAAGCATTCCTTCCTATCTGTAAGAGGAGAATTCCTTTTTTAAGGTGGTGCTTGTATTCCATTGCCTGACTAATTGCAGGCCCCTTTTTCATCAACTGAGACAGCAATCCTATGGGATAGAAGCGCAGAAGACAGTGCAGTCCTATGTGAGAGGGCTTTAAGTATCCAGCACCCTGCAAGGCTATTGCCGGCAGGAAGAGCAGAAGCTATTTTCACCTCTGAGATCTCTCCAAAGCCATATTTCATTAGATTAGATCATAGCTCATCTAGCTCACTTTTGATGGTGGCTGAGAAGCTGTTCTATTCAGCGGATCCACAGCCTCTACCCTCCCCGCCCACCAGCACAAACCGTCCCTCCCTCTTCTTCCCCTTCCCAAGATCGGAGCTCCGATGACCTCTGGAGATGGAGCCACCATGAAGTTTTCTGCAGCAGCTGCGGAGGGTGGGGGGGAGATCCACAGACTGATGTCCTCCAAGGTCACAGCTCTGCCTCTGAGGAGATTCACAGCATCCTGTGGCCTCTCAGGTACAATACAGAGGCCATAAGATTGCTCTCTACTATCCCATTATATAGCGTTTTTCGGGATGTACCAGGGAAACCCTATTGGCTAACCTTCTCCAGGGCTCAAATAAGTACATAACCCTGCAAGTAGCAAATTCCTCTGTGCTGCGATGAGGAACAGAATCCAGCTGAGTAAGTAATGAGCTACAGGAAATTGGAATTTTTAAGTATTAATTAACGAGACACACGGTGCATAGATAGTAAGAAAAGATCAAACACGCTTACAACATATTGGGTCTGTTAGGGCTCGAGGGAAAGTATCACTTATTCTATAGAGATTGCTGAATATTCAAAATTTACTAAGCCTGCATTTTAACTTACAAGTTTTTTTTTTCTTATGTTCTGTTCAAATCGCTGTTGTATGGTCTGTGGACTTTTAACAATAAAGTTGTTGTAGATTGCTCTCCAAAAAATTTTCATTGATCCAATTAATCAATTAAATATTGCAACCATGTTGTGTTGAAATCATATGTGAACATGGAGACCTGGGCCAGCATTGATTGTTGGATAAATCCAAGTACCTGCGGCCTTTGGCAGATGTTTCATTTCTATATAGAATCAATGGCAACGTTCATCAACCAGAAAGGGAATGGTTTGTTGTGAAGTGTTTTGCACTTCCCTGGGGCTTTTTAGCTATTGTGTCAAGAGAAGCGCATTAGACCTGGAGAAGTCAATCAGATTATTCCACTGTTACCATAGAAACAGTACATCAGTTTTTCCAACTTGTGTCCCCCAGACACTTAAATGTTTTAATTAAGGAAACTGTTTGTATCCTTCAAACTAAGAGTACTGTACTTAAATAAAAAAGGAAAAGATTCCCTCATTTAGGTAAATTACTAGTATATATATACTGTCATTTTCCTGTTATTAAGAATTGGCTTCTTCTTACCAGAAATCTGTTTATAATGTCTTTTTTGACAGGGCAAATTATTTTGTATTATTGGAATAGAATCAATTTTTTGATGTTGAAATCATTTTAAGTGTCTTGGGATGGGGAGTTCTGCCCTTCTGAAACAGGTTTTTTGGCCATTAATCTCTTTCATTTTTATCAAGATGACTTCTGTTTAAAATCTGGGACTTATGGAACAAAGGCTGCATATTCCTCAAGGGTGTGCATGACAGCAGCCATAACCTTGCAGTGGTTATGTTGGAAGATATTATCGACTTTTGAACAAAAAAAAGTATCTCCCTGCTCGCTCGCTCTCCTCCCTTTCACCCTCTCCCTCCTACTGGGTGGGAATACTTTTAGTCGAAAGTAACATTGCTGTTCAAAAGAAGGTTGACTATTATAGGTCAGTTTATAATAAATTCCTTTCAATATATGAAAAGCAAGTTATGCTTTATTTCTTTACAAATCAGTGTTCTATTTTTTAATGGGGAAAATATTCAGAGGGAACTGGGAAGGAATCAGAGCCTACTTATCTAGTATAGTGTCTTTAGCCATTTGAAAACAGAAATATTTGCTTGTAGAATGTTGAAATGTATTAGAGAACACGCTTGTTTTAGAGTTCATGCAAAGATCTGACTAACAGAACTAATCAATGTGGAATGACTTAATGTAGAGTACAATGTTCTTTTCAGGAAACATGGCTCAAGAAGGATGTTGGGAATGATTACAAAAAAGGATATAGCATCTGTAAGACAAATAATTTAAGAACTGGGCATGTTTAAGCTTGCGGGGGGAGGGCAGAAAGAACACTAAGGCTCAGTTCAGACAACACATTTCTCAACAGTGGTTTTAGAACTCCACAGTGGAGTTTTTACACCACCGTTGGGAAACGTGTTGTCTGGAGGGAAAACTCCACCCCACCGTGGAATATCCACGCTGTGCAGAGGAGAGTTCCTGCATAACCAGTGGCTGAATTCGGACGACACAATAAGCAACTGGTGTGTGTGGGGGGGGGAGAAACAATCGTCAGTTATCTTGACTGTCATGTCGACCAAATGATGCCATAGTCAATTCAGCGCTGATCCTAATCCACACCACGGTTGATTATTTATTACCATGTTGTGTGGGGAGTACCTCCTAGATGAACAACTGATTATTAAAGTTGATTATTACCCCACCAACCAGTGTGTTGCATAGAGGGCTCCATGGAGTTTCCTGTTTTGTTGAGTTGACTTTTCCTGCTGGCTACGGAGTTCCCTGGCAAGAGTGGCGAAAGGAGTGAGTGCCGTTCTAGGAGAGCTGGCTGGATTGTTTTGTTTTGCAGCAAAGGCTATTAGGATACCATTGAGAGGGCTGGGGGAGGAGAGAGGGCGGATGAGCTGTCAATCAAACATCACGATAGATTTCACTCAACTCCACAGTAGCCCACAGGCACACAACAGTGGAGTTGGAACATGTTGTGTGGGGAGTACCCCCTAAAAACTCAACCATTGAGTGGAGTTTTCACATTGTGTAGAGAACTTTTCACTGTGTGAACTGAGCCTAATACTGCAATCTGATCATTAGTGGTTCCAGGTTTGGGAGAACTTGGGCAAGATGCTTTCCATATGCTCACATCCTTCTTACCTCTGCTGCCGCTGCTGCTCATTTGCTTGCCATTCCCTATGGACCCAATTGGCACCACCTCCCAGAAACTGGACAATACGTTCAGAGTTCACTGCCCCTTTTCTTTGCTCCACTCACTGGCTCAGTGCAGATAGTTGAACAAGAAGAAAACCAAGGAGGAGAACAAGCGCAGCCTGGAAGCTCTAGGGATTGACAGTAGGTCTCTTACTGGGGTATGGGCTTCAGCAAGTGCCAAGTGATGCCAACCCCTGGCACCACCTTTGGGGGGGTTTGTGGCAGGCCACTTGGCTTTTTGTGCTGAACACAAAGGAGAGGTGGAGTGTTCTTGCTCACTTGCCTGCATGCAGTTCCTTGTCACGTATAGCTACCAGGCTAGTGCTTAAATGCAAGCAGAGATGGTCTTAGGGGTGGACAGGTGCCAAGCTGATCTAAGGGGTGCTCCAAGCTGAGCTCAGTGGCAGTGGGTTTTTTTTTAATGTACTGTCTGCGGTGAGTTAAGGTGGCAAAAAGCAAGTGTCTGTTGCCTTTCTTTCAAGGTTCTACAGGTTGTTTGGGTACTAACTACAAAATGATCTTCATTCAATTAACTTTAACGTAGGTTTCTTTTTCGATTTCCACTTTGATGTCATTTGCATAATGTAAACCTCAGTCGAGCGCAGTTTTACTTTGAGGCAATGTTACCTAGCACTTACCGTTTCAAATACTGTAAACACTATAAGCACTATATAAATATTAATAAAAATATACCTTTTAAAGATCAGCAATGTACTTTTTTTATTTATAACTTGCCTTTATTATTTTTAAAGATAAAAACAATGGATATTCTAAAATAAAGAATGCATACCAAAAGATAGGAACTGCTACAAACAAAACCTGGGATAGTTGTGCTGCATTGCACAATGCACTGCCACTGATCAGAATGTGGCTTTTCAGACTTTGGCTTGTGCAAACTGTAGCACAGAGATCGAGAGATCAAAGTTTTGAGCAACCTTGTTCTTGGTGGACATCACACCTGCACCAGGCCCCATAAATCCTCTGTGTGGCCCTGCAAAACTGACAAAACTGTTGTGGAGCATCAGAATTCTCTCTGATGGGATATCTGTCCCTCTTGAATGAGGATGCAGGTAATCTTTGTTGGCTGATCCTACAGGGACTGGCTCTTTCTTTAATTTACTTCCAACCTATGAATAGCTCAGGCAAAGGAATCAAATTCCATTCAGCTCTTATCATCAGAGGGCAGCCTGCTTGGTTTTTGGTGAGGTTTTTTTTTTTTTAAGCCATTAATTTTGCAGTTTCTTACTGTGAATGGCCTGCTGCTTAAATGTAATACAGTATGCACAGGAGGTTGGCTTTTAAGAGCTGAAGGTTAAATTCTGAGACAAAGGGGCATCAATTTAGGTTACAAGTAAGACTTCGGGGGAATGACTATCTTAAGGCTACTTAAAGAATACTTAATCGTTGAATGATCTGGTCAGAGGTTCAGCAAGAGCAACAGTAATACCAATTCAGTGTATTTAGGTTACTGTTGGGAAGAAACCAAATAATTTCCTTGGCTTTCCTGACTACACATAAGCTTTTCCCCCACTCCCATTCCTGTTTCTAAGCAACTTGCCTTACTCATACAATTATAGCTATTCTATATAATCTTAAATTGTGAATTCTTCATATGTGTAAATACAGCAAAATACATGTTCACTAGATGTCTGCTTGTTTAGTCATTCTCAAGGAGGCAGATTATTAGGTATAGTTTTCTGGCTGAGTTCCCAGATCTGCATGGCATAGTACTAACATATTTATTTCAGCTTTCTTTTTCTTTTTTTGCTGCTTGGAAATGTGCGTGCGAATATGCAGAATGTAGACGTATAAGTGTAAAGCTGAATTTTAAAACACCTGACCATTGTCACTTAATGTGAATCAAAATCTAAGATGATGCTAACACCACATCCTTTGGCTATTGTGTTCCAAAATTGGGAAATATTCTGTGGAATACTAAAGAAGTAGAAGCTATAGTAATCTGGACACTACAATTGGAAAATTCAAGAAGAACTGGGCCCATTAGCACAACCAGTGGTGTGTGTGTGTGTGTGTGTGTGTGTATGTACTGCCTCCGTCCTAATTAAAAAGTTACGATAGTAAAATATGACTGTCATATGCCAGAAACTTGACAGGAAATTGGTCCAACAAACAGGTTCCTTGTTAAAAGCAATAACTACAAGGCAAAATGACAACTGCATAATGGTTGAGCGGTTTTTAGTCCGGAAAACAAAATTATGTTGAATGTGGCTAACGTATACTTGAATCAAACTAAGACATTGTTTAGAATGGTATTGGCCACATGTAATTATAAACCAAGGGTAGCCCCCCCAGTGTCCTCCAGGTGTTTTGGACTGCCTTGCCTTTAGCCATCCTGGCTGGGGCTGATGGAGTTAAAGTCCAAAGCAACAGAAGGGCACCAGGTTGCCCAACCTTGCTCTAAACTGTGGTTTATCACAATATGCACCAAGGCTGATGTCAACGGTAGGCATGGTCGGGCATCTGTCAAAAGCCCAAACCCCAGCATGGGCCCACTGACAAGTGCCCCCTGGAGTGGCTCCTCCTTTTCACCATTGCATGGTTCACTTGCCTCTCACTCTATTCCAGACAATGGTGGGGAGATGTGAAAGAGGAGGAGCAGATGCCACAGCCTACTTGCTCACTGGCTCTCTGCCGGTAAAGCAAACAGGTGGTGGCAATGATGAGAAAGAGAATAAGGAGTAATAGCAGCAGCTGTTAGTGACAATGGTGGTGAGAAGGTAGAGTCACTGTGGGAGGAGGCCCATTGAGGATGTCTTGCCCTCAAAAACTTGGAGCCGGCGCTGATGCGCGTAAGCTGGAACAAGCCTGAGCAAGCCAGCAAGTCAATCTCCAAGCATGATTTACGAAGCCGGATTCTTTAAGCTGACCAGTTAGTGATAACCCACAATCTCCAGTTTACACACAATCCGGTTTACACACAACAAGTCGAGGTAAAGAGGAACTGCAAGTAAACACTGCCAAAATCATCTTCCAAGCTGAGCAGGAGGAGCAGCCCGACGCTCACTTGGGGCTCATTCTGGCATGTGCACATCATGCTAAATCATAATTTAGCATGACACACAAACATAGGCATTGTGTTTTCCTGGATCTCAACTTGTTCTTCAGTTTATGGTTTATTTTAAACAAATTAAGAGGCTCAGATATAGACCTAGCTTACATGTAAGGGAGCTTTAGCTATTGGGTGGTATAGAATGAAATAATTAATAAATAATGTGTTGGGACTGTGCAAGGATGCATTCACACATTGCCTCTCTTCCTCCCTCCTGCCGACCTGCTTGTTGCTTCTATTTTCTTTTAAACTGAGCCAGAGTTTTAAGCCAAAAACAAACCAATGGGTTGTCCTTGCATGAGAGGTCATATTGTAGCATAAGCTTTTGTGGGTCACTTCGTCAAATGCATAAATTGATCACCTTGGAAGGCAGATATATGGATGAAGAGAGGCATCTATCTATCTATCTATCTATCTATCTATCTATCTATCTGTCTATCCATCTATCTATCTATCTATCTATCTATCTATCTATCATCTATCTATCTAATCAAATTAATATGTGTAAGTGGTTGATTGTCTCGGTTTTGTTTTGGTTTTTTTATTGATTTTTTTCCAAGTAACAATGATCAAATACATCTCATGTGAGTCAATTTTTTTACAGTCTTTCTGATCACTCAGGATCTCTATTTGGTATAAGCAAGATTATCGTATAAAGTTATCACTCATCCTCCTAACAGATCATGCCATACAATTGTGTATGTCTTAAAAGGTTGTTGTGTATTCTTCTTAAACTAGTGAATTCAATAAATGGATACCATATTCCATAAAAAGTGTAAATTTCTACTTGGCCTCTTTGTACCTGAATATGTTTAGTGCAAGGTTCTACATTTCTGTTTCCATATGATAAGACAAAGTTCATGTGCTGATTTCGAGTTAGCAGCTATGACCAACCTGGCTGCTGTCCAGAAAAAAAGTCAGGAGCTCTTTCTGCCTTATTTGTGTATTAGATTCCATATAAAGAGATAATAGTCCAATTGCTTTGTTTTTAAAATTAACTATTAATACATTTTATCTCTTAGGAATTTATCATGGCACCCAGCACTGGACACACAGTACAGCATGTATAGACCTCACTCTCATGCATTTATAGATCTGAATAGTGATCTCACTGCAGGTGAGTTGCTCATTTTGAAATCCTTTTAAACTTAGTATTGCCATTGTATGTGCACGCAATAATACTATTAAACAATGATATATCAGCTGCAATCTTCCAAGGCTGGGTAGCTTCCAGTTCTACAGTTTTTTCCTAGTGGGAAAAAGGATTTCTCTCAGGAAGAAGAGACAGTGATAGAAAACTCAATAGGTTCAAGTCTTTTCTTCTCCATCTTGTGGGAGTCTTATTAGCAAGGTTCTTCTTAGAAAGGAAAGGGATTGAGAGGAGTGATTGAATTACAGGGAGAACAGAGGAGTAGACCTCTACCTTTTGCGAATGCCCCCTTAGCTACTTTTTAAAAAGACTGCACAGAGGCGCTTATGGCCGTCCTGCTGGGATCTCTCCACCATGTCTCTCTGTGTCTTATGTGCCTGACTGAGGAGGTGAGGTTGGTGTCCAGCTCTGCATTGCTTTATTTAATCAGTCTGTCTGTCCAGATACATGTTCAGTGCTTGAATCCCAAGGATCCCTACTGTCCCTTCTCTTTTTTGATGCCCCTTTTAGCTACTGAAATCTGATAACTATGTAAAAGCTGTCCTGCTGGATCAGGTGAAGCATCCCGTTTCCCACAGTGGTTAGCCAGGTGCTTCTAGGAAGCTCACAAGCAAGATGTGAAAGAGGTAGCCCTCCTGTGTAGGTATCACAGGATATCAGTTGCTGATATCCTGTGACTACATGCAGCTGGTATTGGGTGGAATATTACCTCTGAACCTGAAGGTCCCACTAATAACTGCTGACAGACCTATTATTCTCTATGAATTTGTCTAAGTTCAGAAAGGAGGTAGCTTTTTCTTTTAAAGCGACAACCAAAATTAGCGACATTTAAATTCACCTCTTTCTTTTTCTAATTAATGTTCCTTAGCTTAAGAAAAGGTTTGTAATTGCTCATACCGTATAAATTATTATATATGACTGAATTGTCATCGCCCATTCTGTGGTTTGTAATCACTGGTATTCTATGAAATGATGAGTGTACTCTTTGCATTCTCCATTTTATTGTACGTGGTTCTCTCTTTAAGTTGTGATTTACAGCAGAAAGCAATATGTGGGCAGAAGATGCACGGAAAGAAGTGTAAGTCATATTATATAATGTGACCTCCTAGTTCACTTGCATCACCGTTCTTAAACTGAAAGTCCAAGGTGGTGATTCTAGCTGACATAAACTTTTGTGAAAACAGAACCAATATTTGAAGGTACGTTTTAAGATTAAAAATGCCTTCAAACAAGTAGAGGAAGACAAATAAGAAGGGACAGAAGAGATTTGTGCCTAGCATGTAGAAAGTGCACTATTTCCGCAACAGATGTAGCCAGAATAGTTGAGCCAGCTAAACTATTTTTGACAGCTGTATCGTTATAAACAGCTTAACAGATTTAAAGTGTGTCTGAAAAGGGGGAAGATCATCCGCAGTCTGAGCATCTTAATTCCAATTTAGTTTTAGCCTACTCCATTTTCAAACTGCCAATGTATTCTCCCCCAACCTATCCCCACCGATAGAAGTTGGCATTCTTACTTAGACGAGATCCAAAAGACTATACAACTATTTTATGTAGCAAAAAGGGGTTGTGGAGTCATGTATATTGTATAGTTGATTTTCGTAAGCAGCCTGTAGTGTGGCTGTGGGGGCAACATCATTCGCTGTTCCGAAATAATTATCCCACTGGGCATGCTGAAACATTTGGACGTAACAAAAATAGTTTTCCAGTCCTTACCTATTTTATTATGTGTTTAGTTATTCCATGTGTATATACAGTTGTACAGGCCTTAAAGGCAGGTTACTGCAATATGGTGCTGGGAGTAAGCCTATCTATGCCTTAGGGTGTGTAACTGAAATAATCATCTATTCTTCCTTTGTTTAACCCCTTCCACTGTTTATGTTCCCTTCCTCCGTTATCTTCTTTTCATCTTACTTTTAGGTTGTACAGAACAGTCTCTTCATTCATGGTGCTATATGATGAAGCCTTTAACAGTCCTTTAAAAATAAAATATTATTAGCGGTAATATAATAATATACCGGTTATCTAGAAGAGGGGTAGGCAGAAAGTAGATTCAGATGTGCTTGTAGATTTTTGACTGATTTGTAGTAGGTTGGCAAAGGTTTTCTGCCTCCCGGTTGTTTAACAACAACAATAAAATGACTTTTTTCCAACTAAATTTGGCTGCTGAAATGAAGAAAGCTTGGGGTGACCACGAGTGTATTTCTATGTGAGAGGACAGTGAGCTCAGTTTACCCCTGGTAAGCTTAAAATGTGCTCAGGGTCTCCCTGTTCTTTCATTCTAAATGTACGTATTTTGCACCTGGCTCTGGTTGGTGGATATGGGAGTCTAGCAGAAAACAAAAGTAGTACTGGCAAACCTGAAGTCTGCTCATCCCTGCCTTAGGATACATAACAGAAATAATTGCTTATTCTTCCCTGTTTAACTCCATCCCCTTCCTCTATTATATTCTTTGAATCTTATTTTTAGATTGTACAAAACTGTCCCCTCATTCTTGTAAAGTATTGTCTACGTGGATGGTACTATATAAATAATATCTTCAGTGATTTTAAAAACTGTAATTATTAGCAATAATAATACTTATATACCAGTTATCTAGAGGAGGCCTGTTGAAGAGTCATCATTTTTAATTATACAGTTGTGTATTTCTAAAAATGGACTCGAACCGTAACGGTACTCCATCTTCAGTTAAAACTGCATAAGAGAAAATGTGTACATGAACTAGAGCAAAAATAATATTGATCTAATCTATCTCAAGGCGATAACGCTCTTTCAGATGCTCTCTGTATCCCAGGGAATTCTAATCTTGCTACAAAAACAGATTTATTATTTCAAGAATTATTCTTTGCCTTGAAAGCTTCTTTATCAGCAAAATTAATAGCCTTGACCTGAAGTAATATATTTTCATGTGTTGCTAAACAAATTCACCGGGTGTTATATATGGGGATTGAGAATAAGATAAATACGAAATGTGAAAACAACCCTGTCTAAATAGATAATAACTGCTGTATCTTCTCGGGTGCAAAATACTTGCAGTTTAAAATAATGGACTCCACACAGATAGCAGTGGTGTGAACATAACTTGATTTTATATGAAGGAAGCTATTTGTGTGGAATACAACTTTGGAAGACTGCATCTGTTTTCTCAGCATCACTTTATCGGTTCAATCAACCCCTCTTTGGTCCAAAACACTTTCAATATTGCAGAGGTGTGCTGTTTTGCTCTACTTTATTCATCTCTCTTCATCTTTCTAGACACCAAAATGGTTTTATTTTGTGGTAACCATGTTATTAGTTAAGAAACAAACCTACTACTAGCAAACTAATTCTCTGAATGCCAATTCTTATATAGCAAACGTGGCACCTTCCAGGAAGAAGAGGGAGGTATCAGCATGCTTGGGGGTAACTCAAGGCTTGCAGAAGTACAAAAAAAAAAACACTGGGGTGGGAGAGGGTATCCGTAGGAACCAGCTGAGTGAGATCTGAACATGCTTTCTGGGCACGAAATGCTGAGTGTTGTGGGAGAGCGGAAATAAAAATGGGGATTGATGAGAATGGAATGGAGTACCCTGGAAATGACCTTGGCTCGCTGGAACCCTGAACAGAAGTACTCTGCATTGTAACATTTGGCTGCAGGTTCCATTGTAATCTCTTACTTTGGGATGATCTATGGTTGTGAATGAATGAATGCATATTCTAGTTCAGTTAAAAACAACCATACTTTATAAAATTGCTAAGGACAATTACTTTCAGGGGAATCGCATTAGTACCCTTGAATCTTCTAATAAATCAAAATAAAAATTACTACCAACCGAAGAAAGCTTTTATTGGTTAGTATAATGCACAAGGGGTCAGATAAGTGTCTATAGATGTTTACAGCTTATTACACTAACTTTGATACATTCCTTTCTCATCTATTGTGCAGCCATTACAAATCAGGCAATTCTAAATGTAACGTGTTTAAATAATGACTGCATGAGACAAACATGGTATGAAATATGCAATTAATTCCTTCCTAGATTCCTCATAAATATCTCTACAAAATGGTGATAACATAAGTCTTCTACAGCCCTAGTTCTGCATCTACAGAACAGCTCTTCTACTGGAGTGCTATCATAATGCCCTTTAAATACTGCAATGGCTCTGAGAAGTTGAAATAATAGATCCAACTGAAACACAGGTGTGTTGAGTCTGGAAGAACATCAGCATCTTAAAACAAACATTTTTGTATATGTTTGGAAATTGCCCAAATAGTTGCTCACTTGGATTTTTACTTCCCAGTTTCCTTATGTGCAAAATGTGGCTCCTGGAGGTATAATGTATACATCTAAAACTCAGTGAGTTCAGTAAAATCGATTGTAATGAAGGAAAATAACACTTTAATATCATGCACAATATCTTCTGTTGAATAAATGGAAGAAATGAGTGTTGGGAAGAGAATGAAGTGGCTGCCTTCGGAATATTACTCAACAGTAGTCATTGCCAATATATATTTCTCTTTCTTTAGCCATCACAAGCATTGCGGGAAGGGGGTTATCTGATGTCCTCCTGGCTGTTTGTTCAAGAGATGTCAGGTGCTTTGTAAAATAAGTTCTATGAGAAGGCAGGCTAAGAAGACATTTCAGGGAAAGACGGCATCCATTCTGCCCTGTTCATTGCTAATTATAATGCAGGTAACATCCCTCCATATAAGAGTTAAGGCATTGCTTTGTTTGCTACTTCAATCCCTTTCTTTCTTGCAATAAATCTGCTAGTTGCCCAGTAGTTTACAAACAAGTTCCTATTATCCTGTTCATTACAAATCTGTCTAAAAACCCAAATTTGAGTTTGCAGCCTAATAACTTTGCAAAACAAGCTGTCAGATACAAATTAAAAACACTCGGGGGTCAGATACCAATTGAACTTGGAAAGGATAACTGCATCCCCTCCTAAATACATTTTCATCTCTGCTCTGCGTTCATCTGTCCTCTCAGGTGGCCCGACTTCACTTTGGCTATGAAATTCCCTCCCCAAGCAGATGTTGATGGTGTCATCATTGCTGTCTTTTGGACTCCAAGCCAAATTGGCTCTGTTTCCCCCAAGCTTTTAATAGTAATGCATATCAGTGTTGTTTAATTCATATCTTGTCGTACTGTGGATTTTTAAAATACTGCTTTTAGTAATGCTTGTTTTTAATTATTTTTCACTGATGTGATTTTTAAAATTGGAGTTCGTAAGCTGCCTTGAAGGCAGTTATAAGGTAAAGATGAGAGGAATCGTTTAAACAATGCTTCAGTAGAAGAACTTAATCTCTTGCATTTGTTGTCTTTTAGAGACTAGTTTCTATGCAAGTTTTTGCAGAAGGTATTCCTACTGAGTCCATTAGGGCTTATTACCAAATAAGCAGGTATAGGATTGCAGCCCCAGCTTCACTCTGCAAAACAGGTTCCCTAGCTGTATCCGCCGTATATGCGAACTGCCAGGAACTTTTCACATGTATCTTATCAAGTAGGCTCATAAGTGAACATTAAAAAAAGTATGCAGTAAACATCTTAGTCGTAAAGGCTTGTAGAAGATCATGGAAGGGATGGCACTCCAGTGAAACTGAGGGAAGAGGGTATTCAGAGAGAACTCAGGCAGTAGGTGAGAGTGCTAGTAGCCAATGCTGGCCTGGCATTAAGAAGCAGGAGCTCAAGATTCTAGCCTCATTTAAAGAGAACAAGCTGTCTGCATCTTGCTCAGCCTCCTAGGGGAAGGGAGCTGAACATTCAATGGCTATTAGTCCTGATGGCTGTCTGCTGTCCCCAATAGCAGAGGCAGTAAGCCTATGGACACCCGTTGCTGGGAATCATGGACAGGAGGGTATTGTTGCACTTGTGTCCTGGTCAACTGCTGGTTGGCCACTGTGTGAACAGAATGCTGGACTAGATGGACCCTTGATCTGATCCAGCATGGCTCTTCTTATTGTCTTATTCCCTTCACAGTATAGTAAGGTGCCAAGAACTGTACTTGCCAATAAATGTTTTTAATTTCTATGGGAGCCAACAAGCTGGACATATGGTGCAGTAGTGCTCTGATCAGTGATGCTGGCGTCCTCCACCCATTCCACCTCCATGATTGCATATACATATGTGTGCACACACATTGATTGTATATACACATATGTCTCTTAGCAGTGCAGTGAGATCACTAGCTCTTGGAACGTATGGTTTCATCGGAATGGTGGCTTTGCTAACTCAACAAATTAAAAATAATGTTAACTGTGTGGGGCCTAGAGCAGAACCCGTAAAAATTATGCTATTGATCTAGGTGTACAGTTATTGCATATGCTTACAAGCTCCCTGCCACCAAGTGATGTTGTGCACACATGATATGTATCACCACAGATGAATCTAACAGCAATCCATGTTATGTGTCACAAGTTCGGAGCAAGTCCTTAAAGTGTGTGTAGTACAGATAGATTGAGTAAGTTTGCACAGCCACAGATTACTGTTTATTGTATACATATGCAGCATTTTATTATGAAATTAACCCTTTAAAAGGGTTTCTATAAACACTCATCCTCTTGTACAGATGGGGAATACTGATAGAGGTTTTCTTCTCCCAGATCCTACACATGTCCACATACCCCAATACCTTCCTCTGCACAATATTAGGAATAGGAGGCCCAGCTGAGTGAGTTTGTTTACTCTTAGTTAGTGACTATCAACATGCAACTTTATTTTACGAAATTATTATCCTCCCCAATTGCGAAACTTTGGAGTGAGGGGGAGCAGGCATCAAGCAAAACAAACAACTACTCCCTTGAAATTTCCTTCCTGTTTGTTGGTCTCAATTACCCTTCTTTTACTCCTGCAAACTCTCAGCTAGTGACGCTGTAGTGCAGCCTTTCCCAACTTGGGGCCCTCCAGATGTGCTGTTCTACAGTTTTCTCCATCCTTGGGGGAATGAGTTAGAGCTATAATTGAATACATCTGGAAGGTGCCAGTTTGGGAAAAGCTGCTGCAGTGTGTTGTTTTCTGTGTGCAGCATGATTCTTCTTGCTTGCATGAAGCTTTTTTATGCATGAGCAATTTCTGTTTTGCACAGTTGGGAACACTGTGGCTTGACTTATGGAGGTGATAACTGTAATGTGCTTCTTGCTGGGTGACCTGGATCTTGCCACAGAATCTGGTTTTATAAGCCTGCCCAGTTTTTAAGATCTGTGTCAGAGACCCAGTACTGGGCCCTGATCTTCTGAGGTGAATTATATGGCTACCAGAGATATGTCCTTCTCCGTGGTGGCACCTAAGTTGTGAAGCTCCCTCTACTTATTAGTTTGCCTAGCACCAAATTTTGGTGTCTTTTAGGTCAATGCAGTTTTGCTTTCCTGGGCTTTTAATGGTTTTAATGGCTCTTAAATTGTTTTTTAGTGGCTGTCATTGATGTGATCTGCTGATGCTGGAAAATACAGCTTGTTTATCACTTTGCTTTTATTGCTCTGGTATGTTATATTTCAAAATATATGTTGTAAGTGTCCTTTAAACTATCTTACTGAAAGGTAGGATAAAAGTATTTTTAAAAAAGCAGTAAGGTAGACTTTTAAAAATGCTTTATAATTCATTACCAAAAAACATTAGGAACTTGCAACTATATTTTGCAAATCTATGGGTAATACATTTCAGATTACATGGGGTGTGTGTGGGGGGGGATAATGTTTTGCTTCATTATAATGTTGGGATATTTTTTCCCAGTAAAGTCGTTTTTATGAGAATCAGATGCTAAATGCAAATGAGAAATTAATTGGTTTTCGTACAATAATGTGTAGCTTACAAAGTGCTGAACATAAAAATAATGAGTTTCTAAAGCCTGCTGATGGAGAGTGGGGCTTCATTCATAGCTCATGGCAAAACTACAAGTTCTGTGCCCAGAATAAATGGTGTTTCCACTGTTCATTGCCATGCTTTAAATGTGAAAATCCCAAAGGATGAATCTGAGTTGATCTGCATAATTGGAAACATAATTTTTCTGTAGAGAGCTAATTTAATACCTGCATGTTTAAATGAAAACTTCAGGGTTAAAATACAGACATAGTCAGTTTTGTCCATAGATAGCAGTTAGTTATGCTCAATATAATTTCTTCAATGTAATATTTAACATTTATTGTCATAAATCAATTGAGTTTTGAAGCATTGACTTAATGCTTTGCTATAGAGATCTGAATTCATCAGTAGTCCTTCTGGATAGATTGTTTTCTGATAATCTAGAGCAGCCTTTCCCTACCCAATGCCCTCCAGATTTTGGGCTGCCATTCTATCTTTCTCAGCCAGCATGGGCACCAGGTTGGGGAAAAGTGATCTACAGTCTGTTCCAGCTTTTTAAAATGCAATTAATTTGGTAACTTTGGAAGGAAGCTAAGCTTAAACATAGATATTCAATCAAGAGTTTCCATGGCCCAATGGATGGAGTTGATGCCTTAGATTTAAATTGTACTGCAGCCTAGAACTCACTGGCTGGCTTGGGGCCAGGCTTTTTTAGCCTCCCATCTCCATCTGTAATTGGACTTATCAATAGGCTAGTTTGGACATAATGCTACCCACAGTTTCCTGTTACAAGAACAACCCTCCCCTTTTTCCAGGCTCACACACCCTCCCTTCCCAACTCTTCTTTCAGCGCAGCTGAGAGGAGGAGTTTGGACACACCTCTGTTCTAGATTAACCACAGCTTGCCCTCTCGTCCAAACCCAGACAGCCTGTGGTTAATCTTAAATATGTGAAGTTATGATAATATGAAATCTGGTTAGCTTCTTTCCTTTCTTAAATGTTGTTGTTGTCGTTATTATTATTATTATCTTTATTTATATCCTGCCTTTTGCCCAATGCTGGGCTTCAAGGCGGCTTTACAAAATTAAAACATATACAGTTAAAAGCTATAAGAGATATACAAAAGTTAACAATGTAATTAAATAGGTTTCAATATTAAAACATTTCAACATTTAAAATGCATATTAAAATTTAAAGTCTTAAAACATAGATGGGGTCCACATTATTCTCCAAAGGGAGCCAGTCTAGCTTCCCTGGGAAGGGAGTTTGAGAGTATTGGAGCAGTCACCGAGAAGGCTCTCTCCCACATTCCTGTCAGGCACACCTGTGATGGTGGTGGGACGGAGACATGTCAGAGAGATTGTGAGAGCAGGGAGGGTTCTGTTTGGTGCAGATTATTGAACTGTGACTCGTAAAAATCAAACAAGTTTTCTCCTGCTGCTGTTTTTTTTTTTTTATGCTTTAAGATTGTAAACATTTACTCCATAGTTTATTACATTATTTTATTCTGTAGATGTTTTAAATGATATTGTTTGGTAAGCTCATTGGCCAGGGAGCAGGGTATTAATTTATTTCCAGGTTTTTAAGGTAAATAAATGCTTTGTCATATGGCACAGGGGTCAACTGATCAAAAGAGAAGAGGGGTAAAATATTATATCAGGTGAGCACATATGCCCCTGCATTAGCTTAAGGTACCTCTTTGGATGCTGGATGTTTGCTGTCCTGGATTCAGGAGTGAAGTAATCTATGTTGCATGAAAACAGGTTGCAAAAATGTTCCTACTATTTCTCTTTAGGGAAAACTGAAATATAATTAAATTGTAATTTGAAAAGAAAAACATTATTTTCTAATCTTTAAAAACATAAAAGTAGAAATTCATAAACTGTATTAAATTACAGGAACGTCTTTCTATAGTAAATACCATTCACCTGAAAAATCAATTATTTTAATGCAGCATTTTCATGTATTACAGCATTTAGACAATTAGTGTAAGGGGAATGCCAGGGAAATAGTTTGGCAATTCTGACTTCCTGTTCCTATGTTTCTTAATGCAACTACTGTAAATCATTTGTTTGGGGTGGGGGAATCTTCTGCAATGAGTTTTAAAACTGTCTCTATCATATGCAAATAATGCTTCACGTTAAAGTGAAAGCAAACTATGTAATCTTGGTGCTTCTCAAGAAGTACAAATCTTAATCTATAATTAATATACTATATTCACTTTAAATATCCTTTATTTTTGTTGTGTGGTGTGCTTGAGCATCCATCGCCGCGATCTAAAGAACTTCCAATGGAGCTTTAGGCTAGTATTTCTCAAACTGTATCCACCTTCCCCCGTTTTGCATGCTAAATCACTTTGAGAAACTGAGACAACCTTTAAAATCAATTTTGAATGGGATTGGGATCTGATGTTTGAAAGGGGGAAAGGTTTTTGTTTTTTTAAGTCACATCTGGCATGTCTAAAGTGGCTCTTTGGATGCTCATCTCTATCTAATTACATTCATAATCTTGTGAGGTAAGTCAAGCAGCATTCAGACGTAATAATAACCCATGATTAGCATTACCCCCTCACCCAGATTCAAGTGGTCTCCATCCCACCCCACCCCACCGTTGTGGCTGTGAGGATATCAAAAGCTTCCACCTATATTTTAAATTAACCATAGTTTAGCATATCATCTTAACCCTAAATGTTGGTTTATCCTAACTATGGTTAGTCAAAACAAGCCAGCTTCATAAGCTATGGTTTGAGATTGGCTTATTCGCACTCACCATTGTATTCATGCTACAAGCTGTCTTAGGCGTCAAACAGTGGGCTAACAAGCTGTAGCTAGCTTCTATTTGGTACTTATTTTTATACAGTAGTTTTCAACTTTTCAACTTTTACATTGTATTTTATCATCTTGTATTTTATGTTGTGAGCCAACCAGAGAGCTTTTGTTACTGGGTGGTATAGAAATGTTACACATAAATAATAAAATAAATAACCCCGTTTTTTTTTTTTTTTACTATTTGTGTGTTTTCAGTATTTCTGCCTTCCTCTTTCAGTCCACACGGACCTCCCCCCAAGCTGATTTTACAAATTTGAAAACAATATAAAACTTTCCACATATCTTTATTTTTTTTAAAAAAAGCGCAAATCCAGATTAAGCACAAGCAGGATGCTGGAAGGAAAGTGGTATCTTCTGGCTAAGGGGGTTAAGTCCTACTTGACATTTCTGGTATTAAATTGAACTAATTGCCAATGCAAGATGCACTGAATTTCCACCATAGAGATGCAGGGATAGAGTATTACCTGCCTATCCATTCAACAAAGAACTTTGGCCATTGGAACCTTTCAGTTTAATACCAAAACTAAAGGCGGTG
Organism: Anniella stebbinsi; assembly: GCA_029215795.1. Taxonomy (NCBI): domain Eukaryota; kingdom Metazoa; phylum Chordata; class Lepidosauria; order Squamata; family Anniellidae; genus Anniella; species Anniella stebbinsi. The sequence continues at coordinate 13,826,858 of JARDYH010000007.1, forward strand.
TATCACTCTAGTCTTATCTCCTTGCTTTCGAGCTGATGTGCCTCTAAAATCTAAGATGGATACCACCTGCTTTCAAGACTGCTGTGCAATACTCATAATACCTCTACTTTTCTGGTCATAGTTTTGTCCTAAACTAGCAGCATATATGATTTGTGCTAGAAGCTTTGGGCTACCACTTCTGAAAAATCCCTCATTCTCTCATCTCCTCCTTTTTCAGACAACAAAAAGGAGAGCAAACAGAAACCAAACCCATCTTAGGAGGTGGGGGGAAGGCAAAATACATTACAGTAGACAGAATCTACATCTCTCATTATAAGCACCTTTGTTGTGAACTTGGTAAAACTTTTAGACATTTAAATTATCATCTTGTTAAATCTTTGTAGTTTGACTCCCTCTTCGGTCTTTTTTTTTTTTTTTTACAAATCCTTGCATTTATTCCTCCCACATGCCAAATAGCTAAACACAAGCTTTGTTTTATCGCTAAGCTGCGTGACACCACAGCCATTGTATTGTTGGCTGGTTTTAAGAAAAACAAACCCAATCCCCATTTGTATTAGAGATGCTTATTATTCTGGTCCTATCACTCTGTGAGTTTAGTACACAGATTTTTTAAACCAAATCTTACGTAGTTGAAAATTCTGTTGGTTTACATGATTGAGCGGCTTTTTGACCTGCTTCTATCTAAAATAATTGTAATAGGGTGAAGAAAACCCCACCTATAATGTGATGCAGAAGGTTGTTTGGAGTCCGTACCACATTTAGAAGCTAGCACAAAGAAAAATATGTGTGAACTTTTCCAAGACTACCTAGAAACCTCAACAAGAATAAAGCAGCTAATGTATTTATAGGAACTAGCTGCATAGATCTCTCCGCTGTTAAAATACGTTCACTGGCTTTCTATGTGTTTCTAGGCACAATTGAAAGTTCTGGTGTTTACCTTTGACAACCTTTCTAACTGACATAAGTATAGCCTTGTATATTTAGATTAAATGTACCTGGTTGAATTAAATATCCAAGCAAAATGTAATTGCTGCATATGTTGGTGTTCTGTTGACATTTCCCTTTGTATCTTTACAGATTTGTTTCTTACAACATTAAATTCCGGCCAAATTCAGTTCGAAATATGGGTAAATAAGGTAAAGAGGCCAATATTGCACATCTTTTAGAATATAAATAATAAATATAAATAGATATGCTTCTTGGGGGCTGTTAAACATAGATATCTAATGATACTGATTTCAAGAATAAAGAACCTTCATTGTAAAGAATGTAGCTTCAGTGTTGCTTTCAAAATTCTGAATCTTGCTTGGAGATGTTTTACTCAGCATCCATTCCCCTGCAGGATTTTAGCATGGCTGCCAATTAAACCAATCAGTCTGCCCTAATGTGTATGTTAACAGGACTCCTGTAGTGATGTCATCTGTTGTATGAGATTACTGCCATTTAATTTGTCAGCATGATGGAAAAATCTTTCAACAGAGTACTTCTTCCTTGTTGCCTCCAGGCTTTTGTATTGTTTGAACATAGATGATTCCCCCCCCCCCCCCCACTGGAGATATGGAGGGAGATGGTTTCTTCTTAGCTACTTTTCCAAAGAAGGCACTGCTCTATAACTTGATGTGTTGAAAAACAGAGAAGATCATCTGGAATTGATGCTTTACTCATGTAAATAGCTAATCACCAAGCCAGTGTAATTCTTGCAGTTGCTGATTGTGAAAAATACAAAAATGTCAAGTGGAGTCCATTGGCCTGGAAGCAAATCCAATATATATTCGAAGTGTTTCAGCATAATTTTAAAGGAGATGTTCCAGTGATGACTTGAGTTGTTTCTGAGGCTGCCATTTAAGGAGAGTGGAGGATGTGACTGATCGATTATTCCTCAGAAGCACCTGCATTTCACATACTCTCTGATTCTGCATTCTGTGGATTACTAGTGCAACTCCTGTGTCCCCACAAGGGCTAGTAGTCTGAGAATGATTGGATAAAAATATGCTTGCCTATTTCCCTTCACCCCCTTTCCAAATATGCTTCTGCCCTTTTCCAAACCTGTCTTTTCATTGGCCTAGCATTCTAAGAGGTTATTGCAGTAAGCATTCTTACATGTGTATGCCAGCAGCTGCAGTCAGATAGGACAGGCACAATGTGTTCAACTCTGACAGCTTAGTAACTTTGTTTGAAGGCTTCAATGTATCTAACTAAGGGCTGTTTCAACTCATTCAGAACCAGGCACGTTCTTTAGTTATACTAGTTATACTCATATGGTTTGAAAACCAAAAGAAGTGCAGGAAAAAAGCTATTCTATGGTCCTAATCACTCTAGGAATTTCACTGAAGGACAGGAATAGATTCCTAAAACAATTTTTTTAAAAAAAAATAAGACAGAAACACATTAGCTCTAGGAAGTATCAAATTGTGCTATTTCCCATGGGCAGTATCCAGTACTGCCAACTACACCTCAGTTTATTCTGTTGCCAACAAGACCCACCGCTAGCACAAAAGGAAGCTAGCACTTTCTATAGCATCTCTGGAAACGAGTCAAAATGCTAGTTTCCACAATGGGACAATTTAGCTGAGCGCTTTTCTATGAGCTCTGCTGACCTGCTCCATTTCAGAAATGAGCATTTCTGCTCAATTCTGGTTGCTGTTGTGCTAGTGGTGGGTCCTGGTGTCATGCAAGAAACATTGGATACTGCCCAATGTGTTTTGATGTTGGTTTTTTTGCTACATTCATGAAGGTGATGGTTATGAATGTGTACAACTAATATTTTGTCTTTTTCAATATATTTTTCTCCCATAGGATGGGAATTTTTCCAAAACTAAGCATACAAAGAGGAAACCTGAAGATGCTATTATTGTTGGACAATCAGTGTTTGCTGATTTTGGTGAGATTCCTTTCCTTTCTTCCTACACCAAATGTTTGACATTTCTATGCACTGTATAAAAAAGCATGTGTGCACACAATCAACTCCTTTGGTGATTTGACAAATGTGTTTACTATCTCATTGTACTACAATTTCAGGGAACTCTTTTCTACAATTTTAAGGCACTCATTTAAAAGACCTTCAAAGATAAAATGCCTGTAAATGCTGTTATGCATGACAAACATTTAAATTAATTAAAGTAGCTTATAAAAAGATTGATGAAACATGTCAACATTCTTAATGGTTATAATTGTCAGTTATTTCACTAAGCTTCAGAACAAAGAGAATACTTAATTTATATGTAAATTTAGTTTTAAGCAATTTTTGGTCAGCGAGATATATTTTTTAAATAGTACTTCGGGTTTTTAATCAGGGTTCAAATTAGGAATCGTTGTATGTATTTTAACAGCCTAAATTGTTGATAATAATGAATTAATCCCAATTTTATTCTATATTTGATTATGAAAAATGCTACTTTTACCTCTTTTAAGTAAGGGTGTTTTAGATAAAGAGTTATTTTAAACTTTCTTTCTGAGAGAGAAAGTTTAAAATATCTTGCAGAATGTAAATATCTTGTGGCAAGTCAGAATATTCTCTGTGCAACTAAGAAGGAACATTTATAAAAACCTGGTTCTTTTTTAGTCATTACTTAGGTGTTTCCAGTTTAGATTACAGATCAAGCATCATTTCCCATCCCTTCCGAAAGGTTTTCTATGACTCATTTGTAAAATGGGTTTTGGCATATGTACATTCGGTGAGTTTTTAACTGTCCTCATAAAAACTCAACAAATTTTCACCCAACTATTGTATGCTAACCAATGCTCAGACATGGCTATGCTATGCAAAAGCCCTCAAAAGCTGATTTTGAAGATCCCAGGAGACAGTCTGCACACTTGCCCTTCTTCCTGCCTTCCCTTCTTTGACGTTCTGATCCTGTTTAACTTAAACTACAGACACAAAGACGTGTGGTTTAATCTCACGTTAATGTTCATTAACCAGGGTTTAAAATCATGGTTACTTATCTTTACAAGTGTAGTACAGTGTTACCATGATCTAAAAAAACACTCAAAAAAACAGGGCCAAAAGATTCTTTCTGTAGTTGATCCCTTTCTTAGTACAGATGCTTAAAAATACTCACAGACATTCTTATGCAGTTCTGTTTGACCTTTAATTAAATACCATCTCTCTTGGGTGACACTTTGGCTGGTCCCTGGTGTGGGTACTGAAAACATTTAGCTACATTAACAGCAACAGAACAAAGTGGAAGACTATGAAATTGGATTTATTTTGGAGAGGGTTTTTTTTGCCATGATATTAAATTAGAATGTTCATTAAAATCTAGGCAAGACTCAAATGTATATTTGCATGTAGTGTTGTCTTTTAAAGAAAAGAACCCACAAGGTTTGACTGGGGGTTGGGAGCCAAAATAATCTAAACTCTTTTGTCCATGCTTCTTCAGTTTCACATTGTCCTGGTACAGAAAGCTGTTAATGATTCCCCAAAAGCAGATGGTATTGAAAAATGCCATGAATACTAATAAGCATAAAGTATATGTCAAATGCATTTATTTTGAAAGATGTAAGGAAGAAAAGTAATCTGGAATTGAATTTCTTCTCACCAAGTGTTATAGCTAACAGCAGTGGATAATATCACCAAAGGGTGCATTATAATTTTAGAAATCTGCCACATTTCAGGGAAGCATGAATTAACTTGGATTGCAGGAAGTGCAGAAAAAGGAAAAATACAATTAAACAAGCTTTTTCTTTGCAATTTGCTATTCAGAGTTTGGCTTTTTGTGGGGAAAAAATTAAGTAACATACCCCTAGCAAACAATTACCAGTTTCAGTGTTAAGAATAAATAAAGCATTGGGGCAAGAGGAGGTGATAAACTTTCTTCTCCAAAAGCCATGTTATAGCTTTAATTAGTTTTGTCACTTGACCTGCATAAAAAGAAGGAAGGAGACCGCCAGGTACACAGATGCAACAGAATTTTGAGATTAAAGACTGAAATTGATTGTTCCTAGGAGTGCCCTGAAGAAGAATTCAGTTAGAAACAAGCTCAGTCAAACCTGGAGATTTCACCATTTGCACTAAGTCTATGCATGTACACCCAAGTGCATTTAGACTTCTATGTGCAGAATCCAGGACAATTTTCCAGGCTACTAGTTTCATGTACAGGAGCCTACATGCATTTGGGTGTGTTTGCAGAATGCATGGTAGTTGTGATGATGATTCATAATAGTAGTATTTTTGACCTGCCTTTCATCATAGCATATCAGGATTCTAGTTGGAGCAGATCCCTGATGTGCCCAATCCATCTGTTCAATTGCCCCTAAATGAATGAATGTATGAAAGGGGCTTTGATAAGGAACTAACATGACAGTAACAGAGGAGATTAGGGCTAGGTTGGAGGATGTTTATTTCATAAAGTGGGTTCTGGGGCGGGGGTTGCTTCTGTTTTGACAATTATATTCCACTCCGGCAAAAAGGAAAGAAAAGGAGCCACCATCACCTCCAAGACTTTGCGAAAGTTCATTTGTAGTAGGAGAAGCTAAACAGAATTCTTCAATTAATCCTAGAGTATGTGTTTATGAAAAATCTAGGAGGATCATAGTGGTAGAATACATGCTCTGCATGCAGTACATCCTGGGTTTAAGTCCCAGCATCTCTAGTTAAAAAGGTTCACATAGCAGGTGTTAGAAAAACGTTTTGAGAGTGAGGCCAGATCTACACCAAGCAGGATATAGCACTATGGAAGTGGTATGAAAGTGGTATATAAAAGACAGGAGCCACACCAAGCAGGATATCACAGTATGGAAGCGGTATGAAAGTACTGTGTTTCTTTGATTCTAAGACATCATCGATTGTAAGACGTGCCTTAATTTCAGTACCACCAACAGAAAAAAGCTTTGATTCTAAGAAAAAAAATAAAAATAAAATAAAACCTTTGCCTTGTACAAAGCGCAGAAAAATTCAAAAACTGTGATTCTAAGATGCCATCAATTCTAAGACACACCACATTTTTAGAGACGTTTATATGGGGGGGAAGTGTGTCTTAGAATCGAAGAAATACAGCAGTATATAAAAGGCAGGAGCCACGCCAAGCAGGATATAGCACTATGAAAGTGGTATATGATGTTCGTCTATGGGCTCTAACAGTTGTCAGTACATTTCAATAGTGTGGCTCCTGCCTTTTATGTACTGCTTTCATACTGCTTTCATAGTGCTATATCCTGCTTGGTGTAGATTGGGCCTGAGACTCTGGAGAGCCATTGCCAGCCGGGATAGACAATACTGGGCTAAGATGACAAATAGTCTGACTTGTATAAGTTCCCTATAGTTGTGTGAATACTATCGTTCTATAATTTACTGTTTTATATGGATGATTTTATATTTACGGATCTGTGTTTTATTGTGAGCCTCCTTTAAATAAATAAATAAATAAATAGTACCAGACCTCTGGGTCATTCAGTGAAACTGGTTGGGAGGAGTTTCACATCTGAGAAAGGAAATCCCTTGACACAACACATAATTTATGGAATTTGCTGCCACAAGATGTGGTGCTGACTAGTTTAGGTGGCTTTAAGCTATCAGACAAATTAATGGAAGATAAGTCCATCGATGGGCCTTAGTCATGACAAATGGAATCTGCAATAAAATGCTGGCGCGTGTCCTCACCTCCAAACAGCCATGCATCTGTTCAGGGTTCTAGCCATACTTTCCCTCAGGATACTCCAATCCAGGAGTAGGCAACCCGTTTGGGCCCAAGGTCACATTTGGAAATTTGCGGCACTATCCTGGGCACCATCACAAAATGGTCAGCCGCCTGCCATCTCCAGTGCCCAAGAATGTATCTGAGACCCACATGTGGCCCATAGGCATTCATGGGAAAAGAAAGTGGGAACAGATAGAGGCCTTCACTTTGCTATGAAATGATCCCAGCTGCCAAGGGAAAAAAATATTTTTTTAAAAAAGGTAGGAGGGGTAGGGTACATTGGCAAGCACCAGGAAACATGTCCCAAGTGGGCGCACGTGCCCACAGGCGCCACATTCCCTACTATCTTTCTGCTTTCCCCATTTCCAGCTGACACTCAGCATTCCATGTCTACTGAGCAGGCTCAGTTCTCACTGGGCTGGTTTTGCGTTTTTGCCCCTTAGATTTTTTTTATTTACATATTGTTCTACTTCTACAAACTGTAGGGTTTGCCCAAGCCTTCTCAGTGGCCCTACTTTGGCTCCAGTTCTATTGATACCCACCATCTGACTTTGCTATTAGAGGGAGTGATCAATATAGGGAAATTGCAGGTTTGCAAATAGGATGCCATTGAATATTAGTATGTGAACTGCCCAGAGAGCTTTGGCTATGGGCAGTATAGGAATATTATAAACTGGCCATACTAGTTGCTGTGAAGCAACAGCAGGAGAGAGCTATTGCCCTCATGATGTGCGCTTGTGGACTTCCCACAGGCATCTGATTGGCCATTATGAGCCATAAAATGTGGGCTAGATGGATCTTTAATCTGTTCCATCAAAAGCACCTTGAGTCCTTATCTAGACACTGCCTATACACTGGACTTGCATGAAACTTAAGTTGGCCATTTCTAAAATAGTGGTGGGCGATTTAAGTTTCATGAAAGTCCCAAAAAGCCAATTTACTCTCCAGGAAATGGCAATGTGTGTGGGGAACCTGTATTGTAAATCAGCTCTCCTCCCCTTTCTGAAAACCATTCCCTCTACAATGCGCTGTGAGTTCATTTTCAAATAAAATACATCTTTAATCTCCATGTTGTTCATCTGCTTTTAATCAGTTTAATTTTCATTTAAAATTGGTTTTAAAACAGCACTACTGCATTAAGAAAATCGGAGAATATTATTTCAGCCACTTCAGTACAACAATGAACATTAATAACAAGTAAATTAGAAATCTTCATCTACAAATCATTTTCATAGAATTGGGTTTTCTAGAGTGTCTGTTTTAACACTGCAATGTCTAAAATATCTTCCTGTGTAAAGTGGGTTGAGCAAGAATTGATTAAAATAATTTAATAAAGTTGCCAGTAATTTCTAGAGATAGGTGCAATTTTGGAAGTGTTCATCTCCTAAAATTTCATTTAGAGATTCACTTTGTAACAACAGTACTGAATATATCTGAGATTTGGCTTCATTTTTTTTTTAAAAAAGCTTATTTTTGTTTGTGTGTTATCTCAGAATCGTATACACTTGCAGCTGACTCTGTATTCAAGTATGTTCTCTTTCAGTTTCACCAATTTAATATTTTTACATGAAGGGTCAAAACTTGTAACAAAGGTGGCGAAACAGTGTTGTTTATTCCCAAGGGTGATCTTTCTTATATGCCTTTCGTGACTGTGTTACAAATGGCTTCTATTCAGTTTATTATTACTTTGGGGACATAACAAGAAAGTAACAAGCAAAATAACGACAAAAGATTAAATAAAACCAGTCAGTAACGTAATGTAAACATCTGTATATATGCATAAATCTTTAAATTTGTTCAACTAGCACTCAGCTGTCACAATCCAAGTTTCGAGTTAAAGTAGCACTGCGGTTTCCTTTTTGCTGCCAGTAGTGACAAAAGCCACCATTCAGATGATCTAGATATAGTAATGCTTAGAGGTCACTCACTCAGACCAATGGGTGTAGTTAGTCGTGAGTCAATTAGTGAGAACAAGCCAGGACCAAACTACAGTTTCAGATCAGCTTGTTCGCTTACTAGAACAGTAGTGTGGAATTTGTGGCCCTCCAGATGTTTGTTAGACTGCAACTTCCTCCATTTCTTCCCCAGTGGCTGTGTTGACTAGGATTGACAGGAGTTTCAGTCAAACAATGTCTGACGAGCCATACATTCCCCACCACTGTACTAGAGTTGAAACAAAGCATGGTTTGCTGAGCATGTATATCATGGGGAATTGTGGCTTGTTTAAAAGTGAAAACACCAGCTTCTGATCTCCATCATGGACATTAAAGAGGATGAGATAGCAGATGGGAAGTAGGTGAGCTCAAGAATCACCACTGTTTATACCATAGCAGGGAAGCATGCTTTCCTGTTGCATCTCAACTGGGCTATAGGCTTTTCAGGGCTCTAGTCCCCAGTGTAGAGCCCCAATCCCATCCTGGCCCAGGTTGATCTTCAGGTCCTCCAGAGTGGTGGTGTTAGCATGGTATAAAGGCCAGCAGCTAGAAGGAGAAGAAGCTTGCAACTGTTCTATGCATGCATGGAACTGTTTTAAGCATATGGAATGTGTAGATCTCAAACTTAGCCTCAAATTCTTTTGTTAAATTATTTGTGGTTATCACAATTGGTGGACTATTTAAATTGATCTAGCATCTGCTACAACATTTCCACTAATAAGCTTGGCAGGGCTACCTAGTCATATGTTTATAAGCTCCAGAAAGTTGATTGAGGTGGAGAGGATGTGTTAATGTAATCCCTTTTCCATCCCTGTCACCTCCTGCTGAGGTATTTACATCCCTAATTAAAAAGGACAAAGCCTTGGGAGGGTTTTATTTAAATTGAAAATTAATCCAAATATGAGCATAAAAGTTCTCAGTGGGTGGCAAAACAGAACAGAAAGCAAGTTAGTGCCCAAAAGAAAGGTTTCATCTGACTTGAGAGTCGGCTTCAAGAGGATAAACCAATGACCCTTTTGCAAAGTAGATTGTCTAAATATGTAAATAAAATACAATTCAAAAAATTATTTTAATGAGCATTTAGAGGTAATGAGACAGACATAATATTTTTGGCCTTTGTTGCAGAATTACTATCTGCAATATATTATTAACTCCTGGTAGATTAATAATTTTCATAGCTACTCGTAATGGAATCAATTTAATCACATAGTAGTGAAGAGTAGGCTTTGAGGTGTTTGTACATTCCTGACAGTTTCCAAAGTAAACAGCTTATATCAGAAATATAAGGGCACTTTTTAAGATTGGGCAAACTACACTATTGGTTACTTGTATGTTCATTTGATGGTCCGGTCTACACATAATGAAAACCCAGTGTTTTAAACCCTAGGCTGTTGTGAATGAGCCAGCATGCTACCTCAGTGTGTTAAACAGCACAAGGACTGAATGGGGAATAGCATGATGACTGAATGGGGAATATGCACATAAAGGTGCACCATGTTTAGATCAAATAGTTTGGCCTGGTAGTGGTGGTGCAGAATTGCACATTAAAGGAGAAGAGGAGGTGATCCATGAGCTCTTGGCATAACCCCCATTTCTTAACCATAGTCAGGTTATCAAGAATGGCACTCTATCCAACATTTTGCCCTGACCTGCCCAAGACAGGGGTACAAACTTCATGCTGAGGGCCAGCAACATTTGTAAACCGCCCAGAGAGCTTCGGCTACGGGGCAGTATATAAATGTTAATCATCATCATCATCATCATCATCATCATCATCATCTTACCTAAGGTTAGTAGGCAAACATAGATGCACCTCTCTCCTTTGATCTTGAGGGCAATGGCTTACAGAGTCAAATAGGAACCCTATTCCTAGAATTCCCATGGGGTGCAATGGAGTGCTACAGTGCTTCTTGAGGACTGTAAGTTGGGACTGTAAAGAACAAGGGGTTCTGCATGGTTTTCTGCTCCCCATTTTGTCCTTTTCTTGGGAGTAAAGGTAAACTATTAAGAGAAATTACGTTGGTTTTAGCTTAGGATTCTATTGCTTTATAACAAGAGATGGCTAAGGGCCCTACGAAAGGAGGCACTGCAATCTTGTGATACCTGAAAGGGAGGATAGTCTGGTTTATCTCAAGGCTGCTAGTTTTTCAGGCAGATACTTTTCTGTATCTCAAGATCGTATACTATTTCGATCTACACAGAAGCAGCCTAAGCCAGTGAGGTGAGACTAGGCCATCCCTCCCTCCAGAGGAAAGGGGGAACAGGGTAGCCAAAGCTGAGTTAGACATTGTATAAAGCTTGGAAGAATTCCCAGCTCTGGGGCCTTTGTTCTCCATCCAATCTTGGAGGACGTATGGCATGGCTTATAGGCCAGTTAGCTTTTCTGTTTCATCTCTATTGGATTAGATGCTTCCTGTCTTAGACTTTTGTAATTCCTTTTTCTTAGATACTCTGCACTATTCCCCTATCCTAACTTGTACATTATTTATCTCCCTCAATACTTTGTGCTGCTAGTTTTTCCCTTGGGTCAGCCCTAATTCAAGTGTGTTATCGGCCACAGTTTCCAGGCAATTTGACTGGAGCACCTGAGAAGTTCCTCCGAAGCTGAAGTGTGGGGACCCGAGGAGGTGGTGGTAGTGGGGAAAGCGTGACCACTAGAGCTATGATGCCTCTGTCTGCCTTTATAGGAACAAGCAACAGCCCTGAGTAAGAGAGAGGAGAACTCGTCCTCAATACTCATGGCAAGTTCTTTGCAGATGAGCTAGGGTGGTTCCTTGGGTGAGGATCATCAGTTATTCAGTGGGATGTATCCCAAAGGATCTGGGTTACGGAGTCATATGTAAAGTGCTTGGCTTTTTGTTAAAATTAAAGAAGATTCAGGACTATGACAACCAGCAAAAACTACACACTGTTTGCCTTGGACCAGATTCATGCCAAAGGTGTGGAAAATCTGTTTCTGCAAATATGCATTACCTTAAGAATTCTCACATGCATCCTTATATCAGTTGCATCAGGCAAGCAAACCTTTAGTACATTGCAACTGGTAAAGGATCGCCTAAGATCTACGACAGGGCAAGAAAGGCTTAACTGCCCTGTTAGGCTGTCAGCAGAAAGGAAGTTTCTAGGCAAATCTTTTGATAATTTAATTGACAAGTTCACACAAATGAAAGGAAGGAGAAACTAATTCGAGAATGCTACCTGTTAAATATTCGATTATATATTAATTATAGTAATAGAGGATTTTTTGTTTGAATTATGTGAGTGTTTGATTTCTGGTCTTAATTTTAGTACTTGTAAATAATCATGATATAATGATTACTAATTTTCCAAGAATGTAAATTATTCCTTTTGTATTCCATTAAAGTAGGCTAAATAATGTAGCTTAAATAAAGTAGACAAATCAATTAATAACCATGAATGCAGATTCGCTGGCTAGGCAAACTGTTGGCTTATCTAGTGAATTGACATTCATGGCAATGCACGAATTTAGTATGCAGCATTTAATGATAAAGCATAACATACATTTATCATGTCAATATCCCATGTTCTTAAATATACTGTGTTATCTATTAACATCACTGGATGAGGGGCAGGAGGAGCGCCCCAATATTATTTACCTTTCTACATCACTGACCATGTATTATTTATTGTTACTGCCGTTATTGCTATTTTTACTATTATTTATAAACACACACCTATGGTCTTCCTCTCATTTTATCATCACAACAAATCAGTAATGTAGGATAGGGCTTAAGAGTTGGTGACTGGCCCCAGGTTACCCATTGCGCTTCATGGCTGTGTGGAGATTTGAACCCACTTCTTCCATTTTAATCTAATACTCTAACCACCGCTCCATACTGGTCCAGAATAGTGTTATACTAAAGACTTTGATCATAAGCAGATTCAATATTATTTACTTCAGTGGGGGTAAAGTGAAGCAATCAAGCTCACCTTTCTCAGCTTGGTAATATGAGCAAACTTCAGCACTTGACAAGGGGAAAATCTTGTGTGTTTTGAGATTAACAGAAATGCTAGATGATAAGATGACAAGGTTAAGGATTGCAATATATCTTTGTAATTATCTTAACACTTTGTTTACTTTTTATCTAAATATATTGACTTTCTGTGCATGCATATTTTTTCCTGATGATAAAAAGGGCACTTTTTATTCTCCTGTGCTGAATTATCTTTATCTTCTTCTTGTTTTGCCAGATGGTGACGGACAGACTGAGCATTTGCTTCCAGCCTGTGCTGATAAAGATTGTCAAAAGAGTATAATCTACCTATCTAAATCAGGACGGGATCAATCAGATCAAGTATGTTTGAGCTTCTGCTTGCACAGATCACGTTTGGGCATATTTATGTTTTGTCGATTAAAGCCCTGCCAATGACAAAAGTCTGAATCTAGCCAAAGAGGGACAACAATTAGGGCCAGTTCAGACGTTATGTGACAATCATGTTCACGGCAGTAAACAGATGAAAGTGGGAATAAGGAATACTCATCTCCAGGTACTTGGGGACCTGTGGTTGGCATTAACCAGAGAACTGTAACAAATCACAGTTCCCCAGTACACAACTTGATGTGTCTGCAGGTCAGCATTATCCTTTAACACTTTGTGTGTGATGCCTCAGAAAACAAACACTAATTTTCCACATTGGCACAAGTGACCGCCATATAATTCATCATCTTTCCTGTAGACAGGGCAAGAAGAAATAGCTTTTTGCTTCAGGGAGCTTTAGGAACTTTAGGAATACATTTCTAATTGTAAGAATGGCTTAGCAATAGAATATGCTTTGTAGGGAAGCTATAGTTCTTCTTCGTGGTCTCTGTGCATTACACATATGGGGCTCGCGCCGACGCCGAGCCCCGTTTGGGAAACTTCTATAGCTAGCTTAGAGTTTTGGCGGGAACCCCTCCCCCCACCATCCTACTGCACATGCTCGGGGCTCCCGCCTACCTCAGTTCTTCTTCGACCGTTGCGTTGATCGCCTCGTGGAAGACTTCGCTCTTACGGTCGTATCGATTCTGTGGAAAAATATTGAGAATTTAGTTAGTTTAGAAAGTTGTTAATCGCTTAGTGTTTGTATATTCGTTTTTTAAAAATTATATATATATATATATATATATATATATTATCGTTAGGTTTTTAGTTTAGTCAGATTCTCCTGCTTATGGCGCAGTCCGCGCTATTTAAGCATTGCTCGAAATGTCGAGCTAAGTTAACTCTCACCGATGGACATTCACTTTGTCTACTTTGCCTCGGTGAAACACACGTTGTTGATTCGTGCTCGCATTGTATGAGTTTTTCTCGCCAGACCTGCCGCAACCGAGCCGATCGGTTGCGCAGTATTCTTTGGAGCAAGGCCCTCTCGGCAGTTGATAGGCCGCGGCCAACCAGCATGGAGCCTTCGGCATCTGTTTCTGGGGAGCGTAGGCCTACGCTTCTAAATCGTTCAAACCCAGCATCCCCTGGCTCGCCCTCTTTAAGGGTAGCAGCTCAGGAGCCCGGCCAGCCTACCCAGCCAACTTCACCGCTGTCTACTTCGGTCGCAACTCACAAGAAGCAGAGGAATAAGAGACGGGACAAGTCGACAAAATTGCTAAAATCAGCCGACAAGCCACGAAAACAGTCGAGGCCATATACTCCGCCACCGACGGCAGAAACAACTTCTTCGGTACCAACGGCATCGGTACCGAGCGACCGCCGAGAGAAGACAAAAACTACTTCCTCAACCCCGACAGCATCGGTTCAGCGTCAACACCGCAAGTTGAACGAACCACCGTCCTCGTTACCGACTGCGTTGATACCGCATAAACACCGGGAGCAGGCCTTGTCTGGAGTTGTCGTCTCACCAACACCGGCGTTGATCCAGCTTGGGCAACGAAAACCGTCTGCCACCTTCTCTGTCTCCCCGATATCGGCGATGTCGGAACCGCAGGAACAACAAAGACCTTCGATAGTCGCAGCCAGGTCTTCCTCTCTGCCGCCTGTACCTTCGATGCCGTCCCCGGTGCCAGTGGACTGTTCGTCTGAGATGGATCTGATGGATACGATCCCCGTGGGACAATCAGAGTTGCTTGTAACTCACCGTCCGTCCTCACCACTGTCCCATACCTCGAGGTGCAGCACCTTCCGCTCCAGATCTCGCTCGAGGTCTCGCTTGCGGAACTGGGACGCCTACTCTGACCGTTCCTACCGGGTCGCCCAACCTCCTCAATACCGAGAACGATACCGTTTCGACGAAACACTGGACGAAAGCTACCCAGCACTCGAGGAGCGGCGCCATCTATTCAGCCACAAGACCCTGCTGCAGGGGAATCCTGTCAACACTGTGGATCGGTATCGACAACCATTCCACAACCGATACTGCAGCAACAGGAAGACCCCGCCTCTTCGGTCGAGGACTATGCCTCGGATTCATCATCGGTACCGTCACTGGCCCCGTCAGTACCATCTCCTTTAGACGGTGTTGGCACTATTGACAGAGCTTCTCTCTCGATGGAGCTAGGCACTTTCTCTGACCAAATGCTGCGTATGGCCCAATTGCTTGGGATCGAGCATTACCAGCCGCAAGAGCCAGTGGACAATCGAATCTTCAACGTCATGTACACCGAGCCATCGCCTCAGCTGACATTGCCAACGCTCTTGAAGACTGTCCAGCAATCTTGGACAAATCCGGCCACTATGGGCCCAACCTCTAAAAGATTGGATGCCTTGTACAAGGTAAAGGAGGCGGATGCTCCCTTTTTATTCCTCCACCCAAAGCCGAACTCAGTTGTGGTGGAGGCATCTCAAGGCAAGTCCTCACGTAGTCACTCTGCCCCTACAGACAAGGAGGGTCGTAAACTCGACGCTTTTGGTTGCCGGATCTATTCCTCCGCTGCGCTGGGCATTAAAGTTGCCAATTACCAGGCCATGATGGCCCGGTACCAGCTTTTCCTTTGGGGAAAAAAAATCATCCGTAACTGACTCCCTGCCAGATGACCAGCGTGATCTAGCTCGGGTGTTTCAAGCGGAAGCAATCAGGCTCTCCAAGCAGGAGCTAACAACTTCACGCCACCAGACTCATTGTGCTGCCAAGGCAATGGTTGGCGCAATAGCTTTGCGGAGACATGCTTGGTTGAGATCCTCCACCTTACAACAAGAGACCAAGTCAAGAATTGAAGACCTGCCCTTCGATGGGGAGGGACTGTTTAATTCTACAACCGATACCGCTATGGATACAATCCGTAAAGTTAAGATGACGGCACGCAAGATGGGTTTCGCTAGCCAACAACAACCATCATACCGCACCCGTAAATGGTATCGACCGGTCCCTTATCAACCAAAGCAACAGCAGGACCATACTCAGTGTTATCAGCCCACGCAATCTACATCTGCGTACCAGCCGAGGAAGCCATTGTCACGTTTTAACAAATCACGTGGCAGACAGGAGACAAGTTCGAAACGTCGCCTTTGACTTGTTCCCCACGACACTAAGACCACTGACATGTTCCAACAGACTGAGACCCTTTCTTAGAAACTGGGAAAATATTACCACAGACCGTTGGGTACTCAACATCATCGCCCACGGCTATCATATAGAGTTTCAAGTCCCCTCTCCTCTTGGCACCGTGAGGATTACTCCATCCTCAGACACACTATTCCAGGAAACAACAACTCTCCTGGAAAAAAGCGCTATCACAACTCTTCCGCTCTCACAACTAAAGGCGGGATTTTATTCGCGCTACTTCACGGTACCAAAGAAAGATGGGGGCCTTCGCCCTATTATGGATCTCAGGCATCTAAACAAATTCATCAAGCCAAAAAAGTTCCGTATGGTGACCCTGGCAATTATCCTACCTTTACTCAAAAAGCACAGATGGTTCACCCTGATCGATCTCAAGGACGCTTATTTTCACATAGCCATCCATCCTTCACACCGAAAGTACCTTCGCTTTATCGTCAACAGACAGATCTATCAATTCTCGGTACTCCCGTTTGGTCTCAAGACCGCACCAAGGGTTTTCACAAAATGCATGTCTGCGGTCTGCGCGCACCTACGCTCCAAAAACATTGAGTTATACCCTTACCTGGACGATTGGCTAATCGTCTCCTCATCCCAACAACAGGCAGTCCAGGACGTCCACACGGTCTCGTCTCTCCTCTCGGATCTTGGCCTGCAAATAAACATAGAAAAATCCGTTTTTCAACCCACAACGACAATTCAGTTCATAGGCGTGCTTCTCGACTCCATCAGAGGCCGCGCGTTTCTCCCCCTCGACAGAGGAAACACGATACGGGACCAGGCCGAGCGTCTGCAACTTACCCAACGTACGTCAGCCCATCCGATCCTACGTCTACTAGGCCTAATGGCCACAACAGTATTTATAGTGCAATGGGCTCGCCTTCACATGCGCCCCCTGCAGCAATTTCTCCTCAAACACTTCTCCCCAGACCAGGACCCTCGCAGGATAATACTTACCGTACCAGACAACGTCCGTTCTTCTCTCAGATGGTGGTCCAATCCCCACAATCTGTCACAAGGGATGCCCTTTCAGAGTCCAGGACCATCCCACATCGTGACATCAGATGCATCCTTAGAAGGCTGGGGAGCACATCTCAGTGACCTAAGTATTCAGGGAAAATGGTCACGTTAGGAGAGACGCCTTCACATAAACATGCTAGAATTACTGGCAGTGAAGAGAGCTCTCTATGCCTTTCAACGACTGTTGCGCGGCCACCATGTTTGTGTACTATCGGACAACACTGCCGTTGATTGGTATTTGAACAAAGAAGGCGGAACCTGCTCCCGCCGCTTGCTCCACCTAACTATGGACATTCTTCGCTGGGCCATTGCCAGAGGAATGCGTGTGTCAGCTCTACATATTGCTGGCACAGACAACGAGAGAGCGGACGTTCTCATTCACACGTTTTGCGACACCCACGAATGGGAACTCTCCCCAAAAGTCCTTCTCCGTCTTTTTGCAAGATGGGGCACACCATCTATAGACCTCTTTGCTTCTACTGCCAATGCGGTTTGTTCGGCTTTTTGTTCCCGCGCTGGGATAGGGACTACATCCCTAGGGGACGCCTTCCAATGGGACTGGTCCAGGGGCTTCCTCTACATGTTCCCTCCCTTCCCGCTTATAGCCAAAACGGTTGCCCGAGCCCATCGGTACCAGACGACAGCTATCTTGATAGCCCCCTGGTGGCCTCGACAGCCATGGTTCACACCACTCCTACGACTGGCAAAGCACCAAGTTTGGCACCTCCCAGGCACTCCAGACCTCCTTTCCAGGGACGACGGAAAGATCCTACACTTGAATCTCAAGTGGCTTGGAGAATTCTTCCCGATGGCAGGACTTAGCCGTCACTCCCACTATACGGGCCATCTTCGAGGCAGCCAAAAAGCCTGCCACCAGAACATCATATGCCAGGAAGTGGAAGCGCTTTCAGACGTTTGCGATAGACAATGGCTTTAGCTGTCACTCTGGCCCTATAGTAGGTATAATTAAGTTCCTTTACTCGCTTCACGTGGCTGGACTGAAGCTGTCCTCTATCCGTGTTTATTTAGCGGCTGTTTCGGTGAACCATAATTTGGTTGACGGGTTTTCCGTCTTTACCCATCCCTCGTCCAAAACTTTTCTTCGGGGCCTACGAAACATGTTCCCGACAGTCCGCCCATTAGTGCCCCAATGGAGTTTGTCTGTGGTTCTCATGGCTCTCACCTCTAAACCGTTTGAACCGTTAGCGACTATTGATCTCTGCTTGCTAACCTTTAAAACAGTTTTTCTGGTAGCAATCACCTCTGCACGGCATGCATCAGAACTTTCAGCTCTGTTAGTAGACCCTCCTTACACACAGTATTTTCCTAATAAAGTGGTGTTGTGCCCTGGCCCTACATTTGTCCCTAAAGTTACCTCGACTTTCCACGTCAACCAGGACATTGTCCTCCCTACGTTTTTCAACACTTCCACTGACCCAGTAGGTTCTACATTGCACACCCTAGATGTTAGGCGTACGTTAGCGTTTTACAAGTCCAGGACTGAATGTTACCGTAAATCTCGTCAACTCTTCATCTGTTATGGGGGTAAGACCAAAGGTATGGCAGTATCCTCCCAACGTCTTTCACGTTGGATCGTAGACACCATTGTTCTCACTTACCAAATCCTTGGCAAACAGCCACCTGCCTCCTTTTCGGCCCACTCCACGAGAGGACAGGCAACCTCCGCAGCCTTTGTCCGTGGGGCATCCATCCCCGACCTCTGTAAGGCTGCTACATGGTCGAATGCTTCTACTTTCATTAAGCACTACCGGCTTGACGTCATGGCTGCAAGGGACGCCTCCTTCGGCAGAGCCTTCCTCTCTTCCATATGCCAGTGACTTTGTACCCAACAGCTGCTGGCCCGCCTCCGGTAAGTCTGCTTATTATTTGCCCACATAATAATAATAATAATAATAATAACGATTTATTTCTTACCCGCCTCTCCATCTAGATCGAGGCGGGGAACAACAGCATGATAAAATACATAAAACTAATTAAAACATGACAAATATTATTAAAACTGCATTAAAACATCCTAAAACATCATTAAAACATCCTAAAACATCCTAAAAACATTCTAAAAATTACACTGGATATGCCTGCCGGAAGAGAACATCACATGTGTGATGCACAGAGACCACGAAGAAGAAATGCAGGGTGCTTACCTGTAACCGTAGTTCTTCGAGTGGTCATCTGTGCAGTCACACAACCCACCCACCATCCCCTCTTGGCAACGCTGTTGTGACGGCCAAGTGGTGTTTTTGATCTACCTTGGTCGCGAGGCCTTGCGGTCTCAGGGAACTGAGGTAGGTGGGGGGAGGGGTTCCCGCCAAAACTCTAAGCTAGCTATAGAAGTTTCCCGAACGGGGCTCGGTGTCGGCGCGAGCCCCATATGTGTGACTGCACAGATGACCACTCAAAGAACTACGGTTACAGGTAAGCAACCTGCATATCCACCTACCTTGGAGGTTTGTAAGAGGTCTGTGCAGTAACGTGTCAAGGATGCTTATACATCAGAGTTGGACAACTTGTGGCACTCCAGATCGTTTGGCCTACAACTCCCATCAGCCTTTAGCAGCATACTCATTTGTGAGGGATCATGGAAGTTATAGGCCAAAACACAAGTTTCCCACCATTATAATAGAGGATAGTTTGAATTGGACAATCTGAAAAGCTTTGCTCTTCCTTAACCCTTCAGCCACAAAGGACGATTGTGATATGTTATCTTCTTTCTTGGGCCCATTGCTCAGTCTCTTCCCCTACCTGCCATGGGCAAAATAACAATCCTGTTTTGTTTTAATAAATTGGAACAGAACATGGCTAATGGCTCCTAATAATCAGAAAAGAAAGAAAATTAGAGAAGACTTCCTGCACTAAAAAGGCCAACATATTGAATTTCATATTCAAGCAGTTAGTGCTTTCCAGGGCAATGCAACCTCTTATCCAGATGGCCATGGATGTCCAAAACACTTTGATTGGTGGGTAAATGGAAGGTGCTATATAAGTACCTCCAATCCCCCTTAATAGTCTGTTTAGAGACTTATTTAATGGCTTTCAGAACACCGTGCTGAACAGAAACTGTACAACTGGATAATTTAAGTTGAGTTTAATTTCCTCTTTGCATTCCTCAGCCTCTGCATCACATGTAGAGCAATACCAAACCTCTGAAATCCCATTTTTGAATTTCTTTTAGAAGAGTGATAATTGTCTGTTCCACCTTTGTAACAGAATAAAATGCAAAAATTGTTATTAATGGTTCATAAAAAATGGTCAGCATGTTCATAAAAATGGTCTACATTAGAGAATATTTATATAGAATAAACTAAAGCAGAACAGCAAATTCCTATCTATTTAATGGTACTATAAATTTCAAGCATTAATAGTTAAGAAATTAAATTTTCAAGGTGGTTTGTCACATTTGTGGTGGTTATCATTTTAGACAGTAAAGTCACTGTCTAAAAGGCAAAATATCTTAAATAAACTTAAATTCAAATTTCTTGAAACTAGGGTAGTCATCTAAAAAAATGAAAAAGGGGTTTAATCAATAGCTGCGTATTTTATATGAATTAAAACACTTATGAAGAAAACAGTACACTTCCTTCTATTTTTACATGGCACCTACTATTTTGTATTTTATGTTTTAAATTTTCCTGTACACTGTCCAGAGAACTCTGGCTATTGAGTTGTCTAAAAGTTTAATAAATAAATAAAAATCCATGGTTTTTGCAAAATGCTTGTATTTTAAAAATACTTTAACACTTTTCTTAAAGCATCTGCTGCCTAATTAATAGGAACACCTTTTTAGATGCTCAGTAAGTTTTTAATCAATTAATCTTAACTGGCCAATTAACAAAATATTACAGCTTTGCTTATAAGAGCTTGTTATTAAAATTCTTTTATCAGCCATCTATATCCGTAACACTAAAGCTGATGTATCTCCAGATCATGACATTCTCTTTGAAAGCCTGATAAATCCTAGTTCTGTTCAGCTATTGTTGTAATCTTATTTATATTCCAAGTAGCAGCACAAGCTGTATTTGAAGCTTCTGTTTATAAACTAATCTTCCTGGGGAAGGGTGGAAGTAAAAACCCAGCAGAATCACTCTGATTTCTATCAAGCACCTCATTTGCACTTATAGTATTTTAGAAGAATTGAACCCCTCTTTCTAGTATCATAATACCATCTATGAGATGTTTAAGAATTGTATATGGATGATCTTCCCACATCTGATTCTCTTTTGTTCATAGTAAAGGATTTTTGCTGTGAAAATTCATATTCTAAGTGAAGTAAAACCACTATTTGAACTTATTTATTATTTATTTTATTCCATTTATATACCGCCCCATAGCCAAAGCTCTCTGGGCGGTTTACAAAAATTAAAAACATTGAACATTAAAAACACCGATATACAAAATTTAAAACCATAAAGCATAAAAACAAGTTAAAATTACAATATCCTTCTGGGTCAAAGCACAACAACAACACAGAAACACAAAACCTTCATCATATGCTGTTAAATGCCTGGGAGAAGAGGAAAGTCTTGACCTGGCACCGAAAAGATAACAATGTTGGCGCCAGGCGAGCCTTGTCGGGGAGATCATTCCATAATGAGGAGCCACCACTGAAAAGGCCCTCTCCCTTGTTGCCACCTAACGTGTTTACTATACAGAATCCAGGAAGTCAGCCAATTTCCTTATCTACGAATGTCCAGGAAAAATGCCAGGTCTTACTTGTTTAAAGAGTTTTATTTGCAGTTCGTGAATCCAATTATAAATCGCCAGAGTCATGCCATTAGTTCCATCAGTCCAGTCGTCTAAGCCGAAGGTCAAACCAGGTTTCCGAATTCCAGGGTCCGAAGCAACAGTCAGCCGGGTGTTCAGTCCACAGATTCTGATCCAAGATCACGGAGGAGGTCAAGAGCCGAAAACGTCGGTTGTTCTCAACGAACCTTAGCTTCTGCCTCCCTCCCCCTATATACTCTGTTTGAGCCTGTTCACAGCTGCATGCAATTCCCTCGTTATCTTACTTAAGGCTTGCGTCAGCTGTGCTCTGTTTTCTCAGTCTCATACTTCGCCTTGTGGGCTTAGCTTTCTCCGCCCGTTTGAGCTGCCGCCTTTGCTGGGGAGTTACTGGACAAACTCCTTCAGGCCTGGAGTCTTCCTCATTAGAAACAGGGGGTGGGGGAGGGTGGCTTTCCTGGGGCTCTTCTGAGGACCCTGCCTGCTGTTCCTGTTCCTCCGGTAAGTCCTGAGGAATGGGTACAGCTGCAATCTCTGCCCCTTCTTCCTCCTCAGAGGAAGATTCTTCAGCCTGCCTCATGACACCACCCTCCGTGCTTCCCTCGGAGTAGGCAATCGGAGGAGGACCTTAGATCTAGATCATAGTGTACGGGTAGGTTTGTGTCGGGAGAAGCGTTCCATCAGGTATTGCGGTCCCAAGCCGTGTAAGGCTTTATAGGTTAGAACCAGCACCTTGAATTGGGCTCAGAAACGTATAGGCAGCCAATGCAAGCAGGCCAGAGTAGATCTTATATGCTCGAACCTCCTGGTTCCTGTTATCACTCTGGCTGCTGCATTTTGCACAAGCTTCAGCTTCTGAACCGTCTTCAAAGGCAGCCCCACGTAGAGTGCATTGCAGTAATCCAATTTAGAGATTACCAGAGCATGGACAACTGAAGCCAGTTTATCCCTGTCCAGATAGGGGCGTAGCTGGGCCACCAACCGAAGTTGGTAGAAGGCACTCTGTGCCACCGAAGCCACCTAAACCTCAAGTGACAGAGATGGTTCTAGGAGAACCCCCAAGCTACGAATCCGCGCCTTCAGGGGGAGTGCAACCCCATCCAGAACAGGTTGAACACCCTCTATCCGGTCAGCAGAACCACCCACTAACAGCATCTCAGTCTTGTCTGGATTGAGTTTCAGTTTGTTAGCCCTCATCCAGTCCATTGTCGCAGCCAGGCACTGGTTCAGCACATCCACAGCCTCACCTGTTGAAGATGAAAAGGAGAAATAGAGTTGTGTGTCATCAGTGTACTGATGACAGTGCACTCCAAACTCCAGATGACCGCTCCCAATGGTTTCATGTAGATGTTGAACAGCATGGGGAACAAGACTGACCCCTGAGGAACCCCATACTGGAGAATCCATGGGGCCAAGCAATGTCCCCCAAGCACCACCTTCTGGAGCCACCCCGCTAGGAACCACTGCAATGCAGTGCCTCCCACTATCTGGGGACAGGGAGGGTGTACAAATGACTGTCTCAGGCAACAATAATGATTCTGTTCAGCAAAAATAAGTTATCTATCATTGTTCTGGTTCACCAGTACCCCTAAGATGCTGTCATTTTTTCTCATCTTGACTTCCAAAAACGTGTGAGGTTATTTTTAATAACCTCACAGCGTTTCTCCAGCCTCTTTCCCCACCCCCCTCTGGCCTACAGCCTACTTTATGCATTCTCCTTTAAGTCATCCTGTCTCTTGGCCAGACTCCTTCTCCACCCACCCCAGTTCATATGCCCTTCTGAATTTAAGCACTGTGAGATTCCTTTAGCGCCCCTTCTCTCAGTTGCCCCATCTGACAACTTTCCCTCACAGAAGCTGGACTTCAAACATTCGGACGGCATTTTTCACTGCACAATTAGAACATGATACCATCACACCAGTTCAACCAATGTGTCAGAGGCTCCATCACCACAGTATTACGTTGATGCAGTATTTTCTGTCTCATGACATGAGATAACTGAAGCTAATAAATCCTGACTAGAGTTTGCATATGGATGTAATTGTACTTCGGTTGTACTCTGGTTTTATGTTATTGCTGGTTTTTTCTGCTTGAGATCCCATGTTTGTGCTTGATTTCTTTTTTATGGCTTTTTCATTGTTATTGTTGTAAACCATTACATTTCTATACCACCCAATAGCCGAAGCTCTGGGCAGTCCACAAAAACGAAAAACTCAAGGTACAGTGTAAAACAATGTGAAATAGAAAAGCTTAAAACTACAATATAAAAGTATGACCAGAATAACACCTAGCAGCAATGCAGAGATTTAAAATACAGATTTAAAACCGCAGAGCTAAAACTAAAATGCTTGGAAAATAAAAAGGTCTTCACTTGGCACCAAAAGGAGTACAACTTAGGTGCCCGTCAAACCTCTCTAGGGAGCTCATTCCACAGCCTGTGTGCCAAAGCAGGAAAGGCCCTCTTCCTGGTAGCCACCCACCTCACTTCCTTTGGCAGGGACTCCCAGAGAAGGACTGCTGAAGATGACCTTAGGGTCCAAGCAGGTACAAATGGGAGGAGACAGACCTTCAGATAACCTGGTCCTAAGCCATTTAGGGTTTTGAATGTTAAGAACAGCACTTTGAATCAGGCCCAGAAATGGACTTCTGCTTTTGCTTTCTGGTTCACAGTGGTTTCCAGTGCTGCAAGACTTCACAAACAAAGGCACTCAGTGGGGCTTTGTTCCGTATAAGGATGATTCAGCCGATTTTTCAGTTCCAATCACCCTTCACATTGGAGATTATAACATGGATGGCTATCCTGATGCACTCGCCATACTGAAAAATACATCGGGAAGGTACAGTATTTTCAGAGAAAAGTAGTTTACCATCTGTCCTTGTCTCAGCCTAATTGTGCGTGCCATTATTCTCAATGTGAAATGCCACAGACCTTATAGGATCTGAATCCCTTCTTCTAAAGAAGTGCCTGAATGGTATTAAAATGGGGTTTATTTATCTGTACTAAGCAGCCCTTTTACTTCTTTCTGCTGCGTAAAAGGATGTTGCAAGTGGCAATCCAGGAAAAGAAAAATGCTGCCTCTTTCACCCTTTTCCACTTGAAATCGAATGAAAAAGAGTTCAGCGTAGAAGGACCATGGAGAGCTTCCCCCCCCCCCACTCCTTCCTCATTAAACTTAGCTGGTATATAACTAATAACTATTTTGAATCACAGGTTTTAAAAAAATACCATTATGTTGATGATAATATCTTCAGCAGAAGTCTTCAGCAGTTGCATTTAGTGATGTAAAATGTCTGGATTTCGATGATGGTTTGGAAGGTCAGGAACATTCCATGGGCTCACATGCTCCTCTCTTGCATTCCCTGCTGTGCGCTAGCTCCCTTCTCCGCTGTTGAAATAGCGGCTTCATGCATGTGTAAACCAGCTCTTTGAGTCCCATCTCTAAGCACGAGCTGTTGCTTGTCTTTCTGCTCCAAGGTTTTGGAACCTTTCAACTAATCTGCATTAACATGGTATTTGAAAACCCATGGCATATAAACAACGCTTAAGCTCCACTGTCCTTAGAATTTAAGTTCTACGTTTCCCACATCCCCTTTAGTGCTCAGCTGCATGGCCTTTGTCTGCCCGGATCTTTTGTGCTGCCATAGAGTTATGCCAATGACAGATCCAGGGGCCTACCTAACTCCTCTGTGATATCACAACAGAACAGTCTCTCGCTGCCTGACGACAGGCAGAAACCATAGACTGTCCACATCCTGGTTTCTTTTGTGTATACACCCACAGATATCTTTTTTTTTTCTATTAAGGCATTTTTTTTCCTATTAAGACTTTCTAAAAGCAGTTGTGCTGATCTCTCCAGTGTGACAAATGCTATTCTCACTCCTCCCCATGTTCCCATTGGCCAGATGGAAAGGAAGAATGTACTTTCTGCTTATGGGGCATTGTCTTCCCTCTTTTATTGTACATCACGGCTGGTAAGCGGATGCAGCCTTTTTACTCAGGAGGATCGTGGTTCCTGGTAGTGGTTGCAGTGTGCATTGACAATTCCATTTTTGCCTGAGGCAGCTCCTGTCCCCTCAAGCAGTTGTTGACCCATTTCAATTTGATGGATGCAGTGTAGTTGCATTTCCTGGTAGCTGTCACACACGTTTCTGCTCAATCGTCAGCCCTCCGTCATTGGAAAATCACCACTGTCATGACCCACAACGTCAGTCCCCTCTCCTTTGCCGTGTACAAGCATCTGGATGTATTGTGTTGCAATAAGTTATAGCCTGGAGCTGCTGTATGGTACCAAGAATGAATGTCAGACATTGAAC
This sequence comes from Anniella stebbinsi, assembly GCA_029215795.1. NCBI lineage: Eukaryota > Metazoa > Chordata > Lepidosauria > Squamata > Anniellidae > Anniella > Anniella stebbinsi. The sequence goes on from JARDYH010000007.1 coordinate 13,853,010, forward strand.
AGTTCTATAATTCCATACTTAATAGTTACAAGATATATACTTCATTTATTGTCAGATGTTTCATCAGAGTAGATGAATTTAACCCTGGTCTTGAAAGCTAATTTAAAACAAAGGTTCAGATAACACAGGCTGTAAAAGTGAATGAACTTTTTAATATAGATGTTTTTGATTATTTTAAATATTAGTTCTCATAGATAATCAGAATATGGTGGTTAAGCATTTTGAGCTAAACATTATGGCTTAGCATGTTGTGCGAAACATTCCCAACCATGGTGGCTACATAACCATGGTTTAAACATGCACATGCTCACTTATCATTTGCTGCAAAAGAGCTAGCAGCCTAACTGTGGATTAGCATGTTGTCTGAACAGGGCCTATATGATTAAAATGCAAAAGTTGATCATCAACACAATATAGAATAAAGGAGGATTAAAGCCATTAGTATAAAGACATTGCTCTATTCAACAATCTGGGAAAAAAACGTTTCTGCCCTATTTCCTTGTATCAGATGGGCAAAGAGCAGACTGCCATCCACCAGACCTTCTGGCACCTGCAGGGATTCTTGCAAGGAATGCTGGGCTATGTGATTCTTGGCAGATCCTGCAAAACAATACCATTCTTAAGAGAGAAAGCATACACAACACAAATTAGTTATAGCTTAACTGTTAAAAATTGCTGAGGCTTTAAGGAAGGGAGTAAAATAAGCACTCGTCTTGTAGCTTTAAAGCACATTGGTGGATCACAGGATTCTAGTTTTAAAATACAAGACCATGCAAGATATATGAAGCTCCCTTATGTTCAGTCAGAACGTTGTTCTGCCTATCCCAATATTGTCTACTCTGACTGGCAGCTGCTTTCCAGTGTCCTGGGCAAAAGTCTTACTCATCATCTAACCTTTTGACTGAACCTGCAACCGTCTGCATGCAAAGCATATATGAACCATTGCATTATGCCCCTTCCTGCGTCAACTGTTTGTGCCTGGACTTTGAGGGTTCATTCAGATGGCATTTTTTGTGCTCAGTGAGAAATATGGGGAATATCTAAGTGAAATGTGGATACTTTTCCATTTTCCTCCCACTTGGTGTATGAGAAGTCAGCCATGTGGTTTTCACAGCTGATACTAGTCTATCACACCAGTTCTTGTCAACCTATATAGTAAATTGGGGATAGAGTGAGTTGAAATCCACCAAAATGCTGAATCTCAGGGACTGGAAACTTTGAAACAGTACTGTGGGCCATCTAGCTGTGGCCTGGCTGACTACTGGGAGATGAACTATGAATCAAAGGTCTCAGTGAAGTGCTTCCTGGTATCTTGAAGACGTAATACTGAGATGCTTAATGGCTAAAAGTGTGAGTTGGGAAGTTTCTGGTTCAACCCTTGCAGGGATATTGGGCTAAACCAGTGGGTTGTTTAGCTTCTAAACATGATATGTGAACTTGAATTATTGGGTTGTTTAGCTTCAAGTTCACATATCATACTCCACAACCCACAAAGGAGCATCAGGCACATCCTCGCTTGTGCACAACAACCCACTGTTTTTTAAAAACAATTGTCGTTATGTGTGGAACAAGTCAAAGTGGCATTCTTCTCTCATCCTCAACCGCTCATCTGCAACATGAGGATCATAATGCTAGTCTATTTTAAGGCACTGTTGCAGGCATTGCTCACATAATGGGAATGAAGCTCTTTGGATATTCCAAGTGTGCTAGGTAAGTAGTAGCATTAGAGGGGAATGTCCTTTAATAATCCAAGATTTCATAGCTCATCAAGACAAAATCTTCTTCCACCCTGCAACAGCTTTTGTCATATTCCTGTTTCCAGAGTTTCTAAAACTAGTGCTCTAGCATCTCACAGTTTGCTGTGCTGCTGTTTAGTCTGGAGTGGAGCGGGGAATCCTCAAAGACCTTGTTAATACTTTGAAAATCCCTGAAAATCCCCATTTTAAAAGCCGGTATAAATGCAGATTACTTTGGCAGACATGGAGCGTAATCCATAATAAAGGGGAAATTTAAAATGTATGTGTTTTGAGTAAAGAATTTGTTTGTTCACTTTTAACATTTTAGTGACATCTGGGAGCTGGCAGTACAATAGTCTTCCTTTGCTGCGCATTTAAAACATGAAAGGATAGGAGGTGCCTCACATCAAGTTGAAGATTATGTGAAACCTGAGCAGTTGGGTACATTAATGATTGCACTGCCCAAGCTGGCTTCCCATTACCTTATGCCAATCTCCCTGTATTCAACTAAACAGACCACAAAGGCATCCTTTTGTAGTACTCTGTTTACTGGTGAAACTAATATATTTGGATATTCGGGCAATGTATTGAATATAATCAGTTTGGGTGGGGGTTATCATTCAGCCGCCCCTTCTCCTGTCACTGCAGCCATCTGGAAGTGGCGCGCAAGTAAGCTAACACAACATGCTGATACTGTTCCCCCAACGTATTTCCTGTCTCCCTTCCACCATATCCATAGTTTAATCTTTGGCATCCTTTCTAATCCTGACTCTCAAACCACTCTACAGCTTTTCTGGATTGTGACCATTATGTTGCAAAGAGAGCATTACAGCATCTAAGAAGGATCATTCACTGCAGAGTAGATAGCATTTTCTTTTAACATAATATTTTAAGGTTGACAGTAGAATGTAGAGACAGCAGCTTTTCAGTAAGTCTGTGCTAATTGTTGATTTGTTCAGCCAGCTTTAATTCACTGAAGCTGTTTCGGTGGGGCTATTTCTCGTAAATTGGTGGACTTTAGTTAGGTGTCAGCTTGATTCTTCTCATTGACTTCATATTGGAGGGAACACGGGTGACTGATTAAAAGGCTGCTGTTGAAAGTGATTTAATTGATCTGTGATCAACTCTCAGCTATGCCCACTTGCTCTGTGTGGGAAGGGTTAGTCCCAATTTGACTTCATGCGAGTAAATGTCATCTTTATTATTTAGAATAATGTGTGTGGGAGGCTGTCTTGTACAGAGTTTGGTGAGAAATCTATTCAGTAGTGGAATCTATTCATTGTAGTTCCTGTTTCCAGATTACGGTGTTCTTTTCATCCAAGCACCCTAAAATGATACTTTATAACAAATAGTTGTGTTTTTCTCCAAATGACTATAGGCTTTAATAAGGTAGTTCTTCCAGGAACACAAAGATGGCACCACCCTTTGGGAGTGTCAAAAATGGGGGGGGGGGGGGAAGCATCCTACTAGGAATCTCAAATTGGCCACTTTGAGCACGTTTTCCTCTTCCATCAACCAAAATTCACTTTAAAGAAAACAAGTTCAAATTCCATCAGTATTGTTTGATCCAGATTTAAAAGATGCACAGCTTCAGCTATTTGTGGTTCTAAATTCTAGAAGCCCCAGAAGATTAACACTGAAATGGGGAAAAAATGGAAAAAAATATCTTGTTAGCTTTGGATGTAAACTGGAAGGAAAGGTATCTTTTCCATCAAATTTGGCACAGGCAAGAGGGAGTTGCCTGTCTATGCAGCCTGCATGCAGTGATGCAGTGCACTCTTTAACTTCAGTGAATTAATCTACTAGTTAAATAGATTAAAGCATTCATTATGCATGATTTCAAATGCAGAATAGTGCATCCTTACAATCAGGAACTATGTTCCATTGTGAAAAGAAAAAGACTGAGGATCATGTACTGATACAATTTCCCTTACAAATTTCTATATAACGCCTTATGTTTCCCTTCTTTACTGAGACATAATTTACATCCAAAGGACAGGATGATAGATAGGAAATGGCTCAGCAGTGGCGCTTCTTGACCTATTCAGGAAGTATGAGCATAAACATTTATTCATAATTCTAATTTTTTGTGGGAAATACATGCTTCTAGCCAGTCCTTTTGGTTTTTATTTTTAAAAATGTGCTTGGAACTAATGGTCACCTGAAGCATTTTAGAAAATGAAAACTGAATCTGTAGAGCTACTTTCAGACTGATGTTACGGAATTGCTGTATAAAATGCAAATAAAATATTGTTGACAGTGTCAAAAGGTGAGTTTCATATTAGTATTAAAATTCCAACATACCGAGACGCTGATTAAGTGAAGCTTTGTAGGAGGAATACATAATAAATCTATTATCAGCAGTCACACTGATGCTGCGGTTTTAGCTGCTCTGGATAAGGGTGTCAAGGATGATCTAGAGAAAATACTTAGTCATGTTCACGGGATGAAATGCACACACTTTCTGTTTTTTTTCACCTTGGCAATCCATCAGTATCAAGCTATTTTTAAAGTGTTTGTTATAATTAATCATAACTTAGTATTAAGAATTAAAAGAATAAGATATGAATAACACATGAATATATAGAAGATTAAAAAAAACTCTGCAACTTCACTATCATTACGTTTATGAAATCTGTATATTCTTATTTCTGGTACTGATGACAACCATTTCAATAACACCTATCAATAAAAGCAACTCTATCTACAAAACCCTATCTACAAAACGAAAAAAATGGTAGGGCGTTACAAGAGGAAGAGGGGGATTACTGAGTTAAAAAGAACAGGAAAATGTCCAAGTTTGCATGTGAATTTGGCACATGTGATTTTGGGGATCAAACATCAAAATGTCACACAACTCTTAATGTTACGATTACTTGTGTTTTTATTTTCTATTAGGCTTTCTATTATTGTATAGTTGCATGTTATCTGCAGCCTCCCAAGGAAGGCTGCGTTAGACATTTCTCTTCTTCCTTGGTTTGTTCCCAAACTCAATGGATTATCTTGCTTTTTTCTGGTGTATTCATGTATCTATTTTACTATATTTATGAATCGCTTACATTAAAGAAATTTCTAAGCGATGCCAAAGCACCACTGGAGGAAGACAGCTTCAGCTTGCATGACTCCACTGCCAAAAAATTTAAAGCGGTAGCAATCCATCAGCCAGATTGCAAATTACCCAACCAAATATCGCTGCTACTGTCTAAAATGTGTACACCATCCACCCTGAAGAGGGCAGCTTACTTGTGGGAGCTGGATAACATGTCGGTCACAGAAAGCCACAAAGACCTGCAGTGCATTGTTCACCTTTCTGTGATCAACTGCACCCTGCCACACATGCTTTCTCAACCACTTGCATCAGACTAGTTAAAGGACAAAATTGTGCTACACTGCCCAAGGTGAGCCCATGTTTCAGAGTTCCATTTTCCCATCTGTATAACAATGAAATTTGGGACCTTCGTTCTGCAGCCTCCTTCTGTAGCATTGGTACCTGATGTTTCACATGCTTCTCTGAGCCAGGAGATGCTTAACCAGTGTCCCAGCTGAAGCTGGGAATGTCTTCTAGACTCTCTTCACTTGCCATCCCATTCAGTGTGCACTGATATGACTGCAAAACCAGATGTACTTTGTGCTACAGGGTGCAGTTAAATAAAACAGCATTAGGCAAAGAATGCCCCCTCTGAACAAATGTAGACATTTTAGGCCTGTGACCACCACATCCCCAGGGACTATGACATATTGGATAATCCCATTCATCTGCTGATGTGGCAGCCATGATCCTAAAAGAGTTGGCACTGTAATTCTTTGACACATTCAGAGGAGAAAGTCCATGATGTAGATCTGCCACAAACTGATACCTAGTAAGATGGGTGTCACCTTGATGAATTAAGGTTGCCCCTAACCATTAGCACAAAGGACAAAGGGGACTTGATGGTCTGTAGTGGCTACAGGTAGACCATGCAACATAACATGTAGCCTTGTTTGGCAAGTGACATGTAAATAGTGCTCCTTGATAGATGAATATTCTTTAATGTTACAAAATGAAGTTATGTAAAGCCTGCTCCTCAAACTGTGGTTCAGCTACATGCTACCCATCTGTGAGCTAATACTTCTCAAAGCGCATACAAAATGAACGTGCTCATCCAGAGTCTATAGTTTTGTGTTATAAGACATTTTCACCCTTGTATAAATCACTGTTTGTGACAGAAAGATGGGCTTTGATTAGCAGCCTTTGTTCTTTGATCATTTTATGCTAGATGTGTGAATATGTGTGACACCCATTACTGAGTTGACAAGTATGTCTTTACAAGTATACAGAGAGGTTTTCTGTTGTTGTATCCATAATACTGGCCCTTTCTGTTCCAAAAGCAAGTGCTGAAAGAGTTGGCTGATTATTATAATCAAGAAGATACATGCACTCCCCCAAATAAGTAAGCTTTCCGCTGAATATGTGAAGGAGAAACGAGATACATTTTTCTTAATTCTGGATGATTTCAAGGTTTAGCTAAGAATTGTTCATTAATAGATGCCTTACTTTTAGTTCAAGTTAAAAGCTTTTAAGAAAGTAAGTGATTTCTCAAGGAGACAAATCGTTCTGACTTTTAAGGAGTAATTGTACACAGCTGCTTAATTGAAGATAATTTCACTGAGATGTCAGCCCATTTTAACATGCAGGCAAAGAAGAAAGATAACAGGAAGGGTATAGAATGAAGATGAGTTCCTTGGAGTGTTGATTAGGGGGGACAAGAGATAGAAAACAAAAGCTTTTTTAAAAAAACAAAGAATGGAGAAAAATAAATACTTATATGAAACGAATGCATGAGAGATCTATCTTTTATGCATGCTGGAAAATGCCCCCTCCCTCAAATTTTGAGATGGCACACATTTGGGCAAACTTATGATCGTTCAGACATGAAGCTCACAGGGGAGTGACATCCATTCCAGAAATCTGCTATGGTTCTTCTGTTTAAACATTTTTGTATTTCCTTATGGCCTTTAAATTTAGAATTTAGATTTTAAAGATTTAACCTCACTTTTTCTGCTACAATATGTGGGTCGATATAGATAGATAGATAGATACTCTCTCAAAAAGAGTGGCTGTTTAAAAATAAAATCAGTTTTTCCCCAACGGCAAACGAACTGCCAAAGGTGGTTATAAATATTTATAAATTCTTGTAAAATCTGAGCTGATAATTGGCAGGGGAGGCTCTGAACATGAAACACTTAGCATGCCAGTTTAGTGAGGAAATATATTGACAGTAGTTAACAGCTGCAATATAAAACCAAGGTTATTGTGATTGTTATAAAATTGGTCATGTATAGGCAGCTTAAAAATCAGTTTAAACTTGATTAGATGAGTTGTCTGGTGTTCTAGAACCCAACTACTGCTTATGCACAAGAATGGGTGGAAAGAGGATTATTCTATAGCTTCTCTGAATGCTTAAAGTTTCCAGTGCCAAATATCCTTTTAATATATGTATGAACCTTTTGGATGCGCATTTGGAACATCGTTTTGATGTATAATAAAGATTCGCTTTAGTTCTGATGAGTTCAGTACCACCTAGGGAATGAGAATAGATCTCCTTGTTCACGCTATTAAAATGTTTCAAACTTGTTGAAATTGTTACAACCGATATAATTTGTTCACAGTGGGTTTTTCCTCCCTCTTTATTATTGGAATGTATCAAGAGGGAGAAAAACATTTGTTGTTTTGGCAGATGGCAAACCAAAATTCATCAGATGCATTGCTTTAGTGGACTTAAGAAACAAGTTGTTTTGCCCAGAAGTGTTGATATAAAACAACTTAATGGGACAATTAGCTGAGTTTGTCTCATCATATGAGTCAACTATCCAGTCTTGAGATCAAACAGATGGTCTTCTGCTGTTAGACATTGGTATTCTGTTCAGCTGAGCCTCTTCATTGTTTTCCAGCAGCCTGACCTGTGTTTTGGTCTTAAATTTTCAGCAGCAGCCAGCTGGCTTATTTCTTACCTAAAAATGCACAGTCCCTGTATGAGAGATTCTGATGTTGTCAGAAAGATGCTCATTCAAGTGTCTGCCACCTCGTCCACAGAAGACTCTTTTCTGCACAACTATTTCCTGCCTCTGTACATCGATAGCACAGGCCAGGTACAGGTATAACACTGTCTGATCTCCTAAGCATGGTTAGAATACTGGAGATGGGGGCTCCTCTCTTCTCCCCCCTCGCATGTAAATATCCTCCCCCTATTGCACTCTCAGAGCTAACTATGGATAATGTTTTCATAAACCAAGGTTAAGTCCAAACTTCAGTTTACAACCATGGTATTTGAAGAAGGTTTGCACACTGATTTGCTAACCATGGTTAGCAAAAACAGTGAGGCAGATGTAACATTAAATATGATTAGCTCCAAAAATGAAAGGGAGTGTGAAGGATTTGTGGAGTGCCCCCAGTCCCTGAAATGTGGTTACTTTTGCATTGACCTTGTGTCAACAGCGAAACAAAGGCTTATTTCCTGAAAACGATGGTGCTAACCGTGCGCAATTGCTTTTAACAGTTCCACATGATCAAGCATCTCAAAGTTATTCATACCTTGTCTTTTGCATATTCCCTAACCCCTCTGTCGCATTTAAACTTCCAAATCTTCCCTAAGTACCAACACATATTGCACAGCCCAGATGGGCTTCTTTGGTTGCATACAAAGGCCGGCATTAGTCCTTTCTCAGTATCTACTGCTTGCCCCTTCCCTGGAAAATGGCCAGTCTTCAGTTGAAGTGTTTTGGGGCAGGGGTGCCTTAAGTTTTTTTTTTCTTTTCTTGATTCTTAGTAACCCTGTTTTGGTTACAGTCCAGTCAGTCCAGTTTGCTACTGGAGAGAGAGAGAGAGAGAGAGAGTAGGGGGAGATAATAAAACTTTGTGTGAGAGACTAAAAGGGAAATTAACATTGCTGATAGCTTCCTAAAGGATTATATTTTGCCACAGAAATTGTTGGTTTTCGATTAAACACCAGATAGCAATCATATCAAAACAATAGAACATTAAAACGAAAAAGTAATCCTAAGAAGTCAGAAGAGCCAATTAAACTGAAATAGCACCAGGTTAAAAGCGTTACAAAGCACCAACCAAAGAGGAGTGCCTTTCAAAGCAAAAATATTTTCACCTGCCCCTGGAAAGTCAGCAGAGGGGGGACCAGGCAGATCTCCTGCATCCTGGTCGACCTTTCCTGAACCAAGGTCAGAAGGCAATGCAGGGCATCTCTGGCTGATATAAGTGAATGGGAAAGAACTTATGGGAGCAGTTCCTTAAAGAAATAATTGGTGCCCTCTGGAGACCCTTCCCCCCTTTTAACACAACAAGGAATGTTCACTGTACTGAAGCAAATATCCCTTTCTTTCAAATTATTCATTAGATTACTTCTATGAGCCTTATTAGGTGACTCACCAAGAAATCACAACAAAAGGGGGAGAAGAGGAAGAAACGTGAAGCTAGTTGCTAAGAATACATCATGAATTGAAGCAAGCCATTTAGTTCCTTCCCTCCCTGCTTTTAATACTAGTAACCGCCGATCTAATTTTGTTGACTGATTACTGCGATTAAGTGATAAGAGCTTTTTTTGGCAAACCCTTGGCTCAAGACTGTGCTACTAGTCCAGGAAGCCTAGTTCTTAATTGCTAGGATCTGTAACAAGGTGGAATTAAAAGGGGCCATGTAGCTTTTTATTCATCCAGGGCCAGGCTGATGTATATAATGGCCTTGTGACACAGATGTGACTTAATTATATGCGTTTATCATCATCTTCAAAAATTGATTCAGAGTAGTTTGCCGCTATATTATTATTATTATTATTATTATTATTATTATTCCTAGGCACTGTATGGAAGGGATGCTTATATTACAGTATGAGGCTGTTGGAACAATTTTGATTTATTTCCAAGGTGAGTTACTGGGGTTGTGGGGGAGGGGGCAGAGAGAATAGTCTTAAGTGCATGAGTCCATCCATGCTTATGCACAGATGTAGTTTGACTCAGGTTATTTAGTTTCATCTCTTAAGCCCATGCAGGTTTAATACTGGCTTCTTGCAAATCAAGGTTTGCAAATTGTGGGTCAATCTTGGATTGTGCACCCTCTGCCCTCTCAAGAGAGATCTCCCTTTTCCCTTCACTTTCCATCGTTGACTAAGGCTTTGCACTAAATGTATGCCAACACTGATCATAGCAGCATTGTAAACCTGAATTTGAAAATATGATTCGAAGTGGGTTTGAGGTGGGGGCATGGTTGAAATGGAACCTGGTCTGTGGTAACCACGGTTTACATTGAGGCATGTGTAATATAGGACCGTGGTGAATATCAAGAGGATGAAGGAAGAAGGGCCAAAGAGTGATGGGGGCAGAGTACATGTTTCTGAGGCTGGGTTTCGATTTGGAAGCCATAGTTGCAGGGATCCAGCATCATAAGAATATGCAACTATTTGAGGAACCATGCTGGATTAAACCAAAGGCCTATGTATTCTAGCATTCTGTTTGCACATTGGCCAACTAGGTGCTTGTGGGAAGTCCACGAGAAGTACATGCGGGCAACATGAGGGCCCTTTCAGTGGTGCCCCCCCAACTCTGGAATGATGTCCCCGACGAGGCTCACCTGGCGCCAACACTGTCATCTTTTCGGCGCCAGGTGAAGACTTTTCTCCCAGGCGTTTAACAGCATATGTTGAGCTTTTTAACTGACCACTGAACAGTTTTAAATGATATGTAGTTTAAGAGCTTCAGCTATGGGGCGGTATATAAATGTAATAAATAAATAAATATAAATAAATAAACAGTACACTTCTGCTCATATTCCTCAGCAAATGGCATTCAGAGACATACTGCCTCTGATACTGGATGCAATATTTAGCCATTATAACTAGTAGCCATTGATAGCTGCATCCCCCCATTGATGGCCTGTGTCAGGCCTGTCACTGAAAATTAAGAGCTTCAGGTAACTCATTGACAGCATTAATGTACTCAAATCATTTAATTCAAAGGTGGACCTTCACATTCATTCATCTGTCAAGCCTCATTTAATTACTTGTTTCATTCTGAACTGACAGATTTATAGTTCTTTACTGTTCTTCTTTGAAAATGTGCCTTTAAAATTTTCCATAATGAAAACATGAATATATAAAGAGTATTGGCTAATTCAGTGGGGTATTGTTTTAAAGTAAAACAGATTTAAATTCAGTGATTTTTTTGTTTGTTTTTTGTACTTGATCTGTTATTTGGAAGTCCAAAAATTAAAAGTAACATATATATTTCTGACACTAGCTTCTAGCAATACTAGCAGTTTCACATTAAATCTGATATAGTGTCATTAAGTAAAACAATCAGGCTGCAATTCTGCTCTTAAATACCTGGAACTAATCACTATTGAACTTCATGGGAGTTGCTTCTAAGTAGTTATAGGATGTCACCATCAGTGAATCCTTGCTAAGCCTTGGGATGGGTGTACACACGAAGCAGAATTAAGTGCCAGGCTTCCTCCATTAAAAATAAGTTTAAAAAATGCGGAAGACCATTGTATATCATGGAGTCACTGGTGTACAGAATTCCCCTGCACATGTCTAGAGTGCTGTTGGGCCTGTTTGTGGATCTGAGGGGGGGCAGCTCTGCTAGTTCCCAAGGTTAAGGTTGATGATGCTGGGGTCAGAGCTGGTAGATAAGGCCTTTCGCAGCATCTTAAGCTGAGAATAGACTTATATGGGCGGGCGGGCTGCCATTTCTTGAGGCTGGTGTTCTTCCATTCTGGAGGGCTGGATGATGTTTAGAATAGGAGGAATCAAGGGGGTGGTATATGATTTCGTGGGACCCTCCCAAGGCAGAACCTCACCGCAGGCAGATCCAGAACAGGTGCTGCAGGGCCAGGCTATTATGGAGTCACGTTTGCTGCTGATCTTTTATAAGATGCTGCGGTTCCCAGTGGCTGAAAGGGTGTATGCATTATGATCTTGCTATGATAGTGTGCTTTGTTTCCCTTTGCTTCAATTTATTTCTGTTAATTGGTTTCTCTTTAATGGATCTCTCCCCTTCAGCCATTGGCGCGTTCGTTGCGTCTGCATGTCCGTTGCCTACTGGCAAAACAAACCAACACATCAGACAGAAAGGTTGTAGTTCAGCCTTTTGCCTGTTGTGCTGATTTTCTGTTTGCAAGGGATTTTCACATTGAAAAATGGTGGTCTTCTAGCATTCTGAAATGGTACACTCCATTCTTCAATCCCCATTCTGGTGTACATGCAGACCAAGAATCTGCTATTAATGCTGCAAGTTGAGGGTGTGCAGTGAAATTTATGATACTGTACTGTGTCTCACGAGAGCTCCAGGGAAACAAGGGTCTCCTCTCCACCACCACCACGTTAGCACATTCCTGTGTCAGTCACCCTTCTCCCCCTTTTCTTGAAAGAGAAAGACGGACAGACATCTTACTGTTCCTTCCTTCTTCCAAGCTATTTCAGGAAGCGCAGAAGGGAAAGGAAGAGGGGGAAGGGGTGATTGGTAGCTGAGAGGGCCGGACCGTGCCCCTCATTCCTAATCAAAATACTTTCCCTAGATTTATACTTCTCAACTATACCTCAGTATCTCATGTTAATTTTTTTTTTTGAAATTGACTGAAAACATTAGCACAACTCAGCATTTTATCATGTTAATATTGTTTGCAAGCTTGACATTGGTCTGAGATTTATTTCTGCATCTTACCATTATCTCTGTAGATATTCAGACACTTATTTTTCTGGCAATAGTAGAGTAGGTTTTCTCACTACCCTGTATTTTAAGGGAATGGTAGACGACTACTATTTTATTGAACAGTTCCTGATCTCTTTCCTAAGGAGATTCACAGCTAAAACCTTTTCTGTCCTCAGGACCCACCTGCTGGTCTCACCCTGTCACTCAGCAGTCACCCACTCATGACTGGCTTGTTCTGCTTGGGCTTTAGCACTCCGTCTTGGCACTGTAGCAGCTTTTTCTAGTAGCTTGTTGTGATTGGTCAGAAGGCTCCGACCCTTCTTTTTGGAATCACATGTACAAAGGGCTGTTGTTCAGGGTAAGAGTTTTCCTTTGAAGGGGAGAGGCAGGCATGTGTTTGTTTTAAGTGCTAAAGAACGTTTTATGCAATGTGATACAGTGGTATCCCAAAATCCTCCTCTGCTGGGGGTTCCTTTAATTCATTATGGCCACACAAGGCAGGCCACATAGTTGAGGAAACCCTCTGAAAAGTGTTTCCTGGTTCCCTCCCCTTATACCAGCCCCCTCCACTATGAGACAGGCAGCAGCTGTAGTGTTCTGAACACTGCCAGTCAACCACCAGTAGGCGTCTGGGAGCCACTGTGTTACATTTCCTACAATGCCACAGAGCAACGCTACATTGGGGGCATACTGGGAAATTAAAATGCCAGCTCCCAGACCTACATTGGGGGCTGCCGTGTTAATTTCACACTATGCCCTAGAGTGACACTGTTGGAGGGTGTTGTGGGAAATTAAAATGGCATCCTGGTACCGGAGGGGGGTTGTTTAAGGGAGGCCCAACAGAGGTCAGAGGTCCATGATGGATCCTGCTGGGGCTGTGGGGCTTTGTCAGCTACTGGAGTATGTCAGGTTCTGGGCCAATGGTCACTCACTAACTGTGCTCTGCCCTAGCTCCAAAAGTAACTAGTAGAGAGCTAGTGGTAATAGTAAGAGTGGAGCTCATCTGTCTTTGTGCCTTCCATTCATTGTCTTTCCTCCAGAATTTTCCAAATTTGGGAAGGGCCTTGAAACCCCAGTAGCTTAGCACAGGTTAAGATAAACAGCAAACTCTCTTGATTGCAGTAAGATAGCAACTCAAACAAGCCTTCAGAGGCCACAGCACAGAAATGTAACATAGCTTTCAGTCCCAATAAATCAGATAACCTATACGGAAGCCAGCAGTGTTATAAAATTCTGCATTAAGTTCCAAGCCATCAATCCAAGCAGGAGCCAGGGACAGGGTCAAAATGTCCATCCGTTTAATCAGAAACAGAGTTCCAAAGGCATGGATTTTGAAGCTTACAAGAGTTCAGGCTTCGGGAGTAAAATCCCAGACAGGATCCCAAGAGCAGGAGAGTCCAGGCAAGCCAAAGCTCAGGGTTCAGGTATTATTCAAGCAAAGGAGTTTCCCAGTAACAGAGACTTTGTACCTTCACCAGTCCACCTCTCCCTGAAAAAAAAACTTCATCTATAATCATGAACTATGGCTAACCGGGTATCTGTTCTCTATTCTCTTTAGATGCCTTTATTGCAAAGAGAGAGCCCCAACCCCACTTCCTTAGCTGCATCTCCCCACTGCTTGTTTCCCACAGAAAGTCTCTCAGGCTTCTGCACTCTTCCATGGCCCTCTGCTCTTCCATGGTAAATTCTCGCAGTTGGTGAGGAGTGTCAGACTTCTCTGGCCTGCTGCCCACAGGGAAGGCACTCAGAGATGAACTCCCACCATCCTGACATTCCACAGCCTGAGCAGGCCCCAAATCAGCCCACTCCAAGTCTGAGTCTGAAATCTTTCTCCAAGACCGCAGCACCTGGGATGGAGAAAGGCACAGCAGGCCTATAGCTCAGTGCATGCTTTATGTCTGAGGCCCCAGGTTCAATCCTAGCATCCACTTAAAAGGATCTTTGCTCAGTGGGCTGCTTAAGACCTTGGTGAGCTGCTACTAATCAGAGGCTAACAAGGACCAATGGTCTGACTTGGTGTAAAGAGACTTCATATTTTCTTATGTCAACTTACTATTTTTTGAGGAAGTGGGAGGCTGAGTGCTGGTTTTGTTCCAGATATGTCTAATTCAATGTGTGTTTTTTAACAATGACTTCCTCGGAACATAGTGGACAAATCATTCCTGCGCTTACCTCCAGTCTACCCAGTTGATGTGAATACATAATGACAGCAAGAACTGTACCAGAATAAAGCAAGTTAGAAATGCCTTGGACTAATTTTGCTTTGAGAGCTAAACAGGGGTGAGCAATTTCTTAAATACCTTTCCCCTGGAGGCCTAAATTAGGTCATCTGTTACCACATCTCAAGCTATTTGCTTTGGTCACACACACACACACACACACACACACACACACACACACACACCGTGCTATTAGAGTGATTTTGGTAGGAAAGACTTCAATGCCATGGGAATTTTCCAGCAACGTAATGCATTCACCAATAAGAAGTACCGTGAATTTGACATTTAAGGGAAATAAAGGGAAAACGCAACAGGTATTGTTGCTACTCTACTTGAAAAAGGACACTGATGAATGAATGTAGTTTTTCAGGCTTGTGCTGCTCTGACAGGAGCGGGTACTTTCAGCAATGAATCTCTTTGGTGTAGCTATCGTATTAAAGAGCAGGAAGCAGGTGGTTTTGGATTGCTGTAGGCTTAAGAAAAGCAACTAATCAATTGCATTTTTGCAATAAAACAAGTTTCTAACTTGGTTTCTTGCCTTTAAAAGAAGTGGATACTGAAATAGAATTAAAATAACTTTACCATAGCCCAAAATTATTCAGTCTAAATTAGAACGTTGGCTCAAGTGCCATACTGGACAGATGGATAATTACAAAGGACCAGCATGCAGATTAGGTGCTGTCTCCTCTGAACGCCGCTGAATTAACTTGATTTTATTTAAATTTATTTCCTGCCTTGTCTTTCAGGTGACCGCATACTCCCGCCTGCCTCCCCTGCCCCTTTTTTGCTGCCATACTTTGAGACAGTTTTTTTCCCAGCTGAAAAATGCTTCTTCATTCTGTTTATGACATTTGGAAATGGTTCACTGAACGAGTGCCCACAATAATGTGGAGTGGGTTTGTTAACCATTTCCAGCAGCTATCAGGAATTTGCGACACTAGCATAAAGCCACATGTAAGGGTTGTAGTGTTTGAATTGAAAACCACTTTCCCTGCATCCGATGGTATTCACATTGTAGTCTGTCAGCAACTATCATTCTGTGTAGCCATTAGAAATACAAACATGGAGATAGTATCCGTTGTTTTCTTTGGATTTTGCAAATTATGAATCTTGATAACGGGTGTCTCACATCCTTGGCAGAGTGGAGTTACTTTTTTAAAAAAACATGGTGCCCAGTGGTTGAGTGACATTGAGTATTTTACTAAAGTCATGCCAAATATGAGTTGTATGGTTTCAAATGAACCATACTGTTGCTACAAACTGCCATATTGTGTTAGAAATGGTTTTTTGGTCTAATAAATATGAATAATCAGTATTGAGTGCAAAACAGTATTCCTGCTATAAATGCAGTGCACAAAGAGTAAAACTGCTGTGAAACATGAGATGATAATTATGTATCTAATATTACTGTTCCTTCTATATAATGTAATGGGAAAAATATAAGTTGCACTCAATAATACAGATCTTTCACATATCTTGGAACAAATAACATTTATTTAACACGATTGCCCCCAAATTGTGGACCATAATATACAAAACCATAGGCTAGATGAATTGACCACTTGAAGATATACTATCCTCTTAGATTGCAATATGTATTTTATTTATTTATTTGAACTTCAAGGTGATTTATAACAGATCACAATAATATAAAATAAACACATGCCCAACCCAGCAGCTCTTAGTCCTCTGGTCAATGGATGGGGCCAGAGTGTGCCTTCCTTCCATCTTGCAGACCCAAGGCAGCGGGAGCAGAGTGTTCCCCATGGCATGAGATATGTGTTCCTTTAATGTTCTGTATTGTGGTGGTTATTCTTGCTATACCATTAAACTGATTGACTGCCTATTTCAAAGTGGAAAGAGTTGCCAGCCTTTGGCCTAGGAATAGCGGAGTTCAAATCATTGCTCATCCATTGAGTTCCCTGGGTGACCCTACACCAATCACTGCCTCCCAAGATAAAATGCTTCACAGGGAATAAAGCAATAGACTGTTGTAGTGCCTTAAAGATTAATACATTTACTGTGGTGTAAGCTGTAGTAGACTAAAGCCCACTTCACCAGATGCAGTTGGCAGATATATGTAATGTGTGCATATGCACACACACCATACACATATATGGGATGTATGAGGATTTTGTTCCTCTTCACACATCATCTGAACATGTCCTGTTCACAAACCCAAATGCAAGCAGGAGTGCAATTCTTGTGATTTTTTTTGCCATGTACTGAACTTGTGTTTTAAAGTGTACATTCCCCCATCTGCAGTTTTACACTTTAGTCTATAGGGGGAGCCTGCGACTGGGTTATGTTCTTTTAAAAATGCGCATTTTTCCCAGTTTAAAAAGGAAGATGCTTGTATTTGGGAATGTGAACGAGGTGAACCTAGGAGGAATTCAGAGAACTTCAATGAGCTCAAAAATTGCTTGTTCACCCATCCCATATATATATATATATATATACACACACACACACACACACACACACACACACACGTACATAAAAACTAATGCACATACTCACTCTGAACCTATATATTAGTCTAAATACCTGCCAGCTTAGATAGCACTTTACACATTTCATAAAATAGGCAGCCTCCACTATAAATTTATTATGATTTAAAGTGCTTCAAGACCAACCGACTGTTTTTGCAGTAAGAGACTAACATGGCTATGCCTTTGGAAGTTTTCACCATCTCATAGTTCTGAGAATAAAATTAGATGAACCCCACGTCTTCCTGATGCAAATGGTAGATAGATGGTTGCTTTTCCTACCATTCACAATTGAGCCTTTTGCACATCTCTGAAAGATGTTAATAATTTGCATCCCAGTGTCAAAATGGTATGTTGAATTATCATACCAAATCGAGGAGAAAAGCATATTTGGCAATTTTATCTTCAAAAGTCCAAACCATCTTCATAAAGGAATTCATCAAAAGAGGATGAAAAAAATTCTAGACAATTGTCAGCAGACGGCATGTTACCTTTTGTCGCATCTAAATAGGGGCATTAATAGGATACATAACAACGAAATTGAAATAACCTAGTTAATGTGTGTGCTGATATTTGGCTGAGACAGAATGGGAAATAATGGAGATGCAATATAATGATAGTCGTGACTCATGCTGGATGTAAATATGTAAATATTCATGAAGTGTGTTAAGAATAAGCTTGTTATGATGGTAATGAAAAGCTTCATTAAAATGTGGAGTTGAGGGGAAAACGTCTGAATCATACATTTAAAGTTTTTGCACAGTGGGGAGGAAGTAGAGCTTACAATACAATATAAATTAATTGATACGGCAGATAAAAGTATTGTATTTGTGTGTGTTTCCTTCTCCCCAAGTCAGGATCTTTCTACCCCCGCACAGAAAATTGACAAAACAGCCTTCAGTTTTACTCATCTGACCAGAGGCTTGGCAGACTTTTTAATATCCACTTTCAGGGGGACCGAGATGCCATGGATGTTACATCAAAAACAGCAGGCCTGTGTCAAGTTCTCCCTTGATTCCCCCACAATATCTAGTGAAAGTCACTACATGAATCAACATCATTGCTCCCATGAAGTTCTCTTCAATGCGGAGTAGAGTATGGTAGGGTAGATGGGGAAAGTAATCATGTGATGGCATCTTGCATGGTGAATTTCCCATAACAAGGCATCGAGGACAACTACACATGCCATTTTTGGCAGCAGACTATATTGTCAGCAATACCTAGTTCCACCCAACTGGTCTCTTTCCCCATCATCACCGCCGCCAAGTCTTTTTTCCTCTAACACTTAAAAGCAAAAATGAGTGTGTAATGTCTCTCTCTTGCCTTTTTCACTTGATATGATACACTCAGTTTGGGACAGAGGTGGGAAGAAGAGTGTCTATGGCAGACTGAAAACTATCTGCTCCATGTAGAAAATAGCTTGTGAACTGTGTGTGGATTGTCACGTGTGACGATCCTATGTCACGCCCATCACCAGAGATGTTGAGGTAGAAGATCCTGCATAAGTGGAAAAGCAAAAACCTAAATAGAAGTTTCTAGTATGTTTAAAATTTATTATCACTTAATAAGTAATATATTATTAGCAATACATATAGTGCTATAGAGAGAAACTAAGTAAGCAGGAGGAGACTAGTTTCTGCTTCAGTGAGCTTCAATGAGCTTACAGTCTAAAAATGTTTAAATTCTGGAAGATGGGCCCCAGGTTTCCTAGAGTTCTAAAAAAAATTGAAGAAAAAAATCGCTGAGGCCTTCCCCAACCTGGGACCCTCCAGATGTTTCAGACTACAATTCTCAACATTCCTGACTATATTATTCATTTATTATTATTTATTTATTGCATTTATTTCCCACTTTTTTTCCTCCAAGGAACCCAAGGCAGTTTACATAATCCTCCTTCTCTCCATTTTATCCTCACAACAACAACCCTGTGAGGTAGGTTGGGCTGAGAGCCTATGACTGGCCCAAAGTCACTCAGTGGGTTTCCATGGCTGAGTGGGGACTAGAACCCGGATCTCCCGACTCCCAGTCCAAAACTTTAGCCACTACACCACACTGACTGTACTGGCTCTAGCTCATTGGAGTTGATGTCCACAGGACCTGAAGGGCCCCAGGTTGGGGAAAGCTATTTTAATGGGAGTTTACTCACTCCCGACCTCCACAGTCAAGGATGATATATGTCCCCTGCTCTTTCTGAGAAACAAATAAGTGGATGGGGGGGGGTCGTTTTGAACCCTGAAAGGCTGAGCTCACAGTCAACCTTGCAAGTCAATCAGTCGAGTTTATTCCTTTTGGCCAATGGCCTTTGCATAAAACAAACAATGACAGTACAATCACCAAAAATATATATATACAAAGGCTAATCGTGATGTAGATAAACATAATACATATAGTACATAATATGCAAGATTTCAAAATATAGACTAGCGTGTCACAGGTGATCTGTCAGTGATGTAATATAAATCAGATACGGTAATCTCTGTTATGTTTTTTTTTCTAACCTTTTTGGCGGTTGTGGCAAGTGGCAAGTGGAAAGGAGGGGAAATTGAACTAATCCCATTGCATGTTCCTTTCCTTCTTTTTCAGCAACCAGCAAGCTTTCCTACTACAGAACGTTGAGTGCAACAATGCAAGCTGCGAGGGGGCGCGCCGTATGTTTAAGATCTACTGGGAGCTCTCGGATCTAAATCAAATCAGAGGTGCCGTGGTGGCAACCTTCTTTGACATTTATGAAGATGTGAGTTGAGCTCTCTTTGCTGTTTGCCCTGTCTTCTTAATTGCCATCTGCCTATTCTTATTTGAGGTTCCGTTCCGAACTAGCACTTGAGAGTATTTTGACTGGACGATGCTGGGCACATAATGAAAACAAACGAGTCAATTGAAAACAATTCGTTTAAAGCTGAAGGGAGAACCGACGAAATTGATGAAGATCACTCATGCTTCATTTCAACTACTTTAGATAGATCCATGTTAATAAAGGGCTTAGAATTCTTAATTTATTTTTTAAAAACAGAGGAATGAGATTTATTTATTTATTTACTGCGTTTCTATACCGCCCAATAGCCAAAGCTCTCTGGGTGGTTTACAAAAATTAAAACCATTCAAAACCATTCAAAATATAAAACGACGACATAAAATGACATAATTTAAAATACAGTAGAAATGCACAACTAGGATAAAAAACCGACTTTCCTGAGGTGCAACTGTACAATATCGTTGAGGTGTATTCTAAACTTGGAACCCTGCTAGAATTCTTAGCACTGAGAGAAGCATCTACTTGTTCTTTAAATGTCAGTTTAGGTGATGTTCTCGGACTTATTTTATGCAACATTATTGGCTACTATGGGTCTCTTCAAATCTGTTTTTACATGTACATCAAAGATGGTTTAAAGTGTATCCAAAACTGTGTGGGTGAATGCAACAAAGCTGTGTTTTTACAACCCTTGTGTCTGCTCTGCAAACCAGTACATCGTTATTACTATTGCATAGATGGGATCGTGGGTTCAGAAAGATCAAGTTGTCTACCGCCATGTAATGATAGTATGACATCATTGGGTCTTGAACCTAGATTTATTTATGTGAACTATTTTGACTCCATCCTTCCTGTGCTCAACTTGGCTTCTGACAATACTTAAAAAACAAAATGGAATGATAAAGCATTAAAATTAAAAATTACTGTAGTGTTCACTTCCAGCCCTACTGTTTTATTTTACAAAAATGTGCATAAAAACACATTTTTTACAGCCCTTTCTAAAGGCTATCAGGATTTTCATATGAAACACTTCCTCTTGGTAGGGAGACTGTTCCACATCCTAGAAAGCCCTATTTTTTCTGTGGTTGTTTTGAAATCTTACCGGTGGTGGCTGGTGGCTCCGAGATCAGCGGGATGGTGAATCTGCTCCGGATTTCAGTCAGAACGCTGAAGGAGCTAAGCACCTGTAGAGTTCTGACTTGTTCACTGCCCCATTGACGTTGGATCCAACAGCCTCCACTACCTCTCACAAACATGGTATTTGAAGCAGGGTACTCAAACTAGTTCTTAATTAGTGACAGGATACAAACAGGGAGAAGCAGCCTCCAAGGTAACAGGCTTTAAGGGTCAAAATCACGGAGGATAGGTCTCATAGGGACTATTAGCCATGCTAGTTATGTCCAGAGGAAGTATGCTTCTGAATACGAGAACAACAGAAAGAGGGGTTGTTGCTTTCATACCCGGCTTGTGGGTTTCTAATTAGCAAATAGCATAATGTATTAGATGGGCCTTTAGCCTTGATCCAGTAGGGCTGCTGTTTCATTCTTAGCTCCTAAATCCATGTCCATCTCACTAGCTCAGAGACCACTTTGGGCCTGTTCAGACAACACGCTACGCCATGACAAGGCCGCTAACCCTTTTGCAGCAAATGGTTAGTGAGTGTGTTTAAACTGTAGTTATGTAGTCTCCATGGTAAGGAATGGTTCACACAGTACACTAAGTCCTAATATTTAGCTCATAATATTTATGAGCTAAAGCCATAATATTTAGCTCAAAGTGCTTAACCCCCATGGCTTAGCTTGTCATCTAAACCGGTCAATGTCTTTTACTGTTATAGCCAGATAACCCCAAGTTGTTAGATGGGTATAAAGAGAATTGGGCATAGACAACACTATTACCCTACAAACACTATTGATCTGCTCACCCCAGTGACTTGACCCTCCCAAGCAATTTTGGGACATTTGTATACCGAGCTAAACTAGCATAACTCATAAAATTCCAGCTTAATTTCTCGCCTCCTGACTGCCAATATTCACATAATTAATTTTCACATAGTACATGAGCACCCAGCGCATCTGGCTCTCTATGTTCAGTGCCAAATTTCTCCCTGCCTCAACTTCATTTCTCATTCTTGAACCTTTCACCACCCCTGTCTGTACATACACTCCAAATCACAATGCTACGCTAAGCCTCTTCTTTTAGGTGTAATTCCTTATTTCTTTTCCCCAAGGCTACATGCTTATTAGGAAGTTCCAAAGGTGAAAAGTACATCTCCATATTTTTGCTGCGTGTTCTGTCAAATAAGTCATTCAAAATGTTTTCATGTTCCCTAATATCTGGAGGTGAAGTTTGACACTTTTGAGTCATTGTTAAATGCAAACCTGATATCTGCTTAGCACAGCAGTGTTTCCTGTTGTAGAAAAGTCATAAAGCTGACATGCTTCCCGTTAAACATAATGAAGGATAGAATGGCATTGCCCAGGATACATCATTTTATACTTAAAACAGATGCCTGCAGACTAGATCTGTGCTAAACTGAGCAGAAAAGAAACACTTGCAAGGGAAAAGTTATTGTTTGGTCATTTGGTCTTTGGGGGTTTGGGTTTTTTTATAGCAAGCGCTAGCTTCCCATTGTGCCAGCAGTTCATTACCGCTAGCACAACCTGGTGAGCCCTGGCAGACTGCCAGCGCTGGATACTGCCCATAATACCATTATGACTTATATTATGCCTTGGGAAACCTGAAACCCATAGAACTTTATTGAGCTGTTTTCTTTCTTTAGATTGTGCTGCCCTATGTCTTGAAGGTGATGGTGCCACTGACAGCGTAAATCAAATTATTGAGATGAATTATTTCATTCTTCTCCCTGACCAAAAGAAGGATGCTTTTCTTGCCTTCGTCCCCCACCCTAAGTACAACACCTTAATCAATTTGAGAAGATCAAAATTTGGAATTCCTAATTGGTTTCTTTTCCTTTTAACAGATTGGAAATATTCTGGCTGGGTTTTTAAAAGTTTCCTTTTGATATGTACAGTTCTAATGATTCAGAACCAGAGTGGCCAACTTCTTTATTCGTATTGGCCAGTCCATTTTCAAAATATGACCTAGGGACTAGAAACTTGTAATTCTGTATAATCCAACTCTCTTGCAGGTGATCAGACTCTATAATAAAGTTGTTGCTGCTTAGCCTTCAGTTAGGGATGTACAGATTTTGCAAAATCCATTCCATCTGTGATTTACAGATTGCCAGGTGCCTTTTGTTCCATCATCCGCTCATTGGTGTAATCTGTTTTTTCCCAGTTTCCCAAATTTGCTCAAATTTGCACTTGCAAAAAAGCACAAATCGCCCCAAAATGTGCATTTTCATGCTTTACTCTATGGGGGAAATGCACATTTTCAGCTAGTGTTTTTTTAAAAAAATATTTTATGTATTTTTCTATGACTAAATTTGCATAGAATTCTGGAAAGTAAAAGAAACGGTCTATGGAATCCACGTGACTCTGGAAAAGTTGGTCCGCTTTGGAATCTGTGGGTCAGGTTCATAGAAATCTGAACACGTTTGATTCCATTATAGATTTCTCTGACATCCCTAGTCACAGTTAGAAAATGCATGCATGTGACCAGGACTTTACATGCAATAATTTTTTTAAAATGGCAGTATTAAAAAATTTAAATACTTTTTCCTACCTTCTGAATACAGTTTTCTTTTCCTTACAAGCAGAATCATGGCCAAATTCTTGGTTCTGGTATCATATAAAATTCTTCATATCCCAGGTCTGATCCACATCTCCGCTTTAAAATTCTATTCCAAGCTAAATCTCACTTTCTGGTCTCATATTTAGGAACTTTGTTTTATTCTTTGTTATGTTAGTGCTGCTCAGGTTATTTTATTTATACTCGGTTTCTTTTCTTTCTTTTTTTGTTTCTTTAGGGAATCTTGGATATCCTTGTCCTCAGCAAGAATAATTCTAAGGGAGAGCTTGCCATCCACGCATTAAAAAATAACTTTGAAGCCGATGCCTATTTTGTTAAAGTCATTGGTAAGTGGCTCACTATGAAGACATTAAAATGCTATTAGGGGAGAATTTTGATACTGCTTCTAGCTCCACACCAACCCTAAAAACAACAGAAATATTATTGTTTAGTAATGATGTGAGAAAGAAAAGTTATTGGAAGGTACGTGTGGGAGGACGGGGTTAAGAAAATCGAATTATGTATAATCTGCATTATTTATTCTCATGTTAGTGTTCACTGCCCTCTCTCTCTCTCTCTCTCTCTCTCTCTCTCTCTCTCTCTATATATATATATATATGGTAGTTCATTGTAATTTATATTACTCCAGTACAAAAAGGGGCAAAGGACTGGCTTGAATTTAATTATTTACTCGCATTTTTATTATTATTTGCTTTTATTCTGTATTTATACTAATAATCTAATAATAATCTTGCTAAATAATAATAATAATAATAACAACAGTAATAGTATTACTGTTATTATATTTCAGGTACAATGCAGAAAGGAGGTTAAAAATAAAATAAAAATTCAAAAACACATGTGGGAGTGGATGGGTAGAAAATAAGAATATGCTTACTTCTCAAGGGAAAGACCTTTTCAGTACTTCTACTGTGGTGGTTGAAGAGCTGAGCAGCAAGGCATGGGGTCCGCCCCTTTAGACATATATATTAGGCTAGATGGGGGCATCTCCTACAACCAAAATGCATAGGTTGAAACTAGTTTAGAAAGATCTGAATTACGTTCTGTGCAGATTTCAGAATCCCAAATGTGTTCCTGCACAGAGACTCCCAAAGAAGAACCAAGGTTTTGTGTGTGGGGGGCGTATTATTTTTAATTTTAAACAATAACATGAAAAACTCAAAAAGCTATGTGATTTCACTTCGGTCTTCCTTGAAAGCCCAGGTCAACCCCGCTCCTCATCAAGTCCTTGTCTCCCCCTCTGTGGCCTGGAGACCAGCTCTGCTTAAGGGGCAAGCCAGGTTAGCCTTAACTGTGTTTAAGGTGGAAGAGAGGAGATTTTAATTCAGGAATGAGGTGGTAAGGGAGTGTCTAATCTGACAAGTGTTCCCAATCTCTTAGCCGTGGCTAAGAGGTCTCTTTCATTATGCCTGCTCTTGCCTTTTCTCTTTATCTGTCTTCGCAGGTAATTTGGTCTGAAATATTCTTTGTTGTGTTTCACTTCCGTTTTGCAACCACATCTGTATGTTTCTGCTTGTTCCATTACTTTTGTTCTGTCGCCTGTAAACATTTATATTGGGAATTATATTCCCTTGTATAAAATATACAGAGATAATGCAAGTGAGAAACTTTTCTTTTTAACAAACACAGGGAACTTCTTTCACTTTTCATCAGATAGGGGAAAATATGCAAGGTAAAGAAAAGTGAAATACTGTTTTCAACAGCTTTTGTACAATGCCCAGGAGTTGGGTTGCTTTTAATCAGTGCTATGGAGAATTAACTTCAATACAACGCACCGCTTGCTGCTTCTGAATACACAGGCTGTGCTGGTGCCAGTGTACAGTTGGTTCAAATCAATAAGACCCACACTCTGGATCACCAGGAACTCTGATGAGGGCTATTGATCGATCCTCAGCCTCTGAAGAACAGAATTCATGATGTGTGTATGGAGGATACCTAAAGGTTAAACTGAAATAAAATTACAATCTTCTCTTAAAGCATATTGTTAGCCCGAATAATTCGCAAAATGTCATTTAATAAAAACACAGGAATATTTCAGAAGCACGCCCTCTAATATTTCACAGGTGAAAACAGATTTTTTTTGCCGGGGGGGGGGGGGGGGTTATACAGTCATTATACTATCATTTTAAGGAAGGTTGTAAAGTATGGGCAGGTTCATATGGGATATTGTGGTCTTTAACACATGTGTATGCCAGATCCAGCCTTGTCAAGTAGCTTCAATTGTATGGAGTGTGTTTTTCTAGCCAAGGCTGCAACCCCTGCTGGTTAGAGAGAGAGAGATAGTCCACAGTTGTCCATGTTCTAGTAACCTCCCAGATGAGTAGCTTCAATGTGTTATATGTGGAGTTGCCTTTGGTGCCTTTTCGGAAACTACAACAAATGCAGAATACAGCTACTAGAAATTTGAACTGGGACAGCTTGTTCAGATCATATCTTGCCGATCTTAGGAGTTTCACTGGCTTCCTGTCTGCTCCTGAACCCAATCCAAAGTGCCAGTGCTTACTTTTAAAGCCCTAATTGACTTGGGACTGAGGTACCTGAAGGAGTGCCTACTCCCTGCCTGTGCTGTTAAATAATTTACTGATGCTAGTCTCTCTGTCAGATGACATGACGGCAACCTGAGAGAACCCTTTTTAGCAGTGTCATTCCAATTATGGAACTCCCGCCCACAGGAATATTGCCTGGCCACCGACATTATTTATTCACTCTGGCATTTTAATTGTTCTGAGTTCTGCTTGTTGGTTTCTAGTTATTATATTACTTTGTGTACTGTATTTTTAGTTTTGCAAACCACCCTGGAACCAAATTTAATGAATGGCAATATATAAGCATTTTAAATAAATATACCATTCTTCCTTTAGAAAGTGCAGAATGGCTTACATGGTACCCCCAGTAGCTTCCAATCCAGCGTCTGGACAGCTCAATAGTGCCTATAGCACTTGGTGCTCCTAGCCTCATTGACAGAGCCCATTTTATCATTGCTTTAACTCACATCACTTGACTGGGGAAACAAAAGAATTCACAGAATGCTTATGGTCTGATGTGGGCAAGATGATGTAATTCAGTAAGAGTATGTAATAAAACTGCTTGGTTAAACACAGATTTTCTTTCTTCAGAAACCTACTTTGGGGGGGGGGGGGGAATGTGACCTAAATATTATATTTAAGATGCTATACAAAGTTCAAAAGTATAGAAAGTCCAGAATAATGGTGTATGCTCTTGCTGAGGTCCTTTTCTTTTTACTCCATCATTTCCCTCTAAAGTGGTGTTCATGTTCCTTGCATCTAAAATCGCAAACCTACCAATTACTTTTTAAAATAGAGCAGTTCTGTAGAGGGCAGACTTCCTTCAGAGAGCCCCAGCTTTGGCACTAGGTTATTAAGGAATTGGCTGCTTAATCACAGCATGTTACATGGTCGAATCAGCTTTAAGTCTTGGCACAAAGAGGAACAGATGTTCTTGGAGGTATTAAGGAGCAGGGAAGGAAGGAAAAAGTAAATGAGACATTAATTTGAGGCTGCTGACGATGAGGCTTTTCTTCATTTTCCTTGGTCAGGAAGCCATTTGCTCAAGCTTTCGTTACCTCTGTACTCCTCCCTGCCCCAAAACTGTTAGTGCTTTTTAATTTTTTTTTTTTAGAAGCAAGCAGCAAATGACACTCATCTACTGCAGGTGAGACCTGAGGCTGCGTCTATTATGTGCAAGAGGAGGGAGGAAATATACTTTTATAAAGCTTCCTTTTAAAGCAGTTTGTGTTATAAATGGCAAAGCCCTGATCATCCTTCCAACAAAATCTTCAAATGTGAATGTTTGCCTATGTCACTCTACAGCTGGGGAGGATCAGACAGAGAGACCGTTTGCAGACGATCTGGGTTTTGAACCCAGATCTTGCAGGCATTTTCCCAGCAATACTTTCCACTTAGACTACTATAATTGTTTCTGGTTTGGACCAACAGTTCCTTGATTTGTATGTTGGGTCAGGTTCTTCTGTTAATATAAAGCTTTCCCAGAATGATAAAGCAGATAGGGGCCACTATTGGGAAGCACAAAAATGGTGATGTGAGCCAGAGTTTTGAAATCAAAGTTGTATTGCAGGAAGAACTTTAAGGGTGTTCAGATGCCCTTTTGGATATCAAGCAGCTCACTGGTTGACTTTGGGCCAGTCTCACAATCTGCCAGCCTTACCTGCCTTGCAGGATTGTTGGGAGAACAAAGTGGTATAGTGCCCTGTTTATCACCCTGAGCTGCTTGGGGGAAGAATGAGATGCCTTTAAGAGTGCCTTTAAGAGAAATTGCTGCATTTATCCTGACACAATACTGAATTTCAGCAGTAAATTCGGTGGCATAGTAACTGGTGCAAAAGGGGTGGTGGTAAAAAAGACCAGGAAGGCTGTATGTTGCCCACTCTGTATGGACTAGAGTAATACTGTTAATAGCGCAAATAACTATTGACCTCCTCTCTTGTTTTATCCACAGTTCTTAGCGGTCTTTGTTCAAATGACTGTCCTCGTAAGATAACAGTAAGTATTCTCCTAAAATCTGTTATTGGAAAGATTTGGTATCTCAAATCCACAAAATCCTTGGTCGCATCAAAAGATAGCAGACAGAGAAGAAAGTGTAGCTTTGCCCTCAACATTTGCAGATTTAACATCATTATAACAAAGCCATTTCGTCCTGGGTGGGAGGAATTTCTCTTTTAATTCAATTGTATGTAATCGTTACTTATTTTCAAACGTGTGCCAACAATCAATTCTAAAAATCCTGCGAAATAACAGTTCCAAGAAAAGAACTGGATGTTCAACTGTACACTGGCATTTCTTTCTGCAAGTCTGCATAATTTTTGCAGATCAAAGTTCACCATTTCCCATTACTGTAAATCTTGCCAGTATTGAAAAAGCGAGAGAAGGCATCAATACTCCACAAATGCATAAGAACCAGGACTCAAAACTTTTTGAGTTTTTAGCTTTGTCTTGTCTTGTAGGTTATTCGTTTCCGCAGGCATTTTGAATTTTTCTTCATAGACATCCTGTCCTTTCTCCTACTGACTATATCACAAGGTACTTTCTAAAACACACCCAGGTTTTATAAGCAGCTTGCAGTGCCATGTGAGGAGTGGATGGTCAGCATGTGCGGTAGTTAGTAAATGGGGCAGGCAAGCCCCACTGAACATGCAAGTCTCATTATGTTGATGCATGTGTATAAATGTTTACTAAATGGGAACTCAGGAAGATGGCTTCCACTAAGTCAGACCATTGGCCCAACAGCGGCTCTCTAGCATGTCAGGCTAGAACATGGACAACTGTGGACTTTCCAGCCCTTCTTGGAGATGCTGGAGATTGAGCTTGGAACATTCTGCATGCAAAGTATGTGCTCTACCACCGAGCCACAGCCCTATATCACATCACTGGTGATTCAGTTTGCTTGACTGTAGTCTTGAAATGTGGCTAAGAAGTGCGAGATAGATAGATAGCATATGTAACTTTGCAAAGTTTGCATTGGCGTCTTATTGACCATTTTCTATCGTGTGATGTAGCCGCTAAATAATAAACCTTGAACAAAAACGTTAAAGCCATAATTTTGAAAGTCATGACAGCACGGCCCAGTTTGTGAGAGATACTTTTAGGCTAACTCGCTTGACAGCCTGGGTCCCTAAGGCATACTGTGTAGTTGAAACATGTGCTTTACACTTATCTACTTCGGACTTTGTTTGAGGATCAAGTCTTCTTGAATGGTTTGCCTTATTCTTTATTCTCCCTTCCCAAGGGCAACGTATCCTGCCACTGTCTTGACAGTTGGGGGAAATAAATGTAAAGGATATTCTGTTTTCCATATGCTTTGTCCTTCTGACTTGTACTCACATTTGTATTAAACTCCCTAGGAGGCATATGTGAGGTTCATAATGATTTTGACTTCTGAATAATTTCTTTATAGTACCGTCACTGCCATAAGAGAATACTCTTTATGCACTAGAATTTCCATACCTGAACAGAACTAATTCTTTTTGGGCCCAAGAGCTTTAACTGCTTGCTATTTAAACTGGCCTTAGGACTCTATCAGCATTTGTTCTGGTGTGGGTTGGTTGACCACATGTAAACAGTAAAATTCCACCTGGAGAAGTTAAATGTCTGTTCATGCTGTATGTCCAGCTGGTCTGATCTTTTAGACGGAATCTGTGCAGTGTAGCCTCCCTATCAGACACAGGGAGAGCAATATCTCATACTGAATATTATTTATTAAGCATCATAACCAGTCTTGGCATCTTAAATTGGCCAAGTCCATGGACTTACAGTCATAAGAAACGTTGGGATCCATAAAGAAAGCAGCTGGGAAAAGGAAGAGAGAGGGGAAGCAAATCATATACGGAAAGGCTGAGCAGAGAGATGAGTCTGCAGATACTTCTTAAAGATGATGGTGGATGGAACAAGGCAGATGTTGTCAGGTTCACTGACAATGGGCAGTTAAAGGAAAAAAATGTGCCAAGGGAGCAGCAGAGGCAAAGAAATTGTGGACTTGGAGTAGAAACAAAATTAGTGGTGAACAAGCAGAGAGAATGAGGAGGCAGAAAATGCAACAAGATAAAAAGTAGGAAGGGACAAGAGAAATGGCAACACTTAAAAGTCCAGTATTCTGTTCATACAATGGCCATCCAGATGTCTATGGGGATCCCATAAGTAGGACATGAAAGCAATATCAACTTTCCCCGAGTGTTCCCTAGCATCTGGCATTCAAAGGCATACTGCCTCAGATACTGGTGGTAAGGTACAGCCATCATGACTAGTAGTCATTAATAGCCTTGTCCTCCATTTATGTGTCTAATCCTCCTTAAAGTCATCCAAGTTGGCAGCCATCACTACATCTTGTTAGCAAATTATGTAGTTTGACCATGTGCTGTGTGAAGAAGTACTTCCTTTCGTCTGTCCTGAATTTTCAACCATTCAGCATGGCCTCTCTTACAGTCCTAAAAGAGAGGTACCCAATAATAAAAACCTCGTAAAACTGCTGTGCAACCATCTTGATTTTCAGCTAGCCTAAGTCCTTTTTCTGGCATCTGCTGTTCTTATCAGACTGTCAGCTTGCAGTCAATCACCTTTTAGACTTGCATTAGCTGATGAGAATAAGTATCTCTGCTGGAAGCATGTACTGTTTTCTGCACCACTGGCTAAAAAGAACCCTGAACATTCCATTTTCCCACACCAGATTGGACTTGCGACTTTAAATGCTATTGTTCTTGTTCAAATCAACCTCAGAACTCAATGGCTAGGTTAGTGCCAGAATGTTTAGGAACTGCTGTTTTCTGTGTGCAATCACAACTCATTCAGAAGAGTGTGTACAGGAATGAATTGAAAGAGGGAGATAGGTAACCCTCCTGATTATTTGCAACTTGAAAACATCTTATCTTCTAGTCTCAGGATCTCAACAAAAATCACAGTAGAATTTTCTACACTGTGAATAGCAGTCATTTAATTTTTTCTCTGTTGATTAATACAACACATTATCTTTCGTTCCAGCCCTTTGGTGTGAATCAGCCTGGACCTTATATTATGTATACCACTGTAGATGCAAATGGATACTTGAAAAACGGTTCAGGTAAGACTTCTTTCTCTTACTGGTGTTGACGTCAGTTTCCCAAAGTGGGGCACATCAACTTTTGTTGTAGGGAAGGGGTTGGAGAAGAAATAACTTCATGGAAGGGGAATTGGAGAAAAATTGGCCCATATTTGCAGTCCTACCATGGAAATTTCTGAATGTGATACTCAATGATAATAACATACAGGTGTGACAGAGGGATTCTAGAAAAGATATCTTGCCTGTAAGAATTTAATACATTCTCAAGAAACCTGGCAAGGTTTTTTTTATTAGTGAGACACTGGCTGCATTCGGACAACACGATAGTCAATGGTGGGGTAATAATCAACTTTACAGTTGTTCATCTAGGGGGTACACCCCACACAACATGGTAATAAATAATCAACTGTGGTGTGGATTAGGATCAGCGCTGAGTTGACTATGGCAGCATTCGGACGACACGATAGTCAATACAACTGACGATTGTTCCCCCCTTCCCCCAGTTCCTTATTGTGTCGTCCGAATTCAGCCACTATTATGCCTCACTTGGAGAGCCAGTGTGTTGATGTGGTTGATGTTGGACCCAGAACTGAACATGGCAACTTCAGCTTGCTCTCTTATTTTTATTAACTTTTTTTAGCTATTAGTACAGATAATGGATGCCATATGTATAAGAAGAAAATAACAGAATAGTCTTAGCTTAAGCGCCATTATTCATAAAATATACACTGCTTATATCTCGTATTAAGTTTGTCCTATCACCACTGCCCTCAACAAACATAACTTAAGTATTTGAATTGTTTTACAAGAGTACAATGACAAAAGATGGCTGTTTTTTGTTGCGGGGGGCGGATAACCCCTCATTTCTCCATGTCTGGATGATATTGACTGATAACACATAGACATTTTTCTGATTTGGGAACTGTGAATTTTTGTTGTCGTCAGTGGAAGGGAGAAATTGTAAACAAACATCTAAAATCCTTTGTAAAAAAAATCCAGGCAGATAATGGTGTATTTGCTGTTAATTTTTGTGCTAGCAGCTAGCTAGACTCTGTTTATCTGGACTAATAAATTTTAAAAAAATTAGCGTGGAGAGTATTAAATTCCCCCCCCCCCCAAATTTCGGATTTGTGCTTATTTGGAGAGCCAGAAAAGTACAGTGTACTAGAACAATGGGCCTGGATGTGGGAAACCAAGGTTTGACTCTCATTCAACCATGGAGCTCCACCTCATAGCCTGACTTTCCTTGCAGGATTGTTGGGAGTGATAGAAATCTAGAAAAATTAAATCAGTAACTTTTGGGAGAGTTACTTTTCTGAATTAGTTTTCAAAATTTCATTACATAGCTTTCCTACATTTCTTAAATGCCCCATCCTGTCTGTTACAAGGCTATGAACCTGCCCATTTCAGACTCAAGTCCACTGGATAATTCACTCACTGCAGTTAGAATTCTATACTAACTTAGCTAGGAACCACTTCTTCATTAAGAGCCAAAGGCTGTGATGACCCATGAATATACATGGCCATGTTGTAATTGTATTCTACAATAATTGTGACTTGAGGCAAATGAGTCCCCTTTCCTTGGCAGAAAAATTATGTGCATTTATTTAGGAAAAGAAGAATGGATTAAAATTTTAAAAAGAAAGAGGGGAAAGATAATATTTGTTGGCTTCCTTCTGAGGGCAGGGAGTGCACAGTTAATGCAACTTTAAATGAAATGTATCATGACCTTTTGGGGGGCTTAATTGCACTCATTGGGTCTGTTTATGCAGTTGTGGCTTTTTCCTTTTTTTCACTCTACTGGTTGTGAATAATAATAGACTCTGCACAATTTCAGGCTTGCAAATCTTAATATTTCAAGGGAGCCGATGCCGTAAAAGTATACAGTGTTGTGGAACAGCTGGTTGCAGGTACCCATATAATTAAGCAGATTATAATACGCATTTCATATACAGGGTGGTCATATTTTAACTATTCAGAACTGCCAACAGATTGGTTCTCTGCATGAAAACTGTCAGTCAGGGTGGTTTTATAATCATGTTGGCTTTTAATAAATTAAAACATTTTTAGCACACAGATGGTAAGAAAAACCTGTCCCCCTGATAGAAGGACAGAGGAAGAGGTGCAAAACCAGCCTGGAGGTTGAATCGTGAGAGAATTAGACTCCCTGGGATGCAAACCTGCTTAATGTTGATGTGAACTGACATACATAGACTAACTAGGGCAGGCCGGAATGATCAATACCGAAATCTTTTAGTGAACCAGCATTGTACTTTGATCTAATTTGGATGTTCATTAGTTGAAATTCTTTCAAAAGCTCATGCAGCTTGTGATGGATGTGCCATCTGAAACAAGACTTTTCGGTTTTGCTCACGGTGAGATTCCAATTCAAGAGGTCATCTGAAATCTATATCACTCCAGGGTTGCACCGTATTAGTAGGAGTCACTTCTGCTTCTAAAATACCCGCAATTAGGAACATCCAAATCTGCCTCCATCTCGCACGAATACTGTCTGAAATGGCACAGCTACATCTAGGAGGGTAGCCTTCTGAGCATCCTTTGATGGATTCAAGCTTCATAATAGAGATATGAGGACTTCAGCATAGCTTAGTTGGCAAAGAAGTGTGGTTTATTCAAGTGGATTAAATCCTGGATAGTGAACGTTAGGGTGGTGAGATGATGAAACATGCATCTTTTTTTCTAAAGTAGAAACTGCAGAATTTTGCCTCCTTGATAGCTTAAAAACAAACATAAATATATTTCACATACTTCATCCTCCGCATTAGATAGAACTGAAACCAACATTAATCAAACAGACCCCTGCTAGCACAATGAATTTTCTTTCTCCTTCTCTCTCATGTCGCCCGCCCCCCACCCCAAGTCTCCTCTGGGTGAACCCAACCCTCTGGTGCAGATTTGGAGGGTGTGCGGGGACTTTGTGTGTGTGTGTGTGTATGTAATGTCTGTTCCATTGGCAGAAGCACAGCCCTTAGTCTGATTTGAAGGTAGTTGATAGTTAATTCATATTCCGCTCCAAAGAATTATTAAGTAATGTATAGAACATCTACTTGAGCATTCTTGGTTTCTGAAGCACTCTAAGAGTTAACCTAATTCAAATATCCTGTAGTAGGTTCATGCTGAATTGTTCAGAAACCCCAAGTGAGAGCTGGCCAATCCAGTGATGGCTCCAGGTGTTTTAGGGCCTTTGGGCAAGACACCCTCAAAGGGCCCCCTCCCCCAGAGAGTCTACCTTCTCACCACCATGGTCACCAGCAGCTAGTGCTCCTCATCCCCTTTCTCAGCATTGCCACCACTTGCTTCCTTGCCAGGTAGGGATCCAGTGACAAATAGGTAGTGGCATGTACTAATCTTCCTTCTCACCATCACTGTTGTCTGGGCCAGAATGGTGGGCAGATGAACAAGCAGGTTGCAATGATGAAGTGGAGGAGTAACTCCAGGGGTTCTACAGGGTGTTGGCCCTTAGCAGGTGCCCAGCCATGTGTACCTTTGACACCAACCTTGCCCTGAGCAGTTCTAAATAAACAGATTCTAGCGACTTAGATATTGTGATACAAGTATAATAAAGTGGAATCACAGAGTTAGAAAGGCCCTTGAAGGTCATCTAGGTCAACCCCCTGGTCAATGCAGGATCTGCAAAGCAGGATGCAACTAAAAAAATCCCTGACAGGTTTAGCCTCTACTTAAATACCTCCAAACCGAGGAAAGCCGACCACCTCCCAATACAGTCTGTCAAACAACTCTGACCATTAGGAAGTTTCTCCTAATGTTTATCCAAAATCTACATCCTTGCAATTTCCACCCATTAGTTCTAGTTCTGCCTCTGCAACAACAGAGAACAAGTCTGCTCCAGCTTCTGTACAACAGCCATTCAGTTATTTGAAAACAGCTATCACGTCTCCCCTTAATCTTCTCTTCTCCAGGCTAAACAGGTACAGCTTTTTTCAACCATTCCTCATGTGCAAGTCTAGCATTGCAGCCAGTCTGCAATCAATGCAAGGGATGTCGTATTATCTTTCAGCTGAATTTGGTAGTAACACATGTAGCAATTGACATGTCTTAGAAGGAAAAATATGGTCTATAAAAATTGTTATTGAGGTCTTACCCAGCCAGAATCTTGCTCACTAACTTGAAACGTTCCTGAGTGATTAATTTTAATTTGAGCTAAAAGCAAAGTTAAGAAAAACAACAGGAGCCACAGATAGCAACAATAAATTTCTTCATGAAATATGACTGTACAGAAGTGGTTCTGTATAATAGGTATCTTGTTCAATGATTTGTCATTTCAATGCCATCCATGTATAGGCACAGTAGCATTTGTTATATACCCGTTGATAAAAGAATGTGTAGTGTGGATTAGCTAAATTAAATTACAGCACCTTCTGTTCTGTACAGCATGGTGTATGGGTAGAAAACGGTGCTAACTCTGTTCACGCACCTTATTGAAGCTCATCTCACACACATTTAAATGCCCTTAAGTTGCATTTTTAACCTCCCTGGGCACTCCCATCAGAGACTTCAGAGTAGAAAGATAATTCCTGTATACAGTGGAGAAGTTAAGGCAAGCACTCCATATTTTATACCCTACATTTTATGAAATATTGGTCATAATGCAGCTAAAACCTTCCCTTTAAGGACTGTGGAAAGTTGAGTGTAAACCAACTCTCTGAACCTGGTGCCTGCCAAATGTGTTTTACTACAGCTCCTGTCATCCCCAGACAGCATTGTAATGCCCATGCTGGCTGCAGTGATTGGAGTTGCAGTTCAGTACACCAAGAATGAGTTCCATGACATGACATCTGACAACTCCTAGCTTCCTTTAGGAAAACCAGTGCCACATTGTATTATACTAGTCCTACCTTGATGGCTAGTTAAGTATTTCTAGGTATCTTGCTTTGGTCATCAGAAGAAACCAGGAGAACTGGTTGTCCCAACCACATCAACTTCATGATCTTCATGGTTCATGTTAAATTTTTATTTGCAGCACCTTCCAGTATCTAAAGCCATTATGCCTTGTGAAACAGCCCTTTGTAGAATGTGGCAGAATTGACCATGTGAATTGCAAATGTATGTAGGTGGAGCAGTGATGATTTGAGCTGCAGTTGAGCTAAGCCCAGAATTAAAGCCTTATGCTGTATAAATATTGATGAATTTGTGAGATTAGTTTTTAAATATTAATGACCTGTTGTTTGCAAGCAATATTATAGTCAGCTTCTTCTTGAGTGTCAGGCTACGGTGTCGCTCTTTAATCTTGCAATCATACAGAAGATGACGATAATGATTAACTTATTAGCACCCAGCTTTTACTAAGCACTGAGCAATAAAGCTTAGGACAATATACTATTCTCTTTCCTATGGCTTACAAAGAAAGCAAATTTTGTTTCAAAATGAAAACACAGATATGAAATTCATTGTTTCACTTTAGGCAATACATTGATAAGTAAAGAAAACAATACTTAACACATATACATAGCGCTCTAGAATGTTCAAAGTACCCCATATATTGCAGTAATCCTTACAACAACCTTAAAAGGTAGGCCAGTACTATTATCCCTGGTTTGAAATGTGAGGCGGAGAGAGGGTGACCTTACCTAAGATCACCTAGTGAATTGGTAGTAGGGGTGAGATTTGAAATGGGAGCTTCCTGATTTACAACTCACTCTTTTATCTACTATGCTGCACTAGCCATGTTCAGCGGATGCTCCTTCATAAGGCAATGTAACATAGGTTACTTGGAGAAATGGAGTAAAGCAATATCAGGTTGGCTACAAAGTAAGTTCGTGCAGATACAGTAGCCTTGAAAAGGGAGCCATTCCTTCTACATGTTTTGGGGAAATTGGCAGTCCCAAAGATGTGTTATAGCCTGGCCTCAGGGTGCCTAACTTTCTTTACAAAAATGTAAATAAATAAGGGATAAGTATCTGAACTAGTGTGCTAATGAGGCAAGACTGCATCAGGTCTCGTTTTGCTAGAGGAGTGGCAGATTGATACTTTTGAAAAATACATTACAGGAGGAAGTGCCAAAGAAGGGCTTTGTTTGGTGCACAGTGTTTATCCAAACGTCTGCATACACAGAAGAAAATTGTACATGTCTATTTTACATGTAGTGATGCATGCAACACACAAGCAGGAAGAAAGGAAGAAAGGAAGGAAGGAGACCCCCACCAACTCCAAAGCTTACCAGCTGCTACTGGCCATATTGTTTTAGCTGTTATTTTAGCTATACGTGCGTTTTCCCCTAATTTAAGCAAAGGCATCTGTGTATAGATATATTTTAGAAATACAGATTCTGTTGCTTCTTTGGCTGATTTCTTTTTTGCCAAGGATGTTTGCATTTCACCTTGGATGACATCCCTCTTAATAGCTGCACCCACATTATTTTGTTTGATGCAGTTAGTAATTATCATGTGCAGGCATCTTCCAGCTGAAACTGATTTATTGTCTTAAAGTGAAAAGGGATTAGGCAAGCTTTCAGTTTTTAACAAAGCTTTTTCAGGTTGGAAAAGATTGCTTGAGTTTCAAATGAAAGCTTGAAGGAAGTAAACACTGACAAGGCTGAGCACTTGGTTTGCAGGGATGTTCATGTGAGCAAGGCATCCTGTCTTATGGGAGAAATTCTGGAGGAGTAACTAACCTGTGTTAGCATGTTGTAGCTACAACAACAATTGTGGCATGATCACTGCCATTCAAGCTTTTAGACCCTCCATCCTATACTTCGCAATCATTGTATTCAAAGTGCTTTGCAGAATAAAACGCTGTAGAATAAAATTCCAGCCGCCCCAAGGAGTGCGCTGCTTAATTCAGATAGTACAATGAGCAGCCTCTATATACATCTGTCATTCCCTTCTATCTCTACAGTGCTCTCGTTTCTGCTTAAAGGGAGAGGGAGGGTAGTAGAAAGGGAACCTTAAAAAGATCGGTCTTGTGTTTTGTATTCCTCTCATAGTTTTTCTACTGCAGCCTGGTTTATTCCATTTCCAAATTGTGCTTGAAGGCCATAGGAAGTCAGTGCAGCTATGGGAACGTTAGTGTAATGTGCCCTCAGTAATCCACTCCTGACAGATGAGAGAATGCTTTCTTCTGCATTAGCTGCAGGCCCTTTGGAGTCTTGGAGAGTAGCCCCCATGTGCATTATGATAGTGTCTATGGCAGATCCATCCCTTTATCCTAGCCAGTATTCCACAGTGCCCTGAGTCATTTGAAGACTCCTCTGTCTCTGTCTTCATACTGGATTGACAGGACAAAGGATAATTTGGGGAGAGCTTGAAAGTGATTTTGCTGTGTGCAAGTATGTCTTGCAATTTGTTTGGTCTTTTAAGACATCAAGCCTGTTGTTCAAAGGCTTAAAATACATCAGATCACAATGCATATTACAGTAGTTGGGTCTCAAGATAACTCCATGAGTTATCCCATAAAATCATTTCCCTTAAAGAAAACGCAAGTATTCTATCTGTTAGCAGCCTAAGTCTCTCCTTTCCCCTCTGCCTCAAAATCAACAGTATGTAAAAATATAAACTTTGCTACTAGAATAAATGCATACATATTTATTTGAGGTGTAATGCAGCATTCTGGTTTTGAGGATGTTTCCGGTATCCTTTTTTTGCTCAGGACGGTGATACAAAAGTGAATTCCCTTAAGACCTTTTCCTCTCTAGTTAGGAAGCTCTGTCTGTAATATTTCAGAGAGATGTGACTAATCATCATTAAATTCCATTACATATTAACCCCATGGCTCAGTCTGACAAGCATGAAAGAGCGCAAGAGAATATCTCTGTCTTTAACTCCTGGGTAATTTTTCTTCTCAATTCACTGCTCTTTATGTCCTGATTCAAACTAGATTCAGTGACCAATGCCTTACCACAATGTTTTTGTTCTTTGCTGGCAATTTTTAACCTTACTTGGCAGTCTGGCCTTTCACCTCCAGCTGAGTCAGCATCTTTGTAGCCCTTCCGGGCTTACACAGTTTAGTAATGCTATGATTATTTAGTGCTGTTCTGGGTCCTTGAACATAAGATCTACCATAATAGCATGAGCTGCATACAAATTGTTTGCAGAAGTTTTACCATTATACTTATGAAAAATACATTTTCATCAGCAGATATACAACAGAACCAAAGTGTTCATGGAGCAGGAGGATCATTCTCATTAAAGAGTGTGCTCTCTTTTTACTTGAGGGGCTATGTGTGAACACTTTATTGTCCAGATGAGGGTTATTTCCCAGAAAGGGGGAAAGGGAGATTCCCTAGACCCAGTGAAGGCACAGGGACAGGCTCAGAAATGGTTGCATGGAGCACATCTTCAGTATTTTCCATCATAACAACTTGTTGTATAAACACCTGTGATTGAACAAAAGGTAGAATTTGAGCTAAGTGTCTTTTGCTCTACTAACATGGCATCTATTGTACTAGCTGCTAACAAAGGTAAATGGAAGAGGTAACACTGGAATAGGAAGATGGTGAGAAAAAAGGCATGGTTGATAAAGGGATACATGACTGGGAGAGCAGTGAATGTTGGTATCCCATTCCTGCCATGAAGCCCAATTCCTGCCTTATCAGGAGTAGTCTTGTGGTTCAGTGATCAGGAAGATCAGGCTACCAGGGGAGTTGTCTAGCACAGAGCACGGTAAGAAAGCTGTTGCTTCAGCAAGGACTAGGCTTGTCATTAGGTCCACGATACAGAGCATGTTTCCTTCTCACAAATAGGACTCAAGGGTATTTGACATGCTGTCAGACATTCTCTGAGCTTCTGTCTGGATGCACTGCTGCCTTTGTTCCTGGGGGTGATCTCAGAGGGTCTGGAGCAGGGGAATGGGACCTGTCCTTTGGTTCTTCTAAAGCCACCGCTGCCTCAAGTGGGGCATCACTCCTTGTAGTGGTGTCAGGAGGGCTATCAGCATCCTCTCTCACAACCACTATGACCAGAGACAGAATCCTCTTCCTTCTCAGGTTCCAGGATTGTCCTGCCAGGAAGGCGGTGGGATATGAGAGTTGGTAAAGCTAGAAAGAATGTGGTATCAAAACTATTAAAGCTAAAGAGAAAAGTGAATAAATGTAACATGATGGGGCTGCAAAGTGATAACTAAAAAGGAACAAGCTCTATCCCTTTTCAAGATGGGTTGCAGTTTTAGGAGGAAAATGGAGCCTTCCAGCTAATGATAGTGGTAGAATATAGAGGAAATGCAGTATCCGCCCCCCCCCACACACACAGTTCTTTCTAATTAATAAAATCATATTTAAAAGAGTTAAGCGGGAAGGTGAGTACTTCAACCATAGTATACAACATTCAAACTTCGGTATCCAATTTTGCAAATATTCCCACAGGTATTACTATTACTATTACTGTTACTAACATACCTCCTGTCTCATTGCTCCCAGCCAACCTATGCCATGTGTCACTTGCTTTTGTTCACCTTTAAAGTATTAACTTAAAGTAATGAACTCAATGGCTTTTTGGCCCAAGTTCCTAAAGTCTCATCAAAGGGCATAATATTTTCAGATTACCCTCTGCAAAGGTGCTGTGTTACTCATAGCTTTGGTACTGCCTTATGCCTGAATCTGCTCCACTGAAGCTTAGTCAAAAATTAGTGTTCCTTTTGGTTTTGTTTGCAGTTTTCCAAATAAATTAGAGAGTTTTTTTACATCTGCGGCTTTACCCTTAATCAACAGTGTCAGTATTGTGGAACTTGAAAAGGGAAAATGAAAATTTGCACAGCTGTTTTCCTTTTCATAATCACAGCCATTCTGATTTGCCTAATAATGAAAGCCAGTCTGGCATTTTTGGCAGCAGTTCCGGTGACCTCTGAGGGAGGTGAGGGAGCAGAAGCAAACTCCAGAACGTGGTAGAGGTGCTGCTGTAAATGTATAGGCAGGAAGATGAGAAGCATTTTGAACAAATGTATTGGCTTTGGAAAGTGTTTTGCTTTCTTGACTCTCCCTCCACATCTCTTTTCAAATCAGTAACACCACTAGTGGGATTCTTAAGGCCAATTATTGTCGTTTGGAATTACAAAAGCTATATACATTGGCTTTTCTACATCTCTTTTGCAAGGGGGGAGATATTAAGGAACTCCAACATGGAAGAATTAAGCATGAATTAAGCATAAAGGACTCTGGAAAACTAGCAATTTGACTGGCATGGTAGCTCAGGTTTCTTTCCTCAGTTGAAGATTTCCACATAAAAGTTATAAAGTCAAACCATCAAAATCAAACTGCCCAGAGAGCTTTGGCTATTGGACAGTACAGAAATGTAATCAATCAATCAATATTTATCAAGTCGATAAAGATGTAGAGATGAATTGAGGAGTACAGGCAATGCATCCTTTGTAGGACTGAACCATCTGGAACTTGGGCCTTTTAGAACAGGGAAAAGGATAGAGCAAAATTACTGAGAACACTTTTGAAACATTGGCTATTATCCTGCCCATGAATTACTAGTATTTATTATGAATTGCTATCCTGTTACTTCATTTGAATTCACCATTTCTGACTTCTGCCTGGTGCATGAAGACCCAATTCACAAGCTTTCAAAATAGGGGAATTGATTTCTGTAAGGAAAATGCAGACATGAAAAATAACTATCCAGTGGAGCACTGAATATAATCATAGTTCAACTTTTGGATCTAATTAAAAACTGCCATTTATTAATTGCCCTTCAGGGTTTGATTTGGTTTTACAAGGGAACTATGAATGACTTGGCACTACCAAAAACAAACAAAAACAAAACAAAACAAAACACAACAACATTAGTGTTTCCCTTAATAAGCTTCATGTGTTTATTTTTAAAATTTGTCTCAGATGATGTCTGTTTCTGTATACATATTTTTCAGTGACAGAGTCTTATCATTCTAAACAAATTATTCGTTTTCCTGGCCACAGAAATCTAAGAAGTGCATATATTAACTAGAACAAGGCATGACTAAATCCTTTATAATCTAAGCTATGAAATTCATGTTGGGCCATAAAAGTAGAGTTTAAAACTTTTGAATGCCAATCCTCTAATATAATTGTAAATTAGGAGGTCATTTTAGGATATGTGACACCCTGTTAGCATGCCATGTTTATGTGTCCTCCTGCTTCCATTGGCTAGCACCTGTTATTATGAAGCTGTGCACTGTAGATAACCTAGTCTAACATGTATTCCCAGTCCTGTAACAGGGTGAGCAGTAGAACGCTAGAGGGGAAGAGAGTGAGACACAGTTGGAGACCAGGTAGTCCCCATTATTTATTCCTGGTACATTCCAACTTTGAAGGCACTTATATCAAGTTTGGAAGCTCCTGTTCTTGAGGAATATTACATAATTCTAACTTATTAGGGTCTAACGAAGGAAGGTACCTGATTGTGTAACCTGAGTTTCCTGCACTATTCCATGATTTGAGGCTCACATTGATCACTATCCTTGATCCCACACTCTTGTTTTCTTCTTCACTTAGCTCCTTTTTCTCTCTTACTGTGACCCTTAGAGCTTCAGTGGTAACTGCGCTCTACCTCAGGGTTTTTTTGGAATTAGGATGCCTATTTTTATAGGTCTGGGGTCTACCTTATGGAACTCAAATTCCTCCATACCTGCCATAAGCTCTAGCAAGTCCTGATTTAGGCTGATAGAGATAGTGGGATAGAGTCACATCCTAGATTTATGTAGACTTTATGTTGCGCATGTGTTGATGGTCCCCAGTGCTTTACTGTGGAAAATAATGTCCTGACCACCTCAGTTTATTGTGCGTCACTTGCGAAAGCATGTGTTTGGATTCATCTTCTTCATCTTGCTTTGTATGCAATGGAGATTTGATAAGGAAACATCACAGTTAAAATGTTCCGGTATCTTGAAAAATCGATGTTTATGTCCTAATTTTTACCTCCTTGTACTGTGGTCAATATTATCGATCCTGCTCTGCCATTGGATTTCCTTAATGACACTAAATATCAGAAAATCTTATTCATAACTGAATGACTCTGTGGAATACCTTTATTCTTCTATCTACATCCAAGACTCTACATGCTGCTAGTCTTTCACGATTTTAGATCTTTCCAGCATTGTTTAGTATTTCTATTGTGCACTGAGCCTTCTTGATTGAAATTCCTATAATTGCTGAGTTTCCCCCTTTTTCCTAGCTAAGCATTGTATAGCTGCTTCAAGAAATTAGGACGTTGCTATTAATCAGAATTCTTTAGCAGCCTAATGTTTTGTAGTATTGACATTTATTCTGCCTTGATGTAAAGGAAGTCAGTTTAGAATAAGCTGTGTTTCTAGTGAATGTGAAAAGGGGAGGGGGTGAATAGTCCTTGT
This sequence comes from Anniella stebbinsi, assembly GCA_029215795.1. Taxonomy (NCBI): domain Eukaryota; kingdom Metazoa; phylum Chordata; class Lepidosauria; order Squamata; family Anniellidae; genus Anniella; species Anniella stebbinsi. The sequence continues at coordinate 13,896,478 of JARDYH010000007.1, forward strand.
AGAAGGTCCATAGATCAGGAGCAGAACACATGATTTGCATGTTGACCGTCCCAGCTTCAGTCTCTGGCATTTCCAGTTCAAACGGTCAGATAGCGATGGGAAATATCTCTGCCCAACAATCCAGAGAGACCCTCCCAGTTAGAATGGACAATACTGGAATAAATGGACACGTAGGCCAGATCTACACCAAGCAGGATATAGCGCTATGAAAGTGGTATATAAAAGGCAGGAGCCACACCACTGCTTTGTAGTGATACTGAAGTACACTGACAACTGTTGGGGCCCATTGACACATACCATATAATGTGTGGCTCCTGCCTTTTATATACCGTTTCATACCGCTATATCCTGCTTGGTGTAGATCTGGCCATAGTCTGACCTTGTGTAAGGCAGCCTCCTATGTTTCTATGAAAGCTGATATGAAAACTAATCCTGTGCACAAAGTGCTGTTAATTGTGCTTAAATATATGTCTTTAAGACTAATTCATGGCAGCACTTTATATTAGTTCAGTTCTCTTTGGAAATTGTTTTTAAAAATTGGGAGTTATGCAGCATAACGTTTTTTGGGTCACCATAATAAATGTAAGGCTCCATTTCCAGACACTTCATCATACTTTTCCTGTTGAGCATTGCATTACTTTTTTGTTTATTAACTTTTCATCTTCGCTGTAGTGAATATAATTGCAATTTTCACCTGGCACAAATATCTAGACTCTATAAAATTGAGCACAAGTCCGTGCTAGAATACAAAATGAAACCTCAACATATGAATTAAAGATCGCAAACTCCATTGTACCCTGTCCCTTTTGCCTACTGGCATAAATTGTTAGCTCTATCACTCAGTCCTAATTCTCTGATCAGCATAGTGGAAGTGAAGAAAAAGGGACATTCCAAGAGCAAAACTGACAACTCACTAGTGGTGATTTGACTTTCTAGCAATACGTTTATATATTTCTGCAGATGGAAGTAGAATATTTATGTATTACAGTATAAATTTTGTTTAAATATAAATGGGCTCAAGGCAATGGAAAGTACGAATGCTTCTTGCATGCATATTGTCATGTCCCTCTTGCCCCTTGCTTTATTTGAAGACAATAAAGAGGTCTGCCATGGAATCCACAAAACTTTATTCAGGCAATAAACACCTTCTCCCAACTGAAGGGTGTCTAAAAGTTCTAAGAGTCGTGTCCTCTAGGCAAGATTATGCAAAGTAAGCGAACCAGTTATTCTTTCAAGGAAAGGGAAAGCCCATTTCTTTCAGTACGCCTTCAGGAAGACTGGTTCTGACCAAGCTGTTTCGGAGCAATCACCCTGGCCGACCTCCTCCACCCTTCCTTTGACTCAGCCTGCCTTTCTCTCCTACGGAATCTTGCATTTACCAGATTTTCTACGCCCTCCTCAGAAGAAGCAGCCCGATTCTCAGGTGTTATTTACACCATCTGAGATAAGAGCTGGCGAAGGTTCATTCGCAGCTGGGGAAGAGCCCGTGGAAAGCAACTCTCCCACTCCTGGTACAGACTGGGACGACTCTTGCGCCATCTCTTCGGCCTCAGAATCTGACTCTGAATTATCATCTGACAGCCCTTCTCCCTGCCCAAGGGGAGCAGGTTTAGACACAACACATGTAGGCCCCTACATTATCACCTGGGGAAGTTGTGGAGCTGACACAATGGGATGGAATGTGTTCAGTTTCTGCTTTACCAGTAACACTCTTTGGAATCATTTTATAGAAACTGCAGTGGTTGCCATGGTGTACAAACTATTTCTATGTGGAACGAAAGTTATCTTTTAACCTTACATTAATAGACGGGGAGAGCAATCCTATGTCCCCTAGACAGAGTCGGGGGGCGGGGGCATAGGAGAGTTTGGATTTCTGGATCCGAGGTCTAAGTCAGCACTCCCACCTTGGACCCAGGAGTCCAAGCACCCTTCCCCCTCCCAGCTGGCACGGAGAGAACTGCACTGGCTGCCCTTTGAGGTTGCAAAAGAAACCTCAGAGCACAGGGATGGGGGCATGCCGGTGAGCAGGGAGGAAAGGAAATGGCTTATGCCATATCTCCAAGCCTACTTAGCCTTCTTCCCTCCCCGATGCCTCAGTTAGATAGGCAAAAAAGCCCGTCTATTGAAATCGCCTCCTGCTCTGCTTGCGGCCATTCCCATGGGATTGCACCCTAAACTGTCAAGGATTGACTGCATAATCCCAATCATGTGGATAGTGCCACTGAATGCCACTTTGCTTACACTGGAATCAGTTTTGTACCAGATAGATTTGCTACTATAAACTAAGATGAGGCGGAGAACTGTTCTAGTCATCCTAAGAATAAATTGGAAGTTCTCAATAGCTTTTAAGTATTGGAAGATCAGAAAGTCAACCATGTGTTAAATGTGTGAAAAGTTTTAACAGTTCTCCTTTACCACGATGTGTGTTCCTTCCATATCTCTCCATAAGTGTGCCTCATCTCTGGGGAATACAAAGATGGTTTTCACTTAGGAAAGGAGTGTTAGAGAGAGCAAATTAAGGTGTGATAAATCATGCCTAGCCGCAGAATCAAAATTTTGCTGACAAGCTCTCATCTATTATGTAACTTGTAACATATTCATCCATTTATTTATTTAATTTCTATATTGCCCAATAGCTGAATACAATCACAATTGCATTGTGATTTTTGCATCTTTCATATCTTATTGCTTAACTTGAGGTGCTTGAGCACATCTTAGAGCGCACAAATAATAGAGAAAAAAATCCCATGCTCATAACCATAACAAAATTAAATTGATTCATCATCAATATGCTTTCAGTGTTGCGTTTAACCAATTTCATTTCTGTTAGTTTTCTTTACTCATTGAAATAGTATAGGCAGATGCAATTCCATGGTTGATACCAATCAATATACTGTTGAATGTGGAAAGGTGTTTAGAGTTCTTTTCACCATACATTAGTAGCTAAAAGACTTAGCTGAGAACCAACAAGTCCCTGGTTCAAATCTTACCTCACCAATGAACTCTCTAAGTGACACTCTCAGCCACAACACACTATCTACAATATGGGGATAACAATATTGACCTACCTTGCAGGGTTGTTCTGAGGACTACAAGACAATGTTTGTGAAGTGTTTTGAACACTTTAGAAGTGCTATATAAATGTGTAATGCTAAAAGATGTTCATAAATGTCACTGAAGACCACCTAACTCAATGGTCCTGTACCAAAAATGTATTGCTCCAAAAGGCCTTAAACAATATATTCATTGTGGCATCTTTTTAATTCCATTCTAGCTGGACAGTTGAGCCAATCAGCACATTTTGCCCTCCAGCTCCCATATAATGTGCTTGGCTTGGGACGCAGCGCTAATTTCCTTGATCACTTGTTCGTTGGCATCCCTCGTCCATTGGGTGAAAAGGTATGTTCAAATCACAGTTTTCGTGGAACTGTGTTGATACTTGCTATAAACCTGCATTTGGTTTCATATGCTCTCAGGGTCATGTTGGAGTCATCTCAGAGGGGTGGGGTGATGAGAGCATTTTGATGTGGGTTTCTGCTTGAAAACTGTAGCTTTTGCCAGTGATTTTCTGACTCAAAAGGGTCATGGGAGTAGGCCCAGTGGAATACTGGTAGACTTTTTTCTTACATGTGTCACAGTTTACCTGCAAGGATGGTGTCCTTATTCAGTCAGAAAAGTCCTTTCAAAACTTTAAGGCAGGGTGGGGGGAGAAATAAGCTTTCAGGAATATAATGCCAGCCAGTTTGCTGAGAATGTTGAGATTTTGCTTTTGCTACAAGATTTACCCAGTGGAATCAAGAATAAAGTATGAAAATTAGGATGATCTTGCAAGACCTTCTCCTGGTGCTTTCATATTTTTTTCTCTTTCAGTCTGCAAGAAAACAGGAGTGGACCGCCATCATCCCAAACTCCCAGCTTATAGTCATTCCATATCCTCACTACCTCCCTCGCAGGTAATGCCATAGGCTGGCACAGACTAAATCTTGCTGATTAGGCTGTACTGCAGTAGGTGTCAGAACATTGTCTTTTCTTACAGAAATCTTTGCATACATAAGGGGGGGAAATCATAATACTGTTCTTTTGCTTAATTTCTTGCATTGCATTGCTGAGGAATACCAAGTTGTAGCTGTGTATATTCTGCACATACATTCTCTGTGTCCAGTGAAGTGCAAAAAAAATTCTATTCAGAGTTCCACACATGGTATGCGTTGCCATGGATCTCTGAGTTCTCCTGTAATTAGAAGTGAAAAGCTTGCTTAAAGGAGAATTTCCACATTAAAATGTACTTTGCCCAGTTTTTTGTCCTTTCTCTTCCATTTGTGGGTGCCATTTATATTATGTGGCACTTTTCCAAAGTGTTTCAAGTGGATTACAACAGAGAGAGAGAGAGAGAGAGAGAGAGAATCAAAGCTGCAATCATAAAAATTAAAAAATTAAAATAACATAACTAAAATTTAATGGCTTACAAACTGAATATATACAATGCATGTGTGTAACTGTGTTGATATTAAAGCTCCTCTGTAAGATAAAAACTATTTTTATTTAGCTGTGAACAATCTGTCATAGTCTGAGGGTATAAAACAGGTTGTAGGCCACCTGTGGCAAGTAAGGGTTTCCTCTAGGTGACCAAGAAAATACAGTTTCCTTTTAACTTGACTAACACGGACAGATATGAGCTAGGTGGGCAAGCAAAATATTTTATGAGCCAATAATCTTGTGGCATTTATTTACAAGGTTGCAGGGGCAAAGGACAAGCCTTTAGGTTCTACGCTGATAGATTTGAGTCTACCTCCACTTCCTTTTTTATATATATAAAAAGAGAAATCACTAGACTTTTACTCTGTTTATGTCTCTTACAAAGGTGATACAAGTGGACACAGATGCATTATTGATTCCGCTATCCAGAAACTCAGACAATGTTCAAACAAAATGAAAAACACTTTTATTTACTGAAAGTTGTAGGGCAAGGAATAGGTGGACCTCCAGATGTTGTTGGACTGTAACTCCCATAATCATCCCCCACCATTGGCTATGTTGTCTGAGGCTGATGGGAGTTGCAGTTCAATAAAATCTGGAGGCCCATGTTCCCCACCCCTGCTGCAGGGAAGCTCTACCCTTGCCTCATTTAGGCACATGTCTTGATTTCCTGGATTCTCTGTTTATCCCATTTGTATACTACATTCCTTTTTATCTTTTCATTTTAGAGATTTTGGAACATGAAATAATACCTTCCTTTCTTTCTCTTTGGGCAATTTCTCACATCACGCTAAGCCACCCTGAAAATAAGCCACCGTGGGTTGGTTGTTCGCTCAGTAACCCATGTTCCCCCCGAAGGATGATTGGGCACACTGCTGTGGGTTGTTTCCCCCTTAGTTCTTCTTCGTGGTCTCTGTGCATCACACATATGGGCTCGCGCTGGCGCCGAGCCCCGCTTCGGGAAACTTCCATAGCTAGCCTAGCGATTTTTGGCGGGAACCCCTCCCCCCACCATCTCACCGCGCATGCTCCGGGTTCCCGCCTACCTCAGTTCTTCTTCGACCGCTGGTGGTATAGCCTCGCGGGAGACTTCCTCCGACATCTTGTCGTCGGGTACCTAGAAGATAAGATATTAGTATTTCGTTGTTAGTTAATTAGTTAGCTTAGCGTTAAATAGTGTTGTTGTTATATAAAAAAAAAAAATATATATATATATATATATATATATTTAGCATAGTTAGATAATTCCTAAATCTGTTCAGGGCCTACCTGCCGCCATTATGGCGCAGGCCGCCCTTTTCAAACACTGCCTGAAATGCAAGGCGAAGCTGACCCTTACAGACGGACATTCACTCTGTCTGTTATGTCTGGGAGAGGGCCACGTTGTGGAGACCTGTTCCCACTGTATGGCTTTTTCGCGACAAACCCGCCGGATTCGAGCAGATAGACTACGCAGCCTGCTCTGGAGTAGCGCTTTAACCGCAGTCGACAAACAGAAAGATATCCCCCGATCTCCTCGGGGCATTTCATTCGAGACAGTATCTGGGGAGCGCAGGTATCCGCCACTTAGTCGCTCACACCCAGCATCACCCGGCTCCACCTCACTTTCGAAGGTGCAGCAACGTCCTGGGGATTTGGAGTCGCTAGACGTAGCTTACCCCCCCAAGAAAGGCGTTCCGAAGCAAAAGGAAAAAGTTTCCAAGTCTTCGGCATCGAAGTCCTCGGCGTCGGCCGCATCGGCGTCTAAGAGGCCAGCCTTGGAGTCACCGTCGACGTCGAAGGCGAAGAAAAAGAAACATTCGACTTCGACGTCGGACCGACGGCCGCCATCGGCGCCTAAACCTATTCAGTCCTCAGTGACCCCGTCACCACTTCGACCAGATCGCTCGTCTTCGGTATCGAGTCGACATCGCCCGGCATCGACATCGCGCCCGGCATCGACATCGGGAACATCTCGTCCGGCATCGGCATCGGCGCCGCCTGCTACCATGCAGGGAGACACGCCACAAGCCTCTACGCCGAGGGATAGGGCTACTTCGTTACCTCCACGTCCACGTCACTCTCCTGCAAGTCCAAGCGAGTTTGCTCAGGACCTCGAGATTTCTGACATCGTGACAGTGGACCAACTCGACTCGGGTGAGCAGCTCGGCCTCGGCGCCGTACGCCTCGACACCGAGCGGCCTATTTCGTTGGACTCTGATGTCGAACCCGATCTGCCTCCCTCGCCTCGATCGCGTACGTCAAGGGCAACCGTGGATCGATCCCGTTCACCATCGCGATCCAGGTCACATGATTGGGACACATATTCTGACCGGGTAAGAGCCGCGCCAAGACATCATGCTCGGAAGCAATATTGCTTTGACCCTTATACGGGCGAACGACTTGCCCCTGTCGTCACTAAGGAACGAACATCGGCTAGAGCGTCACACCTATCGGTACCGACACGGCGATCACCTTCTCCAACGTCGATGGAAGACTATCCATCTGACACTTCATCGAACCGGTCTCCTCCTCCTTCGGCTCCATCTCCACCTGACGGAGTGGTGCTTTCTGACCGGGTGTCGCCCTCACTAGAATTAGGGGCATTCTCGGACCAAATGCAGCGCATGGCGCAGTCACTTGGTCTTGACCTACAGCAACCTAGAGAGCCTTTAAAGGATAAAATCTACGACGTAATGTACATGGATCCGACACCTCAGCCTACGCTTCCGGTTGTCCCTACTCTTTTGCAGACACTACAAGAATCTTGGCCTAACCCAGCTACAGCAGGCCCAACATCAAAGAGATTGGATGCATTATATAAGATACAGGAGATGGACGCTCCATTCCTCTTTACGCATCCAAAACCTAATTCTATTGTAGTAGAATCATCAGTAGGGAGGACCGGAAGGTCCCACGCAGCGCCTACTGATAAGGAAGGAAGAAAGCTGGACGCAGTGGGCCGAAAAATTTATTCTTCTGCAGCACTAGGATTTAAAGTAGCTAATTATCAGGCTACCATGGCTCGATATCAGCTATTTTTGTGGGACAAGATCTCCACATTGACGGACTATTTACCGGATGACCAACGCGACTTAGCCAGGGTTTTCCAGGCGGAGGCTGCAAGACTGTCAAGGCAGCAACTAGCTACTGCCAATCACCAGACTGACTGTACAGGTAAAGCTATGATGGCTGCTGTTGCTTTGCGCCGCCATGCTTGGCTCCGCTCGTCGCAACTACCGGCGGAGACAAAAACTCGGATAGAAGACCTCCCCTTCGATGGGGAAGGTCTCTTTCACGCCACAACTGACTCTACAATGGATGTGATCCATAAGGCAAAGCTCACAGCAAAACGGATGAGCGTGCCTTCACACCAACAGACTCAACAGTCTCAGCGACAGCGACGTTGGTATCGTCCAGTTCCGTACCAGCCGCGTCACCAACAGGAGCGCTCGCAGCGCTATCAACCACAGCAAGCGCAGTCATCCTACCAATCTAGGAAGCCGTCCTCCCGTTTTGCAAAGCAGCGTAAACAGGACTATGGGGCGAAGCGGCGGCTTTGACTCAACAAGGTCATCTCCAAAACTAAGCGATCCCTACAACAGGCTCCTACCTTTCCTTCCGGCGTGGAAAGCCATTACTACAGATCAATGGGTCCTGTCAACCATAACCGAGGGGTATCGCATCGAGTTTACAACTCAACCCCCTCTGGGTGTGATGCGACACACTCAACCTTCTGTAGTTCTCGTCCAGGAAATCTCAACTCTCCTGGAAAAGGGAGCAATCACTGTTGTTCCTCAAAAAATAAAAAAAGCGGGTTTTTACTCGCGCTATTTCACGGTTCCAAAAAAAGACGGAGGCCTCCGTCCAATTATGGACCTCAGACGCCTAAACAAATTTATACAACCAAAAAAGTTTCGTATGATAACCCTAGCACAAATATTACCGTTGCTGAAGCGAAACAGGTGGTTCACTTCCGTGGACCTCAAAGACGCTTACTTCCACATACCAATTCATCGGGCACATCGCAAATTCCTGCGTTTCAGTGTTGGAAGTCAAGCCTACCAATTCACAGTTCTTCCGTTTGGTCTTCGGACAGCGCCGCGCGTTTTTACAAAATGTATGGCGGCAGTCTGTGCCCATCTCAGATCACAAAATATCGAGATATACCCTTACCTGGACGATTGGCTAATCGTCTCCACGTCCCGTCGTCAGGCCTTCAGAGACGTACGAGTCGTCACGTCCTGCCTCACCAACCTTGGGCTGCAAATAAATGTGGAAAAGTCAATTTTACAGCCCACACAACAAATTCAATTCATCGGAGTATCGCTCGACTCTGTGCTGGGTCGCGCATTTCTTCCGGTAGAGCGCAGACGAAGAATACAAACGCTCGCTACCCGTCTTCGCAACAACCGCAGAACGACAGCTTTCGCGGTACTACGACTGTTGGGTCTGATGGCCTCTTCAGTATTTGTAGTTCGGTGGGCTCGTTTGCACATGCGCCCCCTTCAACAATTGCTTCTCAGACATTACTATCCAGAACAGAACCCTCACAGGACAATACTTACCCTTCCGATTTCTGTCGTCCCGTCTCTAGAATGGTGGTCAATGATGACTCATCTCTCACAAGGACTGCCCTTCCATCAACAGGAGCCCACTCGAGTTCTCACGACCGATGCTTCTCTGGAGGGCTGGGGAGCTCATATAGACGGCCTAAAAATGCAAGGCAAGTGGTCACACTCCCAGAAAACACTACACATCAATGTCCTCGAACTACTGGCTGTAGAACGTGCTCTCCACTCCTTTCTCCCTCTGTTAGGGGGTCACCACGTGCAAATACTTTCCGACAATACCGCCGTGGTTTGGTATGTGAACAAGGAGGGAGGCACTCGTTCCTCCCATCTCCTCAGTCTGACACTGCGCATTTTCCACTGGGCATTGCACAACCGCATCTGTCTATCCGCACTGCACATTGCCGGGACAGACAACGGAATGGCGGATACCCTCAGTCGGGAATTCGCAGACACCCACGAGTGGGAGTTGCACAGAGACGTTCTCCACATGCTATTCGAGAGGTGGGGCCTTCCCGCCGTAGACCTCTTTGCGACTTCTGCCAACGCAGCCTGCCAGAGTTACTGTTCTCGGGCGGGGATTGGACCTGCGTCTCTCGGAGATGCATTCCGGTGGGATTGGTCCAGAGACTTCCTATATATATTTCCGCCATTCCCACTGATAACTCGGACGGTAGCCAGGGCAAGCAGGTACCGGGTGGATGCGATCATAGTCGCTCCGTGGTGGCCACGGCAGCCGTGGTTCACTCCTCTGTGTCGTCTGGCACGGCACCACTTCTGGCATCTACCGAACCACCGAAACCTGCTCTCCAAGAACAACGGGATGATTGTACATCCCGACCTACAGTCCCTCAGACTCACGGCGTGGAGGATTCAACCAACTGGCAATCACTCACGTTGCCACCTGGATTAAGGGCCATCTTTGAGGCTTCCATAAAACCCTCCACTAGAGCCTCATATGCTAGCAAATGGATGCGTTTCCGACAATTTGCAGATCAAAACAACTTCAACCCTTTCAAATGCCCTATCTCCGGCATCATTGACTTTTTATATTCCCTGCACTCCAAGGGACTAAAATTATCGTCGCTCAGGGTGTACTTGTCAGCCATTTCCAGATTCCATGAAAAGATTGATGGTTTTTCAATTTTTACTCACCCTGTCGCCAAGACGTTCCTCAAAGGGCTTAGGAATTTGTTTCCCTCACTAAGACCCATTATCCCTCAATGGAGCCTGTCGGTGGTACTAACTGCCCTCACAGGAAAACCCTTTGAACCTATGGCCACAGTTAACCTGCGTTTATTAACTCTGAAAGCCGTCTTCCTCGTTGCCATCACGTCAGCTCGACGGGCATCGGAGCTGGCGGCATTGATGTTAAATCCCCCGTACACTACTTTTTTTCCGGATAAGGTGGTCTTACGTCCGGGGCCCTCGTTTGTTCCCAAAGTTTGCACTCCTTTTCACGTTAACCAAGATATTGTTCTGCCCACTTTTTTTAAAGCACCAGCAGACCCTCTCTGTTCAAAGTTACACACCCTCGATGTTCGAAGAGCATTGGCTTTTTATAAGGATAGATCACAATCGTTCCGTAAGTCGGAAAAGTTATTTGTTTGTTACGGGGGCAAAACAAAGGGACTACCTGTCTCTACACAACGTTTATCACATTGGATCGTAGACACTATTGTCCTTGCCTATCAAGTACTACGAAAGGTTCCACCAACCGCACTCTCAGCTCATTCCACAAGGGGACAAGCCACTTCTGCTGCCCTATCTTACGGGTCCTCGATTCCGGACATCTGTAGAGCTGCAACATGGTCTAATGCTTCGACATTTGTAAAGCACTATAGACTGGACACGAGGGCGGTCAAGGACGCTTCCTTTGGGAGAGCTGTCCTCTCATCCATCTGCCATTGACTTCCAGCGTGCACACCCTCCTCCGGTAAGTACTGCTGATCAATCGCCCATATGTGTGATGCACAGAGACCACGAAGAAGAAATGCAGGTTGCTTACCTGTAACTGTAGTTCTTCGAGTGGTCATCTGTGCAGTCACACAACCCACCCACCATCCCCTCTCTGCAACGCTGTTGATGTGCAGAAGGTTGTCCGTTGCCGGCATGCTCACATAGGGGTTGATAACCTTGGTTGCGAGGCCATGCGGTCTCAGGGAACTGAGGTAGGCGGGAACCCGGAGCATGCGCGGTGAGATGGTGGGGGGAGGGGTTCCCGCCAAAAATCGCTAGGCTAGCTATGGAAGTTTCCCGAAGCGGGGCTCGGCGCCAGCGCGAGCCCATATGTGTGACTGCACAGATGACCACTCGAAGAACTACAGTTACAGGTAAGCAACCTGCATTTCTCCCTCCCACTCCCAGGTCCCTTTGCAGCAGAAATCCTCATTTCCTGGTTTCCTACATCAGCACCATTTCTGCAATTCGTCCACTGAGGTTGCCAGCTCACGAGGGAAACTCCTCCCCCATCAGATCGCTGAATGCATATGATATTTTGAGTCCTTATAAATGTGACGTGTTCATAATTTTTAAAATATTTGTTTTATTCGGGGTCTTGCTCAAGTGTGCAGGAGCTGAAGACCTCCTGTGTGCTATTTAGTTCAGCATACTGATAGCTCCTTCTTATTAAAGTCCTTCTCAATTTCATCCTCCGCTTTGGAGCTTGCCTCGCTAGCAAATACCATTTTGTGTCATTTTAAGGCTGCTTCATTTACTACTAAAGTAACTACACCTGCCCCAAAAGCTTATTTTCTTGCAGCCACCAGCCAGTTTCAGTTCCCAGCCCACCCCAGCCTTCATGCTTGTCACTGACCTTGGTTGTTACTGTTAGATATATGTATGGGTTTACAAAGCAGTAACTGCTATCAGTAAAGACATGCAAAGTTCAAGGCAGAGCAGTGAAGTGGATCGGTAAATATATGTAAACTTCATGGCAGAGCTATAAAGCAGAGGGGGAAATTACTCACATATCATAATAGGTGGTTTCATCACTCTTGCCGTGCCAAACAACCCATGATGAAGTTGCCCTGCCAGGTTCAGACATCATGTTATATGAACCAGTTCTCTCCCTCCCTCTCTCTTTCTCTCTCTCTCTCTCCCTCTCTCTCTCTCTCTCTCTCTCCCACAGACACACACTCTGTCGTTGTCCCCAGCGAATCTTTCAAACATTATTTTCATATTTTTTAAAAAATTAACTAGACCAAAAAAACAACAACCTAAAGCCAGAGTGATGATTTGGTCGTTTCCCCACCCGCAAAAGTATTCATCCTGGAATCCACTAGCTGATATTGATCCACTGTTCTATTGGCAAAAATTATTCCTTCTACTAAGCGTACATGCTAAAATTCAAAAAGCTTACCTAATGGAATGAAGTCTCCCTAATTGCCATCAGCTGGACAAGATGATTGAGGAAAAAAATGACCTGTCATTGCACTTGTAGGAAGGCAAGATGAAACTCTTGCTTCCCGTAGAGTTTTGTACTACCCTCTGCATCAGACTGGCGTTTACAACTGTGAAGTGAAGGAGCAATTTACATGTCAATAGTGTTGACTGTTTCACTGCTGTTGAGACAAGCAGGCTGCTCTGTAGTTATGAACCAGAGCTTTGATCATGTTTCCATACAAATTAGGGAGAGTTGATATCATCTTGGAGCGAACCTGCTTCTACAGCACAAGAGTGTAAAAATTGAAGGGTGAATACGCATTGCTGCTTCCAAGAATGGCACGGCTCCAGGAACAGCTTGGCAAGATCTGTACCTCTCGTGGAGGTGGCAGTATATATTTAGCTCTCATACATGCACCTGTGAGAGTACTCCCATACAGTAAAAACACAATGTGTGGTGTAGCGAAGATAGTAGGGGCCGTAAAGTGGTGCATATTTTAAGAATGGTGAAATAAAACCTAAACAGTCACAAACTGAGGACTAAATTCCATACGGCTGGCACTGTCACCCTGGATTGTGCCTTCTGCTGGAGCAGCAATCATAGGCTCTGGTACTAGGGGAAAGCCTCTCTCACACTACACAGGAAACATGTGCGAAGAATTTAAAATCAGGAGGGACTAGCCACTTGTGTGACCCATCTGAAATGTCTTTAATCCATTTGAACTGGCCAATAGCTGCAGTAAGAGGTTAGCAGTTAGTTGCAAAGGGGGATAGCTCTGGCCTTATTTTCTTCATAGGATGTGCCGTGGGGCTGAAGCAAAGTACCGTGCAGGCCAATTCTCTTCTCCCTGCATCATCAAGAAGGGGGAAATACAGGCAGTTCAACTCAGTCTGTTCTCATCACAGCCCACAATCCTCCAGGTCTTTGACATATGGTGATATCAGAGTTAACCCTCTGCCACCACTTTCTATAAAGCTCCCAGATCTCTTGTATTTGGCCTAAATAGCACTTCACTGAGGAAAGCCCCAGATTCTCCCTGTGTTGTCACCAGCCCAGCTGCCCATTTGCCCCAGTTACTTGCTAGCCTTCGAATTTGAGAATCTGGCACAGTGTCAGCATAGCTGTTTTGGTACTGGCCTGCTTAGACACTAGACTTCATTGACTAAAACTACAGCAAGGGATAGGGCAAAGTTGCACATGAAATAGTAGAGGAATTTGGAGCTGCACTACTTGGACAGTACTGCATCCATAGTTTCTAGTCATTTAAGCGATGATGAGATGTTTAAAACTGGCATTTAAACTATCAGGCGAAGGTCTTGGGCTTAACAGTTTCCTCCTCCAGCTGCAGCCCCCCATGCTACATTGAACATCATTCCTGAGGATCCCCTGAGGAAAGGCTTTTCAGGAGGCGTAGGGGGTGATGCAGAAAGGAAGGAGATGCAAGCAAGTTTTCTGAGTTAACAGTACCTCTGTGTCTGTGTAAGTCATCCCTGGTGTAAGCAGTCTCTTCCCCTTTTTCTCTGTATCAAATGTGTTAATTGGCTTTGTGAATAGCGCACTTTTAAAAATGGGCTAATTGGAGTCATAAATGGATTCCATTCCTACTTCTAAAGTGTGCCCCAGCCCTCACCTCATATGTATTTGAGGCTTGACGGTCATGTGTATCACACACTTCATTTTCCTATCTCTCAAATCCTTAGAAAAGTTTATAGTTTGCAGGGGGAGGAACCTTAGTATTGAAAAAGATATGCATACACATATTTGTGCAAAATACAGTATTTATCAAATAACCAACAATTATTTTACAACTGTGGAAAGACTAAGGATTATACCTAAAGACTTATATAACTAAGTAGCTTGGGCAGCAATAAGCATCGACCCCCAAGTTGTAATTTATGTGGTCCAGAAGGGGACAAATCAAGACTAAATCCAATTCGTAAGTGCACAGCAAGGTGATGGAAAGAGTGGAACAAATTTAACTCCACCCAGTCAACATCTTGTGATGCATTAACAGGTGGAAAAATAACAAAACACTTTTAGAAATACTGCACTGTAGATATGAAAATTGATATAGTTAGATAAAAGTAATATGTCTTGATGCATCACAGGATATTCACTAAATACATTAAACCTATCATGTTATTGACCCCCTATGTGAAGGTATCTAAAAGCATTCCGTTAACTCTGTAATCCAGTTCAAGGTCTACTGAATCCAGATACAATAAGAATCATGAGGGAGACTGTTACAACATCTCATTTAGTCAAAGCAATGCAGTGAGCTGTGATATTGCTCCTTTTAATTAGCATCAAGTATATTCTGAGATTTTAAAATATTTCCGTGTAACACCACTTCTTCCTACAAATGAATTTTAATCATTAATCTCTTATTTTGCTCCTGATATTTTCTGAGGGAGTGCTGTCTCAAATTTATGCATTTAATAAAACTCATATTGATTTCAGTTTTCAGTCTGTTTCAGGATTTATTGATCACAGAAGCTGATATCAATGGTCAATAAATCTTTATTATAATCCTGAAACAAAACCATGCTTATTGTTAAAGAGCTCATGATTTGATTAATTTTTGAAATAAACCAGCTGCACTTGAAAAAGTGGAAGGAGAGTGTGCATTTCTGCTTTTTAATAATGTAATCACATGGCAGTCGAAACTATATGGAAAGGTAGTGTTGTACCCCAATTACTTAAATTAAAAGGGTACAAATTCATCCCGTGTGCAAATATCAATTGTGTTTGATTCATAGACAAAGTATGGTAAATGGTACATTGTTCTTTCCAATAACTTTGGATATTGTGTAAAAAATACTGATGATAAGGGCAAGTTACAGAGTCACTAACCAGCATGTTTTAGCAAAGGATGTACCTATGAAGAATAGTGTTAAACCAATACAGAATAATATGGGATAAGGAAAAAATGACCAATTCTATATAATAGGCAAATCTGTCCATGTATTTCCCCTGCGTCTTCTCTCTTCCCGCTCCCCCTGGTAACCTAAATGAGAGATGCTCAGTTTAAAATACAGACAAATTAAAAACACGGGGGGGGGGGGGGAAATAATGGCTTCTGATTTGAAGTGTGATGGAAATTAATTTGCTGAGGGTTTTGACAAATGTATCTGTCCTTCAACATTATTTTACCAACAACAACACTGAAGAGGCCTGACCTGTTAACAACTTAAACAGCAGCAGCAAGCTATAAATGGACTAATTTAATCTCATTAGGGTTATTCACACATGCATGTTTCATCATTTGACCAAATCAGGACTTGCATATGTGAATGAGCCACCTCAATTTTATCACAGTATAACATTTTATTAGTGGAGGAGAATGACTTCAGCATTTATAACATTAAACTGTGTGTGAAATGGCCCCATTCGTAGCTCTGGTAATGGATTTACACCATCATAGCTAACCTCCCATTCACATATGCCCAAATCCTGATGAAACCAGGATTTATTTTAAGAATCTGAACCTAAAATAGTTCATTTTTGTTTGTTCTGTGTAAATCAACTAAAACAAGGCTGGCAGGATTTCAAAAGTAAATGCATTGGTCACAATGGTAACAAGTCTCCAAAGTTTTTATTGCTATCTAATTATGATCTATGAAATTAATTAGGTTTTCCAAGATAAACCACAAAGTCAAGAGAACAGCGTAATATTAATAGGGCCTCCTTTGTGTAAGGGGCAGGGTGATAAATATACTCTTTCAAGTAAGTCTCTAAAATGGAAGGAAATGAAGTGTACAATTCTACAAAAAACTGTAGAGAAGAACGAGTGTTTGGGTCTTTTGGGGGGGAGGTTGCAAATGGAACATTCTATCTATTAATCCTAGAGACCCAATTCTTCCTTTCCACAGCAAAACCTAAAGAAAGTATTCCAGAAGCAGATAGTTGGTCCGTCCTAACACACCACCACACGCTCAGAGAAGGGGGAGAGGGGTTGGAGAATATACCTAAAATGATCTTCTGAATGGTGAATTATCAAGGTGTTATTTTCTCTATGCCTGAGTTGAAGCCGCTCTCCATGAACGGGGCAGCTAGACTTAATTTTGCTGAAACACATTAAGTCAAATCAATATCAAACAGCCTGTGCTCTGAGAAGAGAGCAAGATGACACATGATGGGCTAAATGCTGTCTTGCAGCTGTGCATCGACTTACTGTTTATGAACTTCCAATAATCTATTGAGCCATTTGCCAACCAATTAAACACACACCACAATAGCACTTCCAGTCCTTTTATGTTTTATTCCCCCACACAGATAATTAAAGAATTCATAGGCGTGCTACTTTCCTATGGTAAGATTTCTGGATTCCAAAGTCCATTCACCATTTTAGCCATTTTTGAATTAGAAAGATATTCACAATCCAAACTTTAGCATACTGCATTGCATATGTAACCATACGAACTTGATGCGTAACACAGCATAGCCTGGAAAGTGACGTTTGTAAGGATGACTGATAAGGTTGCCTTTCTCTGTTTTGGTAAATATAACGAATAGTCTTTTCTGCTGAAGCCTCTAAAAGAAATTTTACTGCAGTGTAAATTTCTGTACATAAAGAACCCAGTTAAAAAAGAGGTAGAGAAGTAAACCTATCAGCCTCTCCCTGTTGTATTGCTTCATATTATGGACATAGTTCATTCCTGAATCATGCAGCCTTTCCTACCCAGAAACTAAGAGACAGAAGATTCCTCTTTGCTCCCTGCTACCTCCCGTTGTCCAAATCTTTCTATTGTCTCTGCTTCCAAAAGTGAACATTAACTTTGCAGTGAGTCAGCACATGGAAATACTAGTCAAAATGTTACTCTGACATAACAGACGTGCCATGCAGGGGA
Organism: Anniella stebbinsi; assembly: GCA_029215795.1. Taxonomy (NCBI): domain Eukaryota; kingdom Metazoa; phylum Chordata; class Lepidosauria; order Squamata; family Anniellidae; genus Anniella; species Anniella stebbinsi. The sequence continues at coordinate 13,913,739 of JARDYH010000007.1, forward strand.
GCAGAGAGATTATTTTACTTTACACACAGTAAACTCCTATATCAAATATGCCCATAGTCATGTTTCTGTTTATCATTCTGCTTTTCATAATAGATGTGGACTATCTTGACATCTCTATAGGCAAGAATGCTGATGTTTTCTTGGATTTTTCTCTTTCCCACAGCTGGAGTGCCAAACTATACCTGACCCCAAGTAATATCGTATTGCTAACAGCTATTGCTCTAATTGGGGTCTGTGTCTTCATCCTGGCAATAATCGGCATACTGCATTGGCAAGAAAAGGTAAGCTTGATTAGGTGCAGATGTTTGTCTACCTTACCATAAGTTCAGAAAATATAACATTTTGAAATAAACGCTGCATTTTCCTTCCTTTATTATTAAGCCCTTTGTTTTGGGGGAAGTTACAATTTTAAACAGGATGATTTCAAGTAATTTTCTCACTAACCAACTGGGAAAATACTAGTGTGTGGTGCAAGAAATCATAGCTCCATGGGAGAGCATGCCGACTGTCCCAGATCCAATCTCCACCTTCTCCAGTTAAAAAGATACTGGATATCAGGCTGAGGAAGATATCTACCAGAGACCTCAGGGAACCACTGCCTGTCAGAGTGGGCAGTAGTAGCCTAGATATGCTAGTGATCTGATGGTATAAGGCTGATTTAGATATAAGCTTTGTGGCCTTTGAGTTTCAACTTAGAGGAGAATGGCATGGAATAGTATAAATCATAAAGTTTCGGTTCTTATCAAGAGAGGATCTTGCTCTGCATTAGGTACTTCTGTAGAAGTTATTCAGTAGGGTGTGTTTTATTTCTGTATTGTTTAAACACAATAAAATTTCCATCTGGGGGAACTTGTTTATGTGAAAATATTCCAGTTTTCCTTTGCTGTATTTTTTGTAGAATACTGTCCAGAGCTACTCTTAGAAAGGGAAGGTGTCCAGCAGCTCCATCTTGTCTGAGATGGAGATAGCAGGGCACTCACGGAGTGGAACTGCTGCCTAAGACTGTGAGCATGAGCTACTTCCTAGCAGAGCTGTCTCTTCCCACGTGGGGAACAGGTTACCACGCATCAGGGCCTAAGCTATACCTTTATGGTGCCAAAGAGGCATTCAATTAGCCAGCCTCTCTGAGCAGATCATAAGGGAGGGGTTAAAACTACCCTTTCCACACTGGTCAGCAATGCATATACGGCACGTTCCTTCAATAAAGTTGTGGCTTATTTAATCTCATTTATTGACGTCTGCTTCTTTCTGTCTCGCATTAGCAGTATACAGCATCACTGAAGATTTCAAGGGGGAAATCACCGTTTTAATGCACCTCAGTATTTCTTTTTCAAAGCCAAAAAATTGAAAACTAGCAGAGCATGGCAGCACTGGAATCTTTCTCCCCACTGAACTAGTTTTTTTTTATTTGCTTTAAGTGGAGAACCATTCAAAAATGGTTTCTGGCTTCTGCATTCCACAGTGTATAGTCATTTCTACCTCCTCAATCTACTGTAGGAGGCCACTGTGAGGGAAAGAACAGGAGTAAAAGTGCCCTAAAGTGTAGTTAGACTGGAAATGTCTGTGCAACCATAACCTTGTACATCATGCCCTGCCTACAGTTTAACTGAAAGGTACCCTGGCCAATGTTGCTCTCTCAGTGAATGAAACTTAAACCACACTTCCTTTTTTCAGTTGGGTTACAGTACAAAGGGATTTCAGCCCTCTGCATTGTATCCTTGCTGAGTTTTTTTTATTGTTATTATTGGCAGGCTTCAAAACTGCGGTGTTTTACCATGAGCAAAACCGACTGTTTTACTCTATAGAAATGCATTGATCTTCAAAAGCCATTTGAAAAGCTTCTTTTCATGCCACAAAAGAAAAGCGTGTCCCAGTTTCTCATATGGCTCTCCATTCACAGCTAACAGCTAGTCAGCAGGGTAGCCAATAAGTGCTGCTACCTAGCCAAGCTGTAATCACAGCTGTCAAAATTATTGCATTTTAGACTTGCTGTCGGTTGTTGGTATTCTTGAAACAAAATAGCCTAGTTAAATGTTTAGAAAGATTTTGCACGCACTTGAAAATTAGTAAGGTTGTTGTCATGAACCCTGGCAAAATATTTCTGGGAAATATTTCTGTAAAAAAATCTGGGAAATCAGGGGTGTTTGGGGAGGTTGGCATGGGGGATACCACCTCACTTCTTAAAATTCTGTAGAACTGCTTTAAAACCAACAGTTTTGCTCTAAAATAGCTCAAATTAAGCACAGTTTGTTACATCTTTTAATTCTGCATATAAGATACAACAGATAAATGTATCCATATAAATCTTAAAACTATATATTTTGTTTTTGGACTTACGTGTTAAATGAAAGAGTCTCATAGACAACCTTTTCAAAATGCCATGCAAGGGAGAGAATATAGCTGGCTTCGAATTACTACTATTTGAATGAAGCAAAGTCAGGGATGGGAAGGTGTAGTGCATTATGCAGTGTGAATTTGCCCATATAGAGGGTAGGGTAGATAGGAACCTGTCACAGACTGTTTTTATAGACTGAGAGAGCTTTAGCAACATGAGAATGTTACTGCCAAGAAGCCAGAGTGTGATAACACTTTAAAGTGGCACTGTTTTTTCCCCCAAAAGATAAAGCCCTGACAGTAAAATCCAGAAGGGCATAGTCAATTCAACAATAAGTCCCGATGTGCCCTTAGAGAACAAGAACAGCTTGTCAGATAAGGGTGAGGTAGGTGAGGGCACATTTTCACAAAGCACCTTAAGATATAACTGTCATGTCCCTTCATGCATCAGATTCTCCTTAGTTAGAGGTATAAGTTTGTTCTTAGCTTAGTAAACCCTAGAAAGGAATGCTTATACGCAGTTTTGTACTGGACAGATGGTCCCAGGAATATGGAAGATAGCAGACTGCACATGAAGACACACCTGGACCTAGTTGGCGACTACAATATGCTTTTTGTTTTGTTGAGAGCATGAACGTGTCAGTCATATGCCCACAAATATTTCATTTATCTTTTGTAGGAATGTTTGCTTTCCCCTTACTTTTGAAGACGCTGGCTGCATTGCTGTACCCACAATTATCATTTAAGCCACACTTTATTAATAGCATTTGAGGGAGAACATTTCTAAAACGAGCTGGAACAGGCGCACCAGATGTGGCCGCTTTGGAACTTTCCCTCAGATCTCAGCGTACTTATGCAGCGCAGATGATAGCAAGTTCATGTGCCATTTATGCATTATGGCTTTAGCAAAGCATTTAATTGACCAGCCCAATGCATGGGTCCATCAGGACTAAAAAGAGTTGTTCATTAACCTGGGCAGGCATTTCTGAAAAGACTGCTCCTCTAAAATGGTATCTATTTAAGTACTAATTGTTGAGGCTTTTAGCAAGCTTTCTATCATCTCTGTCATGATAAATTAGCAAGTCATTCCATGAGATTCTATAGCTCCAGTAATCAAAACGGAAAGTGCATCCACCATAAGTATTTGTGTTATTCTTTAAAATATTTGTTTTTGTTTTCCAGAAAGCAGATGACAGAGAGAAAAGACAGGAAGCTCACCGGTTCCATTTTGATGCTATGTGACATGACTTAATAGCTTGAAGAAGGAGCATTGGCGTGATCTAAAAATTGTTTGAGCTTATAGGAAGAGGGTATTGTTACTGTGCTATCTGTAAATGTTGCATTGTTTTTTAATTTATTTGTAAAGTGTTAAAATCAAGCCTATCTCACATGGCCTTCCAATAATTGGTTGTATATACTTACAGTTTTCACTTTATTTAACAAAGCTGTAAATACCACTTTTGTAGTGGGATCATGCTGCATGCATTCCATTGTTTGCATACGCTCACTTTCTTCTGCACAGTATTTCATGAAGAGGAAGTTATATGTAAATTGAAAGTGAGTTTCAGTGAGCAAAATCCATTTAGTGCCACTTGAATAAGCCCTGTCACGTATACATTCCCAAAATGTGAATTGCATTTTTATAATTTACTCTCCAGCAAATTGTCAGATGAGACATCTCATGTTATTCTGACTGTACTCCAGGGTGTTTGATCTGAAGTGCTCTGGATTGTGTGTTTTTGAATTAAACTTTGCATCTAATCAGGTGAGAGGAAAAGCTTTAAATTGGAAGATAAAAATGCCATAATAACTAATAAAATCACAAGATCTATTAATGTATTAAAACTGGAGATACAGGTACACAATTCAACATTTTAAATTATGCTTTTCTAAACTGAAGTAATTTTTCGTGACTTATTCTTAATTTAATCATGAAAACATTTGACCAATATTGCTAAGTGAAGTTCTTGAAGAACGGATTGGGAAAGAATTGTCCAAGGCAAAATGTGTGTTGTGTGATCTTTCCAAATTGACTTATGATTATGGGCTGGACTATGACTATATTACATTTTTCATGTAATCTTACCTGAAGCTATGTTGCAGTACCAAATCAAATTTTTGTATTTGTCATGACTATGAGCAAAGAGAATCCCATTCTGTTTGAAACGCACTTTATGTAATGCGGTTCCTTTATTCTTAGAGTTTTATTTATGACTTATTATGCTTTGAAACTGTTACCCTGTATTCCTAATAAACAGTGTCTATTAATTTTATTTATTTATTTAAACCACTTGTATACCACTGATATCCTAAGATCTCTAAATGAGTTATATAAAAAGTACATATAATACAATATAAAACCAGTATAAAATAAAAAATACATTAGAAATATTAGAAAAACAGAGCAGTGCAATTACAATGCTTGAGTAAAATGTACACCTTCAAGAGGCATCTAAAGCTCTCCATAGTTTCCGCCTCTTGGACCACACATGGGAGAGTATTCCAAAGGATAGGTGCCACTACCAAGAAAGCCTGCTTATGTGCCATAGCCTGACAACACTCTGTTGGTCGTGGAATGACCAATAAGGCTGCCTCAGAAGATCTCAGGGGTCAATATGGTGTATATAAGGGAAGATGGTCTGCCAGGTATCCTGGTCCCAAGTTGTTTAGGGATTTGAATGTCAACAACAAAACCTGAATATGGCTCAGTAGCTAATTGGCATAAGTGCAGTTTTTTTAACACAGATGTAAGATGTGTATAGTTCGGTGCTCCACTGAGCACCATGGCTGCTGCATTCTGCACTAGCTGCAGCTTTCGAACCAGGTGCAAGGGCAGCCCCACACAGAGTGCATTACAGTAGTCTAACAATGAGGCTACCAGCGCATGGATTGCAGTCATTAGGCTATCCGTATCCAGGAACAGGCATAGTTGGTAATGAATGCTTCGGGACACTTGAGATCATCAGAACAGGCAAGCACCTGAATTACTGAACCTAGAAACTGGCCAAACATAACATCTCTTGTCTTATCAGGATTTAGCTACACTTTATCTTCATCCAACCCATAACTGCATGCAGGCACCAATTCAAAATATGTATGGCCTCTCCTGATTCAGATGTCACAGCAAAATAACCCTGGGAGTTGTCAGCATATTGGTGACACTTTGCCTCATATCTCCTTATGACTACTTCCAATGGCTTCATATAGATACAACATTGAACACAAAATAGTGCCCTGTGGTACCCCACAGTTCAATTGCCAGGGTCATTGTAAAAAATAAAGTCCTCCCTACTCACAGAGGTGGTCTAGGATATCATGGTCAACAGTATTGAAAGTGGCCAAGAGATCAAGAAGTAACAGGTTCGCGCTCTATGTATGTTAGCTTGGCTTGATGTCTTGCCATTGACCTGTTAAAGGAGGATCAAAGAGAACATTTGCTATGGGAAGACAGGACGCCTATGAAGCTGCCTTTTATTGAGGTGCTCAGGCCATTGGCCTAACTCAGTATCATCCACTGGCAGCAGCCTTCCAAGAGCTCAGGTGATGGTATTCCCCAGGTATGCATTTTAAAGGAAGATGCAAGGAATTGAATTTGGGTTCATTTACATCAGGCTTCCCCAACCTGGTGCTCTTTGAATGTTTTGGACTACAACACTCATCATCCCTGACCACTGGAACTGATATGAGTTGTAGTCCAAACATCTGAAAGGCACCAGTCTGGGGAAAACTGATTTAGACAGATGCAAAGCATACGCTCTTTCACTGAACTCCCACATCATTCTGCCCCAGCCTTGGCACTTCATAGGGCAGTAGCAAGAGAGAAATAAAGAAGTACACATTCGTATCAGACTTGGAACTCATTCCCCCCGCCCCTCTAGTTATCACAGTGACAGAGTCTGTTTCCATGTTGCACCACTATAACTGCCTATTAGATGTTCTAATGGTTAGGGTCTGGCCACAGTCCCTTGCCATACACTCCAGATGTAGAGGAAGTAACTTTGTACTGAGCTATTTTGTTTCCCCCATCACTGACAATGCACAGGGAAAGCTATAGGAAATATTAAAGGAGTACAGCTAGATTGGTGATGTAGAAGCAAAGGTGTGTCTTGTCTTACTTAGAAGTGGCAGACTTTTGAGGGGAAAGGATGGGGTGGTTCAATTACAATAGTTTTGAAGTTTTATTTCCTGTATACTAACGTTCGCTGCTTGAGAATGACTACCCTTGATTTTTTTTAAAATAGTGATGCAAGAATTTTAGATGTTTTCTTGAATACTGTTTTCTTTTCTTTTTTTAGATTTGTGCTGAGTAGTATTTTATATCCATAAGATGCATAACCCAACTTTCAGCATTGTACCAGCTGAGCTTCAGCTAAAATAAATGAAGCTTCCAAAGTTAGAAGAAATTGAAGTTCACAGTCTTTAGGAAAGTGTTGTTTCCTATGCTTGAAAGGTGTTTTGCAGCAGAACACTTTAAAACACGAAGTAATTATAAAACTGACAGATTCGTAGGATATATTTGTTGGTGGTGTATAGACAAACAAGTATGTTACAATTACTTGAATTGCTTCACCAATAACTGTAACAAATGGGTTTCATCTCTTTGCAATGGTCTAGGTTTCAGCAGTAACATTTACCAATTTTGCCACAAGCATTAGAAGTACAATTGTAGTTAGAAAGTGCATAGCCAAGTGTTCTTTATGGCAAGTGGTTGATAAAACGTCTTAATAAGATAAATGTGGATATAGAACTGGTGAGCAAAAAGTCAGCATATCTGAACTTCTTTCTATGTACAAGTTTGCACATAAGTTCCTCCATAACTTCCCTTTCAATGTAGGAATTTTGTAATCTGTGAAACAGCTGCTAGAGCCATTCTCAGATCTCCAAAACACTGTCTAACAGATAAAAGGCCAAATTTAGAGGAGGAACCATAGCTCAATGGTGGAGCACTACATGCAGAATGTCAAGTTCAATATCTAGCAGCGTCTTCAGGTTATACCAAATATTTGTCCTCTTCAAGTGAAATAAAACATGAGTATATCTAACTGCTTTTTTGTACATTCATTCCTGACTGCCTTTGTCTCAGTTAAATTGTAATCTTTTTAATGAATGGATCTGCTTTTATTTAAGTTGCTCTATAACGTGATATGATGGTGATATAAGTGCCCATCGTAAGAACGCCTGCCTCACAGCCATCCAGGTTATTTATCGGCACAATAAAGTGACACAAGCTTTGACCTTGGACATAATGAGTCAGCTGTTTTAGCCTGAATACTTAACAAGTTGTATTGCTGACTTGGTTACATAGTAAAAACTTCTGTAACTCAGGTCAGTAGCAGAGACATGTAAACAATGAAATTCCAAGTTTACTGAATAAGGGGATACTAGTTCTATATAGGCTGTTTCATTTATTTAGGTTTCTCAGGCTGGCCAGTACATCTTTGACTAGGTATGCATATTTAAGATGTACAAATACCTATGAATCATTTCTCCTAACAATGAAGTTGCGTAACAGTTTTACAGTATAGCAAGTAGCTCAGACGTTTGAAAAACCTGTGACCCTGCTTAACCTATGAAAACAACAAAATGTATGGAAAACATGCAGATTAGCACTAAGTGTATAACCCTGACTCCTAACAATACTGATGCAGCATCTTTAATGCCCAGGATCCTATTCTTCTAGAGAGGGGCTGTTAGATCAAATGGCGCCATCTACTGCTCCAAAAGGGTCAGGGAGAGAGAGAGAGAGAGAGAGAGAGAGAGAAAAGAGGCATTGGTTCCCTAGCCCATCCCCCTAGTATTTGATTTCCTAAAGAATTCTGTGCAAACTGGACGCTTGTACAGTTTTCCCCACCACTACATGTTGGTCCAAGATGATAATCTTGCCTGTTTGAAAACATTCAACAGAATATGAAATATAGCAATGACCTTTTCCCCATTCTTTCAGTAAGGGATGCTAACCTTTCAACACAACAAAAAAATGTAGTTCAAACACATTAGGACAACACCAGAATACACAAGAGAAGGGATCTATTGTTCAAGCTACAGTGAGTAAGCTTGGTCATTAAAAGAGTCATTAAAAAGGCAACGATTTATACATATCCGTCTGATTTGCAAGCAGTTTATTTGAATTATGAGCTCTCTGAATTCAGTTGCAAGTTATTGCCATAAATACTAGAACCCTGACAGATGAAATACTGTATGGTATCAATTGCAAATCAATACTGATCACTAAAGTTTGGATTAGCATGACTGCCCACTACTATGTGTGCTACTGAAAATATGTATTATTACCAAGTACTAAACCTGTCAAATTACTGATCATATAGAAATTGTGTGATACACACATTGCTTTATATTGTCATACTATACTGTAAGCCTGGAAATAGGGCCCATCTTTAGCTTTTAAGTTTTGCATAGCACCTAAAATTTTGAGGCATCCCATTTAATATAATTTTGGAGAAATGTTGCAGGAATTGTTCTGCTGTTTAAACCTTAAGATCAGGGTAGTAGTGGCAAAAACGATTACAGGCTCATGAAAGTAGAAGCCCACCCCACCCCAAAATGAGGAACAGAGATCTTGTCTGCAAGCTTTGTGCAAACAGTTTTGATCTTTTAACCCTACCATGAATTCTGAATTGGACAATATCCTTCATTCCCCACTTCCTTCATTCCCCAGGTATATAAGTGTTTTCACATAGGAAAGACCAAAGAAAGGGGAAATCATGAAGATAACAAAAGCAAATACAAAGAAATGTTAAACATGCAACCAACGTGACATGGGGAATTTGAGATATTTTCCACTCCAGTGTTACAAAGAGAAGTAGTGCAAGAAAAACTAAAATTATTAGAAATGATATAGGTTTATCTCTCCAAAACAGGTGAGAAAAGTATGTGGTTCTTCCTAGGAGAGAAAAAAACTGATAGATGTAACTCCGCACTTTGTAGATGCTGGTTCAGAAATGGAGATTGATGAGGGATCAGACCTTGCCTACAGGATGATGCAGGGACATCCTAAGAGGGATAAGATGTATTCCCATTTACCTATGGGGAACTGTAAGGGGCATACCCTGGCAAGCAGCTTAGGGATCTCCCCTGCCTATATGTTTTGGCAATACTTTTTATATCTTGCCTGGAATAAATTATCCAGAACCAGGGCTTAAATAGCAGTAAGACCAAGCCCTGGCAGCTGTTTCCAGTTCCAGATGTCCAACCCTGAAACATGAAGAATGGCAGTGCTCTTGCGCAAGTATGGCATATATTTGCCTGTCCCTTGAATAATTGTTTATGTATTTAGATTTCTATCTTGCTTTTTCATATAAACAGCACCCACAGCTCACTACAGAGTACATCTACAAGTCAGGGACTACGAGGAAAGTGGACAGCATTTCTAGATAGATTTTATGTATATGAATATACATCCAACTACAAATTGTTCAAGGGCACTTGCCTAATGTTTCCCAACTATCTGTGCAGATTTACAGGGCCATCAATGCAGTCCCGTTCTCTCAGTAAACCTAATCAGAACTACTGCCCAGAGTAGATTTATGTGTTCAGCGTGAGTATGTGGGGTATTTTTTGCCCTGCTAGACCCAGAAGATGAGAGAGAAGTTAATCCAATAAAAGATGCAATCACCTCAACTTGATGGGTCTCTCCTAGGCAGACATGATGGAGCAAGATGAGTGCAGAGTTGATCTGAAAGGCTCAAGCTGTGTCACTATCACCGCTACTGATTTCTCTGCCTAGTTGAGGAGGTCAAAGACAGTTTCAGCTCCCTTCAATCAAGAAGAAACCTCACTGTACAGTTAGGTTTGCTCATGTTTAAATCTGTGCGTTTGGAATTAAAGCAATGATTCCCCACTGAATTTCCTCCCAGATCCATCTAACCATATTCTTTAGTAGTTTGTTCAGGCAGCAATTTAGAAGACTGTTTGTGATATGCATTTATTAGGAAATACAGGGCATAGCATTCCCTAGCCAGCAGGCTGGGAGTTGTAGGACTTTTTTTTGTCTAAACATGTATAAGATTGCGCTCTAAAATGTTGTTGTTGTTGTTTTTAACGCAGCTAACAGTACAATCCTATACGTGCTTTAAGTCCCCTGAATCTCAATGGGACCTATTTCATAAGAACGTAAGAAGAGCCATGCTGGATCAGACCAAGGGCCTATAAGACCATCTCCCTGCTCAATGCAGGCCCATCTAGTCCAGCACTCTGTTCACACAGTGGTTGACCAGGGACCCACAAGCAGGACACTGTGCAACAGCACCCTCCCACCCATGTTCCCCAGCAACTGGTGTATATATTTTAGAGTAGGCATGCACGGTATTGCACTGTAAAACACCAGAAAGAACTCTTTCAGGCCCTCGGTAGTCTTGAGAACTTCATTGTTGTTGCTTTGCTGTTGCTTTTTATCTTGTAAACCCAACGATCTGGGGAAATGTTTCTTGCTGAAGATAAAGGTATAAAAGATTAATAATAAATATAGCTAAATAAATAAATGAGGCACCATGAGTATTAGAGCACCAGTGTTAAATTCACACTCAAGCAACTAGCAATCCCATAGATATCTACTCTGACGTAAATTCCATTGAGTTCAATGGGGCTCAGTCCCTCCCAGGTAAGTGGGTATAGAATTGCCATTTTGGGGACTTTGGGCCAGTCAACTTGCATATACATCTCTCCCTCTCTCTCTGGTTTCACAGCCTAACCTACCTCATAGGGCTGTTGTAAAGTATGAGTCCCCATATATAGAAGAGAGGGGTAAAAAATTTATTAAATGCAACACGCTCGTTGCCATGCAGGTAACACTAGGCCAGAGAATGATTCTGAACATATACAGAGTACCCCTACATGGAAGAGAGGATGTGAATTGTAATAAATAAAACATGTTCATTGTCATGAAGCAACACTAAGCCACAGAGTGTTTCTGAACATATGCAGAGTACCCATACATGGAAGAGAGTGGTATAAAAAATGGTAATAAATGCAACGTGCTCCTTGTCGTGAAGGAACACCGAGCCAGGGAGTGCTTCTGAACATATGCAGAGTACATAATAAATAAAACATACTCCTTGTCTTGGGCCTTCTTCTCAAGGCCGTAGGTCTTTAAGTGGTCCAATTTAGGCTACTTTCATTCCCTTCCCGCCGCCTTATAAAACTAAGCCCCTTAAGGGCTGACACAGTCTTGCCCCCACACCCAATATTCCCTCACATGCCCACTTCCCCATCGAAATGGACACCCGCCCCTCACTCCCCCCATACCCCCCCCCTCGCCGCCTTCGTGTGGTAAGAAGACGCTGAGGAAATGGGGCGCGGGGGGCGGGGGGGGGAGACCCTGACGGCGGGCTACGAGGCGAGCAGGGGCGGTGGGTAAGCGGGGGCACATGCGTACAAAGCGGCTCCTCTCGGCGGGCTCTCCTTCTCCCTCACACACACACTACTCCGGCTGCGCGGGCGCTTCCTCGGAGCCGCCGCCGCCGCCGCCGCTCGAAGGGGAGATGGCGAAGCCGCCCCGGACTCGCTGGGCGTGAGGAAGAGGAGGCGACGACGACGAGCCGTGTCTAGCGGCCGCTCCAACGGCCAAGCTGAGGCGATGGCGAGCGCGGCGCTTCTCCTCCGCCTGTGGAGCTCTCCGCGGGAGGTCTAGCCCGGCTTCAGCGCCGCCCCGACCCCTTTTCCTCCTCTTCCACGCGGACTCCACGTCGCATTGCCCCCAACACCGCTTGCTGGGAGCCGCGGCTGAGGCGAAAGCGGCGGCGGCGCCGCCGCCGCCCCTCCCCCTCTCGCCTCTTCCCCCTCAGCAAGTTTCCCGCCAGGCGCGCCCTGCTGGGCATGAAGGGGCGGCCGGGCTCCGGGCATGGCCAGAGGCGGCGAGACTTGAGGGCGTTGTGCCGGAGGGGCCAGCGGGTCTGACGGGGTTAGGGGAGAGAGCGCCGCCGCCGCCGCCGCCGCTGCTGCTGCTGGTGGCCGAGGCGGCGATGAGCCCCTCGCGCTGAGAGGCTGCGCTACAGCCCCGCTCCCCGGCCACAGGTGCGCGGAGTCGGGAGAGCGCGCGAGGAGGAGGAGGAGGAGGAGGAGGAGGAGGAGGCGCGGGCAAGATGGCTTTGGACAAGGTCTACTCGGTGCTGGAAGGTAAGGGAGCGAGACCAGCGGGGAAATGTTGGGCAGGAGAGTAGTGTTATCTCTATTGTCATCACTATTATTATTATTACCTCTTTTCTCGCTCGTGGCGGTTATTATTATTATTATTATTATCATCATCATCATCATCATTATTAATTATTGCCTTGCTTACTTTTCCCGGCTACTCGAAAATTGGGATTCCTAAGACGAGTGTGATAGAGAACACACACACATATGCGCACGCACGCTTAAATTTTATATTTATGTAGCTGGAGGAGAAGCTGGCTCTTAACAACCTAAGAAGAAGAAGAACACCCACACCCCACAGCCCCACTTGCTGTATCAGGATAAGAGGTCCACCTGTTCCATTTTCCCAAAGTGACCTGCCAGGCGTAGTTTTTATTATTATTATTATTATTATTCCCCAGTTGTCACCACCCTAGGGGTTAAGTGGAGCTAATCTGACATCGGAGAAAAGCTAGATAGGGTTACTGCAATATTTCAACCATAAATGAGCGGAGGTGGTGGTGGGGGGGATAGAGAGAGATGCGTGTGTGTGTGTATTTGTGAGTGCCAGGACTGCCCTTTTGAAAGGGGTGTGAGTGAGCCGGCTCTTCTGCGTGGCTCCCCTCTAGTTTCAGACGTGACTTTTTAGGATGTGTGGAGCAGTCTGCTTTTCTCTCCCACCACGAGTTTCATTAGTGTGAAAATGCTGCAATGTATGGGTATGTGCGGGTGGATTTTTTTCACCTCCCTTTTCATCTGAACCCTGATTAGTAAATCCTTCTGCAGCTTTGTTGGCTTCAAATGACTTGGCAGGTGAGGAGTAAAAAGCTGGACTCATCTCAACCATCTTCCCCCCCCCCCCCCCCCCACTTCCTATGATCTGGCATTCCTGCGTATAGATAGTGCTCCCATCACAGTTTATGGCAATCTGGGAACATCTAATACACCCTTAACTATTGAGGTTGTCATGAAAAGGAGAAAGCGGACCACTCTCAGGCTCAAGAAACGACCTAGGATTTCCTGATTGGTGTGTTGCTTTCTTTTTTTCTCTCCCCCCCCCCTTCTTCCATTCTCCACCTCACTCCAGAGAGCCCACACACACAGCCAGGAAGTAGAGTCCAATGTGAACCCAAGTTCTCTACTTCAGTGTGCTTGGTGACTGTGGCTTTTTGTTGGAGAAGCTGTGGCCAGACCACTGTCCTCTAAGCTCAAGGTTACTAGGGATAATCGAGTAGCTCTTATCTATTTCCTTCCCCCTCCTTCCTTAGATAAGGTTGGCTCAGATTTTGTGTCACTTGCTTTTTGTGAAAGTTTAACGGGCCAGATCTACTAATCGGAGCCGAGGTCAAGATACTTCTGGCAAGATACCCTCACCTGTCAAAGGAAATGTAGCAGTGTTCAACATGGCTGTGGCTTCCAGTGTGTCTTTTTATACACTTCTGTGTGCCTAGGGTTCATCAGATATGTTAGTCAGTAGTATTTTTACAACCTGTGCAATCCTGTGAATGTCTACTGTGACGTAAGTCCCATTAAGTTCAGCAGGATTTACTTCCAGATAAGTATGTATACTACTGTTGCTACCAATGTAAAATAGCACTTTTATATATATAAAAATAAAACATTATATACAGCCATAACAGATTCAAGGTATAACAAAACAAACTATTTTGATAGTTTCATTGGCTGTGTTATTGTTTTGGTGATTATTTTACTGTCGCTTTGGGGTTTTATTATTGTAAATGGCCCTGAAAGCACTCGTCAGTTGGGCGGTATGTAAATTTAATTAATAAATAAACTACCCAGATTTTCCTTTATTCCAATAAGATCTACAGCTATATCCCAGGTCTCTACCAAGACTCCTGTTGTAGTTAATGAGAGTTTGTACTTTCCCAGTCCTGTCCCCAAACCTGGACTTTATATGCACCTACTCCCTTATTTCCATCTTGTGTCTGGAGCTTGACTACCTGAGGACATCAGTGGTTGACGTCCTTTGTCTGTCTGAGTGTTTCGTGTTTCAGTCCAGCTGTGAAACAGAAGAAGTTTGTTTCCCAGTGGTTGTTGAGTAGAGACTGAAAGTTAGCCTCAAGGAAAATCCCAGAAGCCTGTGATTTTTAGTGGGTGGATGCCATCCCAATTCTGCTGCCAACAAAAGTATTTTGGGTGGCACTGTAACTTTCTCTCTGAGTGTTTGCAACTGTAAGGATTGGCAGGTGTTTTTTCTTGCCTTGTTGCAGAATATCACAGAGGATACCCCTTATTTTGGAATGGTAGGGAAAGAAATGCCAGATGCCAGCCAGGTACCAAGGAATGGAGAGTGTTCCAAAAATCCAAGAAACCTTGAGAAAATCTAAGGTTCCCAGTTCCTTTTCTTGTGTTTGCAAATAGTAATACTGGTGATGTTTGTATTATTGCCCCATGTCTTGAACCGTTAAGAAGAGCATGCAGCTGTCTAGTCATTTATCACCTTTCATAAACAGAAGCAACTTTTTTTCCTTTCAAAAAGAAAGAAATACAAAGCAGTGGATTGCACCATAATTCCTGCTCATTTATCTTTTTTACCCTTGATTTCACTCCTCAAGGTTTCAGGTTTTGTTTTATTTTTAAAAAAACTCTTCTTATCTGAAACTTTCTCACTGTATACAGTACCGTTTGTCTTACATCTTTCCAAAGCAAAAGTATACAGAGAAAATATTTGTATTGAAACTAGACATTCCACATTATTTGCAGCCTCCATATATTTTAATTAGTAGCAACTTTAGACACAACATACCTATCAGGAGCTCTTGCATCATTTGGTTTAAATGGAGTTGTTAGAAATGTTAGCTTCTTAATTTAAGGCACAGGCAAATAAATACTGCAGACAGGAAAGCAGCTTGTCTGTTGTGCTAGTCTGACCTCTTATGGTGTTCAGGTGGCAAAGTTTTCCTTGATCATGTCATGTGTGCATACATTTTTTTGTATGACACAGAACAGTTTGGACACATGATGAAGAGGAATACTGCTATTTAGGTTCAGTAATATTACTCGGTAAAATGGCATGTATTTCACTGAATTGCTGTGTTCCAACAATTTTCGGTTTTACCTTGAAAGAATTGAGAGGTTTTAAGTCCACATTCATATTGGACTTAAACCACACCTTTTTCCAAAAACTGGACTCCAGGGCAGTCTGCATCACATTTAAATACTCTATACAATAATAAAATATAATAATATAATAATAATAATAATAATAATAATTTATTTCTTACCCGCCTCTCCGTTTGGATCGAGGCGGGGAATAACAGTAAATATAAAATATGATAAAATACATAAAACTGATTAAAACATGGCACACATTATTAAAACTGTATTAAAACATCAAAAAACATCCTAAACAACAATTTAAACAACAATACAATAACATAAAAAAGGAAAAAACCACATAACCAGCTGAATATTTTAAATGGCATAGTAAGATCCATAGAACAGGGGCTATGTACTGTGCTACAATGTAAATTTTGCATGGAAAGTATAAGTGAGCTATAACCATAAATCAGGCCATCTTGGTCACAGTCTTCATTAGTGTGCCTGTGCTTTTACCTAGGTTGTTTATTAAGTTGCTGCTAATACTTAAGCTAAGTTTATTGTCTGATTTCCGGAACTTGCTAAAGAAGATAATAATGATGTAATATTTAAATGGGAATGAGGGGTGATGATGCTACCAAGGTTACACAGGAAGGTTTTGAAGTTGGGTCTGCCTTCGTTATCCCTAAGGAAACATCTTTCTCCAACATCCCTGGACTAAGATAGATAGGGAGTGAGGATGATCTGTTGTTACTGTTGGATAGTTATGACTGTAAAAAATCCACTTGACTTTATAGAAATGTATGTCTGAAGTACAGTATGCTACACTGAACTTGTATATTATGCTTCAAACAATTTTACATTTCCATAAATAACCTATGTTACTTACCACATGCTTGTATTATCCTCTCTGCTAGGATCCTATATAACCAAGTTATTGCATGAAATTGAGAATTGAAAAGGAAATGCCCATAAAGTCCTAAACAGAAATGCTATCATGTATAGTTCTTAATCTTCCTGGTTATAAGCTTCCGAAATCCATTTTTAGACATTTACTACAGAATCACGCATATGCCATGATACCAGTTTTTTGCTAGGTGCCAAATTTACTATATGTTACGTAACTTGTGTAATACAATTGCATTTTTAGACTATTGCTTTGGCTAATTTAATAATTTCATACCTGGACCTGACATAATGAATTTAGCTGATTCCAAATTGTCAGTGACTTTGCATGGTTAGAATTTGACATAAGCTGTGTATACTTGATAATATAAACCAAATTTTCTTGCTGATAAAGGAAATTTCATAAGCATACTACTTATATGGTACAGGTGTTGGAACAGACAACTAACTGTTAAAAGTAGTTCTGAGAGAGAAACCTTGAGATGGTGGCATCGATCAGAATGTGCTAACCTGTCTTTCAGAGATATATGTTAAGACAGTGAACAAACATTTCTCAACAGGATTTTCTTTCTTTTGCCTCCAAATCTGAAAGTGTTCCAAATGCCTTGATTCTGATTGACAAGTAATATTAAGATATAACATCTGTATATTTAGGCATAAAACTAAACTTGACAATCACAGCCAGCTAGATAGGAACGCATTATTGCTTTTATCTAGCTGTATAATAGCATTCCATTGAAATGTATTGGATTTTGGAATAAACTAAAGCCTGTGTTAAATCAGGTACTCACGTTTTTTCTTGTTAGAATAAAACTTGAAATAGCTTATAAAAATCAGTTCTCTATGAAACCAATGGATGTTTTCCATTGATAGGCAGAACTGACAATTAATGACATATGTCTAGGAAGTTTAACATCTCAGTTCTTTTATAATTGTATGTCAAGTATATAAAGTCTTCATTCTGTAAAAGCCTACATTTCTGAGTCACTTCAGAGTTTTTTTAATGCTTATTTCTACCTGCAAAAGGAAACCCACCTTCAGCACCTTCGGGGGTTTTTAATGTAGTTTTGCGCTTTGTGATTTTAGAGAAAATAACAAAAAAAAAACTCATTGTACTTGCTCGTTGAAGTGCTTCCCAGGTTATTCTTCTGGAACAATGTGTAGCTTCTAAGTTAGGTTTATAGTTATACATATCGTACCGATCCTAGTCTAGGAATGCTGGAGAGAGAAAGACTCTATCCAAGCTTTAGACTTCCTAGGTGGTATTGCGCAACAGGGCTTTCACATTTCTAAGAATAACACAAAATGAGTGGAAGCACTCATTCCTAGAATAAGGCAGGTCAGCTGAGCTCACAGAAGGGTGCTTCAGTGACCTATTCCAATCCAGCAATCCACTCATTTCTGGGGTTATTTTTAAAAGTGTGAAAGCCCTGTTGTGAAAGTGGTCACTCCCACAAGTGCAATAGAATCAGTGGAGGTGGAGTGGATGCTGCCCCTTGTTTCTAGTGATAAGGAAGACAGACCCAACTTTAAAACCTCGCTGAAGTTCCAAAACCCATGGGTTGTTTAGCCCCAGCTGGAGCAATTGGACAGCAGGAGCCCCCGCTTGTTCACAATGAAACAGGGTCCAAGCTGAGCCATTGAGTAGCTTTAGTTAACATTACAATTTCTCGTTCCTATTTAAATATTAAACCTTCATTGTTACCTTATTTAGCAAATTTTGAATATCAAGCAGAGAAGTATTGAACTTGACTTACTTTTTTTTCATTACAAAAGATCAAACTTTACTGTATTCCCATATCATAGTCCTTGACTAGACAAGGCACTGAGTAAGAGAGGACCATAAGTAAGATGTTGCAGTAAAAGTATAAGAAACTTAAACAGGTACTGTCTAGGTCAGCAACACATTAAATAGTTGTCCTTTGTATAGAGATGAAGTGACTTAAGCAAAAACCATTTTCATTTTAATCTTCTAAATTATTTTCTCAGATTTGTTTCATGATAACAAAGATGCCATTGAGTTTTACTGAAGGGAAAGTCTATTGAATTGTTTCAGCTGGACAGGCAAAATATCGGTATAAAACAGACATTGATCTGGAGGCTTCCAAAGGTGTCTCCAGCTGACTAAACATCGTGTGCACAAACAAAATGGGAATAACTGATTTCCCTTTTTCCTCAGCTTTTCATTGTATTTATTGTTGAAACATAACTATTCTGTAGAGATGGGGACAGTGTTATCTGCCGAATAATTTCTGCTTGAGGCCAAAGGTCAATGGAGAATTTTAGTCTCAACCCTATGAATATTAACAATCAAAGCACCTTTATGATTTTCATCCCCTTTATTTTCTGGGAAGTGTAGCTGCCTTTGGTTCCCTTCACAGTTTCCTTTGAGGCACATAGAGAGATCATGGAATGGAAGCTAATGCTGCTTCAAGTGGAATTAATTTCCCAGATTTTCCAGTCACTAAAGGCCTGCTGTGTTCTGAGGGGAGTATGCAAGGAGAAAGCATCTGCCTCCATGCTGAAGCAAGCTATAATAGGTCTCTACTAACCATTGTAATACCTGCTCAACGTATCAAGAACAGAATCATACGGTGGTGAGTCCACTGCTTGCTTTAGTTAATGCACTAGGAATTTTAAAAAGAAAAAGGACAATACTTTTATTAACCAATTTCCATATATATATATATATATATATACACACACACACATACATACATAGGCTGACCATATGAAAAGGAGGACAGGGCTCCTGTAACTTTAACAGTTGTAGAGAAAAGGGAATTTCAGCCAGTATCATTTGTATGCAATTAGTTCCTGGTGATATTCCCTCTTCATCACAACAGTTAAAGTTGCAGGCACTATACTAGAGTGACCATATACAAAAGAAGGCAGGGCCCCTGCAACTTTAACTGAAATTAGCTGAAATTCTCTTTTCTCTACAACTGTTAAAGTTACATGAGTCCTGTCCTCCTTTTCATATGGTCAGCCTATATATACACAAAGTTTAATAAAAACAGTCATCTGATGCTTCTCCAGTGAATTGAGTTCTCAGCAATACCCCAGCATCAGCCCAGCATTCTCCAAGGGACACAGAATCATTGTCGGTTGTACAACTTTGTAAAAAGAAATAGCAGGGGGTGGGGAGAGAAAGAAAGAAGGGGGTAGGACAGAAGGGTTCTGTTTTCCTCTGCCAACTCAGGATAGTTGAGATGTTGAGATGTCTGTGCTTCTATTCTTTCTCCAAAAAGCTCTGGGAAGCTTTGCCAAATGCTGTTAAAACTTTTTCATATCAACTCTCCTATTATAAGCCATTCTTTCTTTGGCTGTGAGGCTACATAAATTCTGGACCTGTCCAAGGCTTCCATTTTTGTAGAAACAATGTTATCTATGATGTCAAGAAGAAGAATCAGCTTTGGCAATGGGATGAGCTTTTAAATTTAAAATTAAAATATTGAAATATTTTTGAAGGATAGGAAGAAATAATCAGGAATAATATTAACTAGAGTTGGTCAAGTGTATAGAAGTATACGATGAAAGATGAAGTAGCACATTGGGGCCTGTGTTGTCTTCCCCCTCTCCCCTCTTGTAGTTGGTCCAGCTTAAATTGTATTAAGTACAGCTTCTCATTCATCTTTCCAGTTTCTCACATACAGAGTTAGCATTTTAGTTGCACATGGGAGATTTGGAGACCCCAGTAATTTTGGGATACTATGATGTAACGATGATGATGATGATGATAATCTTTTATATAGCATCTGTGTGTTTTTTTCTAAGCACTGCACAGATATTGAAAGATAAGACAGTCCCTACCTAGAGGCTCATAATCTAATTGACATGATACAAAAGGAAAAAAGGAATGGGGAGGGAAGAGGAATATTAATAATTTTATTGTTCATACTGCATCCTTTTAAGTACTTTTAGCATGTGCCATCACTGATAGGAGGCTACTTCTGTATCTCCCAGATGCCTGACTGCACCCCTGGTTTACTTTTGGTGATTTCTTCTACTTTGTTCTGTTAGGAGAGGGCATGTAAAACTGTGATCCCACTACCTGAGAAAAAGAATGGTATAGAGAGGCTTATCTGTGGTTGCCTAAGTCTAGTGATGCTATTATCGCAATACTATTGAATGTAATGATGTATGGTGAACTAAGATTCATAGTCAGAAACACTGGTTTGATGGAAATCACAGAATCTACTGCTGCCAACATTTTTTTTTTAATAAAAAAAGTTTAAAAGTTAAAATGAGGTTGTTAGCCTCCATGGGTGTAATGCCAAGTGTTTAATGGTAATGCCTTCCAACAGCTCTGAGATTAAAAAGGGTTTGCATTGGACTTGATGGAGTCCAAGCATTTTCACCTGTGGCTTGCCCTATTGTATGCAATTAAATGGCATGAATTGTATTCAACTGTGGCATTACACTAGCGCTAATAGCAGAAATCAAAGCTTATGCAATGGGAAACTAGCTCATGTAATGGGATGCCCCTGCAAGCCCCTCACCCAGGGGCACATGTTTCCGGAGGTCTCCAGGATGCTTTCTTCCCTGGCTTCCAAGAGACTACTGTGCCATATCCCATCCTGGGAGATGGTGAGCACATGTGGTCCCATCTCCTGGCATTGGGAAGTGGGGTGGCTCTGCCCTCTCACAGCTGCAGCCCTTGAACAAGCTTCCAAACCCAATGGAGCCTGTCTGCCTGTCTTTTGGCAGGACTTGGAGTGAATCTACCTGATTGATCCAGTCAGCAGAGTATGCTTGTCTCATTAGCAGTAGTAGAATGCCACAGTTGGATGATGCCTTTTGCATTATTGCATAAACCTTATTTATTTCCTGCCTCTGTCAAGCAGAACTTTTAGTGGTGGCAACACTTGCTACTGTAGGAGCTGTCATGGCATGCAGGGCCAGCCCTCCCATGTGGTGGAGTGAATCTCCCACCTCAGATGGTGTACTGGGAGGAGGGCTCCTCTCTGCTGCATTGCTGGAGTGCGGCAGTGGCACTCATGGATGCTCTAGAGAGTACCGCCGACCCTCTTGCCCACTGCGGCAAATCTCACAGCAGGACAGCAGCTGGCAGAACACTCCAGAGCAGCTGCCCACCCTCTGTTTCACTCCCAACAGGGTTCTCAGAAGCAGACAGAGGATGGACAGTTGTTTCAAAGGAACACCCCCCCCCCCCCCCGGCTCACTCTAAGAACAGGATGCTGGTGTAGATAGATATTTGGTCTGATCCAGCACAGCTCTTCTTATGTTCTTAGTAGAGGAACAATTGTTAAGTATTTTTTCCTTGAAGTTTGTGTTTGAAGCAATTTATTCCTTTTGTTTTATTAATCCCCAAAATAAGAGGCGCTGAGAGAGAATATTTTAAGACTCAACAGAAGCATGACACAGTATTTTTGGTTATGTCCTGCAAGAATTGCATAGAGAGAACAAAAGGACAAGGGCTTCCAATGATGAAAGGTGCAAGACAGATTCAGTCATGAAAGGGGAGAGTGAGGTATAAAAATGGAGATGCAGGGACAAATAATGGAGGTGAACAAAAAGTGAATGGGATGGGGACTGGTTGAGAAAAACCCAAATGTCTAGCCTCTTTATCTGCTGTAATTGCCTGCTTATCTGCTACTTAGCCATGCTGTTCTGGTACTCTTCTTTTCTACATATACACAGTGCTGAACTATTTATAGAATCAGCATGAGCATTAGTGAAAACCAATCAGATTTTATAAATCCACCAGGAGGTTTGTTTCTGTAGCTGCAGCAGTGAAAGAAGTGAAATTGCTGAATAGTGGCACTGAAAAATGTAGCCTTTGGTGTCTTTGTTTTTCTTCTTAATTCAGAATGCCAAAATGCTGGAACCACAGAAACAAGCACTGATGTTCATTGATTTTTCTTTTCCTCCCTCTTAAAATAAGTGTACAATGAAGGAGAAGCCATAGTAGATAGACTTATCACTGTCAGTTGGAAGCGATGAGTTGCCTGGAATGTTAAATCACACTATTGTTAAAGGCTGGCATATTTGTCTGTTTTGTTGTCTGTCATTCAAACCTTTTTTTCTATTGTGTAAAAGTACACCTGCATGTTGGTCATTTGAACTTCCCTACAAGAGTTTGATGTAAAGGCTGTATGTATTGTGGGTTACAGAGGAGAGATTGTACCAAAGCATGGTTTTCATTACATTAGGTAGCCCATTTCAGCCCTCTTCTATGCAGGATCATTGTGTTATATCAGTTAAGCTCATCTCCTATTTCTTTTCCCACTCATCCCAGCAGAAAATCCCATTCTTCCTGTATCTCAATCTAATTGTCTTTATCAAACTGCGCATAAAGCTTCCATTTCACAAGAGTGTGAATGGTAAACATGGAATGGTATTTAAATAGCTCTAGATCTGTTTGCAGTATCCGTAAAACTGACACATGTACACTACCCACTCTTTTTGTGTTGGAGAAACACAGAGAGCCTTTGAATTGACAGTGTGGTTTCAAACCAAAATGTAGCTCCACTGAACCAGATGCACATGAATGTTACAGTAATTCAGAGCCCTACAGAACACACTGACCTACCAGCTCAATGGAAGAGAGTTTTTTTGCTGCTGCTAGAACAACATGGAACAGATTCCTCTCTCCTTCACATGGATCCTTATCTCCAGAGCCAATGAAAATATAAAACCCAGCACTTAAAAGCCCTGTACAAAATAGACTTTCCAGTACCATTCATCTCCAAAGGACAGATACTTTTTTCTGAGCACCATAACTTTTCCTGTATGCCCATAGCACTACATAGAGCCATCCAGAGATTCTGCTTTGCATCTCTTCTTTATAGTTACATTGCAGAGTGGGCAGAAAAGTCTGCCTTTATATGATCCTATCCTTCAAGCCCTTGGATACAACACCATTCAGATGCACAGTAGACATGGAGGAGAGCATTTTTTATTGGCAGCGGTAGATTCTCCAGAGAAATCAGAGCCTTAGGCAAAGCTCTGTGGAGCAATTCAGGTAATCCACTCACTACTTCTTTCTCCTTCCTCACTTAACTCAGAACAATCTATATACTACTGGGTCTCCATAACCCAGTAGCAAGGCATGCTGAGAAAGCAACAGCCTACCTCCTCTCTATTTCATTAAATGCTGCTTCTGCTACATCATCTTGTCACCGTTTGGCATTGTCAAAGTTCTGGAGTTCTTCAGTTAAAATAAACAGCTGGCCTGAAAACAGCAATATCTAGAAATCAGGAGACTGAAAATATAGTCCTTTTTCTTGATGATAACTATTTAGTAGAACAGCAATGCCCTGAAGACTGATAAAATAAGACTTTCTCCTTTATGATGCCTGTTCAATGTCCAGAGTAGGTCAGTCATGATGGAAAGCAGTTAACTATCTAGCAGATGGGATTCTGTCTGTTGAGAAGTCATGCTCTGCTATAGATTAGCACCTAATGTAGAAAGGAACCTATGGCACATATGGGAATTTTAAGAACTAGTGGAGAATCTGACCTATTGTCTGATTCTTAATCCAGAGGGAAGCTAGGATTTTTTTTAGAAATGTTAACACTTAGAGACAACTTATTTTGGGGAGGGCTTGAAGGTGGAATCATTGTTTTAAGATATATATCCATATCTACTTTATGCATCTAGAGCATATGCTGTGGCTCTTAAACTTTCTATTTAAGAGATTGACTTAATTTTCCTGATCAGCTCCTGATCTGGCCCATGCATGCTTTCTGCTCACTATCTCTTCACATTGTATTGGGTTTCAAGCCTAGTCTGCACATGCAGGAAAGTGAAATGATAGAACCCAGAGGTGGTTGAGTGGACTGTGTCACTTCAAGCTGTAGATGTGTGGATACCATTTTTAATGTTCTCACATGTACTAGGTTTTTTTTGTACATCATTGCTATACATACAGGACTTTTTGGGGGGTAACATTCAAAAATGTAATCTCCCACATGCCACTTAGCATTTGAATTCTATAGTTCCACCTCAGGATTCATCGTATCATTCTATTGCACATGCAGACCCAGACCTACAAGTATTGTGGGAGGAGTTCAAGAAGCAGATAAAAGCATGGGCAGCAACAAGGAGTAGAGCCTGTTTGCTAGTGTCCTGCATCTTGTGGAACGTTCTCCCAGTTGAGATTCGCCAGTCTGTATTTATTTATTTATATTTATTTATTTATTACATTTGTATACCGCCCCATAGCCGAAGCTCTCTGGGCGGTTTACATAGGATTAAAAACAATTAAAAACAATATACAAAAATTAAAACAGCAAAAACATACAACATACACACAATCTGTACATTTAAAAACCACTTCAACACTTCAAAAAGCTACAAAATCAAAACAAAACAAACCCAGGCTCCTCAGATATTGCCAAATGCCTGAGAGAAGAGGAAAGTCTTGACCTGACGCCGAAAAGATAACAATGTTGGCACCAGGCGGGCCTCGTCGGGGAGATAGTTCCACAATTGCGGAGCCACCACAGAGAAGGCCCTCTCTCTTGTTGCTGACCTCCGAGCTTCCCTCAGAGGAGGCCCTCGGAGGAGGGCCTTAGATGTTGAACGTAGTGTTCGGGTAGGTTCATGTCGGGAAAGGCGTTCCATCAGGTATTGTGGTCCCAAGCCGTGTAAGGCTTTATAGGTTAAAACCAGCACCTTGAACCGGGCTCGGAAACATACAGGCAGCCAATGCAAGTGGGCCAGAGTAGGTCTTATATGTTCGAACCTACTGGTTCCAGTTATCAATCTAGCCACTGCATTTTGCACAAGCTGCAGCTTCCGAACCACCTTCAAAGGCAGCCCCACGTAGAGTGCATTGCAGTAATCTAACTTGGAGGTTACCAGAGCATGGACAACTGAAGCCAGGTTATCCCTGTCCAGATAGGGACGTAGCTGGGCCACCAACTGAAGTTGGTAGAAGGCACTCCATGCCACTGAGGCCACCTGCACCTCAAGTGACAGAGATGGTTCTAGGAGAACCCCCAAGCTACGAACTCGCTCCTTCAAGGGGAGTGCAACCCCATCCAGAACAGGTTGAACACCCTCCATCCGGTCAGCGGAACCACCCACTAACAGCGTCTCAGTCTTGTCTGGATTGAGTTTCAGTTTATTAGCCCTCATCCAGTCCATTGTCGCAGCCAGGCACTGGTTCAGCACATCCACAGCCTCACCTGATGAAGATGAAAAGGAGAAATAGAGCTGCGTGTCATCAGCGTACTGATGACAACGCATTCCAAAACTCCAGATGACTGCACTCAACGGTTTCATGTAGTTGTTGAACAGCATGGGGAGCAAAACTGACCCCTGCAGAACCCCATACTGGAGAATCCACGGGGCCGAGCAATGAGCCGACCCCCCAAGTAGGAGCGGAACCACTGCAATGCAGTGCCTCCCACTCCCAACTCAGCCAGTCGTCCCAGAAGGATACCATGGTCGATGGTATCGAAAGCCGCTGAGAGATCAAGGAGAATCAACGGAGTCACACTCCCCCTGTCTTTCTCCCGACATAGGTCATCATACAGGGCGACCAAGGCTGTTTCCGTACCAAAACCAGGCCTGAAACCCGACTGAAATGGATCCAGATAATCAGTCTCATCCAAGAGTGCCTGGAGTTGGCTCGCAACCACCTGCTCCAGGACCTTGCCCAGGAGTGGAACATTTGCTACTGGCCTGTAGTTATTAAGATTTTCAGGGTCCAGGGAAGATTTCTTTAGGAGTGGTCTCACTGCCTCTCTTTCAGGAGGCCTGGGACCACTCCCTCTTGCAAAGAGGCATTAATCACTTCCCTAGCCCAGCCAGTTGTTCCATCCCTGCTAGCTTTTATTAGCCAAGAGGGGCAAGGATCCAATATGGAAGTGGTTGCACGAACCTGTCCAAGCACCTTGTCAACATCCTCGAGCTGCACCAACTGAAACTCATCCAAGAAAACAGGACAAGCCTGTGCTCTGGATACCTCACTAGATTCACCTGCTATAACACTGGAGTCTAAGTCCTGACGGATGCCAAAGATTTTATTCTGGAAGTGCCCAGCAAATGTATTACAGCTGGCCTTAGATGGTTCTACCATGTCCTTGGGGCCAGCATGTAAAAGCCCCCAGACAACTCTGAAAAGCTCCGCTGGGCGGCAGATTGATGATTGAATAGTGGCAGCAAAGTATTGTTTTTTTGCTGCCCTCACTGCCCCTGAATACAGCTTACCATAAGCACTTACCAGTGTTTGATAGCATCCATCAGGAGTTCGTCTCCATCTGCCCTCAAGCCGTCTCTTGTTTTGTTTCATCACTCTCAGCTCCGGGGTATACCACGGAGCCGTTCGAGCTCTACACAGGAGAGGGCGCTCAGGAGCAATCGTGTCAACTGCCCGGGTCATTTCTGCATTCCACAGATCAACCAGGGTTTTGACAGGAGACCCAGCCCTATCAGCCGGAAAAGTCCCCAGAGCCCTCTGGAAACCATCTGGATCCATTAGCCTCCGGGGGCGGACCATCTTAATGGGTCCCCCACCCTTGCAGAGGGGAAAAGCCGCTGTAAGTCTAAACCTCAGCAGGTGGTGATCTGACCATGACAGAGGGGTTGATGTAAAGTCCCCCACTTTCAGATCCCCATCTCCATGTCCAGTTGAAAAACCAGGTCTAGAGTGTGCCCTGCTACATGCGTCGGGCCGATGGTATGTTGGGACAGTCCCATGGTTGTCATGGAGACCATGAAATCCTGAGCTGCCCCAGATAAAGTGCCCTCGGCATGAATGTTGACATCCCCCAGAACCAGAGACCACCTCTGTCAGCTCAGCTAGGGAGTCTATTGAGCAGCGGGGTGGGCGGTACACCAACAGAATCCCTAATCTGTCCCGTTGGCCCAACACAAGGTGCAAACACTCCAGACCAGTAGTCACATGGACAGGGAGCCTGCAGAGGGGGATGGAATTCCTATAGACCACAGCAACCCCCCCCTCCCCGGCCCTCAAGTCTACCCTGATGCTGAACCAAGTACTCCGGTGGGCATAACTTGGAGAGACTTAACTCCTCCCTGCCCTCCCACCCAGGTCTCGGTTATACATGCCAGATCAGCTGCCTCATCCACAAGCAGCACCTGGAGGCCTGAAGGCTGGCTGATAAGGCAATCAACAAGCCTGTGGGTGTGAGGGGGACCGGAACAAGGCACAGCCATTAACTGTCTGGGCCTTGTTCCCCTAACCTGGCAAGTCCTCCTCACAGCGCCATATCTCCCTCTACCCGTCACTACCCTGATTGTGCTCCCCTCAGATCCCCCCACCTGGCCCTGTATCCTCCCTCCCAGGCACATAGCTCAAGCCTGGGGAAAGGGGGGAGGGGGAAACAACAACAACAAAAACCAAAAACACCCAAAGACAAAAACAAAAAGCCAGCAGGCAAGCACACTCCTCTCCTCCCCTGGCAGCAGGCCTCCCTCTCCTGCAGGTTGATGGCTTTCCCAGGCCCCCTCAGCCAGCAGCTTAAATATCTCTCCCAGGAAGGGTGGAGGACAGATGTAATTGTCCACAGCAGCTGGCTCAGTACCTGGGGGCCTGGTCCTGCAGGGAGTGGCAGTCTGCCAGGCTGAAATCCTCTGGAGGGTGGTGGTGGTGGTGGCAGCAGCAGCAAAGACCAGGAGGCAGACAGGCAGGCACACTCAGTCAGCCCTCCTTGCTATGACTAGCATCTACGTATGAGGCTTTGATGATTTGCTAGATAGGAACTGATGTGCTAGGAGAAAACAAAGAAGCACCACTCTGAAATAATTCTATTGTTCTAATTATTGGCCTTTACATCACATGCATTCAAGATTCAATTTCTTACCACAGGTCTCTTAGTGGCTATTGTTCAGGGCTAGAGTGTTGTACCTTTCATACTTTTGGAGTCATGGGAGCAAGTAGAAGTTCAGAAAACAAAGAGTGAGACAGGAAAAGCTGTGCCACAATAG
Organism: Anniella stebbinsi; assembly: GCA_029215795.1. Classification (NCBI taxonomy): domain Eukaryota; kingdom Metazoa; phylum Chordata; class Lepidosauria; order Squamata; family Anniellidae; genus Anniella; species Anniella stebbinsi. The sequence goes on from JARDYH010000007.1 coordinate 13,942,096, forward strand.
CAAGACAGAAAATAACATGGAGAAAGGAGACAACTTCATGTCATTTAGTGGAATATCTGCTGCAAAGGAGTCGTTTTAATGTTTGTTGCAAATTGGATTTGTTCACATGTATGTTTCTATCCTTTACTGCCTCTACTCACTCTGCACCACTGAAATTCTGGGTTAAGGCACACAGCATTACTGTTATACCAGCTGATTTGCAGTCATTGTGATAAAGCCTCATCCTCAGTCACCAGATCTGTAATGTTTCTGGCTGAGAATTGGTACAGTGTTCCCATATGTTTCAGTTTTGTTTATAAGGAAGATTAAAAGGAATGCTTTCTAAAATCTTTGCAAGTAAATACTTAAAATTTATTTTATTGCAAAGGCTCTGGGTGAGTTACCTAATATTTTAACACTTATGAGACTCAAGCTGTGTGCTGAATCTTAAATAGAAGTGGCACATTCCCAGCCCAGGAGGCTTGCAGGAATGTTAATACAAATCAGTGATAAATGTACAGAAATTTCTGAAAAAGAGTACTCTCCCTGAAGAATCATAATTATGAAAAACAAGTTTGATTCAAATGTACAAAAAGTCAGCTTAATTGAATAATGCTAGTTTATACTTTTTAAAAACGTGTACTATATCAGTGATGGATTGCTTCTCTGGACCTGCTTAATGGATAGTGATGGTTCAGTGCATATGCTGCAGCAGTTTTCAGGGGAGCCTGTGTGAGTCCTTAACCTAAGAGCTGCAGTCTATCATGACTGATAACCTTGTTACCAGTTTTAGTATATGCCAGCCAGTGTCCAATCAATGGCCATATATTCTCTTTCTTGACAGTGGGCAGAGCAGTCACTATGGCTAAAAGCAAACACAAATTTTAAACTTAGTTTAAGTCTCTACACAGACCTAAGGTCTGCTGGATGTGAAAATTGAGAAAAAGTGGCAAATCTTGCTAAACTTCAGTCAGCCACTACCATCTCTGCTGCCTACCTTTAGGCTTTAGAAAGCTCATGCCTCAGTCAGGGCCTGGAAAGGCTGCACTTCCAGTGTCTGAAGAGGAATATAGGAAGCTGCTTTCTACGGAGATCAGACTCCGTAGCATAGGATCTAGTAGCAGTTCTCCAAGGTTTCAGGCAGGGGTCTTTCCCAGGCCTAACCAGAGATGCTGGGGATTGAACCTGACTGCTGTACCACTGAGCTATGGCCTTTCCCTTACTTCTGTTCAACTACAAGGTGGATTAATTTGGGTTAATTTGACTGAAGTGATTGCAGTTACATTTATTTCTGACTAAGCAAAACCAGTTTATTGGCTAGACTGATATTGACCACAGAGTGAATTGATTATTGATTACTGACGAACAGAATGAAGGTCGATGAGACTCCTGAAATTTACTGATGCAGAATTTTAGTTTAGATTCTAATTGTTTGGAATTAATCCTTTAGCGCAATGTAAAATTGTAATTAAGTTTATATGGGATTAACTGGTGCATATTTGTTTTTGATTGAGATATCAATAATGCAGTATGAATGGGCATGGTGATTTTGTATTGATAGAGGGCTTCTCTTCTAACTTTTGATGTCTTGATTTGATTGGAGATGATGGTTTACGAAAAGGGCATAAGTGTACTTTACAAGTCTATGTAACAAGTGGATTTCAGAAATTCTTCCTTGATTTTTAGCAAAATAATATGTGTGTTTCAAGAGAGAGAAAGAGAGAAAATAAGATGGTGGAGATTATACATTTTCTTCAATACACTTACTTTGATTACATCTTGACCTTGAAGAAGGTATCAGATCAAATAATTAGTAAAATAGAGTCTCTGTTTCTGATCATGTCTCTGAAATGATAGAGGGGGAATCTCTAGGCTGGGGTGGAGAAAGAGAAACACTTGATACTTTAAAGATCTTCCTTTTGAAGATTTAATAAAGGTAGAAAAAGAATTTTTCCCCAGGGCAATATTACTGCAGGCATATCACTGCCAATAATTTGGTACCCATATAAACTCTTGATTATATATATTCTAAACTACAGTGGGCATACAGGAAGAGTAATAACAGAATGAAAAGTTTTTGAGGAAATTAGAAAACGGAACATAAGCAGTCTTGCTTACACAGAACTGGGTAGCAAAGTTATTGCCATAGTAATTGGCAAGAAACAATTACTAAAATAAAAGACTGACATGGCAATCCTTTGTATGCTTTCCTGGCAGTAAGTCCCATTGAACTGAATGGGATTTCCTTCTGAATAACATAGGATTGCACTATAAATTAATAACTAACAATATGCAACAGAAGAGATATTACGGGACGTGTTGCCCGATTAAAGCCCAGTCCCCCCCCCCCCAAATACCTGCTCATAGTAATTTAGTAATTATGAATCCTCAACCATCAAAAGCTACGCATAGGCTGAAACATGATACATTGCTGGGCCAAGGTAGTTTTCTAGCAAAGCTTTATAAATCGAACTCTCCAGTTATTTCACCTGTGTTTTCAGATCTCTGCAGAAAGTCTAAACCTTCTCCTAGCGACTTGAAATGAGGAGAGTTAATGCTTCAGAAGGAGGGGATTAATTTGATAATTCCAGACTTGTGTAGGTTGATACTTAAATAGTTCTGTTCTTGCAAAGCAATTAAACCCATGCAATAATATATTTTTCTGGACCAGAGTGGTATCTTTTCGGATATTGCAAGGCATATAATAAGTTTAATACTGAAAAATAACAATAATAAAGTTTTATTTTTAGACTTTCAGAAAGCATTTTGACAACCTTGAGTGGAAACTACTTTATAGAACTGAACAGAAATGTGAATTAGGTTAAACAAGTGGTGCTTTTCATTTATAATTTCAAAGCAAAGATCATGGGCAATGGAGAGTACTATGATTTTTTTAGGAATGAAACAGGTAACTAACCAGATTGCATAGTTTCTGATAAATGTTGCCCTCTGTATTGAAAGCTTCTTTGAAGATGTGGACAATTGCCCAGTTATGGTAATTACCCATAATGGTAAGCTTTAACAGTTTTGATACCCCAGGAAATTTTAAAATTGCGAAAGACTTGAGCATAGGTTTGTGGTTAGGTGGGTGGTTATTCATAATAATATACTGTCACATAATGCCATCAGAATGCTGATGACACACAGCTCTATCTCCTATAACATCTGAATCAGGAAAGGCTGTGCAAGTCCAGTATCAGTGCCTAATGGACTGGATGAGGGCCAATAAACTGAAGTTGAATCCTGGCAGGACGGAAGTCCTGTGGGTGAATGGTTCCCAAGTTCGAGGGATAGGTTCATTGCCTGTTCTGGATGGGGTTACACTCCCTCTGAAATACCAGGTTCATAGTCTGGGGGTACTCTTAGATCGATCACTGTCGCTGGAGGCCCAGGTGGCTGTAGCAGTTCAGAGTGCGTTTTATTGGCATGCTGGGAGTTGTAGAATATTTTTCTGTCTAAACATGCATAGGATTGAGTCCAACAATAGATTGCAAGAAGGTGGAAAATATAAGATATTTCAATTTTACAGAGGCTTTGGATGGTGCCAGATGTAAGTAACTGAACAAATTTGATTTGGAATAGAACTATGAGGAGACAGAATACTTTGAATAAAAGTGAGAATCATTTATTCATTTTTGAAACCAATTATATGGGTCAGAAAGATTTCTTTGCACCACCATAAATAAAGGATTTCTTTAATACTCGTTTTTCATTGATACTGATTATAAAGTGTTATTTCTGTATAGAATGGTTTTGATTTGCTAATTTAAAAAAATCACTGAATTATCCACTTTATCCTAGAAGGGAATTGTAACTGAAATACTGGCAAGGTAGGAAGAAGAGTTTTAGAGCACTGGGACTATTATGAGATAGTAAAATCTTACACTTGAATGAAAATTAAGTTTGCAGCAATAGAGCCAAATTGTCATAATGATTAACATTCTTAAACAAGTGGATATGAATTAGTTGTGGGATTTACAAAGTGTTATCTTTCTAAATAATGGACCTTGAGCAAGTTAGGCTGAGAGTGACAAACATTAAGCTGAAGCACAGAGAGTTTTGCTGTATTTATACATTTGTATTTTTATCTTTTTTTCTCACCAGTGTTCTTGATAACTATACTGGTAGTGGAAGGGATTGCTGTGGCTCAAAAGACCCAAGGTACAGTACAAGAAGTTCTCTGGGGAAAATGTGTTGTAATTACATGGTTGTATGTTTAAAGTTTGAAATTTAAAGTGTCTTATTTGTTCAAATAAGTTTTATTTGCTTATTTGGAAAGATATAGAATTATCAAATGCTAAAACCTTTATATCTAAATTACAAATGTATAAGGGGAAGAGAGGAGGGGCAAAGGAGGAACATGGCTTACAGTATTCTTCCATGGAATGCACCCATAGAGAATGAAGAGTAAGATTTCTTAATTCAACACATGTTCATGTGAAGTTGACATTAAAGGCCTATGCCAATTAACTTTTTCACAAGGCAATAGTGTGTGTTAATTGCTCCCTGAGTAAGAAACATTCATGAGGGGGGGATCACTTTTGACTAATTAACACTTGGCAAGCTTACTTGGAAATGAATTTGACATTAAATATTTCACGTGATGTTTATATGCATTATGTGTACCCTTGCATTTTAAACATTTATCTTTTAGAAGGAAGAGCAAATTGTTGTCTAGTCCTTATTCTAGTCCTTATTCTCTCTTCCTGCAGAGACAAGAAGACAGAGGTTGAATTGTAATCTTCAGATTGAGGAAGGGGTTAATTTTTTTCTGCATCGGTATGGATAACACCAGAACGTAGATATTCCTTAAGATTCTAGAAATCTTTGAGGAATCTTCTGGTGATCAGAACTCTCAGTATGGGTATTACCTGCAGTACTCACCTTCTCAGTATGCTCACCTGCCACCTGTGAGTAGCAGTGGTTCCTCCAAGAGTTGGCCAGGAACAGAGTCTTTACTTTAGCAGTCTTCAAGCCCTTTTTATGGGATCATTCTCCCAGCCTTGTAGGAGCAGTGATTCAAATAACTTGAGCACTTTTCATGTAAAGGTTTGCTCTTTCTAGCGTGGCTTCGAGATGTTTGGGGAATTCATTCTTTTCAAATCCAGATTCAAAATGACCCAATCAGCATATTTCGGACTAATGTGTGGATTGGAATTTAGTTACGCACCAGATTTCACATACCTTTAAATGTGATGCAGTTCTTTGCATATCACATTTCATATCAAATCAAAATACACATTTAAATATGTATTCTGAGAGAAAATATGCACTCAAATATATACTTTCAAAGGACTTCTTTTGGTAAAAATTGCAATTAATGCAGGATTAGAATGAAGCAGAATTATAGATAAAAACATCCAAAAGCAATAAAGACCAGAAATAAGGGTGTGCATCTGCTTCAGACAAAGCCTGAATACTGAATCAAAGCAGGCCACGTCAGAGGTATTCCAGATTCATACAGAATAATGCCGTTTTCCCAATTGGACTTACTGAAAGTAGACTGCTTCAGACTCATTTTGGGACTTCGTAGTGTATCGGTTCAGTTGTCAAAGGTAGGGTGCAGTCTGTCTTCCACTCCTGTGCAAGTCAAGGAAGACAACACTATCTCCATTAACTTGCCTAGGGGGAAATAAAAGCTACACCTCTGAAAGTGGCTGGTTGGGTACAGGAAGCCCAGCCCCACCAAGGACACTTTAGGGGGAACAGAGTGTTTGTTGGGGGATAAGCTTCTCCCCAACAGCTGGTTTTGGAGGTGCAGCTATTATTTTCCCACTTTGTCAGCTGTCCCAATATGCACCTTCATAGCTTGTTCTGACAGTGGCAGGTGCCATAGTCATTCAATGGGGAGACATCCAAAGTGAAGTTTCACCTTTGGTCCAAAGTAGGTGGAAGTGAAGCACCCTCTCTATCCAAAGCACAGAAGCAGGTTCTGAAACTATTTTTTTTTCATCGCACACCCTTAAGCAGAAACCAATTTGTCCTGCCTTGCTGTGTCCCTGCAAATATTTTTTAAAATCCTTCAAAATATGGCATTCTATGAGGGGATAGTTTTGTAAAGGAAGGGATAGTTGTGTAATTTAATTGTTTTAAAAATGCTACATTTTTATCTTCTTGCCTGCTTTAAATAGAAAGTAGGACTGTAATCTAAAAATAAAGCAGGAGAAATGATTGAAAGACACTTGCACAGTTCAAAATTAATACCAGCTAGTCCCACTATATTTTAGTAGGAGTGAAGGAAGCTAACTCTGAATTTGAAAGACTGTTCCATTGCTCCAAAACCTTGCTATCTGTATCCATGTTACCAGAAATCGCCCCTCTCACATGATTGTGGGATAGGAACTGTGTACACCAATTTACATTGGAGAGTGGCATCCACATTAGTGACTCTGCCCAAATTTTCACCGCAGGTTTTTGCCATTGCATAGTCTATTTTTTTTTTTCACAACAGCAGAAAACAAATAGCTTTATGGAAATGGGGTGCATATCAACAATCTGCCTCTTGCTTGATAGAAAAACAGTGTCAGTCCACAGGGCTCGCTGTTCTGTGGTGTTTGTTATTTGTGAATAATTTGTGAAGATTTCCTGGAATGACCATGAATTGCGTTCTTGTGTTTTCTTTAAAAAGTTGGGCAGAATATTGGAGGCAACCGCATGGCATCTCCCCAGTGTAGTGACTGGGTACGTACAAGCAACGGAGGCCACTTTGCTTCTCCAAACTTCCCTAATCTCTACCCGCCCAACCAGGAGTGTGTCTATATTTTAGAAGGTATTGACATATTCTTTACATTAGGGGGGGGGGGGGTGTTTACTCCATTGCTGATAATATGAATGTTTCAACATTTAAACACAACTCTGTGATGTCTAAATAAAATACACTTGAGAAAGGCTGACATATTGTTTCAGGCAGTGTGCCCAAGAATGCAGACTTTAATTCCAAAGCAACAAACATTCTGAAATGCATTAACCCTGAACACAGCAAATATATAATGTATATGTGTTTTCGTGTTAACAGCATAAACACAGAACTGAATACCCTGGTAGCTTTAGATCTCCAGTAGTTCCAAAAGACCCTGGAATTTTAGGATCTGCTTGGGCCATGCTAAATTTGTGTTCCCTTCACTGGGCTCTCCAAAGTCTATTAAAGTTGAAGAATCTACATTCACTTCAAAGTGCTTGCCTTTCATCTTACCATTTTTCTAAGGTCAGTTTTATATGTGTGGTGCAGTTGGCTGCATAAACAGTTACCTTTTGTGTTACCTCCAATACAGGGAATGGATAGAGGATGAGGCAACACAAGTAGAAGAAGGAAACTTGTGGATATAAGTTGTGCACTACATAAGCACAGACAAGCCAAAGAGCTCTACATGAGGATTCATTTAGAGATGGATTCTTGAATTTACTCTTTGGGCCAAACCAGGGCAGGACCTACACTACTGCTTTATAATGGTTTGTAACAGTTTTGACAACTGGTCAGGCCCAGGATACATTCCATATACTGTTTTCAAAACGTTTTCAAAGTGTTTTATCCTGCTCTGTGTAGTTCTGGCCCAGATGTGATGTTAATTGCATGAAAGTAACACCAGAATCCTGGGGAGGATGGTTTAACTCTTTCTCAACCAGAGTCATGACAGAAATTGACTCTCTGAAGGTATTTCAAGGGAAACTTGCATTGGTGCCAATGGAGGGAGGAGTATTTGAAGAGTATCATGAATTTCATTCTCAGCCAGAATGGCTTGAATTTATAATATAAACTGTGCTTTAGTCAGAGTAATGCCATAGTATTATGTTTATTTCTGTTACTGCAGTTACTGCAGTCATGTCTACTTTGTTTTGTGAATTGATGAGGTATTGTTTTATTGTTTTTAACTGAGCTGTGTTGTGAAGAATTTATTCTTATAAGATGGATTATAAATGTGAAAATAGGTACTGTTCTGTTTTGGGTTTTTTAAAGATCCCACAATTTTAAAAAGTATTTAAGCAGGATCATCACACATTAGAAAATATTTCATAACTTTTGAATCAAATCCAGGGGCAACAAACATATGGCACCCACATGTCTCTAAAATGTGTCATTTTGGGGCATGTTCTGTAGAACATTTTGGCTGCAATTCTGTACCCACTTACCTGGCTGGAATTGAGCTGGTTGCTATCAATTGGACTTACTTCTGAGTAGATATGTATAGTATTATACTGTTCTCAAAGATTTCTATTTGTATTCAAATGAGTATTGCAGTGTTAACTCCAAACATGTTACGTCTTTCCAGGAATTGCTTTCCTTCATAGTTGCTGAAAATTATATTGATCTTGATTGTTTTTATTTTGCCATAGCTGCTCCACGCCAAAGAATAGAATTGACCTTTGATGAACCATACTACATAGAGCCTTCATTCGAATGTCGATTTGATCACCTGGAAGTTCGAGATGGGCCTTTTGGTTTTTCCCCACTCATTAATCGTTACTGTGGTCTAAAAAGTCCTACCCTAATTAGATCAACAGGAAGATTTATGTGGATAAAGTTTACTTCAGATGAAGAACTAGAAGGACAGGGATTTAAAGCAAAGTATTCATTTATACCAGGTAAAAAAATAATCCCATTTTTTTCTTTGCCTAGTAGAGATCCAGTCAAAATTAAGTTGAATTTATTAACAAGTGTGCCAAATCAAAATCAACCCATTGTATTTTGCTCACAGTTATTTTTCCTTGCCTTGTTGAGGGCTGCATATAGATCGTAGAGCCACATTTTATCTTTCAACATAGTAGAGCTTTTGACTGCACAAAGGTAAACTCGGTAATCCAGCTTCAATATCAGAAGCAGAAATCTCAAACTGGAATTCTAGGTGAAAGGACTTGAACTTAACCAGGTTTGTGAAGGAGTGATTTTATTTTTAAATAGGAAACATGGGCATTACCCCCCACTCCCATGCAGATAAGTTTGGACTTGTATGCAACATGGCATTAGCCACCTCCGCTGTAAGAAACTTGTCAATCCTCCATTCAATATCCAGTGCACTCTATTTTTCTTGTATCTGCAATATATTCCTTTCTGTTTTAATCTTGAAGAGACTCTTAAACTTTCCTAGGCCCCATCATTCATTTTCTTCTTTTCTGTTACAGATCCTGACTTCACATACCTAGGAGGTATTTTAAACCCCATACCAGGTCTCGTATTGCAGTACTAATCTCTTTTATTCATTAGATTTTAAATCACTCTTACCTTTGGTTTGACAGCACGATGTGTCTGTCTCGCTCTAGATTGCCAATTTGAGCTCTCGGGAGCTGATGGGATAGTGCGTTCCAGTCAGGTAGAACAAGAAGAGAAAACAAAGCCTGGGCAAGCAGTTGACTGCATATGGACAATTAAAGCTACACCAAATGCCAAGGTGGGTCCACTGAATCATTCAATGTGTAATGGGCTTTCAGCACATTAGTAGCTGGGAATGGTTGGTTGTTAGTAATGATTTGCATGCGGTGTCTCATTCATTGAAATTAATTACCTGTTGGCGGTTGCGAGAAATCAAGATAGATGTTGGTTTCATAGATTGCTTCTGGTGCACAATAGTAGTGTTACAGCTTGTGACCTGCTCTGCACTATTCAGCTGGTTATAAAACAACTGTAAGGATCATATCTGGAGCTCTCTGAGGGGTCAGAAGATGCCGTATTAATTCAACTTGGATTTCCCCCCACCCCTCTTCAATGTTATTCTGTATATTTAACTAAGGTCCAAGTGCAAAAAAAGTGCTGTTCTGTTATTTTAAAAAATCCATTCATTATGGCGGTTCGGGCTGGTTCCCAAGACCAAATTAAGATTTTTATTGTTTTCAAACAAAGATAAAACATGGACAATACAACATACAACATTAAGATGGACTTCCGAATTTCTCCAACATACAAAAATATCTTTGTTTTCTTAACGCTTTATCAAAATAATAATAATAAAAAAGAAACAAAATAGTGAGTGAATTCTCTGACTTCCCTGTCTTTATTAATTGTTTTTCTTCCAATTTAATCACTGAATCCACATGCAAATACATCCTTCCCTTCTCTCTCTTTTATAAAAACAATCAGAGGTTTCCATTCCTCAATAAACCTTGTTGTTGTTTTGTCTTTTATTATCGCAGTGAGTTTTGCCATTTCCGCCAGCTCTGTGATCTTCAATAGCCATTCCTCCTCTGTTGGTACTTTCTTACTCTTCCAGTTATAGGCATATATTAATCTTGCTGCCGTTATCATGTGTAAAAAAAAAAGTTCTATAACTTTGACTCAACTGTTCATCTATTATCCCCAACACAAAAGAGACGGGCCCTCACTAGGGAAACCAAGGAAAACAGAAGAGGATCCAACGTATAGGGACATCCTGTAGTGCCTGATGCAATGACCAAACTCCCCTGTGTACTGTTAAACATCATTAACATAAATACAATCTTATCAAACAGACTGAAATATCAACAGTCATTTAATATACCATAAAGTTTCATAAATTGCATATGCGTGCTGTACTGGAAATATGACAATCCTATGGGGCAAGAAAGATCAAGAAAATTTTAAGCCCCAAATTAATAAATCATGGACTACAAACACGCATACATACATGAAGAAATTCTTGGTAATTGTATAAGACCTGGAGTGTAGCAGTTGACATTACACAATATGAAACATTATACTGGACATGTTTTAAAGATGTACAAAGTAATGTCCTCAAAACATGTAGGGCAGAAAATTTATACAGGATGTTAACAGCATTACATTTTTTTTATTAAAAAAATTCTTTCAATCTGGCACATAATGTAAATTTCAAGCCTCTCAACCACATATTCTCCCACTGATCCATAGTAATGTTATATCCAAAATTTTGAACCCACTTTATCATACAATATTTTACCTGTTCATCTTCGGTCTCATACTTTAACAAAAGTTTATATGTCTTTGAAATAACATGATAATCGTTTGTACATAAGGCTCTCTCAAATTCAGATTTTGTAGATCCAAAGCCCCAATTTTTTTATCTACCTTATACCTTTCCGTCATTTGTAAATATGAGAACCACTAACAAACATATCTTTCGCTCAATAACCCCTCTCTTGATTTCATTTTACATCACCTTCTACTGTTCAAGACCTCTTACTCAAGATAAGGCATATGCTGCCCAGTATATTGGAAGTTACTGGAATATATTTCTGTGGACACTGTTGATATATATTTTTTATCAATTTTTTTATTTCCAAGCCTGATAAGACAGTTCTAGGCTAACCTTACTAGGTAGTATTTAAAGGATATAATCTCTGAATTTAAATGCTGATGCCATTTACCTATTACACTTTCATATCAGTAATTGAGTTTTTTTTTATAAACAACATCCCAGTGAATTTGACAAGAGCCATCTCATGGAATTTGGTTGGAGGATGATTGTTCTATAATTTTAATTTGTTTTCTGATTCAAGTCCCAATTATAATATGTCAGATGTGTGATGATTGACTAGATTGATAATATCTGAGTGTGCTGCAGAATAGTCTACACATCTATGAAATTGCATGACTTGTTGTATAATGTCAGTTTAAGGAGATAATAATCAGGCTTGTGGGGCTTTAAATCTACTGATTCATATTTGGGCATCTTTTTCTGATGACATAGTGCATCTTTTCTACACATGCTCCTGATAAGAGAAATTCTTTTCTTGGTTAAGATTCTGTAACCTCTTTGTCCAATCTGCAGTGAAACAAAAATAATAATTTGAAAATGGCGTGATGCTGAATGCCTCAGGTAAATGAGTGCTTGCAATTTAGGTATTCAGAACTATGTAGGACAATGCCAGCAACAAAAATATATATTCATTTCCAGGAGGTAACATAATAGAGATGCTCTATTTTTGTTTTAACTATTTAAGTGTAGAGAGCAAAGGAATACCAGCAGTATACATTTTGAGTTGTAGAACACAAAAAGCTGTAATACCAAAGGAAAACATCAAGTTACCTTCCTCTTGATCCATTTATATTCAAAATGTCTGATGCTTATATAGAAATGTCATTGAATATTGCTGGAAGGCATATCTTCAGTTGGATGCTTATTGAATATTAATTAATCTTCCTAAATCATAGTGCTTTGATTGGATTATTTATGGTGCCTTTAGAATTCAAGTTTGTCAGAATTCTAAATGCTGGTGGCCTGAGCTTGCTAAGGTTTAGAACCATGGATTGTATGGCCTTATAAGGGCTGGGGGAAGAGAAGCACAAACAAAAGATGCTGCTATCAATACAGTATTGAGGCAAGGAAAGGGGGCCCAACAGTGTGGGGATTGCTTAAGCCAACCATTTTTCTTTCTTCTCTCATATCTGTCTTGTTAAATACAGCTTGGCATTATTGATGCTGTTCTTTGGAGTGAATTCAAGCCAGATTTAATCACTCCCTAAACTTTTTGTTTTTTGCACTGACATCACCCTTCTCTGATCCTCTGGTTGGTCAATTACATTGTAAGTGGAATCCAAATGGTAAGTCACTGCACACTTACAATGTAAGTGAACACCTGTATGAGGAAATCATTGCCAAATATTTGAATATTCCTGCCAAGACAGAAGTGCATGAATTGTACATAATGACAACTTTCTGGAGGAGAGAATTCGTATACATATGTGGGTGAAAATTTGCATCCTTTTATAAGTTCCGTAGTGTTGAGCTTGTACTCTTTCCACTCACAGAGTTCCTCTTGCCCTTTTTTTGAGTTGCCCCTTTAATCAAAATATCATTTTGGAGGTCAGGGAGGTGAGAATATTTAGAACTAAAGATTCTTGTTTAACATGTAAAAGCATTTTGTAAGATCCCTTTGACAAGGTGCTACTTCAATTATAGCACCTTGCCAATACAGATTTAACTTCCTTGGAGAAAAGAAATTGCTCTGCAGTTTAAGAAACAATTGGGGGGGGGGGGACAAGCTCCAGAAATAAGGACTCGTTTCTTTTTTACAAGAGAGAACCTCAGTTCTATCTTGTGGAAAATGGATTTCTTCTGTTTTTCGTGGAAGAGGACAGCATATATTTAGGATGGGAATTGTTGTTAGGACATGTGACTATTTTTTAACTTTTTCTTTAGGCTTAAGAGAAAGAAGGGGAAAGGAGTTAGTGGTTAGAAATTGCACGTGTATATTCATGTATACCTAGAACATTGTTTTACAAGCAGTCTATTCCTTTTGTCTGAATTAAGTTTATAAACTTTATGTTTTTTTCTAATGGAAAGGCAATGTTTGCATTTTTGGCTTAATGCAGTTTAACTGTTAGTCCCACTTCTTCTAAAGATATTATTTCTTTTCCTATACTAAACAGATATATTTGAGGTTTCTAGACTACCAAATGGAACATTCAAATGAATGCAAGAGAAACTTTGTGGCTGTGTATGATGGAAGCAGTTCCATTGAAAACTTGAAAGCAAAGTTTTGCAGCACAGTGGCAAATGATGTTATGCTACAGACTGGAATTGGGGTTGTACGGATGTGGGCAGATGAAGGCAGTAGATTAAGCAGGTTCAGAATGCTCTTCACATCATTTGTGGATCGTAAGTATATTGTGAAGCGTACTTTTATAAGAGATGGCAAAATTGTGTAAGACTTAACTCTGAACTTTTTTCTGAGGTGTATGAATCAGTTAACAACTACTTACAGACCCTGCTTTTGCTGTAAATTAGGATTGGATTAGCATATAACTCCAGGCGACAAAGTCTCATGCCATGATTTTGAAGGGCAGGTAGCTAGAGGTTTGTCAGTTGTAAGATTCATCAATAAAACATTATGGAGGAGGAGATTGTGAGATACAGTTGTAGCTTGCGTTGCCTGTCTTTTCTATAGACCCGCTCCTCCTTTATGGTGCCATGTGCTCTCTTAGTGCAAGGGTGCAGAACCGAATTCCATTTTGGAGAAGATCTCAGGGGCCACATTCTACTGGGTGGTCCTGCGGGCCAAAGGCAAAAGCGGATGGGTCCAAATACCAAGAATACCAGTGTTTTTACCTTAAAGCATTTACTGCATATCACTAAGTCTTAGGAGAGGCATTTCAATGTTTTAGAATTGGAGGAGAACTACCCAAAATGCAAGAAACCACTGAATGATCAGTGTTGGGGAAAAGGGGTGAGACCTTCTGGAGAACCCTGGAGAGATTCCCACAGCGCTGGATGCAGTTCCCGTGCCTGAAGTTGTGTGCTCTTGACAGAGCAAGGCAAATCCTATGTATTTGAAAAGTTCTGTACCTTTATTTTGAAGCAGAATACAGGCTGAATAGTTCATGTGTCTTTCAGAGAATAGAAGGAAGGTGGGTTTCTCTTTGAATGGATCAGGCTTCCTCAAACGATTGCCCATTTTGATCTATATCTACTCACCTGTGGACTCTCTCCAAATAAGCTGAGAGCTTGGAGTTACTGCTTTTCTTAAATAAAGCTCCATGGTTATGGTTAGATAGAAAATAACAAGGAATATTATTAAACCTCAGATGGGATTAGTTATCTGATAAATTGGTGACCTAATCATCAGATTGTGATATTTAAAATCATGGTATATAGCACGGCACAGATTATAATAATTTAGACTGTAATCCTATGTTTATTTAGACAAAAAAGTCCTACAATTCCCAGAATTCCTTAGTCATACCTAAAAGCTTTGACTAAGCAATTAACTCGCTTGGAAAGATAACATGGTAGAGGAGAATGATAGTATACCTTTTATGTACTACACTCAAAAATAAATGTGACCCAATCAGCATTGTTGAAAAAAAATCAGCACTAGTTTGCTACTATGAATAAATATGTACTGTATGTAAGATGGATGCTGCACGCTTGTAGCACAGCTGTGGAAACATTCTAAATGTGCTACTATATGGCATGCAGAAGATGTTTTCTTACCTAAAATTCTAAACCAAGTACAGAGTGACTAAAGTATATTTGAAATAGTAGTTCAAGTTTGGGTAACTCTTTTTACTTTTTTTTTCTTTTCCGTTCTTCATTCATAGCTCCCTGCTCAGGCAGCACTTACTTTTGCCATAGCAACATGTGTATCAATAATTCTTTAGTCTGCAATGGCATTCAAAACTGTGCATACCCTTGGGATGAAAACCACTGCAAAGGTGAGTAGTGCATCAAACAACCCTGAGGAGACAGGGGTGTCTAGTTTGCGCTTTCTGATTTTCCTCTAAACATACTAAGAGCAGTTCTTTTCAAGATTCTAAAGGCCAAATACTATGAGCAAAACAGTGTTTCTCTGTAATTGAGAAATCTGCCTACCTAAATTTTATAAGGGAAAGCACAAGTTAAACTTGCAGAAGAAATCTGGCCTGTTTTATATGTCTGGTTTCTTAACTTGCCAGCTGAAAAGCAAATACTGACTGCTATTTGTTTCTTCACCTTGAAGCTTCTTTGTATGAGTCAGAAAAGCATACAAATGCATTTACTGTGCTACACTCTATCTCTCTGGTTACAACATCCTGGTTTTTGTATTATAGCTTCACAAAAATAGATCAGTTGCAAACCAAGTCTAGATCTTTTAACACGAGCTTTTTCCAACAGTGCCTCACTAACGTTAATCACTCCTAGTCAGAATGGTCTTTTACCAAAGCTAATCCTCTAAGCAACAGTTCTGTTGAATCTGTGTTTCCTATATTCCTCCAGTTTAGAAATCTGTTTTAGTATCAGTACACACGGGGCTGGAACTATATACCCATCTTCCTAACTCCTGGGAGATACTGAAGTAAATTAATATTAATATTTTCACTGTAGATGTGAACAGACTAGTATCTTTAATATCCAAGAAATAATAATGTCACTATTTTCCTTCTGAATGTCCTATTTTATCTTGCCACCGAGAACAATGACCTTTTCTTTCCAAGCTTGCATTTAATTTTCCTGCAAGTTGCTAAACATAGAAAATTGTTGTAATCTAGTAGTGCCATCTTGTGTGCTTTCATATGAAGTGCTCAAATCTCTTGTCATGCACTCTTCAGTGCCTCAGGTGTGGTGCATCTCCTTCGTAAACCATCCAGTAGTCTTGTCTATGCAGCCCACTGTGTGTGTGTGTGTGTGTGTGTGTGTATAGATGTGTGGATGGGGGAACTCATCCACTATTAAACAAGACTAGAAGACCCTAACCCTCTTCAGATACTTGTTAAAGGCAGCTAGGGAAGGGGACAAGAGAAAGAAAATCTGTTGTGACCAGAACCTCCCATGTGTTCCCTGCCTCTCTGCAGTTTCCATAGATAGCATCACATTTTTAGTAGTAGGAATCTTAAATGTTTTGGGAGAAGATGGTCTCTGGCTCTCTCTGCTGCAGGAACTTCTGTCTGTCTGTTTGTCTGTCTCAGGCTCTCTCCTGGAAAACACAATATTTGTATTATTTGTAAAGGCATTTGAACCAGAAGATATACTGTGTGGCATTCTTAGAAGTAGTGCAGTTGACAGTCAGTATATCTGTTTACTTTTACTAGCTATGATTTGACTAAAGATTAAATAGAATGGAGTGTGTATCAATGAGTGTTTAAAAATAGAAAATGCTTTAAACTCTTGAGATACTTGAGATTTTCCATAAAATATCCTCTAATAAATAATGTGTCATCTGGATATTTTGGGCCTGGCTGTGTCCCCTTTTGAAATCCAGCTGAACTGTTTCCATTGGCGCCATGAAACTAGAGAACTCCTTTCATGAACATTCCAAGACAGCCCTTCAATAAAACCGATATACTGATTTTCTTGTGGGAAAAGGTTACACCACAACTGTCTAATTATGTTGCTCCTAGAGTGAGTTTGTCTCCTCTTTCGAAAGATCATAGTTTGATCAGTTTTGGAGAATCTTTTGAAACCACTCAAGTAATGCACTGATTGAACCAAGTATACAGTAGTTTCCATAGCTACATATTACTCATCTACTTCTTCTTGTCTCCAGAGAATAAATTCTTTCCTTGCATTTGTGCAATCTGCAGATACTTGCAAAGTAGCAGAATGTTGTTGTAAGATATATTAGATCAAATTTCATTTAATTACTTAAAGAAATATCCTGTTAATGGAATTTGGTATTTGGACTGCATGGCTTTTTGTCTTGGGGGACTTTGAGAGTTTTACACTCCTTTTAAAACGGGTGGGGAACTTCAGGCCTGCAGGCCAAATTCAGCCTTCGCAGGGTCTCAATCTGGCCCTTCGGGTTTCCCCAGATGGCCACACACCCTTTCCCCTGACTGCTGATCTTGGTGGTTTTCCAGCTTTTGCATAGTTTTCCCCCATTCTAAAAAGCTAAAATGGTTCTTCTACAGCTTTGTTACTGGCAGTAAGAGCTTTAAACTAAAATATGCTGGTCCTTTTGGTATTATGAGCCTGTCCCCTTTTGCTTTTGGCCCCACCCATCTTTGGAATGCAGCCCCCAAGAGCTTCTCCAGAATTACAATGGACCTTTGGGCTAAAAGACCTTCCCCACCTCTGCTTTAAAATGTGTCAGATGTTGCTTAAATTAACCCAACAGTGTACTTTATCGGACAGACTTAAAATGGCTTGCTTCTTCTTTGTCCCTTTTTAGAAAAGAAGAAATCAGGATTATTTGAACAAATCACCAGAACTCATGGAACAATAATTGGGATTACTTCAGGAATTGTTCTGGTTCTTCTCATCATTTCAATCCTGGTGCAGGTCAAGCAGCCTCGTAAGAAGGTGATGGCTTGTAAAACCACTTTCAATAAGACTGGCTTCCAGGAGGTTTTTGATCCTCCTCATTATGAGCTCTTCTCACTGAGAGACAAAGAGATTTCTGCCGACTTGGCTGACCTGTCTGAAGAACTCGAAAACTACCAGAAAATGAGGCGCTCTTCGACAGCTTCGAGGTGCATTCACGATCATCACTGTGGCTCCCAAGCCGCAACTGTAAAGCAAAGCAGGACCAACCTCAGTTCAATGGAACTTCCTTTTCGCAATGATTTTGCACAGCCTCAGCCAATGAAGACCTTTAATAGCACCTTCAAAAAAAGTAGCTATACTTTCAAACAGGCGCATGAGTGCCCGGAGCAGGTGATCGAAGACAGAGTGATGGAAGAAATTCCTTGTGAAATCTATGTCAGGGGTCGCGAGGATGCTGCTCAGGGCTCATTATCAATGGATTTTTAATCCCTTTTTAAAGGTGAAATGGGTATGTGTAAATATTGTATATACAATTTAGGTGTGTGTACAAAAATGTAACATATGAAATTTGATGGAGACATAAGTATTCATACATTTTTTAAAAGCTTATTGAATTATTTTTTCCCCCTGAAGGAAAGCTCTTCATAAATATTTCCCCCCCTTGAACTGCCCATCTGGTTGAAAATCCAAACAATAGGTTTTGCATGGGGCTTCAACTACTTGACATTTTTAAAATATATATATATATATAACAGTCTGGTCACTGACTGCATATACAATCTACCTTGCTTCATTTTGTTTTCCTTCAGATACCTGGTCTTCAAATCAGAAGCTTCATTCATTAAGTGGGTACAACACCATATAGTTTAACATGGAACACGTTTATCATATTTGTCAGATTGTAGCTAGAGATACTGTGGTAAGTGCCAATTAAGACTCAAATGAGTTACATTGCATCCATCTGGTTCATCTTGACTAATTTTTATATTGCTGCCTTTTCAATTACTGACTCCTGATAGCCCAGTCCTAAGGCTTTCTATGCCAGCAAATAAGTGGTATATTGGCTGCTTGTGCTGGTGACATTGGGCCAGTGTTATAAGGACATTATACTAGCACAAATATTCAGGATCTCCAATTTTTATGAGGGGAAACAAATGAAATGGTTTTCTTGCCTTTTTAAAAATTTATTTCAGTTGGGAAAATAAAGGTTCTTGTATTTGTTAGACAAACACCATGGGTAACGTCAGCATTAACTTGCTGAATCTGTTTTGTTCCTCTAGCTGCGTTACACCGTACCATGTATTGACAGCACATTATGCTAAGCACAGGTAAATCGTCACCTCAACACTTGTTTTGTAGTTATCAAAAATGTGTTTGAATGTTTAGATCATGACTTGTATTTTCTTCTTGCTGCAATACATCAGGGATTTTTTAAACCGCTGGTAGGCGATTTCTGCCATATTTTACATGGTGCAAAACATTATTGTTGCAGGTACTTAACTGTGAGAAAATACTGGTCCATGTCTTTCAAAAGAGTTGCTGCATTATTGGTGGTTGTCTTACAGCAGTCTTAACATCCTTCCCTCAAGCATCACTGTTGGAATTGATACCTTGTGCTTTCCCCTGGTAATTTAAGTTGTTGAGAAGTGCAATTTTGTCTGTGTTGCAAGAATTCAAATTGCTATGGATGGCAGAGCAAAGCTGAGCCCAAGGCCAACCTTTTTTTTAATGCTGTGTATTACATGAATGTTATTAAATTCATTACAGATTGTGTGGAATGCCTGCTTACAACCTAAGTTTGTATCACAAATGTTTGATATACCTTTATAAGGCTTTCCTGGTATTTTTTTTTCTTGGTAGGATACTGATACCTTTTTTCAGTTCTTGTTGGAAGGGGCACTTACTGCTTATGTCATATGATTTTTCTGGATCAGATCCACGTCTCTAGCAGTACCATGGCAGAGTAGAAAAGGTCTGAGAATTGGAGATTCTCCAATGCTTGCGGGGTCAGGGAAGTATGAATATCATCTTGGGACAAAAAGTATTAACATGAAACTGGTTATTATTCATCAGCTCTCTTCCAACAAATAAAGGCTGCTAGTTAACCCAAGTTGTCAAAGCCCAGTTGCTCTTCTTTAGAAATTTAACTTGAGGCAAATCAATTCTCTCTGCTTGTTGCCTCTCAGAAGTTCAGGCACTGGGTCCTCTACTTTACTCTCTGTCCACTAGAAAGCAGGTTCTTTACAGAAACACTTGACCAGGGGTTGTTCTAGGAACCACCTCCCAATTATCCTCTAAAGCAAGTCTGTCTTGTTGGTCTCTAAAGCAAGTCTGTCTTGTAGCATTTGTAGCTCAGACTGAAGAAAGAAGACTTATTTCACGTTTTGTAATATTTTCTTAATTCTACAGGTGTGGCCTCCATATATTTATAATCAGACAATTTATAAACAGAACTCTCCAACTTTTCTTATGCTTTGATATAACTTGATGCTATGTGACATGTGTAGAACGCCACTCAAGCCCCTGTGCAGCAAGCTGATTATCAATGTGCATGTTAACAGCTATGAACTGCAGTGTTGCTACTTGTGAAGAACACCTGTCTTCTTTACCATTTTTAGCCTTTCTTAAATTCACGGGTTTCTTAAGCTTTGTTTGTTTACATGTCTGTTTTTCACTAAATGTGACCTTACAACTCTGAACCAATGGGCAATACCCTGTATTAAGAAATGTACATAAAAGAAACTTACAAATTATTTGTGGTATTAATTGCAGACTGCCATGTAACTGGTAGAGGGTTGCATTTCAAATACTTGTGTTTTAAGACTACAGGGAAATCCTTGATTTAAAAACAACAACAGTAAATTGTATTAAGGAAAGCACAAGATGAGTGACAAAATACTTCTAATTTGTTCTGTAGATAAAATATAGTCACATTTACCATGTAGAATAATATGGTCCCAAAAACAGCAATAACTTCCCAGTGAAACTGTTCATCAAGGATTGCACATAAATAGGGGTAGCAGCCTCAGCTTTAGAAGTGCAGATTGCATTGTCCATATTCTTTAGTACAAAATCTCAAAGTGACTTCAACTTTCCGGGGTACAAGATAAAAAAGTAGAAATGTTTCTACTACTTGTGACACTAACTGGGAGATCCATAACAATCTCCCAACATCTTTTTCTTCACTTAATTCATCTGCCATTCCACTGCATACACAACTGAATTGTGGTATACCTTCCCCTCTATAGATAATAGCAGCTAGTGATGGGAATTTAAATCAGGAAAACGGTGTAAGAAAGGGGCCAAAAATAAAATCTCTGAGTGCCATGACCCAGAGCAAATATCCACACATACACATTTTCCACAGGATAGGTTAACTTGTTGTCTGAATGCAGTGTGTTTCCCCCAGAATGGCTTGCTAACCATACAGTGTGGTTTATTTTATTTTTTAACAAGCCACCTTGAGAACCCATGGCTTCTCGTTGGGTTGTTCAGGATGGTTAAAAAGCTGCACTGATGGTTAACAAGCAGCCCTATGGAAATGTGCTGTGTTCAGACAACACGATAACCCACACTGCGGGGCGGTTAGTGTGTTGTGTGAAAAGAGATATGTTCATGGATTTCCCATGTTGTATTTAGATTGGCTGTATTAAACTTAATTGCCATTGCTACATTATAAATCTCATTTCTTTGGCCCAATATAGGAAAGCTCTCTATGAAGCATCCTACCTATTTACTTTGTGGCTTAAATCACAAATGTATGTTCTGTTTTTAGTCTTTCCTTGCTTCTTCTGTAGTTTGTCTCTGCCCACAACTTGGATTCAGCTGCCTAACCAAGAATAATTGTTTATTCCTACTTCATTAGAGCAAGTTGAAGCTTTCCATCAAACTACAAGTCCAAAAAAGAAAACCAGCAGGTCCATTAAGAATAGTGCAATTCAGCTTAATTGACTTGGTTCAGATGGGGAGTAAAGCGAAATCTGCAAAATAGAAAAGAAGGTAAAGGAGTGGAAATAATTAGTATAAAGTGTAGCTTCAGGAATTTTCAATGATCTTTTTGGTACTCAAAACATTTTTGTGCAGAAGATGCACAGATGCTTTGACACCTTTTGGGGTAATGAAAGCAAATGTTGAATCATCCCAGTCCATGAGAAGCTATTCTGTATATCATTTTAAAAGACTACCTTTGGTTGCAACATTTCTTTTTACTCCTTATTTCCCCAATGCATGTTGGGGACCTGTGGCCTTCCAGATGTTGTTGAACTCCAACTCCCATGATCCCCAGTTAGCATAGCCCGTGGTTGGGGTGATGCAAGCCAATGAGATGGAGGGCCACAGTTCCCCATTGCTGCCCCAGTGCATCTATTATACAAAACCAATTGATGAGGGCTGAAAGGCAAAGAGATGCACAGAAAAGGGAGACTACAGAAATCATGTCAGCTAAATCCATTTTTCATCTGCTTTATACATAAATTCAATTTATTTTTAGCATTTAGCTAGTTAATCCGGAACTTAGACGATAACCGCTCAATCAAGAAAGCTTGTGAAAATTCTCTTATGACCCTGTATTTATAGAAAGCGAAGACCTGAGAATCATAGATGCTTTTTCATGAAATGCGTGGCATTTTCAAGAGCAACTTTTAAGCGGGAAATGTGTATGTGTAATGTTTGGACGTCTCATGGGAAGAATGATGGCCACATTGTTGCTAAGCATTGCAGAGAAAATGTTAACATGTATGCACAAGGTGAGGGAGGAAGGGAGGTGGCTACTAAGCTACCCCACCCCACTTTTAGTCCTTGAGACCTTCTGCATCGCCATCTGGTGGTGTGTGTTCTCATCTCAATCCTTCATCCAGCCTGAAAACAACCAACATTTGTAAGAGTTCTCAGCTTGCAGTTTGTATGCTTCTATTGTGAAATGAAGCTCATTCACCCATCATACAGTGAACTCAGTTCATGAGTGCTATTCTATATAAGTTTGAAAAGGATTGCCTTTGGCCTTCACAAGCCATTTCACACATTCTATACTTACTGCTCTTGCACAGTGTGGCATTTGTGAAGAAAATCATGAGATGCACTCTACCCTTACTGTAGAAGTTACTGTATTAAGAAAACCTTATGCGTTTTAAGTGGTTTAAGTTCTTCCACAAGGCTGCTCTCCTCAGGAAAAACATTGTTCTTTCTATTTGCTTGCTATCTCTTTCCAGACTCTTGAAAATAATCTGCTCTTTAATTGTGCATCTTAGCTAACTATCAACTGATTCGGATTTTTTTCCGCTTGGCTAATTAAGATATTGCTAAACTTGCACCATGGGGTGGAGTGGGGGGTGTTTCCATCTGAAGTGAGTTTTAGCCAAGTGGGAAATGCTAATTACTGCTTTCTGTAACTTGCTATGCAAACTGTTGAAAATATTCTGTGCATAATATAGCACAAATGTTTCATTTTAAAACACGTATATAATGCGCTGCTCCCTAATCATATTCATTGGAAGGAGAAATGAGTGGCAGTCAATTACTACATCTGTTTGAATGCTGTGTAAACTTTGCATAACCACCTTATTCATGAATCATTTAACACCATGCTTATGGCCGAACCCAACTGAAACTGTAGGCAGGATGTCCAGCCTCAACCAAAACCTGAAAACAACACTATTTGGAGTGTGTGTCATTTTAGAGGGGAGAGAACAGCTGTTAACTAAAACTACAGCAGCAGCGAGAAACAATCTTTCTCATATGGCCATATCATAGGTCTTTTTAATTATGCCAATTTAGATAAATTAACATCTGCAGATTTGCTTAAGCAAAACTTCCACAAACATGTTAACAAGCCAATTGTTGCTAGTCTTAGCTAATGTAGGATTCAACTATGTATTAGCAATTGATAGATTCTTTATTCAGTAGTGATTAAACAACACAACACTTGATTTGCAATCTCATTGGCACTAACTGGTTTAAACCATAGCAAGTTTGTAGATAATTGCTCAAGGATGAAGAAAACAAAATCATTAGGTTTTGTGCAGTGCTGTCCTTTACATGTTTACTCAAAATGTCTCTCTATGCTTAATGAGATTTTTTTCCCCGTTACGTGTATATAAGATTGCAGTTTTAGGCTTAGCTGAGATTAAGTCCCATTAAACTCAATGAAACCTACTTCTAAGTAGATTGGTAGGGTTGGGCTGTTATTCTCCTAAACTTCTCTTTTTATAATGAATGAGGATATATTACCTAATTGTATGCAGGGCTATTTTTAACAATCCTGTGGAATTTGACAGGCTATGTACCTTTGCCACTGCTTTAAAGAAACCTAATGGAGTAAAGAAACAAAATAGAGCAGAGGGATGCGGCTCTTCATATATAATGCAGAAATCAAAGCCTTCCCAGGATATTTTTAGCTATTTCCTTTTACTTCTGACTGGAAACACTTTGAAGGATCCAAAGAGAAGAGAGGTCAATTAAGAAAAGACTCTGTGGGACACTGAAGTTAGTAGCTCAGCCTCTGCTGACAACAGCTATAGTTAAACATCCTGTATCACTAAGAGCGTCATCACATGGGGGGAAATCATGTTTCCTTACCATTGTTTCTCCGCCTCCGCGTTTGTCCCTCATTACTTCCTCTTCTGCCTGGAGGGGAAAGAGGAAGTAAACAAAGACCACGTGACCCATTCAGGGGCCGTTTTAATCGCACTGCTTCAGGAGATTGCAGCACATTCCATTTTTAAAAGAAAAATACATTAATTGGGTCTATTTTGTGACGGAAAATGAGCAGAAGGCGGAAGTCGCCTAAAGGATGCACGCACATCCGTAAGCAGGCAGTACCGAGCGTGCGATGAAACGCTCGTCTGATGATCCTCTAAAAGGCTATGAGCTTTCCCTAGTGTTAGTCGAGATGGTAACTCCCATCAACTTAGCCAACACAACCAATGGTAAGGGATGATTGGAGTTGTGGGCAAGACATTTGAAGGGCCACAAGTTGCCCACCCTTGCACTAAAGAATCAAAGTGAGCTGCTTCAGATGTAATGCCAAGCAGTGGTTTGGTGCTTACGACTCCTGTTGTTGTTTTTTAATATATATTTTTATTTTTCAACATAATACAACATAAAACAACATAAAATACAATACATACCACATACCCCCCGTGCTCCCCTCCCCCCAGGAGACCTTCAATTATACATTATTCTTCTTTCCAAAAGTGTAAAGACTCTTTTGAAGGTATGTGCCCCTTCCCCGTTCCTAATACATATTCCAAAAATAGGCTCCATATATCTCCAAAATCATTCTTGCTGGACATTCCCCTCTTTATTTTCATTTTACATGTTAGGTTATCATTAAGTGCCATATCCCATATTTCTTTATACCATTCTTCTATAGTATATATCCCTTGCCCTTTCCAGTTTTTAGCAATCTTTATTCTGACGGGAGCCAGGAGGTTGTTTATTAATTCTCTCTTATTTATATTCTCATTTCCTTTATCCCATATTGTTAGTAGAGCCAGCTTTGGGCTTAATTCCAATTTACTTCCAATTATTTCACTTATTTCCTTGAACACCCTTTCCCAAAATTTTTGTACATGTTTACAGCTCCACCACATATGGAAATAAGTTCCAACCTCCTGACATCCCTGTGCTGACGACTCCTGTGTGCTCCTGCCTCCCCACTTCCAGCTGTTGCACATCTCCCATCCTGTCTGGTTTGAATAATAAGTTAATTTATTATGTCACCTTGATTAACTTCTGGTAGGACAGATTAACAGCTTCAGGGCCTTAATCTGGCTATCAGCCTACCATCTCAGCCTTAATATATGCCATGGGAAATAGACAATAGGAGCTCCTTTGAGAAACAATTCTCAACCCATTTCGCCAGGTATCTATAATTGCAGAGGGAGATTGGTTCATGGGAAATCTCCCAGACTTATTTGGCTTACCTAAGGGTGCAGTGGGCAAAAAAAACTGGTCATATTTTTGTACCACCCGACAAGTGTCATTTTAAAAAAAAAAAAAAGGATATCCGCTCTTTGGACATCTTAATACTTACGTTGACACTTTTCATGTATTTAATTCATTTATTTTACTTTAAAACACCTTCAGGTTTTTCAGCATGTCTATTTAACCCCTTAACTAATTAAGACAGTGCTTAGACAGTTAATCAGCTGGAGAGGGAAGTATTTGACTCCGTGACTGTCCTAATGCAAAATGGAAGAGTTGCCACCAGCCAAATGAAGTTATTCTCATGGTTTATCCGTAAATAAATCTGTAAATAAAATGTATCCATAAGTAAAATGACAACTACATCCTCTTTTTTTAGAAAGCTGATTTAGCAAAGAATTTCAGCCTATTAATTTTGGAGATGTTGTGGTAGTAGTAATGCTGGGTTAGCTACCCAAGCACCAATAAAAGCTCTCATCTTTGAGGTACAGCCAATTGTTCGGTTTCATTAAAATGAGCAAAAGTCGCCATCAAATGTGCTCTGACAGATCCAATAACACAACAGAAACTCCCCACTTTTCTTAATCAAGACCTGGCTCCATTACCATTAGAGATGCTAATCTAGAGGGCTTTGAAGATAATTACTAACTACAGTGCAGACCAACTGATTGCCGCATTACTAAAACCATAATCTCTTTTCTCACTGAAATGTACCCAAATGTTAGTAATTGAGTAACAAAAGTGATTCAATTAAATTCCTTTATTGCGG